>JARGCV010000223.1:30300000-31546250 GCA_034064705.1 Bothrops alternatus | reverse complement strand
GTATTCTTAGTCCTTAATTCATTCCATAATTTTAAATTACCCAAACATCCTTACATACAGTTTTAAATTTCACTACTTCAAACGAATTCTAGGTTTCCTTTTTAACCAAATACACCGCCATAACAAGGCCACCCATCCAAATAATAAATCTCTCTTCTTTATTTCTTCGACCCCATAGATAAATTGCTTCTTAAGTTGAGTCATGCTTTCTTGAATCAAATCCTCTTGCTTTCCATAAATAAACTGTTCATCAAACCGAATCCATTTATAGTCTAATTGCTTCATAAAATGAAACAAAGTCTCTCTTTTATCAATTAAATCCTCTTCTTGCTGCCCGGCTGGACAGAATTCCCCTTCTTGAAACAAAACCTCTTGCTCTCCATAAACCAACTTTCCATCTAGCAAAACCCAGTTGTAGTCTTTATGCTCAAAACAATCCTCTTCTCTTCCCTGTTGATCTTCTGATTTCTCTTGTGTTATATAATAGTCAGCAGACAATTGTAAATCAGTTTCATTTGAAGAAAAAGTTCCAGTTAATTGATCTAACTCCTCTCCATGTTCAAATTGTAAAATAAATTGTTCAGCAGTCGGTTGTGCATCAACTTCATTTGGAAGAAAGAATTTAGCTAATATGATTAATATTTCTGTAGAAGCCTCTTTCAAAGATGCTTTAATCTCTTTCAAAGACGCTTTAATCTCTTTAAAGTCTTGGGTAAAAATCTTCTGTGTATCAGACCTTTTTTCATAAAATTCATCAGTACGATCCAACATAGGTTTAGCATTTGGCTGTAAGTTCCACTCCATTTTAAGTTTCAAATAATCACAGCTGTCTCTCTAGCTGCGCTTGAAGAAACAGGAAGAGAGAAAAAAGTAACAGTTCCACTTTCACTTCCAGCACTTTCCTTAACAATGAAAATAGTGAAAGCTAAACGCCATTTTGAAACATTATGTTGATTGTAGACGTTAGAAATGTAAAACCAAAAAGAAACAATAAAGATACTTGCAATCCCTTTAAGACTCCTGTAGTCATTCAGCCTGCTTACAGTCTCTCCAGTGTTAGCTTTAAAAAGGGCAGAAGTGGTCGCGGCGTCTTTCTCTGCCCGAAGACAGAAGCGTCTCTGGATAGGAGCGTCCTCCGGAGCTTAGGGAGCTCACTCTTAATCCCTGGAAACTTATTTTCCAGGGATTTAAGAAGGCTCAACCTTGCTCCCGATGCTCTACACCTCTCCTTTGCCCGGAGAGGGGATTTTTCACCGCGAAAAAACAGCTGGTGTGCGCTGTTTTTCACGGCTTTACAAATCCAGATGACAGAGTCTCACAGAGGAGACCCTAGCGGCGCCGGCGGAGCCACTGGAAGCCAGAGGGACTCTTTCTTTAAAAAAAAAAAGTGTTCTTTTTTTTAAAGAAAGAGTCCCTCTGTCAGTATATATTGTGCTTCTCTAAACCTTAGTCTCTTTCTGAGTGTAGCAGTTACAATGCTTCATTTAGTGACCATTCGAAGTTACAACAGCACTGAAAAAAGTAACTTAAGACCACTGCAGCATCTCTGTGGCCACATGATTAAAATTGAGGTGCTTGGCAACTGACCACTGCAATGTCCTGAGGCCAGGTGATTCCCTTTTGTGACCTTCTAACAAGCAAAGTCAATGAGGAACTAGATTCACTTAACAACTGCAGTGATTCACTTAACAACTGTGGCAAGAAAGGTTGTGAAATGGGTCAAAGCTAACTTAACAAATGTCTCACTTAGCAACAGAAATTTTGGGCTCAATTGTGATCATATGTCGAGGACTACCTGTATTTTTCTCTTGTGTGTGCATGGTACCTGTTCTGATGACATAAATAGCTGTACTGTAACAGCTATGCAGAGAAGAAATATTCAACTTCATTCATTGCTCAGATTGCCAGATGTCTTGAGAGTCAGATCTTTTCACATCTGTGCACACTCATCAATACATACACGAAAACACTATCTCCAAACACCAGAGTCCGACAATCTCAATCCGTTTCTCTCCTCCTCTCCAAAAGCCTGTTTTAGATGGATGGGATCCTACAACTATTTGGGAACAGAAGCCTAGTAATCTGTCCTGTGCCAACCAGTTTATCATGCTGATAACCTGGCTGATGGAGAAACAAGCAGGGATGTTTCCTCAAGGGCCTATACATCATTAACTGGTGGAAACCAGATAGAATAGTCTCTTCCCTTCTGGCCAGTGAATTTGATGGCAGGAAGAATGTGAGAGTAGGCTCTTATGAATCCCATTGTACTTATCCTGGCTAAGAGGGCCAGCATCCCTGAGCCAGAAATTATCATGGACTCTCAGCAGTTTCTAGATTAATGGTGTATGCTAAAACTTTAGCCTTACTTTTCCTTATCAGATGATCATGAGATTTACTGAGAAGGAAATAATCCGAAATCTTTAGGTCTTCTACTTCACGCCTTTAACAAGGAGCTGCACAATCCTTTCAATAGTATACCTCCAGATACTTTAGTGAACACTAATAGAAGTCAACATCTCTTCCCTAAAACAAAACCTGAAATCAAGAAGAGGAATCTCTGGCCTTCTAGAAGGTTGGTGATCTCCAACCCAGCAATTCCAATTAGCAGGACCAATAACAAGAGTTGCTGGGAGCTTTAATTCAGCCATGCTTGGAACAATCCTCATTCCAGCTTTAAATGAAGTATGAAAACAGAGGATTCAGTGCCTGGTACTATATGTTTTGAAGCATATCACAAAAAACTCTAAAATTTTCAAAAGGCTGTTTCATCTGGGTCAGAGAGATAGCATATTACTGACAATCAAAGCTGATTCTGCCATTGACCAGAGGTGGGTCTCTGCCCCACGTGGTAGATCAGGGTCTCCAAACTTGGCTTCTTTAAGATATGTGGATTTCAACTCCCAGAATTCCCCAGCCAGCGTGGCTAGTGGAGGAATTCTGGAAATTGAAGTCCACAAGTCTTAAAGCAGCCAAGTTTGAAGACCCCTGCAGTAGATCTTGGCAGGAGTGGCTGTGTGTTCCTTGCGTGTCTGGCAGCTGCGGGCAAATTGTGTGCTTCATCCAAATATCCTGAATAAATTCTGATTTGGGAAAGAAAGAACTGAGCTTCTTACAAAAAGCCTAAATCTAAATCGGGGATGATGGAGAAATGACAACATACAGTAGGTTTTCTGCAAAGATAATCAGGAAGGTGACATTTCATATACTTCCCTGTCCATCAAAATTCCTGTCCCAGAGATGAAATGCATGTTTTTAAAGTTTGCATTCTCATCTTTACTTTTTCTTACAAAAGTGGTTTCAGCATGTGTTAAGGCAGGGGTCTTCAAACTTGGCCCTTTTATGACTTGTGGACTTGAACTCCCAGAATTCCTCAGCCAGGCACGTGTTAAGGCAAATAAATTAAACACAGCTATTTATAATTCAGCTAATATCAGAAAACAGTATTTTTTTTTTACTTAAAAGGTAATGGGCACACAAGATAAACCATTGATTTATGTTTTATGTTTGGTAGATGACCTGAGAAATGTTTCTTGAAAAGTCAGCCTATCCTTTAAATTGTTTATCTTAAATCAGCAAAGAATGCATGTCGCAAGTAATGACATAATACGGATACTCAATTTATTAAATAAAAATCTCTGAGGCATAAAGCACCATTTATCTGAAAACTATGCCTTTTAATTTTAAAGCATCCTCCCTGAACTCAGGTTTGTGGAAAATTATACTAGTATTCCCCAAATAATGAGAATGAGGAAAATACCCTATACTACTAAAACTGATAGAGGAGAATAAATTTGTAGGGCTGTAATGAGAGGGATCTGGTGGTCTCTGGGCTTAGTTGTCTTCTTGTGGATGTTTCATTACTCAAACTGGGTAACTAGATTGATGATGTTACCTAGTTTGACAATGAAATATCTGTAAGAAAAGAACCAAACTCAGAGATCACCAAGGACCCCTCAGTACAAAACTATTTGTTTATAATATCATACATCCCAGCACTGCTAATTAGATAAGAGTGAGTTTTTTGTCACAAAATGGGATGACATTTATAACAGAAAATTGTCAAGGAAGTTATGCAGCAAGAGTAGCCCATGGGATGTTATCCTAGACAATATTATTAGGTGGTTCCGCCCCAGACGCCTGATGGATCCAATTGGCTTTCAGACGGCGCTTGGGGAATTACCGAGCTCCCTCATTCACAGTCCGGTGGAGTCCCTGGTAGCGGCATGGAATACGGCCCCGAAGGGGGCTATTGACCGGATTGCGCCTTTGCGACCTCTCCGTGGTGCTGGCCCCAGGAGGTCTCCTTGGTTTACTGAGGAGCTCAGGGGGATGAAGGGCCATAAGAGACGTCTAGAGAAGCGATGGAGACAAAGTAAGTCCGGATCTGACCGAACCAGATTGAGCTTATTTATTAAAGCCTATCTGAAGGCGATTAAGGCGGCAAGATCTTTGTATCTTTCTGCTTTGATCGCGTCTGCGGAATCTCGTCCGGCCGCCCTGTTTAGGGTGACCCGATCCCTTATTAACCCAAGGGGTCCAGGGCCTCCCTTGCAGGGTAGTGCCGAGGACTTTAATAACTGTTTTGCAGACAAAGTGGCTCAGATCCGGGCTGACCTAGACTCCAATTGTGTAGCAGAGTCGACTGATAATGATTCAGTTGAGGGGACAGGGGCATGTTCTTGTCCGGTCATCTGGGGAGAGTTTGAGGCTGTTACGCCTGAGGAAGTGGACAGGGCCATTGGATCTGTATGTTCTGCCACCTGTTTGTTGGACCCGTGTCCCTCCTGGCTGGTTTCGGCCAGTAGGGTGGTGACACGTACCTGGATCCAGGAGATTGTCAACGCTTCTTTGAGGGAGGGGTCCTTTCCGGCTCCCTTAAAGGAGGCACTTGTGCGCCCCCTCCTCAAGAAGCCTTCCCTGGATCCAGAAATTTTGACCAACTATCGTCCGGTCTCCAACCTTCCCTTTGTGGGGAAGGTTGTCGAGAAGGTGGTGGCGCATCAGCTCCAGCGGTCTCTGGAGGAAGCCGATTATCTGGGCCCTCTGTAGTCGGGGTTCAGGCCCGGCTACAGCACCGAAACTGCTTTGGTCGCTCTGATGGATGATCTCTGGCGAGCCCGGGATAGAGGCCAGTCCTCTGTCCTGGTGCTTCTTGACCTCTCAGCGGCGTTCGATACCATTGAACCACGGTATCCTTCTGCGCCGGCTGGAGGGATTGGGAGTGGGGGACACCGTATTGCGCTGGTTCTCCTCCTATCTCACTGGTCGGTCGCAGTCGGTGTTTGTGGGGGATCGAAGGTCCACCTCTAGGTTACTCCCATGTGGGGTGCCTCAGGGGTCGGTTCTCTCCCCCCTACTTTTTAACATTTACATGAAGCCACTGGGTGAGATCATCCACTGCCACGGAGTGAGATACCATCAGTACGCTGATGATACTCAGCTGTACATTTCCACTCCTGGCCATATCAGTGAAGCGGTTGAGGTGATGTGCCGGTGTCTGGAGGCTGTGAGGGTCTGGATGGGTGTTAACAGATTAAGGCTCAACCCCGATAAGACAGAGTGGCTGTGGGTGATGCCTCCCAAGGACACTTCTATCTGTCCTTCGATTACCCTGGGGGTGAATCTATAAACCCCTCAGAGAAGGTTCGCAACTTGGGAGTCCTCCTTGATCCACAGCTGACATTGGATCATCATTTGTCGGCAGTGGCGAGGGGGGCATTTGCCCAGGTTCGCCTGGTGCACCAGTTGCGTCCTTACTTGGATCGGGAGTCACTCCTCACAGTCACACATGCCCTTGTCACCTCGAGGATCGACTACTGCAACGCTCTCTACATGGGGCTACCCTTGAAGAGTGTTCGGAGACTACAATTAGTGCAAAATGCAGCTGCGCGAGCAGTTGTGGGTCTTCCTCGTTGTGCCCACATTTCATCAACTCTCCGCACGCTGCATTGGTTGCCTATTGGTCTCCGAGCCCAATTCAAGGTGTTGGTTATTACCTATAAAGCCCTTCATGGCTTGGGACCAGGATACTTACGGGACCGCCTTCTGCCACATACTTCTCTACGACCGGTGAGAGCGCACAGGGTCGGCCTCCTCCAGGTCCCGTCAACGAAACAATGTCGTCTGGCGGGCCCTAGGGGGAGGGCTTTCTCTGTTGCGGCGCCCACCCTCTGGAACCAACTACCTGCTGAAGTCCGCGTTTCTCCGACCCTCCTGGCCTTCCAAAAGAATTTAAAAACCTACCTCTGCCGGCAGGCCTGGGGATGATTGTTGATTGTGGTGTGATTGATGAGTATGTATGGGGTTTGTATTTTTAATGTTGTTCGGATTTGTTCAATTGTTTATATATATACCGGTATGTTGTAAGCCGCTCCGAGTCTTCGGAGAGGAGCGGCATACAAATCCGAATAAATAAATAAATAAATAAATAAATATCTCCATTGGCACACACTAGCATCCTTACTTAAAAAAATAAATAATGAAAGTTAATTCAGGATAGTGATATTGCCATGATGGTATTTGCTTCAGAGTATACCTCTAGGACCCACCTGGGGCTTATTAGGCTTTCTCAATAAATAGATGACTACAATCCAATTGCATTGTTTGGAAATATGCCTATTTGCCTTGAAAAAGATGATGGCTTAACTGGAGTGGTAAGGAGCATGAAGAGAAGAGGACTTATGGGAGACGGTGATTAATCATTTTTGTTCAGTGAGTATTTGTGTCTGAGTATATCCACCACTGCAACCATTTTGAAAGCAAGTGAGCCTAGTTCCCATAGCAGTCATTTTGGAGTTACAATTTGTGGCTCAGTAAAAACATTGTTTTTCTTTAACAGAAAATGAAATTGCACCTTAAATATGGCATCCTGTTTTGGAATGATTTTTCTAGGGATGCTCAGCATGGCTTGAGTGGATTTTCAGCACCCAACAAGATGATTAGATTCCAGACACAGCAATTCTACTGACAAGCAAGAATGCTCCCTTATTGCAGCTCAGGTTCTACCAGAGACAGACTGGCATGAAACAACAGTATTTGCTGCTGTACCTGCATTTTTTTCTATAAAATCATCTGTTCCGTTAATTAAATCAAATTAAATTAAACCATGGCTAAAATTGGTATATATTTTTTCTTGGTTTGAAAAAAAATAGGGATTAGGAAAGTATCTTCAATTCTTTTTATTTTGGGCAGTGCCCAAATGCTTGCTACTCTTCCTTTTCAGCTTTATAAAGATAGAATTTTTCAAAATAAGAAAAACCTAGCCTGGGAATTAACAGTGGGATTCAGTGCTGGGTTTCTCCTCCTAGGTCTGAATCGTCTCATTAAATGACCACACTAATTGAATTTCCAGCCTAAATCCTTTATCCTATTGCTCTGCTACTTTATTGGAACATTTATTTAAATTAAGGGGGCTGTTTTTGTGTGTCGATTGTGGGACTTGCCTGATTGTGTTTTGTTGTTGTTAGGTACCCTGAATACTTTGCAGATTAGAAATCCAATCAAAGGAAGTAAAATTAAATCTAGATAGCATTTCCTCTTCGCCCTGAATCTGTACTTTCAAATAGCAACAGCCTCTGTTGCTCTAATCCATCTTCCACTGGGAAATCATTGCTTGGAAGAAGCTGCAGGAAAGATGGGTGTAGAGTGTGAGATGGTCATGACCAAAAGCACTTCCCAGTTACCAGTCTCCTTTTTACTCATGTTGTCTAATGTCTTGTTTGAAACTGATCATTCTTGAATGGACTATTCTGCCTATTGAAGTTATCTGAACATTATGGAAACCTGTACAATTTAGAAATTTACAAAGAACCAACAGCCATCAAAACATGTCATTCCTGGCCAACCACTGAGCAAAAGTGTTTTGGTCAATCTTTGCCCAGCTGTTGGCCAGAAGCTAAATGCTTTGCCTCCATCTCTCAATCCCTACAATAGGGGTCTCCACCCCCTGTCCGTGGCCCAGTGCCAGGCTGTGACCCGTTGGGAACTGGCCATGCAAGCAGTAGGTAAGCACGTTCGCAAAGCTGCATTTGCGCAAGCAGTGTGGGCATAATCATCCCTTCTCTCCCCCCCCACTTCTGGTCCACAGAGCCAGAATGGTTGGGGACTGCTATCCTACAAGGAACAGCAGTACCCATAGAGCAATATAGCCCTCTTGTGGGTGGCATGTCACTAGGCACCATGGTGAGCGATCAGCAAGAGCGTCAAATGACCAGTCTCAATCTGCCATGTAAATCGAACAGTAGCAACATCTGGAATGATCATAGAGAATCCAAGGTATTCTAATTCAGGTAAGAGCAGAAATCTGCCTGAGCTGAGGCAATTTATAGCATTTTGTTTGAAGCAAATACAGCACTGTAGTTAAAGTCAAGGTCCCAAACCAGTTTCCAAGAAGACATAATTTATTTGCTAGATTTATATCTTACTATTCCTCCAAGATTTAAGATGACTTACATAGGAATCTCCCTTCATTTCCCCCCCCCCACACACACACACACAGTTGCAGCCCTGAAATAAGTTGGACTGAGAGAGAGTTGCCTAGTGTCCTCCTGGGGTTAAGAATGGCATTGAACTTCAACCTCTGCAATTTTGTTCCCACTTAAACTTCTCTTCAATTTACTTCACTTTGTAATTTACAACTGCTCTGTTAAATGTGAATCTGAACCATGAACTGGTTGAGAAGATGAAGATATGCGATATTTATAAATAAACCTGCAGCAGAATATTTTCATGGGGCCATTAAGAGAGGAACTGGGCAGGGTGAGAATGCATGACAAAAAAAAAAAAAGTACTTGATGAGCTTTGGGTTTCAATTATATTGTTTCCAGACTAGCTTACACAGCTTATAGGAAGCCATCGAGCTTGAAATGATTTGGATTGCTAGCTTCCTGCTGCCTCCAGAAGAGTCTCATGGGAAATTAGATTTGTTTTTTCCCAGGGTCTGCGTTTTTCCATACATTTGCTTATGCAATGCAATACTATGTTAAGGAGAACTGCTAAGGAGGTATACCCTTAAAAAAAAAATTCCCAACTGATCAGAATTTTTTTATTAATTTATTTCTTTTATTAACAAGAATAAAATACCAAATGAAAAAAACAGAAAAACAAACATCTAACACTAACAATGAGGGTCTAACATGAAACTGGGAAGGAGACAGCTGCAGAGGATGCAACAGAGGAGAAGCAAGAGACCTCACTTTCCTTCAGCAGAGCTTGATTCAGGCTCAATAAAGGAGAATATTTGTATCTTTTGAGAGTTGAAATGAGGAGTCCTTGGTGCTCTCTCAATTCAGAGAACACCAAGGACTCCTTGATTCAGGCTTTTGTAGGACTTCAGGTTTAAGGCAAAGGTATGAAAAGGTCAAATTATCTTGGGGGGAACCTATTTTACCACAAGTTTCCCAATGCTTACTAAGCAACAATAGGCAGTATTCCAAAAGAAGACATCTTTTTGGATTCTATCTGTGTCAAATAGAGTATTACTGGCAACTGAAGCTGACTCTGCCATTAGCCAAAGCTGGCTATCTGCCCCAGATAGTAGATCTTAGTGGGACTGTCTGTGTGTTTCTTGTGTGCCTGGCAGAAATTCTGAATAAATTATCTTGAATAAATTCTGATTTGGGACAGAAAGAACTGAACTTCTTGAGAGACTTCTTTACCCGTTTTGTTGGATAGGTTTTAAAGTCTTATCAACAAGTAGTCCCTGTTAATCATGAAGGGTTTCCACAACCTTGTGAATTAAATCAATGGGTACTTTCTGGGAGAAAGCTGTAAAAGGAAAAGCAGAAGTGAGGAGTGAATGATGTCACAACTATAGCAACCATAGCCAGAAAAGGAATTAACATTTCCAGTGGTGTGGTGGAAAACAGAAAGTCCTTTTTTAAAAAAAAGACAGATTCAGCAGTGCCTTTGTTTTTTATTAAAGGTAAATAGCTGCAATGAGCTTTTCCTCAGCCCCTACTAAAAGAAAAAAGAAAAAAAGAAGTGAGAGCTGCCTCTTTGCTCTGGGCTGGGAGACAATGCATGTGAAGAAATCACCCAGAAAGACACAGAAATATGCAGGGAAGCTGGTTAAAACAGGGCTTCTGGACCTTCAAAAGAAATAGAAGTGGTCAGATTAATCTGAGCAATCCTTTGAACTCAGATGAATACATTTCATCACAAACACTTCCTTCTGCATTGATTTTTTTTCTTTTTTTTCAAGAAAACAAAAGCTTTTTTTTCCTACTCCCTATTACAGCATCTTCTTTATTGAGCTCAGTACAAAGTAGCTAGTACTGCAGGGTTTTTATTTGTGTATATGTTTAAGGCAATGTTTAATTAAAACCATAACAATGGAGAGAAATATATGTAAGTGCTTCTTAATCCTCAAGTAAGAGTGGAATGTAAAAGGGGGAGGAGAATTCACTTTATCTTTAGCAACAAGGAGAGAGAGAGAGAGAGAGAGAGAGAGAGAGAGAGAGAGAGAGAGAGAGAGAGAGAGAGAGAGAGAGAGAGAGAGAGAGAGAGAGACTACATTATTATTCCACTATTGTTCTTTTAATGGAAAAGGAGCTGAAAAAAGTTCTTTGCAAAAGTAAGAGGGAATCACCAGACCCTTAGTTGCATTCCATTTTCTAGGGAGAATTACATGCATTTTCTCAAATGCCACCATCCCCCAAATTTTATTGTAGTTTATAGCAGGAGTCAGCAAGTGGCAGTCCTTCTGTCATAAGCAACCCTTCGCCTAATTCGTATAGAGTTTAGCCTAGTTTCAAAACTTCTCCTACATAAGTAATTTAGATCCTGATAAAAGTCAGTTGTCCATTTCATGCACCTTTCTTAACATCCACTCATTCAATGACTGTTCAAACTTATATGAAGTAAGAACTTACAATTAAACTGGAATGAGTAGCAGTTACAACTGGATTTTGCGCTTACGGCTGTTACAACATCTTTGCAGCCACCTGATAGCAATTTGTGACTTTCCTTGCCCTTTCCCACAAACCAGGTTGATGGAGAGGCAGGTGGAAAGTTGCAAGTCAGTCACGTGAAGTCATCACTTAACCTGCACGGTGCTTGCTTAAAGATGGCAACCGGAACTGCCAGAACTGCCATCACTAAGAGGTTTATCACATGTATCCCATCAAACACAAAGAAAGTCCGGAATGGTATAGGATCTCCTATCATGGGCAGGAAATTGGGCTAGAAGACCTCCAAGGTCTCCTCCATCCCTATTATTCTATGTTCTCACCTATGTTTTGTTACTAAAGGTGGGGTTGCTGGTCCTAATTAGCATTGTTAAGATCATCTAAATTAAGAGAAAAAGGAAGGGGTAGAAGTGATGGGGGGAAATGCATCTCTTTCAGCCTTTTGCACCTGAAGCCCATTAAGTTTATGTTTGCCTCCCTAGTTTGCAGTCTCCAAAAGGCAATATAATTCTTAACAGTGGTGCATAGGTTACTTATAACACAATTAGTGTTTTTAACTGTCTGCAAGAGCTCCATATGAGAAAACCCATAATATGTCTCTGTGAATTTTTCTCTGAAGTTGCATTAATGGTCCACACAAACCTACAAAAGGTATACATGATAGTCACTTAAAACTGGGAACCAGCAGTGTCTCCTGACTTCAGATAATAACAAAGAATTTCAACCTCTAAGGCCAACATTGTCCTCCTTTTCTATATAACATGACATCATCATTGGGTCCTTGGCAATGAGACTCAGGCAGTAGCCTATGTCAGGAGTTTGTATCTGACTACACCACTTGGTAAAATTATTTCAGGGAAGGATCAAAAGAAGAACAAGGGATGCAGTCTCGGGTATTCCCAAAGAGTTTGATAAAAGTTATAGTCACATAGTAAAAACATGCTTGTCCTGCTACAAGAGAAGCCATCACTAAAAATATGCACTGAAATCCAGAACGTGTGAAGCTAATGCCACTATCTCAGTTCTTCTAGATCACGGGTGTCAAACTCACCACATCACGTGACATGTCATGATATATTGCGACTCTTTTTGCATTGCCAGCAATGGGATGGGTGCCACTTCTGTATGATGGAACCAGCCCGCAGGCCAGCAGTTTAACACCCCTGTTCTAGAGTCACAAATCATCTCTGACTTTTCCAAAACAAACTGTTTGTAAGAAAGGAAAACCCTTTCATTGTAATAATTCTCACTGTTGTGACTGCAAGCCTTTAAGTATACTTTAAATTCTGATTAAATACATGGGGTAATGTTTATGAATTAAAATATGAAAATAGCTGCAGCCTATTGTAAGCAATTAATATAAATATTGTGTACAGAAGGAGAGACAAATTGCATATTCTCTTCCCAAAAATAACAGAAAAAACAAATACAGATACAAGCTGCAGCAATACTACCACATGGTAACTGCCTTATTTTTATTCTCCTGTGCTAGGAAACAGGATAATTAGCTTTTATTTGTCAAGTGTTCTTGTAAAAAAAAAGTTTTTCTGTTTCCTGAGGCAGAGATAGATGAGTTGTTTGAAGAAGTGACATTTAAATGGTAGCATGTTTGGGGAGACATTTTTCTGATTGAAACAAAACCCTCTTAAATTACCTTTTGGTCACTCTAGATGAGATTAACATTACTTGGGTATTGTATAGTCCAGACTACAGGACTTCTCAATCCTCTGCTCCTTTGTAGCATTAAGAGATGTCTTGTTTTTATGAAAAATCTATTATCATGGATAGGCAGATACCTGACCTCTTTGATCAACTGCTAAGATGCCAGATTCATAACATAACTTATTGGCTTTGGGCTTTCTTCATTTTATTTTATTTTTTGGTGGCTTGGAACTATATCTTGCTCCTCCTGGTACGTTCTGCCTAGTACAGCTTGTAACTATGATACCACACCTAGAAATGATCCTGAAGGCTGAATGTGGATACCACAGAGAACCCTTTCAACCTGCAACTGGATGAGAACATGTTGGATACCAAAAATTTCTTCATGTCCATATATTTCAATTATTCTTAAATGTTTGTATAGTTTTGGAAATAACTTTAAAAATGTATTTATTGCATTGCATAGTAAGTTCACTGAAGACCATCAACTTATTCAGCAAAGGGTCTAACATGGATGATTTGCTTATAATGTCCATCACTGAATGGCATAAAGTCACTATGGTGTAGTTGTTAAGGTATTAGACTAGAGTTGAGTTCAAGTCTATCCTAAGTTACAAGAGGCAGTGGGTGATTGTGGACAAGTCATTCTTTCTCAAACCAACTTACTTCACAAGGTGATTGTTGCGGAGAAAAATAGGCAGAGGGAGAAATATGTATCACAAATCTAGTTCTAAAATTCTCACTTCATAAAACAAGCAAAACCATGATTAAATGAACTATTTTTTTTAATTAAGTCGATCATCTGGATTTCCTTCAGCATAATGAACCATATTCTGACAATACAAAAACACTGAACCACCAGCTAGAAAACCATATTAGTCCATTGATTTGTGTGAATCAAACCAATATGTTTCCATACATGGAACTTACCACTTTAATGCATATTATTAGTGAATAAATACATTTTTCCAAAACTATAGAAACATCTAAGAGTAATTAAAATATATGGACCTGAAGAAATCAAAATATGCAGTAACATTGAGAGGGCATTTAATAAATGTTATCATTGGTGTGAGCCTCACACATATTTTCAAAGAGATACATTATATTAATTCAGAAAGCTGCTTTTCCTACATTTATGAGTTAAAGAACAGCTTCTCAAAAATTAGGATCAATCAAGGAGATTTTTCTATCACCAACACTCATAATTCACCAGAGTACATTTGACTGAAAACATATTTAAAATAGCTGGGCTCTCGCTATTCAAAATGTTCCCAGAATGTCCAATTATTTTCAAAAATGTCTCTCAGCTCTCTATCATGAATGGAGAATTTAAAGGTAAAGAATAACCCTCGTGTATCAAAAAATGACAAAATGTCCTCTCACAAAGGCAGTGTTTGCAACACTTTAAAAATCAAACAGGAATGGCAAGGAAGTAAGCACAAAAGAATACTTTTAAACAAAGCAAAAGAACATTTGTCAGAGAACATTTAACCACCAGGGTCTTTTGGAAGATTATCTAGGGCAGTGGTCCTCAACTCCCAGTCCATGGACCAGTACCAGGCCACAGTATGCCAGCAACTGGTCTGCACAAACAAGCAAAGCCCCATCTGTGGGATGCAGGCAGCACACAAAACCACGCACTCTCCGGTCCTTGGAAAAACCTTTCTCCATGGAATCGGTCCCTGGTGCCCAAAAGATTGGGGGCCTCTGGTCTAGGGAGAAACTGTCTCAGGTCCCAGAGATGATGAGGGTCACTTCAAAGTACAGGTAATCCTCAACTTACAACCATTTGTTTGAAATTACAACAGCATTGGAAAAATTGACTTATGATCATTTTCCACACAGCCATGGCAGCATCCCTATAGTCACATGATCAAAATTTAGATGTTTGGCAACTGGTTCATATTTATGACAGTTGTAATGTCCCGGGATCATGTGATCACCTTTTGCAACCTTCTGACAAGCAAAATCAATGGAGAAGCCAGATTCCCTTAACCTTGTTAGTAATTTAACAACTGCAGTGATTCACTTAAGAACTGTGACAAGAAAAATGGGACAAAATTCACTTAACAAATGTTTCCACTTAGCAACATAAATTTTGGGCTCAGTTGTGGTCTTAAGTCAAGGACTACTGTATTGCAATCCTTTTCAGATAGGCCAATAAAACAAATCAGTTCAATCTGCTCTACGCATATCTGAAATTCAAAACAGTATGCTCAGCCCAGCTGGAAGAGTTTGCGTTTGTAGCTCAGAATGCTTCTAAAATGTTTTTAATACCCAGAAAAACCTGTTTTGCGCATGAAAAGTGATGTTTCCCCGAACGTCTGGATTTGAAATGTTTCAAAACAAAACATTTCGCATGCCCCTAATTTGTGTAATCCCATTAAGTGTCATTCAGGAGTCTTTGCAATTATTTATCTCCCCCTTGTTCAACCTCAAACAAAGAAGCCAGAGTTTGACAGTTGTTGTAGAAGGTGAAAATGGAGAGGCCTTAGAACAGCGGTTCTCAACCTTTTCCGGGGCTCGACCCCGGCCTGCATCGTGCATGCGCAGCGCGATGGGGCACATCGTGCATGCGCGGCATGATGGCCCGCATCGCAAAGGGGAAAAAAATGGCCAACCCCCCCCCAAAAAATGGCCGACCAAAATTAAAAAAAATGGCGGGCCCGCATCGCGCATGCGCATCGCAATGGCCCGCATCGCAAAGGAAAAAAAATGGCCAACCAAAAAAAATGGCGGTCCCGCATTACACATGCGTGGCGCGACGGCCCGCATCGCAAAGGGGAAAAAAATGGCCGACCAAAAAAAATGGCCGACCAAAAAAAAAATTTAAAAAAATGGTGGACTGCGGTGTTTGGCGACCCCCGTGAAATGGTTGTTTGACCCCAAATGGGGTTGCGACCCACAGGTTGAGAACTGCTTCCTTAGAAGATCACACCACCCGCCATCATTTATCATGTATTCGTTTGTAGGTCAGTTTAGACTGATAGTGGTGAAAGCAAGGAATGCAGAAACGAATACTTAAAATCCGCATTCACAATAAAATTAGTATTGAAACACTTCTTTAAAAGGCAAAGCAATAAAAGACATTCTGTATTGCTCACCTACCAATGATGTCAAAAGGAGCTATGGTGTTTTCCCGAAAATAAGAGGCACCAGGTCTTATTTTTGGAAGGTATCTTTTCCACGGTCTCACCTCACAGCAGCAGCACCGAGAGTCCCACCCAGCTAGCCCACTTCTTCTAAGGCCGAAGGAAATGTCTCTGTGCTGAGAATGGAGCTCTGGCCTGCATTTCGTCATCAGAAGCCTTCCTTGAATCAATAGCTCGATTCTTGGCTGCAGAGGCATTTCCAGAAGGCCCCTGATGGTGAAATACAGGCCGGGGGGGTTGCCGAAAAAGTGGGTCGGTGAGGGAGGCCTGGCTGCAACAGTAAGTAGATGTGGGGCTCATGGGGCAGCTCCAGCCACCCACCCGCACCCTAGCTTGATATTTAGGCATGCACCTCACCCCAAAACTTGGGCTTATTTTGGGGGTAGGTCTTACTTTCAGGGAAACACGGTAGTATCATCCCTGAGGAAGTCTTGGTGGGATAAGAAAAGCCACTTAAGGAAAAGGATTTTAATCTCCATAGGGATTGGTTCCCCCCCCCCCTCTGCTTCATGCCAGATTAATCCTCAGCGAGGGCTTTTCCTTACTCAGCACTACCAGCAATCACAGCAGTGCTTTTGAAGCAAGCTAAAATTTCAGCTAAGTAGAAGCAGGATTTCAATGCATATCTTCCCCTAGTGACTCAGCTGCAGGATGAGTTGAAGCTTACTGATTCATGATCACCAAGGTTGGGGAACTTGAGAGGTGCAGGTAGTTAAGTGCTGAGACCTATCATCCTCCTGTGTGCACACTGACTTTGTTGTGTAAAGCAGAGCTATGTTCAGTCACAAGGTCTTGCACAAAATGTTATTTGTTTTGTAAGAGCTGTATTCCTGTCCATTTCTCATGATTCTAGAGAGATCATTCTTGAAGAAATTCTATTAAACACAACTTAAAACAAAATTAAAAACCTGCTTGGAAAGCATCGCTGTATTTTATCCTTACAAGAACCCAGTGAAGTTTTAGCTGACCCAGATTTACCCAGCAAGTGGTAAAACAAGGTCTTGTCCACACAGCAGTGTACTATTCAGATGCAACATAGCAATACAGTTCTTCTTCCAGAACCAATTTCTTTATAGACTGGAAATTCCAGCAAAAAGGGACAGAATGATGATAGAGAAGACCAAGAAAGAGAAAACTGAAATGAAGTCAAGGTACACAAATCAAATGGTTTCTGCTCTCTGTCTGATGGAACATCCACAAGATTTGATGAAAAGTGTTATTGTGGTTTAAAATATGAGGGAAACCCCAAACCTTAATCAGGGATGGTGGAAAAATGACAACATACAATAGGCTTTCTGCAAAGATAATCAGAAGATAAGGTGAAATTCCATATATTTCCCTGACATCAAAATTCCTGTCCCAGAGATGAGATGCGTGTTTTTAAAGTCTGCAACCTCTACCTTTACTTTTTCTTACAAAAATAGCTTCAGCATGGCAAAAAAATATATACAGAATACAAAATAACAAGAGTTAGAAGGGACCTTAGATGTCTTCTAGTTCAACCGCAGGAGACCCTATACCACAGGTGTCAAACCCGCTGTGTCACTTGACGTGTTGCCACATATCACAACTTTTTTTGCATTGCCGGAGCTGGGGCGGGCGCGGCCTCCACATGATGCAACTGGCCAATGGGCCAACAGTTTAACAACCTGCCCTATACCATTCCCAACAAGTGGCTGTCCAATCTCAAAAGGCTCCAGTGATGGAGCACCCACAACTTCTGAAGATAAGCTGTTCCACTAGTGAATTGTTCTCACTCTTAGGAAATTTCTCCTTAGTTCTAGGTTGCTTCTCTCCTTGATTACTTTCCATCCATTGCTTCTTGTCTTGTCTTATGGTGCTTTGGAAAATAAGTTGACTGTCTTTGTGGCAGCCCCTCAGATATTGGAACACTGTTTACATATCACCCCAGTCCTTCTTTTTACTAAACTAGACATATCCAATTCCTGCAACTGTTCTCCATATGCTTTGGTCTCCAGCCACCTAGTCATCTTTGTTGCTCTTCTTTGTACTCTTTCCAGAGTCTCAACATTTTTTTTTTATATTGTGGTGACCAAAACTGGATGCAATATTCCAAGTCTGGTCTTACCAAGGCATTATAAAGCAGCACTAACACTTCATACAATCTTGATTCTATCCCTCTATTAATGGAGCCTAGGATTGCATTAGCTTTTTTGGTGGCTGCAGCACACTGCTGGCTCATATTTAAATTAAACACAGCTATTTATAATTCAGCTAATCAGAATACAGTAGCACCTTTTTTTAATGTTCAATCAGCAAAGAATGCATGTCACAAGCAATGACATAATGCAGATGCTCAATTTATTAAATGAAAATCTCTGAAGCATAAAACACCATTTATCTGAAAACTATGTTTGTTTAATTTTAAAACAATCCTTAGGTCCCATCCTGATCTCTGGTTTGTGGAAAACAGATGCTGATATTCCCACCCAAAAGGCGAAAATACCCTATATTACTAAAGGGGAAGTGGAATACCTTATACTACTAAAACTGATAGAAGATAATACTTGTACCTCAGTTTGAAATAAGTCCTTGGTGCTCTTTGAGCTTGGTTGCTTTCTTGCAGACATTTCATTACCAAATGCATTGATGATGTAACCTATCTGGATAATAAAACATCTGCAAGAAAACAACCAAGCTCAGAGAGCACCAAGGACCCCTCATTACTAAAATGTTAGGCATTGTATGAATGATTGTAGGTGCCATTATTGGACCTCAGGTTATAGCATTTGCTCCACCTTTCCAAATTCTGCAAAGATCAACTTTTCATAATACCGGTAGGAGGGGAGGAAAGAGGTAGAGACAAGTACTTCATACAGATTTCTTGAAGCACTGTAGTTAAAGTCAAGGTCCCAAACCAGTTTCCAAAAAGACATAATTTATTTGCTAGATTTATATCTTACTATTCCTCCAGGATTTAAGATGACTTATGTAGGAATCTCCATTTATTTCCCCCCCCCACAGTTGCAACCCTGAAATAAGCTGAACTGAGAGAGAGTTGCCTAGTGTCCTCCTGGGGCTAAGAATGGTATTGAACTTCAACCTCTGCAGTTTTGTTACCACTTAAACTCGTGTTCACTTTACTTCAATTTGAACTGAATCTGAACTATGAATATGTTGAGAAGATAAACATATGTGGTATTCATAAATAAACCTGCAGCAGAGTATCTTATGCTGGCATTAAGGGAGTGCAGACGAAGGAATTGGGCAGGGTGGGAATGCATGACAAAAATAGTGGCACACAGTGGGGGAATTGTTGGAAATCTCTGCATTGTTCATAAAGGTGAGACAATATATTTTGCAAAACTAACAATAGAAGTTAAGGCCAACAATGTTTTGGATTGATTAAATGTGGATTAGCGGAAACAGAAAATACAAGTGGAATTGCCTGTGCCTCCCCCTTGCAAAGGGAGTGACAGGAAAGATAATTTAATCCTGAACAAAGTGTTGACAATCTGAAATTCGATGGCAGCAATCAGTCAACTGAAGTGTGAATAATATTACAGGAACATTACATGGTGCTTTTAGTATATTTAAAATGTGCATTTTATTTTAATTGTATCTCACATTCATCTTGGATGTTTGGAGAAAATGCTAATCTTTCTAGTACTGGAAGATAGATAGGGGTCTGTGTGTGTGTGTGTGTGTGTGTGTGTGTGTGTGTGTGAGAGAGAGAGAGAGAGAGAGAGAGAGAGAGAGAGAGAGAGAGAGAGAGAGAGACAGAGACAGAGACAGAGACAGAGACAGAGACAGAGACAGAGACAGAGACAGAGACAGAGACAGAGACAGAGACAGAGACAGAGACAGAGATCACTTTCTTTAATAAAATTTGCTTTTAACTTGTTAATTTAAGAAATAACACCAAGGAATAGGTGCTCCTACAAAATGTCTTAATATGAAGACAATAGCTTTAATTGAAATTCTTACTGCTGAGAACTGCAAAGCCAGTTGCACTACAGTCTCCTATACAAGAGTCTTCTAATGTGAAAGCCATTATTCATGTTGAAACTCCCTTTGGTTATTGTGAAACTATGGGAACTAGGAAGACTAGAGGTCACTTTCATGTTTGCCCCTTTCTCAATGAAACACACTGACTGCTTCAACTTCAGTAACCACTCCCAACAAACCAGCTTTCACTTTGGTTTCCCTCTCTCTGGATCAATCCTCTTGATGGTTCCTTATAATGTATTGAATGGCTCCTATGCCATCTTCCAGATCTAAAACTTTTCTTTGTGCTCCAGAAATTCATTTCTTTGAGGAAAGTAATACCGGTAATGAGCTTCATTTTCCAAACAGTTCTTCCCCATACTAGTTGGTGCTGGGATCAACCTGTGGAGAATATCCTAAGATGCTTGCAAATGGTACCTACAAGACAATAGTCAGAAAACAGGAAAGAATCCCGTTTTTCTAAACATTCACTGAAACACTTTGTTATTACTGAACTACCTAGTTTGGGGTCAAGCTGAGAAATTTGTCTCATCCATAAATGGAATAAACATTTTCCATGGTTTTCTTTCTCTGGAGTTGTTTCAAAAACAGTACAGTACCTCTTTTCTGTTTTGTACATTGTACAAGTTTTGGTGGTGCAATGTTGTAAAAAAAGAAGTAACATCGCTGTCACATTATCGTAGGTACAATGCTGTCACATTATCATAGGTACAATCTCAGTGCCTTATATTTTAATGCTCTGTTTCTCATCCTAATAACAGAAAGACGGCCAGTCAGGGAGAGGCAGAACACGAGTACAAACTTTTTAGAGAGCAAAGCTGCTCTGGCTGGTTTCATTCAGAACCGGCTTTTGTAAGTCCTCCCTCTACAGAAATAAACCAACATTTTCTTTCTTTGAATAGCTGCCCCACTTCTCTCCCTTAAGATTGCCCTGCCTCCCTCTACCCTTTAAACAGTTTGCTGGCTAACCTTTGTGTGATCTGACCTACTTTCCACCACTTTCTTCTACTCATACAATCTCATTGGTCTATGCAAATGACTTTTGATAAAGATAGATCCAAGAGGAAAAAAAATCCCACAAAGCTCTGTTGGAAACGGAGCATTGAGAATAATGTGGCAAGACAGAGAGTTGATTTGCATATTTATAACCCAAGAAGATTAATCTGACCAGAACAGTAACGCTTGTTTAATGAATATTGCAAGTGACAGAGGCCCTAAGAAAAATAAATTACCCTGTTTGGATATAAGATAGTTTTATTGGCAGTTTCACCTTTCCTTGGCACTTTGGAACAAATGATAAATATGTAGCACAACAAGGCCTGAGTGGTTCTATGAATCTGCTGGTATCCTCCATCCCTGAAATATCTCTTTAAAATATATAGACTATGTTTTAATGTGGAATCAGATGACATCCATTTTTTTCTGGAAGATTTGTAATTTTCTCACTTTTTTCAACCAGATCTGAATTCTATCCTTTATTTATTTTTATTTATTCAATTTATATGTTGCCCATCTCACTGTTGAATAACCCTTCCCTTTCCTTCCCTTCCCCTCCCTTCCCCTCCACAGTAAGTTTGGGCATCCAATGGAAGACTCTGGGTTGTTGTTGTTGTTTTTAAATCAGCTGCCAAAGCTCTAATCCAAAATATGGCATGGACAACCTGGCTTCTCATTTGTGCCAAATGAGTTTGTATGAGCCATTGCCCCTAACCATTATCAACTTTGAAGGCCAATGTTACAGAAATGATTCAGTGGTTTGGGAAATGCTGTGATAACTTACATGCTGTGATCATTTCTCTCCACTTTCCATTAGCCCTACTAAAACTTTGATTTGGAGTTACACATTTGAGTAATATCAACTGAAATAAGCTAGAAAAATCACCAAGCGCTCATAAAAACACAGGATTGAAAATAAGAGGAAGGCAAAGTCCACAGCTGACTCCACAACAAGATAATCACCAAGGCCAACCAAAGAGTATGATTTTTTTTTCTTTTAACAATCCAGTAAACCAGGGGTGAAAAACTGGCAGCTGGCAGGCTGAATGCGTCACGCATAGGCCATGCCCACCCTGGCTCCACAAAGGCAAAAAAAGTCGCGATAGTCATGATACGTCACATGACACAATTGAGTTTGACACCCATACAGTAGACCCTTTTATTGGGGTGGAGTCAGGCCAACTGAATGGAGCTGGGCATTTACTGAGCATTTTAACCAAAGAATATGAATAATATTGGGAAAATGCTTGGATGGAATATTAAGCAAATATTGTCTTTAGGTGTTGTAAAAAGGAGTGATAAAGCTGATAAAATTATAGCTTTCTTACCACAAGCAACAATAACATTTAGATAGACAAGATAAGACAAGATGATAAGAAAGACCTGCTGAAGTGCACTACCCATAGCTAGAAATGTGCAGCTCAGCTGGTGGAAAAACAAAGGAGGAAAAAAAATCCATTTTTAAATGGCATAAAATGATACAGTATGCACTTAACATTACAAAAAGAGAAGTTCTTTCAAGGAAATTTTAAGAGGTGGCAAGTCATATCAAGAACAGAGAAGGTGCGAGAATTCCATCTGCAGTTAAGGGGGACTCAACTTGTACAAGCCTAGATTCTTCATTCTGCCTTCCATACACTTTGTTTTACTTACCCAAAATGTAACAGTGAAGAAGGAAAAGGGTTGCTTTGATTTATAAGACACTTTGTTTGCATTTTATTTTCTTTGTTCACGCTAAAAAAACAACAACAATCTGAACAATTTATCTCATTTTTGCTTTGCAAAAGGGAATAGTGATAGATCTTTGGCCTGGAGGCTGGATGGCTCATGATGCTTCTTAATCTCTTCTGCAGTGCAGATGATTCTGCCTGTCTGGGAACAAAGTTAAGTTAACTTCTTATTCTGGATGATATAACTTGAGGGGCAATTAGTGGACATACCCAAGAAGGTCTTTTCATGGGTACTCCCATCCTAGCTGTAGCTTGCCTTTCCTTGTTATTTCAGCATCCTTCCTGTGCCAGGTGAAGATATTTACACTGACCAGAGCTGGGGGTTTTTTGTACTATTATATCACTATCTTTAGTTTTGTAATGCTGAATATTTTTATTTATTCTATTAATGGTTATACACTCTGTATTTATTATTTGGGTTTTAACTTCCTAGGCATAACTTTATTTGTGTGTGCAGGTTTGGGGGGGGTTGTTTACATGTTTATGTATGACTAAATAAATGAATAAACATACCTGAATATCACTCCATACACATATTTACTTGCCCTATCCCAAAACAGTCTTGATCCACCTTTCATGATTTATCTGAAATTAACTTCAGTTATGCAAAAGCTACATAAGGAATTGCAAGTTCCACAAAGGGTTTTTTTTAGTTTTTTGGTTTGGAAGAAACATTTCACTTTTATGCTTATATATCAACTTGGATTAAAATGGTAAAAATAGTTTCACAATTTCATTTCAGCACTTTCAAAATTGTTTATTTCACCATTAATAAATCCAGTGTTTAGCTTGGCTAAGCTAAAATGAAGAATCTTATTGAAAGTCTTTAGAACCCTTATTTGACTGATGTATAAAGATCAACTGATGCCTGTTTTAAAAGATCAGCCATGGAGCCAATTGCCTATTTGTTACAATTCAAAGCAATACTGTTAATTTGCATGGTGAGGGATGGTCCTTCCTCTGGAAAGTAGCCAATGAACTGTTCAAGTTAGCCTGCAACCAATGACATACTTTGTACCAAGTAGACAGGTGTATACAAGGTGGCTTAGTAAAGGAAAATGTACTTCAGAAGTGGAGCAGAGTAACATGCCATAAGGTCACTTTGAAGGGAAGAGGGAAACAATAGAAATCCAAATGGATCTAATTAATGATCTATTTCTGTTCTTGGAAAACAGTTGTCTGCCCATTCGGGTGATAGATTAACTAGGCAGTGTAGATAAGCCTACTAAATCCAAAGGGAGTGAATGCACAATGTCTACATTTTTAAGTTCCAGTGACCCTGAAGAAAGTTATACTTTTTGTGACTTCCTTTTATTTTGGGTCAGAAAAATACTTTGAGGAGATGAAGTATGAACTGTATATAAATGCAGACAAGCAACCTTGGGATAGTAGGAGGGAAATGAAGTTACTTGTTATCATTTCCATTTGGTATTTTCTGACCTTTTAAACACCAGAGAATGAGAACACTCTCACACTGTAAATGGTATGTGTGAATGACCTTGGGAGACAGAAGAAAAACAGAAAGCCAGACAGTGGTCAGATAAGAGGAAGCTCAGTCCAGAGGTGGGACAAAAACATGGGAAGCATTTCAGAAGGGACTCTCCTTAGTTTTCCAGGGGCTAAAAAAAGAAGAGGAGAGAAATATTTTCAGTCTTGCAAGATTCTCTTAATATAACTTTACTATAAAATAGAATTAGTTTATCTGGGCATGCTTCTTGCCTGGACTACCTTGCAACACCTATATCAGTCTTGCAAGATTTAAGAGTATTTCTCTCCTCAGAAATGTTTTCCTAGGTTCCAAAATCTTTTGACAAAAGACATCATGGTAGTCTTTTGAAAATTAGTTATCAGCTGGTTTTCCCTGCAGTATTATACTAAGCTTTGAAAGATCATTTGATGTCAGCTGGAGTCCTTGAAATAATAGCTGTGTCTTTTGCATTCAGCCCAAGTGGAACATTCACATCTGCTATTTTGGGATGCTGGAAGATCAAATTTGAGAGTTTATTTGTAGGTATGCATACATAGATTGGAAAGGAAAGGAGCTAAAATTCAACTCTAATTCACTTATATACAGAGATTTTATCTGATAATGAACCTTGTGGATTACACATTATTCTAATTCTGAAATCTTTATGTCATTTTTAAAAAAAAAAAAGAAGAAGAAGAAGAAAGAGCAGGCATCAGTCAGTATTAATATCCCTGATTTTTTCCTATTAAAAGTCCCGAAGTAAAATCTAGACTTAAAATCAGAAAAAGCCCAACAGGAAGATTTATGTGTACTACTACATTTCTCACTCAGACAACACATGTGTGATATATTTTGTGGAGCCCCTTTTGCAATTTAAAGTTTGCTAACTATATTCAGATAAGCTAACTGGTTAATAATTTCTATCTTAAAAATTATTAGCTTAGTGCAGCGGTTCTCAACCTATGGGTCGTGACCCCATTTGGGGTCGAATGACCGTTTCGCGGGGGTCGCCGGACACCGCGGTCCGCCATTTTGTTTTTTGGTTTTTTTTGTTTTTTTTGTCGCGCGCGCCGCGCATGCGCGATTCAGGCCGTTGCGCGTGCCGCGCATGCGCAGATCGGCCCGTCGCGGTCTGCCATTTTTTTGTCACGCGCGCGCCGCGCATGCGCAATTCGGGCCATCGTACGCGCTGCGCATGCGCGGATCGGCCCATCGCGATCCGCTATTTTGGTTTTTGGGGGGTTTTTTTTCATCGCGCGCACACCGCGCATGTGTAATTCGGGCCATCGCACGCGCCGCGCATGCACGGATCGGCCCGTCGCGGTCCGCCATTTTTTTTTACATGCGCGATTCGGGCCATCGTGCGTGCTGCGCATGCGCGGATCAGCCCGTCGCGGTCTGCCATTTTTTTTTGTCGCATGGGCAGGGCAAGTGGGGTCTCAACCTGAAAAAGGTTGAGAACCACTGGCTTAGTGAGTATGAATGTATTTTTTTTTCCTAAGTTCAGTCATATCCAATTTTTGCAGATTGCCTGGACTGGTCTCTGAAGTTTTCTTGGCAAGATTTTTTTCGCAGAAGTGGTTTGCCATTGCCTCCTTCCAAGGACTGAGAGAAAGTGACTGTGCCAAGGTCACCCAGCTGGCTTTCCATCCAAGGTAAGACTAGAATTCACAGTCTCCCGGTTTGTGGTCTGATGCCTTAATTAGAATCAAATAGTCTCTTATATATGTATATAAGTATCTACAAATATTTTGCTAGAAAAATTAATTACTCTAAATTTCAGAAATTTGGAGGACTGCATTTTATTTTTTCTAAATCAAAGCTTAAGCCAAAGAACAAAGTTATCACACTTTTATGAAAAGGACACCAACTCCTTTTCCCTCTTCTGACATTTCAGCTGATATTTAAGCTATGTGGATTTTGTTCTTAGCAATTCTACTGTCTTCTTTTCATTGCGTCTGTGGTAGGAACAGAAGAAGCAGTTGAATCTACTACTGCTGGCAGGTTTCTGTCATCTGAAAAACCATCTACCTGTACTTACTTCTTTTCACATCAGAACTTGCCAGGGTATGAAAGTCACTTTGCCAGCATTCATGCTTCTGGGGGAAGAATGTTGAAGGATGTGATCTGAGTCAGCTTGAAGCTTTGCACCTCCTCCACTATAACAGGTGCCCTCCAGCTGTCTTGCTTAGAACTCCCACAGTCCCTGATTGCCCAACTTCTGTTCTACAAATTAATCATGGAACAAAGAGATATTTAATAACTCCTCTGTACTACACATTTGTTTTCTCACTTCCTACACTGGACATCTTCTTTCAGTCCATAGGAAGAAAGCCTCATTTCCATGGGGTAGAAGCCTCCATGCCCCCTGCTCCTCTGTACACAGCTCCACCATTGATGCTGGCTAATGCAGCATCCAGACTCAACCTTCCATATGAAGATTTTCCCCTGTGCCACTCTGGCTTCATGACTGCCGCACAACAGAACAGTTTGAATATTCAGGATTGTAGTTGCATCCCTACAGCCATGGAGCTATTCACATTGTTTCTAATCAACCTTCTGTCATCATCACTCTTTATAAAGCAACCTCTCAGGGAGGGAATTTGGGTTTTTTTGCAAATTGCCAAGCCAGTGTAGCTCAACGCATATACACAAATATTTGGCTTGGGGAGTTTGCAGGCAGATTATTTTTACTGACTGCTTTTTGTGAATTTCAGAACAAAAGTGCTGGGGGTGGGTGGTGAAGGAACACTCTCAACCGTCTGAAGGCAGCTACTGCACATACTGCTGGGTGAATATTCTCTGCAAATTCTGGACCTGAAACAACACTGGCATTAATGCCAACATAGATCTGAGAAAAGGAGACAACACTCAGGTCTGTTCAAATGCATCTTAACATAGATTGTATGGGGCTGTTGGAAAACATATAATGTAGAGATTCTCCCTCCAAAGGGATCAGAAGAGAAGTTGAATCTATTAAGCTGGGTTCATAAAATATACCAAATCTCCAAGTTGTAGCATCTTATAACTCCATTGTTATCTTGTCCATCATTACAAGTTCTGTATCCTTGGCCAAAGGGATCCATGTAAAGAAAAGAAAGAAGATAAATCTGTGTGATTTACATTTTCTCTACTAGCACCTGGACCCTAATCAAGAATACATCTCTGTGGACCTTGCTTTGTCAGATTTAGCAAAGCCATTCTCATTCCTCCTGGCATGCAATTTGCACCTGGAGAACAGCATTATGGACTTATCAGATTGGGCCATCTGCGGTCTTGGAACATTGCCTGCTTCTTCCACATGGGTTTGTCTTTGGGTCTGTCCCCTGAATAGACATTTCAAAGGCTTTCAGGATATAAACTATTCTTTCCTTTTCATCTCTGTTGAAAAACAATTACATTCCAGAGGAAATGTCAGCATGACAAAATTGCTTTTAACTGATTTATTTTGCAGGTGAGTATTGGTTTCTTTCTTTTTCCTCTTCAAAGAAATGAAGCATTATAAATATGATAAGATTGGGGGAAGGGGAAGAAAATAAATTCATTGCTCCCTCAAAAAAAACCTTAGTGGTTGAATGAATGATGGCATTAGAAATGAAACAGCAAATTAAAATAAAATGTCCACTTCATCCAGAGACAATCCAAGATTTTAAATTGAAGAAAAGCTAGAGGTCATGCTTGCTAAAAACTACTGATAAAATTTCCTACCATCTTCAGAGAAAATGTACAAAAACTTCCACAAATACTCTAAATAAGCTTAGCACAGTTAAAAACAAACTGTGCTAAAAACAAAAACAAACTGTGCTAAAAACAAAAACAAAACAACCCCCCAAGCTCCCTCCTTATATTCTACCCAATTTGCATCTTCCAGCCCCGTACCAAATCTGAAGTCTGACACTGGCCTCCTGAATTAGACTCGGGCAACCCATTCACTTCTGCACATTGAAAAGATAACCAAAAGCCACTTATCTATTTTTTTTTCCACAGAAGATGGAATATTTTATTCAGTTTAGACATATAAAGATTATGTGTGCATATAAAAATATACAAATCTCCATTACTTTCTTAGTAAACAAGACGGTGAGAATTTAGCATTATAATAATTGAAAGGTGAAACTGACATTAATTCCCTCTGGTTTAAATAAAAATGGTAGTCGTATCACTTATTTATTTTTTTTGTAAAAAATTCTTTTATTAAAACAATCAACATCAAACATAAGATCGTATTAAAAAGCAATCATCATATAACCTGCAATACAACACTAAGGATTAATCTTTGTAAACGTCTGGTTTAGTAAACATTCCTCACTCCTCATGTCAAGCCTCAACTATACGCCTGATACATTTTATTTGATTGGTGTTTCTCTTATATATGTTCTATCTACTGTTTCTAGTCTATCACATATTGTTCATTCGAGCTTCAGAAGTAAATTCGTCTCAGTAGTAGTGCAATCTTTTATGATCCCTAGCAAAAGATCCTGAGGTAGAAATTCAATAACCTGAGGTAGAAATTCAGTACGCTTTTCCAATATTAAAGCAATCAACATTAAACATAGGATCATATTAAGAAGCAATCCTCATAAAACATAAAAATATAGCATGAGGTATTAGTCTTTGTAAACGTCTGGTTTGGTAAACATTCTTCACTCCTCACGTCAAGCCTCAACTATACACCTGATACATTTTATTTGATTGGTGTTTCTCTTATATATGGTCTATCTACTGTTTCTAGTCTATCCAAAAGCCACTAATCTTTTAATGTCAGTGCTTCAGTCAACCCCTGCAAACCCCTACAGAGATGGTCATCTGACACACAAAGATCTATTCCTCAACATCATACTATACAACCCTTCCATAGGTTTGCTCCCTAGGACAGTATCTTGCCTCATTGATTAATTGATTAATACCTTGACTTAATCATAAACTTGATCTGATAAAGGAATTATCATGTTCCCTTGGTTTCACTGTGAGAAGGCCTCTGAACAGGAAAGCTAGGAAGAGCTGCCCCAAACTTGATTATGTTACGTTCTAGAAGATATGTTCTACATGCCGTAATTGGGACAAGTCTGGATCAATTAAATGACCATTTCCTCTAAGCTGGTGAACCAAGATTAAAAGAGTGCAAAATCCTCAATTATTTAAACATATTGTATTTTTTCTGTATTTCAATATAAAATTCACACAGAAATGAAGCATTTTTCCATGAGTACTTTGAGCTACAGAATGGATTATTTTCTCATTAATTATTTTAAGATGATATCTTATAAGGTCAGAAAAAAGAAGGACTTTAAAATAGGTGACCAAAGCAAGCTTTTATAAGTCACTAAATAAATCCCTCATCTTCTCTTTCCATATTGTCTAAAGCTTCCCTTCATGTTACTGGAGAAATCTAAGTGTTTATTCACAGTTTGAAACTGTAAATAAATGGCTAACAATGATCCTGCTCCATTAGTTCCAGACCACAGAATAGATCATCTTTGTTCTATGGAATTCTGCTCTTAGTTAAGCTCCAGAATAATTCACCTTTATGCAGTGAATGAAAGCAGCCACTGCACTTGTGCCATAATGCCTGCATGCCTCATTGCTTGCAAGTGTTTGGTAAACTATAGTGCACGTTGGGCTCTACCATGGAGTAGGAGACAAGCAAGAGCCACCATATGAAGCACTTAATGACTTCAGTATTCCATTTCTCAGTAAGACAGGTTTTATGGCCAGCCATGTTTAAGAAAGTTACCTACCTTAGGTTTCTTCATTCTCTATAGATAATCTAGTCTAATTTGATCTCCTCCTCTCAAGAAGAGAATAGGCTGCAACTTTACCAGGTAATGATTAATACATGACACAAGTATTAATTCTATTCCTAAGGGATGGGAGGAAAAAAAAATAGATCAAGCTATGACAGGCCTCATGAATAGATCTTGAAACAATTTCTGTAAAATCTATAGACATCCATGGAGGCCATGAACCTCTGAGCCATGCCTGTTAAATCATCCTCAACCTGAATTCTGAAGTCCCTCAAAGATGAAGGCCTTTGGTTCTTCCACTTTTACCAGTGTTTTTCAACCTTGGCCATTTGAGGATGAGTGAACTTCAGTTCCCAGAATTCCTAAACCAACCGTGAACTCTGGGAGTTGAAGTCCACACATCTTCAAGAGTTCAAGTTTGAGAAATACTTCTTAGGCTGTTTGCTTCAGTTCACTGAGTCTCTGCTGAGGGGAGAAAAGAATCTTTGGTTTAACTTGATCACGAAGTTGAAACTGCGGTCCCTGGATGATAGGCAGGATAGAAAGGGAGTTAAGTTTAATTATGGGCAATCCCAACACCCCCCTCTTCTCTAACAAAGCTGTACCACTTCATTATGTTGTAGCTGGTTAGAAGTAAGAACATAAGAACATAAGAAGAGCCATGCTGAATCAGGCCAAAGCCCATCGAGTCCAGCATTGTGTGTCACACAGTGGCCCACCAATTGTACATGGGGATCTTGAGCAGAAAGAGAAGGCAAAACCCTCCCTTTCCCTTGACCCTCAACAAATGGTACTCAAGGGAATCCTGCCTGCCTCAACCAACATAGAGGCGGCACATGGACATCCGTTTTAATAACCACCGATACACTTGGCATCCATGAATCTATCTAGCCCTGCCTTGAAGCTGTCAAGGCTGACAGCTGTCACGACCCCTTCAGGAAGTGAATTCCATAAATCAACGACCCTCTGGGTGAAGAAATATTTCCCTTTATTTGTCCTCATTTTCTTAGCTATGAGCTTTAGGGAGTGCCCCCTTGTCCTGGTATTGTGTGATAGAGAAAAGAATTTTTCTCAATTTGACCCTGCCTGATTGGGAGGGGAATATACAATAATGTGCTTCCCATTATTAAGAAAAACATACACAGCAATAAGCAACACATAGAAAGGCTTCGTCATTTATTTCCATTCCCATCAACAGTTCTTTCTCTGACAGCCAAATCAGGAAAGCAACCTGACTTCCATGGCCAGCAGAAGACAGAGGTGAAGGCTAAAAGCCTGGCCTCAACCCTGTAAAACAAACATTCCTCGGGGATTTTGCTGATGAGGGGTTTCTTTTAGTGAGATCATCTACTTAGTTAAATATCCCTCCCCACCCTATCTCAAGTTCTCTGGCTGCAGTTAAAGAGAACAAAGCATACATCAAATTATCTATTTATCCTGCATGAGTCATTGATAGATGCAGAGTGTGGAGTGTTCCTTCCTCTGTTTTGGAAAGGAAACTAGATGAGTCATCTCCGATCTAGCCAGCTTGGAACACAGAGACAGGGACAAAAAAAAAAAAAAAAAAAGGACAATGATGTAATTTTGAAAGCCATTATACTTCTTGAGAGGGAGGTTCAACTGAGCAGAAAGTCACACCCAGCTGCTGTAACTGCTTCTGTGCAGTTCAGCATAGGAACAGGCCCTTAGATTGCTACCTTGAGCTCTAAGCAAAACACAAGTCTTCTAGAAGGCAAGAAATTAAATTCTCTAATACTATTTCCAAATCTCTTTGAACTTGGTCTGAAGTCAATGAAATTAGTGATCCATTGAGATCTGGCTGTTGTTCAGTCTCAGGACACCTCTCCTGAGATGAACAAAAGAACTCTTCCTTTGCATCATTCTGGAACACTATTCTTTTGATGGTTGGGGACAAGTATCTCACTCTGTTTCAGATCAAACACAGTTATTCATGACATCACCCCATCTGGTGCCACAATTACTGAAGCAACCCCTGGGCCAAAATGAACCAATATTATTTTAAAATGGTTTTCTCTGTCAGGTCACAACATGGATGAATGTTGTGTGAAACTTAATAAAATATTTGGGGATCAGTACCAAATCCCAATGATCTCAGAGCAGGTCTTTTGAACCTAGATAGTAGCAAAAAAAATAATAATAATCATGGGCATCCATTGGCAGGACAAGTGGGGCAAATGATGACACATACATAATGATGTGATCACAAGAAATGCATGAATTCTATCAGATATCATGGTGGCATTTGCATGATTGCACCATCACACACGGGATATCATTTCAGCATTATGGTGGCTTATTGTGAATAATATTGGTTCAGATGACCATAGTGAAATAATCCATACATTCCTTGTCAGCATTTGAAATAGCGAATGAGTTAGAAGAAGCTGAATGATAATCCACACAGTTTCTGAGATTTTGGTACCGAGTTACTTAGGACTTTAAAAGAACTACCGGTAAGTCCCAATTTGCATGGAACTGGAAGTAATTAAACAGGCAATCTTTTTTTTTTAATTGCCATACTAGACAGAAAGTGGTCCATCCTAATCTAAATTCTGGCTACCATGCTTGGTATTAATTTAAGCTTCCATCATCTAAGGCAGTCTATGTATATTGCCTTGCAGTAATCCAACTGAAACATTCCCCAACTGTGAATGACCTTACTTGCTTACTTTCGAAGCTGATCTCAAATAGGTCAAAATGACTAGCAAAATATTTTCGACTCAACAAAGTGGCTGAAAAATGATACAGTGAATGATCATGGATGCTCACCTCAGTCTAAACAAAGCACAGCGTAGATAACCTCAAAGAACAACTAGAATAAACCCCAGAACAACACAAAAATGCTACAACCACCATCAAGGTTCTGTCTCTGAAACAAGCTGAAAAAAAGAAACCAAAACTCCAAAACCAAACTACTCAAGCTAAAGCCCAGAAGCAAAGAGGTACTCGAACCTGAATGGGTAGTTAATATATCTAGCCATCCACTATCGACTGCAGACACTTTAATTAGCATACAATGCTAATTAGTTAGAATTCTTTGCAGCCTTGCAAGCAGTACTTAAAACCATAGGACCTGCATCAAATATCCAAAGAAACATATCCAAAGACAAAGAAACCTACATCTTAATAAACACCAAACCAGTACAGAAACTGGATAACCTGATCAAGAGGTTTGGTTGACCAACAACCTAACCAGCAAAGGTCAAATCACAAAAGAAGAACAGTGGCAGATAAAAAATAATGGACCCTTCTGGCCACACTTCTATGGAAATCCCAAAATACACAAGCCTGACATAACTCTTTGTCCAATTGTATCATCACCAGGGACACCAACATACAATATAACCAAATAACTTATGAAAAACTTGGACATCTCACAGACAGGAGTGAATGTTTCATCAATCCCCCACTACAGTGCCTCCAGAAAAATCAGAAATCTAATAATAGAAGATGACATTATTGTTTCACTCAATGTCATAGCAGTCCTTCCATCCATAGATCCAGAATTAGTGAAAGAATCTATGGTAGAATCCATGTACCACACAGCACACTCAACCTCAATATTCAACCAAATACACTAAGATTGAAATACCCAAACTCATAGATCTCCTCAATTTCTGCCTCACTATCTACTTTCAATTTGATGGACAGATATACCAACAAATCAGAGGAATATCCATGGGATCATCACTCTCACAACTCATAGCAAAGACCGCAATACAGCATCTAGAAATTATGCCAGTCAAGCTGCACACAGAGTAATGGGTAGTGAGGACAGAACAACAACATATTATACTTCACGGATATCCTTATCAACAGAGGAAATGATGGCAAATTAGAAATAGAAATTTATTGAAAAACCAGCCACACTAACCAAGTGCTTCATTACCAAAGTAACAACTCTCCACAAGAGGAGCTACTGTATTGTAAGAACATTTCTCAGAGTTCAAACAGAATACCAGAAAAAGGAAATTCTGGACAGAGAGGACCATTGGTTTGAAAGAGGAGTCAAAGAGTACATTAAAATTGAACAACCCTCTCTCAACAGAGGGGGAGGATAAGACATCACCTATCTCCTTTTTACAACATAGTCCTTTCAGCAGTTCTAAGAAGGTTGCATTACAGTATTCAGGTGATCCTGAGAGCACTGATAAACCTCCAAGTGGCCTCAATGACTCTCAGAGACAACGCTAAAGACCAGATGAATGTAACTCCTTCCATTCTTCACTATTCAGTCAGAACTGAAGAAGCTTCTTGGATGAGAAATGAAATGTCTTCAAACAAAGAAAGTCCAGTTGCTGTTTGAAAAACCACCTTTGGGATTGTCTATGTAGTTTCCAACAAAATGGATACCCACACAACTTTATCAAGAAGTACCTGACCATTAACTGCATTAATTAGGGGAAAGAATGAAAATAGTTTTGTTTCCACTTTGGAAAGACCTTCTGGATTTTCTGCTCAAAAGAGAAAAAAAATGAAATTTTGATTTTGGATTTTGATGATTAGGTAGATTCTGGTTGTAAAAATGGTTAGTATTTACTGTTTTAAATAAGTAAAAAGTTGATATTATAACTGTGTTATGTATATTAACATACTGAAAGAAGTTGGAAGTCACTGCTTTTTGTTTCTTTCTTTTTTCTTTCCTCACTTTAGCTACCATTCCCCTTTCCTTTCCCCCTTTCTCAATGTCTTTATTTCTATTTGTATTTTATATTAAGAAAAAACCTTTAATATTTGTGTTTTTTTTAAAAAAAGAACCTCAACCCATTAGAGCACAATGACACAAGCTATGAAAAGAATAACACTAGCATTCATTGAAAACATCTCAGAAACAACCAAAGGACTATTACAACTATATGGTATCATTGTAGCACAGAAATCAACTAAGGCTTCTGAAACCTCTTAAGTAAACTGAAAGACCCAGTAGCCCAAGAAGAATAATCAGGAGTCATGTACAGTGTAAGGATTGTAACCACCATTATATAAGACAAACAGGCAGAAGACTAGCAATGCATCCATGAACAACTAATTAACACTCAGAAGTCTACATGAAAACTCTTTAATTTCACAACAACGGACAGACTCAATCATTGTTTCAACTGGGAAACTATGAGCATCCTAGACCAGGCAGAATCCAAAAATACTAGGGAATTACTTGCAAGCTTGGTACCCAAACAAATCAGTCACTAATGCACATATAGAAATAAACCATAGTTACACACCATTCAAAAAACACATTAAAAAAACTAAGAAAGAAAGAAAAAACCAGAACACATCCTCTCCAGTAGCCAACATCCAGATAAACAGGAATTAACAGCAGGCAGCAATCAAAGCAGAAATGACAACTGGACTTTCTTTGTTTTTTTCCTTGAAGACTTTTCAGTTCTTATCCCAGAAGCTACAGGCAATGAAATGTCTGCAAGCAAACAAACAACCTCAGAGAGTACCAAGACTGTACAGTTCAACCCTGAGCTATGTATATTTTCTTCTATTGGAAAATATTCTTATTCCAGAGCTTCTCATATTATAGAAAAATTATTGGGAATTTACAGCCAGAGTGAATGAATGGTGAGTTCTTGCTGCTTTATCGTCAGATGATTCATTCATTTATCTCAGTGTTATCTGTCTGGCTCTGAGAAGAAAATGTTTCATATCAACTGCTCTGCTATGCTCAGAGACACCTCAGATTAAATTTGGGACCTTATGCACACAAGACAGAATCTTTTATGCCTCCTGTTAGTAAAGGATAAAATGTTATCAGACAACAGTAGTGTCTTTTAGATTATTGCTGTAACTCTTCCTACTTTTCCTCATACAAGTGTATGATGAAAAAACTTAAGATTCATAATTAATTTGCCATAAAAGTAGATATTTGGGATCTATTGAGGGAGATCACTGGCTGCTTGATCATAAATAATGAAGCACGCACTTCTGCATGTATGCACTGAGCTCTCTGGATCTCATAAGAGCATCTCTAGATCTATAATTCTGTTACTGCATTCATAATACTATTGCTCTTCTCACATTCCTGGGAGACCTGATTTGATTTTTACAGGCTTTGATGGTGTCTTTCCATATCAGATTAGATTTGACTGACAAATTTGTTTCAATTTTTTTCTTTAATTTGGGGGGAGGGATTTCTCCCCATCTACTACATCATAATTAAAATTCCTGTTTTGGAATTGTATTAGCAATGAAAAAGGAAAGGAAAGGAAAGGAAAGGAAGGAAGGAAGGAAGGAAGGAAGGAAGGAAGGAAGGAAGGAAGGAAGGAAGGAAGGAGGGAGGGAGGGAGGGAGGGAGGGAGGGAAGGAAGGAAGGAAGGAAGGAATATTTATAAAAATGAGTAGTATTATTTTTCTGTATATGTATGCACATATGGAAAAGAGTGGAAATATTTAGAAAGCAGTTATCTTTCCAAACAGATTGACTGTTATTTTACTTTATGTGATATAATATATAACAAGACTGATATAATTTCAAAAGCCTTTTCACTAGCATTAATCTTACTGCAATAGGACCTTATACTAAAATGCAGTAGAGGTGTGCCCACACCATCAATAAATACTTCTGTTACTGGGAATACTACTTTGTATTTGAAAACCTCTCCATGTCAATAGCAAACTAATAAGGGAATGCAGCAGGTGCCACAGAGGTAGTGAGAATTGCAAATATACCTAACTGCTAATGAAAACTTTCAGTGGTACAAAAGTGCAAAGAGTATCAATAAAAGTGGAGGAACCCTGTAATGAGATTCAAACCTTTTTAACCTTAATTTAGAACTTCCAACCTGCTTTCTTCAACCTGTCACCCTCCAGATATATTTGATGTCAACTGCAATTACCTGAGACAGCATGGACTCTTGGAATGGGTGTTTGATGAACCCAGGTTGGCAGGACAGTAGGTTACTTCAGTCACATCTAATTTACATCAGCAACATGATTGAAATGTCTTCCACACTTGATAGCTGTCTGATGGCCCAGCTGAAATCCTGCTGTTAGCGCAGAAACAACAGCAGTCAGGCAAGTGCCAAAGGGACTTTGCCAAAGGATGGAAACTGTTGGTTTTTCAAATCTAAATAACACTGGGCAACTCGTGGCATTTCAAAACCATCATTTCAGAGAGATTTTCTAGCCAGATTCCTCAATGTGTGCAACAATGTCAGAGCTTCTAATTTACCTGAAAAGTTCTTAAAAATGGGGGAGATATTAAAAAATGTATTTGCCTTGAAAGTAATCCTAGTTGAACTATGTAGGACAGTTGAACATCAGGAACTGATCACAGGAAATATTTTTGTGATACATTTTATATTATGTCATAAAATGTTTTAGGGTCAATTTATGTCATTAAATGCTTTATTAAAATTGCCAAATTTCAATTCCATTGGAATCATGGGTCCTGGATTTTAGATGCACTCTATAAGTTAGGCTATTTGAGGTCCCTGGGTTTAAAAAAATCTTGCCTTATGATACCCCATCTCACCCAGTTGAAGGTTACAGACACAAGAGTTTTAGTAAATATATAGATCAAATACAGTATTTGGAAGCCTCCCTCCCCAAATATGGATAGTGCCTTTTGAGAAGAAAAGAACAGGAAGCTAATCAGGAGTGGGTTGCTTTCATAGCATAACTCAACTGTAACCTGTTTATAGCTGTCCAGACAAGCTTAATAGTACCTTTTTCAAGCCTGTGGTTCTTGAATGGGTTGTTCCACCTCTTGGCTATTCAAATTACTTTTTCTTTATCCTTATAGTTTCCAAACTGTATGTAGAAGTTAATATAGAAGATAATACATTTAGCTCAGGGTTGAACCCTGGAGTCCTTGGTGCTCTGTGGGTTTGATGATTTGTTTGCAGACATTTTGTTACCAGACTAGGTAATACCTTCAGGATTAGAAGGGACTAGGGTTTGCTCACCATTTATATACAGTAGCTTGCCCCATGAGTGTTGGTGGAGGTGTTGTTTTCTCCTTGGAAGATCCGTGATTATTGTTTATTGCCTGATTGTTTGTCTGAGTTGCTAGTTCATTGATTAGGGTAATCATCAATCAATGCCCAGATAAGCAGGGATTAAAACCAACATCAGGATTAACACCATACGAACAATCAATAAACACTACCCTAATCAAGGAACTACCAAGAAAAAAAATCACCTCCCACCAACAATGACAAGTCAAGCTACTGTATCTAAACAGACAGCAAACCCCACTCCCTTCTAGCACTAAAAATGTTAACTAGTCTGGTAACAAAAGACTGACAATGATCAAACTCAGTGAGTATTGTATGTTAAAGGCATTCCAAAATGGAAGACTTACAAAGCAGTCAACCTGATGCTATTATCTGGCTTGCTTAAATTTAAAAAAACAAGTCTGATAATTTTTTGTTCAATGTACCTACTCAGTTTCACTCCCATAGCAAAAAAAAAAAATCAAATATGACATTTCCAGTTTCAGCTGGAAATGACAATAATCCAAATCATATTTTTCTTTTCCATTATTTAATTTTCACCTTGTTGATTGATTCAGAATGAGAGCTGGAAACCTGAATAAAGTTATTTTCAGGAATAACTTGCCTGTCCCTCCTCCTCCCTGGGGCTGCCTAAATCCCTTTATGAAAGAAAAAAAAAATGTCTGTAGAGAATCATGGGATTTTTCTGAACAATCTGAAATGGGGTGTGGAGCAAGAAAGCTTTACTTATCAGAGGATCTAAGTCTGATGTGAAGCCTTTCATCTCTTTCAGCCATTCCCATTATTGTATTATTCAGAAAGGAACCATTCTTCTGGATGATGGGAAAAACAAAAAAAAATGGCCAGACTTTGAAGTCCTTAAAATCCAGTTATCTAACCTCTGAACTCTAGGAATGTCAGGATCCTAAAGTATTTAAATTTACCTTTCTTAAAAGAGGTGTGGACTGAAAGAATTACTATATTAAAGGAGTACCACATTGAAGGAAGACTCAAGCTAACCTCAGAATGCAAAAGAACAGTCAACCTTGAGGAAGGCAGATTCCATTGGGGAGCTACAGAAATCTTCCTAAAGGCAAAAGCAGTTCAATTACTTAAAGAGATGCAGGCTTCCCTTTGCTGGATATACTCAAGCTAAAACTGAAAAATTATCTGTTGTGGATGCTTTAATTTGGATTCCTTTAGAGGGAGGATTAACTCTGATGACCTGAGGGGCCCTTCCAGCACTGTAATTCTAAGATTACACTTGAAACCTAGTTATTAAGTGCCTGTGTACTATGTTTGTAAATTTGATGGTGGTGTGTGTGTGCATACAGGTTGGGAGATGATTCCATGAAGGCTATTGCAATATGATTCATCAAATAAGAGATATTTCCATGGATCTCCCACTGTCATTTGTCTAGGATGATCTGAGGATTCCTGCACTGGGCAGAGGGTTGGACTTCCAAGATCACTTCCAATTTCCCAATACTTACAAGGTCACCTCTAATCTTATGAGTCAATGATTCTCCATTAATAGCACCAGCAATAGCACTTAGATTTATATACCGCTTCACAGTGCTTTACAGCCCTCTCTAAGCGGTTCTACAGAATCAGCATATTGTCCCCCAACAATCTATGTCTTCATTTTGCCAACCTTGGAAGGATGGAAGGCTGAGTCAATCCTGAACCGGTGGAATCAAACTGCTGGCAGTCAGCAGAATTAGCCTGCAATGCTGTATTCCAGTCACTGCGCCGCCACCACTCTGAAAGAGAATGTCTTTGAATTTCATACTGATTAACCATTCTGCATTACATTTAAAATTGATTAGGTGTATGCAAGATCCAATCTGGGTCAGTCCCCGGGACAGAGGTTTAGTCTTCCGATGTTTTTGAACACGTACTGGAGCCCATCCTCAGGGAACCTCTCTAGCAGAGTGTGTGCTTTGGGCTAATCTGTTTGAGATATTTATATGGTGCCTGGTTGTGTGTGGCTTTTTAATTGTTGATTGAGGTGCTGATGGCCGACTATTAAGTAGTTGGCTATTGTTTCCTTATGCTGCCAAGCCTCCCTTTCTAAATACTTGATAAGCTGGTTGATTAAAAAGAGGTCTGATTGCTAGGCTTTAATCACTTCCCTGATACCGGTATCAAACATACACATTCCCTGATTAGGAGTATATTTAATATTCTTGTGTAGTGGTGATACAATATAGTGCTTTATTAGTGTTATTATTATGTGACCTAAAAGACTGATACATTTCTTCGGGCAAATTTAGAACCTTAATCTGAGTACCAAATTGGTTCCCCATTTAGTGATTTCAACAGGGTTTGAATTACATATTCCTTCACCATCTACAAACATGGTCAACAATTAACAACAAACCAACAATCTCAACTTGGTTGAGATGATGGGAATTGTAGAACAATACATGTAGAAAACATCTGATTAGGAAAAGAGAAATAAAATGACTAAGCTAATGAAATGGAAATGTAATAAAATTAGCCCAAAGTCGGGGACATAAAAATAAATGTAGCTGATCATCAGAAGCTATCAAAATAACCTTGTTGCAAAAGGCCTCTGTTTTCTACATTCTATTAAAAAAATAATCTGAACATCTATTGGTTTTAGGAATTGGAATGGAATATTTGTATTAAATTGGAAATTAAGAAATGTCTTCTTACTGAAAGGCTCAGATAATATTCTGATCATGTTTGTATTGCACATTATTAATTATTATGCTACTTGTGACTTTCTCTATAGGCTTAAACTAATACTTTGAAATGACTGCTGTATTATAACAGCTTTTATTTTTACATGTTTTAGAACCTTCCATACTCTACCTTGTGAGAGTAATTACAATATTTTAATTAATAACTAAATAGCAGGTATTTATATGAAAAATTAGAGGTTTGGATCAATGTAAGCTATCACTATAATTCAGGGCACAGTTCTAAAGTCTGAGAATTTTGTAAGATGCCAGCTCTAGATTTTAATACAAATTAATTAATGGGTACATTATAGATTTGCAGACCATATTCTTCCAGTATTAAAAACAGTATTAGTTTCTACAAGAATACAGTTGCCATCCTGCCAATCTAAATGCAATTCCAAACAGGGAAGTCCTAAACTGAAATTAATTAAAAATATTTTCAACTAGATATATAATCAAAGGCTAATTAAAAAAGAACGCAGCATCCTGGCCTTGGTCAAATCCACTCTGTTCTCTTTATTCTAACTTTCAAATATGAACCATTTCAACTTGTAGTTTCTCTGTATCCAAATCCCAAGAAAATATACTTTCGTTGACTTCCACATTCTTAGGCACATAGTATCTGGGCTGCAAATCCATAGAGAAACAGCAGAGATGTGGAGAACTCAGCCCCTTGAGGTCCTCCTCTGATTTCTGCAGCTCAAATAAAATCTGCCTAAGATAAGCAAGACCTCATCTGCAGTTTTGTACCCAGTTTTAATGATCACAACTTCAAGAAGGATATGATGAAAATAACAATAGTTTCCAAGGAGATGAATGGTATGGACAATCCAGTGAGGAAAGTTTGAGAGACTTGATTAGAATCAGAAGACTAAGTGAAAGTAAGACAATACAGTTGGGAGAGGACGGTCCAAATTAGATGGATGGGGCATCCCTTTGATGTCAACCATGATGTCACTGCCTGAATATTTATAGCCTGGATCTGCTAACCCTAATGTGTCATAGGACTTAGTATTCTTATCTAATACACTGATTTATGTTACAGCTGGAAAATAGAGGAACAAGAATAAATGAATAAAAAAAGAAAGAAATATGCACATATGCTTCTTTTAGTAAGATAGGTAGAGAGGGAAAAACACAAAAGAAAAAAAGATATATAATATATGCACTAGCTGTTAGAAGACAGGAACAGCACTCACAGATTTGGACCCATATGAGCAATCATGGGCATGAATTTGACCTTAATAGTGTACAGTCCATATCTAGGGAAACTACTAAGGGAGGCCGCTTACTTAAAGAAGCCTGGCTTTCTGATGGCGACTCTATCAATCACCATATAGAGCTTTGCCCACCATACCAAATATTCAAGGTATGGGAACAACAACATCGGAATCCACAACAAAGGCAATTGGCACACCCCTCATGAAATCAGAGGAAAGGAAGAATAGAGGAGATAGTCCATTTATGGGACAAGGAACCTACAAGGGGAATAGAGAAGGAACAAGAAATACTCCTCCCCTAGGTACCCCAGATAGGCATATTTTAACTTACCCCACAAAAAGGGGAAATAACGATTGGGGTGAACAAGGATGGCTGGACGATAACCCATGGAACACCTGCTCCATGATCCCCGCCAACATGAGGGGAGAGATGGGTTATTCTACCAACGTGAATAAGAAAGGAAAACATAGATCTACGATGGAAAGCTATATCATGGGACCCTGTACGCGTGCAAAAAGGGCAAAAGAACTGACAAATAGTGAAGGAGGGTTGAAAAGCCCAACGTGTGATCAAATAATGAGGAACCTCAAGAGGAGGGGGACAACTAAAAGCAGTACAGCATACTCATGGACATCCGAGGAGGAAGGCAGCGTCCCTGGTTGGAAGAACACATGCAGGAATGCAGCCACCAGAGATTGCGCCGATAGATGTCCGGATCCGCTTGATAACCCCCTCCCCCAAAAGTACACAAGCACAGTCTGGCCAGGGAGGGTCGGACAGACTACAGAACAGGGCTAGAGAGGATGACGGACGTGGGAGTGGGAGAGCAGAAACGGAGAGCGGTTGGATCCAGGAGGAAGGAAACAGCAACCTCAGAGGGCACTAATACAATAAAGGACGTGGGCCGTTTAAGAAACCAGATGGAGAGAACTAAGTCAAGGAGCCGAGCGCAAAGCCACCCAGCAGCATAAGAAGGACTTCCAGCAATCTTGCATTGCGCTCTGATGATGTTGGTAGTGTTGACTGACGAAAGGCTCAGCTTTTATATTAAACAGTTTTGTTTTTAGTATCATCCTGGTGTTCGGATTATTCTATTATGGTAAATAAAGGAAACACAGCTTATCAAGGGTCTTTTCCCGTATAAGATTGAGAGTATCTTGGCAACGTTTTGATGAGGTCCCACTCGGCATCTTCAGGCTGGGGTCTTCGGCTTTGTGCTTGTGCGAGCAAAGTGTAATCGGAGCTGCCGTCTCTCTATAAATATTGGTGGGGGTGTGTGGAGTGCTGGCTTAGTTGCTTCTGGATACTCGGTGGCCATGTACATTTATTTTGAATTGTTTTAATTTTTTTTTATGATGTATGCCTGCCCAGAGTCACTTGTTGAATTGTGTGGCTATAGAAATCAAATAAATAAATAAAAATTGTAAAATGAAATTGCGAAAAAAAAGTTTTATGGGGAAAAGTGATTTTAACATACAAAAAAAGAAAAGAACAAAATAATACATGTTAGTAAAAGCATTATGATAAAATGACATGCTTGCAAACCAAGATCCCTTTCTTAATTATCAAAACAAGCGACCAACGGAGTGAACGGCCCTGGGAGGGGCTAGGGGTGGCTTAAAATGGCCCCTGTATAGCCACCTGTTGGAGATGCTGTAATTCTAGATTTCTGCCAGGAGCACTTCCTCCTCTTGCATGTCTGTCATTGCACAGCTTCATCCCCAAATCCTCCTTTCAGGCATCAGAGATTTAGGCCCGCCCCAGGAAATCTGAAAACCCCATTTGTCTGTCTTATTTTATGTTTACCTTCTTAAGCTACTCAGCGACTTCAGCTTCACCGAGTGGATTATGCAGCTCTTAAAAGAAAATTAAAAACAGTTCAACGAGAATGCTAGTTGCTGCTGCATAAAGCTGCTGTATAAAAACTTAGCAATTATCACTCGGTGGGAGAGTTTGCTTCTACTTGAACCCAAAATGTGCTCAATTGCCTAAATGAGTATTTGGGGGGGAGGGGCAAAGGGAGGGATTCTGGAAAAAGAGAAAGTCCGGCAGCTGCCTGTCTTGGCCAGCAGCATGAAATAGCAATTACAATGCTGCCAGACTGTGTGGAGCCTCTGTTTCTAACACCATTAGCTCTGTCATGGCTTCATAAATGCATTAGAATGTAGCATGTGCGAGGGGGAGGAGATTTCGCCATTACAGTGCTTGGAGAGGTGGAAAAATAACACAGACTGCATTATTAACAAAGAAATGTGTCTCATCCAGAGCCTTTGTTTCTGGTTAAGAGAAAATGAGATGCCACTGTCAGTTTACAGGATGAGCAAGCAATCTTTCCACACTGGCCCCCGGGGCTCATAGGGGTCATGGCAGGACAGTAATAGAAGGAGGTCACCCAAAAATGTGGAGCTAAAACCTTTTGATCATTCAGGGTCTTTGGTAGGGCAGTCTGGGAAACTTTCTTCAAATAGGTATAATGTGCTTACCAGACTGTATTTTAGTGCTTTGATTTGTGGGGGGGGGGGTAACAGTGAAAAATCTCATAGCCCTAAATTGCCTTTGATTGCTGGATTTCGGCATTTGGGAACTTTTGAGGCTTGTTGAAATAGAACCAGGGTTCCCTCTGGCCTGTGGGCTCCTTACTTCTAAATACAGTCTTGAGTTTTGATGCTTCTTTGTGGTGTCCCACAAAGACCCAAAACATTATCCCAAACTCACCACATATATTTTGCTGAAAGCCACCCTGGAATGGCCTTTGCTGAAGAAGCCGTTTAGATCCCCGCTAACCTATTTGCATTTAGCCTCATTAAATCTGAATCATGAAAAAAACATATTTCCTCATAAGAGTTGCTAATTGAAAAAGCTCCCAGTGACCCTCCTAGGTTTATTTATGAGTAATCATATAAAGGACATATTAAGTATTTTATTTATGAACTGGAAAACTAAAGAGGCATTGTTTGTCATTTTGTCTCAGGAGAATAGACTTCGCTCACCAAAACAAACAATATAGAAAGGAAATTCAAAGCAATGTTCCAATTTTACAAATCAAGATAAATGGAACTTCAATGTAATATTTAACTGTGTATGAGCAAAATAGAAATGAGGTGCAGCAAAAAGGATGCTGTTTCTGTTTAGCTCTAGGCCTCATTTACTATTTTATCCAGTTTTGTATTATGTGAACATGGGTATCTATAAGATAGGGCAAATAACATCAATCATAGTGACACACATGCATGATAGCAGTGCTCCAATATATGATGGGCTGCCACAAAAAAGAAGGGGTCAAAAATGGATGGAAGCAATGGATGGAAACTAATCAAGGAAAGAAGCAACCTAGAACTAATAATGAGAAAAATCAACCAGTGGAATGCCTTGCCTTCAAAAGTCTACAGTATCACTGGAGGCTTTTAAGAAGAGATGGACAGCCATTTGTCTGAAATGGTATAGATTCTCATTTTAATCAGGGGGTTGGATTAGAAGATCTCCAGGTTCCTTCCAACTCTGATGATGTTATATATTTATGGAAATGACACTGTGATTTGATTCAGAAGCCATAAGATATGAAGTACTAGCTATATGAATTAATGGCATTCTTCAGTATTTCAAATCTGAGTACAATAGGCAATAATTGGGATAGAAAGCAAAGGTCTTGTAATACTCCCTCTTTAATACACACTGCCTCTTTTGTGAGGTTGTGAATCTAAAAGCAGATCCACTTTTATCTTCTTAGCTTACTTGCTCTCTGACTCTTGGCCTAATAGGATGTAAGAGCTAAATATTCCTATCCTGTCTTCCCACCCCTATCCTAGGACTTCCTATAAACAATTTTTTATTTTCCTGGTTAAAGTGACGAAGAGTTGTTTCACTGAACCTTGTTCAGGTTACATGCCCCATCTATAGGAACACGCTCTAATAATTACCTCCAATACAAAATACATTAGCAAGCAATTCAGAGCAGTATAAATGGATTTAACGAAAAGGAATCCATAGATACTAAAAGAAGAATTTTAATAAGAGACATACATACACAAACACACACACAACACTCATTATTACATGGATCGTTAATATCAATTCTGTGGAACAGGAACTGTTAGATCGTTATATTTTTCTTTTGTGATTCCTGATTCTTGAAATACATTTTTAGTTCATCTTGAATATCTTTGTTAAAAAAAGATACCACAAAAACAAAGATTTATCAGATCACGGGAGCAAAACCCATTTGGAAGTGGACACAAGAGACAAATGTGATAATCAATCTTTCATACAAAATACTAAATAAGAATGAAATCAGGCTGATTTGTAAAGAGTTTTCTTTTATGCTTATCCCAAATGCAAGCTGCTACAGGCCAGAACTGGCATTTTTGCATTTATGAGAATATTAAGGCTTAAACATTATTTTAAAGAGAGCTTCTTAAGACAAACTGAATAGTTTTCATTCCAAGTTTACATTTAACTTTTCTGAATCAAAACTTCACAGATAAACATGTGAGGAACTGGTCAACAAAAAAAATATAACAGTTTCAAAGAAAGAACAATTAACATTGCTGAAAACAATTATTAATTAAGATTTTTCCCACACTACACCTTGAGGAAGCTTTTCCTGACATGGTGTTCTCCAAACACATTAGAAAACTCTCACAATGTTCATCTAGTGTAGCTAATGAAAGTAGTTTCAGTACTGCGTCTCTGTTCTGTATTCTTATAATAGTTATGATATAATCTAATACTCTATTTCACAGCCTTCGAGTTGACTGTCTTTGTCTAAGGACCCTCTAAGAACAATTGCCCTGTCAGGGTGTATTATTTATGTTGTTATTTTAGCCTGAGGAGACAATAACAACCACTGAAAAAGTAAATGAAACCTGTCTGCTTTGGCTGGATTTCTATAACAGTTTTGGCATTCTATTCTACTTGATCTGGTTTACTATTGATCAGATGTCATGGCTTTAATTGTACAGGTATATCTATTACATGGATTTAAAAGACTGCTCTTTAGAAACTCACCAGACAAAGACATAATAAAAAACCTTCACAGAATTATCATTGCATTTTACAATCTTTTCAGACTTCTGCTCTTTCTAGATTTGAGTCCCAACTTTCCCTTCTTTTTACATTTGTGTGCTGCGTGACATATAATTTTAAGCCCTATTAAATTCTTATAGTTTTATAAGCATTTGTACACATATCTATGCTGATGTTTCCCTCTGATCTTCTTTGACTGATACTGGTTTTAGTGGATCAAGGTTCACTATTTCAATTTTATTGACACCAGCTTTAGAAAGTTTCAGAAAGTTATATGCTGGACAGATTTCTTTATTCATACTCATATTTTATAATTTCAAAAATCAGTTGCCAACAGTATCAGATAACACAATCATTTTAAAAAGTGGATGAAAGGTACAAAAGCAAGAAATGATATAACTTACCATTTAAGTCAAATTGTCCAGTTCTCAAAACACAAATCAGAATTCACAAAGTTGGTCTTTTGCTCCTTAAAGCATATCATTGCAAAAGTTAATAGAGAGTAATCAAGCATGAACAAGTTCTGATCAGATACATCTGACTTTCTAAAACTGTACGTTCTACATTTTTTTTTCTGAAAAATTCTGCAAAACTAGCTAATTCATTCTATCAGTTTCTCATGTTGCAAATTGTACGTGCCGGTGGCCATCAACAAATTTAACTTAGGTTGTCAAGCAGTAGATTCTACATTTTCTCTTTAACAGTAGATCAAGGTTGATATCCTATATTCACTTCTTGGAAATAAAACCACTGAACTGAATGAGCCTTATTTTATACAGTTGAAATACAAAACTATGTTACAGTTAATTGGTATATTTAGTCTTCTAAAACTGGACGTTGCACATATATTTGTAGTCAGGCAGCCTCAAAATAAATCATACAGTGAAGTTCATTGTCATGGGTTTAACTGAATAACAACAACAACAGAGTTGGAAGGGACCTTGGAGGTCTTCTAGTCCAACCCCCTGCTCAGGCAGGAAATCCTATATTATTACAGACAAATGGCTGTCCAGTCTCTTCTTAAAAACTTCCAGTGCTGGAGCACCCACAACTTCTAGAGGTAGGTTGTTCAATTGATTAATTATTCTAACTGCCCGGAAATTTCTCCTCAGTTCTAGGTTGCTTCTCTCTTTGATTAGTTTCCATCCATTGCTTCTTCTCCTGCTGTCAGGTGCTTTGGAAAATAGCTTGACTCCCTCTTCTTTGTGGCCACCCCTGAGATATTGGAACACTGCTATCATGTCACTCCTAGTCCTTCTCTTCATTAAACTAGACATACCCAATTCCAGCAACCATTCCTTATATGTTTTAGCCTCCAGTCCCCTAATCACCTTTGTTGCTCTTCTCTGTACTCTTTCTAGAGTCTCAACATCTTTTTTACATCGTGGTGACCAAAACTGGATGCAGTATTCCAAGTGTGGCCTTGCCAAGGCATTGTAAAGTGGTATTAACACTTCACGTGATCTTGATTCTATCCCTCTGTTAATGCAGCCTAGCACTGTGTTGGCTTTTTTGGCAGCTGCAGCACACTGCTGGCTCATATTTAAGTGATTGTCCACTAGGACTCCGAGATCCCTCTCATAGTTACTACTATTGAGCAAGGTACCACCTATACCAGGGGTGTCAAACTCGCAACGTCATGTGACATGTTGCGAAATATTGCAACTTTTTTTTCATTGCTGGCAATGGGGTGGGCATGGTTTTGGCATGACGCATCCGGCCCGTGAGCCATCAGTTTGACACCCCTGACCTATACTATACCTGTGCATTTGTTTTTTCTTGCCTAAATGTAGAACCTTACTTTTTTCACCATTGAATTTCATTTTGTTAGATAGCGCCCAATGTTCAAGTCTGTCAAGATCCTTCTGTATCTTAAGCCTTTCTTCTGGAGTGTTGGCTACTCCTGCCAGCTTGGTGTCATCTGAAAATTTGATGAGTTCCCCATCTATCCCCTCAGCCAAATCATTGATGAAGATATTGAAGAGGACTGGTCCAGAAGAGAGCCCTGGGGCACCCCACTACACACTTCCCTCCATGTAGATGCAGTTCCATTCAGGATTACATGCTGAGTACAGCTGGTCAGCCATCTGGTGGTGATACTGTCTAACTCACATTTTTCTATCTTATCAAGTAGTAGGCTGTGGTCTACTTTATCAAATGCCTAACTGAAGTCCAAGTAAATTATATCCACAGCATTCCTCTGGTCCACTAATTTTGTCAAAGAATGCAATAAGATTTGTCTGGCAGGATCTGTTTTTGACAAACCCATGTTAGCTTTTGGTAATGACTTTTTTGCCTCTAGATGTTCGCTTGTTTCCAGAATGTTTTGATACTGGACATACCCTTAAATGGGAAGCAGTTTTACCTTACGAACTTGAAAGACCCATGCTATTAAAATAAATTTTCTTTGTTTTCCTCAGTTAGGTATAATTGATATTAATAAACAGACAAGTTATTTTTGTGCTGATTAAATTAGCAATATTAGTTAGATTTTAAATTGTGTGAGCCGGCTTTTTTTTTCAAATTTTGAACTTAGTGTTATTTAATAATTCTATATATTTAATTATAACTTAGCTTATAATGCAGCAAGCCTGGAAAGTTCAAAATCTGCATTTCCTCCCAAAAGTAGACTTATTTAATTTATATGCTGCTCTTCTCACTTTTCAAAATGACATAAGTGTCACTTTCATGATAACAGTGCTGAAGTACTTTGTCACTGACCTCTGTGAGGCCGGGTTCTTTTTTTCTCCCAGTCTGAGTCGAAAAAGCCTAGAGATCTTGGATTTTCTGGTAGCCTCCCCTTCAAATGCCAACCAGGCCCAATTCTGCTTAGCTTTCTTTTTGATCAAGATGGCTAGCTGCTGCCATCTGGTGTGAGAACATCCTCTTACAAGTATCCTTAATTCATGATAAGAAATCATGTTATCATGAGTGACCCGAGTTTGTTCTGGAAGGAAAATATTATCCTGCAAAAATAAGACTTTTTCTAGCAATTGATTTAAATTACTAGTTTGCTATATAAATACTTAGGGGCAATAGAGAATTATTTAGAAATGATGGCCATGTATTATTGGCAAAAGATATTTGGAATCAGACAAAATTTGTTCTTTGTGAAATATTACTTTCTTCAGCTGCAATCAATTTATAAAATCCAAAATGTTTGTGACAGCCAATGTATTTAAAGCAACTGGGCTGGAAACTGAGAGATTGTAAATTCTAATCCTGCCTCAGGCACAAAGCCAGTTGGGAGATTATGGGCCGGTTCCTCTCTCTCAGCCTTAAGAAGACAGTGGCAAACCACTTCTGAAAAATGTCAAGAAAATTGTGGGGACTTATCCTTTGAGATTGACTCAAACTCAGGAAAAAAAATTGTTTTAAAATATGCAGCTTTACAGAATCAGACCAAAGAAGTCCATTGCATTTTTGAAGTAGCACTGTTGAATTGAAGAATCCATCTAAAATAGCAAATGCAGTGTTTGCCATTTATTGACAAATTGATAGGAATCCAGTTATAGTAATAACAACAAAATAAAAACATTGAAAAATTATTGGAAACAAAATCCTTGGCTGGAAATTGATAAGATCAGGTTGGATGTTTTCTTTCCCACTGTAATTATTTACTGAGAATAAATTTTACTAGTACACATACCAGTACATAGTATTACAATGAGGTCCTAGGTCAAAATAGCAATATTTTCCATTTTGTATTAGTCAAAAATCAGGATTGTGTAAAACTTAACATTCTCCTTAAAATAAAGGTATGCAGCCTTCTACTAAAGGATTTTTAAAACTGCATTTGTGATTCTGTTAGAATGTTAAGAAAAGTAGATCTAATACCTGAACACGTATATAAAAATGATATTTTAAAATGCCTTAATGAAATATAAGACATAAAATGATACCATCCATACCAAGTTGCTTTAGAAGACAACAATATACAATAAAGGCATAAAAATAAAAAAAATAGTTATAAAAAAGATAAGGAAGTTGCACTTACCCGTCAAAATAATTACAATGAACGATCAAGCATTGAGCATGAAATGTCACCCAGGATAAACTTAAAAAAACAAACTGGTCTTTAGACTGTTTAGAAAAACTGCACGTAATGAAGCTTGGCAAGTCCCAGAGGACAACTTATTCCATAGATGCACCAATATCTATACCAATGTCTAGGCAGTGGTGGGATTCAGCCAGTTCGCACCACTTTGGTAGAACCGGTAGCTAATTCTTTGTTGCCCAGACCCAGAATGGACTTCCAGAAGCAGCATCCACATAGAGAACTGGTTGTTCACATATTTGAATCCCACCACTGTGACTAGGCCAGGGGTAAGCAACCTTGGCTTTTTTATGACTCGTGGACTTCAACTCCCAGAATTCCTGAGCCGGTACACGAGTCATAAAAGAGCCAAGGTTGCCTACCCCGGTCTAGGCCATCTAACCATTGAAGCGCGACATCATTTATATTTTAAAAAATCAGATACTGGACCGGTAAATGCTCTCAGATTACAGCTAGTCACAATGTGATCTACAGTTTGATGTGATCTACAGTTTCCTTTGAGTACCTGGGTTCCAAATCATTTAAGACTTTTAACCTTACATCCAGCTCTTGGAACTGGATTCAGAAAGCAGTGCCTTTGGTACAGAAGTCTTTATTAACTAGAGATTCCCAATAGCCTTTAAAGGCAGTCTTATGCTGAATACATTGCAGTAGTCTACAATAGACATTGCTAGTGCAAAGGTGATGAGGCAAGATTTAGTTCATCTAGCTCAGGCATGTCAAACTGCCGGCCCGCCGGCCCGATGCATCATACTGAAACCGTGCCCACCCCATTGCCGGCAATGGGGGAAAAGTCATGATACATTGCGCGATGTCATGTGACGTCACAAGTTTGACATGCCTGATCTAGTTGGAATCAACCTAAATTAATGAAAATAATTTATGGCTACTGCAGCGCTCTCAACTTCCACAGTATAAAATTCAGGATCCCCAAACTGAATATGTAGTATTTCAACCCCATCTAAAACCAGTTTGAGCTCATCATCTGGATTCCTTACCCTTGATAATTAAAATCTATATTAAATTTGTTCATCCTCATCAATTTAAAAACATTTTTCTAAAGAGCTCAAATAATCAACACTGATCCCTTTAACTATCATTGGAGGTGGTTTAGGGCTATGCTTCTATTCACGCTTACCTTGAAGTAATCTCTATTGAATATTATAGCTCAACAGGGCTTTTTTTTCTCATAGAACACCCAGAACGGAGTTCCAGCACCTTTTTTGGATGGAACCTTGTAGGGTAGGCAAGGCACGTTGTATGACGTGTGTGAGTTCCGGCACCTTTTTTTTTTTTTTAAGAAAAAAAGCACTGTAGCTCAACCTATTGAATACAATGGCTCTTACTCTGAAGTAAATATACTCATGATGGTACTATCCTTTGAAGAGAATGACTGAAGCAAGGCTATCTAGTAAACCTGGGGCCTGGGGAGGCATCTGGACTCTGCTCTAAATCAATCAGCTTAGCTTTCTCTAAATGATACTCTCCAGATGTGCTGGGCTACAAATCTCATCACAATAGTGACTGGCATGGTAGGAGCTGTAGCTATATCTCTGGAAGACATCAAGGTAGAAAAAATTGATTCATCCACTGTGTGACACAGGCTAAATACAGTGGGTATTAGTCTTCTAATACATCCTTTCCCCCCTAGATACAAGCAAAAGGACTTTATCATCTCAATCCCTGGAGAATTATTTAACTTACATTTGCTAAACAATCCTTTTGAGCCACTTACCAAACACCTTCCCCTTTCCATTTTTGTCAACATTTATCCCCCAATGATATGGTAAGTTTGGCTTAACACATCTTTTAGAAAGAATTATTGGCTGTTCTTAAGATGATGTAGAACACTTAGTATTTTACTATTTTGTCTCAAAATCTAGTTCAGTATTCATCTCCCCCCCTTTTTTAAAAAAAAATTGGCTTAGCATATTGCTATTTGGCCTATTCAACCTTAGGAGCTTATTTTCCAAAGTTATTAAAGCATTAATATTCTACTAATGTGTAACTAGCCACTGTGAATGTTTAAAGTACCAGCCTCATTAATAGAAGCTGTGGTTGTGATGTGTGCAAAATTGGAAGTCACTGGCCTTCGGTGGCCTCATTCATACAAGAACAACACGTGTAAAGCAGCAAATACAGCCCTGTTGTTAAATCCATTTTCTTTATCTTGCTTTGAGACGAGGCAGCTCATTTTTCTCCAAATAGCTGATAAAGTTGGGTGCTGGGCCTCCTGACCTTCAGATAAAAGCATTAAAAAAAAAACCTAACCGAGATCCGAGCCGCCTCCGCCGCCGGGAAGGGAAGGGAAGGGAAGGCCGGAGCCGGCTGGCGGTTCCGAAGGAGGCGTGGGCCGGAGGGCGCCGGGTGGGGGAACGCAGCGCTCTTGCCTCCCGGGCCAGGGGCTGCGGCCCTCCTCGGTGCTCCTGAGCAGGCCTCGTCTTCTCCTCGCCAAGCCCTCCGGGAGGATGACCACCCTCACGCGCCAGGACCTCAACTTCGGACAAGTGGTTGCTGATGTCCTTTCTGAATTTTTAGAAGTAGCCATTCACCTTATCCCTTACGTCCGAGAAGTTTATCCCACTGGAATTTTCCAGAAGAGGAAAAAATATAATGTACCTGTTCAGATGTCCTGCCATCCCGAACTCAATCAATATATTCAGGATACCCTCCATTGCGTCAAATCTTTGTTAGAGAAGAACGACGTGGAGAAAGTGGTAGTGGTCATCCTTGATAAGGAACACCATCCAGTAGAAAGATTCGCCTTTGAGATCATGCAGCCACCATTGCTGGCCATCAGCTCCGATTCCCTGCTCAACCACGTGGAGCAGCTTCTGCGGGCTTTTATTCTGAAGATCAGTGTTTGCGATGCTGTGCTGAACAACAACCCTCCAGGCTGTACTTTCACCATCCTGGTGCACACCCGTGAAGCTGCCACACGCAACATGGAGAAGATCCAAGTGATCAAGGACTTCCCCTGGATTCTGGCCGATGAGCAGGATGTCCACATGCACGACCCACGGCTGATCCCCCTGAAGACCATGACTTCGGACCTCTTGAAGATGCAGCTGTATGTAGAGGAGCGAGCCCAGAAAGGCACTTGAACCCAGCCCCCCTCAACAATTTTGGAAACTGCAACCCAGGGGACACGTTCCCGGACTGCACCCGTCTCCTGCGACCGCTCGCTCGATGCTCGGACCATCAGCCTACGTGTCAAAGTCCCTTCCTGACTGCTCTTAAAAGTGCTCTTAAATCCCACCAGGCTAGTCTCACTTCTTCAGCCGCTTCAGAGCCGGGTCCTTTTCAAGTTGCTAGACCTGAGGGACGACGGGGCATTGCAGAAACTGTGCCTAGAAAGTGGTCCTGTCTGTTTGCTGTGAAAACACTTGTACAACTACGCTCATCTGTCTTATTTATGTGAATGTTTATTACTGTGTTCCAAGGTGCTAATGTAGAACAATACAATGACTAAATTCACTGTAAATTAAAAAAAACAAAAAAACCTAACCAACTAATGTTTTTTTTTCACCCCCACGCTTTATAAGTGTTGACCGATTGGATGACAATTAGGTATGCAAAGGGAAAATACAGGTGCAATCCTTGACTTGCATCCATTTATTTAATGACTATTTGAGGTTACAACAGTACTGAAAAAGTGACTTATGACTGGTCCTCACTCTTGTGAATGTCATGGCATCCCCACAATCATTTGGCAACCAGCATGTATTTATGATGGTTACAGCACCCCAGGGTCATGTGATCACCATTTGTGAGCGTCCCAGCCAGCTTCTGACAAGCAAGTCAATAGGAGAAGCCAGATTCATTTAAAAACTACATGATTCCCTTAACTGCAGTGGTTTGCTTAACAGCCTTCACAAAAAAGGTTGTAAAATTGGATGTGACTCACTTAACAACCATCTTGCTTAGGAATGGAAATTCTGATCCCAGTTGTGGTCCTAAGTTGAAGACTACCAGTATCTAATACACATGGATGTCATCTGTCAGCTCTCCCAATTGCTCCCCTTGAGATGAGCAACTCTCATCTTTTCCAGTCAGCACAAACACATGGAGGATAGCAGACGACTGCAGAGCAAGACCGATGAGAGATATTCTAGATAATTGCCAGAGAGTGAACATTAAGTGCAATATTAAACCTACTAACTCTTTTGGTGCTTCTCGTGTTCAGTAAATAATAAGTTTAACCTTTGGGAAATTTAAAAAAAATATTTATAAAAGCCTGGCAAAGGACATGCATTTTTGCAAATGGAAGGGAAGCCACGTGTACGTGATGAATGTTGCAAATCAGAACTGGGGCAACATGTGGCAGCTGCAGCAAACTGCAGAATGATGATGCACATGTGATGATACAATTACACAAATACTGCCAAAGGATATTTGTTTCAAAAGGCCTGATGCAAGCATGTAAATTGCGATAGTAGCGTAATTAAGACATCGCACGTCCTCATTTGTTCCCCATCCTTTGGATGTCCGTGCCTGGGAGCAATGCAGAAGAGTCTCTCCTTAATGTTGGATTCAGATTGGGATGTAAAATAAATAGCAGCCCTTGAGAAGAAACTTTACGTGAGCTGAAGATTGAATTCACTGGGATGGATGCTGTGAATAGCGTTGATTTTCCAATTTTGTTGATTTGAATTTGTAATTTTTGTTTGATGCAATAAAAAAGGCGGGAGGGCGGAAAAACTCTAGCAGCATCCCCATAGAGATTCTGCTCAGAACTAAGTTCTCTTGGTTTCAATAGGTCAAGATTATAGCCTATTGATTTTTTTTTTTACTTTTTAGCAAGTAAAATTATTGATTTGCCCCAGAATTCCCACATTTAAACAATGATAATAGGTGCTGGACCCATCCCCACTTGTAGAGTTATTCTGTGCTATAGATGAGCCAAGAAGCATATGGATCTTAACAATAAGTTCTAATTTCATCTCTTTCTTTTTTTCTGAATTTCTGGTTAGAAGCCAATTTTCTAAAAGTGAGAATTGTCTTCACAGGCTTTAGGTTAAAAAGGAAAGATTTAGCAAGCAAGGAGTTCCAATTATTACTGCAAAACAGGAAGGTCATGCCTCACAATATTCCACCTCCACCGACTTCTTTTTCAAGCAGATTTGGCAATTACAGTTTAGCAGAGAGAGGGAATTTCTCTTTCAGAGCCATTTTGTACTTTGTGTTTTAGATTTATGGCCTGCTGTTATTTATACTAAGCTCACTGGTGCAGAACTTTTTTTTCTGATAGCCCAGATGGATGGCCTATCCGGGATGGAATAGCACAGTATAAAGGCAGCAGAAGAGAATGTTCTAGCTAGGCAGAATGCAAACAGTAAAAACCCACAATTTAAAGCAAACTTTTCAAACATGGGAGCCTTGCTTTGGGCATACAATATGAAGAATTGTGCCAATTAACTCCACTTCAGAGAAGAAAGTGCACAAGAGACCCAAGGATAGGATAGCTTGCACATGTTTACCTTATTCAGCCATCTGAAATACCACTAAAGGTAGAAATGGATTGCTTGGAAAACAAATTATGCTCACGGGCCATTGCACACATTTCAGAGACTCAACACTACATCTGAGTATATCCAAAGATGGAAAATAACTCCACAGAAAGCTGAAGACTAGCCAAAAGTATCCTCCTGTAAGATACTGGTTTATAAAGGCACTCTTCATAAAACTTAAGCATGCTCTTTCCCTCTTTTGTGTATATGTTATAGAAGAATTTAAGCAAAATAGATATTATTTATTTATTTATTTATTTATTTATTTATTTAATTTGATTTCTATGCCGCCCTATTCCAAAAACTCAGGGCGCCTTACAACATAGATAATAACATATAGAAATCTGACATTAAATACATTTATAAAACCCCTAGATTAAAAACCAATCATCCGAAAACAAACTTACAACAAACATACACTGGCTGGGGCAAGGTGTTAACTGCCCCAGGCCTGTCGGCAAAGATGTGTCTTCAACAATTTGCGAAAGGCAGAGAGGGTGGGGGCAATACGGACCTCTGGGGGGAGTTGATTCCAGAGGGCCGGGGCCACAACAGAGAAGGCTCTTCCCCTAGGCCCCGCCAGGCGACGCTGTCTGGCTGACGGGACCTGGAGAAGGCTGACCCTGTGGACTAATTAACAAATGTTCAGCTTAGAACTCCTGAGCATAGAGAGACTTTTAAGTATCTCAGCCATTAATTAGCAAGCATTAGCATAAATTTACCTCTACAACAGTGGCTAGATTTTTAAGAGAAAGGTGAGTTTAAGAGGAAGTTTTTAAGAGAATTAGTGAAAAGTTTTGATTTAGTATTTAACTATCAGGCGCAAGCAACCATATCCATATGTGTAGAACTCAAGCTCACTACTTTATTATATCCTGTCTATTATACAGGAATCTCCCCAGACTGTTGGCTTCTCTTGAGAACAGATAGAGAAGGCTCTATAAAGCTTGGGAGGGGGTCAGTTCTAGATCTCTTGTGGCTGCAGAAGGATTCAAGACTAATTCCCTGCTTGAGACCTCCTGCTTGCCTGCCTTGGTGTTTTTCAATATCAATTGTCGCAACGCAACACAGAGAATCAATTTTAAATTTTTGGTAACCAATCACATATTCCTGTAGTTTTGTGATATTGATAATAAATAGAGCTTATTATATTCAGGGTCTTGCTCATGTTGTGTTACTAATCATGTCCATGTATGTTGGACCTAGCTTTGTAATAAATTTGAGAGACTGAACTGCTCTAGGTTCCTGTTTCCATAGACAACCCAGTCCCTGCATGGCCCTGTATGAGAGAGAGAACATTTGTAAGCCGTAAATGAGATGGAAAAAAAAAAAACCCCAGGAGTTCCTTTTTACAGATTTTTCTCCAACAATTTGAAGAGAACCAATAGATCATAAATTAGATCAACAGTTATATCTCTTTCACTCATACTAGTCAACAATGGCTTCAAGTTATTTTCAAACAAAACAAATTTTGCTTGCATGATAAATTCAGCCTGAAGCCTGAAAAATAGCAATTGAATAAAGGAATAGTAGAGTTACTGAAGCCGCTGCAACAGATTCTGATGACGTACACCCTCTGAGGAACACCACTTGCAGCAGAGGAGATACAAGCCCTGTGATGCATTTGGACATCTTAGGTAAAAACTTCCCTTTGTCATTGTTCTGGAAAGATGGTCATAAAGCACTGAGTTGCAGCCAGCAATCATTTTTATACCCTGAGAATTCTTTTGGGCCTAAGTGGACTCTAGAAATATTCTTGAATGTATGGGTGGTATTGGCTATGAGCATTCTGCTCAGTTAGTACTAATACTGGAATGTAGTGTTGGAACTTAAAAGGCCTCTGATCTGCCCCCCCCTTTTTTTAAAAGCACCTTTTTTTAGCAATCCCCTCAGGATAAAGGGACATGCCAGAGGTGGAATATACATACTATCTGAGGGCAATTTTCCTTTCTGGATTTCATATGCACTTCAGGATCAAAGCCCAGGGCAGGAGCACTTCAATTTGCACAGGAAGGACAATTACCTTTTGACAAGAATCACACTAGACACAGCACATACACAAACTATGCCCCCCCCAAATCTTGCCAAGGACCAGTTCCTCTGTAAAACCAAGTCTCTGGACCTCATTTTATCTTTAGCCTATCCCCCAAAACAAACCTTTTTGCTTCTGGGAATAAGTGAATCTCCTTCTCACATAATATGTCTGGGTTTCATTTTGATTTGTTCTTAAGAACAGGGATTTGTTCTTGCGAAACCCCCTTGACTCGTGGAACCCCCCCCCAAATTATTCTTCTAACAGCAGAAATGAAAACAACATAGTCAGGAGATACAACAAAGTCTATACTGAAACTAGAAAGACCCTGTTGCTCAGAGAAACCTTCTCCTACTCCTCACAGCTTGAAAAGCTTGAAGACTTTTATGATCTTTTCTGTTTCAGAAGACCATGAGGCCTGTCTAGTTGGGAGTGACTAAAGGTAACTCCAAAGGTGCTTTTTCAAAAGGCAACTGGACTTTCTTGGTTTTTTTCCCTGAAAATGTTTCATTTATCATCCAATAAAAATAAAAATAAATAGGACATTATTTGAAGAGATTAAAGATCAAGCTTTTCAAAAGTAAATGAAAGAATGTAAAATGGACTTATTTGATCAATAAATATGTTGTTGTTCCTGGTGCTTCTTAATAGATTTTTTTTAAAAAAACAAACTAGGATTGAATAATGAGGCTTTGAATTTTTTTTACAGGTAACAGTTAAAAGATGGGAAGAGAGTTCTTTTCCCTGTATTTTTAGAGAAAGTGGTAAGTTACCACGTTTAAAGAAAAAGAATATAAAACTGATTTATTTGATTAAGCTCATTATTCTTGGCAATTCTTAATGGACATTTGCTATTAGGATGGAATGACAAGATTTTATAATTTGTCTATTGATAAGAGATGAGATATGGGAAGAAAACGTTTTACTGAAATATTAGGTGATAAATTACTGAAGTTTGTACTTTTCTGGAGAGAGGGAGTGATTTATTTTTTTATTTTTATTTTTATATTCTTCTTAGTTTGTATTAGTCTTTTATCTTGGTACAGGTGGTCCTCCACTGAAGAATACAATTTCTTCTCTGCATAGCTGTTACAGTACAGCTATTTATGTCATCAGAACAGGTACCATGCACACACAAGAGAAAAATACAGGTAGTCCTCGACATATGATCACAATTGAGCCCAAAATTTCTGTTGCTAAGTGAGACATTTGTTAGGTGAGTTTTGTCCCATTTTACAACCTTTCTGGCCACAGTTGTTCAGTGAATCATTGTAGTTGTTAAGTTAATAATATGGTTGTTAAGTGAATCTGGCTTCCCCATTGATTTTGCTTGTCAGAATGTTGCAAAAAATGATCACATAACCCCGGTATGACTCAGTTGCCAAGCATCTGAATTTTGATCACATGACCACAGGGATGCTGCAGCAGTCATTATTGTGAAAAACGGTCATAAGTCACTTTTTTCACCGCCATTGTAACTTCAAACAGTCACTAAACGGACTGTTGTAAGTTGAGGACTACCTGTAAACTTCAGTTACAAATTATTATTTAAAAAAGACATGCAACCAACTCTGAATAGAAATATGTTCTTATCTACAATTGCCCACAGGGGATCTCTGTCTAGCCCCACTTATTTCTAGTCTGGTAAATACTGACCATAAGAAGGTTTAGCCTTTCCAATTCCTGTCTTGCTATTATTGTATATAGCCATTCTGTCCCTGGCAATGCCAGTCATTCTAACCTTCCCATGGGAGATCTCCTTTGGCACGAACAGCGAAAGCAAATATTTCACTTGGCATTGAGAAGTTAACAGCACAACAAACATGAGCAATTGTATATACACATGCATATGTAAGTCTAAGGCTAAAAAATCTATCTATTCATATTCAATAGGGCTTTTTTTCCCCCTTCTGTTCAATCATATCTTATTATCAGAGATGGACTGGACTCATCCCTGCAGTTTTCTTGGCAATATTTTTTAGAAAGTGGTTTGCCATTCCCTCTTTCTTAGGGCTGAGAGAAAGTGACTGGTTCAAGGTCACCCAGTTAGCTTTATGCCCAACATGGGACTAGAATTCAGTCTCCCAGTTTCTAGCCTGATGCCTTCACCCCTGCACCAATCTGACTCTCATTTAATATTTAGGAAGCGGTATATAACATCTAAATGAAGAAACCAATTTGAGTTTTTTAAAAATATAAACCTTTGAATCGGTCCTTAACTGGAGAGTTTTTAAAAGCTAACTACTGCTGTGCTAATTTTCCAGCAAATTATAATTTGTTGAGTCCCAATCAGACACATCATGGCTTATATCGTTCATTATATGCTTGCTGATTCTCACTCTAATTTGGAGACAAGTAATGTTTTGCATAAAGTGACAGGCAAATTCTGAATTCCATATGAAGGGTTATTTGTTTTTGGGTTGTTGTTTGTTTTGACCTCTGGAATCTGGAGTGCCTCAGTTTGCACTTTTCTGCCCTCAGTTTCTGAGATTCCACCAAATACCAGTTAAACCTATTTTTGGAGCAATGCCGAGGAACTTCTTTTCCCCTTAATGGTTGCAATGTATATCAGAGTCAGAAATATGTATCCATTTTTCTCTCTCAGAAACTCCTTTTCTTTCTTTTCTTCTGCTTTATCTTCCATTTTCCTCTCTTTTGAGTTCCTTTAATTGTTTATTTGTTTGGCTTAGATGCAGCCTGACTGAAATTGACTCTGGGCAGTCCTATCATAAAAATAAAACAACAACAAAATGCAATCAAAAGAGTAAAAAAGGGACTGAATACATTCATAAAAGATAGGCCTTGGTTATTAAAGGAATGTTATCCAGGGTTTGGGTAGAATCCCTCCAAATGCTAGTTTCAAAGGAATGGTGGTTGGAAAGGATCACTCTTAGAAACAAGATGATGGACTAAACTCAGCCTAGCCTGATCCAGAAGAGCTATTCTTATGTGCTTAGATTTTCCTGAGTTGTTTGTTCATGACATGGATTTCCAGACATATTTCTCTTTAAACCACCACCACTCCCATCAATAACAATGGAATCAAAATGTTTTATCATGATTATATATTAGCTGTCATTTGCTAAAGCACACACACAAAAAGAAAGAAAATAAAGTATGCTATGGAAGTGTTCTTCTACTCCAATATCTTTTTTTTTCATTGCTCCATTCGGGTTTTTTTTCCCCCACGTTGCTTTTTTCCATCTTGCACATTTCCTCTCTAACATCTCTGCTTCACTAATTAGAGTTAGAGTGCAGTATTGCAGGCTAATTCTGCCAACTGCCAGCAGTTCGATCCTGACCGGCTCAAGGTTGACTCAACCTTCCATCCTTTTGAGGTTGATAAAATGAGGACCCGGATTGTTGGGGACAATGGAGAGTGATGGCAGTGTGGGGAAAAAAGCCTCTTTGCTTCTTCCTGAATGGCCAATGGGACACAAATAAAAACAGCTGAGATGTTCTTCAAGTGTCAAGTTATCTATTTTCATCTGCAGCAAACTGCAGATTGCACACTAGCCTATTATGGTCCATTGCACCTGAGAACTCATGCTCTTATGTTACACTTGATTACTGTGGTTCAGTATTTTCTCCTGGATCACATGCCCTCTACTTGATGCTCCCCAGCTGCTCTTGTGCCTTCTATTTCAGGCCCACTCTCAGTGACTCCTTTCATGCCTACAGTATCCCCTCATCTCAATCCACACCAACTGCAAGTGCCCAGAAAAGCTGTGGTATAGTATGCCATACAGATGGTTCTTTGGACAGCATGAAAGACATGTGCAGCCTAAATGTTGAGTGCAGTGCAGTGCAGTGCACTGGGGTGGGGGAGAAAGGGGCAAAGAGTTACTCCTGTTCCCCGATATACTAGCCTGAATCAGGTCCCCCAAGCATATTCCAGAGAAAGGGGAAACATCCCTCTAGAGATTTAAACTGCCAATGCTGTTTGATCCTCACCAAGACAGACAGGGGAAGTGAGAGGAGAGAGCACCAGAGTGCCTGCCCCCAGCATTAGAGCAAACCCCCCCCCCAAAAAGACAAAGGTAAGTTTGGCCTCAAGAAAAGTACTTTGACTTTTCAAGATTTATTGTGTTTTGGCAAAGTACCAAGGCCCATCACACCTGACAACCACAATCTATATGAGCACAGATTCTGAAACCAATTCTTCTAAAGTTGTTTAAAGTGAATGAATAGCACAGCAGCCATTGCACTAAAGAAAACAATTTTTAATGTACTTCCTGGGCTTTGGCTGGGAGAAAAGTATAGCAAAGCAGTTATATGGATGAGTTCTTTGTAGAAGATGCTACTTGCTTAGGCAGACTGGCAATCTTTTTCGGGGGTTTTTGGTATCTTTATACAAATGGAAGGGAGGGGAGCCATGCATTGGTCTGAAATCTTGGGAAATCAGTGAAATTGATGGAGATTTCCGTAATATCATCCTGAAATTTCATGTAAAACCAACAAAATCTCAGGTAAGAGTCCATGAGATATGGTGCCTTCTTGAGATTTCAATCATCTTCTTACTGTTTTGAAAACGTTATTAATTTAAATTTAATTTAGGCAGGGAACTCTTTGGAAAGTCAATATATATATCTATGTATCCTTAAACTTTGTTTTGATATGCTAAGAAACAATAAACTACAGAATGGGTCTTATTTCTTCTTAGAGGAGCGGTTCTCAACCTGTGGGTCGTGACCCTTTTGGGGGTCACACGAACCTTTCACAGGGTTTGCCTAAGACCATCGGAAAACACATATTTTCGATGGTCTTAGGCGGGGCTTGTCAGCCGCTTTCTCTCCCTCCCCCCCTCCGCTCCACCTCACTTGTGTGGAAAATATGCTGCTTGGTGGCAGTCTGCACGAACTCTACCAAATGTGCCCTGCAGGGGGCGCATGAAGAGCGCAGGCGCAGAGCAAGGCCCCGCCCTCCCCAGAGATTCATTGTGCAGCAACCGGATTGACTTCTTCTCGTGCATGCAGGTCAGCGAGGGGGAGGCCAAGAGAAGGAGGGAAGGAGGAAGGGACTCCTCCTCTGCTCCTAAGCTTCAAAGCATGATCGGCTTCCCAAGGGCGCCACAATCCTCATGAAAGCGGGGGGAGAGAGAAGCAAAGGGGGCGAGAAAGCTCACGACGGGCTGGAAGGAGCACCTGTCAGCGTTGGTGACGAGAAATTCCCCACAAACCCAGGGAGGGGGTGGAGAAAAGGAGCCTCCTTTGGGAGGAAACTGCCATCTTCTTCTCCTTGGCTTTGCGCTCTTCTCTTCCTTGGCAGCCAGGTTGGCAAGCCTCTCCTGGCTGGAACTTCCATTCCTTCCCTCCCTCTTGGTCTCTTCCTCCTTCCCTCCCTCTCCCATTGTCCCTTCCTTCCTTCCTTCCTTTCCTACGCCTCCCTCTTTGTCCCTCCTTCCCTCCCTCTCCCCCTTGTCCCTTCCTTCCTTCTTTCCTTCCTTCCTTCCTTCCGAAGTAAGTAAGGAACAATGAGAGAGAGAAGGAAGGAACAATGGAAGGGAGGGAAGGAAGGAAGGGACAAAGAGGGAAGGAAGGAAGAAAGGAAGGAAGGAAGGGATAATGGGAGAGAGGGAGGGAAGGAGGAAGAGACTAAGCAGGAGGTGAAGGAAAGGAAGGAAGGAAGGAAGGGACAATGGGGGAGAAGGAGAGAAGGAGGAAGAGACTAAGAAGGAGGTGAAGGAAAGGAAGGAAGGAAGGAAGGGACAATGGGAGAGAGGGAGGGAAGGAGGAAGAGACTAAGCAGGAGGTGAAGGAAAGGAAGGAAGGAAGGGACAATGGGAGAGAAGGAGGAAGAGACTAAGAAGGAGGTGAAGGAAAGAAAGGAAAGAAGGAAGGAAGGGACAATGGGAGAGAAGGAGGGAAGGAGGAAGAGACTAAGAAGGAGGTGAAGGAAAGGAAGGAAAGAAGGAAGGGATAATGGGAGAGAGGGAGGGAAGGAGGAAGAGACTAAGGGAGGTGAAAGAAAGGAAGAAAAGAAGGAAGGAAGGGACAAGGGGAGGGAAGGAAGGCAGGCACCTACCCCAGTCCCACCCCAGAGACCCACAGATTCCCCCCCATAGCACTCTGCAACCTGAGTGATCAGCTGGCCACGCCCCCTGGCCATTGATCACGTGACCCTGGGACACTGTGAATGTCATAAGTATGAATCAGTTGTCAAGCATCCGAATGTAAATCACATGACCCTGGGGATGCTGCAACAATGATAAGTGTGAAAAATGATCATAATTCACTTTTTCAGTGCTGTTGTAACTTCAAACAGTCACTAAGCGAATTGTTGTAAGTCGAGGACTACCTATACTTTCCCATTTTTTCCTTTTTTTGGGGGGGTCAAGTTTTTGATACCCCCTGGCCAGCTGAATGGGGGGTTGGGTGTCACCACAACATGAGGAACTGAATTAAAGGGTCGTGGCATTAGGAAGGTTGAGAACCACTGTCTTAGAGTATGACCATCTCTTTCCAGTTCATTCCAGAGACTCTTTGATGATCTTCATAAAAATATACATCCCCCCCCAAAAAGAACTCTTGTTGCCACTCTAACTTCCTTTTGAAGATTCCTTCAATAAACCCATGCCTTTTTGTCAGACATAATATAATCTTTGGAGAGTTATCATTTTCCACCCTATGTCATTAATCATCCACCCCCTGCAGAGCATCACTTTCTAACCCAGTGAAACAAAACAAGGAATACCTCCGAACAAATTGTTCTATCTATGATGTTAAGTTTATTAGTAACAGAACTACCAGAACTGGGAGGTGTTGTTTGGAATTCAACAGTTCAAGTTTCATTAGCAAAAATAAATCAGACACATATTTTGAAATCTGACCATGAGATGCTGTGCCCGTACATATCAAGCAGTTCCATTAAAGTGTTTCAATATTCACAAATAACTCAAATATTTCAACATCATAGCAGGTAACATGAAGCACTTATTTTAACAGATCCAAAAGAAGCCCTTTTTTAAAAAAAAATACCCCAGAATGCCTAATAACAGATTTGGTAAGTTATTTAAAAAAGTAATGGGAGTTATAATTCAGGACCCCTAAAAAGAATCAGCTTAGGAAGGAGGTTCTAAGCAGATGTTTAAATCCCAATGCTTTTTTTTCTGCAGTTAGGAAAGAGGGCAATCCCCCCCTGAATTGACCTTGGAAGACTGAAGCCAAAGCTCCTCCCTGCCAAATATAGTATGGCTGTATTACTATTATCCTTCTCATCTTTTCTACTCCCTTCTCTTATTGGTATCATTATTATGATTATATCACTTTGCTGTTTTGTATATACACTGAGAGCTTATGCACTGGAAACAAATTCCTTGTGTGTCCAATCACACTTGGTCAATAAAGAATTTCTATTCTATTCTATTCTATTCTATTCTATTCTATTCTACTCTACTCTACTCTACTCTACTCTACTCTACTCTACTCTACTCTACTCTACTCTACTCTATTCTATTCTATTCTACTCTACTCTACTCTACTCTATTCCTTAGACTAGACTAGACTAGACTAGACTAGACTAGACTAGACTAGACTAGACTAGAATAGAATAGAATAGAATAGAATAGAATAGAATAGAATAGAATAGAATAGAATAGAATAGAATAGAATAGAATAGAATAGAATAGAATAGAATAGGAAAGGACCTTGGAGATCTTTCTAGCCCAGCCCCCTGCTTAAGCAGGAGAACCTATACCATTTCAGACAAGTGACTCTTGATGGAGCGCCCACAATTTCTGAAGGCAAGCTGTTCCACTGGTTAATTGTCCTCACTGTTAGGAAGTTTCTCTTTAATTTCAGGTTACTTGTCCTGCCCTCTGGTGCTTTGCAAAATACTTTGACCCCCTCTTCTTTGTGGCAGCCCCTCAAATACTGGAATACTGCTATCATGCCATCCCTGTTTCTTCTTTATGTCTTTATAGAATGTCTTTTAATGAAGACTAGTGAAGATGGAGAGGAAGAAAATATTTTACTATCACTCCCATTGCTCTAAGGACATAAGAATATCCCTTGTGCAACAGACCAAGGCCCACTTTTGTTCAACCTTTTGCTTCTCGCACTGTTCAACCACACAACTCTTGGGTGGTCTCAACCAGGAGATGGTTAAGACCTCCTCTATTAGTATTTGGAGATGTGCTTTCCCCATGCCAGGAGAAACAAACATGGAGTTTTCTAGGCTAAAAGGTCTCAACTGATCTGAATGGTTCCACATTTGTTAAACAAAGGAGTTAAACAGAACAGATCAACCCATGTCATAATATATTATTTGGCACAACCAATTAAGATTTATTCAGACAGAAGGCTCCCAGGGTTACTAATCAAATACACTGCACGATTTTTTATTCTCTCCCTTCTTAGCCAATTAAACAAACAAACAAAAGGATGGACAAAGGGGGGAGAAGGCTTAAGAGTTACTAGTGGAAAGTAATGACATCGCGAGCTTTTCCTATTTAGTAATTGCCATTATCTAATTCTGAAGAAATGAAAAAGTACAGAAAAAGAAGTAGTTCTTTTGTAACATTATTTGGTAGAAGGATTGCTTGTAGTTTTCTAACCCGTTTCTTTCCCCTTTCCCTTCTTTTTTTCCCTTTCTTGCTTCCTTCCAAAGATGCCACTCAAAAATAATTGTCTGGGTGAAATGCAAACCTATTCAATGGTAACATTCAAGGAAGACAGTATTTTTTCTAAATGAAGTGGGGGATGGGAAATGGTTATGGGGAAGAAGAAATTCATTCAGAGGCTAGTTGGACAATTAATTAATATGTCAGAGCCAGGTAATGTTGAAGCTAATGAGGTTTGAATGAAGCTAATTTAACTTCACTGCATCAAAGGTTAAGGTGAAATTTAAGAAATCAAATGTATCAAGGGAAAAGGAGAAATGTTTTGGTATTAATACCTTTAGGTTATTTATTTTTTAATAATATGCAATATTAAGTATTAATATTAACCCTATTAATACTGTTGAAAGAAAAATCTTCATCAGGGTCCAGTCCAAGCTGGGAATAAACAAAATGGAGACTGCTTTAGAAAGGAGGAGAGCAGAGCCAGACAGAAATGTGGCTCTGGGAAAGCCGACCACATGTAGTTGAGAGTGGTGGGTTTTTATACCTTCTTGGGCTTTTGTGTTTGAGGTTGTTTCCTGTTCCTGTGGCATGAACTTTGACCTGAGCTTTTGAGCATGTCCATTTGGTATTTTGATGGTGGTGGATTAATCCTATTACATCCTAAAGATCATGTCTTTAGAGTTCGGGTGGGGTATGTAGATTTTAGGGATCTTTGTCTTTCTAATCTCATCAGCTTCTAGCTTCCTGGTTCCAATCTTTCTGAATAGGATTATCAAATCTGCATTTCTACAGACCTGGCCTCTGCCTGGAGCTATTAAGAAAACTGGGTCTGCTTTTCTGCCTTTGGGGAAATATAATATTTTGCCATTTTAATATTCCCAAAATATTTCTTTCTCTGGGGAGGGGCTGACTTCTCACAATACATAATGCTAATTATTGATATTTACTCTGCCTCTACATTAATAATAGTCCTAAATACAACAGCTCATTCAACTCCTTATATTCTTTTGCCATTATATCAGAGGTAGATTTTGTCCAGATTTCTTGCAACTAATAATTTGTTTTAAAAGACAGTGGTGCCCGAGAGAACTGATAAGAAAGAGACAAAAGGATTGGATGCACGTTCAAGATGGATTTATCCTGAATCCAAATCAAAATCCTGAACTAGTGATGCATAATGAAACCTGTGCCATACATTACATTCAGAGAAGGGGATTTTTCTGGATATGATCTGTAAGTCTTGGATGCTCATCATACAGTTTGGATAGGAAATACCAAGAGCACATGAAATCTTATACTAGCTTTCTAAACACAAGAGGAATTTGAAGAGGAGTTTGAAGGTGCCTCTCTAGGAAGGATTAAAAAGTCAAATGGTGGGTGTGTCCACTCAATCAAAGCCCCACCCCTTTCTACATGCATACAATATATGTAGTGCATGTTACAAAGGGAGCCACTGTAGTCAGCAGAGAATATAGGATGCTTTTTCACACAGGACTAGACTTTTAATCCAGCCAACTGAATTTGACAGTGGCCTCTTGAGTTTCCAAATAGTACCTTTCTCTCCCTTTCTTGAAATTTGCAATCTTCTGCGGGCCTAGCATGTGCTCAACCTCTGTGTTACAGCCCATCAAAAATCATTGTTTTACCAACTCTCAAGAACTTTTGTTTTGTGGGTTTTTTTTATTTATTTAGTGCAAATGTCTGGGCATCTTGCGGAAACAACCTAGATGGCAAATACAATTAAAACATTAATATGAGAGTACGAGAAGTAACATATGGGAAGAGGCTTTGTGGTAGCAGAAGCAGAACATTTAGATTTAGCCACAGCTTTGTTCCATATAATATATAAACTCTCAAGTTTCCTCTTTCCACTATGTATTCAAAATGGACAGTAATGTGTGTATATGCATATAGCATGTGTATATGTGTTATGTATGGTATGGGTAGATATATACTTTCTTTTTCATTTTCAATGTGTGTGAGTGTGCTCACAGTAAAAAATAAATTTGTCTTGTCTTGTCCTGTCCTGTCCTATCTTGTCCTGTATTATCCTGTCCCATTTTATCTTAGCCTAGCTTAGCCTAACCTTTACCTAAACCAGTGGTTCTCAACCTGTGGGTCGCGACCCCATTTGGGGTCGAACGACTGTTTCACGGGGGTCGCCAAACAGTGCAGTCTGCCATTTTTTCCCCATTTCCCCTCGGCCGTCGCGCGCAGGCCACGCATGCACGGTTTGGGCCGTTGCACCATGCATGCGTGGTTCGGGTCATCATGCGCACGCTGCACATGCGCGGTTCGGCCCATCACACCGTGCATGCGCGGTTCGGGTCAGCGCACGCGCACTGCGCGTGCGCGGTTTGGGCCGTCGTGCCGCGCATGTGCGGTTTGGGCCGTCGCGCCGCGCACGCGCGGTTTGGGCCGTCACGCCGCACATGCGCGGTTCAGGTCATCGCACACGCGCTGTGCATGCGTGGTTTGACCTGTTGCGCTGTGCATGCGCAGTTCGGGTCGTCGTGCGTGCGCCGCACATGCACGGTTTGGGCTGCCCCGCTGCGCATGTGCGGTTTGGGTCGTTGTGCGTGCGCTGTGCATGTGTGGTTTGGGCTGCCACGCCGTGCATGCGTGGTTCGGGTTGTCGTGCGCGCACCGCACATGCACAGTTCAGGGCGCCGCGCATGCGCGGTTCGGGTCATCGTGCGCACGCCGCGCATATGCGGTTCGGGCCGCCGTGCCGCGCATGCGCAGTTCGGGTCGTCGCACCGCGCATGCGCTGTTTGGGCCATCGCGTTCACGTCACGCATGCGCGGTTCAGGCCGTCGCACCGCGCATGCACAGTTCAGGTCGGGGTCGTGCCACGCATGGGCGGCGCAGGTGGGGTTTCGGCCTGAAAAAGGTTGAGAACCGCTGACCTAAACTATGGTGTACACATTGAAATGACTGTTACATTATATTCTAGGCAGTAAAATAGAAATCTCAAGAGTTATACCAGCATGGCAGCTTCCCCACCATGCTTGGTGTGCTGAGCAATGAATTCCAATGACATTGGGAAAAAATGACATTGGCATAGGAGGCATGGAGGAAAAAGGGAGGGGGAAGGTTCAAATAGCCCAGAGCCTTAAATTCTTAAAAAGCTTCAGAGCCCAACACTCAAAAAAGCTGATGCTTGGCATGAAGGACTTGAGCCATTTGAAATCTCTCATTGGACACAGATCGTTGCTTTTTATTTGTTCCAATCTTCATTTTCATTATGTTAGTTGGTGGCAACCATCTGTTACATTAATCAAAGAGTCAGCTCTAATTCCCTCAAGATTTTTTTTCTTCCCTCTCACTGCTCAGTTTGCTTGAGCAGTATAACAATCATAGCTAGTTCTATGCATTCAAAGAGAAGATTTGAGCAGATTTAAAACTGGAGCCTAACCCAGATGTTTCCCCTTCCTTTTTGTAAGGAAGGAAAAATAACACCCAGGCTATAGCCATAATGATTATTACTGCAAAAAGCTGGCATCTAATTTAAAGTCAAGTAATTTGCATAAAATTATAATTTTATACTATATCTATTGGAACCAGATAGGTAAGCTGGTGTGCATTCTAGATGAGCAAGTAATGACAGAATTAGTTCTTTGGAACATAAACTTATTTAATTTGGAAGATAGATTCTTAAGTATTTAAATATAATATTGTTCAGTAATGGTTGTCTAGTTTAAGATCAAGAGCCATCAACACTGGCAAGATGTCAAATAAAACATCACAACGCAAGTTCCACCTGTTTTTAACCTACATTGACACTGCATACACATTGCATCATGATCTTCCATCTTTGTACAGACTTTGACTATCCTTTGGAGATGCCATTGAGAATGCAGAGGAAGAATTTATGTTTGCGATAAAAATCATTTTCTACATTTGCATATGCACCACTAAATTTACAGGTGTAAACTGTATGCAAATGGATGCTCTTTCAAACAATCAGAATAAAGGTGGAAGGAACCTGGGAGGTCTTTTAGTCCAACCCCCTGCTCAATCAGGAGACCTTATACCATCACAGGCTGTCCAGTCTCTTCTTAAAAACCTCCAGTGATGAAACACCCACAACTTCAGAAGGCAAGCCATTCCACTGGTTAATTGTTCTCACTGTCAGGAAGTTTCTCCTTAATTACCGGTTGCTTTTCTCCTTGATTAGTTTCCATCCATTGTTTCTGGTCTTACTTTCTGGTGCTCTGGAAAATAAGTTGAACCCTCTTCTTTGTGGCAGCCCCTCAAATACTGGAACACTGCTATCATGTCCCCCCTAGTCCTTCTTTTCTCTAAGCTAGCCATACCCAGTTCCTGCAACCATTCTTCATATGTTTTTTGTCTCCAGACCTTTAACCATCTTAGTTGCTCTTCTCTGCAATTTTTACAAAGTCTCAATATCTTTTTTGTAATGTGGTGACCAAAACGGGATGCTATATTCCAGGTGTGCTCTTATTAAGGTTTCATAAAGCAGTACTAATACTTCATGTGACCTTTCCGTTGACCTCAGAGTCTGCCTCCTTTCTTCTTCAAACGGCCTCCTGGTTATGCCTATAAAATCATATGAAACACGATGAGGAGAAGTTGGGAACTCCCACCTATTGTGGGACATCTCCTCCCATTTTTTTAACTGGTTCACATCATTTAGTCCCAAGAACTGTTTTTGACAAATCTTGTCACCCAAAACTCTTGGAAAAGAAGCAAGAAAAGGAGAAAAATACCAAAATATTCAAGATTAATGCTTTGTTTTCTGAGCTGGTCTTTCCCTGCTACACGTCAAAGCAATCTGACTTTATTAAAGAAAAAACAAAAATGATATAATGGCTTCCTAATCATATCAGATGTTTTTCCAAGCTGCCTCAAGAGGAGGAAAGATTTGAAATTAAGCAGTGCTAAGAAAAAGAGGAAAAAGCAATATGAGTTGTCACTGAAAGAGGAGATAAAGCAGGTTAGTAGAAGAAACTTAAAGGAGTTGGGGATTAAATGTATTTATAAAAATAATTAGACACATCCTTAAGTATTGGCTCATCTTTATCAAAAATTATCTTTGGAATTCTTGCAAGGTTTTCCAGAGACTCCATGCACAGCAAACTAAAATATAAGTAAACACAGAATTTAGCACATCACAGCAAAGATGTACAAGGTGGTAATTCCTGCAGCATTAAGAATAGAAAATGTTTAGAAAAATAAGATGGGCCAGAAGTCAAAATAAAGTCCAGGAACTGAAAGCCACTACCTGGAATAGCTAAGGCAAACAATGTCGTAACCATGTTTTCCTTCCAAAGACAAAACAAGCCACAACAAGTGGATTAGAACAGCAGAAGGGTTTTTTTTAATGTTTTCAGCTGATGTTCCAACATTTTTGCTGCATGCAGAATTGGCCATTTCTTTAATATAAGAAACTGGTTCCAAGCTTTTAAAACTCTCATTAAGCATTAACTGAAAGTAATTGGGAGTAACCTTGAGAAGCATAAGGTCAGTATTGGTTTCAAATGTAAAACCGTCAAAATCCACTGTTTGAAAAAAGACAAGAATGAGCTCCATCTCCTACCCAAACAATCTTGTTAGATGTTAATAAATAACCCGTGTTTTCTTTTTCTTAATATTCTCCTGCCTGCCCTCAGAAAGAAGAAGGGGCTTAGTCACAGAATGTATACAGGACTTTACCTGCAAAATAGGATCAGTCTTATTATTTGGCAGAACAAAGCAGTGAACCACAATTCCATCCACTGGATTCCTGATCTGACAACAGAAGCAGCTACTGTGTCGCACTTCCAAGCAAAAGTCTTTAGAGCAGCTTTATGTGTCCGGCAGAGAGTCTCCAAGCATTAGAATCTTTGGAGCTTCATCTCATGACACATCACTCTAGGTCAAAGGTTGAGTTGAGGCACTGCTTCTGCTATTGAGGCACAGATGTGTGAGAAGGGGTGAATTTCTTGTCACACATCTGTGAGGATCTTGTGTGAGGTTCTTAAGAGGATTTTGGGGTCCTAGTGGACAACCATCTAAACATGAGCCAATAATGTGTGGCAGCAGCAAAAAAAAAGCTAATACAGTACTAAGTTGCATTAATAAAGGAACAGAATCAAAACCATGCAAAGTAATAGTGCTACTTTATAAAGCCCTAGTAAGATGACACTTAGAATACTGCATCCAGTTTTGCTCACCCCAATTCAAAAAAAGATGTTGAGATTTTGCAAAGAGTTCAGAGAAGAACAACAAAGATGATTAGAGGCCTGGAAGCTATAACACAAGAAGAACAATTGAAGGAACTGGGTATACCTAGTCTAGTAAATAGAAGAACCAGGGTAACATGATAGCAGTCTTCCAATACTTGAAGGGCTGTCACAAGGAAGAGGGGACCAACTTATTTAACAAAGCATCTCAAGGCAAGACAAGAAACAATGGAGGGAAGCTAATCAAGGAGAGAAGCAACCTAGAAGTAAGGAGAAAATTCATAACAGTGAGAACAATCAACCAGTAGAGCAAATTGCCTTAGAAAGTTGTGGGTGCCCTATCACTGGAGGGTTTTAAGAAGAGACTGGACAGCCATTTGTCAGAAATAGTATAGGGAGGCGTGAGCAGGGGGGCTGGACTAGATGACCTTCAAGGTCCCTTCCAACTCTGTTACTGTTACTCTGGAACCTCATGTCTTGCCCATTCTGCAGATCCAGACATGAAAACTCCTGTTCACTATGCTTTTGAGAAAGGGCAACTCTTCTAAGTGTCAGCATACTATAGATTTATTAAAGAATATTTTTCATCCATTTTCTCATACATGAATGAATAACCAATTCAATTCCCAATCAATCCTCTCTCTAAAGTGATATTTTTCCCCTCTTGCCAATTTGCAAGTCAATGCTAAAGATCTTCACCTCTTCTCCAGCAATGACTTTCCCAGGTCACTGGTAAAAAAAAACCAAACCAACTGCCAGTCCAGTTCTGCACCTAGCACACAATCAGCCATTGGACACCCCCAAGAACAGCTGCTGTTAATAGGAGAATTACAGGCATTGGGCCAATCTCTTTGCAGATACTCTAAAAAATGCTATTTAAAGAATGCTGGCTTCTTTTTTAAAAAAAAACTGTGGAATGTAGGGAGGAATGAAGGGCAAAATTAAGATATGCAGGTATTTAGAAACAGCAATTTCTAAGGCATTTTTCGATGTTATATGCCGCCCTTCTCCTAGGACCCAAGGCGGCTTACAATAACAATACAAGTAAAAACATAAACATAGAGTCAATTAAAATTACTAATTACAATGCTGTATAAAAACTAGATAAATTTATTACATTCATACAACATACAATCACAGTCAAAGGCCCAGGGGCAGAGTGCAGTTCATACGCCCCAAGCCTGTCGGCATAAATGAGTCTTCAGTAATTTCCGGAAAACTAGGAGGGAGGAAGCAGTGCGAACCTCTGTGGGAAGCTGGTTCCAGAGGACTGGGGCAACAATGGAGAAGGCCCTTGCCCTAGGCCCCGCCAGATGACATTGCTTAACAGACGGGACTCGTAGGAGGCCAACCTTTTGTGCCCTAACCGGACTTAATTTGGCAAAAGGCTGGCAATATTTTCCACCTGCAATTCCTCAAACATATTTTTAATAACTTTAATTACGATAGTAAAAATGACTAACAGTTAAACTTAGAGAAAAAGAAGAGAACGGAAAGAAAAAGTGTAAGAAAAGAGCAGAAGAAAGAAGAAAAAGAAAAAATAATAAAGAAAAAGACATACATGAAAAACTGATTTCCAGCCCTCATCACAAGTATAAATAAATTTAATAACTCTTCACCCCCCTATAATGTTTGTTACCTGCAGTTCTTGTCTTCTTTTGAGGGCTGCAGGGAACAGGGCCAGTGGGAGGCTGATGTTTTAGGAGTCATTTTCTCCCATTTCTTTTGGCTAGTTTGAAGGATTAGAACATTAGTATGTCTAAAGCAATCCTTGGCAAACTGGCACCTTCCAGATGTGCTGAATTATAATCTCTATCCTGCCCATCCAGCATAACTGGAGGAAGCTAGTCTAAAGCAGTCTAGTTTACTGCACTTGCCAGCAGTTTTCCAAGACCCTAAGTGGGTCTTTCAAGGAATGTGGAATTTTGGGATGTGAGGTGTGACCAAACCCCCAGCCAATTTCCCTTTTTCTCCCAGTACCCTTCCCCATAAGTATTGGCAATTTATTGCCCAGTAAGGATGAAAACATTCTGGCTCAACAAAATAGCATGCAGAAAACATAGCTGTGCACCAGTCTCTTCAAGAAACATTAAAAAAATATATGCCATCTTTACTTTTCCCCAGACAGCAACCATTGGGGAATAAGATTTGCTGCCTTTTAAGAAAACAAATTGTTGAAGTGGGTGGAAGAGGAAGTTGTTTTTTATTTGTAAGCCTTCTCTGTCCATTCCTCTCACATTTTCAATCTTTTTTCCCCAGTAAGGAAGGAAAAATGAGACACCAAGGAAAGAAAAATAACAGCACTATTTTATTTTCATTGGTAAAATACAAACCAGCTTCTGAGAAGCTCCCTATTGCTCTATAAATGCATGAATATAGAAATTAAATCCCAGAGGGGAAGCCACATTAAAAAGTGGGAGTGTAGGGCTGTGGCATCGTATATGCTGGCACCTTTGTTTTGAATTCTGCTTCATTTGCAGGAGAGTTTTGTAACATACATAGGAATTTTGTACCACTAAAAATGTGGTTCCACTCTCAGCTAACCAGATGATTTTTGGCTCATTTGTAGAATAAAGCTGGCCTCTACCAGATCATTCTCACAATGCTGGGAACTCTTGTCTCTTCCTGCTTCCTGGACTCAGGGCCGCCATACCATTTCAAGGAGGTTACAAAAAAAATAAAAATAAAAAAAGCCAAACAGCCCAGTTCTCTGCATTCTCTCTTGCTAAAAAAACAGGTGGAAACAACCAATCCCAGCTGTGTTTGGACAAAAAGCTTCTAAAGCTTGACTGCAATATTTAGGATTTATCATGCTGGTGCAGTGGTTAGAATGCAGAACTGCAGGCTAATTCTGCTGAATGCCAGCTGCCAGCAGTTCGATCCTGACCGGCTCAAAGTTGACTCAGCCTTCCATCCTTCTGAGGTCAGTAAAATGAGAACCCAGATTGTTGGGGGCAATATATTGACTCTGTAAACTACTTAGAGAGGGCTGTAAGGCACTATGAAGCAGTATATAAGTCTAAGTGCTGTTGCTATTGCTTTTTCTATCCCCCAGCCTAACAGCAGCTTCTATAGCAGTAGATACCAATAGTACAGAGAAAGATCTGGTTGCAACCTACTGACATACGAACATACAACTTTTATTTGCAATATAATGATTGTGGCATGGTAGCTCAGATAGTTCCTTTTTTAAAGAAAACCAAATGCAACCTCTGTCTCCTGCATATTTTCCCAACATAACATTGCAGGATGGGGAGGACAGCAGTCATTTATTTTCTTTGTCTTCTTTCAACAGCTCAGGACAGAGAATAAATGGCATTCTTTCCTTTCTCCTGTTAGGTAGCAGAAAAAGAGTACTGATAGACTGCTGGTGAGCTTAGCATTTTCCTATATTTCAAGGCCAGTAGCAGTGATGGCGTTTGCTTCACTAAAGAAGAAAAACTCTGTGGAAGTGAGCACAGATTGCTTATTTGTGATAGAGATATGTTTATCCTCAAAATAACTCCCAAGGTGTAACCTGAGGGGTCATGTGAAATTTAGAACCAGGCTCTTCCCAGTCTTAGTCCAACTTTCTAATTCCTCTCTGATGCAATAATAGAAAGTTTACAGTCTTCTGGAGTATTATTTGTAGTGGAAAGGCCAGATTCCAGTTGAAAACATAACTATAAATCAGTAAATATCAGAAGCATTAAAATATGTGGCTATTTTCAACAACACCATGTTTCCTTCCCCCCACTCCCTCCTCTGTAAATGCGAAATCAGAAGCTGTAATATTGTACGTGGCAACACTTTGACACTTGCTTGATTCCCCTGTGCACAGCAAGCCACTCAGATTCAGATGCCCCACATGCCAGCCTGTGATGCTCATACACCACCTACTCATAAATAGGATGATTTAAGTGGAATTAACTCTCTCCAAGTCAGTGGTATAGCTCAATAATTTTAGACCCTGGATTTAGTAGTCATAAGGCATTCGCTAAGATAAAATATTTCTTTCTTGGGTTGAAAGGCTCTTGTTGGTTATCTTTCTATCCCATCTTTTCCTCAAAGAGATTGATACAATATACCCGTCTGCCTCCACCATCATATGTTCATAACAAGAAGTGGGTCTTTTCAGTACTTCCTTTTTTTTAAAAAAGGCTCTCTGTAACTAATAATCAATAGGATCACAGTTTTTACTTTTTAGACACTAATCAAAGTTTTTGGCAGTGGTTTGCTCTCCAAGCTCATTTCCATTTAGTTCCCAAACATTTCGTTACCAACTAGGCAAACATCTTCAGTGGGATTTTCTTGTCCTATTCCTCTTTAGCTTAGTCTTGTAAGCCAGTGTGGTCAGTTGGTTGTTCGTTTGGAGCTATATTTAAATTCTGAGCAGTTGATTGGTTCTCTAATTGATTGACCATTCAAATGGTCTGGTTTCTTACATACTCATATGCTGGATCTAAATCAATATGCTTGTTAATTGTTCCTTTGGTAGAATATCAGGCTTCAATAAATTCACATGTGTTGCGGGTGTTGGCATGACTGATGATTTTTGTTCTTTCCTAATCAAACTGGTCTTGTTCATTGTCAATGTGGCTCCAGAAAAAAGCAAAAACTTTTTTTTAATTTTCTTCTGGCCTTTGAAGTCTTTTTATATGAATATTCCTCCAATGTGATTTAGTTTATAATCAAGATATTGTTGGAGTTTCTTGCTGTAAAATCTGTTGTTTAGTTTCTGCTTATGTTAATGGATTGCTGCTTTCAAGCCTTTGTTTTTTTATGTTTTATATCTATAGAGATTCTCAGTCATCCAGGTCATAATTGTCCCAAAAATGCTTTTTCATGAGGCAACTGGACTTTCTTGTTTTTCTCTGAAGATGTTTCACTTCTCATTCAAAAAGCTTCTTCACCTTTGACTGGATGGTGGGGAATGGAAGGATTTATACTCCTTGCATGACAACTGGTCATTTGCATTCTTTTAGAGAGTCATTGAGGCTACCGGGAGGCTTATCTGTGTTGTCAGGGTCACCTGAGTAGTGCAAATGGGTATGGAGCCTTCATTGAACTATTCGGTCTTTCAATAGTTCCAAGAAGGCGCCACACCCATTTGCACTACTCAGGTGACCTTGAGAACACAGATAAACCTCCAGGTAGCCTCAACAAAATTCAGATGCTTGGCAAGTGACTCATATTTATGTCGTTTGCGGTGTCCTAAGGTCATATGATCACCTTTTGTGATCTTCTGACAAGCAAAGTCAATGGGAAAGTCAGATTCACTTAACAACCATGTTACTAACTTGACAGCTGCAGTGATTCACTTAACAACTATGGCAAGAAAGATCATAAAATGGGGTACAGCTCACTTAACAAATGTCTCACTTAGCAACAGAAGTGTTGGGCTCAATTGTGGTCAAAAATTGAGGACTACCTAGATTATGCCTATTGTGGATGCTAATCTACATTGTATACTCCTTGAAAAAGACTCTAGCCAGTTATTGATATGTCCAAAGTAACAGAAATATTAACTATAATTCTGAAAACTCCTGGATCTACTGTTTTAAAATCTGTTTTAAAAGGTTGCAGACAAAAATAAATAAATAAATAAATAGGCCTGAACAGTTGTGCCAATTGTGACTTTGAGGATGAAATCTCTATACCTCACAAAGAAGAAAGTAGAAGAAGTCATTGAAATGCAGAAAGACTAGTTAATTGCATTCTGAAATGCAGTAATGCATATTCCGCTTCAGATGGGACAGGGAACATGTGGCCTTCCAAAGGTTGTTGCTCCAGCTCCCATCATTTTCCTTCTTGGCCATGCTGTCCAAGATTGAGAGGAACTTGGGCTCCAGAATAAATATAATGACATATCTGGGCCAATCCTGATCTAGATCTTGAGTGCTGTAAACTTTCTCATCACAATTATTCAGTATTGTTCAACCTTGGCAGCTTGACGACCTGCAGACTTCAACTCCCAGAATTCCCCAGCTAACATGGCTGCCTGGGGAAATCTGAGAAAAAGTCCACACATCTTCAAGTTGCTATGGTTGAGCAACACTACTAAAATAACTTGATATCGTCAACTTGTTAGAAGTCTTCATCCTGGTTCATCCAAGCTGGGAATAAATAAGCAACATGGCGACTGTTTTAGGAAGATGGTTACAGTTTATTGAAGAAGCAGAAAGATGGTTCTTCAGGAAAGAGTAGAGGAGAGAAGAAAGGCTGAGCACATGGGCAAGGGGTTTTTTATACCCTCTCTAGCTTTTTGTTTGGAATAGTTTCCTCTTCCTGTGGCATGAACTTTGAACTGAGTCTGAGTGCTTTTCTAGGCCTTAGTATCTGTGGTTTAGTCCTATTATGTCCCAAAAGTCATCTCCTGCTTCCCTGGGGCTGGGCTAAGGACTCTTAAGAGTTTCTTTGTCTTCTTGAGTTCCCTGGCTCCAACCTTCTGGTGCATTTGCATAGGGCTGGCTCTTGCTTGGGGCAGAGATTTGAGACCAGAGAGATTTGGTTTCTGCTTTTAAAAAAAATGCTTTTAAAAATCCTTTTGGAGAAAAATATATTTTCCTGCCCTTTTAATATTTCCTTCTCTGGGCTAACTTCCCTCAAACTGTTGTCCTTGCATTATATCCACAGGGATTTAAGGAGCTGGAATTTTAGGTAACAGATTAAGCATTCCAGAATTGCCTGAGTTTGTGAATCTTTATACATAGTATAAAGTAAGGGCTGTAAAAATCTGCCTCCCTATACTGAACATGTCATTCAATTGTATTGATGCTCCATTTGACTCAACAATCCAGACTTTGCTACAATCCCTCCCAAAAGGAAGGTGTCAAAATCCGATAGTATGCAAGTTGGACAACTTGCTTTGGTTCTAGACACCTGCATATCTTTAGAACTATATGAAAATAACCTAATTACTATTGATTTTCCTAAGCCCAGATGTTGTCAACAACTAGCTGACCAATTGAGCTGAAGAAGTTTCTTGGATGAGAAGTGAAACGTCTTCAAAGAAAAACAAGAAAATCCAGTTGCCTCTTGAAAAAGCACTTTTGAGACAACCATGACCTGGATGACTGAGAATCTTCACAGACATTTAGCTGACCAATTAAAAAACATTTTAAGAATTTTTATCAGCAAATGTATCATCTCGCTAGATGAACAGCAGCAGGCACATTATCTGTTCTTTCATTTCTAAGGTGCCATAATGATATAGTGTTGATTAGCCAGGGTGAATTTTATGTACATTTTCTGCAAATCAAATGGGAAGCCAAATAAATACCATCAAAAGGTATGGGATGAACTTTATAGTATGATTGCATACACTAGCAATATGGCACTCCATTAATACAGCAATAAATAAAGCATCTCATTTCGCTTCATTCATTTTATAGCTACTTGCATTTTCCAATTGATAAGAATTGGAAAAGCATGAGAGCATGCTTTTATTAGCTAGCATGCTGCTAGCTAATAATAAAGGTAATTAAATCCAGATTTTAAGGGCAAGTTGCAAGCACCCTCATTATCTGAAAATTGGAGAAACAAAACTCATGGAGAGGCAATGCCATAATTCAGCAGGGATTGTATCTTGGTCTTCAAAGCCTGTTTAAGCTAACAAGATACAGCTTGAAGTCACATGCTTCACTTTCTTGCATTTGTATTGATACTGAGTTCTGGGTAGACTACGTGGAAATTAAAATCAGTCTCACCACAAAGCAAGGTATCCCTGGAATTCAACAGCGTTTACATATGCTAAATTCAACCACAGTTTGTGAAGAAATATGCTGCAAGTTTTAGATGGCTACTTAATCATGGTTCCAAAACCAAAATAGCAGACCGCGACGGGCCGATCCGCGCATGCGCGGCGCACGTGCGACAAAAAAAACCAAAATGGCGGACCGCGACGGCCCGAACCGCGCATGCGCGGCACGCGTGTGATGGCCCGAACCGCGCATGCGCGGCACACGCGCGACAAAAAAAACAAAACAAAATGGCGGACCGCGACGGCCCGATCCACGCATGCGCAGCATGCGCGACGGCCCGAACCGCGCATGCACGGCGCGCGCGATGAAAAACAACAAAAAAACAAAATGGCGGACCGCAACGGGCCGATCCGCGCATGCGTGGCGTGCGCGACGGGCCGATCCGCGCATGCTCGGCGCGTGTGCAACAAAACCAAAACAAAACAAAATGGCGGACCGTGACGGGCCGATCCGCACATGCACGGTGCATGACGGCCCAAACCACGCATGCGTGGCGCGTTCGCGACGAAAAACAACAAAAAACAAAATGACGGACCGCGGCGGGTCGATCCACGCATGCGCGGCGTGCGCACAACAAAAAAAACACAAAAAAACAAAATGGCGGACCGCGGTGTCCGGCGACCCCCGCGAAACGGTCGTTTGACCCCAAATGGGGTCACGACCCATAGGTTGAGAACCGCTGACCTAGAGACTTGGTGGAAAGGAGAAAAACCCACAGCAGTGTTTCTCAACCTCAGCTACTTTAAGATGTGTGGACTTCAACTCCCAGAACTCCCTAACCACATGATACCTGGGGATGTGAGGCTGAGGAATTCTGGGAGTCGAAGTCCACACATCATAAATTTGCTGAGGTTATGAAACACTGACTCAGGAAAACAGGGATTATTTGGTATGAGACAGCTATGAAGGGAGGCAGTTTTGTTGTTCATCTCATGATGCTAGGTTTACAATATCCTAGACTATAGAGTTTTCCTAACTGCATCCCACAGCTTCCTAGGGTTCAATGATAACTTGAGGAGTTTCATGAGAGACTTTGGATGAACAAAAGTTTGTTTTAACACAATTCTCTTTCATTAGACCTTCTCAATAATTGCATTGGTTTGCTAACCAATGCAAACCAAAGTTGCAACTAGAATGCAATGTGGTTGCAAACTCAGCTTCCCTTCATTTGTTGCTGAAATATAATGTCCAGCTAGTTGAGGAAGCAGGAGTTTTTCACTGTTATTTTCACTCACATTCCAGTTCATTTGAACCTCAAAATCTTTCTGCCTTCTTTACGAAGAAAACCCCATCCAAATTCAGATTTTGTTTTTTATCAAAAGCAATTCAACAACATCCCCCAGATTCAAGAGACACAGAAATTCATTGAGAGATGAGCATCAATTGATTCTCCTATTTCTAAAAATGGGGCGGCACTTACTTTGGGCATAATCTAGTACTTGTAATAAGTATTAGCAGGGCATCTATGTCAGTTTGAGTTCTGCAGAAAGACTAAGGTTGTTCAAGGGCAATCCTAATTTAATTTATGTCCTCTTATCCTTCTATTTTTTCCTTTCTTTTTCTTTAACCATTGTGTTGATTAAGATTCATGGATTACTTGATAGCTTCTTTATATTCTGTTGAGGTAGCTTTTTGATGACGGTAATCAAAATAGTTTCTTTCTGGATTCTGCATTATTTAAAAAAAAGTTACTAAACAATGATAAGAAGAAGGATGTCCAAACTTTTGGATTCTCTGGACTGCCTAACGAGTAATTGTCTTGGGCCACATATAAAATATATGATATAGTTAATGTATATAAATATCACTAAAAATCACATAATAGTGTTAGAAGTTTATAATCTTCTGAGGCTGCCTTACTAGCTGCAGGGCCAATGGGTTAGACACACCTAGTGTAGAATTTGTGTGTACTGCATATGTAAAGATAGGAATTGCGATGCCCAGTGCTTTTTTTGGAAAAAAAATGATGCCGGAACTCACATGTCATACAACCCGCCTTGCCTACCCTACAAGGTTCCATCCAAAAAAGGTGCCAGAACTCCGTTCTGGGCATTCTATGAGAAAAAAAAAGCCCTGGCGATGTCCATGGTCATAAGTATTAATGTAGAGACCTTCCTTGAGATCTATTATGCTTCCAGCTCCTTGTGACTTTACTTTTATTCATTTACTCAGATGATTTTAATGACACAGAGAAAAATCTAGACATGCTACAAAGCGGAATTCCTTTGGATGCCAAAGGCATTGCCCGAAAATAAGAAGGGTGGGTGGGTCCAGCTCAATGTTTTGTTTTGTTGGGAATTCAATCAAAGATAAAGATAAGGAAGGAACTAAACTGAGAGGACTGGTAGAAAAGATGGCAAAATGCTTTCTGATATATGAATATATTGAGTATATTATGACAGTCATCATGGCAACCACATCCAAATGTTCCCATCAATTACTTTACCTCATTTGTTCTCCCCCTCCCCTGCCATTCTAGATCTTATGTGAATTATATCTGATGTATTATATGAAATAATATGGATTAGATCCATATGTGTGTTTGTGTATGTGTGTGTGTTGTGTTGTAATTCTGTATAGTGCTCTTCTCTCTCTCTCTCTCTCTCTCTCTCTCTCTCTCTCTCTCTCTCTCTCTCTCTCTCTCTCTCTCTTGTATATGTGTGTGTGTGTGTGTGTGTGTTACTGCAATCAAGTCCTATTTCTGTCCAGAGAGCAGATGTTGACACAAAGATATCCACTGACAAATCTCAGTATTTATCAGATGATTAACAATGATTATAAAACAAGAAATCAGATCCAACTTCGAATATACCTGGGTGTGCTTTTTCCCCTGTGCAAAGCAGCTTCTGTTCTAGTTTGTTGTTTAGCACGAACACTCTCATCCTTCTTTTTTCATGTATAGTTTGAGCACTTGTTGATGTTAGAAGAGCTCTACTTGGACTTGATGTTAAGGATAACTAGACACCTTAGGAAATAGAAAATGAAGTAATAGCAGCAGCAGCAGTGATAGTAATATTGATTTCCACCACTGGCTACAAACACACTGAAATCATTATTAGGAGTTATGGACTGGGGTGTATTGTAACTCATTTTAAGTGACTAGCTCAGCCTCCACTGCAATAGTTGCTTGTTGTTATAAGCCTTACTCAGTTTAGGTTCTGTTGACTATGTCAGGATTGGGAAGAAGGGTAACTGTAACTCCTATGTTTTTTCTGGGAGTCATCAGATTTCAAAACTGATGGTAGCAGCTGGATCGTCAGGATATTGTTTATTTAATCAAATTTAGAGACTGCCCATGTAACTCATAAAGAGACTCTGGATAGACAATAAGCTTATACACTGTGGCTTATGGAAGATTTATAGTGCCTAGAGTCAACAGTGAGAGCAACTGCTTCCCAGAATCTGCATTGCAGTGACAAGACCAGCTTCAATTCCAGAATTTATTGGCTCTATTGGCTACATAACACTGTGCCATGATTCTTAATACAAATTGAATGTCCTGGTTCATGGTTAGTGGGTTTGATCTAAGTCAATAGTAAAAAAATTGTTATTATGGTGTAGAATGATGCCTACACCCATCCTTTGTGTGCACATTTGAAACATGGGAATGCCAGAATTCCCCATCCTTTTTTTTTTCTTGGCTCACCAGCAGATAAAATAGATCTATTAGATATAATAGCTATGATCTAGATCTGTCTTTGTTATACCACCAATAAACTGGCCATTTCATGAATCCTTTCATGGCCTTTAGTTCTGTTGAGGAATGTGATAACGTTATTTCCTACCCCGTCTCATTATTATTTTTTTCTCTTAATGTTAGGCAGAATAATAACAAAAATAAACACTCACTCCATATATTTTTAATCAGTCCACTAATGTACACATTTAAGTTTGCTTACAAAACCATTGGAAAATGCAGGATTTCAAGTAAGTTCAGTGTTAGAGGATTTCTTACTAGAAACTAAAAAAGAAATGGTCCCATTGTGACCAAAATATTTTAATAATATCTGAATCCAATTTACTGCAGAAAACTTTGGGATCACAATTAAATTGGAATTTCTGAATTGCTGATAATGATCAGCAGAATAGTTAATCGTATTTCCAATACAGAACCACTGGAACAATTTAAATAATGTGAAATCCTTATTTATAGGTGTGCAATATCATTAAATTTGAGGGGAGAATAAAAAAAAATATTTCAGGGATGGAAACTCTGTATTTCCATTAAGAAATATCCATTTTTATAAACTAACTTAATCTACCTTTCTGATTATTTGGATTTTGCATAATCCATCAGCCAAACGTCTGGGGTTACTAAAGTTCAGCTTCAAAATAACTGGAGGGCACCAGATTGCCAACCACAGTTCTAAACCATCCCTTAAACATGTACCTAAAACAGAAATTGGCAGAAAATCAAAAGTGGCTGATTCTCTCTAATGCAGCGGTTCTCAACCTTGGGGTTGTGACCCCATTTGGGGTCGCATGACCATTTCGCGGGGGTCGCCGGACACCGCGGGCCGCCATTTTGTTTTTTTTATTTTTTTATTTTTTTATTTTTATTTATTTATTTATTTATTTATTGGCGCGCACGCGCATGCGCAGATCCGCCCGTCGCGCTGGAAAAAAAATAAAAAATTTTTTAAAAAATTTTGAAAAATAATAAAAAAATAAAAAAACAAAATGGCGGCCGTGACGGGCGGATCCGCACATGCACGGCCGCCATTTTGTTTTTTTAATTTTTTTAAAAACTTTTTTTTGTGGCGCGCGCGCACGCCCGGGTCGGGGTTGCGGCGCACATGGGCGGGGCAAGTGGGGTCTCAACCTGAGAAAGGTTGAGAACCACTGCTCTAATGGAAAAAAAAAAGGATTAAGTTGAAAGTGCAAGTGAATAAAACCACCCACAAGCTCTGTCAAAGTCAACTGTTCTATGTGAACAGACTTCTCTCTGTTGACAAGGGAAAATGGGAAAGATTGCTTTCAGGGCTTTAGAAGTCTATACAAATCAGAAGCTTGCATGTTTACTAGAGAGCATTGTAATTTTAAATGGCCAAATCCTAACTTATTTTTCTGGGAGCACTACCACAAACCCCTTCCCTTTAAAAAAAAATGCTGATGTATCCAATCATTTATCCAATTTGGGTTGTGCATTCTTTGAATTTATTTTAACCAACATCCCTCCACGTTTAAGGTCCAGCATTTGTTTAATCGTTTAAAACTTCCCAATAATCCAAGGCTTTACCAACATGGTATCAGATGTCAGTCTTGATATTTGATAGAGAGAGAAAAAGTTGAAAACTTTTACTAAAAATGTCTACTCATAAGTAGAAAGATCTCAACAACCTCAGTTTTAGTAGAGCCACTTTATTTGATCAGTGCAGTGATTTGGGGGGGGGTCAGAGTCCCAAAGCTCTGATAGCTACAAGTGGACAAAGTGACAGTAGGGATGGGAAGGCATTTGGATCCTCCATCCATCCATTTCCCCCCCCCTTTTTTTTCTTAAATCTCCACAACTCCTGTGGATTGCAGTTTATCACCTATTTACTGCCACACTTTGAAATAAATGCCAGATGAAACAATTCTTTCAACCCGTTTCTAGCACTGAGAGGGAAAGGGCTGCTTAAAAAAAGCAGTCCCCATCCCTATTGCCCTACTGTTTTGTAAGGGAGCCTTTTTCCTCCTTGACTTCCATAGACTACAGTACAATGGAAAGAATTAAAAACATTACTGAGTTGCCATAGAGATGAGCCATTTCAGCAGGTGTTAGGAAAAACAATGACACTTTGCAAGTAACAATAGGCACACCCACTGCAGCTCATCCTTTTTTCCCCCTGTTCCACTATTTAGGACAAATGTGTTGGTAGATCATTTGGTCAGCTTGCTGGGGAATTACTCACAGCTTAGTTGTTGTTCTGATATACTTTGCTTCTACATCAAAGAACATGCTTTCCTTAGCCTGTATTTTGTAAAGGTTGGATAAAACACTAACACATACATAATTTCAACTTTATTTTTCTTAGGAGAGACAAGAAGGCTGTCCAGCCCAGCCCATGAGCAACACAGAACAATCGAGCCAGAGTTCAGTTCTTTGTTTGCTTAAGCACAACAGACACCATCTTCCCAGACTAAACCTTCATTAGAATGACTATTCTAACCCTCTCCCTCTGCTTCCTATCCAGCTCTGGGCAGGGTTGCCTCTTGTCTTGCTCTCCTCCCCTCTTTGGAATGTGCTCCCTCTTTCCTAGGAACTTACTGCTTCACTGTAGACCGCTTGAGATCCCAAGGCCTTATATGGCATTTACAAGCCATGGAAATTCCTTTATAAGTGATTATCTAATTGTAACTTTAAGGTGAAAGGGTATCATATTATCCATATTTAAATAGCTTTAATTTAATTCCCTCTACATTGTCATCAAATTTATATTTCATTCTACCCATGACCACCAATTGTTTGCCTTCCTATTCCTTTGGAGTAAAAGAAGTCCAATGTCACATTTGTTTTGAACAGAAGTTACTTTTCTTCTAAGCTCTTAATTGGGGGCTTTATCTTCAGGTTTGTGGTAGATTAGGACTGCTGTGTAAGAGACCTTTGATCATGTTGCACAATAGGTCATTATCAATGCATTTTGAAGGTGCCTTGGGAAATGTTTAAAAGCCAGAGGCAAGATTACTGGGAGAGAAGCAACTGAGACACATTGGGAACATATCGGATGTTCTGTTATTTGCCTTAAGAAGACTGGGGCCTATTTCAGGTCATTTTTTCACTCACTAGTGATTTATAATGCTAATGTTATCCAATCACTGTCATGCTGTAATGAGGACAGACTTTATGTTCATTCAAGGATGGCAGGATAAAGCTGTAAAGATACTGTAAGTGTATGGAAGTGAGGAACTGGCTTAAAATCAGCACTGCTTTTATGCACCTGTTTGCTTTCCAGCTGTTTACTCCTTGCAGTTGTACATCTAAGAGAGATCTTTCAAAAATCTTGTCTTTCTTTGGAACAATCTCTGTTCTAGTAAAGTGAGCATGTAAAAAAAAAACTGCTTGCCCACTTGGAAGCCTTCAGATATAATCTTTAATGAAATTCAAGCAAGGCTCATAAGATTTAAGAGGGTGGTGGACTGTTCTTCATTTTAGAGAAGCAACAATTTGTTGAAGCATAGAAACTGCCATTGTAGGTTTGATAATGGAAACATGAGCATACTTATAATCACACTTGAATAATGCGGGGATCCTGCCTTTTCTTGTCTCATTCATTTTGAAGGATGTGCTTTGATTGTCTTTTTGTAGGGTGTCTTCCAGTCAATGCTGACTCCTGGCTCTATGAGTCCCCACAGTTTTCTTGGCAAGATTTCAGACAGTGATTCGCCATTGCCTGTTTGTCAAGGCTGAGATGGAGGGACTGGCCCAAGCTCATCAGCTGGCCTTGCACTTAAGGCAGAACTAGAACATACAGACTGCCGCTTTCTAGCTTGGTGTCTTACTGCTACCCGAACTGGCTGTTTTGTTTGCCATTCTCAGTGACTTGTTTAGACTTCAGCCCTGCAGGTTATAAGCTTCTTTCTAAGTAAAGTTGAAATTAAGCCAATTGGGTTTTTGCTTTTAAAAATCAGATGCTTAATACCACAACTGATATTTTTTTTAAAAAAAAGATGGGGAAGAAAATCTATTCTTTTCTAGTGCAAGATAAGCTCAGGTCATTTTGCTGCCTGAGGCAAGAACAAAACAGGGCCTGTCCCTCATAGTTTGTAGGTGACTGGATTGGACTTTCAGCTGAATCTTAATTCAGTTTTGTACAATATTGTTTCATTGCCTAAATACCAAGGCAGACTGGACTAGCTTAAGAGAGCCATGGTCAATTATGTCACATGCCCTGTTCTATACCCCTTGCACCTTGCTGACCACCACCACTGACCTTTGCCACCAAAGATGCCAATTCACCATGGACAACCATTTGTCTGAAATGGTGTAGGGTTTCCTGGTTGAGCAGGGGGTTACACTAGAACTCCAGGGTTCCTTCCAAATCCATTATTCTGTTATTCTATTACGGTTAATAGTAGGCATAATGGGCACATTGCAGAGTATGGTGATTTGGGCCCTCCGCCTTCTCTAAACTCCCTTCTCGTAACTCTACTGTGTCTTCTCACAACTTCTAGGAAGAACCTATCTGATAGTGCAGTTACTGCCATTTTAGTTCAGGCACATCCTTCTCTAACCCCAGTTAATTCAAAAGAGAACAAGCAACAGTCCTCATGCCCTTTTCTGAAGAGCTAACTGGCCAGTAGAATGTATACTAAGGCTGCCTGTCTTTTGTTCCTAGTGAACATCCCTATTATTAAGAATTCAAGTCTTTACTATGTATAGCAAGGTCAAAGCACTAAAAGGGAGTTGGAAAAACAAAGGAGAAAAGGAAAAGGAAAAGGAAAAGGAAAGGAATGAGCAATTAGTTCTAAAAAAGCTAATTGAGTCAGCCTTTCCGGAACACATCATAGCCAGTAAAAGACCCAACACTTAGGTTATAGTTTTAAAAAGTCAAATTAAATTCTAATCCACATCTAAACATCCTTGTCTCTTTATTGTTGAATATCTCTACTCCAGGTTTCTTTTTAAAAATCCACCTGAGAGGGGAATCTTTTGCTCCTGATTGGTTCCTCAGATTTTGATATTGGTGGGCTTCGGATATCCTTGTTCATTTATTGGTTAACTAGATTTGATTGACAAAACAGGCTTTTCCCCTTTAACTCTTGCAGTGTCTGAACTCTATTCACTAGCATAGGCCAATCCTGGTTTTCTAATACATTAATATTCACTTAGCACTTAAAAGAAAAGACATCTTCCAAATATCCCATTGAAACAAAAGGGGAGAATTACGTATCAGGTGTAAGTATCAAAATAAATCCACCGACTTTCATCTGCAGGATTATCTGAAAGAAAACAAATATTTCATAAAATAATTAGCTTCTGTTTGCCCTGATTTTCAATTCTTTGCTTTTTACCCATAATAAAAAATACACTCCTCTTTTTCTACACTCCTCTTTTTCCATCACTACATGACTGATCTGAGGGTCTTAAACAGCATGATTTATACAAAAAGACACATTTTTAAATCCTACAACTAGTAAAAAAAAAAGTCAGGATGATATATCAGCACTTAGAAGAGTTAGGAGAGTTAAAACAGTTTCTGAAGTCTCAGCCCATAGATCATCCAAGGTTGTCAGAAATACGTTCCTATTTTTCTCAGAAAACATTTATCCAAAGCTTCTGTTGTTGGCCATTTTTGGAAACAGCTTGAGAGCTGGGAGGATTATTATTTTTTGCTGATTCACACCAGTAAGCCTTATGTTGAAGTGTCAAAAGGGAGCAGAAATGGCTTTCTCGTCAGGAAGTGATGATCTCCCCCCCCAACCTTTTTTTTTATTTTTGTACTGCATTTATTTTTCTATTGGATTTGTGCCCTTCCTTTTTCTATATAGGTAGGCCTATGATCTTAGGTAAGATAGGGTCTTACCTAATTTCATCAGAGAGTTACTTCAAGGTCACTCAGAGAACCTCAAAGGTGAATCAGTACTTGGATTTCCTAGTTCAGCATCATGACCACTGTTCTATCTAGCCTTCTTTCTGATATCTGACTTCATCACCCTATATAGGGAACAGACCAAAATTAGCCAGATGGTGGACAGCACATAGTGATGCAAGGTCAGAGCCTTTGAACATACATGCAACATTGAGAGATGTACACAGTGTTTTTTTTTGTTAAAAAAAAAAAAGGTGCTGGAACTCAGACATGTCATACAACCTGCCTTGCCTACCCTACAAGGTTCCATCCAAAAAAGTGCCAGAACTCCGTTCTGGGCATTCTATGACAAAAAAAGCCCTGGATGTACAACAGGGTAGGGCTTGCCTTGTGATGCTCTGTCTACCATCTTGTTGACCTTGACCCACCTCTGCAAACACTGCTGTCTGACACCAAATGTAGTTCCAACTTCTCAAGTCCACATTCCATCTTTCCATCCCTTATCTTGTTTTGGTAGACATAGTTGGTTATTTAAGAGGCCAGAAAACAGAGAAAGGTAATGTATTTCTTTCCAGAATATTCATATTGCTCTTCAAACAAGGGGGGAAGTCTGCATGTGACTCCCGGCCCCTTTTGGGGCCCTTAGAATTCCTTCTAAGGATAATTATTGAAAATACAGACAGGAATGCCTGAAAATCTGGGGTATAAACTGTAAAATAGGCTTAGTCTAAATCTGAAAAAGGGGGGAAAGGCCTTATGTGTGGAACAACTCCCCCCCCTCAAATCAACCTTTGGCTCCTAGTCTCTTGGCATTCAGAAAAACTATGAAGACAGGTCTTTTTTTGTCAAACTTTGAATTGCCAATTAATTTTAGTAATAATTTTAATTGGTAGTCTTTAGCTTTTGTACTATGGATTTTTGAGTACTCCCTAGAAATTAGAATTCAAGTCAACTAAAGTTATTTGAATAATAAATAAATATCACATACTCTTGTCCCCAACCCCAAAGAAACTCCAAAGCCTTCCATAACAATTAAAAAAAGTAGAACCACATCATATGCATGTCCAGAAATGAGATAAAAAAATGAATTCTTATTTCTGGTCATGTGTATGTTGTGGTTCTACTTATTTTGTATCATTCCTCTATTTGCAGATCTTGACTTTCTCCAAAACATTAAATGTCACCACAGCAAACAAAAGATTATCTACCTCAGCTAAATCACTTGTAGAATGACATAGAATGAAGAACATAATTAAAATCACTGAAAGTTTTCCAGACGTTCTCTTGGAATGTAAATCTAGTACTATTGCCAGAAGTCCTTTAAGATCTTCTGCCAGCCTCTTGTTTCCCATGCCAGCTGATCTGTGGCTGCACTGTATGTATTTGGATGGGGAGAATACCATGCAGAATTGTTATTCTCAATAATGGACATATTGTTTCCTTAACTCAGCCTTCCTGATCTGGTGCGGTCCAGATGTGTGGAATATCAATTCCTGTAATTCCCAGCCAATGAAATCATGAATGTAACAGAGAAGGCACTGACACAAACACAGTTGTATCAATACACTTCAGAAGACTATGCAGGGCTGTGTAAGTCCTAACTAATAGGAACTCTGTATATAAATATTCAGTTGAATGGCTGGTACAGTTGAGTTGCAAAAGGCTGGATGACTGCCTCAAAAGAGATAGAGAAAACTATAAAGCTATGCTCTAGATTTTTGCAGCTTGGATCTGGTAACCATAGTGTCAACTTTATACCAAAAGTGGATAAGAGAAGTCAAATAAATTAAGTCAATTGAACAAATAATAAATACAAAGGATGTAGCTCTAGCATCATATTCTTTTTAGCCTAATTTTGTAATTCCTTTGGAAGTAATGAAATCAGAATCCTTCCAAGAATGCTTTCTTCTTCTCCCAGTAGCCTTTGAAGAAAACCAGGTGGAAAATGCAGGTGAGAAAAAAAGGTGCCAGAAATGACAATAGTGGATGGTTTTACTCTTTTTTAAAATTTATTTTGACCCACTACAGACAGGCCTCAAGTTAAAATGTGATTCTTAAATGAAAAATATTGTCCATCTATGCCTTAAACAAAGACCTGCAAAAGAACCAGGACTGAGGATGGTTAGAAGGAGCTTGTCATAATGCAGACTTAATACTTGATTGTGAGCACACAAATCCAAGATTTTCCTATGGGCTCATCAACAAAGCCTAAATTTAGAAAAGCCATTGCCACATCTTGTTTATCTGAAACAATATATACATTGTATGAGATCCGTGTTTGTAAATAAGTGAACCAAAGAGTATGAATGTTAGGCTAAGACTACAAAGTATGTTAGGACATGTCAGCAAGCATTTGGGAAAACAAAGATTTTTAAAACAAAAATAGTTAAGAGGATGATAATTTGCTTTGCCACAGTGATCAAGAAGAATCTATTTCCCATTCTTATTGCTGTTCTCCTCATATTAAACTAATAGCTTGTGGGTAAAATGTTTCATCATTATGAATTTTTGTTACAGACTATATACAACAAACCCTTTTTGGTGGGCACTGCATTCAGAATCTTTTGTATTCCATGCAATGGACTTTAAGTCTTCCTATTCTAAGATTTTTGCCTATGAAGTATATTTGTTTAGTCTCAGGAAGGAAACATGTAACTTCCACAGTTTTTTAAAGGTTTTGGCACACCAGGCCACATTTATTTTAGTATGTTGCATCAGGGGTTAGAACAGATGCATCCATGCCAGGGAGGGAGCTTCTTCATCCTATAGGTCAGGGGTGGACAATTATGGCCCCTTCACAATTTGTGGACTTCAACTTCCAGAATTCCTAGCCAGACATGCTGGATCAGGCATTCTGGGAGTTGAAGTCCACAGGTCATAAAGGGGCCATAATTGTCCACCCCTGCTATAAGTCATTCAATGCTATCATTTTTCATTGTGAAGATAGCTGAGGGCAAATGGATGAGTTTAAGACAGGCTTTATCACCACACTATGGATGCCAAGGCATTCTAACATCTCTTGATAGTATCTACAGAATGACACTATTAAAATAAGTGCTCAGCATCTCACAAAACTGCCAAATCTTTCAAGATTTTATTCCTGATGTCTCACAAGTTTTCAATAGTCTAACACAGGGGTGTCAAATTGCCGGCCCACGGGCAGGATGCATCATGCCGAAACCACGCCCACCCCAGCTCTGGCAGTGGGAAAAAAACCATGATACGTCGTGACATGTCACATGGCATGGCGAGTTTGACACCCCTGGTCTAACACGAGTCTGTGGAGGACTTACCGTTAGAGGGAGGGAGGGTGAGATGGTAAAAGTCTTACAACATCTGGCAATCTTAGGAAAAGTTGGTGATTCTTGCAGATCCTTATATCAGTCTCCCCATTCTCAGCTTAATAATTGGCTTTGTTAGGATTTTTTTTTCTATCTTGATTGTTATCCCAGGAGATGTAAGATAAAATAAAAGTTAAAATAGAACAGGGATCTTCAAACTTGGCCCTTTTATGACTTGTGGACTTCAACTCCCAGAATTCCTCAGCCATCAATGATGTTTCCATGAATCCAAATATTGTAATGGATAAAACCATGGTGTATAAATATGCTTTGTGAATCAAGCAAATTACTCTTTATTTAACAAGTCAATAAACAAATCAGCATGTGTGATTACAGCTTGTGTTTATGTGTAGAAGTGGATGTGGAAGTGTGCATGTCTGCATATAAGAATGTGTAGAGGTCCCTCACCATCTTTATTTGTTCATGTGACCTCTTGATCTGAAAAATATTTTGACTAGGTTGCAAAAATGCTTGTACCTCCATATTTCCATGAAAATGCGTAAAGTAATTAATGTTGACATCATGCTTAAGTTAGATTGATGAAATAGATACCCCACATGCCAGCAGCATGTGATACACATGCCCTTTAATAGCCTTCAGATGATGTGGAACTATGAAAACTACTCCACATTACATGGATATTTTAAAATAACGACCCAATAAGAGCATAATAAGAAAATAAGAGCATAGTATGTGCTCTTCTCCACTGCCTCAAACTCAAGAATGTTGTTTTTATATCATTTGTACTGAATGTTTTAAAAATAATAAAAGGTAAAGCAAATCACATTCAGAAGAGAAAAAGGTTGGTGAAAATAGTTGTAATGTTTTCTTTTTCCCATCCACATCCACAAATGCCCTGAAATCTATCCACAGCTTCCCCCCCCACACACACACACACACTCAGGGGATCACAGCCCCAAGTTAAGAATCCCTGCTCTCATTTTTCAAGTCAGAATCTGATTTTTGCAACAGTCTTTATTATTAATAAATGAGATACAACAATAATGCCAACAAACTCAGGGCCTTCCTATATAAGGAAATAGTAGCTCAATAAATTATTCTTTATTAGATTAAATCCCACTTTTCTTCCATGAACTCAAGGTTGGCTGCAGTTCCACCTCCATTTCCTCCCAAGAACTCTCTGAGGTCCATTGAGCTGAAAGGAGTACTTAGCCCAAAAATACCAGTGGGTTTCCATGGAGGAGGGTCTTAGTACCTTTACTGCTCTAATATAAAACAGGATTTCTAAATCTCAGCAACTTGAAGATGCATAGACCTCAACTGCCAGAATCTCCCAGCCAGCATGTTTTAAGTTGTGCACACATTAAGAACTTGATGAGGTTCTAAAGTCAAGTATTATGAAATGCATGAGAAGAAAACCAGGAAACAACTCATGCATTTAACTGCTCCAAAAAAACCCTGCCTGTTCTCGGATTCTGCCCTACGTCAGTGATTCAGTTATTGGAATGGTTCTGTAGCCTCATGTCAATATCATGTTTACTTTGTAAGGGAACAGATACGATTTTTGATGCCATGTTTATTTTTGCATTTTCTCAAATATTTAGTTACAGTATGGTACTGGAATGAGTAACCAAAGATGACACACTGAGAAAACATATGTCCTGTGAAAAAATTGCACTGAAAAAAATCACCAATATGACTTTTTTCATATAGTGATGGAAAACTGGCAAGCAGTGATGCCCCTTCTCTGTCTCTTCTAAGAATTTGTTTAAGAATAGTACCATCCTCTAGCACAACCCAATAATACCATCTAATGTCTGCATGGGGCACCTTTTTTTTTAATCTATCCAAGCATTAGAATCATCAAAAAAAAGTTTATTTCATCTCATGAAATAAAGAACACCTTGGATATTTGATAAACTGATAAATTTAAAGAATACATTACCATCAGAATGCATTATCAACATCACTACTCTGTTCTAGAGCCTATTGTCATTTGAGCATGTTTTTCCCCTTAGATTTTTCAAGAAGAGTCTCTGCTAATAACAGTGGAAGCTTGCCTTCTAATGAAAAAATAATAATTTTCATCAAAAACATAGCAAAGGAACCTGGTTCCTTTGGTTTCTGGTTTCTCACAATTCTTGGACAGCTCAGTTTTGTTTTCCAAATAACAGATCTCCATACTAAATGCATTTGTACAATCCTACCTTGTCTATTTCGGCCTATACAACAATCCATCAGTCCAATGTTTATTTACAATATAATAGAAAAAATGTCTGTATCTAAATCAATTTCTTCAAATTATTCTGCACAAACATTGCTGGAAGTTGCAAGTGGGAGACAAAATCAGTGCATAGGAATCTATTATCAGGAATGAATGCTGGGTGTTAGCATAAACATAGCAGGTGAAATCAGGAGATACAGACATAAATCAGTGAGGCCAAGCAAGGAATCTATAGCTCAAAAGGCAACTGTAAGAAGCTGAAATAATGGAGACTGAGTTTTGACTTGTTAATTCTTGCCACTTGATTGAATTTTTGCAAGACATACATATGGTTAGGGCATCTCCTGCAGCTACAGTATACCTACTCTGGTTCCAGTTTGTTATGATTTGAACTAACTGTTTCCATTTGGCTGATTTAGTTAACTGCCAACTTTCCATCTTTGGCTTTCTATCTTTATCCACATCTTCGTTCTTTTGAACTTTGGGGCATCCAACATTTTCTCCCCCTTTGGGTCAGATATAAGCTGATTGAACTCCTAGGCAGTTTTCATATCAGACTGCAATTTATCTTGAGTATCCTTTCATCCTTCAAAGTAAAGTTGTCAGAGTCATGTCTGAAACCAGCACAAGATGGCCTCAAAAGTGTCCTCCAGATGTTTTTTTTTTTAATTCAACTTCCATGAACTCCAGTTGCCATGCCTGTGTCCAGGGATCTGGACACTTGTGGTCCAAAACATCTAGAGGGCATCAGAATGCTCATTCTTCAAAGTACAGCCAAGAACATATTGTTAGGAATCACTCTTCTGGAATATTTTGATATATCTGCTGACTTCAGAAATGGGATTTGCACAGTTCCATAGTCATTTTTAAAAATGGCATGTGCTAACTTTTGAGCATATAAAACGAGACACTCAGCAAAGGTGGTCAAATAAAGGTTTAGCTCTTGCAAGTTATTTGAATGTTTTCTTTTTGTGTAGGCATAAATTGCAGAGAAGAATGAGTAATGCCTTTGCCTGCCCTGCCTCCCTAATATTATAGTTCCATAAAATTATGACTAACAAAGGAATAAATAGCACATCTGCTGGGATCATCAAACCAGAATCAAGAACTTTATAATTGCATTCTTAAGTGCCCATTGAATGCAGTGGGGTTTATTTGGGGGCAAATATGCTCATTATTAACCATAGACTATGCAATTTTCCATGCAGATAGAAGAATTATGAGAATAAACAGTATGATTAGATTTTATCATGCTTCCTTGTTCTTCCTATATTTTCAAGAGCTGTAATTCATTGTTATTTCCAACTCTTTTAGTTTTTTAAGTTTGCAGTTTTCACATGGAATAACCATTTTTTTATTTTTCCTACAGTTTTTACTGTATCAATAAAATATAATTTCTGATGGCACAGAAAACTAGAAATAGAAATAAATTATTAGAATGCAAATTTGCAGTGGTGACAGTCAAGAAGGGGGGATTTCTTTCATTGATGGGAGCATCTCATGAATAGAAACAACTCTGATACCTTTTCAGCAGGAACAAATTCAAGATCCTAAACATTTATGCTTTTTGCTTGGAAAGGAATGGGCAAGCCGTGACCATCCAGATGTTGCGGGGCACAACACTCTATCACTATTATTCATGCTGGCCTGGACAGCAGACTTAAGCTATTATTTGCTGCCCAGAATGATATAGCTGAGCAAACCAAGAAGCGTTGCCACTAATTTTGATTTATTTCTGAGTACCATTTATGGCTTAATTCCACGGTCTGCTAAAGTCATAAATCATTAGTGTCAGTGAGCCATTGGGGCTCTTTTGGATGCCAATAGATATAGCTTTAGGAAGCTGTATTCCACTCTCAGTTCAGCAGCTACTTTTCTGTATTTCACTTGAAGTTTAAAATTGCTGTAACAACTGTCACAGAATTGTTCCTCCCATTTTATTTTAGTTGATTAGCCAAATATATAATGTAATGCTATTTAATAGTCACTTGACTTTTAGGCATAGTTAACTGAATGTCATGAATTATGTTAGTATTTTTTAACACTATATGAATTAAGATCTTAATCAGGGAAGGCGAGGTTGATGTGGACATGTTGTGTTTTATGGAGTTAAAAGGACTCTTGCTTTGTAACTCTTACAACAAAGTTCCTTTTTTCTTTATGGGGAAAAGGGGAAAACCAGCAACCAACGCTATAGGTCAGTGGCCCCCAACCTTTTGGCCACCAGGAACTGGTTCCATGGAGTAAGATTTTTCTGTGTATCAAAGGGGCCTAGTTTGTTTGTGTGGCCCAGTTGTTGGCATTCCATGGACCAGTGCCGTGGGGAGGTTGGGGATCCTTGCTATAGGTAGTCCTTGATGTATGACCACAATTAAGCCCCAAATTTGTATTGCTAAGCAAGATAGTTAAGTGAATTGTGCCCCATTTTACAACCTTTTTGCCACAGTTAAGCAAATTGCTGAAGTTAAGGGGATAATGCAGTTGTTAAGAGAATCTGGCTCCCCCACTGACTTTGCTTGTCGGAAGCCAGCTGGGAAGGTTACAGATTGTGATCATGCAACCGTCAAAAATACATGCCAGTTGTCAAGTGCCTGAATTTTGATCATTGGGACCATGGGGATTCTACAATGGTTGTAAGTGTGAAAACTGGTCATGAGTCACTTTTTTCATTGCCACTGTAATTTTGAAGTCATTAAGCATAAGTCGAGGACTACCTGTACACAGTACATAATCATATATACAGTGTTTTCCCGAAAGTAAGGCCTACTCCGAAAATAAGTCCTAGCTTGATTTTTGGAGGTGGGCCTAATATAAGCCCAACCCCCAAAATAAGCCCTAGTTTTGGGGCGAGGCACACATCTAAAAATCAAGCAGGGGTGGAGCTGCCCCACGTGCCCCGCACCCACTTACCTTGCAGCCAGGCCTCTCTTCGCTGGCCCACGTCTTCTGCAGCATCTTCTGCAGCCAAGCCTGCATCTTTGAATCCATAGCTTGATACTCAACTGCAGAGGCCTAGAAGGCCTGACTGAAAAATGCAGGCCAGAATGAAGCTGCTCCTTTGGCCGCAGAAGAAGGGGGACTGTCGGTGCCAGAGTGAGTATAAAAGACATCCCCTGATAATAAGACCTTGTGCCTCTTTTGGAGGGAAAAATAAATAAATAAATAAGACCCGGTCTTATTTTCAGGGAAATATGGGTAGCTCTTTTTAAAATAAAAGAATTATGTCCTCCAGTTTAGTTCAACAACTTTCATTGTGTATTTATTCCAGCTCATCTCTCAAAGGCAAAATATAGCACAGAAATATACTTTATTATGTAAAATATGTTTCCAATGAAATATTTAGAACAATATACAATATGTTGTATCCTGAATGTAATTATTTTAAAATTAAAAGTCTTCAATAGAAACTACAAAAAATATAAAAACACTTAAACGATTTGAATAGTTATTATCAAGTCATAAAAGTAAACTAAAGAGAAAAATCTGTGGAATTCTATTTGATGTTTTGATATAATGACATAAAAAGTACAAATCAGATATCCTGTTGAAAAACAGAATTTTAAAAATTCTTCAGGATATCAACATTATCACAGATCAAATCCAATTATATTGTCACAAATCCATACATTCTACAATGCTTATGCAACCAACCATTTTTAGTGTTGATTCAGTATTTTTATTGGATCATTTATCTGTGATTTGGTTTGATTTTGATTCTCCCCACCTGAAAGGAAAATAGGTAATAGCATAGGGCCAGAGAAGTAGGTGAGCCTCATTTTGGCACAGCCAAACCCACAAGGTCACAGCTCTTTCTTGTCTATATCTATTTGTCTTCTTTCTCATCTTGCAATTTGTTTCCCCAACTGGCCATAAGCACAAGTCAACTGCAGCCATTTCTCAGCACTAACCCAGTTATATTTAGAAAAACTACATCAACATATTCATGGTACCCCTTGTCTAGTACTGTACTGTATGTAATATAACATTTCTAAATTAGGGAATGTTTTTAAGGATACCGTTCTGTTTAGAATAGGTTCAATGTTATAAACCCCTCTTAGGACTAATGTCAAAAGTACTTGAAAAGTGATGAATGTAGACCTTTGAGAAGAGTTGGCTACAGCTGGTATGGAAGAAAAGGATGTTTGAAATAGAAAAAGGGATGATGAAAAGAGGGCAAATGGGTAGGGTCACCCTTTTGCTGTGCATTTCTTTCCTCTTCAATTCATCATCAAAACTTTGCCCCTTACAATAACAACCTTCAACAGGAGAGAATTGTTCATTATGATTGCAGATGAGAAAAGATAACAAATAGTACCCATCCTGCACAACTAACTTCTCTTTATTTTATTGCACCATCTTATATTTTGTTTCAGTCACGTTTGTTACTTATTTCTCAAGGGAACTTTTAATACTGTATTAGTAGTGCTTAATAATTTCATTTTATTTCAAATAAAGCATTATATACTGTAATTATAAATGGAACTCTATGCATTAAACATGTACATATTTTAAAGTGCTTTAATTGCTTTTTGCATTCACTCAGTTCTAGAGTCAAAAAGCAATCCAGACAGTTTAATGAGTTATCAAATATTTAGTCTTATGGCTTATTCACTTTCTTGTGGCTGGGTCATCTGAGTGAAAAACATAGGATATTCATATAAAAAAGAGTGTGCTGTCAAATAATTAATTAACTCTCATCTAATTCAACTATCATATATACTTCAACTATTAAACCTGAGGTGCTGCTGTTCATTTTCCTAATCCTGCTACAAGCATCGGGGGCTTGGCACCTAACAAATGATACCTTTCTTCCTATCAAACAATAATGAGGGCCTTTAACATCAAAAATAAGCACCTTTCTTAATGGTGATGATGGGACTATCCCCAGATTATAAAGATATTAAAAACAGCCATCATTCACATCATTATTCAGGAATCTCTTGCAGATTCTTTCCCTGCCATATTCTTCAGACATTTCAGTGGCTCCAGTGTATCACAAAAACCTACCATCAGATCAGAAAATTGAAAGACAAATAAGGCCATTCATATAGAAGCATTTAGGCAGGCTCCCAAGGACCTAGACTTAGTACATTATAACTCTTAAAGGAGAAATATGACTTTGAAAAATGCTTTTATGCAAGTTCCTTGAACTTCAGTGATATTTTTCCAAGAAGGTTGAAAACTATCTGGAAATAAATAACTTCTATTAAACAACGATTCCATCCTAGTGTCAATATTTTATCCAGCAATGTTAGTTCCTTTTATTAATTTTGACCTCTGGTACTTCTCAAGCTAAATAATCCATTTGCTCAAAGGTTAGCAATATTCTTTTTATCGACTCAGTTCTGGCCACAGTCTTTTGCATTTTTAAAAACAAGGCATTGTTAATTAAAACATTGAGGCTCTGTGGCAAAAAATTTATTCATGACTTTTTGCAGAATTCTAACCCCAATATCCAGTTCCATTGGGGTTTAAAAAAAAAAAAACCAATGGAGCCAAAGGACCAATCAAAAGGACAACCGAGAACACAAGTCCAAGGCATGCTAGATATCCAGGACCCAGGTGACGGATGGAAATCTTTCCTGAGGAAAGCCCACTAGTAGCAGTGCTTCAGAAAAGGCTTGGCTCTTCACTACTAAGGGATTCATTTTCCTTAATGTATTTGAAGATGTCCATCTCATCCATATTTTGGATCTTCTCTTCAGCTGGCTGTCCCGTTTGGTTTGTAGAAGATGGCAATTTTTTCTCAGGTATCACTGGCTTCCTAGGTATTGTTGGCTTAGATGCTATGTTGGGCTTGGGTTTAAGCTTGAGTTTAGAGCTCACTTGCAACATTTTTTCAAAATCATCTTCCACTCTGAAAGAAAAAAGAAAGTAAAGGCTTTTTTTTATTATTTCAGTAGTCCAACATAATAGTGTATGACTGTCTTTCTCTACCCATTACAAACATGGAGAAGGGCCACGTTTGCTTTGCACATGGGAGTTTCAAATACAAACTGCTCACTTAATCGTCAGGTGGTAATCAAGTACAGGTAATCCTCAATTTACAACAGTTCATTTAGTAACCATCTGAAGTTACCACGGCACTGGAAAAAGTTATTTATGACTGTTTTTTCACACTTACGACTGTTGCGGCATCCCCATGGTCACGCGATCAAAATTCAGACACTTGGCAACTGACTCATATTTATGACAGTTGCAGTGTCCCTGGGTCATGTGATCCCCTTTTGCAACCTTCTGACAAGCAAAGTCAATGGGGAAACCAGATTCACTTAACAATCCAACTGCAGTGATTCACTTAACAATCGTGGCAAGAAAAGTCATAAAGCGGGGTAAAACTCAATTAACAAATGTCTCAGCAAGAGAAATTTGGGACTTAACTGTGGTCATAAGTCAAGGACTACCTCCGGAATAGGGCGGCATAGAAATTAAATAAATAAATAATAATAAAATGAGAAAAGAGTTTCTCCAATATTCCTGAGTGTAGCTTCCTGGAATCATTCTAATAAAGGAAGCATAAAGGTTGGGTTTCCTTTTCCAAGGCAAACCCAAACAACATGGGAAGGCTCTTCAATAGGCATCTCCCAGTCCACACCTACCTCCTGATATCACAGGCCCAAGAACTCCTGTACCTTGTAAGGTTTCACGTTGTAACACTTGGAACACCTTCCTAACACTTGCACCAGAAGATGACCTTAATACCAAGCGATTTCCTGGGCATCTAAATTCTGGCAAATGTCTAAATCAAGGCTGGGTAACGTTTTGGTGGCCGTGAGCTTTCTATCTTTTGAAAGGGAGAGATCTGCACTCAGAGCAGCTATGCTGCAAAGTGAAAACACATCTCAGTGCCCCCTAAGGAGGACCTTTCTCAAACTTTGTTTTATTCCCGCCCCAGCTTATTTCAAAACTTACTGTATATTAAAGCAGCGATCTCCAAGGTTGGCCACTTTAAGACTTATGGACTTCAATTCTCAGAATTTCTCACCCAGCATGGCCAAGGTTGGAGCCCCCTGCATTAAAGTTTTTCTGTATATTCCATCTCCAAATGGCAGGAAACCATGCTGCTAACTTTTAGGGGTCATAAAAAAAGGGGAGTCCCTGAGGCTGAATGTGACCCTGGCTGTCAGACTGAACATCCTGTTCTAAACAGAGATGTAGGCTAAGTTGAGGTTGATTCTTTTGCCCATCCTTAAGGCAGTGCAGCAACCAAGCACAATTTTTTCCATGAGTATATCCAGGTACTTTTCTATTTTTAGCTTGTGCAGCCATGTGAAAATATTGCACCATCACAGTTGACCAGGGTACTTGGTACATTGTCTTATGCTCAACACATGTGATTGGGTTAAGACAAGAAAAAGCATCACCTATTCACAATGATTAAATTATGTCAAAAAGCATAATGAACACGGACATTGTATTACTGACTGCTGGCATTTAGAAAACTCTGCATGGATTAGCTACAGAAATCCTGATGAATGGGTAATCTTATAAAAGAATGAGATTTTTAAAACTCCAGGCCCAATATGGAAGTGGGGACTCAGCTTTTGGCAAGAGAAATGCAACTTTGGAAGGTATGAATGTCATTATATTTTATGGAGTCAAAAAAAAAAACAAATGAAGCATAGCAACTCTCTGAAAATATTAAGCAATGTCATCTGCTGGAAAAAATGTGTAGCTGTATTTAAAAGACATTTATAAGCAGCTCAGACATCTATGGACTATTTTTATTTAAAAGTTTCTAAACAAAGAAATCTATGTTCTATTTTTAAATCTAAACACATTAAATCCACTTTAAAAAAAGAAACACATTGTTTGAATATCTTATCGTAATACTATCATGATTTAACTTCAGCCTACTCTTAATGGAAAAATATCCATAGCTTCTAAATATGCCAAAAAAATGGAAACAAGATAATTGCTATGTAAGGTCCAAAGACTATAACACACCGCAGATGTAGTGCTATTCAGCCAAAAGAGATCCTATAATGGGGAACTACATCTATTCTGTAGAACAAAAAAAAAAAAATGTATTCATCCATACTAAAGCCACCGTATCTAAATTATTTGTTTTAGAGACAAAAACACATTTGGTAAATAATTGCATTTCTGATATGAAAGCCCCAAGAAATTATCTCAACAATCATGTAAAATGTCTCAAAACACAGAAACTTCTCTGTGTTGAAAATGTTAGTGTTGAGCCCCCCAAGAGTGCTCATAAACTAAGAAAGATAGATTATCATTTTATCCCACTGAGATTACAAAGAAAAAAGAGTGACATTACAGATATCAGCCCCCATTTACTGTATTAACAAGTACTTTTAAGGTGGTGCCTTAATTCATCATATTCCTAACTGCCTTTTGATAGAAGTAAGACATTATTACTTATTTGCCTGATAAAGAGGAAGGAATCTACTGTTGTTCTGGTTCTGCACTATTTTGCAAACATCCATTCTTGTTCTCAACTTCAGAGAATTCCATTACACTTACTATGGATACTGCAGGTAGTCCTTGACTTATGACAGTAATTGAGCCCAGAATTAATTTTATCTTTTTTGTAGTGGTCATTAAGTGAATTATTGCAGTCATTAAGGGAACACAATAGACATTAAGTGAATCCATTGCCTGCAGTGGGCATTTTTACCGGAAACTGGAAGTAAACACCAATTCCCCCCCAAAAAAAACCCATTGCAAATCATGGTCATGTATGGCCGGTTGCCAAATATCTGAAATGTGATCACGTGACCATAGAAGACAGGGTATAGAGTCATTAGAACTTTGAATCAAGGTTGTAAGTAGCACTGGGGAGGTCTGTCACAACTTTTGAGCATTTGCTAAGTGACCAATCGTAAGCCAAGAATGACCTATATCTGCTCGATCAATGAGACCAGGTGAAGGTGCTATAGGCCAGGGGTCCCCAACCCCCAGTCCGTGGACCGATACTGGGCCGCAGCATGCCAGCAACTGGTCCACACAAACAAGCAAAGCCCCATCTGTGGGATGCAGGCAGCACACAAAACCACAGACTCTCCGTCTGTGGAAAAACCTTTCACCATGGAACCGGTCCCTGGTGCCCAAAAGGTTGGGGACCTCTGCTATAGGCAGTAGGCCCACCAATCTTTCCACTTTGAAGAGAAGGCGTTTTTCAACAAAAACAGAATATCCTTCTGACTTAATAAGACTAGGCCCACTTTTCTAGCAGGTCCTGTCTTGTCAGAAGAAGGCTGTAATTTTACTGATACACGTATTCTCCACGAATGAGGATTTTGATCAATTCTGCAATTGCATCTTCATTCTGAATTGCTACAGTTCTCTCATTCGCTGAGTATTTATCTGTCTTTGATGGCTTTTATATCAAAGGTGTCCTGATATTTCTTGGTAGTTAAACCATTCACAAAAAGTCCTGTGTTCCCAGAGCAGAAAAATAGCGTATTATAAGTGGGCCTTAGGTAGCCTTACAGTAAGAGTGATTTCAGAAAGTATAATTCTCTTCTTACTTCTATAGTGACTTGACATTATAATCTTCTCTATTGGAATTCTTTCTAAAGCAGGCATCTATTTGTAATACAAGAGCTATGCTGTTTGTTGATTTATTTAATCAGCCTTTCAAGGCTACCATATTTCCTGGCATCTGCTTGTGTTTCTCTGACGAGAGAGAAGGCAGCGAAAATTAAAGAATGCTGAGGAACTTGTTCAGAATTGTGAGAAAAGGTTGTAAAAGGTTCCTCATCACCGGCCTATACCAATAGTGATCAAGTTGACCTATCAAATCAATTGATGTTTGTAGTTCTGATTCCTGAAAAAATGTTGGCTGTACTTTAAAAAGAGATTGAGATTTGTTGTGACTCTTGCAGATTATGTTCAAACTAGTCATGCTAGTTTTCTGAATCCTTGCCATGCTTCCTTTGTAATTGCTAAATGTCATATGATAACAGGCAAGGCAAAATTTAACACAGATATCATTATGGAAGCAAGATTGGGGGATGAAGGCTGCACTCAAGGGCCTGGCTTGAACATTAATCCTGCAAAAAAAATGTTTGAAATTACAAACCCAATGATTATGATAATTGCAGTTGTCAAGAAAACATCAGTCGGAAAAAAGCCAGATGCAGTTAAAGTATGATTTCCTGCTAAGATAGTAAACTGAAAATTAAATTAATCCCTACTTTGAATCCATGATCTCTATCACACAAGGCAGCATTTCTTAAACAGGACTGAGGTAGAAATCGGAATTTGAGTAAAGGATACAAGGAAAGGTTTAAAATGAAGTTAATATACTTTAGAATTATTGTCTTCTGGTGCCAGGCAATGTATGAACAAGGCCAGAAGATCTGTTGGGTTTATCTTTAATCAGTTAATGGTCTCCTGTGTAGAAGTAAGTTTCTGAAGTAAGCTAGTTAGAGTGAATTTCCAGTTCTCCAACAGGTGTCCTCTAAATGTCTTGGATTGTGAAAACCCTCTTCCAGCCATTTTACTTCTCCAGAGACCATGGCTTTTCATGTTTGAGTTGAATCTGTAATCTGCAGAGTCAAGGAGCATGATGGGCATCAAAGTATCTGTGGACACCATGCTAGAAGACCCAGGATTAGAAAACCAGAAGGTCCATTACCCAGTTTCCTGTAAGGATCGAACTAGAGGCATGCAGGGAATCCACAACTGAACAGAAGAACATGACCCTCCATAGTTGTGGAATTTGAGCATCTAATGTTCAGAGATATGCTTCTGCTTGCACTTCTGGAAATATTTTACAGCTATTATAACTACTAACCACTGATAGCACTGTCCTCTACAAATATATCTAATTGATGAATGAGAGCCAGATAGTGTAGTGGTTAAGGCACCAAGCTAGAAACTGGGAGAAGGTGAATTCTAGTCACTTCTTAAGCACAAAGCCAATAGGGCAACCAACTTTTTGCCTATCACTCTCTCTCAGCCCTAGGAAGAAAGCGGCAATGGCAAACCACTTTTGAAATCTTGCCAAAACAATTGAGGATTTAAGAAAAGGAAGAAGTAGACTTTAAATACAATTCTAAACAGAGTCTCCATATATCCCTTCCGGTAACACTGCTAAATACCAGCACCTTGAGGGCTCATAAAAACTAATGCACTACACATAATCATGAGTCCAATTCTCAATAGAATTTTGAGTGTCCTAGAAAGATTTGTGGCTATGTATGTCTGATGAATCCCAAACAGGCAAACTTGGCCACACACTGCCAGCTAGGGCCATTTCAAGTAACAATATCAGAAGTACACATTGTGTAAAAATAGCAAAAGCCAGTCCTGAGGGATGAGATGGTAATCATGTATATGAATGTATAATTTCCCAGCTATATAATTCAAATAAAATAGTTATACCTTGGAGACATAATGTCTTAAAAGATCAGATGTGCTCTTAAACATAAAAAAGAATTAGCATTTTCCTCTGAGCAAACTAAGGTAGGTGTCTCTGATACGACATGTTATTACAAAATGTTCCATTATAAACAATGAAGAAGAATCATGTTTCCAAAAGACCTTATGCAACAGAGTGTTTTTCTTCTTCTTTCCATTATAAACAGGTTATTAAAACTCTAAAATGTTTCTAACAGCCTCACTTCTATTCTCTCCCCCCAAAAAAAATTTAAATGCAAGAGTTGGTGATAAGTGATTCTACAGAATTTCAAAGAACTCTAGTTAAATGTGCAGCATAGCTCAGTAAATTGAAACTGTAATGTAGATTATACTATTGGTGAGATCCAGTCTTAAGTCAAATTATCAGCAGATTCCTTGAAATCAGTAAGACATCAATTAGTTGTGATTAATTTATCCAATTGATTTAGGAATAATTCAGTCTGTAAGTAATCTAATGGTTTTTTTAAGAAAGCAAAGAACTGCTAGAAAAGTAACTGATCAAAAGTGTTTGGTTTATACCTGTATGAAATATTTTCTTTATCAAAATGTAAGAATGTATATGACTTCATAAATATTTAGAGTCCCAAACTACTGTTCAATCTCTATATACTTCAGATACCAGTGTAGAGGTGTGGAGGCTCAGTAGCTTAATAAAATTGGAGACGGTCTCTGCTCCAGCCACTCAAGTCCTAGCATGTCAAGTGAGCTCCCATTACTTGCCTCAGTTTCTATCCACCTAACAATTCAAAAGCATGTTGTATGTAAATAGATAAATAGGTACCACTTCGGAGAGGAGATGAGTTGGCACTCTGTTCAGGCAGTCAGATTCCTGCCAGCTCTGAACTTTCCTGGTTGCAGCACCTGTTTACTGATTTAACTGATTAACTCTTGACTATTTTACACAATTCCTTTTGGCTCTGAGGAAATGCCTAGGAGAAGGATGGATGGAAGACATGAAGAGAAAAACATGATGATAAGAATAACTGAAGAACTACAAGAATGGAGGAAATAACTCTTGCTAAAATCCATACCCATTCACATTTATTTATACAATCCCAATTTTGAAAACAGTGGGACCTTAGTAGGCTAAAGCCTAGAAGCTGTCTTCTAATCTTGGGCTGCTTGAGGCAGACAAGCTTGAGGAGAGAGATCATAAGCACACAACACTAAATTTATCATGCAATTCAGATGAATACCTCAATAGTTCCTCTATGTCTTCAGCAGGACTAACATTTAACACAGGTTCTCTGTCTTCACTGGCTGTTAGCAAAAGCAGTGGATCTCCAAGAGTTACCATTCCACCAAGATCTGGTCCTTCAAATAATTTCACATCTAACATTTAAACAAAAGACAGACAGAATCAGGCTAAAATACAGTGATAAACAGCAACTCTAGCCTAAATAGCAATGGCACTTAGACTTATACACCGCTTCACAGTGCTTTACAACCCTCTCTAAGTGGTTCTACACAGTCAGCATATTGCCCCCAACAGTCTGGGTCCTCATTTTACTGACCTCAGAAGGATGGAGGCTTGAGCTGGTGAGAATCGAACTGCTGGCAGTCGGCAGAATTAGCCTGCAAAACTGCATTCTAACCACTGCGCCACCATGGCTGAGTTGAGTTGGGTGGGCAAAAACCATAGAACTAATTTCACACGATCCAGTTTCAAGTAGGCCCCACCCACATAGAAGAATAAAGAGATTTGCAAAGTGGGGAATATCAGATTCAATTGATCTATGTCACATTGCCATGAATCCTGAATTATACTAAGTTGTATCATTGACTTCCACTGCCAAACTATTTTGAGAGAAAATATTTTATTATACCAATTCACTTCTGCATAGGAAACAGAAAAAAGTGATCTTTATTCCTTTTTAAACGTAGAATTATTTTATTCACTAGGTATACTAAATGAAGCATAGTTTATACCAGGCTTGGAAGAAGCTTTGAAATATTACTGCATTACAATTCTCTAACCATAACAATTCTCTAGTTAGGGTTAAGAGAATTAGCCTAACCAAGCATAACCAATGGCCCATTCCAGTTTTACATAATAAGCTGAAAAGCTAAGCAGATACTGTCTATCTTACAGATGGGATGCAAGTATTGTTTTCTTTCTTTAAATTATCTCGGTATTTTTAAACATTATGCATGAAGGACTTATATAATAGTAATAGTTAACACGTTGAACAAGTGCTGAGTTCAAACTCTCCCTTGGCCATGGAGGTTCTCTATGAGATTTTTGGTTACGGATGTGAGGATAAGATGTTGGGGGAGGGGGGAGGAGGCTCCAAGACACTGATTTGATCTGTCAAGAGAAAATAAATGATAGAAATGCAATAAATAAACCTAGCTAAAAAAAACTAGTTAAGGAATTAAGTAACTATCTCCAGAATCCAAGATAGAGTTTTACAACCAAAGATTCCATGGTTTGTGACACTTTTTTTTAATCCTATAGAGCAGTGATGGCGAACCTTTTAGAGACCGAGTGCCCAAACTGCAACCCAAAACCACTTATGCATCGTCGGGTGCCAGGTGGGTGTGGCCCATTGGCTGGGTGTGGCCCATTGGCTAGATGTGCCCATTGGGTGGGCGTGGGTGCGGTGGTAAAGGCAGACTGGGTGGGACTAAAAAGTTCAATCAATCAATTCCAACTTTGCAAGATTTTTTTTTCCCACGAGAAGTTGAAATTGATTGATTGATTGAACCTTTTTTTTTTTTTGCACACGGCAGCGGAGGCCTAAAGCAAAAAGGTTTTATAAAACTGAGCTGAAGGCCTAGGACTGGGGCGACGGCGCGTGTGCCCACAGAGAGGGCTCTGCGTGCTGTCTCTGGCACCCGTGCCATAGGTTCGCCACCACTGCTATAGAGTATATAACAAGAAATGTGAATATTCATTAATACCTTCTTTGACTGCCAATATCTTCTTGTTGCTGGGGCATGAAAAATCTTCAAATGTACCGAATAGTTCTTCTCCCAAATCCACTTCTCCATGAAAAATCGTTAACTTGGTTTTATCTTCTTGAGCAGGTGAGGACGTGGGCTTCTTGAGTTTTTTAGATCTAAATTTTTAAATAATAAACCAGAAATTATTAAGAACCTTCTGACAGTAGGGATTTTGATTTGGCGTGCTGGTATTGACCCTTTTCAACCATGTCATGACTTTAATTTTATTAGCCCTGAATGAAGAAACATGTTGCCATTGGTCCATGGTTGAATTGCTCCATTGAATTGCTCCATAGTTCTGAAAGTTTATTGAAAATAGCATAAAGGGTCCTCATCCTGACCTAATGTCAATTCTGTCCCAATGTTAATTTGGTCCTTGATCTGCATGGCCTACAGTCAGTTTGGTGTAGTCGAGAACCAGAAGACTGTGAGTTTTAGTCTCACTTTAGGCACAAAACCTGGGTAACTTTGGCTCAGTCACTCTCTTCTGGCTCTAAAAAGCAGGCAATGACAAACCACTTTTGAAATTTTGCCAAGAAAATTGCAGTTGCCAGGAGTCAACACTAACCCAAGGCATGTGCGCATACATACACATATATACACTGAATGGTCTACATTATAATCATGAAGCTGTTGAAGGAACTCTTTCTACACCATCTGCTTTAAATGTGACATATGAAAGATACAAATGGGAAGAATATTTATAGTTGATCATAAAATACTGATATATATATATATATATATATATATATATATATATATATATATATATATATATATATATATATATATATATATATATATATATATATATATATATATATATATATATATATATATATATATATATATATATATGCAGGTCTTTGGTTCTTCGGGTTTTCTCCCACGTAGAATTTGAAGTGTCTTGGCAACGTTTCGATGAAATCTCATTCATCATCGTCAGGCTGGTGCTTTTGGCTTCTGCTACTAGGAGCAATGTGTGGTCTAAGCTGTTTTTTCCTTTTAACTGCCAGTGGGGGTTTGAACTGATTGGCTGGGAGCTTGGCTATGTTCTGATTGGTTAGGGGCTTGGCTGTGCTCTGATTGGCTGGGGGGTTGGCTGTGTTCTGATTGGCTGGGGGAGTGTTCTGTTTGGGTGGGGGCTTTGTTGTGCTGGAGAGGTTCAAAGTGGCTAATGTTGCAGCTCTGGTCTGGCTCCTGGTCTGTGGTCTTGCCTCATCATTGGTGTGGGTTTGGGTTTGCTTTTTGCGTGGCTGTGTGGAGGTGGCATCCTGTGTGTTTCTGGTGTCAATCTTAGAGTTAGGAATACGTTTTTCAATAAGGGCGGGTTTCCAAATGGCTGGTAGGCGGGAGGTATCTCGTTTGTTCATGCTGTGGGGGCGTTTGTTCATGCTGTGGGGGCGTATATATATATATATATATGGTGTTTAAAATTGTAGAGAGGATTTGCTCTGGGTGCAAGGTTTGTTGAAGGAGGAGAAAAAAAAAACCTGTGGGAGTAAAAGGGCTAACGCATCCGGTAATCCGTCGAACACGACAGCTCACACAATTGCCCCTTGAAGTCCAAGTCAATAGTGAAGTCCAGATCTCGATTGTTCTTGGCGTTAGGCTTCATGCCAATGGTGCCAAATATCTCCTCTCCTGTCTTCACTGTTAGATAATCCTCCATGTAAAAGACTGTCTGTTTCCAGTGGGTGTAGGGAGATTCAGGACTGGTAGAGAATCCAGTTCGCTTGTGGCATCGGGTAAACTCTATGTTGAAATAGGCGACCAAGGCATGGATGTAGTCGTTGCGTTTCACTTGCAGACAGAAAGGGGAAGTGAAGGTGAGGTCCTCCACCTTCACTGTGTAGATGTCTACTTCCTTGATGAGACAGGCGTTAGTGACCAACTGCTTTGGGTCAACAACGTCCACCAAAGGCTCTTTGATTGCCACGTCTTTGATGCATGACATGTCAAATCCATATACGTTCTCCCACCAGTGGATCTTGTAATCTTTGTACTGCCGGTCTTCAATAGCAGTGATGTACAGAGTGGCACGGTCTGGAAAAATAAGTCCATCTGGGGCCAGCCACTTATCCCGGGCATAGATGACAGTATTGAGCATGGACTCATAGAAGAGACAATAGCCCATCCACTCACTGATGATGATGTCAACCTTTTCCACAGGCAGCTCCACTTCCTCCACTTTGCCCTTGATGATGGACACCACATGGTCAAGTTTATTGGCTTTGACGATTTTGACAGCATAATCAGAGATACTGGAGCACTCAATCCCAATGACCCGCTTGGCACCAGCCTTGGCTGCAAACATGCAAAGTATTCCCGTGCCACTGCCAACATCCAGGACCACTTTGTCCTTGAAGAGGTGCCGATTGTGAAACATGGAATTTCTGTAGGTCAGCGTGCGGACCTCATCTTTCAGCATTTCCTCATGGATCCCAAAGTGAGCGTAGGAATCAAAGTAATAATCCTTGGAATTTTAAACAACATATATATATTTGTGCTTGCTGGATGGCTCTGGGTTGAGCTGAAACAAGCAAAAGGAAAGAATGATTCCTTCCTCCCATATTTGGGTTTACAGGGTGCAATCTAAAAAATAAACACTTGACATATATATATATATATATATATATATATATATATATATATATATATATATGTGTGTGTGTGTGTGTGTGTGTGTGTGTGTGTGTGTGTGTGTGTGTGTGTGTGTGTGTGTGTGTGTGTGTGTTTTCTGAGGTTTTCATGGGTGTTTGTATGTAGGTCTTTGGTTATTCGGGTTTTCTCCCGTGTAAAATTGGAAGTGTCTTCCTAGAAGCACGAAGCCGAAAACACCAGCCTGAAGATGACGAATGGGACTTCGTCGAAACGTCGCCAAGATACTTCCAATTTTATGCGGGAGAAAGACCTATATATAGCCAAACTTGTTCAAACCTTTTTAAAAACAAAATCAGTAAATTTCATTCTACCTGGAAGGAAAGAAAAACGATACAGATACTGAAAATGTGTCCCCAGCAATTCATAAGAAAGGAAAGACAATTCTGAAAAACATTTCCATGTCTTCTGAAAGTAATGGTAGTACAAGGTGCAGAACAGAGGGAAGGCATAGCTCAAATTAATTCAGCAAAGCATTCATTAGCCCATTAAATGTGAATGTTGTAGACGGAGAATCTGGGGACAGACTTTGTGAGGCTTTTTTTTCTTTTTTTTCTCCAGGACTACAAAATATAGTAAATCATGATACTACGTAACCATGTAGTAAATCATGATACTACATTTAGTATATGCATCTCAAGATGAGTGGCATATACATTTGATAAATAAATAAATAACTGAACTGAACTGAACTATACAGGCATATATTTAAGAATGAAATAATGTTAAACCTGGGAGATTATTAAGAATACCACTGCTAAACTAAACTTGATTATGAACTAATTTTAACCATTACTGATACTTAGGGAGAGTGTTATTACCAGACGTCTTACAACTTTCTTTTCTATAGGCATCAGTGATCAGCTTGGTGACTGACATAACTAGCAATGCACATTTTCTGTTACCTCAAAACATGGAGGCACCAGGCTTCTTAAATCTGTATATAGCAAGTTCCTGCTGCCACAAGCCATTCTGATAAGAATATCTGTCAGTGGCATAAAATGTCCAAACGCAAGAGCAAATTATATTAAGAATACGTCCAACCCCAAAGTCATTCAAAGTGACTGAATGAATGCCCTCTTCCAAATAAGGCTGGTTATGCTGCCAAGTTCCAGTAATGGGGATTAAATTAAGGGAGAAAACACAGAACAAGATGATTGATCAGAAATGCCCATACACCCAGCATGACCTCAACAAAAAGAGCTGAGAAAGCATTACATGTTCCATGGGAAGAGACAGATGCTTACGCAGCTGTCAGTGCTCATTCACATAGCACCATTTGTAACTTCTCCAAGTGCCTCTTTTTTTTTTTTAGTTGAAATACGGAAACCTATTTCTATGGGTTTGTTGCTGCTGGGCTAAACAAGTCATGAGCTTCCAATTATCACTGTCATTCCACTCATTGCTGATTCATTGCTAGTACTCTGAGTAAATAAAACTGCAATGTTCCCAGAACCTGTTCAAATTCTGTAGAAAAATGATACTTTAGTACTAAAGAATGTTTAGAACAAATATAGACACAAATATTTCCATTTGCTGAATAACTTTCATTGCTTTGGAGATATTGAAAATACTATTTTTAATATATATTCCTTTAATTTGTGTCACTTTATGCAGCTTATGTGTTCTTACCAGAAGAATGAACAAAATTTTCCAAGATTCTTTCCTATTAACTTTAATAGGTTAAAGTTAGTTCACAGTACAATGCATATGCAATGTCTTTTGCTAAGGTAAGTTGGGTCATAACTTTCTTGTAGAAGAAAAAGGAACAGATAAAACTTACTTCATAAACTACAACATTAATGTGAATTTGCTTTAAGGTTGATAGGAAATTCAATTTGCTTAATTACAATAATTAGAAATTATAAATGCAATGTTAATCAAGCTCTTAAAACCCAATGTAAGATAAAGCCTTTCCTAAACAGGGACTGCACCTCAGTTCTCTTTTTACTTACCGTACTTCCTCTGAATGTTGCTACGGTATGTTTTGTTTTGTTTTGTAAAGTAAGTCTAAAGCTAGTTGACAGCTTCATGGATATCCTTTGTCACCTAAGCATTTCTATTAGGAAATGACAGGTGCCCCCCCTCTCCCTCTCCCTCTCTCTTAGGCTCTTCTCATTCCACATGAGGCTTACCATGAGCTGGTCCCTAGCTGGTCCAAGTAAACAGGTCTAACCTGACTGTCAGTGGACTTTCAGAGCTAGTTGGGGTGGTGCAGTGCTGAGAATGCAGTACTGCAGGCTACTTCTGCTGACTGCTGACTGCCAGCAGCTCAAGTTAATTCAGACTTCCATCCTTCCAAGGCTGGTAAAATGAGCACCCAGGTTGTTGGGGGCAATATACTGACTCTATAAACTGCTTAGAGAGGGCTGTAAAGCATTATGAAGCGATATATAAGTGTAAATGCTATTGCTATTGCTAGTTGCACTGTTCTTTGAAATCTGGCCAGGGTCTGTACAATGCCTATAGGTCTGACAGGGACAGGATGAGCAGATTTTGCTCTTCTGTACTTTTCTGTACTCTGCTCTTTCTTACTATTTTGGGCCAGGCAATAAAAAAAGGAAAACATAATATACTATTAAAATACAGATAAACATAACTCTGTCAAAGAACCAGACTTATTTTAAGATTTTACAATATAAATTAAGTCTGTGTTGGCACATGGAAACCATGGGAATTACATTGTACTTAGTCTGCAATTCTAAGCATGCTTTTTTGAAACAAGACAAAGGAAAATGGGCCACACAAAGCTTGAATTTACAAGCCAAAAGACATTTACTGAAAGGTAAGTCATAGCATATTCAGTGCAATCCCCTTTCCAGGAAACAAGCACTGAAAAGTCAAGAAAACAACTTACGTTGGAATTGTTCCATTATGAGAATGGTGGGGAAGCAATGTGGGGTTAGTTAGGTTCGTATCACTTTTCTAGTTGACTTTTGGTTGGTTGTTATTATCTGACATGGGGTACTTGGTAGCTGAGAAGGTTGGAGGTTGACCGAAGGGTAACAGCAATGACAGACAGAAGTAAGTGTGGTGGGAGATGGGACATGAACTGTTCCAAGGAAAGAAATTGCAAATTTCTGTTTCAGGGCCCCAATCTCAACTCACTGGCCAGATAGCCAAATCACTGGCTGCAATGGGGTCAGGCTCACGCTCTTGAACGCCACCTTTGTCTGAAATAAATTTAACTGCCTAATGATTTGTCCATTTAAGCATTTATCTGCACTGTATTACAGCTAGTTGGCTGCTGCTGTTACATGATGATATTGCTTGTATTATGGCAGTAGAAGCAGGGAAAATCCAGCTGAAACAAAGAGCTAAAGTAGGCATTCCAGTAACTCCTTGCTTTAAAAGCCAGTGACAACCAGCAAAGGATACCTAGATATACCAGAAGAGCACTGGCCACATCAATTCCAATGTGTTTTAATGACTTTATTTGTAAGAAGGAACGCATACATTCACAATCATCTACATACTATGAGTAAGGCTTTTAAAAGCCCAACCCAATCGAATCTTATTAGAAAGGGAAAGAGGAGGGATGAACAAAAGGCAACTGACCCGCTACTCCCATTAACACTGTTTACTGTCAACAAAAGAGCTCTGTGAATTGAATGATTCAACCCATTTCCTGTTCCTCAGTTAGATGCCTGGGAGCATTTGATGAGGTAATGCCCATTTGGAATTCTTGGGGTGGAAGAGCTGAGTCATGCTATTATGATGGATCCCTTCAGACCAAAGAAGCTTCAGGGTCTCCCCTCCCCAGCTGGGGAAGAAAGAAGGCATGGGTCGAGCAAATTTGCTGTGGCATTTGTCTATCTGTGTTTTGAAAAAGGTTGCTCACAAACTGCAAAGGAGTCGCTAACGCTGACCCCAGCTTGACCTGCTTTAGAGCACAGCAACATCTCAAAATTCAAACTTTTTCTTTTCCCAAATCCCCAAACTATCAGTCCTTCTGACTAAAGACTCACCTTACCAAAGATCAGCCTTTCCTAACATACTCATTTTCTATGTCTAGGAAGGAGTATTCAAAAGAGCTGCATTTTGTTTAAAAAAAAAACAACCCCAAAAAACCATTAACCACTTCCACTGTATCACCAATCCACTCAAAGAAACATTTTTCCAAGATTATTTGCTCAAGCTTCATTTCCTGGTAGCTGGCTGATAGTTGCTAAATACACTACAGAAAAAAGAAGAGAGGTGGAATGCCTATAAAAGCAGCTGTAGAATTTAAGCTACCAGCAAATGTGAACTTGTGGTTTGTCTAGCCAACCCTGCCCCCCAAATGGGCTGCCGGTGGATGTGGCTTAGCAAAATAGTCACCTCCCCAAGTATGCAAAAGAAGAATTTCTCTAGGTAGAAAAAAGATGTCAGGAACAAGGTTTCTGATAGAATCATAGGGTTGAAGACCTATTTGTCAATGGAGGAAAGAATCTCTCTCTCTCTCTCTCTCTCTCTCTCTCTCTCTCTCTCTCTCTCTCTCTCTCTCTCTCTCTCTCTCTCTCTCTCTCTCTGTGTGTGTGTGTGTGTGTGTGTGAGAGAGAGAGAGAGAGAGAGAGAGAGAGAGAGAGAGAGAGAGAGAGAGAGAGAGAGAGAGAGAGAGAAAGAGAGAGAGAGAGAGAGAGAGATCTACCATTGGAAGTTTGATATACTGCATCAGATGAATGTTTTTGTAAAGTCAGTTGTTTTTTTGTAGACCATAACATAATTATTTTGACAGGCAAACTCCCTGACCTAAGCAGATTTTATAACTTTGAACAAATAACTGATCTCTCACAATTTTACATTTTCCTAGTTTGTGCAATTGAAGTAGCAAGCTTGCAACACAATTCATGGAAGGATAAACACAACAGAAACAGTAAAAAAAAAAAAAGTAAATGTAGGACATTAAAGCATTTTGCAAGGATGGGCCTTTTTGTTTTTGTGGTTTTTTAAAAAAAATATCAATGACATTGAGAAATATTTTCCTCCACTAAACATTTAAAATTATTGCCCTAAAAATGCTTGCTGGGAGTTTTGATAGGCCTTGCAAATGAGATTTATTTTGAGGCTGAAATGTTTGGGGGAAAATATAATGCTACAACTGATGGGCCTTTAGCTCACTATATAATTATCTTCAGATATACTAGCTATAACAGCTATAAAAATATGTTTTCCTGCTGTTTTAGTTTAAAAGCTCTAACAAAGCAAAGCTATTCATGTCCTTTTTCTTTTCTGAACACTTAAAAAAAGATATTCACAGGCCCAGATATAGGGTTGCCACCTTTCCTGGATTGACCTTGATACTTTAGTTTCTGGAATATGCCTGATGGTGGGAAGAAAATTCCCTTCCTGTGAACCCAGCAATGCTTGGTAGGTCATTCTTCAATATGGGTTTACTTCTCGTTCAAAAATTCTCATCTTCCTTTATTGTGATTAAAAATACCACACCTGATGATCATCCATTTCCAGACAGCTGTTAATTTCTCTTTCAAAGCCATGTCTCCTGCAGATGCAAAGATAGGGTACAGGACCTCCTACCAGAACAGCTATGGAGAATAGCACTTAAAGGTCAAGGCAGAGTGGCCAGGTCTGAATCAGCCTAAAATGGCCAATAGGAACTGAGTTGGTTACACTCATGATGGAGTAGCTGAGAAGCACAACAGATGCACCTGGATAAGTAAGGAAACCTCGTGGATGACTTAAAGCTACTTCAAGTATGTGTTATGGATGAGATGAAGGCAGAACCATGAAGACATAGCAGGGGGAAAAAATGCTTAGCGCCTATTTGTACTATACTCAAGCTAAGCAAAGAAGGTAATTCTGCCAACATGTCAGGTTTGAAAAAAGGGACATTATTAAATATGTTATATTAGGGAGGAGGATCCGAGCCTTGATCCCTACTATATATCCAAGTGCTCTCTCCTCTCTTTTTTTTGCACCTACATGAGTCCACTGGGTGAACTCATCCACTTGCACCTACATGAGTCCACTGGGTGAACTCATCCACTGCCATGGGGTGAGGTATCATCAGTGAGGTATATCTCCATCCCTGGTGAATTAAGTGATTCCATGAATGTCAGTCCTGGTGTCTGGAGGCTGTGAGGTTCTGGATGGGGAACAGGCTTCAGCTGAACCCTGGCAAGATTAAGTGCCTCTGGATTTGCGGGCTTTAGGTTTCAGGACTAGACCATCTTTGGTGGCAGATATGGTTAGAGGGACCTTGCGCAACCTCTCATTTCACCCAAGGGTTTGTATATTTGTTTTCTACTATTTATTTCTTAATGTAGATAGCTGTGTGCTGCTCAGAGTCACTTTTGATGATATAGACAACTATATAAATTTGATAAATATATGTACCGAGGCATATAAACTTGGTTTTATTCATGTATTACTTCTATTTCCCCACCCTGCATACATTCTGCTCTTAAACTCTAAAGGGGTAAATCCAGCAAAATAATACAATAGCAACTGGGGTTGAAAAAGTGTTTGCCACTGTAGGAACAGTCTTGCCTTGAGACCAAATCAAGAAATAATGAAAGTTAATTGGGGCTAAAGTACTATTTGGCACAGCAGGAACAAACCCTGCACACGCACTCTAATGGGTTTTTTTTAAAATCAGAACTATCATCTATATTCAGGGCAATTTTTGTAAAATCACCATAACTCTGTGATAATTGCTTTTACCTGGTACCTAGAGGAGGTTTTTTTTCCCCAACACAGAGGGAAAAATTATTGGGTTATTATGAATTGGCATGTAGATGTTTTCCACTGTTCCATTATCAAGATACATTCTGTATTTGCTGGGCTCTCACTGGGTTGTGTAAATTAGACCAAGGCCTCATCAGCACTCAAGTGGATTTAAATACATATCTTTCAACATTTTCATTACCTTGTGAGAAAATCTAAGCAAATCTGGGTGATTCTTGGATGGCAAACTATGCAAAATAGCATAGCAAAAATAGCAAAATAGCAAAATCTTCCCCCAAAAAAGATAATAGCCAGCCACTTTTCTACTGTCCAAAGTATCAGTGTGACTCAGCCCATATACAAAGAGTTGAGTATGACACAAACTTCCATTTACCTGGTAACACATTTATGTCTCACCGGGGAATATAGAGAAATCACAGCCCACAGTATTTGCCCAGCCCCAGCCAATCTGATCTGTCAAGCTCGACATATTTCCTTCCAGAATCATGGAAGTGTGCCTTGTCTGCAGCAGTGCCTGCCCTCCGTAATCAGGTTCCCTCTGAGATCCAGAAGGCTGCCAGCCTGCTGGTGTTTCAAAAGGACTTGAAGGCTTGGCTTCTCTCCCAGGCCTTTAGGGAGAGTGAATGAAACCCTCTTGTATTTAGTTTCTGTTTCTTTTCCTGTCCTCTTCTTTTTCCTTCCCTTTCCCCATCCCTTCTTCTTTTCTTCCTCCCTCCCTCCCTTCCCTCCTTCCTGCCCAGTTTTTATCATCTTTGCTATCATTTATTCTTTATTCTTTGTTTTTTATTAAGTTTTTACTTGTAAGCTGCCAGAATTGTTGGAGTTGGGTGGCAAAGAAATTTAACAAACAACCACATTTCATAAAAGGCATATATGTTTCCTTTTCAGAAAAACTTCATAAATCCTGATGTCCCCTATTTTTGGAGATATCTGTTTATAGACAGTTTCTATAATATCTTATTTTCGGAGATAGAATACTGTGTAGAGAAACTGTTTATAAATTTACTTTGTGCATCTTGATCAAACTAAGGGTTCTATTATATTATTATTTTTTTATAAAAATTCTTTTATTAAAACCATTAACATTGAACATAAAAACATATTATGCAGCAATCATCATGACACCTGGTATACAATACTAAGTGTTAGTCTTTGAAAACGTCTGAGTTAGTAAGCCTTTTCCCCCCACTCGTGTCTAGCCTCAACTATACTCCTGTTACATTATATTTTGATTGGTGTTTCCCCTATCCGTTTCATTATTAATGTGATCAACATTAAACATAAGATCCTATTGCTAAGCAATCATCCTAGCACATAGCTTACAACATTAGGTATTAATCTTTGTAGACATCTGTTTTAGTAAACATTCTTCCCTCCTCCCTTACATCTTCAAGTATACTCCGAATACATTTTGTTTGATTGGTGTTTCTCCTATATATGGTCTATCTACTATATCTAGTCTATCGCATATTGTGCGTTTGCGCTTCTGAGTTAACTTCATCCCATTACTAGTGCAATCTTTTATGGTCCCCAACCCGAGATCCTGAGGTAAAAGTTTCATATCCTGAGGTAGAGATTCAGTCTACTTTAACAATATTAAAGCAAACAACGTTAGTCATAAGGTTATGTTAAGAGGCATTAGTTATAGAACATATACATTCAACGTTGGGTGTTAGTTTTTGTAAACATCTGATTTGTTAGCCCTTCATCCCTCCTCCCATCGATCCTTAGCTGAACGCCAGCTGCATTCTGTTTGATTGGTGTCTCTCTTGGATATAGTCTATCCACTGTTTCCAGTTTCTATTATAATTTTTATTAGGATTTTTACTGTATAAATGCCAGATAAAAACACATGCTTAGAAAGAAAGAGAGAAGCCAAGGTCAAGCGAAAATCATAATTGATAAAAGCTGCTAACCAACAGTGGTGGTTTTGACAAATGGCTGGGATTGGAAGAATGGCCAGGGCTGATGTCACTTGGCCCTAGATAATGGCCAGCCCACCTTCAGAACTTGGCTTGTAACTTGGTTGTCAAAAATAAAAAGATCCTGCAGCAACCTACTTGAAAAATACAAGCACATCTGAGCTAAAGAGATGCAGACTACAATTCATACATCAAGACAATCTTTTATTTTTGTTATTTAGGGTATCATCCGGGATATTAGTTACTGAATAAATTTATCACAAAAAGCCTGTTCTCCCATTTCCTTCCACCATTTAAAATTGCTTAGAAACTACTTCAAAAACCAAGATTGCTTAGGACAGCATGATGACCAAATGCTAAAAGCGAGGCACTTGTTCAAAACAGAATTGATCAATACTAATCCAATTAATTGCTTCCCTTAAAATGTATCGTGGCTTTCAAACTGCAAAGAGGCATCCTAAGGGCTTCCGCCAAAGCCTCTCTGTCTCACTTAAGCCTGTTCATCGGCAGCCACAGGATTTTCAACAGAATGATGAAAGCAGCACCACAGCACTTGCTAAAAGCTTCAGCCCTTTTTGTACACAGATGTACAAAAGGGTGGGTCTTACAGTGCAATGCCACAATGCTGCTTTTATCAGTTTGGCACACACCCTTGCCTCATGCCTTCAGATGACACTAGCCCTGCCTCTCAGAAAACTTGGAAGAAGAAAGTGTGTCTCCACAGGGACAATCTACATTGAGGCACCTGACATACTCTGAAAGGGCAGTTCTTGAAGGCTTCCCTTATTGCTCTCTACATCAATAGAGAAGATCATGGATGCCATGTTCTGTATCTTCTAAATGGTGCCCAGAGTACTTAGACATCTGCTCCTGATGGAGCTGGAAAAAAAATAAGGCTGAACAGATATATAAGTATTTGAATAGTTTCACCATCTACATGTTATTTGCTGGCAATATAGGTTGATTTAAACATTTTTTTTAAAAATGATAACGTAAGGCTAAATATCTTCTTTTAAGTAGCAATCGTCACAATCTGAATAAAATCTATTTTTATATGGTGGCATGCAAATGTTCAAACTCCCTGGTCAATCAATATGTTAAACAGACAAGTCTCTACAAATCTGAATGTGCTTTTATTTACTTGCGGCTATTTAAATATTCAAAATGTAACAATGAATATGTAGATACATAGTTTGCATGTTCTTTCAGCCTGAAGAACTCATGATAAGGTAACAGCATACCTGGAATGAAGTAACTATCTTTCTATTCTTGCTTTTGAAATGTTTTAACTTTTTTAAAAAAACTCTTCTAGAATAGACATACTTTTCAGTCTCTTTTTATCCATGACATGTTTGAGACTACCCTAGAGATTTTCAATAATATTCAAGGCTGGGGATTGTAAAGACGTTCCCAGTTCTTTTTTTTTATCCCAGCTTCAATTTCTCCACTGACTATGGGACGTTAGCTTTTAGGATAAATTAAATCCATTCTTCTTCCTACCTCACAATATTTCGTATGTCACTGTATGCCACACAACCCCAAAAAATATTTGAGCTGTGTTTAACATTTGGCAAGCTATTTTTACCTTCAAATGTTTCACCCTTTTTTCTGCAAATTTATTATATTTGATTGTGGCTGAACTGTTCATTCATTTCATTTGTCCAAAGTACTTTGTTCCAAAATGTTTTAAGCATATCAAGCATATTTTCTTCTGCAAAAATTAGACAATTTGACATAAGAAAAGATTTCCTTCAGATATATTTCCTATGCATATCGTTGTTCTATAGTGATCCTGTAGACCAGAGGTCCCCAACATTTTGGCCCCAGGGACCAGTTCTGGGGGGAAAGGTTTTTCCGTGGACTGAAGAGTGCATGGTTTTGTGTGCTGCCTGCATCCCACTGATGGGGCTTTGCTTGTTTGTGCAGCCTGGTTGCGGGCACGCTGCGGCCCGGTATCAATCCACGGACTGGGGGTTGGGGACCCCTGCTGTAGACATCTACTCTAATGTCTGCTAAACTTCTCAGCAGATCGCTTGCCGTGACCTAAGGGCCAGTTTTGCAAAATAGACTGGTTTTCAATTCTAGTGGAAATTTTTCTTCCAGTTCTGCTTTCATTTTAAGAGCTTCATGTAACTCCCGTGTCTTAGCAATGTTTTTCATAGTTGAAATTGCTAGCTGGATGTTGAGAATATCTATTAACCAGGGAGTTGTCTTCTTTTGGTTAACTATAGGCCTAACAAGTTAATCATATTTCTCAGCCTCCCTTATTATTAACTGTATAACCATAAGAACAAAGTAGTACTAAATCAAAATCACAAAAACCATGTCTCCCTTATTTTGACCATGTCACGCGGAGGAATTCACTGGAGAAAGTACTTAGGTGACTTACAAATGATATGCATGAAGACATCATATTTAATTCTGTTCCATCTTGAGGTTGTATCAGCTTCTGTTCTAACACAGTAGTGATTTATTGAAACATACACTGTGATCAAGACTACCTGAACATTTGCATGCAACTGTATCATTTGGTTTTATTCTCATTGCAGCTTTTGATACCTACATGAAGACATTTACTAGACCTAATATTAATATTTATTTGAAAATCTTGAAATCAGAAGAGAAAGGTTTTAGATTTTACGTTATAGGAACTGGCATCCAATTAATGTTTTCTGTATCTCAGTTATTATTTCTATAACTCTATAACATAAGAATAGATAATCTGGGTCTCATGAACACCAATGGGCTCATTGGCATCCTTCTTGATGGCAACCAGATTTCCTTCCCTTGCTTGTTTAATTTTTTAGTGTTCTAGAGTTTTTTTTTTAAAGTAAAGCTGTTATGTACAAGACTAACCCTGTACTCCACAAAGGCAGTTAGTGGGCTGTGGCCCGGGGTTGGGGAACCCTGAACTAGAAGACTTCTGAAGTCCCTTCCAACTATATTATTCTATATTCTGTGTTCTAATATCATTTTATAATTGATTTTTTTTTTGCCTCTCTCTTTTTGGAGATCTCATCAACTCCCTCCAGCCACTTTATTCTTCCTCATATAATTGCTTTGTATTTCATTCTTATTATTTCTCCTTAGATGACCAAACTATCTCAAGGCATTTACTATATTTTGTACTGGTTCAACATTCATACATCACCCCTTCATTCTTGCGGGAGTGACTCTATCTCCCCTTGCTTTATCATAGACACTTAAGTACCCAATTCCCACTGCATTCATTCTAATGTTTCTCCTACAAGGCTCAAATATCAGTTCCACATAGCAAATCACTTAAGAGTGAAATACTGAAAAAATAATCAAGTGGGAAATAAGCCTGAATTGAATTTGAATATACACATCATGCTATGAAGGATTAAATTCTGTAAGCCATCAAATTAAACTTCAGAATATCAGCTTATTAACACTTTCCGTGTACGGGAATTAAATTTAGCTGGAATGGTGTTGATGTATAAAAAGGATCTAAACTTGATTAAAGTTTCTAGTCATAGTTATCTAATCCACAGATAAATCAAAAGCATATTCAAAATACTTATGGAGAACATCAGGGTAATGTTTACTAGAGCCATAGTAACAAATGCAATATAGTTAATAAAATATTTAATCACAAGTATTAAAAATATCCTTCTGGCTCAGTTATTTCTCATTCTGCCACAAATTTTGGTGACTCTTAATCTAAATTATTCTATCTCACACAGATTTTTAATTTCCACTAATATAATACTTGATATATACTTGTTCTTCTAATTTAGAATGGAAATCTTTTTTGTGTAGGAAACATATAAACTCCTCATAAAACCAATTAACTTCAATTTTTAAATTGCCTAATTTAGTAGGCATCTGTGTCCACAGTAGGATATCTGAGGCCTTTTACTTTCTACAAAATGACTAAAGATTACACAAGTAGAAAAACCACATATTAACAAAACAATATTTGAAAAATTAAAAAGAATGTTCGTTTAACTGAGACATTTTCAAAACCAAAAAAGTTGAAAAGCAAGAAATAAAAAAATCCAACAAAGAAATAAGAGATTTGTAAAGAAAAATAGAAAGCAACATTTAAAAATGGGAGGATAGAAACTATTACTGCTAGGGACTTCTGGCTGAGTTACATTAAAAATACAATACAATAAAAATAGAATAGAACACGTCTATACAGTCAAGGGAGAGTCCCATGTCTCTCTAAAAAATATGGCCTTAAAATGAAATTCTGAAAAAGACTGCTGCTTCTTTGCTGCAGATGATCCCAGAATAATATTTTTTTTCTATACCTTTTAGATCAGAAAGTTTATTTGGACTAATTATTTAAATTCTAAATCTGGGCTCTGGAAGAATTCTTCTTCCAGAGGTTATGCAAGCTCCATCATTGGAGGTTTTTAAGAAGAGACTGGACACCAATTTGTTCAGAATGATAGGGTCTTCTGCTTGGACAGGGAATTGGACTAGACAAACCTCCAAGGTCCCTTCCAGCTGTTATTCTGTATTCTGCAAGCTGTATCAGCTTGCATTTTGAATAAGATCTAACACTCACATATTAATACCAATACTTTGCCAGAGTGCTTCCAGGTATACACTAGTTCAAAGTTCCAATTTAAGAATGGCTTTAACTTTTGAAGCCCTGCAAGGCTTAGCATTTGGGTACCTACCCAGCCACTGACTTCAAGTAGTTCTTACTGATCTAGTAACATAAGGATGCTTAAAGTTCCTCCCCCACATGAGGTGTGAAATCCAGGAGAAATGTCCGTTGTTTTAATCAATGAACCACCTCCCACTAAAAATCCAGACACCTTTATCACTACCAAGCTTTTAAGAAGCTTTAAAAACTGAGTGGCTGAGAAGGGCATTTATTTAAGACCTGTCATCAATATGTCTTTTATTGTTGTAGTTACAGAAATGAGTGGTAGAGTTTGACAGTTTAAAAAAAATATTATTGTTGTTATATTTCTATATTACGATTGCCTTTTTGATTTATTATAGACTGGAAGGGTGCTTGTGAGTGTAAATACATAAATATTTGACGGGCAGTGATGCCGCCATAAAATATGGAAAATTATCTTGTTTCATATATCAAACATCTGACTTCTTGCCCCTGGAAGTTCAAGCAATCCCTTTCCCCTTGATAATTTGTACAGCTATTAAAACAATACCATTCCACCATGCTTTTGCAAACTGGCCATTTAGATGATTTCTATTATTTGTATGTCTTTCTTTTATTCTGCATTTTTATTCCGTTTGTCCACAACCTTGATTGTGTTGGCTTACAAAAGAGGTGAAATAATCAGTTTGCTCCAACTCTTTTACTGGCAATCTCTTAATTTATAAGTACAAAGTTCATAATCCAAGTCTGTATGGATACATAACCACCAGTCAGTATGCAAAGTAGGTACATGCTTCCCCCTCCTTTTATTTCAGTTGTTTTGCATTTATTTTAGTAATCCTCAGAAGAACTATTGGGAGTTCTAAAATGCTTTTTAAGAAATTAATTCTGAATTCACCTTGGCTATTTGGGCTGCAAAAACTCAGAATTTTGATGACAGCAAAGAGCAGGAAAAAAAAAACCCCTAACACTTTGGGATTGCCTGATGGTCATCTGGAGTTTTACAACTACAACTACAAATAGATTCGGAATAGGAAAAACAAAATTGAAAAGGCATACTTGAGGACACCCAGTGGATCCACATCATTCTCTTCCTCTTCTGTTTCCTTTTTGGCACCCTGGCTTTTAAATGAATTTAACTGAGAAATGACATCAGGTATTTTTTCCTCTTTGAAAAAATCAAATCCTTCGGTTTCGTCATCCTCTTCTTCCTTCTTGGGAAGATTTTTACTCTTAACATCAATGACACTAGTGGATCTGGTTCCTGTAAAAAGAAGCAGAGAAAAATTAATGCAGCGGTGCACAATAGACAGCTACCGTATTACTTCTCTAAATGAGTATCACCAACAGCTAACCAGTATTCTTATACTGGAAGAAAATGGGCCTTTTTATGGGAGAAACAGTACCTTTTTACACTATATAAATAATTTGTGGCAATAAATATATTTTACTTAGGACACTTTTGCACTACAGTTTTCTATTACCAAATCCCCCAGAAAACAATTTGAAACTAACATTCTCACATCCAGATAACATATTCCTGTGTATTTGTAGTATTATATTTGTAGGGAAGCAAACCAAAAATATCCTCCATTAGTTATTTGTGACAATGAGAATTTAACCTAGATTTTAAGTGGAAACATTTTGCTGATTTTGCAAAGTTCCAAGAGTTGATCCATTTATTAAAATTCCACTCAGTGTGAAGAACTTGTTTTAATTTACCCAGAAATTCCAGTAACTCAGGGCTTGATGCAAGAGCCACATCTTTAGAAATCAATCCCATAATCTCATTGAAGGCAGCTCTTCGTTCTCGAATATCAGATTCTCCAACAAAAAGCACTTTTCTTGGCAAGTGGGGTAGAGAGGTTTGTGGATAACGTGTGACAAGTTTTTGATAAAACTCATCAATATCACTGTACTTCTTAGAAACCTGTAATGTAGGGAGAAAAATATTAATTTTTTAAGTGACAGGCATAAATATGTAACAAATCAGGCTAACAATTCTGGAAAAAAAATACAATATTTTCCACACATCATATATGGGCAACTACCTTACACCAGGAATAAGTAGGGTCAATATTTTCAGTTTTTATTTTAGTGACTTTGAGTAAACTACATAAATGGGTTAAGCCTCCCAGAAGTTTAATAGATCTCTTTTAAAGTTTGTATTTTAAAGCATATACACAACTAAAGGTCCCAATTTATTGCCAATAGTGAGTGATGCTGTGGGTGACAAAAATACTGTATCTCTGTGCCACTTCCTGTAGATTTCCATTCTTACAGTACGTGAACTTGGTGATTTCAGCATATTGAACTATTAATATTCTCAAAATGATTGTATCATCTAGAGCAGGGGTCCCCAACCCCCGGTCCGTGGACCAGTACCAGGCTGTGGCATGCCAGCAACCGGTCTGCACAAACAAGCAAAGCCCCATCTACAGGATGCAGGCAGTACATGAAACCGTGCCCCCTCTAATCCACAGAAAAACCTCTCTCCACATAACTGGTCCCTGGTGCCCAAAAGGTTGGGGATCTCTGATCTAGAGGAAAGGCTTGGGAGAAATGGGTCTTTGGTGGGCATCTAAAAGATCTAATAGATGCTTCCAAATATTGATGATGAGATGGAGAAATTATTCTAAATATTGGTGACATCAGGATATAATAATTCCAAAGAATAGGCACTATTATAGTCCGCTTGCAACTTACAGTAAGATGATACTCTGAAAGAACATAATCATATTTATGCCTCTGTGAGTTCTGGCAAGTATCAGGGCAGTGATCAGATGCCCAAGCAATTGGTTGTTTTGGATCCAGAGACAAAGAACATACTAGTGAATATAGGAGTTTTTAAGCTGTATTGTTAGCTTGAGCAACAGATTTAAAACCAAGCATGAAAAACAAGCTGGTTAGTTGAAAATGAGTTCTAAATTTCTAGATTTTTTTTAGTATGAGGGAGAAATCAAAATATGTCCCAAAATTACTTGAAATATCCAAAATCTTATGTTTTTCAAGGGCTAAGACCCATGGCACATGCCAGACAGAATTAATCTGGTATCATCAGATGGACTAATATTTTCAGTCTCCCGCCTTTTTTTTTAAATTGGAGAATTTGCTTATTTTTTTTAAAAAAAAAAAAGGACATCAGGGGCAAAACAGATTTATTACTATTTAAAACATTCCAGATTTAATTAAAATATATTCACCAGCCTTTCCATGGAACCTTGCTGGCAGAATCATGGGGTCTCTGTGAGCTGCAATAAAGGGGAGGAAGTTAAGGGATCATGTGGGCTACCTACCCTTGCCACAAAAGACGGGTGGGTGATTCCCCCATTAAGCATCTTTTGGGCCCAGGAAGGAGAATAAAATACTACTGATTACAAGCTCTGCATAGATTTTTAGGTGGGGAACATGCTCGGCAAAGAGTCTCGCAAGACAACACTAATTCCATCTAATATGACACGCTAAGAGCCACAGTCAAGAGTAAAAGGAAGAAAAAAATGAATGATACAAAAAACTATCATAAATACATATTTTGCTTCTGACAGTGAGTGGTCAGTCAGATTTTTCAGAATTCATAAAAGCTAAGACAAACTTCCTCCATTCCTATCCTCAGTTGCCTTGGCAAGGGAGAAGCAGAAGGAAAAGAAGGAAAGGATAGGGTGGTACATTCCTACTTGCACATGTTGCAGATTAAGGGGAGAAAAAAAGCTACTGCCCAAAGGCCATTTTTGCCTCCATGACTAAAACATGGCTTCATAAATAATTTACAGAATGGAATGGAAGGGGTATTTATCACTTTCGCTGGTTGCAGCAAACCTCAAGAGTTTTGCCTTAAATTACATTACAAAGTTGTTTTGACAGATTAAGCCCTGAATCTGTTCCATCAGGATTATGTTCAAGTGTGATAAATATAAAGTCCAGCATTTGGGTAGGATAAATCAAATGCATAGGTACAGAACTATAGAGGTATGGTTTGGTAAGTAGTGTATGTAAGAAATATCACCAGGTGAACATGGGTAAGCATATATAATACAAGAGCTGAAAAGGTGAGTGCATACGGTAGAAACATGGGCACACTGCATCCATTACAGGAGGTAGTAGTTTTAGCGTACTGTTAGAAAGGCCTGTCTTGGAGTCTTGTACTTAGTTTGGGGGAACTGCACTTTAAAAGAGAAATGGGATGGGTTCAGAGAAGAACAACTAGGATAAGGGTTCTGGAAGCCATCCTCTATAAAGGAACAATTATATCAAGCACATTTAGATTGCAAAAGGGAAGATTAGAAGGAGATTTGACAGCAGTCTACACATATCTAAAAGATATATTCATAAAGGGGGGGCGACCTGTTCTCTGTTGAAAGTAAGCAGGATAAAGACCAATGGTTTAAAATCTTTTCAAACAGAAAGATTCAGGCAGAATACTGAGGAATTTCCTGATAGTAAGAAGTGTTAAGCAGTAGAACTGCCTTTCAAAAGCAGTGGTGAGCACTGGAAGAGAGCTGGATGGTATTTCCTTGAGATGGTTTCATGGATTCCTACACTGAACAAGGAATTGGACCAGAGGCCCTAGCTAGCCCAGTCTTTCTCAATTTTTTTTCTCCTGGAGGAGCTCTTGAAATAATTTTCAAGTCTCAGGGAGCCCCCTACAATACATAAAAATCATGATGTCTACAGCTCACAGAACATTTACAGGATAAGTAAGCAGAGTCACGGTGAGTAAAAATTCCCACCACTGCAAATTTTAGCTCTCTGTGGCACACGAAGTAAAAAGAACAATGCTTTTTTTTAAAAAAAGTAAATCATGATCTGTGAAATCCTAGGGTTCTACAGAACCCCGTTGAGAGAGGCTGTTTAAGAAGGTCTCCTTAAGCTAAGACATTGTTTGATTGTACTGCCTCTTTCTGGAGTTGTGATCTGTTACAACTATTAACTCCAGCAATGTTCATAAAGAATACTCTGAATAAAGAGCATACACTTTTTATAAGGCTCCATTGTCCATTGATAATTTACAAGCCAACTGAAGGAGAACAGCCATTTTGTAGCTAAAAGGCAGCTAAACAAGACTGAAAGCAAAGACAGAGCAGTATTTTAAACATTGTATTGAGCCATATTGTATCCAATAGCTTAGAACAGCATTCATCTCATCAGAGAAAAAAGAACAAACGTCCAGTCTTTGTTTCAAACATTGAACTGTAGCTTGTTTGCCAAATTAAAGCTTATTCTATAACATTATAAAACACCCTTTTACCTTCTGTTAAAGAATAAACTTAAGTTACATACAAACGTAGGAAACCCTTTGGTTTCAAATGAGAGTGAAATGTTACCCAACTGTCAGAGAAAGGTCAAGGATTCTGTCTAGCCTGAAATCATTACTTCACATTTCAAACTGACATCCTGCCATCAGGACTAGAGTTTCAACAGTGTTTGAGTGCCCTCTAGTGGAACTGGCCATGTTATCCTAATCAAAAGAATGTACCGGTAAATCTGATTTTCTTCATTTTGCTACAGAAAATCCATGTCTTTCAAATTCTTATCAAAACAGCTGAATGAAATAGCCTCGCAGAAGGTGCTTATGGTCTGAGTGGTATTTCTCAAGCTGTGTAAACCTGGAAGCCATGACACTACTCTGAAGTGTTACGTTGTACTTTACATTTTGGGATCTTGCACTACTACTGAAATAGCACTTTGTGAAGTCCTTCCTCAGTTCTGGTTATCTAGAACAGTGGAACAAATATTTCTCCAATTAAAGGAAACTCAAAGTCATATTGCTCATTAATTGGCTTAGGGAAGCACACAACAAAACGCATACAACAGTATGCAACAAAAAGCAATACATAAAATTGCAACCCCGAAGGCATCCAGCATCAAAGTCTCAACAGTATTAACCCATCAAAGAATATTAACCCATCAAAGAACTTTGAAAGCCTTGCTTTTTTCCCCCAAGCTGTGGCTTAGGCAGAGGTGCGTATCCATCTGAATAGGATTGTGTTTAATAAAGTTGTAGTATGATTGTTTCTCAAGATTATGGCCCCCTTTTATTTTCTTTACTAATGTAATCTATGCGGGTTTTGTTTTAATATGTACAAATTTATAATTTAAATTTATAAAACAGTTCAGTTGGGCAATCTTATAAATTTAAATTATTAATCTGACCAGCAGTTTACCAGATACAGTGGGATTCAGTGCAGACCACAACAATATTTCACTTCAGAAAGTCTCACTTATTTCCAGGACTGCTTTTCAAAAAGATTATGATGGGCCACTGATTTCTCAACCCTGACAACCTAATGCAAAGAAAAGAATATTTTCAGAAGAATTAATAAATGATTTGAGAAGAGGGCTGGGAACCTATGGCAACTGTTGGAAAATTATCAACAAATACTGAATACAGAGAATAGAATAGAACAGAGTTGGAAGGGACCCTGGAGATCTTGTAGTCCAACCCCCTGCTCAGGCAGGAAGCCCTATAGCAGGGGTCCCCAACCTCCGTGGACCACTACCGGGCCACAGCATGCCAGCAACCAGTCCACACAAACAAAGCCTGATCCATGGGATACAAGTAGCACGCAAAACCACGCCCCTTCTGGTCCACAGAAAAACCTCTCCACGGAACCGGTCCCTGTTACCCAAAAGGTTGGAGACTCTGCCCTACACCATTTCAGACAAATGGTTGTCCAGTCTCTTCTTAAAAGCTTCCAGTGTTGGAGCATTCACTGCTTCTGGAGGCAGGTTGTTCCACTGATTAATTGTTCTAACTGTCAGGAAGTTTCTCCTTAGTTCTAAGTTGCTTCTCTCCTTGATCAGTTTCCATCCATAGTACTTCAAATGGTTTTCTACACTCTTGCTCATTCTGGTTGGCTGAGCTCTGTGAATTCTTAGCAATGGCCATACTGCCTGGGGAATTCTAGGAACTGAAGTCCAAACAGCTGGAGTACTTCCAAGTTAGTAAAAGTTAACTTTGGACTTTTAGTTTTAGTTTTGTTACAGCATGTACTATGTAAAGAGTAACTCCAAGTCAGCTTTAACTCTTACACTGGGATTTAAAATTTCACATTTAATCTTACAGGATTGAGTATTCCTCCACTAAAACAAGCAATATCCTTCCGTGTAGAATGTAAGGATATCAGAGGAAAATTCCCCCAACAACCCAGTGTTCAAGGCAATAAAGCATCCAGTCATCATATACTGCCTGATATAGCCCAGATCCGATGTTACCCTTTTGCTAAGAACTAGGCCAGGCACATGCCTCATGTGGAAGGACTTTGGTGGCACTGCCATTACCTGTGAAGCTTCAAAAATCACCAATAAATAAATCTGAATAAACAAATAAATGATTCTACTACATTTGTATTTTGTGTTTTACTTTTTCCCTTTTTATTTTATTGGTGTTTTTTTTATTCTTGGTCTGATATTTTCATAATATATTTTTCAGGGTATGTTGTCTGGAATGAAATTAATAAGTTTGGTTTTTCATTGTTATGATGTGAACTCTTAATAAAATTAGATATGAAATACATTTCCAAATGATTTCATTACCATAAATTGAACGTTGTCTTCGGGTTTGTGCTTGGCAGTTTTGAACACAGCCAGTTGAGTAACTACTAAAATATTATATTCCACATGTCCAGACATCATCTTTCCTCGTATTTCTTGATACTCTGGGACTGACAGATCTATTCCTGTATGGCCATTCTGAAGAGGTCTGCAGAGGTAAAAACATGAATTTCAAAGATGGACCATGTTCTCTTAATGCTGACACTGGCTTTTGCTGACTCATAGGTTTTGAGATTGGGGGGGGAGATTATTATTTAGAAGTAAAAACTACTGCAGTAACCTGGGATAGTTGCCTAATTTGACTGTGGATATTCCCAATCATCCAGGTCATGGTTGTCCCAAAGGTGTTTTTTCAAAAGGCAGCTGGAAAAAACAAAGTCCAGCTGCCTTTTGAAAAAAACACCTTTGCCTAATTTGAAGTTTTTAAGAGAGGAAAAAAAGAGAAAATGTGAAGCTATTTTACTTAGGGCAAATTTGTCTCTTTGATGTTCCACAATAATACAAAAATAATATTTTCTGCCATTACAAAGCATCTGATCTATTTTTTAAAAAAAGATACTTCCTTTTGAACATTCATTAAATAAATTGGGAATCAGTAACTAATGTTACTTTCTTAAATCACTTCTTAAGTACAAACTATGTGTTTACCTTCAAGAACCTGTAACCCTCCACATACATCTATCTTGTGATACAGAACATTTCCTGCATGATGCCATTTGGACTGTGAAGTTCTGTTTTCCACACCTGCATGTTTTAGTATGTCACTGTATGTATTTCACAACTAAGACCCTTTCATACCAACCTGGTTAGATCTAGGATAGAAGCAGAAAAACATCTCAGAAAATGCAGTGGCAAACTTTTGTCCGTGGCAAAGTTAATTTGTCTGTTTACGCCACCTTATAGTGTGTCCTGAGGGCATCTTCACCTTAAGCCTAACTACATGTAAAGAAGTTACCTGTATTTTCCATTTCCTGTGAGAGAGAGAGAGAGAGAGAGAGAGAGAGAGAGAGAGAGAGAGAGAGAGAGAGAGAGAGAGAGAGAGAGAGAGAGAGAGACAGAGACAGAGACAGAGACAGAGACTGCAAACTGAAGCTCTCTCCAGCAAATACCGATGGCAGTGCAGTATAAATAGCCACAAGGAAGGGAACCTAGTGAATTAAACCAAATTTCCTATTCATTTTTGTCAATATTATAAGCAATGCAGATACAGTGCATAAATATCAGTCCATTAGTTTAACAGAGGTTTGTTTATATCCTGCCTTATTTTTCTTTTTCCACTTATTTTCCCCCACAATAACAACCCTGTGAGGTGATTTGGGCTGAGAGAGTGACTGGCTCAATGTCAGCAAGCTGGCTTTCATGCCTAAAGCAGGACTAGAACTCACAGTCCCCTGCTTTCTTTCTGATGCCTTAACCACTAAACTACTGTATATTGGCTCAAGTAGACCAAACTGGCTTCCATATATGATGTATAAGTTTGCAACACATAAAGGAAGTCTGCACTAGTGGTGAATAAAGGAAGTCATTGGACTGAAGGAATCAAGTAATTCACAGCCCAGAAGGGGAGAAATCATGACTCTACAAATACTGCAGAGCCTAAATCCCCATCATCCAGTGCAATGATGAGGGATGCTGGGAACTGTAGTTCAGCTAGTGAAGAAACTGTTTCCTTAAAAGAAATGGTCTCTTAAGCTTGCTAGGACCTCATAGTCACTTTCAGGACAGATTTTTGGGAAGCACAATAAAGAAACAGCTAGAAAGATGGCAAAGGGGAAAAAAAGGAGTTGAATTTTAGCAACACCGTTACAACACAACTTTGACTTCATGCAATGAGCACCAGGAGCCTTATTTTTAAGTTAATTTTAAGAAAAAAGGTAACATAAAAATAGCAAAACCTAGAGCTGCAAACTTATTTCTTTTTCTGGCATTGCACTTTTTAACAATAACCTGAGAGACCAAAAACTAGTGGACAAACACCTTCGGAGCCTGGCAATACATTTAGGAGCAGCCAAGTGAATTTCATCTGAGCGGACAACAGTTTAAGACTTTTCAGAAAGAAAGAATACACAGGTAGTCCTCAACTTGCCATCACAACTGAGCCCAAAATTTATGTTGTTAAGTGAAACATTGGTTAAGTGAGCTTTGCGACTTTTCTTTCCACTGCTGTTAAGTGAATCATTGCAACTGTTAAGTTTGTAACACGGTTGTTAAGTGAATCTAGCTTCCCCACTGGCTTTGCTTGTCAGGTCACAAAGGCTTATCACATGACCCCAGGACACCGCATCGGTCATAAATATGAACCAGTTGCCAAGCATCTGAATTTTGATCATGTGACCATGGGGATGCTGCAACGGTCGCAAGTGTGGAAAAAACGGCCACAAGTCACTCTTTTCAGTGCCACTGTAATTTCAAGCAGTTACTAAATGAACTGTTGTAAATCGAGGACTACCTGTACTGCCCAAAGGCTTTGTCTTCCTTGCTTTTCCCCCCCCCCCAAGACAAAAAGGCAAAGGGATGGGGGAAACGGCATTATGGGCAGAAAAACACCTCTCAGCGGGCTTAATAAAGCCAGCCTTATGGAGGTGAGGCAAGGAATCTGTAGGGAAAGGAAATGGGGGGTGGGGGGGGGAAGCGAAGAGAGAGACGCAGTAACAGCGCCTCCTAGCGGCGAAAAGTAACTCTAAAAAGCAAAGGGAGGCGCCCCGCCGCGGGAGAAAGGAATGCAATGAGAGGCGGGCCGGGAGATTTTTCCTGGGTCAGAAAAGTAGGGCCGATGGAGGAGAAGGATGGGTTGGTTAGTCCTTCTTGGCTTCAGTCAGCTGTTCCCAGGGGCGGTACACCAGCCCGGGGCATTCATTTGATGGGCAAAGGAGGTCCTGAGTTGATCGGGGAGCGCTTTCCAAGTTGCTTGTCTCGGTGTCTTTCCCTCCCTGTCCTAGCAGGGAGCGAACCCTGCTGAAAAGCGTCGGGAGCGGGGAAGTTGACACAACCGGGTGCGCCTTAAACAACGCTCTTTTACCTCGTGGTGACGAACACGGTAGGCGCCGGGCCCTGTTGCATGGTAGTAGTCCTGCCCTCCGTAGCTTCTCGTGTGCCAGGCCGCGCGCACGATTTCCCCAGCTCTGCCCTCTCAAGCTGCTTCTGATGTAAGCCTGGGAAGGAGATCCCGGAAGAAATGACACGCAATCCCTTCCGTCTTCCTTTTCTAAACTATTGGCTGCAGCCAGCATCTCGGTTTTCTGACTCCTTGCCCTGTTTTCTGCCCGATGGGTTTCGGCCAACCAATTAAAAGTTGGCCAGGATTAAAAGGTTAACGCCCGTAGTCGGCAGGATTCGAACCTGCGCGGGGAGACCCCAATGGATTTCTAGTCCATCGCCTTAACCACTCGGCCACGACTACTCCTAGTGGTGAAAGTCTTCCAAGCCAACGTTTTTAAATTCCTCCTTCACATGAGGAAAGGACAAGGAAATGTATAGAAAAGGTAATAAATGAAATTTGTGTGGCTGTGGCATAAACCAGGATGGCTTGCAAAGCTAACAAAATCTGGAGAAGTATAAAGAACGCAGTTGGTGTCTAGATTTAGCTGTACTTCTTTTTCTTATTTCAAACCTTTAATTCATTCTGCATTTCTGAGCTTTGCATGGCATTACTTGCAAAGGTAGAGGATTACTTTGAATAACAAGATCAAAATATATGTATTCCTCTAAAAATTACTTAATCACTAATGCCTAGTAGCTGACTTGTAAAATTAGGGTTATTTCCCTTTATTGAAAAATAGTATCAGAACTTTTCTCATATAACCTCTATGAGCATTGTAGGTATTCTGTTGCCGTTCCTGAGGGAAAATCTGTCTGCAGTTTCTTGAGCCAGTCCTCTTGATATGACCACTTCGTTGGAGAATTCCATTCACTTTTGACAAACTTTCTCTTCACACTAGAGTACATAAAATCAAGCAGGTAGAAATTGGGCCAAACTTTCCTCAACATTCCTGGTAGTCCCCTCTGAAAATTAACTTTCCTGGGTGAGGGAGAGGGAGAGAGAAGTTAAGAACATAAGAACATAAGAAGAGCCATGCTGAATCAGGCCAAAGCCCATCGAGTCCAGCATTCCAACATCCTAGCGCAAAACCTGGCACTGCAACAGAGAAGGTATATTTCCAGGGTCCCAATAGGTGGAACTGCTTGGAGGCACCCGGAGGATGCCAATCTGACAGATTGAACTAGCCAGGCTGATATCATGGGACATAGGCAGTCCCCTAAGTAACCAGGTCCTCTTCCATGTAGAGCACCTTGAACTGCATCTAGAAACAAACTGGTAGCCAGGGCAGCTTTCAAAGCAGATGTGTGATATAGCCAAATCGTGATCATCACCTCCCATGCTACTGCATTCTGAACCTTACAAGTTTATTTATTTACCAGATTTGTATAGCTGCCCATCACAAGTCTAGGCAGCTCACAACCACAGTAATACTATGAAAACCATAAATTAAAAACCCAGTGCCTCAATTGTCCTCCCAGAATGCTCCAAAAGCCATCCCACAGCTTCCATCAGTCTATCCCAGTGCCTGGGGTATAATAATAATAATAATAATAATAATAATAATAATAATAATAATAATAATAATAATAATAATAATAATAATAATAATAACAACAACAACAACAACAACAACAACAACAACAACTTTATTACGGTCATAGACCAGCAATAGCCGTAACTTTTTACACTATATTAAATAATAATAATAATAAAAATAGTACAAACATTAATAGTAAATAATAACATCTCTGTTAAAAAAATACATGTTCTCAAAATGTTAGGGTCACTCCCTAATTTACGTGAATGGATAGCCGATTAATATCTGAGTAAATATAATGTTCCAAACATCATTAGAGATAGCTCCCAAAAATTGGCACAAGTTGACGACTATAAATCTGTAACCAATTTTTTTCATGCCTGGGGTATTGGAAGGCTAGAAGATTGGGGTCTGATGCATCACCAGGGGGAGGATGTTCCATTAGGTAAGGGAGCCATTGAAAAGGCACATTTCCGAGATCCCACTAGATCAGTGTTTCTCAACCTTGACAATTTTAAGGCATGTGGACTTCAACTCCCAGAATTCCACAGCCAGCAACGCTGCCTGTGGAATTCTGAGAGTTGAAGTCCACATGCCTTAAAATTGTCAAGGTTGAGAAACACTGCACTAGATGGCACGATTTTACAGAATGGACCTGGAGCTATCTATCATAGTGTGATATCTATCTATCATAATGAGATATCTATCTATCATAATGGGATAAGCAGATACATTTCAGGAGAGGCTATCTTCAAGGGCAGTCCCATGTATAGTGTATAGTGTGTTATGGCAATTAAGCCATGAATTGCCTAGGATGTGAGTGATTGTCTGAAGGGTCTTCCAAGATAGGAAAGGGCAAAACTGGGCAAAGGATTTCCTGGCCATCTACATATCAAGCAAGAGCTACAAGTGAAGGAGGACCTGACAGACCACATTTGCAACAATGTTGCCTAAAAAAGGAAAGATGAAGACAGGAAAATAACTGCCTAAAATTAATGGGTCCAAGGACAACCTCTTAAGGAAGAGCACAATTACTCTCTGAAAAGAGAAAATTCATATGAACATTGTTGGCAAAACCGTAACACTTTCGGAAAGACATTTTCTTACAGTGATAATAATCAGTGATATATTGTGAAATTAATAGTTTGACTTTAAACCTTCTGTTAAATATATTGTATTAACATCTTCTTGATTATTAAATTTCAATAGATGCAAGATTAGGCCTCGCTTTTAAAAAATGAATGTGTCATCTTACTGATACCTGATTTCACCTTCATGACATAATGTCTTATTTGAAGACAATCATTATTGTTGTTCTTAAGCATAATCCTTCTCACATGGTGACTCTTAAGATTGACTGGTATGCACCGAAAATGGGTCCTGTGAATTGTGCCAAGCCTCTTTTATGCATGCCTTAATCAACTAATAAATGCCTTTCTTTGTAAAACTGACTTTAGTTGATTTTATAATTAGCTTGTGTGTCAAATGAAGGTTGTTATGCCTTCTTGCTTGTACACCACTTTGTGAGAGCATAGCTGTGAAACAGCAGGAAGACATTCTTTTTTAAAACAATGATCGTATGCATGACAGGTATTTAAATCTGTATTTAACACAAATTTCCTTATCCACAGCATATCAGAGGTAACACAAAAGTCTAATTCACTGTTGCTATCTAGTGAGCATTTGGATTTTTGTAACTGAGATCTGATACCCCTAATATACAGTGAATCCAAAACTGTTGTTTCATTAAAATCCAATTACAGATGGGGAGGGGGGAGGAGGGAGGGGGATCTGTTGTTATTTAATCAACCACCTGTGCCATAAATTGAGGGCCCAATCAAACTATACTCCTGGCCTGAACCAACATTCTCGTTCATTCCCTCTAACAAAATATAATTGTGAAAAGCAACAAATGAAACATCAACAAAAGATCTTCCCCCTGTTCTGGACTGCACCAATTTTGTCTGATAATGAAATCTGGAAAATTAATAATTGGCCTCTATTGTTTCAATGGCATCAAAGGTACTCTTTAACATTTTGAATCCCCCCCCCATATTGTTCACCTAGCTTTTTTTATTTTTAAAGAAAAATCTACTTAGTTGTTATATCTCCCACTTCATCATAACCAATTTCTTCTTTTGTGCCAGATTACTAGGTCCTACAGAGCAATTAAGAGAATCTGTGGGTATAGAGTACTTTAATGGGTAGTCCAAAATTAACTCTGTGCACAGAAGATATGATAGGAAGGAAGGGAGGGAGGGAGGGAGGGAAAAAGAAAAAGAAAGAAAGAAAGAAAGAAAGAAAGAAAGAAAGAAAGAAAGAAAGAAAGAAAGAAAGAAAGAAAGGAAGGAAGGAAGGAAGGAAGGAAGGAAGGAAGGAAGGAATAAAGGAAAGAAAGAAAGAGAAAGAAAGAAAGAAAGAAAGAAAGAAAGAAAGAAAGAAAGAAAGAAAGAAAGAAAAAAAACAGCAAGAATCAGTTTTCCTTAAGGCTGCAGTCATTTCTGAGAAATATACCCCACTAGCTTCCATAATATGTATTTCTGGATTTTCATCTTGTAAGATTCCAGAGGTTACACAAATACTGGAAGTACTTTCAGAGAAATTATACTTCATTTCCATTACAGATAAACGTTGGATAGGTACATGTGGAATTACAAAGATAGAACAAACAGCATTTATGTACCTGGGTTTTGTCAGAATCTTAACCATTAAGAAACTAAGGTTGTACTTGTAAATAACATTGTTAGTATAATATGTAAGAAAACCAATCAAATGAGTACAAATTGTTCAGAATAATTGTTTGATTACAAAAACAATTATAATTCTCCTAATGGATGATCTCCAGCCCAATCCAAAGCATTATAACGAACTAGAAATGACTTAAATTGTATACTCACTTCAACCAAACTAGTGTAGTCTACTCATGCAATAATTGTTTATTCTTTACAAGGAACAGATCTGGAAGATGCAACAGACAGTATGAGACACCAGATGATGCTGTTTCACAGTATATGAATAACGCCTAACATCTGTCTGTGGTCTTTTGCATTGACTCTGCCAATCAAGAGGAACCCATTTGTATTCTGAAGCTTTCCTGGTTACCGGTAATTTGTGTGAAAAGGTTTAATGGAAGTAATTCTTTTCTGTGGACTTCTCTTTATAAGGAAAGTCTTGCCTTCTTCATCAAGTTAGTGGAACAGTGAAGTTACATTGCAGCTGAACTTCCAGGCTATGGTATCACTTTCTAACAGCACGTAGGTCACATTGAATTTTTTACCTTTGACAAAATCCACCCATAATCATTATTACCCATAGTACAGCCCGCATTGTTTTCATTCAGATTCTCCCTTCATATCAAAACAAAACACGTTTTAAAAAATGCAATGATTATTAATAGAAGAGAATATTTGTAGCTCAGAATTAAACCATGGGGTTCTTGGAGCTCTCTCAGCTTGGTTGTTATCCTGCAGACATTTCATTATCCATGGGTAATATCATCAGGGCAAAAAAACCAACCAGGCTCAGAGACCACCAAGAACCTCACAATGCAAAGATTTGCTGAACAGAGCAGGATCTTTTCTTCAATATCTGTCTAAATCAACTTCCCCAAGGACAGCTCCAAGCATTGCCAGTTAAAAGATTTTGAATCTTCTCTTTCTTAATGAATTGATGGAGAACTTGCTAGTCATCAAGGTAGTAAGTTTCCTATTGAATCAATTTACTTGATGATTAATTCTGGGAAAAGAAAGTGGCAGAACATTATGGACTATGGCAATATTCTAAATTGATTAAATCCAAAGATGTTGCATTAAAAAGTGTTGCTTTTATTTTCCAAAAGCATATGATCAATAATGATTTGCTTCTTCTCCTTCCCAGAAAGCCTGAGATAGTCTTTGATACAATATGATTCAATCTAACATTATTTCTGTGCTTAATTCTAGCCTGTATGCTTGAAACTGATTTTTAGTTCCATCTAAGGATATATTTTTATAGATAAGGCTTCAACATTATCACCAGTATCGTATTTGCCCTTTTATTTGAAATATCTTGAAGATATTTTGGAAGGTCAAAACTGTGCCTAAAAATGTATTGCCTCATTCTTCTTCTCAAAGTCAGAAAACCAAATAACAGATTGTTACTGTACTTTTTTAAAAAAGCATAAATATATCCAATGATACAATATAGAGATTACAGTGATGGATTTGAATTGAACAGACTCATATTCAAATCCACATTCAACCATAAAATTGGTGTCACTATTTATTCCTTTCTCCTTTTAATCTTATCTAAACAGAATTCCTGTTCATGAATTTTTCTGAAAGTTTATTTACTTATTTTCTGCACAGAGCATTGTGAGCTGCCCAGAGTTGTGATTCTTAACATTGGTTGATCATATAAGTGTTTAAAATAAGTAAGTGAAGTAAACACCTCCATTCTTTTTGTTGGGTCAATTCCTATGAATAAGTAGAGTAAGTTTTCTATCACTATGTGACAGTCATGAGTATCCCACCAACTTTGCAATGCCTTTCACATTTTATCTGTCTTCCTGAGCTAGGAACTTGACTTTTAAGTTACACTCTGTGCTTCATTACAGAAAATCACCTACTGACATCTCTGTTACAGTCTCTGATGATCTTTGAGTCCTCACTTGGCTTCCTGCTTTCCCCTTTGTATTGCACTTTTTGGCTTCAGTCCTCAGCTTCATATATTCGATGTTGAGCTTTGGCCACACTCCATTTTTGTTCTAGTTTAACAGCTGCCACCCATTTCTTTTACAGGCTTTGTAAGATATAGTTCATCTCTTCGCAGGAATCCTTTGTGAGGGTAGCATTTCCTTACTACTGATTCATAACTAACTGTGGTGTCATCCAACCATAACTGTGTTTATATAACTGCAATGAAGACAATTTATATTATCAAAATATTGGCCGCGCATCTAGAAAATACTAAAAATCACTTCTCAGGATCATTCATTCATTCATGATTGATATTAAAGAGGAGAGAAAAAGAGGAAAGTTTCCTTGGTCGTAAAACCATGAAGTCTGCATTGGTCATAAGCTTTACCAAGAATGCAGGGGGGAAAAATGTGAATTTAGTTGAATTAGACTTTCCTATTTGTCATGGGAGTTTCAACTTACAGCTAGGATGCTGAGATAGAGATATGTGGGGAAAGGTTGATTCTTCATTTTTGAAAGTATAAGATGCCAGCAATTACTGTGATCTGTCTCCTGACTTAAAATATTCAGATTTTTTTCTTGGGGGAAAAAAACAAAGAGAGAGAAAGAAAAGAGAGAATCAAGGGTAAAATTAATATGGATAGGGTGCTCTAGTCTAAGGGAAGATATATATACATATATGCATGTATACATATATACATATATCATACATATATTTATGAGAAACGATCAGAAAAAATTCTAAGTATGGAAATACATTTATTGGGACCAAGCAAAATGTCACAACTAAAAAAAGCAGGATTTCTACATACCTTCATCAAGATCAATCTTGTTTTTCCCTTTCTAGGTAAGCATACAAATGTGCTCTGCTTCAAATAGGTTATGGCCTAGCCTGATTTTGGCCAAAGCAAATCAGAAGGGGTCTTAAGGGGCAACTAGGGCCTGGCTGGTATGTCTGTTCCCCTCTTTCCCCTCTTGGTTGTATGGCCTGCATGTTAGCCTGCCTGCTGTGTTTTCCAAAGTCTGCAAGTGAACAAAAGAGAGAAGGTATCCCAAAGGTGCTTTTTATGAAGCAACTGGACTTTCTTGTTTTTCTTTGAAGACATTTTGCTTCTCATCTAAGAAGCTTCTTCAGCTCTGGATGAATGATGGGGAATGGAAGGATTTATACTCCTTGAGGACAGCTGGTCATTTACATTTTTTTTAGAGAGTCATTGAGGCCACCTGGAGGTTTATCTGTGTCATCAGGGTCACCTGAGTAGTGTAAATGGGTGTGGAGCCTTCTTTCAGCCTGCTGAAAGGACTGTGTTATAGACTAAGATAAATGATGTTGTGTCCCTCCCCCTCTGTTGAGAGGGGGCTGTTCAATTTCAACATACTAGATAGTCTCTTTGACCCTTCTTTCAAACCAGTGGTTTTCTCTGTCCAAAATGTGGACTTTGCTGTCTTTCGAAAGAATGGCCTTTGTCTTTTAAATGCAGATGGACTGCTGAATCTTGTCCTGATTGAATTGTTCTATGTTGTGCCATGCATTTACGAAGTGATTGTTTTGTTTCCCCAATGTTCAGATCTGCACAACAGTGGCCTCCATGACTCTCTAAAAGAATGCAAATGACCAGCTGTCTGCAAGGAGTATAAATCCTTCCATTCCCCATCATCCAGAGAGCTGAAGAAGCTTCTTGGATGAGAAGTGAAACATCTTCAAAGAAAAACAAGAAATTCTAGTTGCCTCGTGAAAAAGCACCTTTGGGATAACGATAACCTGGGTGACTGAGAATCTCCATAGATAAACAGTTCACAAATGTATTCAAATCAGTCATGCTTTTAAATTCATTTCCTTTGCCATGCAGATATATAAATAATCTTATGCTAAAACCGCATATTCAAAACAAGCAGAACTTTTTCTAAGCAGATGCTCACACATTACCACTCTCATTTTTCTTGAGCCTCTGAGAATCATTTTTCTGTATTCTTCCATCTTGCTCCCACCATCCATTCAGGTCAACATGTTTCCCCTGAATCACATTCACTCAGAAGGATGCACAACTTTCCAACACCTAGAACACAGAACATAGAATAATAGGATTGGAAGGACCTTGCAGGTCGTCTAGTCCAATCCCGTTCGAGCAGGAAATCCTATACCAGAGGTGGGGAACGATAGCCCTTTTATGACTTGTGGACTTCAATTTTCAGCATGGCTGGCTCAGGAATTCAGAGGAGTTGAAGTCCACAAGTCATAAAAGGGCAATCGTTCCCACCCGTGCCCTATACCATTTCAGATAAATGGTTGTCCAGTCTCTTTTTGAAAGCCTCTTGTGATGGAGCACCCACAACTTCTGAAGGCAAGCTGTTCCATTGGTTGATTGCTCTCACCATTAGGAAATTTCTTCTTAGTTGTAGGTTGCTTCTCTCCTTGGTTAGTCTCCATCCATTGTTTCTCATCTTGCCTTTTGGTGCTTTGGAAAACAGTTTGATCCTTCTAAAATAGTTTGAATGTAATTCTGATTATTGGCAAGTTCAGATAAGTCAAAAAGAAACACCATGCTTGGCAAAATATATCCTTTTTGTAATAAGAGCAGATTAATATATGTAGGGTTTTTGAGAAGAAGGAACAGCAGCTTTTCCTCTCCAATTTCTGCTATGGCAGTCTGCTAATTAGGTCTTTGAAAAGGGCTAAATCCAAGGAAGTGGTTTGCCAATAAGATCGTATGTGCACACAAAAACAAATGCTTGCATTTTAACCAAGATAAACAAAGCAACAATCTTGCTAAAGAAGAGGAGCTAAGAGAGGGAGACATGCTTGGAGAATTTTTAAGATATTGCACCACTGGAAGATCGTGTAGTTGACTAGACCTGGCAGGATGGACAAAGGAAACAGAACAGAGATTTGACAAAGCTGCAGTATAGAACAGATGAGAGAAATTCTGCATTTGGAGGTTTCATGGTAGACATTGTGGGACAAAGGCAGCCAAAAGTTCAATTATAATGTGCATCCCTTAGAACCGAAAGGTTAAAGATGGAGGGGCCTGGTGTCAGCATAATATTCTAATGGAACCCATGGGATATGGAATTTTAAAAAATGAATATTATATATATGGTGTAGAGACAAAATACTTCCCCAGAACAGTAATTAGCTGGCAGATATTCATGGCTCAAACCTTGGATAGAGATAATTTCCATACAGAAAGCCCAAAGTCAATTCTTTAGCCTCTTCATTGAAAAAGATGCTCAGATAGGGCTAAGTAAAATCTCTGCCGAATTGCTGCTACTGGTGACTGCAGGAAATCCTAGGAGTAGCATACCAATGACTTAACATAGAATATAATTTCATATGAATATATAACACAAATATAATGCACTCTTTGGGCTTGATTTGAAAGATGATGCTGAACACATCAGCCAGGTTTCTCATTAGTGGCTAATGTGGCCATGCGCATTACATCTTTGTAGAGGTAACTACATCACTGCCAATTAGCTATCTAATAAGGTTCAAGGTTTTGTTATGATAGAAGATTTCACCAACTTTCACTGTTACAGATCTGGTTGGTAAAGCAAATCTTCAGGAAAGATTCCAGTGTATATAACAAGAAACACTAAAGCTCTCCCAGGGTTGTCTGTGGTAGGCTTTCTTCTATCAGCTCTGGATCCTTTCCCCTGAAGTTTGAGACGCGGGTGTTTTCTCTAACACCTTTTATAGAAGGTGCCTGTTGAAAACCTATCTCTTCACCCAAGCCTTTTCAACATGATTTTTTTAAGAGGGGGAAAATCAACCCCAACTTTTTAATATATACTTTATATGTTCATTTTTTCATATTTTCATTAATCACTTTGAGATGCTTCAGTGTAGTGGGCAGTATATACATAAAAACCAGATTGTTTGATGAACAGGGATGCTCTTTACCAGCATGTATCTTCATTCATAAATATCAGAATCATAGAATAAGATGAAATGATGGCTAATAGGATAAGGTATTTAAGGTTAGGGCACTCCTGAGGGATTACTAAGGTTGGATCTGTTTGCTTCAAGATCCTGTTAAACTCCTCTTTCTCTGTCTCTTAATTCAAATCTATCTCCCAGTAATTTGACACTCTTAAATTTGGCTCCACCCCACCCTTGAAGAAAATGTTTTTCTTCCTGTGACAACTCTGTTAGTTTTTGAAGATGTAAACATATATTACACCTTGCAAAAATGTGTTCTAATACAATACAGCCTTCTTCACTATAAGTTCAGATGTGAACATTTGTTATCCAAGTGGCATTGATGCCGACTGGCTGGTTAAGGTCCCTTAGGACCTTCACACTACCTCTGCTAGGCCTCTGCCTTTAAACCCTGCTTTGTGAAGCTTCCCAGAGTTGGCATGTATTTTTGTTGTGGAGTCATGCAGAAAAGTACTGGGTAGCCTTTCAAACATTACTGAACAAGCCAGCATTACAAAAAATGAGGGATGCAAGCACTTGTAATACGCTACATTAGAAAGGCTTCTGGTTTGCCATCTCTGATATTCTATGGTTAAAAAAAAACCAGGATGGGGAAACAAAGAGTATTTATCCTGGGTAAGATATTTTTTTTTGGAAAGTGGAATAGCATTTCAACTTCAGACATGCCCTAGCTCTATTTTGTACTCAGTTTGTGGCAAGAAGGTACATGTTTCCCTGTACCTCCCAGAATGGAATGGGACAACTCGCTGGAGTCAACTCGCCACAGCCAACTTGCCATGGGACAACTCATTGCAGGACAATTCAACAATTCAATTCAATTTAATTATTTAAAATATTTTTTAAAAAAATATTTTAATTTTTGTCATTCACATTTCATTTTATCCCTCCTTTGGCATCTTTGATTTAATGATTCTAGTCCACTATTTCTTCAATATTAGTCTAACTCAGTGTTTCTCAACCTTGACAATTTTAAGGCATGTGGACTTCAACTCCCAGAATTCCACAGCCAGCATTGCTGGCTGTGGAATTCTGGGAGTTGAAGTCCACATGCCTTAAAATTGTCAAGGTTGAGAAACACTGAGTCTCTAACTCCTCTCAGATGGTGAATTGGTCATGGCAAGTTGTCCTGTGGCAAGTTGTCCATGGTGAGTTGTCATAAGCCATAAGCATGGCTTATCAGAATAAAATACTGTTAATCTGCCTGTAAACCCCAGTCACCTTATAGGAGAGATCGGTAGCATAAACATAAATAGGGCATTCCTAGTTAAGGAAGTTATTCACTTATTAAATGTTTATGCTGCCCATCTCGCCTATAAGGTGACTATAAGGTGACAGTATTTATTTCTTCTGATAAGCCACATTTTACAGAAGAAAACAAAGGCGCTTTCCTAGGACGCCACAGCCCAGGTTTTATAACATCCAATCTTCGCCACTGCTGTAGATCAGCGGAAGTGGGCCTGACCAAACAAAATGGACGCCCACGGCCAGACGGCCCAGCGGTAGCTGAGCAGGCCCGGCTTTTCGCCTGTCCCCAGTGCAATGTCGCCCTTTCGTCGAGCAGCCCTGCCTCCCGGTGGCGGGATGACCAGGCGGAGAGGCCACCAAGAAAAACCTCGCGGCCGAATTAATGAAGCCTGAGGAGAGGCAAGGAAGTCCGGAGTTCCTTGCCTGCTTTGCGGGATTCGGAGAATGGCAGATCTAACCCGTCGGTTTTACAATCAACTTCCAAACTAGCTGGAACCTGGCTGCAAAAAACCGCGGGGCGGGGCCTCTTCCGGGATGCAAAGCACCCAAGGGCTGATAACCTCCGGGATGCTCAGCTCTGCCAATTTACCCAGACCCAAAGGGCGTAATTGACAGACAATCTTAAACCTCCCTCTTAAGCAAATCCTCGTCCCAGGAACGCCTCTTCTCCCGCACTTCCGATTTTTATTGCTGCTCGGTTGACAGTCGCTTCTACTATGCCGGAGGAAAGAGACTGTTCCGTACCTGGCGCTAAGCCGTCATGATTAATTGTCCGAACCGCAATTAATTGTCTGAACCGCAATGCGATGTATTCACATAGCATGCTTAGCATGAACTTGGTTTATGATTCACAGCGGGGTAGGACTGGATTGATGCAATACACTTAAGGTATAACCTACTTGGGCTCAAAGACTTTGTCTAATTCGAAGACTCGCCAGACTGGATATTGAATCTTGGGCACTGAAATATCAAAGGTTGGATTTCTTCTCTCTCTGACTGTGAGCTCACATAGCTCAGTAATCTGTAAGGAGAGTATTTTTTTTCCCCATCTGATAATTTGTATGAACCAGGCTATTATAAATAAATTATGGTTTCTGTTGATTTGTATGGCTGAAGTCCAATGCTACAATGCTGCACTTCTTTGAGGTGAATAGGAAATAATCCATTTGAACTCAGTGGGAGTTTTTTTTCTGAGTAGATCCACATAGAACTGCACTGCAAAGCTTTTGTTGTATTCTTCCTTGGAGTCAACATAATTAATTTTGAATTAATTAGAATTCCACACCAGATTGGAGAAGGGAAGCAGGCAGACCAGCACTTGTCAAAAGACTTGATGGAGAATGTGGAAGTACTCTGAACTCAGGGAGTTATCTTTGTGACCATTTCCGCTACTGATTTAAAGCACTATTCACCTGTTCCTCTCTTGGCTAAAACAATCCCATCATAACCTTGGCTAAAATAAAATCATATCTCTTGCCCCTCTCTTGGTTCTCCATTGATGGATTTGATGGGATTCCCCATTAATAGAAATGGCGCCCCCTTGGTAGGTTTGCCACTCAATACAGAATAGCAGACAGTTTCTTTTTCCTTTCCCTTTGCTGTTTCCCCTCAGCATATAAACAGCCACATGGAAAATATCCTCAAGGGCACTTCAGCATGAATGAGTTGTACCTGCCATTATTGCCCATTTCTGTAATTTTGGGATTCACAATATGGCTACCTTGATGCTACTTTGTTGATCCATTCCCTATGCCTCGTTTGGGCATTTCCCAAGGTTTGTCTGAGGAAAAAAGTAAAATGAAATGCAGAGGTGGAAATTCTTAAGCAATTCCAAAAGTTGGGAGGAGCATAAGAAGACACAAAAAAAAGTGAACACAGCCCTCCAACTAAAGAAAAATCCACCTCCACCATAAAATAAATGGTGAAAGACCAGAATGGAAGTCACTTCAAACACCTCCCGAGTTACTCACCCCTTCCGTAACTTCTCTACTGCTCTTTGGTCTGGAATACACCCTATTAAAAGGCTTATCCGGGCCACCATCCAATAAATATTCGCCAATCTAGAATGCTTGTGTGCGATTCTATTATTTCTGGAGAAAAGACGGGTGTCCTACCCGGTACTGCAAGAATTGAATTGACTAGTTTTGAAGTGGGTTTGTGATATGAATCGGGATCCAGAGAAATGTCTGAATTTTGACCAAGAAAGTCCTCAAGAAAAGGGAAAGGGTTAATAAAGTACTGGTAACTAAAAAGAAGCCTTAGGGGAGAATGGGACGGAAAAGAGGCTGGGTTTGTTTCCTATAGTGCTTCTGAGCAAGCCATACATGTACCGATTTTCCTTGTTAAAGTCGCCATACATTTCCTATTTAAAATATCATCTTGTGAAGTGAGCCATAAATCTTACACTTTTTACACAATTACCGTTTTCCAAGTTTGGGTTATCGCAGAGTAACCTGCCTCTGCTGCAAAGATTCCCTGAGATTTCGCAAACTACAGTTATTGTAAGCGGAGTAAGGACCAATGAACACCCAAACGGAGGTCATAATTAGGAGTAAGGGCCAATGAATTCAACGAGGTTTATTTCCAAATAAACTCGACTAAAACGCAGTGGAAACGGGAAATCAGATATAAATTAAGACCCTTTTTTCTGAATAATCTGGGAAAAGCTAGTGTAATATGGGGGGAGAGAGGCAGGGGTTTGTGGAGCTTGGAGACGTTTCCGTCGAATGGGGCTTACTTTCCTGGGAAACTGCCGAAAGCAAAGACATTATTCAGCAAATTCCATCAAAATGAATGGATTTTACAGTTCTTCACTTAATCTCCAGGCCGTCGAAGACTGGATACCTCCATTCCATTGTGGGATTGACTCCTAATTGCGTAGCATTTGACAGCGCCTTAAAATGGGACCCCTGTAGTCTTGGCGTTAGAGACAACCTCTTAACCGAGCCAGCTGATTAGCCTGCCCGCTTAGGGATTTGTTGGGAATCAATATACACGCATAAACATTCGCATATATTTACACCACGTATCTTATACGTATTTACTAATGTTTACTACTGTCTCGTTCTGTGTGGTCATTGACAACAGATAAAAAAGTCTGGCAATAGCTTTAACACCGCAAACGGCCCTATTACCAGTAGTGAGAGTAACAAAGGTGCCATTTTGAAAACGAGTTTGGAATTGTAGCCCGGTTCTCAGCTTGGTCGCTCAAAATGAAATTCCATTTAGTTAAATGGGACTTACTGAACTACTAGAGTCTAGAGAGACTATGCGCCGAAAGCTACTCGAAACAGCGTAGTAATATGTTAATTGCAGCCAGCTACTCTGGCTTCGATCATCAACATCACTACTGCTCCATCTGTTGCTGGGACTACTGTAGTAGTATGCGGATTTTTTTTCGTCCTCGCTTCTTAAAACTCTCGTTTTTGTCGAGGGAGCGACAAGATTTAAACATGCTGCCTATCGGAAAGCAGGAAAGTTGAAAATTGGAAATCGAAGAAAGCGCAACTTCTGTCCTGTATTTCGGAGAGGTTGATCAAACAAGTGCCACTTCCTGACGGATGAACCCAATTGCTCTCCCCCCGCAGCTCTGCTTTGCAGCTCGAGGTGAAAATCCACGCGGTCAGCCGGTCTCTTCCTTTCTCCCCCACCCCAATTTCCACCCCAGGCGGCTTTGCTGCAGCCGAAAGGCGACCGGGTGCTGGCATCCAGCTTTCTGTCCCCTTGGCAAAGCCTCGAGCCGTCGGGAGCCTCGTCCAGGTCTCTCCGGCTGGTGTTATTTCCGACGGATTCAGTTCAAAAAGAAAAAGAAAGAAAACATCGGGAGGGGCAGAAACAGGAAAAGGGGAAGAGAAGGGAGGAAAGGAAGGAAAGAAGAAGAGTTTGTAAAAACAAATATGTGACTCAGCGAGGCTGTTTGTATTGGGAGCTGTATTCTCCCCCCACACACACACACACACAAACCGCTTCTTTTTTTAATTCTTTCATGACTCCACTTCGCCCGCCTCCCGTTTCCCTGCCTTCGCGAATAAGCGCCCTTGGCCAAGCGGCGGTGGCGGCAACTGGCCGGCAGGGGGCGCTGCGAAGGTCCAGCCAGCCGCTGCCACCGCTGCAGTTGTCCTGGTTGGTTCGGCGTCGAGTTAACACAATGTTAAAAAGCGGCCGGGGAGTCCGAGGAGCCCTCAAAGCCCCTGCGCCTGCCGCCCGGAGCCCGCCGAGCCAGGGCTGCCACGAGCCGGAGGAGGAGGAGGACGACGGCGAGAGCATGGAGCTGAGGGCGGCCGCGGCGCTTTGCCTCTGCTGCCTCTGGAGCGCCTGCCGCCTCCGCTACGGGCAGCTGGACGCCGCCGTTGTTCGGCCCCTGGCAGCGGCCAGGGACGCGGAGGCGGCGGCGGCCGCCCCCGGCCTCTGGAAGTCAAAGCCCGGCGAGCGACTGAACGGGGATGGCGGCGTGTTCGGTAACGGCACGGTGGTGCCGCATGACTATATGATCGCGCTTTACCGCCGCCTAGCCGGGGGTCAGCATCCCCCCCGGCCGGAGGGAGAGATCATCGATGCCCCGGACAGTCGCCCCAACACCGTCACGGGCTTCGCAGACCAGGCGTGGGCACAGCCACGAGGTGAGCGAACCAACCTGCCCGGAAAGCCCTCCGCGGGCGCCCTCCCCCCCCCCAAAAAAAACCCCGCTGCTGGCCGCGCTCTTGCCGAACAGGCCGGTTTGCGCACGGAGCTGACCCAAGGAATGCGCTGCATCCCGACATGTTGCGCAGGAGTCTCTCCCCTTCTCCTCCCCCCCTCCTCCCCCTCCTCCCCGAGGCTCCCGGAGGGCGAGTTGGATTGGTTCGGTCGGAGGGGTACCTTGATGGAGAAGAGACAGAAACACCCCCCCCCCATATTTATAAGTGCTCTTTCTGCTTAACCTGGGTGGTTTGATGTATGGGGAGGGTGTGGTGTCGGTAGGCTTGCGAGCCGTTTTCCTTTTAACTCTGCTTCAGTGTCGGGATTTTGTTGTAAATGTGGGCGACGAATTTGGGGAGTGAGGGGGAAGGAAAGCCCCGTCGTCCTCTTGGGACTAATTAGCCTTGTCCATTCCCTTTCGCTGTTTTCTCCCCAATTCTTTGCGAGGGGTGGAAGTGTTTGGTTTTGCCTTTATTTTTTTTTTAAGTGTTCTTAATAACGACGGAATCATCCAAACGAATTTAACTACGAGGAATAGACCCCGCGATACTAAAGCCCAGACAGAAGTTATCTGAAAACTGACAAACAGTACAACTCAAATTACTCCCCAATTAATCGGGTCTACCACAGAAGATGATCGATAGGATCCTTCCGAATTTAACCTAAACTAACCGTGTCATCCCTTTAGAGTCTAAGATTTCATGATTTTGCAGGATGACTACATTTGTGATCTAGACTTTGCGGCCGAAAATTGATTTCACGGCTTTCAGTGTTCATACCAGAAATGGATCTTGAAGCAAAGTTCATTTAATCATTAATAACCCAAGGAGAAAATTACTGCAGACAGACTGGGCCTGAGCCCAAATTGCTGCATTTGTTGTAACCCGAAAAAAAGGGAATATGAAATGCGGTGAGGGTCGCAGAGGATGAATAAACCAATAGCACTGATGTTGTTACCTAGTTTGGTAATGAAACGTCCACAAGAAAAGTAAGCTCTCGAGAGCTGTAAGGATTACACCATTAATAGTATTTGTTCTCCGCTTCTAATCACCAAACAACTCAAACAAAAAGGGTTTCCCCTACAAGGAGTTTCTATCCGGGCCCAGAGTCGAATCAAGCCTGCAGATCCCTTTTGAAGAATCTGAGGGTTTGAGTATCTGCGAGGTGCCCGAATGTAGTAATAGCCTCGCTTCAGAAGCAAAGGTGGGCTCAGGTGACCAAATTCCTGGTTTCACCCCTGGGAAATCGTTTGGTCTTTAGGAAAATTGTCCGGAGAAAGTCAGGAAGACCTGAGGGGGGGAAGGAAAAGCAAAGCTTGGGGGTGGGGGGGGGGAAAGGACATTGGGATTTATTGATTCAGGGGAAAATGGGGTTTTCACTGTAACCTTTTTGGGGAAGTGAGAGTGTTCTCATCAGATACAAAGTGGGGCAGGCGAGGGTGACTCCCAGCCTCCCTTCCCTTCTTGCCCGGTAGGCGGGCAGCTGCAATTGAGTCCACCTGATTCCTCGACTGGCTGGAGCGATGAATGGGGCACGCCCGGGATGGAGTGGCTACTAACAGGTGGAAGGCCACGGCGGATGGGGAGAAACGAAGGCCTGGAGCGGCCAGATGTAGGAAACTCCATTCAAAATCCCACGGCCGCCAACGTCTGTGGCTTATTCGATCGGCGCCCGAGCAGGACTTCCGAGGCTGTCCTCCGTCTCCTGTTCTAGCGGTTTCCCCCGGGGGTAATCCCAGACGGCTTCTGCGCGGCTTTTCTTTCTCCCTGGACTGGCTTGGCCTGCCTCGACGGCAAAGGGGACAACTCCCCCCCCCGCCGAGTCAAGACAAGAGAGTCCTTTCCCTCGCCCTCGAGGCCCTGCTGGGACCCCTGTCGGGCGAGGGAGGGGGGACTTTGGCCAGGGGTTTGCGATTGAACTCCTTTGGATCGCTCAAAGTCCGTCGGAGCCCTTCGTGGGAAGAGGGAGGCGGGCAGGAACGGTTAAGAAAGGGCGGACGCGGCTACCCCGCCGCTTGATTTGCCTCCCTGCCGACGGCGGGAATCTTACTCCGCCACCGCTGCCAACCGGGGGGGGGGGCTTGTCACCTTGACTCGAAACGGCGAGCCAATAGCAAGAGTGTCTCGGAGCGCTCATCCGCCATTGGCTGGTCTCTATAATTAGCCGGAACTGCAATCCAACCGGAGAAGAGCGCTTTGCAGCCCAAATGAAGGCAGCCCAGGAGGTAATTAAGATTGCCCGCTCGGAATTTCCCCTCCTGAAGGGCTAAGCACCTTTTTTTTTTTTTTTTTTTGCTGGCGTTTTAATTCCGGCTGCCTTAAAGGACTTTGGTGATTTATTGCTACGACTTTTGTGGCGAGGTTTTCTTCCAGAGTTGGACGCTGCGGGTGACTGAAAAATCACTACATACCAAAAGGCAAGAGAAGAAGGGGGGTGGAAGAAAAGAAAGAGGAAGAGAAAGAGGGAATGAGAGATTACAACTGCAGGAGTAAAGAGAACTTTCCGACTAGTTTGAATATTTTCCCCTAGCTTTTGTCTTTCTTTTCCTTGGCCTGCCTTGTTTTCCTGAAAAGATACCCAGGCCGTAAAAATGTTTCACTCGCCTGAACAACTTCTCGTTCAAATCCTCCCTTTTCTGACAAACGTTTCTTGTAGTTTCAGCGTTCGGCGGGAAATGCCTTCCCAACTGATCTGGGTTGGATGAAACACCGCGTGAAAACAATAGAAAAGGATAAGGAGGGAAGGAAGGGAGAGACGGCCAGCCCATCAACCCTACTGATGAAACTTAGTCGCCCGTTATTCTAATTGAACCAAAATCATCGGCGTAACTGGCAGAGAAGCGCCCTGTCTTGTAAAGATGTGCTGCTGGGAGGGAGAAATGTACTTTTAAAGCTACAAGCGATCCAAAGACAGGTTTAGACTAGAGTGACTGTCTCCTAGATTTTTTTTTTTGTTTGTGTTATGGGAACGAGGGTTTCCCCCCATTAGAGACGAAGTGAAAGACCTCAAGAGAGGAGAGCGGAGTCGTGAGATCTCCTTAGGGACGCGGGACACGACGCCTGCTTGAAATGTCAGCCTTCCACAAGGCCATCTGAGGCTCGCGGGATCTGCGCCCACAAATGTCCTAGTATTTGGGGTTTTTTTTTTTTTTTTGCCTTCGATCAGGTCCGATTCTCAAAAACTGCCTGTACAAGTCCTTGCAGTCTTCTTGGCTAGGTTTATCAGGCGTGGTTTGCCATTGCCTCCTTCCTAGGACTGAGGGAGAGAGGTAGCCCAAGGTCACCCAACTGGCTTCGTGCCTAAGATGGGACTAGAACTCAACAATCTTCCGGTTCTAGCCCAATGCCTTAACCACTGCATCAAGCAGGCTGTTTCCTAATGAATAGAGTTGGGGAAAGACTCTTCGTACCGGAACGCGGGGCAGCAGTGCAACTTTTTTGTCCCCGCAATGGGAGCAAGTCTCCGATCTGCATCCTCCGAATGCGGCTCGATTAAGTGTATTGTAACCGACCATCCTCAAAGAAATATAGCGTACGGGTGGATAGGAACCTCTGCCAAAAGAATTTTCAGCTTTGTTTCTATTTGCATTTACAAACGCAGGTCCTGTGAATCTTACGGTTAAGGCGCACAGATATCTACTGATAAAGTTCACGTGCCAGTATGTCGGCGAGGCAAGAACGCTAGATTACGACTCAGATGTGCGAAGCAGCAGCCGAGGGTATATTTGTGGGTTTTTCGGAGGACGCGTGACTAGAGAATCTATGATAGGGAGGTTGTGGAGTTTGAGCTGGTTGAATTACTCTTTCGACCGGCGATGATCTTTTTGCTGGTTTCTTTTTTGTTAATTGCACAGAATTGTTAAGAAGTTTAGTTCTCTCTCTCTCTCTCTCTCTCTCTCTCTCTCTCTCTCTCTCTCTCTCTCTCTCTCTCTCTCTCTCTCTCTCTCTCTCTCTCTCTCTCTCTCTCTCTCTCTCTCTCTCTCTCTCTCTCTCTCTCTCTCTCTCTCTCTCTCTCTCTCTCTCTCTCTCTCTCTCTCTCTCTATATATATATATATATATATATATATATATATATATATATATATTGATAACGTTAAGGTTGATTCAATCAGAGGACGCTCCTTTAATCAACGAAATTACACTAATATGCTCTATGCTTGTAATAGAAACAGCAGCAGTGCGAGGGGTATTACTTATTTTATGCTTTGTCCTATTTTTTTTTTTTAAATTTCTAACCACGTGGAATTTTGTCTGTTCGCCGATTTGGGAAGAAGCCTCGTTTAATGAGTCGGACATTCATCATTGCTCCTTCTTCTCGAAGAAAACAATAGAAAGGGGAGGGAATCGCGTTATGTTTAGAGTTCGCAGGCTGGCGGACCGTGGCAGGCCCCTTCTGAAGAAAAAAAAAACCCCAATCCAAAAACAAAAAGCAACACTTTCTAAAATATATATATATATGTTAAAGTTCCTCCTGTTGTCAATTGGCCGTTTAAATATTATTAGGGAGCAGTTGGATGATTCCAATTCCCATTGAGCTCCAGCAGGATGGGCAATGAGATTTGTGCTCCTGCAATACCTGGCCACAGGTGGCAGATCTGAGCCCTAAACTTTTCCACCTTGGGCGGCAAGCAGCAATTTATTTTCCGCTCTCCGAGCACAAAGGGCCGCAGACGACTGTGAGTTTGGACGGACGGTGAGCAACTCGGAAAGAAAGTCGGGGTTGTCTTACTTAGAGGCACACCGAAGGAAGGGGAAGAATATCAGGGCAGGTTTGATTTGAGCTTTGGTCCCGATGCTCCTGAAGTAGAAGTCGAGGTTTCGGGAGTCCCGGAGAGGCTTTGAGACGCCGCCGAGGCTTCCTAAGGCCGCGGTTACTGAAGACACGGCCTAGGACCCTGGCTACGATAGCTCAGCATCTGAACTGCCGCGTGATGCCGCTTGAGCAGGAATGAGGCAGACTTTACACCGCCCCGAGGGCGGCTAAGCGGTGATAGAGATCGCAAATCTGGCCGGCAGAAGTTAAGACAGCCGTCTGCTGGCTTCTCCGGACCGCGCGCCTAGCTTGGCCGCAGGTGCAGAGAAGGCAGGAGACGCTATTCTGCGAGCGGAATAATGGTCTGTATTGATCTAAAAGAGCTCCGGTTCGTTCTTTGCTGCCTTCCCCCTTTTCTCCCCCACTGCTGCGGGGACAGGAGGCTTCCGAAGGGCCAAGGAGGAAAGCCTCCTTTCGCAATTCTTCGCGAAGCATCGAGTTCAGTGGAGGATGCGAGGACCAGACACAAAACGGCCCCTTTTCAAATCAGTTCAGAGCCGCTATCCCAAGTTGGCTACTCCCTGAAGTATGGGGGAGCACCGTTCCCAGAATTCCCAGCCAGCAGGCCAAGATCATCCATTCCCCAATGCACCGGTAGACCCACGGATTGGAGAAGAAAAATTCAGATTCTGATCTGCACTCAGACATTCAAGGCTTTCTATGGCTCTAGGCTGGCTTCCTTGTTCGGGGTGGCATAAATTGATTTGATTATACTTGTTGGGAAGAAAGAAAAAGAAATGATAAGGGACTTCCCAGAAGCACCCAGTTAGCCACTGCAACTGGCTGGCGTGGCTATCTTTTAATCAATTCATTAACAAGCACCACAATTAATGGGTGCTGCAGGGCCCATCCTCCAGCTATGAAAGATCCAGTCTCTTTGAAATCCAGGGGCTTCATGGGCCTATGTAACTATGGCTATGTTGAAGGAATGTGCCATTATCTCCTCCCAGAATCCACTCCCCCATTTCCTGATGGTCTCTCCTACAAATACTAACCAAACCTGACCCTACTTAGCGTCAGAGGTAAACTAAGGTCAAGTAATACCTCCAGGTACTGCTGAACTACAATTCCCAGCAGCTCTAATTAGGATATTTCATGTGAGCCCTCTGAGAACTATAGCTCAGCAACATTTGGAAGACCAGCAAGTCCCTTGCTTCACTGCTCACCTTACTTGGCCATGGGTGATTCATTTTATCCAGCATTCGGGGAGGTGGCTGAGGGAACCACATCCAACAAGTACTGCTGAGAAAGCCCATATGAGAATCTTTTATTCATTCTTTTGTTTATTTTGCCTCTTTCTTCCCTTTATTTATTTTAATGTTATGGTGTATATTTATTGTCACATCTGGTTACTTTAATTCATCCCAGGAAAAGTTCATGTCTGGTTCCTAACATAAAACAAGCTGGGATGGGAAGGGGATTCAGATGGGTCACCCCCATAAGGGTTTAACTCACTCAACACTATTCTCTTCCTCCACCTTCTTTCCTGGAGCATTTAAATGAAGAAAATGTGCAAGTAGGCACAAAAAATGATCCTTGACAGACTGGGGAAATGTTTAACTTGGCTCATAGCAAGGAAGAGGGTGGGTAGTGTGGGAAGAAAAACATGGGCCCATTTCACTCCCCCCCCCAAGAGCCCATTCCCCGCTTGGCCTGGGAAATAAATGCAGATGCTTGCTGTAAAGTTCCTTCAGTGTCTCTTGACCTCTCATGAGTGGAAAGTTTTAGGTGGGTCATTTTTTATGGACAGATCCTCTCCAACTGAACTTTTGAAAATTAGATAGATTTCACACACACCCCAATTATCCTCCTCCCTGTACATATTTTTTAAAGCCATTTTTGAACTCCTTTTCCCATGTTCTGTTGAGACATTCTGCACATGCTGAAAAAGAACAACTTTTAATGCAATGTCACAAGGCTTTTTGGGAGAACAGTAGATTCAACTTATTTTACAATAGGCATTGAGTGTGTGGTCTGAGTATCTTTGTAAGCCGCCCTGAGTTCTTGGAATAGGGCGGCATAGAAATCTAATTAAATAAAATAAATAAATAAGTAACAAGTTCAACTTCTGGGGGCGAAGAGGGTCCTTATAGAGAAAAACCAGAATTTGAGGCCCTGAAAGCTTGTCCAAACAGCAACTGTGTCCAATTGGTCAGAAAAAACCGGTGGAGATAAAGCAGGGAGGGGGAAAGTGGATTCCCCAGCTGGCACTTAAAGCCTTGGTAGACAGGGCAGGCAGGAAGGGAATCCCTTTTGGTATAGAGCCAGGGGGATGGAGCCCTAAGAGCAGGGCGGCTCCATCCCCCTGGCTCTTAGGGCACAACAAGGCGATTTCCACCCATCCACTTCACTTCTCTTCTCTTCTCTTCTCTTCTCTTCCAGAAGACTCTTCGTGGGAGGCCGGGCAGCGATACCTCTTCGACATCTCTACCTTGGCGGAGGCGGACGAAATCGTAGGGGCTGAACTGAGGATCCTGCGAAAAGCCGCCGAAAACAGGAGCTTGGCTTCGTCCCCAGAAGGGATGCTCCATCGCCTGCTAGTCTCCGCTTGCCCCGATCAAGCAGGAGGCCGGGAGCCGGGCCTTTTGGACTCCAGAGCGGGAGATCTGCTGGGCTCCGCCGACGCCGCTACGCACCAATGGGAAGTCTTCGACGCCTGGGCAGCCTTGAGGCCCTGGGCAGAACCAGGCGGCCGTCCCCAGCGCCCGCCCGTGCTCTGCTTTTGGCTAAGGGTCGTCTCGGCCCAGACCGGGAAGCTCCTGTCCCCCCGGCAGCTGGGCTTCGGCCGGGAGCAGCCCCCGCGCCCCCACGAGAGGGCCCTACTGGTGGTGTTTTCTCGCACCAAGCGGAAAGACAACCTGTTCAAGGAGATCCGCGAGAAGATCCGGACTCTGAGCGGCGGGTCCGAGCTCCCGCCGGGGTCCCACGAATTAAGCCCAGGCGCTCTGGCCCAACAGAAACGGCGGAGGCGGCGGACGGCGCTGGCGGGCCGGGCGGCGGGCGGGCGAAGCCAGAGCAAAAAACTCCGGAGCCGCTGCAGCCGCAAAGCGCTGCACGTCAACTTCAAGGAGCTGGGCTGGGATGACTGGATAATCGCGCCCCTGGATTACGAGGCGTATCACTGCGACGGCGTGTGCGACTTCCCGCTGCGCTCCCACTTGGAGCCGACCAACCACGCCATCATTCAGACGCTCATGAACTCCATGGCCCCCGACTCCACCCCGCCCAGCTGCTGCGTGCCTTCCAAACTCACCCCCATCAGCATCCTGTACATCGACTCCGGCAACAACGTGGTTTACAAACAGTACGAGGACATGGTGGTGGAGAGTTGCGGCTGCAGGTAACGGCGGCGGCCACGTGGGAGCCTCGTCTTTTTCTCGGCTCCGGCCTCGGCCCTTGCGGGGCGCGGTTCCCGCGGAGCAGGCGCACCACGCCCTCGCAGCCTTCGGAAAACCCAGCAGCCTTCGGGCGAGGCCTGCAAGGCCCCGCGCCCTCTCCGCGGATTTCCTGCTGGGAGATTGGTTTCCTCAGTTCTGGCTGGAGGCGCTACTGCCTCATAGCTGAGTGATGGGGGGGGTTTTGCTGCCTCTCGCGCTCCTACGGCTTCCGAGGTTTGGGCAAAAAATGCCACCGATCCGGCACTTTAAAGCAACGAGAAAACAAGAAAGGGGGGGACGTTCTCTTGGAATCTTTTCCTCCAGCACTCTCCCGGAAGGCTTGTCTTTTCGCCTTCCTGGAGGTTAGTTGAGGCCAGGTGACTTGTGGATGGTGTCTTTCTAGTAGTTTTCCGGCTTCTGATCTTTGGCGAAGCAGTCGGAACTGTGTGATGCACACACATAAACACAGTTTCTACACATATGCATGCACACACGTCCTACCTACACGGTGGCTTTGAAGTATATTCTGAAGGCACACCATTCACAGAGGTCAGGCTGTTGAGATTTAGGTTCTCTGCGGACATTGTCAGCTACTGGAGACACGCTCCAAAATTCACAAGCTGCTGCTTTTTGAGTGGATGGCTGGGAATTCTGGACCCGCTGGGATCCCACCAAGAATACAGTTCAGGGGATGGGATCCCACAGGAATACAGTTTTGCAAACCACTTTCTGACCCTTTCATTTTCCAAAGACTTCCACTGTTCCTTCTTTCCCCTTAGCATTGACATCTTCTTTTAGATTATTGTAGATAGCTTTTTAGAACCATACAGTGATTTCCTTTCCAAGAAGGTGCTCCAGAAGCATGAAAGGAGAACCTACTTGCAACTCTTGAAAGCATTTGTGTCTTTTCCTGGAATGGAGTGTCTCCCAGTGTACTGCAAAGCACCTTTTAGGGAGGGAGCCAGAATTGCTCACATCCCTACAGTCTCCCTTTACGGCATGGGTCTCCAAATTTGGCAACTTTTTAGATTTGTGGACTTTAATTCCCAGAATTCCCCAGCCAGCATTCTTTCATGACATGGCTGGCTGGGGAATTCTGGGAGTTAAAGTCTTAAAGTTGCCAACTTTGGAGATCCCTGCTTTAGTGTCATGTTAAACAATATACTTCAATTACCGCACAGCAAATCCTCATCTTTTATTAAGGAAAATAAACGGGCCCTATTCTCATCATTCTCTGAAATAGGTTGGAGTGAGAGTTTTTGTGGAAACCCACACAATGTGTTAATTAACAGTGAATACCTTCCCCTGTGCCAGGAATTAATGTTTATTTAAACTTTTAAACTCTATGGGGAGTAATCTATTTCAAATTGGAAGTCATTTTTTCTGTTCAGATTAGTTGGGGTGTGTTTATGTGTGTATACAAGCATACACTTGTGCATACCACATCTTGATAAAAATGGTGAAGGATCCACAAGCTGTCATTCCTGCTTTTAGTCTTGGCACACATGTCGATTTTCCCTGCAGATGAATAATGAATAAATATTGATCAAGTGTTTAATAATATTATTACCACTGTCAATTGAGGGTTGAAAGACATTTTTCCTACCCCTGCAAAATTTTGCTGACAAAATGATGTTGTGACTGATGAAATATTATACAGAAATGGGGGGAAATTCCTTGTTGCTAAAACAACTTAGTGAGGTGCGGATTAAAGAACAGTGAAGGCATCTGATGTTCTTCAGATATATTGAATATTTACTCCCATCAGTTCCAGACAGCATGTCCAATGGCAAGGATTGTAGAAGCTTCAACAAAAATGTCTGGAGAACATCAAATTGTCTAAAGTGGTCCCAATGTTCTGCTTTCATTTTTCCCTTTTTGTCCATGGTGCCCTTTCAGTGTTGTTTTTATCTTCACAGAGTTTCTCCATGGGTAGGGAGTAAATAGGTCACCATGAATTCATTTCAGAGAGTTAATGAATGCACTCAGAAAATATTGTGTTAGAGCCAGTTGATTCTCAAAAGTCTGTTAGAGATCTCAAGTATTGATACGAAGCTTGTCCTTAGTTTGCCCAGCTTAAATCTAGTGCTTTGTTTCTTGGCTATGGAGGAATGTGTTAGCCAATGGCTTTGAACTACAAATTTATTCAGAAGTCTGAAGTGCTGAAATGGCTAAAAACAACATGAGATGGTAGCAAAACAGCATTGCTATAATATCCTACCCACGACTGATTATAAGTACTGCTGAGTCAATCACCTATTTTGTACAAAGAGCTCAGGGGAGATGACCTTTGTGTTGGGGTGGCGCATTTCCCTAATTCCTAACTGGAGCTCCTTTGTGGTATAGCCATAATGGAAAACTGAGTTTTCCAATAAAGGAATGCTTCAGATTGGAGTGAACAGATTTTAAGATTGCATGGCTTACTATTTTAAATAGAACTCTGAAGACCCAGATAGAAAAAGCAGCTCCATATATAAACAAGAAGAATTGGGAATTGAGAGCATGCCCTAAATTCAGTCAAAAAATTCAAGATACTACATCTATTAGATTTTGTTTAGGGGAAGGGGAAATTTTGATCATTGTAATTATTACTGGAAGTGAAAAAAAACCCTTTCTCTACCGCAAATCATGAGCTACCAGTAAATGTATATATATTCCATTTTAATGGCAAAAACCTCAGCTGAAGAGCCTAAGTATAATTATGGAATGGCATTGGAATGGAGTTTCTTATTTAGGGGAAATATGCTTCTACTGAGGTGGATTTTACAGTCTGCTTTTTGCCATATTGGCAGAAGTTTGTGGGAGCTGACTCAATGAGGTTTAAATTGGAAAATATTGCTATATCTGTAGCAATGAACAATGAACACATGCTTTTTAAAAAGTTTTTTTTTAAATGAACAATAGGAGAACTCTTGCCTAAATATCTTATGGGAGCAAAACAAACAAATAAAGCAACTTGCTGATAGAAATTTGAATAAAAGACAGAAAGTTGTCTCAGAGCTATGGCTTTTGATTCATTTAGCTGAATGTTTTCAAACTTGGCAACTTTAAAATATGTGGACTTCAGTTCCCAGAATTCCCCAGCCAGCATACTACTTACATCTTAAAGCTGCCAAGTTTGAAAAACATTGATTTAGTTATTTTTCATGAATTGCTGGGTCTCTCCTAAGGATTTTCCCCAGTTCTTCTTCCTACCCATTTGCTTCATTGATGGATGGGTCTTGCTGCCTTAGATATTGGAAATGATCTATAGCTATCATGATGGCTACTGCTGGCTGAATTGTCCATGAACCTGACCACTTTCCAGATTAGTGGCCATCATTAATCTTGTGCTAGCAACAGACTGTACAGTTTAAAAATGCAAGGTCTGAGGAAGTATGTAATTACAGTCCTGAATCACTCATTCTTCAGTTAGGACTACCAGTTATAACACTCTGAGAGATGGACATAACTACTTTCCCCACAGCATAGATAATTGTAGATATCTTTATGATATTCTCCTCACTGGATTTTAATCAAACTAAGCATTCCTAAATGTAGATTTCCCCCCAATAAACTAGATGTTCCAACTCCTTGATTGATTGGTTTAATTATTTTTTAAAAGTTATCTTTTTAGGAAGTGTCTGTTAATATTTCGGGCTTCTAAGAATTCAGTATATCGCCACAACTTTTTTTCCTGCCCCAAAAGTTCAAAATATGCTATAGCTCACTTGCAAAATACACTTGCAATGCATATAGAATATCCTTGATTCAATCCTTGGAATTTCCAGTAATCTAAGACACTATCTAAAATATTAAAAAACAACAACCCTCTAGTCAGTGTTGAACTAGGAGAGGGATGGAGCTTGCTTTACCTGGATTGTTGTGAATTACTATTTCCAGCATTGGCCAGGGTCTATTGGGAGCTATAAATGCATCTGTTCCCCATTGCTGGCATAGGTAAAACTGAATTAGAAAGTTATGTGCCATATTGTATAGCTGTCATGCGCTTTCCCATCGCTGTTAGTGGTTAACAAGCATCGCCTATAGCACAAAAAGTCATGGCATTCTGTTTTTTCTTTCACAATGCAGCATGATTGGTATGCTCAGCCACCAATGTTAAGTAAAACAGCTGTTATCATTATTCACCATTTATTAGAGGCAGAAAACAAACAATGAACTTGTCAGATTGGAATCCCCTTGGGTGCTGGGCATTTGCAGGCTTTCAGCGGGAAAATACACTCAGACTGAAGAGGCCTAGAGGTGCCATCTCAAATTGTAGCCTCTCCTTCCATTGGCAGGAGTCTTCTGAAGCACAGAGGGAGGTCAAACTGTTTGTTTGCTCAACTTCTGCTTCCGATTATGATCTTTTCCTGCCAATTCTGCGTCTTGATGATTGAAGGCTTGTTAATAACACTGCCAGGGAAGGTTACAAGAGGAGACAAATGTGTTGCAAGTCCTTCAGCTGGATTGTTAGTTTCTTTGGGTTTTTGGAGTGAGGCAGAGAAAAAAAAGTTACAGAATCCCTATGTCCTAATTATATCTGAAGATCATAGTATTCCATAGATTCAGCCCGAACCTGAAATTTCTGTGCATCTTTTATATTTGTATTTAATATTCTGAATGCGATAAACTTTTCCTTTTCACTCTGTTTTTTGTTTAAAGAGATCACCTTTAAAGATCACAGTTGGATCCCCTCTTGCTTCATATTTTTGGTAGAAAGTTAAGTGGTTTATCATGTTTGCTCTACAGCTGCATTAGCAGAGCATTGAAAAGACTCTTTTCTAGCAGGGGAGAATTCAATGTGGATTAGGTTGGCTTTCAACATGGAGGCGTTAAATTCAACAGATGATACTTTCTCCATCTTTGCATCTCTCTTCATCTGGAAAGTAATATCCCCTTTATGGCTCAGATGTGTTTTAGAGACAACAGACAGCACCTTCAAACCTACCTGGTCAGGACTGAACTGAGATGCAGATTAAAATGAAATTAGAGAGAAAGTATTAAACTAGACCTTTGCAGGTCCAGGTGATGCTTGCAGTTAGACATATGAGTATATACAGTCCTTGGAGCTGCCTGCATGAACAGTTGGCGCTGGCTGGCACTTTGCTCTGTCTGAATTGTAGCCAAGTAAAACTGGATCTGGTCTGATATGTAGATATTCGTACACTCGTCTCATTCCAGTTCTGCTTATCAGGATTGTGCTCTCTCTAAAAACTTTATGGTTAAAAATATTGCACCAAGCTTAATGCTGCTCATACATTGCTTTTTAAAGGCTTTTAAATTCTTATTATTGATAGGAATGTATTGTTAAGTGAGAAACCTGAAAAGAGAGTGACTAGATGGTCTTTGGCCTTTTGACAGTGTTGTGTTAGTTTTTCTCATTAGATTTTAGAATAAAATACAGAATACTCCCCTTCTACTTTCTGTTAAATTCTTTACATGGATATTTGCTCTGATTTAATTTTTCACAGCCTCTAACTGAACTATAATTTGGGACACATTTCATTAATAAATACACTTTCAGTTTGCACATGTTAGGAATTTGAGGTTGGACGCTGTATGTAATTACCTTTCATCTCTCTCCATTGTTTACCACCATCTCTGTGTGACAGCATATAAAATGCGTCATTATTAAGCTCCTATTCTAGCAAAACAGGATATTATAAATTATATAAAATGATAAAATCATATAAATATATGGAAGGGACCTGATACTCAATCTCATCAGTCTTTATGGTTCAGTGTCTTTATACTTACCTGAAGTAATTCTGATTGGATAGTGTGTTCTTTTTTCAAGAAAGGTGCATTGTACTCCATCCCCACCTTTAAAACTTTTTATTTTCTAACTATAAAATGGAGCCCTTAATTGGCACACTTATCAAATGAATACCATTGAAACAAATCTCCTCTCAGATATAAAGCTACTTGTAGTGTACATACTGTATAAAAACATGGCAAGGGGAGAATAAGATATATTTAGCTGAGATAAAATGTTTCATCAAGGTCAGATTGGAGAAGATGCAGGTTTTTTGTTTTTTTTTAAAAATATCATAATAGAAAAACAAAACCTCCACGATATTCTGTTTTTGGAGAACCGCAGTGGAACAGCAACAATTCTGATCTTGCCATAAACAATAAAGCTTTTGCAGGTTGTTTTTGATGAGTGGTGGAATCTGCAATGACCTCTAAAAAAACAAAGGATTTGTTGAATTTTTATCAGTATACTTCATCCACAAAACTTTACTCCCTCTTCAGAAAATGTTTACACAAAGATGCTTGATACATGCATGTATAATATACTTGCATATTTATTATTTACCTTCACTTATGGAAAGCAAGATAAGTATTTTATGCTACAGTCTTTATGTGGTTTGTGTTTGAAAGCAAGCCCAACTATGCCTAACTTTTGCAAACTGCAACAAGTTACATGCAGGAGACTGAAAGAGAGAGTGCTTTGGGCTTCCTAAATGGTATCTGCAAGAACCCAAAAAGTGACAGGAATGTAGCCTGCCTGTGACATAATCTTGGCTCTGCTCTGTTAAATGCAACCATTTCAATGGCAGATTTTTAAAAAAATTCTGCAATAGAAACTCATGGATGCACAAAGACAGATATTTGCACCTTCCCCTTCTCTCCTCTCTCCCAACATCTACATTGGTTGGAATCCATCATAATTTTATTGACCTTGGTGGAGATACGCCTGATTTACTGTGGGTTTGGACTCAGGTCCCATGAATGTAATTTATCTCAAAATATGGCCAGAGGGAAGAGAGTGAAAATGTCTAAATAAAAAATAGTGTTGCACATTTTGACATTTTTTACATTGTTGGGTTGCAAATAGTTGAATAAACTTTGGCCAGACCTCAAGAATGCCCCCACAGTTCATGGTTTTTGGTTTTTGCTTGCTTTTCTCATCAATATTTTCTCTCATATCAGCTTAGATGTTGACGATTCCTTTCTGTAATTTGTGCTTCACTTTCCTTGAATAATTTCAGAAAGAGCTAAATATATGTGGAAATGAAGCCATTGGTAATTAGTCTTTAAAAGACAGTGTAAGAAGGCCCAAGTTGTTACAGTCCAGATCCAAAAACTGTGGATGCATTTAAGATGTTTATGTATTTCCTTTCTTCACTAAGAAGAACCTGGATTCTTTTTTTTTTTTACTTTTTTTTCTCCAGGAAACTAGCTGCATCTTCTTTATTCTATATTTTGAATGATTCAGAGAAAAAATATTGTTGGATTATATTTAATTTCTCTGGCTAAGTAAATGCAATTGCTTTCTCTGTACACTAAAAAAAATATTTGCAGTCTCACCCCAAAACCAAAGCAGCATGCCTCCAATTCTTCATCCTAAATTATACCTTTAGTTCTCTTGTGTCAAAAACTCCAGATCATTTTCTTTTTCTTGGTCTTTCTTATTTTTTAAACTTTGTAGAACTTTTATTTACAGTGTTCCATAAATCAGTGTATATAAAAATAGATGCCTATTTTCGGGGTGGGGGTTAAAACGTTATGTGGGTCTGAATGTGTGAAATGTTCTATGGAAGATAGCTCTGTAAGCAAAGGTGTAAATGCACTGTACGTATTCTAAAATTTAAATAGATTGTACATAATGGATTGTAAATCAGTTGTAAACAAGCAATATATATTTTCTTGAATATATTACATAGTGGTTTATATTTGTTAAATAAGCAATTATGTATACTCTTAACTAACCATTTAATATTTTGTACAGATAAGTTTATTAAATATTTTATTGATATATGCTTCTCTGCATTTTTCTTCAGAATTTTTTTTTCAGTATTGCAAGTTGGGATTTTCAACTAGAAATGATATTTCTATTGCTAGTTGGGGCTTTTGCAAAAAAAAATCCAACTCTAAGCTATATCCATTTATTCAGTGCTTTTATCCACAAGTGCTTTATCGTCATCGCTGGATTTTTAATTCCCCCAAACCTTGTGCAGGATACTGCTTTTCTCACTTGGCATCTAGAGACAGGGAAAGTGTCACCCAGGTGAAATAGTGACAAAGATGTTTTGTTTCACTCTTTCAGGATTGAAAGGCCAGGAGTTCAACCTCTAAATTGGCCAGTTATACAGGAAAGATAGATGTACAGTAGTTGTCAGGAAATGTATACATTCCATACACCCTTCTGCATCCTTCTGGATTGAGCAGCTGAGGGGAACTGCCTTTCTGCCTGCATCACTGAGTAGGGCAGTGGTTCTCAACCTGGGGTCTATGGACCCCTGGGGACCCATGATGTCATAAGGGGTCCATGAAGTCTTGAAGAAATGTTATGATTTAAATCTTGAGTTAAATCCTGGGGGTCCATGGCCATGATCTATGGCCACAAAAGATATTTAAAGAGGGTCCAAGGTGAAGAAAAGGTTGATAATCTTTTGTATGGTTTTTCTATCCTGGTTTTTCTACCTGTGTCAGAATGAGCCAGTGCTTGAATAAACCATTTCTTAAGATGATGTCCATCCAATATGTGGTAAGTCAGCTCTGTAGCACCTGGGGCCCTCTGGTTAAATGGCTTTCTGCCTCCAGGTTCTGGCTAGCTTCCAACATGTGAACATCACCTCTCACCACAGCACCTGTATGCTAAGGGAAGATATCATCTGAGGTGAGGTGTATGCTAAGGGAAGATATCATCTGAGGTGAGGTGTATGCTAAGGGAAGATACCATCTGAGATGTAGAAAGTAAGGGAGGTCCTTGATGGAGATGTACAAACCACCGTGTGATAAAGATAAAACATATTTTAAGGCTACAAAAGAGGGATAACATTTGAAAGAGATACATATAGGGGTCACACTAATTCACTAAGTATAAAATGGGGGAGGATGGACAGCACAATCAGACTTGCAAGATTCTATTATAATAGCCAATCTCAATAACATCAGTTTTTAGCCTTCCTGTGGAGTTCATTTCTTGGTCTGATCTACTTAGTGGGGCTGATGTCACCTTGCTTTATCTAATTACAAGACCCATCTAGAGGCCACTGCTTTTATACCAGACAATTTAAGCCAAGCTGTGTTCCATCATTCTTTCAAACTGCCTATGTTCCACATTAGATTTCCATTTCAAACTTCTATAGGGACATTCCTGTTATGGCAATATTTTTTTTCCAGGAAATAGTCTTGTTCGAAACCAGTCTCCTGGTTCATTCATTAAAATGAAATCAAGGAAGAGGGTAACTAAATGAAAAGAGGAGAACCCCACCATAGATCTCCTTCTACCAGTATGTGGGCAGCATTTTAATATTTATTTAAGCTTCAGTGGGCTATGAATTAACATCTCCAGAATCCTACCAGTGGTCTTTATAACATTCAAAATGGGAAGCCCTCCATCTCCGTCCCCATCATGGACAGAATAAAATATATCAGTGCTGAAGAAAATGTGACAAAATGACTAGTAAAGGTGACAAAATGACTAGTAAAAACCTAATACACAGCAAATATATATAAAAAAAGTTCACCTGAGTCATCATCTTTATCATCTAATGTTAAGGAGTTCATGTCAATGACTAACACTTCTTAGCTATGTCTTCTTTTACACAAGGACAATGGTGTTCTCCTTCCATGGTTTCATTTTATACATAAGTTGCTCCATAAATTCTGCATGAACACTGCTTAAAGCAACAGCAACTTTTGGCAGTCACTCTATATTCTCACTCTATAGCTTTCTCTTTCAGTGTTATGTACTGCTTTAATTACTCTTGGTCACTAGGAGACTCTCAGTGGGTTCTTACATTGCCTAAATTTCAATAAAGAGGCTTTGGGGCACACAATAATCTCAAGTCTTAACTTGACCCCATGACCCTGAAAATAAAATGACAGCCTCCAGGGTACTAGTGAGTTTTTATCATTCCACACAAAGTGTTAAGTAGGTTTACTAACAGCCACATTCTTCTCTGTTATTCAAACAAAGTATTAGAATAATGAGAAGATCAGAATGGATTAGTGGAAATAATATGCTAAATTATCTATTGGTCATAATTTTTATGATGAATATGTTTGTGTAGATCAGTGGTTCTCAACCTTTCTCAGGTTGAGACCCCACTTGCCCCGCCCATGCGCGCCGTGACCCTGACTTGGGTGCGCGCGTGCGCGCCGGAAATTTTTTTTTAAAAAAAATTAAAATAAATAAAATTAAAAAAAACAAAATGGCAGCCGCGACGGGCGGATCGCGCATGCGCGGATCGGCCCATCGCACGCGCCATGCATGCGCGCATCCGTGCGTCACGGTCCGCCATTTTGTTTTTTGTTTTTTGATTTTGATTTTTTTTATTTTTTTTTTTTAAAAAAATTATTATTTTTTTTCGGCGCGATGGGCGGATCTGCGCGTGCGCAGCGCGCGCGCGCAAAAAAAATAAAAAAAATAAAAAAAATTTAAAAAATTAAAAAATTTTTTTAAAAAATTAAAAATAAATAAAAATAAAAAAAACAAAATGGCGGCCGGCGGTGCCCGGCGACCCCCGCGAAATGGTCGCGCAACTCCAAATGGGGTCGCGACCCCAAGGTTGAGAACCACTGGTGTAGATAATGACATTTAGAAATCTTATAAGCTACTCTTTGGATATAGACAGTCTGGTTCTTCTTGTGCAGAATGTTCGGCCTTTCTACAAATACAACAATTATATTTGATTTTTAAAAGCAAGTTCCTCACCCAGGTTATTATAATGAGAAATTGTGTAAAGGAAAGTTTTATTTATTCATTTGATTTACATCCTGCCTTTTCTTCAGACGCTCAAGGCAGAATTCAACGCTTCCTTCTTTTATTTTCTCTCACATCAACAGCAACCCTGTCAGGTGGAATGGGCTGAGAGAGAATGGTTGGCCTAAAGACACCTGGTGACTGATGATGGACTTGAACCTATGTCTCCTTGCCCTTACACCACTATGTTTTATCTGAAAAGAGAGGGTGAAGGTTTGTTCTCCGAGCTTGTGGATTGGTTTCCAAATGTTTCGTTACCAGGCTAGGTTACATCTTTAGTGGCAAACCTCTGATGACTCACACCTAACCCATCACAAGACCCTCATTTGACACACCCACACCTGAAGCCCTTATAAACAGATGAGCACTGAGACAGACTTCCCCTAAACGCCACTAAAGATGTTATCTAACCTGGTAACGAAACATTTGGAAACTAACCCACAAACTCAAGAGAACTAACCTTCACCCTCATCCTACACCCAAGCTACAGATATTTGCCATTATTGCATATCTGAAAAGTCACAAGCAGGTTAGGAGGTCAACTCTCCAACTCTGTTAATTCCTCTCAATTATCTTTTGAGTGTGGGAATTCAGAAACGTCAAAAAATGCATGAATTAATATAATTCCATTTATCTGTATAGGACTATGGAAATACTTAGAACGTACAGAAAGGATAAAATAGTACTAGCTTTTCACTCATTAAAGCCACTGTATCTTTTGCAAGACTCACTTGCTCACTCCTCCTACCCAACTACGTACACATGCAACCCATTTGCTTTGTAAGCAGGTCGGAATAGCTTCTAGAGTAGCTTTTCAATTCATGAAAAAAACCTGACCCTTTAAGTGATTCAAAAACAAGAGTTGCCCAGCTTTCATCTGTACTCGAGGCTTTAATTGAACAGTTGCTCTGTTTCACTCCAACCACATTTACAGAGTCCCAAGTTTTGGCTTCTTCACTGATGTGTCTTTTGTTCTATCTGCACAAAATGGAACATGAGAGCAATTCTTTCAGAATTAAAAAATCTGCAAATGAAACACACGGGAAGCTATCTAGGGGAAACATAGATGTGTTAAAGATGACCTTTGTCTTCCCATTTTCATGACTTTAGCCATGAAAGCCAGCTGTGTGATCTTGGGCTAGTCCCTCTCTCTCTCAGCCCAAACTACCTCACAGGGTTGTTTTTTGTGGGGAAACTGGGAGGAGGAAAGTGTGTTGGATATGTTCACAACCTTGAGTTATTTGTCAAAATAATAAAGAAGGGATACAAGCCAACCAAATCTCAATGCAAATCCCTTTTATTTTCTGCAAAGCAAATACTTTCCTCCACACAAACATATTTTGAAACTTGCAAAGCGATGAATAGCAATTTACAGTGTTGTGGTTGTTTGTTCTGAACAAACAAAGGTAGAAACGACTGTAAAACTGCACTCCTAGTACTTGCTCTTGCTCAGTTTATTCCATTTAATTCAAAATTAAAATGATAACATTTATTCATTACTTATCAATTTCAGTTTTCTGCCATTGGGAGAACAGCACTCTGAAGCAAAGATCAAAGGAATCTTCAAATGCAGAAAGCAAGAAGAAGGTAACGGTATTATTAATGAAGAACAATTCTTAAAACTAAACTAGTATTTTGCATTAAGCAATTATAGTTTACAAAATTGGTTTAAATTATCACAATCTTATATGCCCATGTGTAAACAACTAGCGAGCACAAACATTTTAAGTTTCAAATGAAAGCAGGCAATGAATCCCTATGATTAAAATTGTGTTAGGAAATACTACAATAGTTCCAAGATAGGTTTATTAAGATGACCAGATAATGAAAAGAGTAGCAAAAATTAATAAGCATATTCTGAAAATAGGCTGTCACTGTTACGGATGGATCAAGCTTCACTGCATGAAAGTCTCCTGTGGTCAATGCTGGGTGTTTTCAATTAAATATTGAATGCTTAAAGAGTTTGAAGAGTTTCCTTTTGGCAGGCAAGACTATTACTACCAGATTATAAATGTTCCTCTGCCTAATCACATCTTACATACAAAAATATTGTAGGAATATGTTTTTTTAGCTCTAAAAAACACTAGGATTAAATGAGACCAAGGAATAGAACAGTGTACAAACAACAGAGTTATGTAAATGTAATGCCCCAAAAGAATAGTTTTTTACAGTCCAAAACCCCTCCTGAAATATTAGATACAATGCTAGTCATGCTTATGCCACCTGGATTCCCAATATTAGTATCTGCTCAAGCAATATATATGCATACATAGATCAGAACATTTAATACACCTATGGATAGTGTATTCACAATATCTTGTCAAAGTCCTGGGGCAAATATCTTGTGGCTCTGTTTATACACACATACAACTGGGGGGCGGGGCGAGAGGGAGCTTTATGTTGATATACTAACCACAGGCAACAGAGGTGCTAGATAAGGTTAGTTGTCCTATGAAATGGCATCAGGGTTGGTTTGGATTAAACTAACTTCCACCATTAGAAGAACCCACAAGGAACAATTGCAAAACTCTCCCTTTCTTTCTTCTGCTGATCCTGAGGCTAAATTAAGATTAATGTTTTAGATAGGCCAGTCCTCTAAGAATCCCCCCCCTTTTAAAAATCCTTGCAGCAACGAAGAGTGGAGATGAAGCAGGCTGAGAAGGGGATGGAGCTGGTTAAACCTTGTACCCATCCTGCCTGCAATGGCTTCAATCAACAGATGAATCCTTTCCTGTATGATTAAAACAACCACCACTATCACACAGCAGTCAGGGAGAGCCTTCCAGGCACCTTAGCAATGCCTGGGCTTCCTGCCAAGATGGCCGCTCTCTTTGTTGTCTGCTACCAGCTTGGAGTTTTCCTGGGGGTGGGGTGGGGGGAATCACATAGCACAGAACCAGCCAACCCAATCATCCAAACACAACTCCTAAGTTTGCAGAAATGTGAACCAAGTGGCAAACAGTTTCTTCTTCTTTTTGTCTTTCCCATCCCGGTCAGCAGCAAATAGCAGTGCTGTTGGAAATGAGGCTTCTTCCAGTTGTGTCCTGGGCTTTTTTCAGGGTGGGCCAGAAGCAAAAAAGAAGTCAAATGCACAGCATGTCTGTGTGCACAATTTTCCATTAGTCTCCCCTCGCAATCACAGGGTCCTCCTAGTTTAGGTAGTGGTCAAGGTTAGGGAGATAAGGACAAGCATACAACATGGCATTTAACACAGGATGCTGTACAAAATAATTGGGTAGACCCGAAGAAGTGTGTTTCAGGATCAGCTTATGGTGCACAGGTAATCCCAAGCCTCTATTCCTCCCAATTTCCCAAAGTATGAGCAACATAAGGCTTAATATATTTGCTTTTGTTTTTTGTGATTTGTTAAAAATCACAAACAAATGAAAAAAGGAGGTAGGGAGGGAAATGTTCCATACCCAAGCAGTGACTATTTCTTGAGAAACAAATTAATAAAAGTGCAGTATGTCATCCAAGTTCTGTCTGTTCTAAAATAACATATGCAGTTAGTCCTTGACATATGACCATAATGGAGCCTGCGGTAGTTACTAGGTAAATGTGATTGTTAAGCAAATCCATTGTTTTCTATGGCGAAGAACTTCTGTAACTTTGAATGGTAGATAAGTAGTAAGCAACCGGTCATAAGTCAAGGATTACCTGTAACTCAGCAATTATTCTCACTGTCTGAAGCAAAAGGTTGCCACATGCTGGGTATTCAGGTATCAAGGGCCTTGAATGAAGTGGAGCAGACAAAATGCTACTCTACTTTTAACATTTGCAGACCTGTAACCAACATACTTACAACTTTCTCAATACAGATAGTTCTTGACTTAACAATCTTTCATTTAACAATAGTTGAAAGTTACGACAGCCTTGGAAAAAGTGATTTGTGATCTGCCTTCACACTGTCATTATACCACCTTCATATCACATGATCGCAGTTTGGGAGCCTTGGTAACTGGCTCATGTTTACTACTGGTGCAATGTCCACCAGTCAACATGTTCCTGATTTGGGATCTTCCCAGTGGTTTTCTGAAAAGCAACTTCAATTGGAGAAGCTGAATTTGCTTAACGCCTGTGTGATTCACTTAACAACCATGTTAAATGGCCACGTTGCAAGCACCTGAAATTGCTTAACAACTGTAGTAAAACTGGTCATAAAATCCGGTCTAATCATGTGATGGCTTGCATAACAACCAGTCTCTATTGTGGTCATAGGTCAAGAATTACTTGTAAGAAGTACCATACTTTACTAATTCATTATTGGTTCTGCTTGTGAGCAACATAGTTCTTTTTCTGCACACCAAATCTCTTCCATCACAATGGAAGTTGAAATTAATTTAAGCAATAACAACAATTTTGTAGTGATCTGCTATTCTAACAGCATAACCATAAATTAGATGCTATTTTCCCCCAATGGTGAATGACAATCGATTCTAACCCTAACCACCTCAACAACAGTATGGGACCCAATTATGGATGCAATACTACTACAATTTATTTATTTATTTATTTATTTTATTTTAATTAAATTTATATGCCGCTCCTCTCCGAAGGAATATAATATGAGCCATCAGGTTAACACCATAGCTTCCAGAAAAAAGCAAACCCTAATGCACAGACAAAGCAAGGCAAATCCATCAAAGAAGATTACATGGCCACAATACAATGAATTCCTTCTGCTATTTATTCTGTCTCCATCATAGCTTGGCAAGATCATCCTGTATCCAGCCTGTTATCATTTCAGCCATTTCTTTGCTGGAATCCATGACAAAAGAATGGCGGATTCCTTTCTCACAGATTCGAATATCTCCGTCTGGAAACCCCATCTTCATCTCTTCGTAGTACTGCAGAGGACACCATCCATCAGTTGTTCCATAGTAAAAAATCAGCTAAAATAAAAATAGAGAAGTGTCTTAAATTAAAGATTACCCGGGGGGGGGGAAGGCCAGAGCTAAATCCAATTACTAGACAAAAAACTAAGACATGCATAATATATATATCCATGCTCCAAAGAGAAATTCAAGGACCATGGTATACTATGGTAGATTATAAAACATCGTACACATTTCTTAGAAATACCTTTGTAATAAATGTCAATGGTCAGAATTTTTTCAATGGAGATTACTGAGATGTAAGACACTTTTCAACAACAGACTCCAATCAAGAGAGACCTATTGAGAATTATTGCATTGCCTAGTAACCCAATGTAATGCTAAGGATAGCCCTTGATTGGGAGGATATTTATCCATAACCAACACAGCAGGTGGAGACTACAGTGGATTTTTTACATCTGCTTATCTACAGGCAGAAACGTTTCTTCTGCCAGGAAAATCCAGGAAGATTTGTCCCCCTGCTTCTTCAAACTGGATGCAAAGCAAAAGTCTTAGATGTAAAAATTGGAACCCGAGGATCAACAGGATTTGTTTCCAAGCAGGCAACTTAGTATGGGCTGTTTATTTATTTACTTATTCAATTTGTATAGCCGCCTATCTCAAACCAGTAACTCTGGGTGGCGAACAATCATCAAAACAAACAAACTTAGTATGGACTGTTGCACTTTCCAGTTGCTTTTGTTTTTACTTTTAGGGCCAAATCAGACATCATACTAAATGCGTTACTTTGTCAATTTTTTATTTTTTTAAAAAAACTTTTAAATAAATAGCAGCTGCAGATAGGGAAGGATTTTTCACTGGGATCTCAGCATGCAGGGAAGGAAGGTGAACCCTTTCCTCCAAAACATGAACTGGGTGTCACAGCCCAGAAGAAAAGTGAACAAAGAAAATAGAGCAGATCCAGACTGCCCAAGGAAAACATCCTGACATCTTGTGCTTTGCTTGCAAGTTATCTCTGTGTAATTAAAAACTTGTGGTTTCTATGACCTTGAAAACATTTCATCACCAACAGGAGCCATCTATATATCCCCGAAAAAAAGCAAGTCCTTTCTTCTTTCTGGACTGCACAGACGCTACACAACAGAGTCTCTGCATTTTTCCTTGCTTAAGCTTCAGTTCTTCCCAATCCATGATCACTAGGGCTATAAACTTCTGGGACAATTTTTTGGGATGATCAGCTTCTACTTCATGTTGTTAGCTCTCCTGTGCTGAGACATCAAATTCATGCTTTATATTTAGATGAGTGCTTCATTTTGCACTACTGACCCCTTTCTTCCCCCCACCATAGTTCTATCAAAATCTGCCTCCTTATTTTATTGATATACTGGATGGAAACTGATCAAAGAGAAGCAACCTAGAACTAAGGAGAAATTTCCTGACAGTTAGAATAATTAATCAGTGGAACAACCTGCCTCCAGAAGTTATGAATGCTCCAACACTGGAAGTTTTTAAGAAGAGACTGGGCAACCATTTGTCCATTTGTAGGGGGTTGGACTCGATGACCTCCAAGGTCCCTTCCAACTCTATTACTATTATTATTGTTGTTGTTGTTCTTGGTCTTGTTGTTGTTACCCATTGTACAGGATGACATACAATGAGTCCATCCTCTTATTCTTCCCCACAATGCCACCTGTCAGGAGATGGGGGGGGGGCTAAGAAAGATTGAGCCAGAGCCATCTACTGAACTTCCAAAGGTGAAAAATGATTAGAATTAAGCTTTTAGTTGATCACTTGGATCACCATCCCACACTGACTATCTGACTCAGATTTGGACCAAATCAACACTATCCAAATTTAACCTTAGTAAATTTTCTTGATATTGTATCATCAATATGTTTTAAAAACAAACAGTAAAAACTTCAAAGTATTCCCTCACAACTCTTGTAAAATGAATATGTATTTAATTTTTCATAAATATGCAAAATACAATGGCAGTTAGTTGAGATTGTTATCAATGGGATGTTTCAGCATTTCTAAGAAAGCAACTATTTTCTACAGTGATCCTATGCCATTAAAACTAAGACCTCTCAAAGAAAGTGTCAATCCTAACAAAAATGTGTTAGAAATATCCCTAAAAAATATTTCTGTCTGTTCTGTGGTTGCTAATATGGAATAAAAACTTCTAAATGTCTAAGAGATATAGAGATCTCAGTGCTTTCAGTTCAGGTGTTAAAATTCATAGCAACAGAATTGTGCTAAATAAATCAGACCTTGTGACCAAATGTATTTTCAAAACAGTCAGTGCTCAAATAATAAGCCTGTGTTTAATTCAGTCATAAATTGAGACAAAAGGAAGGTTCTGCCTATTGTAACATTTGCCATTAAAAAAGCTCGGGCAAGTCAGATATGGCCCTATTGCCTTCTCATTCAATTAAAAACATTTATCTGTCCAAGTTTTCCATCCTTAGGTTTATTTATTAACTCAAATATTGGTGGTGATGGTGGGTGTATGTTTAGTTTCTATCTCTTTTCAATCAGTTTCTCTCCCCCGCCCTTCTCTCTCTTTCTCTCCTCTTGTTCTGTACCTTCATCATTAACTGAAAGGTTTTACTGCTGGTCTAACACCTCATAAAACAGGCAAAATGGCTGAAATCCGGGCGAAATCTGATTTTTAACGCATTAACATAAACATTACTTTTCCTTTATTTCCCTGTGGAGTTTTCCCCCACTTCTTCACTCCCCCCCCCAAAAGTAATGGTTATAAAGAAATCTAATGCTCCTATTTTGTGTTTTGGATTTAATGCATTATCACTGGATGCAAGCTGAAGTGTTGCTATTAATTTCCAAATTCTTCACTCTCAAATGCCCTATTACTGTTAATTAGGAATGATATAGGATTTGCAGTCCAAGATATTTCGTGCTACATCAGGATGGCAGAGGCTAATGCAAAATATCCATGTAACGTCTGCTTCTTTTTACTGTCTTGGCTTGGTTTTCATATGTTTCAGAGCTTCTATTATTGTTTTATATGGATGATAGCTATTTTAAAAGATATTCCTGTAAAAAAAGTAAATTCTATGGAATTGCAGTGGCAGATAAATATAGGAGAAAAGGAGTCTTCACTGATCACTGCCCCTCACCATCACAAATTGGAAAGATGTACAGTAAGATCATTTCACTACACAGTAGATTTAAAGTATAACTAAAGAGTAATGCGATTTACTATTACAAATTTCATACTTGGCCTCAAAGACTGAAATGAATAGTAATTCAATAAGGAAACTTCCTTTAAAAAGCCCCTTCTTTCTTCATTAATGTTCTATTATGAGCTGAATCCATTTTACTTTGCATTTAATAATATATGCTGCCACTTGACTAGAATATTCATTTGATAATACTGTACAGCATGCACATTTAATTGCGTGCAAGTTGATCTACAGAAACCTTTCCTAACCTGGTGGCCTATAAATATCCTCAACTTTCCAGTCACTATGGCCAAAGTGCTATGAATTATGAAAACTGAAGTCCAACACCTCTGGAGGCCACCAGCTTAGGGAAGGCTGATCTACAGGACTTTGCAAATTTGGATTATGAATGTGAACCTTCTTGTGAGACCTTCTGCAGAAGTGAGCTATTAAAAGATGTCTGAGTAGTGAAATGTAGCCCAAGGAACCATACTTATTCTAACATTATTTGCTTTACTTTTTGCTCTCCGTGCTCAGTATCATCTTACCTCTCAATTCTATTATTGGGCTTTGGTCACAAAAGGACTAAATTGGCATGCTATGTGGGCTAAAGCATGGTTAAGTGTTACATGTAGCAAAATCCTCCTGGGCTGCTTTTCTAACTTTGGACCTCAGCAGCACACCGTCCAAAAAACATCTGAGACCTGCCCAAATGAAAGGTATTCCTGGCTGCAGAGGATGTTTTAGACTTATTCATGCAGCGTATTTGAAGGATTTTCCAAACTGGAGGGAAATAATTTACTCTGGCTGGGGGAAGAAAGTCTGCTCTTGTAGTGTCTTCCATACTGCTGCTTTCCAGATTATGAATCTTTCAAAGGCAATAACTATTAGACTGTTATGGAGAGCTTTGGACATTGGATTTTTTAAAAAAACAACAATCTGGGCAATATTAGACAAGCTGTTTCAATAAAACCGACTCAAAATTGGTTTTGGCTGCTTCACTGGGCACTTTTTCTCTAAGTTCATATAATGAAATAAGCCTGTGATGGAAAAAAAAAAAAGAACAAGGTTAAGTTAGAGGGAGGAGGAGAAGGAGGGGTTTCTTCCAAAGGCATTTTGACTTAAAATGTTGCATAGCAAAACACTTCATCCTTATGAATGACCTTGCACCAAGGCATAATAAATGTCCTCCCCCTCGGTTAGTTCCTTGCACATGCAGGACTCTGGCACTTGCAGATGGCCTCACCTCTTTTCTTTCATTGGCTGTTTATTATAGGAACACAAGAAGTTACATCACTCTGACTCAAACCATTCATTCATGTAGCTCAGCACAGAGATCAACAGCATGGCATAGGGCCCGGTGATGTGAGGGGCTGTCTTTCTCCTGTGGTGCCTGGCTAGCCAATTTGAGCTGATAAGGCTGGGGATGCTCTGGCTTCTTTGGATTAAATAATGTCATCTACCAGTATCTAGGAGATGCACCTTCTCTGTTGCAGCACCTGCCATCAAGAATGAAGTTCCCTGAGATCTGTGTGGCTCCCAACCTGAAGAATCACAGAAGTTGTTCTCCTTGTTGCTCTCCCAGACCTTGGGCTGGGAGAGTGGTGCACCATTTGCTGGGTTGGTGGGATGTATGGGAGTCTGCTGAGTTTAACAGTTTATTCTTTTTATTTTGTTCCAGTTGATATTGTCATTTCTTGTTTCCATTATATCGTTTTTAGAGTCAGGCTGCATCAAACTGAATAAACAAAGGTTTTCAGGTACTGACTTTCATTTTGAGATTTTACACAAAAAAGGTAGCCTAAGCACTAAGTAGTCAATTATACAAATGCCAATGTTTCAAGAGATGTTTGTATTTACGCCTAAGATGGAAATGCAGCATTTCACAAAATTTGTCACTCATGTGACATTTGTTTTTGTTTTTTTAAAAGTAATTGTGAAACTAACAAGAATTCTGCCTTGTTTTACCTTCTAGCCCAAATGACTAGAAGAACTGTTGTCTTCCTTCCTCCAGTCCTCAGAAGACATGCCCAGAGAAGGAAAAAGCCATTGGTGCTTCCTCTCCTCGCTTAGGTGGGGATAGAGAAGAAGTGATGGAATCCACTAATTGGGGTCATGATAACTGTAATTTAGGAGAACATCTGAGCATCACTGTGGCCAGAATGAAAGAAAGCCATTCTTAAGCTGGCTTCCCTTCCATTTGATTCACTCATGGAAGATAAGGAACTGAAAACTGCAGTGCAAAAAAAGTCTCCAGAACATCATCAACTTACTAAAGGGTCCCTTTAAAAAAACGATATCCAACTTGTAGATCCAATTCAAAGTGCTGGCATGAATTAAATATTTCTTCTTGGCTTTACAAATCTTTTTCAACTTGATGGATGGAGAGCATGTAGCCATATAGAAGTTCTTGAACGATCATAATGGCTGAGACTACAGGGAGATATATTTAGCAACATATATTCCTTATTCCTGATGTATGGACACTTATTTACGATTCCTGGAAAAGTAATACCGGTACCAACACTCCCTTTTTTTGAGAGAGTGGGAATAGGGACTGAAGTAGCCTAAAATCTTTGGCTCCCTGTTAATATCCATTAAAGTTTATCCCTTCACTTGGAATATTGGTACAAATACAAATTGAATAAATAAATGCAATATAATTATATTGAATGAATGAAGCCTTCTAGAGCAAGCTGGATCATCTTTCTTCTAATAATTCTTCTAATTATCTTATTAATGGATAATATAGTATAGCAGCTGATACTTCTGGCTAGGCATGGAGTAAACAAACGGTTACCGTAGCAAGTCGGGACTGCAGAGCCCAATAATTCACAGGCAGCAGAAAAACAGAGTCAATGCCATATGAGGATCCATACAAAGAGGTCAAATAAAGTTGAGGCATCAAACAGAGTCTATTATCCAAAAGACAAGAACCAAAGTCAGGGTGGAGGTCAACTGTCAGGGGTTGAATGAATTCAATAAGTCAGAAACAAGGTCTAGAAACATTATTGCCAGCCTTGTCTTTACAAACTAAAAGCTTGTAAAGCCAGAACTCATAAAACTCCATCCAGACTCCCATTATTGGCCATTAGGCTATTCAGAAAAAATAAGTTAAACTCTACAAATGAGGAAGCTTCACTGACAAGTAGACTAATTCATTAGTCACAACTGCATCCCTGAGTTTGAATTCTCAATCTCCTCTCTTCACTAGAATCTGGTCTTTTCTGCCAATTTAGGTGAGGACATTTGGTTGCAGTCACTATGACATGATATATGCCATGGTACCTTCACATAAATGATGTGAATTACATAATTGGTATCAACTGCATTATGACATGAATGACATCCACTCTGGCACATGATGTCACTGTTCGTCAGATGTCTGCAACAAAAGGTCCTCTATCTTATGAGATTCTAAGCTGAGACTCATGCCTCCCTTGTCCTGTTTTTTGGTTCAGGGAATAAACATGGTATGGCTAGAAGTGCGAATTCACCTTCAGAGGAATCCAGAGAAGACATGCCTTCAAATAAAATATAGAATTTCCTTTCTTGTTTGTTTTGATTTGATCCTTAAACTATTTTGATTGTTTCAGGTATGTGATTTATGTTTTATATTATATTTTTGACTGTAGAGAACCCATGGGACTTTTTAAAATTAATAAGCAGTATACAAATAATACAAATTTATTATTAAATAAAATAGATAAATTAATAAAATGTAATGTCTTAATATCTAGTTTCCTTCTTTTGATACTGTCAAATTGGGTTATTTTTATTCTAAAATATTCTTGTAATAGCTCACCTCAAACTATTACAACATGAGATGAGGTACATAGAATCTTGCAAATAGACTCAAAGTTACTGAAACCTGGAATTAGAGCTGAGTGAAATGGAGTGGATTTGAAAGCAGATAAACAATAAGGGTGGAAATAATTCGGAAAAATGGCTTTAGAGCTTGTGGGAACCCAAATGGAGCACTTCTTTGCAACTCTTTAAAGCTGCTGTATCTTTTACACAATCACTAAGTTGTCCTTTGCAGCCATCACATAGCCCCAGGAAAACATATGTATGGCTTAAAAACTGGCAAGTAGATACTGTATTTGCACCCCCATTTTGGAGTGGAATCTGAAGTGTTGAACAATCATAGCATCCAATGGAAACAGAATAAAAGTCTACCTTATTTAACTGCTGCTTTATTGTAGAATTATCTCTCTGTACAATACTTCTCATTTCTTGGCTTCCCAGGTACATGATGTTTGCTGCAGAAATAAGACACACAGGCATGCACATCAGAAAACAAAACTTATACAGGAAGTTATGTTTGGTTACAGTCTTCAAATTTTGACAACTTTAAGGATTATTCTCCTTGTTTCATAAAAATGTCTCCCAGTTGGTAGTTAATCCATTGCTTATTCTCTCTCTCTCTCTCTCCCCCCTCTTATTTTGGTAAACAAAATAAGAACACAGTACAGTAAAATTTAAAACTATAAACAGAAGGTGTGAGACATAAAAGGACCCAATAATTAAGCATAGGCTGACTAGTTTCTACTTTACTATTAAGTTTGTCTTTGAAACACTTTAATGTTTTAAAGATTTTAATATTCTTTTTTTTAAAAAATGAACTATTTTGCTAGACAATAGACATGTAATTCTTAATTAAAACATTTATGAAAAGAGTTAATTACACAAAATTACACGACTTGAGCATTTTTCATGAAAATTAGCAAGGACCAACTTGAAGAGTTCTAATGGACATTTCCCCTGAACAGTCTTTTTTTTAAAAGAAATAATGAGTGAAAGATTGTAAAGCAAAGGGAGTGATTTTTCTCAAGAGGCAAAGAAAAAGGAAATAACAATTGGACTGCTCCTTACCAGTGACCTCAAAACATTCAATGGGGCAAATTCCTATAGCACTTTAAGGAAGTGGAAGCAAATGACATTGAGGTAGAAGAGAGGGCAGAGTTGAATTTCAAAATACCTAATAACTTTCCATATGACTTGATATCAATGTACTTGTCAGCTCAATTTAAAATTCTAGATTCAAGGTTTAAAGCCAAATTATTTGACATTTCACCATACAACCAAGTTTTTGGAATGATCCAATCCATCCCTATCATCTGGCTTGCACAGATTAGATTCTTGCTCCATAGTAAATTTGTATGGGATTAGTACATATATAGTGAAAGGAATATTCAGGAGTGAGACACAATTGTCTAGAGTTATTGATTCTTCCCAGAACTGTGAGAGTTCAAAAACTTCAGAGTGCAAAGTTGATGATTTTGTGCACTGTACTTCTTTTATTCTACCACAGGAATATGTTCCAAAGGAAGGTTGGTAGAAATGTAAAGACATTTTGGATCCAGGGGCCTAATGTTAATGGAAAGTTTCTAGCCCTCAAACTTTCTAACAAAGGAATCAGGCCTCCATAGTGATTGTGTTATGCCATCAGCACAGCTCTTCATCGATGGAGCAGTTCTTCCATTTTATTTATGTATGTATCATATTCTGTATTTATTTATGTATGTCATATTTATCTAGTGTATATTGGAGGTGGTGACCCTTTGAATGCTATATGCAACAAAATTTCATTTTAATGTATGCCGATTAGTGTACATTCAAAGTGACAATAAAGTTATTCTATTCTATTCTATTCTATTCTATTCTATTCTATTCTATTCTATTCTATTCTATTCTATTCTATTCTTAACCTGCTTTCTATTAATAAATCCAGCCCGTGGTAGGTAGCTAACAATACAAAATAAAACATTCCCTTAAAACTACAAAGCACAGTATAAAAGCTGTAACTGTTGGTAATATTAAAATTACAGCAAAAGAAGTTTTAAAAGCTAAAAAGCTGTACATTCAAAGCTAAAAACTGTACATAAAAACAAAGGACCCCAAAGAATAAAGGTAGAAGTCTCACAGTTTAAGACTATTTCCTTAGTGCAATAAACCATACTACTTCATTCTAAATCTGAAAACTGGACAACCTTAAAGTTATAGCCTGCACTGTTTTACAAAAAATTCAAAGCAACCTAGAACACAAATCTTTCATTTAGAGTAGTGTTTCTCAACCTTGGCAACTTTTAAGATGTGTAGTCCAGCTGAGGAATTCTGGGAGTTGAAGCCCACACCTCTTAAAGCTGGAAGGTTGAGAACACTGCTTTACAGGAATAACCAAAATCCCTCCAGTGCCAGGAACACTAGCAGCTCCAACTGACCCAGCCAACACCCACTACCAACTTAGCAAATGCAGGAGAAAATCCCAAGACAATCTTGCATACAGTTGTAGCTATCTGAAAAACATAATGACAGTTATTAACCAGGCATAAAAGAACCAGACAACTTATTCTGCCATTTTAAAAGGAGAGTGCTTATGAAGATGCTATTGTTCTGGACAGTAAAGGAGACAAGAGAAAAAGATTAAAAATCAGAAGGTATTTCTTTATTCCTAGGTCAGCTCTACTGCACTTAGGTATACAGAAAATTGCACTCTATAATCCTATGAATGACCCCTCTTTTTGATGTGGGGGGTGAGATGGTACCTCCCTCCCCTTTCTCCTTTTCCTCCATCAGGGATGATTAAGCATTGGTGTCCTTTTAGTCACGTCCCTTTGCTAAACAGAGACTGCTAACTGTGCCCAAAACACATTTGATTTATTTATGATGGTGCAACCCAAAAGGAACTCAGAATCAAGGACCAAGAAAAGAAAAGAGGGCTTTATATCACTGGTAGCTCTTTAACCTAACATGTCACAACCAGTGCTTAATATTTTCACCCGCTAAATTAATAGTACCCCCTTTACAGAGCTTAATGATCAAAATCAATCAAGTTTCTTTCAGTCTTTAGAACTATTTGACATTGATTCAATCAACCACCAATTGCCAGACAGAAATACCTGCCCATTCGGCACTGAAGTTCAAAACCATTGTTATAGTCATATTATGGCGAGGAAACAAAACAATGCAAGACTAAACAAAAGATGAATTGTGCTTTGAAACAATAATCTGCAACAGTCTTAGCGCCATTGGGTTTTGCTTAATTAGCTCCCTCCATCTCAAGCAACATTTGGAGAATAGCAAGTAGCAGTAAAATGCTTAGCATTTTATTTTCTTTAATGTGCCTCTACAATAAGGTATGGAAGCTCTGACTATTAAGATGTCACTAAAGTACAAATCACTCCATTCCTCACTATTGGAAATCCTGGTGGGAGTTGTAGTTTAACAAGATATGGCGGACATATGTTCCCCAGCCCTGCTTAGAAGCAAATGCTTTCATGGAATGGTTTTTCTGTCTTTCTCCAACTCATATTATTGTTCAAAAGGCAAACAAAGCATCTATTATATGTCAATTCATTTCCTCAAGGATTGCAACCTATGAAAGAAAAGCTAAAGTTTGCCAACAGATAATTTTTCTGTATGCATACATTGGTGCAAACATTTCCTTTCCTCTGGGAAAATGGTAAACCTCATTCCATCTGCAGCAAGATTCATCCATCAGTTTAACCTATAATCTGAACCAGCTTGCACAACCCACTGTTATCTTGGATACAGTGAGTGCAAGTTATCCCTGGAAGCTCTTAAGCTTTTGTTTTATTACTGCAAACTCCAAATGCCAACTGGTTGATGGTTTGGAGTAAAAAAATTATGTTAGTACCGGTATATAAATTTCACTAAAAACTTGCATTAGAAGTCGACCGGTTATAATGTGCTTGCGGCCATGTACACTGAGTTAACTAAAAACAAATAAACAAATGTTGTCAAACTAATTTAGGAATATAGGAATATAAGCGTAACAGCCTTAACCAGTTTAATATAAAGGCAGATATAAACTCTGAATTAGGGAATTAAAAATAAAGTATGTATAATAAAGTATACCACTTTCTGTATTAACTTTTGCTCCACACAAAGCACCACAATGTTGAAGGCAGAACTGTAAATGAAGAAAAAAAACCCAAGCCATAACCAGCTGTTAAATAAGCAATTGGAACCTCTGTGACAAAAAAAGTTTATTTATTTAGCTAATTTAATATGATCACATGGCAATGTGAAGAACATAAATGATTAAAAACCAAACAATAATAGAAAAATCAGATAACAATAATCCATACAACCAAGGTCCAGGATCAAGAAAAACACCCCAATTTGCCAAAGCTCCAACAATAAAGGAGAGATTATAATACAGATACAATTTGAGGTCACAGGAATAGAATAATCAGTAATCTGAAATATGTATCTGTATGTCTGTGTGTGCATGTGTATGACTTTGTGTGTTAATTCTGAAAAAATAATAATAAACTAAGCGTCTTTTCCAGCTAAGTGAATTACAAAGATAGCACATCCAGCTTCTTTTCTAATTCAACTCAGAGACATGCAGTTTGTATCTTAATTATCAAAATGTTCTGAAAAACCCTGCAATTCTACAAGAACTTTCTGAAAGACTATGGCTAATCTATGAGGCCAAAGCAGATGAACTGGGAAAATATATTTGGGAAATAGCCTTTGTATCATTGTTTTGTCCAGATGATTTTTGTTAAGTTATTGTAAACCACTTGTTATGATGATGTAGAAGAACAGATAAAAGTGGTGGATTCAATAAAAGCAAATTAAATTATGGTAGAAATATAAGTGAGTTTCCCAGGAGAAAAATCTCCCAACTACCCTGAGGAAAGTATTGTGTATACTGCAACAACAACAAAGACTTCTCAAAACTGAAGGCAAAAGGAAAAATGCCCTTCTCTCTTTTCTGCTTTTTTCTGAAGTAGAAGAAGATATAAAAGCTAGAAGCAAAAAGAAGGTAGATTCATTTGGGTACCATTTAAAAAATGTTCAACTGAATTAGATTCAGATAAATTAACCCAAGGAAGAACTGAGATGTAGCTCACATCACCAGGAACTGGAACAGCTGGTAGCTTCAATAAGGATGCATAATATGGCTAATAATGGCATGAGATCCCTTGAACAGAAGTTGGTTGGTCATAACTACCTCATGGCGCAAATATACTTTCAATGTATGGTTTGGCTGAATTTGAACCAACTGGATTATTTGTTTTCCAGGCAACTTTCTTTTTCTTGTGGCAAACTGTTGCTGCAATGGTATCATTGAGTCTCTACAAGGTAGTAAATAAACAGCTCTGTCTTTAAAGCTACAGATGGAAGAAACTGAATGTTGAGAAGGGAAAACTATATATGCTTAAATCTTTCTGCATTCAAAAAACTAGCATGCAGGAAGGCTAGAATCTTTTCTGTCAAGCTTGTTTTACCCCAAACAAGGTTATCTACCTTTAAAAGATGCCATGGGAAATTATGAATATTTGTTGATTACCTTACCAGCCAGTTTGCTTGCTTTTCACAGCCGTAATAATGCCACAGTCTCAATGGATAGGTCAGATTATGTAATGGTTTGTGGGAATGACCTTGGGAGAGAGGAGGAAGAGCTGCAGTCTAGACAACCATCACACAAAGGTATCTCAGTCCACAGGGTTGTGAGAAGCATCTCAGAAGGCCCTTTGGCCTTTTAAGAGTTTATTGCTTACCAAAGATGCAGTGCCTTATTGTAGCTTGATAACTTGAGACAAGATGGGGATTCCTTTTTGTCATTGATTTCCTACTAAAGAGTAGGAACTTTTAACCTACTTTTGTTACAGCAAAGACAGCAATGATGGTAAATTGGGTCTTATTGAAACATTTCTTATTCTGATGCTTCAGCATTCTAGATAAACTGCTTATTCTACTTTAACACTGACATGTAGGGTGACTCTTAAAGCTAACTTGGGTGAATACATTCTAACATCCTTCCTGAATTGGTCATTAGGAGGACAGCTCTCTCTTGGAGTGACTGATCCAAGGTGTGGGTCAGTCCATACAGGTAGGTATCCAGTAGGTCTTTAAAATGCAGAAAAGGACAAATTAATGCATGCTTCTTTCAGGATTAACATTATGTTAGTGAATCATTCCTTAGATTTACTACTGAGGAGCTTTGGAGCTGAACTTTGAAAACAGAAGCCTATTAATTCAGGCTTAATTTGTTGATTACACATGTGTTAAACTATCAAAAGGATCACTTTTATAATGCTATAGTCATTGTAGCAAAGAAATGATCTGCTCACACATCAGTGGTCCAATGCTCTAATACTAGTCTCTCCCAATCAACAGCTTCATTGTTAGATGTGGTCAGGTTAGTCTTACCTATTGCAAACTTCTTTAGCAGCATGTTTTTTTTAATGTCAATTTATTTTCAGTATCTTCTTCTCACCTCTCTTTCCTTTCCATCTCTTAATGGTACACTGGGTGGTGAGTCACTCCAAGTGAGCTCTTCTTCAAACGACCACCTCAGGAAGGATGTTAGAAACTCCCAAATTATGCTTCGTGTTTCTTGGAAGTTATGAGCAGTTTCACTATCAAAGCATTCAGGTTTCATGAGTAATATTTATGATGGAAATAAAACTGACAGCTTTTAATTTGTTTTTTGTTTTTTTAAGAAACATAATTATGAAAGCCAAACTGAAAGAAGAACAGCTTTCCTTTTCTCACTCAGAGCATCTGTAGAGAAATTAAAGTCCTTACCAGCTATAAAGCAACTTGTTAAATTCCTACCTACCCACCTTTTCTTTCCTTCATTTGGAAAGAAGATAAGTTATAAATGAGGGTCACTCTGACAAATGACTAGGTCTGTCAACATAATAAATCCTTTAAAAGCCATTTGTTTCTTTTCACTAAATTAGCATGAGCATCCCATCCTTAAATAGGGGAAACATCAGCTCACTTTCAAAAAGAGGAACAAAGCAGATACAGAGTACAAACCACAATTAAGGACTGTCTTAGGAAGGTAAGTCTTCAGACAACATTAAGCAAACATTTTAGTCAGGCATCACACAGGAAAACAAACAGTAGCAGAGGAAATGTGAAAGTCATTATTCCTTAGTTTACCTTCCTGGAAGGCAGGTGATAAAATATGTTTCCAGGACTAAGGAAATGTTCCTTGAAAATATATATTATGGGATATAATTTCTTACCTCAGTTACAAATGGGCACTTAACATCTTTGCATGGGCCCAACCACAGGGTCTCTGCCAAGAGAGGGTAACTTTGTTTTCATTTAGGCAATCTAATGTATAGACCCCGTATACAAACCTTGGAGAAGTTGACTATATGCTTATACATTTTCTCTTTAAGTTTAGGTGTGGCTTGGAGAACAGATAAATAGACTCTGCTGCAGTATTTTAAAACTGCACGCATTAACAACAGGCTATTTACATGGAAAACATACAGTATGACAAAATAACAGACATTTCTGTACCTGCTTCTACTGTGGTGAAGGTGAAATGATTGAAGAGGAAGAGGAAAAAATAAGCATCTCCTCAGTGTATTTTTCTTTCCAGTACAAATACATATTTGTGCAACTAGTTGCATGCCCCGTGTTTAGAAAAAAAAATTACATTTTTGTGTAGGATTAGTTGTCATGGCATCATGAGAGATGCCAAAGTTAACTATAGGAAATTCTTGCTTAACAATCCTTAATATCGAGATAGGCAGATAGGGGCAACTGAAGTGAACACACCATGGCTATAAATGTGGGAAGTCACAATTTTGATTATATATTAGTGCATTGCAATGACTCTAACTTCACGGATCAGTTGTAACTAGCATTTGTTCGGTGCCACTGTAACTTGAAATGGTCATTGAATGAGGAACTACTGGTAACCCATTGTATTACTTTGCTTGTAGGGAGCTGCAGACTGTAACTGAATTTAGTATCATGAATCTGGAATGAATCTTATAAAGCACTTATAATTCAGAAAGAGATAAGGAAATGAAAATGTCACTAATCTGTGATTCTTAGTATAGAATCATCAGAGCTGGATTGACAGAAACCAGCAGAATATATTTCAAATTTAAAAATTTGAGTTAAGGATCAGGTTATTTGCATTTCATAAAATGGAATGTATAATTGATTCTGATTTCATAGTCCAGTTTCTCTCAGTGGTGTTCTAATGCAGGGGTCCCCAACCCCTGGTCTGTAGATCAGCACTGGGCCGTGGCATGCCAGAAATTGGGCCACACAAAAAAGCGAATAGATAGATTTCAAATTGTGATTTTTAAAAAAACCACTTTTATTGTCAATTTAACTAGCCCAGATCTAAAGTTGATTGCTTTAATATTGGAAAGGCGTACTGAATTTTTACCTCAGGATACTGAATTTCTACCTCAGGATTTTTTGTTAGGGATCATAAAAGATTGCACTACTACTGAGATGAATTTACTTCTAAAGCTCGAATGAACAACAGGTGTTAGACTAGAAACAGTAGATAGACCATATATAAGAGAAACACCAATCAAATAAAATGTATCAGGCGTATAGTTGAGGCTGGACGTGAGGAGTGAGGAATGTTTGCTAAAACAGACGTTTACAAAGACTGATCCTTAGAGTTGTATTACAGGTTATATGATAATTGCTCTATAATATGATCTTATGTTTAATGTTGATGATTTTAATAAAATAAAAATTAAAAAAAAATGGTAGCAATAATACCACTGTAGGATTATGCTTTTTAACTTTATCTTTAAAAATATGATCAGAAATACTTAATATGTCAACTTAAAAAATAATAAGTTGGGTGCTGACTGGATAAAACTAGAACTAGATATGATACATTTTACACCCAGGATTGTTTCATTCTAGCTAGCCAATGTTACAGGCATCTGAAATAAAATAGTTCCAATTTATACCATTCAAACTGCATATAAATATGGGCTTATCTACATAAGATGGATGAATCACTCATTCAACTGCCTTACCATATCTTCGCTGCATATTTTAATGCACATTTGCCCATCATGCTAGGCCAAATTATATTTGGATTGAGTGGTTCAGAAGCAGATCAGTCATTGATTAATTGGGCTTAATAGTGTTGTGCCTGTACTTTAAGGTTTCTAACTTATTTCTCGAGTTTGCTTGGCAGATGCTATTCCAACTCAGTGCTTCTATAGGCCAAACTAGAAGAGAGAAACAGCTTTAATTTGTGTACTGCAAATAAGCTAATAATTTATATGCATATAAATGAAACGGGTTTTCCCTCTCTTCTCCAACTTTTTAGTGATTGTGATGATTTCTACATATTTCTTCTCTTTCTATTTCATATATAGTTTTCAATCGCTGTGGTAATTTTTAGTTTTTCATAGCCAGTTAACTCACTTGTGCTCAGCCATGAAAAGCTTTTGTGAAAAATACAGTTGTGGCATTTACCATTCAATCTTTTCATAAATCTTTTCATCCAGAGGACTTAAAATGCCACACGTATAGGTAGCCCTTGCTTAGCAATCTCAGTTGGGACAGCATTTCCATCACTAAGTGAGGTGGTCACTAAGTGAAACATCACATGACCGCAACAGGCTTATGATACCACTTCCGCTGGGGACATTAAGTGAATGGTTGTTAAACAGGGCAGTTGTTAAAAGAGGTCTACCTGTATAATTCAACACAGTTATTGTATTTCTCTCAATTCGTGTAATATCAAGTGTAATTTAGCTTAAAGCTATGTAACTACATCATGGAGAAAATCTATCCAGGTGGTCATCAAGAATCAACCATGACATGAATCAACCATGACATGATAGCACGTTATCAATCCAAAAATATAATTACCTACAAGTCCTGACTCCTCTCTCTCTCTCTCTCCCCCCCCATCTGAAGTGATTCAGGGAGGCTAGCAACCATAAATTAATTAAAAACAATTACAGTATCGTACAAAAATAAACATATAGGGTAGCTGAGAAAAACTCACTATAGATGTCAATATAGGCAGGAAATGGGATTCTTCACACACACTTGGTGCCCCAAGCCCAGGCACAAAGCTTACTCTAGTGCTAGGAACAACTTTCTATGTGCAATTTACCTGCTCCATCCACACATTCCATATAATGAATCATTTATCAACTTTTGTATAGCTCCTTTAAAGCATGACAAAACATGTTGGTTGCATTCAAGCTTTTAAACTTCTTTAGTTCATTGATACAGTGATTCTCAGGCTCTCTCATGAAAGTGAAAAGGGCAAGGGGAGAGGAGAGGAGAGAGAAAAGAAAAATATAAATGTCTTAGTTTCTCCTTCCTGTTCATTAGCCACTCTTCAGCCATCTGATTGCCAACTATTAAATATGGTTTGTATCCAGCTCATTTTGATATAAAATGGGAAGAAAATAGTTTTCCACTTCATTTTTAATAACAATTTCAAGTGCTGTTTTCCCAAGATAAGGACTTTTTTTTTTCCCAATCTTTTCCACCACTGCCAAGTATTGTAAAATAAACCATCTTCACTACTCTTCTGGTCAGTAAACAGATTAAAAAAAAAAAACCCAAGGAAATTCCTCCAGAGAAGCCACAGATTTAAGATTGCAAGGAAGGACTGCATGTAAGGAGGGGGCTTGGGGGCTTACTGTGCTTATCTGTATCTTTGCTGTCATCCAGACGTTAACCTTTGACCCAGAAGCCTGCCTCTCTCAAAAAGGCTTGCAGTGTTTGCCCATTATGTAATGTCTGTACTTTTGTGGAAATTTTACAGAAACAAACGGAGGAAGTTTGCCAGTCAAGCTAGTGGATAATAAATCCTGTGCGTTATAGATACAGACCCGTCTGCCCTCACCTTAAATCAGCTACTTATATGCTCAATGGAAAATATTTTTCAGGCAGTAAGTTTTTAAAAGTCAGAAAAACAAAGCCCCCCCGCAAACACATTGCATTCATAATATAAGCTGCAAAATAAAAAACAAACAAACATATTTCACTCCCCTTTTCTTTTTTGGTGCCCCTTCATTTGCTAGAAGTTTAATATGCTTAATATGTGGAGGAAGAACGGTTTCTATTTGGAAGGTGGTTAAGTATCTTTATTTTTCAAAAAGGGAAACCTTTGAGGATTAATAACATGTAACAAAGTGGAAGAAAGTGTATAACTACTTCTGAGGTAGCCGCCTATTTCATCTTCTTGTGTTTCTTTTTCATCTGTCTAACCACCACCCTTGTGAGGACATTAAGGATTGTGCTGTTATTCTTAAGAACAGCATATGTCATTGTAAGATCCTGCTATCTGCTAAGATAATTTTCCCTTTTAGTTGGGTAGATTTTTGGCAATTTCTTAGCAATAGGGGAATCATATCCCCGGGAAGGGGAGTGATACTAACCAGTTTAGTCTATTGGTTAAGGCACCAGCATAGAAGTCAGGAGATTGAGAGTTCTAGTCCCATCTTAGACATGAAAGTAGCCCGGTGACTTTGGGTCAGTCACTCTCTCTCTCTCTCTCAGCCCTACCTCACAGGGTTGTTGTGGGGAAAATAGAAGGAAGAAGGGGGATTAAGTATGGAATGAGCTCCCCCCCGAACTCCGTACGATGACAGATTTACGCACCTTCCGCGGGAACTAAAAACATTCCTTTTTCGACAAGCCGGCCTGGCATAGAAGCTCCGGTTCCAGCAGGATTAAAATGTTTTAGGGGGATGGTGTAATTTTTAAATGTTAAGTGTTGGGTTTTAAATGGGCATTTTACGGCCAAAATTGTTTAATTCATTTTTAATTATTTTAATTTTGTATATTTATATGTTTTTACATTTTTAGGCTGTACACCGCCCCGAGTCCTTCGGGAGAGGGGCGGTATAGAAATTTGAAATAATAAAAAATAATAATATTCGCCACCTTGAATTATTTCTAAAAATAATAAAGGTGGGATAAAAATAAAATCAAATAAAAATAAATGAGTTAGGACTGTAACAGGCCCATGACATTTTCCATTTTTATCCTGGGACAGAGGGTAATTCAAAGAAGTTTTTCTTCTGCCTGTACCTGTATAAAGTCTATTTCAGAATGATGCTTTTTTTATGGTACTGTACTTCCAAATAGTGGGAAGGTGCATTTTTTTTCCAGCAATTATGGTTAGAGGAAAACTGGTTATCTAACTCAGAACTTAACTCAATATATTCCAGGAAGCATATCAGAAAGGACCTGACCTTTATGCATAAGAGAGACATCATGGAGAAAAAAAATGTGGTATTTGAAAATGAGAATTTGAACTACAGTTAGCAATATAAGAGTATTTGATCAGATATTACTTTCAAAGAAAATGATTTTTTTTCTTTTCCCCTTTGTTTATACATTAAAATACTGGTCTTTGAAGAGTGGTAAAAGTATTATTATTATTATTAGTGAAGTTCTTAGGAGGCAAAAATCAGAACCAAGACTAAGTCAGGTGTTTAAGAATTAGTTTTTGTAAAGATGTTTTATTGCTCTTTTCTATGTCTAGAAACTGTGGTGCAGGCTAACTCTGCGCACTGCCAGGAGTTCGATCCTGACTGGCTCAAGGTAGACTCAGCCTTCCATCCTTCTGAGGTTGATAAAATGAGGACCCAGATTGTTAGGGGCAATATGCTTAGAGAGGGCTGTAAAGCACTAGGAAGTGGTATATAAGCCTAAGTGCTCTTACTATTGCTAGATATCTCTAACATTCTCATGTCTTGTTATGTCATATCTGGTATGAAATATCCATGATTCTTTCCCATAGTGAAATCAATCAACTAATCAATCAATGTACCAATTAAGTGGCACTCTGCTGCTCTTTAGGGGCCGCCCAATTTATTGCCCAAACAATTATAAAGCCACTACTATACTCTCTAATGCAGGTGCTATCATCATTAGAATCAATATAAATAATATATGAGATTTATTATTAACCATAAGATATATATCCACTTTCAACACATGCACATGCACACACATACACACATATATAATTTCTTATTTCAATGTATACCTATTTTTATACCAATAAGGCTCTCAAAATAGTTAAAAATATAAAACTAAAAGAAAAAGGGTTAAAATACTTAACTTATTTCCTGAAAGCAAAGAGGCAGCTAAATTCGACTTCTGAGAGGGGTATACCCAATTATTTGACAGCAAAGTAGTAGAATCCCTATTTTAATATCCAGAATCTATTTCAATAGATTCTACATATTGCACATGGGGTAATATTAGAGAACAGTATCTGCCCAATAAGTTTTGAAAATGTAATATTTGAATAAAGAAATTGACTAGGCAAAAAAATTAAATCCTATGAAAATTCTAATAAGCTATGTTGTTACTGAGACAGCTTACTTATTTAGTATTTAACTGATGTATTTATTAATATTTAGTCCTCTGTTTATAAGTCCACACAAGACCATTTTAAGGTCTTTTAGCTAAATACTGAATGGTATATTATTGACCACCATGCTTTCTTTTCTGGTTGCTGAAACTTCCTATGTACTTTGAAGCTTATGTTTTATTCTGCTGAAATTCTCCCATTAACAACAAAATAACCAAGACTTTGCTTGAGGCCACACTCCTTCTAAATGGTGTTTTACTTTTTGAGTTTGATGGAAGGCGGGCTGGGCACTTAGTCTTGTTATAATTAGGTTTTCTAAATCTCATTTCCTTTTTAGAGGAGAGAAAACATATTGTTGTGAGTAAGGTCCGGACGTGGTAACGAGTCCCTGGCAGGTTAGTTTGTGCTAGGAAACACATCATTTTAAAGGAAACGTTTACCTTCTCTTCTCATCATGGATTTTATTGCAATTACAGCAATGAGACAGAAACTAATGCCAAAGGTAACACATACACACTCACACACATACACCTTTAATGAGTTGGTTAACACAAAACTCCTGGGGATGAGGAATAAATTCATTTGCTGAACATTTCTGAACCAAACCTAATGGGTTATTGAAGGGCAAATGGATATAATGTTTGTTCTAATTTTATTCCACTGCAGAGATTGGTAAAGCCAAGTTAAAATAGCCAAGATTGCTGATCAAGATATTGTCAGTTACTGCTAATCTAAAGCAGATGGTACAGGACATGCCACTTGCTAGATTACTTACCTATACAGGAAGCATAGGAGTTTGTTACTATATAAAACCCCTTTACTCTCACAGTCTTAATGTTTGTGGGCATTTCCTTTCAACTCAGCCAACCACGATGATTCATTTCCAAGGAAGGCGACTCATTGAAATCAACAAATACTTAATTTTATTTAAAGACTGCTAGTAAAGTCCAGCCAAATAAAACCAGTCATTCCCAATAGGGTTTAATTACATTTTTTAAAAATGGGAAGTTGCAAATCCCCAAGAGCTCATTCTCTGCTCATCGCATGATCAATGTTTTCTGTGCTCCCCTCCAGAGAGTAGTCTGACGATGGCTCATTTAGCTACGAAAGAACAAACATGACAGTCCCATCATGCTAAGTTTCAAAATTGTAATCCTTACAAAAATGACACCACATTGTCCAAAGGAATGATGTATGGAATGTAAGATGGAACGCCTCCCATTCTTTCACATATGAAGATGACATGGAACAAACCTGTTTGCCTCCATTAAGTTCCCAATATTTCTCGTCCATCACAGGTTTTATCCATGCAGACCTTCTTACCCAGAATCTCTATTCTGCAGCTGAATACAATTATATATATCATTCACTAAAACGTTGAGGATTTCTATCTGGCTAAAGAACTTATTTGTAACAAATTCTTTGAAGAATTCGTCAGAAGCCGCTGAGATGAATAGCAGAATAACAGAGTTGGAAAGGACTTTGGAGGTCTTCTAGTCCAACTCCCTGCTCAAGCAGGAGACCCTTTACCATTCCGAACAAATGGCTGTCCAATCACTTCTTAAAAAAACTCCAGTGATAGAGCACCCACAACTTTTGGAGGGAAGCCGTTCCAGTAATTGTTTTCACTGACAGGAAATTTCTCCTTAGTTCTAGGTTGAATCTCTCCCCTTGATAAATTTCCACCTGTTATTTTTTGTCAAAGATGTAAAATAGTCGTAGTTGCATCATACAACGGGTAGTTTAGTTTAGTTTATTCACACTTATATGCCGCCCTTCTCCGAAGACCCAGGGCGGCTCACAACAAGAATACAATAACAATTTTAAAATTAACCACATTCATACCACATACAAACACAATCAATTCGCAGTCACTGATGGCGGGACACTCTTAGGGCCGAGGGGCAGAGCAAAGCTCATATGCTCCAAGCCTGTCAGCATAGATGTGTCTTCAGCACTTTCCGGAAAGCTAGGAGGGAGGAAGCAGTATGAACCTCTGAGGGAAGCTGGTTCCAGAGGGCTGGGGCAGCAACGGAGAAGGCCCTTGCCCTAGGCCCCGCCAGATGACATTGCTTAACAGACGGGACCTGTAGGAGGCCAACCCTATGTGCCCTAACCGGTCGCTGGGATTCATGGGGCAGGAGACGGTCCCGCAAGTATCCTGGTCCATTGCCATAAAGGGCTTTATAGGTCATAACCAACACTTTGAATTGTGTTCGGAGACCAATTGGTAGCCAGTGCAGCTCACGGAGCGCTGGAGTGATATGAGCATGTCTTGGGAAACCCAAGACAGCTTGCGTGGCCGTATTCTGGACTACTTGCAGTCTCCGGACATTCTTCAAAGGTTGCCCCATGTAGAGAACATTACAGTAGTCGAATCTCGAGGTGACAAGGGCATGGGTGACTGTGAGGAGTGACTCCCGGTCCAAATAGGGAGTAGCGTAGGAATGGGATTTCCTTTTGGTCTTTTCTTTAGAAGGAGATAGTTACAGTTAAGCATTATTTTAAGGCTTACCACTCAATTATCATATCTTTCCATTTCAAAATAGTGGGAAAAACACCATATATTTTCAAGAACCACACCTCTGAAATATAATAGTATGATGGAGGAAAGGCTCTAAAGTTATAAAAAAGGGGCAAAAAGATTTAAGATTTTAAAATAGAATGGGACAACAAGCACTATTAAGGAAACATAGAATATATCTAAAAAAACCCTCTGTTTGCTTTTGTGGATGTTCCGAGTTGCACCTCTGATTAATTTCCTGCCAATGATGGAAGGTTCTGATTCAGAAGACATTTTTAATTGGCAGAATTAAGAAAGAAATGCTTTTCAGCAATTCCATGTGCTGGTCCTACTCACCGATACAATCCATGTTATTAAGCATGTCTATCAATGTCGTTTCTACAGTTTCATCATTCCATTTCTGCTGATTCAATGCAAAGTGCACGAAGAACCTTTTAACTCTTTCTGGTACAAAGGTGAACAAATATATAGGCATGTACAGAATATAACGGAGCCAGCAGAGCAGGGGAGTCATGAGCTTGCCCTGTGGGGATTCTGCCATGCGTTCTATTGTAGGGAACAGCAGGATGCTGCGGAGAATCTAAAAAAACAGAAAAAGAAAAAGACTGAACAAGGAATGGGACAGAGACAAATTTACATGCAATACAATATGGACTATTGGAGTAATTCTTCCTTTTCCACACAGCACAGTTCCTCTAAAATAAGCTGATGTTCTATGAATCTATGAACTCTATCCTTAGAACTTACTGTATCCTTAGTTGGGAGAACACACCACTGAATTCAGTAGGATTTTTATCTTAGTAGAAATGAACAACTAAGCAATCTCTGCATCCTCACTGGCCAGTAACAAAGGATCTATTCTGAGTATGCTCCACTCTTGAGGTTCAATGGATCACTGTAAAAATTTAGTTTATCGTGTCAAGCCGTTCTTTAAAAAGGAATTTGCTATCCTATTCTCCAGAGAAAAATGAAACGTATTTGTGTACAAATCATTTCTGTTCTCTTATTAAAATGGAGTGCAACCCTATATATGCATACTCCAACGTAATGTCTAATAATTTTTTTAAAAAAGCTTTACTGTAAAAGTCTGCTGATGTTATGCCTTCTTTTGCATCTGTAGAGATTCAGATGCACCCATTCTGACATGCACAAATATACATACAGTGGTGGCCAAAATTGTGGAAATCTTTTGGGGAAAATGTACAGTAGAAATGCACCCTTGGTTAAGTTTCCACCAATTTTTCTTCTGATTTCTTTATCACTGTAGCCTAGTTTACTTAAAAATACTATTTTGCATTGCTTTCTGGGCAACCAGTCAAGTCTTTGCACCATTACTTTAATTTTATTATGTTTTACAAGATCATTGAATGAAAGAACGCAAAAAAAAAACCCAACCAACTTGATAGTGATCACATAACACTCTGACAAATGTCCTCCTCTCAGCTTTAATACATGATGACATCAATAACTGAATCCTACTGTGATCTGATTGGCTTATTGCCAAAGCAAGATCACACCTGATTGGCTCTCTAAACACTCATACTCATTGGTTACAATCAGATGAAGGAAAGCTACCTGAAATCAACCTAAGCAAGTTGTGCTTCCTTTTTCTGGTTATTTGGCTATAACATTTACTACAATACACTACAGATAATTGAACAAACTTTGTTGCATTACATTCTTGATTAAATTATCTTTCCATTGATACATATGGTACTACTGCAAAATAAGGGGTGTTATTAGCCATCAAACCTCAAAAATATACTTTTCCCAAAAGGCTTCAACAATTTTGGCCACTACTGTATATCTGCAAAACTATGGACATGTCTATTCTATTGAATAATTTCTTTCCTGTCTCTGACCTAATAACTCAGATCTTGAATTCTGGTGCTTTAATTGCTCATTTACAGAGGAAGCCTGCAAAATGTTTTCTTCTTTTTATGTAGTATTTTCAATATTCCATTAGTAAAGCCATTAAGGACTTGTATCTCAAAATGGGAATGTTAGGAAAATTCCTTCTAATTCCCCTGATAGGCAAAAATTTCGAAATTACTAAGAAGGAAACCATTATTGTTTCACTTTCTGGGAGGGGCAAGGCTGTGGGAGGATAACTTCATCTGAGATAATTACTTAAGAGCCAAATTATATAGGTTTCTCTAAGAATGATTGTGAGCAGGATGCTCAACTGAGCAGGATGCTCAACTGACAACTTGGGTTAGATTTTATGCCTCATAGGTCCACACATTATTTCATAAAAATTAATTAGCTCTTTTTTGTTATATTTATACAATGTTCTAATTATAGACTAGTTTAATCTACCTCTTATATATGTTTTCTCTTGGGATTAAGCCAAAAATTATGGCCGGTATCTAAGGACATGTACCTATGTTCAAATTGTTGTGAAAAGGTAGAAATCAAACTAGGACTGTGGTCTCCAGATAGGTCTGCTAACATTGCGAAAGGATGGGCTAGATCACAATATTGTTGTTCAATAGGGAAATGATGCTCAAAATGTTGTTTTCATTTACAAAATCATGGGCTTTATTACCCAGCCAATGGTTCCTTAGAAAAAATGAGATTTATGCCACAGAGTTACCTACTACAGTATAATCTAGTTTCCTTCCCCATTCTGCAAGGTGATTTTTCTCCCAGTGAATCAGCAATAGGAGATTTTAAATCATAAAGTTTAAGTCAAATGTGAAGAAATCTACTCCACATGTTCTTCAACACAATATTTTATGGTGTGCACATATCTTTCATCTCAAGAATTTTAAGACAATTTATGGGACTGATGATGTAAGTTAAAAAAAAGAATTCAGACCTCAGTGATAGAGGAATAAATGAAACATATTGGGAAAAGTTGGCAAATTTCATATGTACCTAAAGCTACATGAGATATTGTGGTAATAGTGTTTATACTCATATTCAAGATACGACTTTTATCAGTGTGGAAATCCATGTCCCTTTGTGAACTAAACCTAATCTCAGGACATATTTTTTTGAGAAATATTCATAATTTTAAGATATTGCACAGTAACTCATTCTTATCTTGCTTGTCCTCTTAGGGGGAAAGCTGATAGGCAATACCAAGGATACGTATGTTGAAATATATTTCCAAGTTCTAGCATTTTCAAAAAACCTATAGGATAATGGCTGAAAATTTTCTTTGAGAATCCAGACATTATAGAAATTACCTTGCCTAAATTTCTTTATTTTTCTGTTTTGAACTGCCCAACTCCCTCAGAGATTTCACAGTTCCTTGAAATACTGCAATAAAGGACTGAGCCTACTTAGCCCAACCCTGCCTGTATCACCAACTGATGCTGCATTAGTTTGAGATTCCTATCTGCATATCTGTTAGTGATAAAAGTTATACTCATTTGGAATATCATTCAACAGGGCTTATGTCAATTTGCACAGAATTGGAATCTATCTGAAAATAAGAATAATCCTGGAACTATTATTATTATGCAATGAGCAACTTTGAAGACAATCATTCAGGTGATATATGACCCTGCCATATATAATAAAACTTTTTTTTTTAACAGAAATCTAAGATTAGGGTCAAAAGAATAAATGGCCTCAGGAGTTTCCAATTGTCTAATGGGGAGGAATTTCTGACAGGAATTCAGAATTATGTTTCAAAATTCCTGCTCTTTTGAATATTTCTTGAATATTTCCACCAAAGATAAATGTATAAAGCAAACTGAGCACTTATCTTCCAACAAACTGGAATGGAGGTTGAATGTTTAAACTGAGGTCTTGCAAGAGAAATGTATCATTTACCGAGAACAGTTTATTGTACTTCCTTTATGTTATCATTGACAAATGTGGAACATTTGAGATTCAGAAACTTTAAACTGTTAAATTGCAGGATGCATGCATTATTAAATTTAGTATGCTAATTCTTGCCATTGCTTTAAAATTCACCAAACAAAAGTAAACATTCCCCGAAAATGAATGCCATTTCTGAATTTGCATGCAAGTTTGTTTTAGGCTTTGTGCTCCAACATTTAACTAAACCTGGCTGATCTCATAAAATAAATAGAGTTGATTCTCATTAATATTTCAATAGAGTCCATGAGAAAGTATCATGGTTGTAAGTTAAATAGACTAGAAATTGAAAAGGATCCTGAAAGAAGGTGATGACCAATCTCTTCCATAGTGTTGTCAAGAGAACTGCCAGGAGGGTCCTGAAGTTACTGGGAGCCATATTTGACTTGAATCAAACTTTACCTTTGCTTGTTCAAGACAGGGATTTCAACCACCGCTTTAGAAAGGATGACCATATTCAAGGACTGTTCTACATCTATTTTGGGAGGGGGAGAGCATTCATCTCACATATATCAAAGCCTTTGACAGTTTGATCTTTCAGCTTCTTAAAATAATATTTTTTTATTATATCAATCATACTATCCAGGTTTCAAGGACATTTAAAAAATATTTTTCAGGCCTCATTCTTGAGGTTGACAGGAAGCTTTGAGACATTAACAACCAATAGATACGCTGATCCAGTGATTCGGTTTTCAAGCATCTGCTCTGGTGGGTGAGAGGAAAATGTCTGTAGGCCATGCAAGATCATAGTTTAGGCAAGAAATATTTTTGAAAGGATTTCTTCTATTAGAATAGAATAGAATAGAATAGAACAGAACTGGAAGGAACCTTGGAGGTCTTCTAGTCCAGCCCCCTGCTCAGACAAGTGGCTGTGTAGCTTCTTCTTCTTCACTCAGAGGGTCGTTGATTTATGGAACTCACTTCCAGAAGAGGTCGTGATAGCTGTCAGCCTTGACAGCTTCAAGGCAGGGCTAGATAGATTCATGGATGCCAAGTGTATCTGTGGTTATTAAAACAGATGTCCATGTGCCGCCTCTATGTTGGTTGAGGCAGGCAGGATTCCCTTGAGTACCATTTGTTGGGGCTCAAGGGAAAGGGAGGGTTTTGCCTTCTCTTTCTGCTCAAGATCCCCATGTACAATTGGTGGGCCACTGTGTGACACAGAATGCTGGACTCAATGGGCTTTGGTCTGATTCAGCATGGCTCTTCTTATGTTCTTATGTTCTTAAAAATCTCCAGTGATGGAACACCCACGATTTTTGGAGGCAAGCTGTTCCACTGGTTAATTGTCCTGTTAGGAACTTTCTCCAGGTTGCTTCTCTCTTTGATCAGTTTCCAACCATTGTTTCTTGTCCTTCCCTCTGGTGCTTTGGAGAATAATTTGACCCCCTCTTCTTTATGGCAGCCCCTCAAATACTGGAATACTGCTATCATGTCTCCCTTATTTCTTCTTTTTTTTAAGACTAGCCAGACCCAAGTCCTGCAGCTGTTCTTCATATGTTTTAATCCCCAGGCCTTTAATCATCTTAGTTGCTCTTCTCTGATTTTTTTCCCAAACTCTCAGCATCTTTTTTGTGATACGGTGAAAAAATTGTGATATTAGCATAAAGCAAGAGGAGAATTATATCTGGGGAGCTCTGAAAACCATCTAACATATGTGTTGGTTCTGGGTGAAGGAAAAAGCATTCTATGAAAAAAAAATAGCTACTACAGTCCTCTTTTTTCTTTTAAGACGTCATACAATTGAAGTAGAGGAATGCAGTACTGATAACATATTACATGGCAGTTCCATGTCATTATATTAAACCAGATTCTTTGAGATTCTGTTCTGTGACACACCATAATACACAGATAGGAGGACTGACATGGTATGTTTATTGGTGAAAAAATAAATCCAAAATCTATTTAAGGAAAGACAAGAAAATTCTTGTGAAGACTTATCATATTATGTTTTAGTTCAGTGTTTTTCACATATTTGTATTATTGGCTTTTCCAAATATTTGCACTGGATTTTAAAACACCGTGTATGTAAAACCAACTCTAAATAATAGCTCAACAACAAAAGACAGATGAAGAAAAACATCAGGTAACAAAGATTTCTTTCAAAGCCAGTTACCGGTACTTACAAGTAAGACTAGAAAATGGCTTGAAAAAAGAAAACGGAGAGGTATTTTTCAGCTTTTGAGCAAGCTATTTGTGCTTTAGCCTATTGAAAACCATAAAATTGAAAATTAAGATTTTATATCTTATTTAGAAATAAATAATAATTTTAAAGTAAATTATTTTTATAAATTAAGATATACATTTTAATAAATATTATTTATTTATGAATAACTACAACTAGCACTCTGCAAACATACATAAATCTGGATTACCAGTAGAGCTTTTCACTGCATTTTAAGGGATGCTTCAAATATGCCCAAAGTGAAATTGTTCATTACTGCATTTTATCATATTTATGTTTTGGTGTATGCTGGAATCCCTAGCATCATTCAACAATTTATTTTATTGCATAAATAGTGTATTTCTAGAGTTTTACCCAGGCTTATATAATAGTAAACATAGCTGAATTATTTCCCATAAATAATTCCTCCAAACCATCATTTATAGAATTGTTTCTTAGGTCAGAGTTACTTTTTTCATAAGCTCATGAGAAGAGATGTGGAAACTATCCAAACAAATTAAATTTGATAGTGTATTGAAGAAATCTGGCCATTTGTGATACCTGCCTGCCTGCCTACCATAATTTTTATAATGTGTACTATCTCTCTGACATCTTGCTTAGTTCTACTGCACATTTTTATCAGTTACACTGTCTCTTAGAAAATGGATAGAATCCCCATATAGTATTTCCATGTCACAAGCACCAAAGTGCTTCCATGGGGAAAGGATTTGCTGGTGTCATCACCATTGCCCCCATGAAGTTGTACACCAAAGTTGTATCCATTTAGCTACTCGTGGTCACCCGCTTTCAAACTGCTGGATCGGTGGGAGTCAGAGAGTCTGACGGGAGCTTACTCTGTCACACGGCAGCAGATGATCTTGAATGCAAACCTGCCGATCGTCAGTCCAGCGTTCTAACCTTGTGACCCACTGCACTCCAGAACCCCGATAACCACAACTATTGGTTTAACGATAAATGTCCTGAAACACAGAACTGGCAAAACCACTCCTTACACTGTCACAAATTGCAGACAACTTAGTTTGCTGGCTCACACAATGTCAGTAACAGATTTGACAGTAGTTGAGGGTCACTTCCGTGCCTGAGGAAGAAATTGTCTTGGAGCTCATTTGCTTTTGAAGGATAACCTGCTTTGAATTATTTGGGGATGTACACAAAACAGTTAATGTAATCACCCTCAAGTAAAAAGAATGTATGACTTGGATTCCATGCTAAGTATGCAACTTGAAGTTTCCAATAAACTTCAGGCCCTGATCAGATCAGCCAGCAAAAACAGGAAGCAATCCATTATTTTGATAACTGATCCACTGTGATGACCCCTAGAAAGAAAAGCTTCCTCCAACTCCAGTTCTTATGGTTGCAGAGCACTGATCCATATTAAAAAAAATGTGCATGTAAAATTAAAGTAATTTAGAGTCAGGTAGCTTTGAGGAAGCAAAACAAGGGAGTTTTATAAGCAATCACAATAGTTCACTATGGACTATCAACTTTTGAAGAAATCTATGGAAGTCAAAACTGACAAACGTTAACAGTTATTGTTCACATGTTGTACTCAATTTTTATGCAGCACAAGCTTGGAAAACAGAGAAACATTTTTTCGGGCAAGTGAAATGCACTGTTATTTTAAAGGATAATGATGCATTTAATGGTAATCTACAATTTGAATCAATGTATTGTATTAATTACCTGTTTGTTGAAAGCCAGAGCGGAAAATTTATATATGAGTTCAGCTTCATGTTACCGTATGGAAGGCCTTTTACTGCTGGCAGAAGATGGAGCCAAAGCCAAGAGAAGGTTGAAACCAACTTTTCTTTTTTTATGTTTTCTTTTTCTCTACTGAGGCTCTGCAAACCATACTGTAGCAACTAATAGTCACATGTGGCCTGCAAGTTGCTCACCTATGGTTTAAAGCCTGCAGGAATATACAGAACATATAATAATAGGGTTGGAAGGAATCCTGGAGGTCTTCTAGTCCAGGGGTACCCAACCCCGGGTCCATGGACCAGTACCGGGCTGCAGCATGCTAGCAACCGTGCCGCACAAACAAGCAAAGCCCCATCTGCGAGATGCAGGCAGCACACAAAACCACGCACCCTCGGGTACGCAGAAAAATCTCTCTCCACGGAACCGGTCCCTGGTGCCCAAAAGGTTGGGGATCTCTAGTCCAACCCTTTGCTCAAGCAGGAGACCGTATACCATTCCAGACAAAATGGCTGCCCAGTTTCTTCTTGAAAACCCCCAGTGATGGCGCACCCACAAGTTCCGGAGGTAAAGCATTCCACTGATTAATTCTTCTCACTGTCATGAAATTTCTCTGTACTTCTAAGTTAGATTTCTCTTTAATGATCTTCCACCTGTTATTTGTTGTCATGTCCTCGGGTGCTTTAGAGAATAGGTAGACCCTCCCCACTTCTCTGTGACAGCCCTTCAAGTACTGGAAGACTGCTATTATGTCACCCTTAGTCCTTGAGCATAGCACCCCTAGTGCTTGAACAGGGAGTTGGACTAGAAGACTTCCCAGGTCCCGTCCAATCCTATTATTCTATGTTCTGTCTTCTATATATACCTGTAGACTTTAAACTATACATGCAAAATGCATTCTATTTATTAAGACAGCAATGAGATGAAAGTTTATACTACTGATATTCAACAAAAATGGCCACCTGGGGGCTCAGTCAGAAGATTCAGTTGATTGGAGCTGCCCACAGTTCTACATACAATGGGTGACTATATAAATATTATAAACAAACAAACAAAATAAATTTCGAAATGGTCTAGTCAGATCCAAGCCAACCTACAAATAATGCTATTTGTTTTATCAGGATTCTAGTGCAAAACTGTAAAAGGCAAATCTTTGTTCTCTTCTAGTCTTACACAGAAGCAATATATACACAGCATATTTTCCAGAAGAACACAATGAAATTTACAGAAATACTAAGTTAGAGCTTTATGTGGAAACTTTTCTGAAGAGAGTAAGCCTTTTAAAATCCACAGAAATTGTTCAGCTTTAGTATTTTATCATCTGATCTTAAAACAGTGCCTGCAGCTCTGTTTATCTAATGTGATGACATCTGTAGTAATAAATTCCAGCACATCTGTGTCAAATTCTAGGCAGATAGGAAAGGAAATGTTGTTCAAAAGGAACACATATCTACAGTATAAGATAATGATGCCCCTTCCTGAATGTGGTGAAACAGAATTTCACAGGGCAATATTAAAGTACAGATTAATTTGATAACCTTTTCCACAACATCCATTTAAATTGCTTAAACCAATTCAAAAACTGGAGAAAAAATAAATGCATAGAAAAATTATTGATCACAATTGTTAAGCAACGTCAGCTAGTGCAACTTAGAAACCCCATTGTGAGCCACTCAGAATGAGGTACTGGTGACATTAAGACATAGATCCTTGCAGAATTGGTAAATAATCACTCTACACCAATTGCCCAAATCTTTTCAGCCCTCAAGATCCTGGAAATGGATGTCCTAATTGCTAGGATCACTCTAATTTGAAAACAGACCTGTCAGTCACGGAAACCCAATATCCTCCCTTCTCCCAAATGTAATTTAAGCAACAACAGCTTTTTGTAAAAAAAAAAGAAAAAAAAGAGGTCTGCATCATTTCTTATAATGGAAACAAAACATGTTTCAAAATAGCTGTTCTTAGGGCTCTGAAACAATTTTTTTTTGTTCCGAGTTTTGTTTTGGCTTGACTTGAAACAATGTCCAACTTGTATTCAAAACAAAATTCAGCTAATTTCAGTGACACTTTTGGGAATGTTGTGATAGTACTAATTGGGCATTTATACTGTGGCTTTTGATTGGGCTAGTTTATAACAACTTAATACAGTAGTAGATGGGATCATGATCAAGATAATGTGAAGTGTTAATACCACTTTACAATCCCTTGGTAAGGTCACACTTGGAATACTGCATCCAGTTTTGGTCACCATGATGTAAAAAAGATGTTGAGACTCTAGAAAGAGTACAGAGAAGAGCAACAAAGATGATTAGGAGACTGGAGGCTAAAACATATAAGGAATGGTTGCTGGAATTGGGTATGTCTAGTTTAATGAAGAGAAGGATGAAGGGTGACATGATATCACTGTCCCAATATCTCAGGGATTGCCACAAAGAAGAGGGAGTCAAGCTATTCTCCAAAGCACTTGAAGGCAGGACAAGAAGCAACAGATGGAAACTAATCAAGGAGAGAAGCAACCTAGAACTGAGAAGAAATTTCCTGGCAGTTAGAACAATTAACCAGTGGAACAGCCTGCCTCCAGAAATTGTGAATGCTCCAACACTGGAAGTTTTAAAGAAGAGACTGGGTAGCCATTTGTCTGAAATGGGGTTTCCTACCTGAGCAGGGGGTTGGACTAGAAGACCTCCAAGGTCCTTTCCAATTCTCTTATTCTATTCTATGATGTCCCTACTGCTATTAGCCTTATTAGCCTATTAGGATTATTTTGATTGGTAAGTAGCAGTCGGCAGGGAATAGTACCCCACTTACTCTTATGGCCTGGAATGAAAAAAAAAATAGAAAAGTCTTGTCCCATGTTCCCCTTATTTTCCAAAGCTGGAACATTCAAAAAATTTTGAGATTGTTCAGATGGAACACTTGAGCAATTTCAAATTGTATTCTCTTGAAATAGAGCCAATACAGTATTTTCCAGAGAAAATTTTCAGTAAAATTATTCTGTTTCAAGCTTGAAGTAAAACATGTTTCCTGCTTTGCTCATTCTGCTAATCTTTTGATATTAGGGTGAGGTCCTTTGGAATTACCATAAGAACCACTTGCTGCCTATCCTGCCTTCAAATATTCTTTGATCTAAATCCAGATCTGTATCAGGCCAAGATTACCAGGGGCCAAAATAAGATTAAAATCACACTTGTTAGTTACTTGTATCTACACCTATGCTAATTACAGTCCAATTACCTAATCCAACCAGTTACCAATTTCACAAAGAACCAAATTCTAACTAAAATGCCCCACAGTTATTACATAGCTCAACTCCTTAGATTCACACAACAATAGGAATACAACTGATAAAGATTATTCACGTACAAGCACATGTGAGGAATGACAATTCACTTGGGGGTACGTTTCATCTACTATTAAGCAACCAACTGAGGGCAATAGATAAACTATATATTGGCATACATAATTAGGAGGATACCTTATCTGTACATATTGAGGATACCTTATTTATACATACTTTGCACTAAGTGATTAATTTAATTTAATTTAATTGTTTACACTTATATGCCGCTCCTCTCCGAAGACTCGGAGCGGCTTACAACATATACAAACAATATTCATATCAAATCCAAGTTAAAAGAACATTTAAAAATAAAAACCAACACTCATTCATCATTCACACAACAGTCACAATCATCCCCAGGCCTGCCGGCAAAGATAGATCTTAAGATCCTTTCAGAAGGCCGGGAGAGTGGGAGAAACGCGGACTTCAGGGGGCAGTTGGTTCCAGAGGGTGGGCGCCACAACAGAGAAGGCCTTCCCCCTAGGACCCGCCAGACGACATTGTTTCGCTGACGGGACCCGGAGGAGGCCGACCCTGTGCGCTCTCACCGGTCGAAGGGAAGTATGTGGCAGAAGACGGTCCCGTAAGTATCCTGGTCCAATGCCATGAAGGGCTTTATAGGTAATAACCAACACTTTGAATTGCGCTCGGAGAATGATAGGCAACCAATTCAGCATGTGGAGAGTTGGCGAAATGTGGGCACAACGTGGAAGGCCCACAATTGCTCACGCAGCTGCATTTTGCACTAATTGTAGTCTCCGAACACCCTTCAAGGGTAGCCTCATGTAGAGAGCATTGCAGTAGTCGATCCTCGAGGTGACAAGGGCATGTGTGACTGTGAGGAGAGACTCCCGATCCAAATAAGGGCGCAAGTGGTGTACCAGGCGAACCTGGGCAAATGCCCCCCTCGCCACAGCCGACAAATGATGTTCCAATGTCAGCTGTGGATCGAGGAGGACTCCCAAGTTGCGCACCTTCTCCGAGGGGTTAATAAAATTACCCCCCAGGGTAATGGAAGGACAGGTTGAAATGTCCTTGGGAGGCATCACCCACAGCCACTCTGTCTTGTCAGGGTTGAGCCTCAATCTGTTAACGCCCATCCAGACCCTCACAGCCTCCAGACACTGGCACATCACCTCAACCGCTTCACTGATTTGGCCAGGAGTGGAAATGTACAGCTGAGTATCATCAGTGTACTGATGGTATCTCACTCCATGCCGGCGGATGATCTCTCCCAGTGGCTTCATGTAAATGTTAAAAATTAGGGGGGAGAGAACCGACTCCTGAGACACCCCACATGGGAGTAACCTAGAGGTGGACCTCTGACCCCCCACTAACACCGACTGCGACTGACCAGAGAGATAGGAGGAGAAGCACTGTAGCACGGTGCCCCCCACTCCCAATCCCTCCAGCCAGCGCAGAAGGATACCATGGTCGATGGTATCAAAAGCCACTGAGAGGTCAAGAAGCACCAGGAAAGAGGACTGGCCTCTATCCCGGGCCCACCAGAGATCATCCATCAGAGCGACCAAAGCAGTTTCGGTGGTGTAGCCGGGCCTGAACCCAGACTGCAGAGGGCCCAGATAATCGGCCTCCTCCAGAGACTGCTGGAGCTGAAGTGCCACCACCTTCTCAATAACCTTTCCCACAAAGGGGAGGTTAGAGACCGGACGATAGTTGGTCAAAATTGCTGGAACCAGGGAAGGTTTTTTGAGGAGGGGGCACACAAGTGCCTCCTTTAAGGGAGCCGGGAAGGACCCCTCCCTCAAAGAAGCATTGACAATTTCCTGGATCCAGGTACATGTCACTTCCCTACTAGCAGAAACTAGCCAGGAGGGACACGGGTCCAACAAACAGGTGGCGGAAATCACAGCTCCAATGGCCCTGTCCACTTCATCAGGCGTAACAGCCTCAAACTCGCCCCAGATGACCGGACAAGAACATGCCCCTGTCCCCTTGACTGAATCATTATCAGTCAACTCTGCATCACAATTGGAGTCTAGGTCGGCCCGGATCTGAGCTATTTTGTCTGTGAAACAGTTGTTAAAATCCTCGGCACTACCCTGCAAGGGAGGCCCCGGACCCCTCGGGTTAAGGAGGGACCGGGTCACCCTAAACAGGGTGGCCGGGCGAGATTCCGCAGACGCGATCAAAGCGGAAAGATACAAAGATCTTGCCGCTTTAATCGCCTTCAAATAGGCTCTAATAAATGAGCTCAATCTGGTTCAATCAGATCTGGACCTACTTCATCTCCATCGCTTCTCTAGACATCTCTTATGGCGCTTCATCCCCCTGAGTTCCTCGGTAAACCAAGGAGATCTCCTGGGGCCAGCACCACGGAGAGGTCGCAAAGGCGCAATCCGGTCAATAGCCTCCTTCACGGCCATATTCCATGCCGCTACCAGGGACTCCACCGAATTGTGAATGAACGAGCTCGGTAATTCCCCAAGCGCCGTCTGAAAACCAATTGGATCCATCAGGCGTCTGGGGCGGAACCACCTAATTGGTTCCACCTCCCTGCGGGGAAGGATTGGGGCCATAAAATTCAGTCGTAGCAGGAAATGATCGGTCCATGACAAAGGCAAGGTATCTAAGCCCCTTAAAACCAGATCAAAACCCAACTGTTCCGAAAGGAAGATCATATCCGGGGCGTGCCCACCCTCATACGTCGGGCCCTGCACTACTTGGGTCAGGTCCATGGTTGTCATGGCGGCCATGAACTCCTGTGCCAACCCCGAGGACTCACCAAGTGACAGCAGGTTAAAGACCATAAGCCTGGGGAACTCCACCGCCAGTCCAGCAACCTCCTTGAGTAGCACAGGCAGGGCTGATGCCACGCAGCTGGGAGGCAGGTACGTAAGCAATAAGCCCACCTGAACCCCAAGCTCCAGCGTCATAAAGATGGACTCGCAACCTGGAATTTCGGAAACAGTGAGCCTGCGTAGGCTGAGGTTCTCCCGGGCCAAAAAAGCCACTCCTCCCCCCCTTCCCTGGGGTCGCGGCTGGTGCCATACCTGATAACCCGGTGGACACATATCCGAGAGGGAAACTCCCCCCTCAGGGCCCAACCAGGTCTCAGTCACACACGCCAGGTCGGTCTCCTCATCCATGAGAAGGTCCTGGATGAGGGAGGCCTTATTATTAATTGACCTGACGTTAAGTAGCAACAGTCTGAGCCCATTATTTTCTCCATGAAAAAGAAGAGACAATGTTTTATATATTTCTCAATGGATTTGACCAAATGCATTCATGTAGAACTAGCAGTTTTTGTACAGAGTTAAGAATATTTGAACTAGATTGAATATAGGTTTAGTTCTGCTTTAATTGTTCTGGGAGCCACAGTATTCTTCCCTCTGAAGTGCTTGTCTTGAACAACAGCGTAGTGTAAGGAATTAATTTTTCAATACTAAATGAAATGACTTAAATATATATCTCCACTTACATTCTTAATTTTTTGAAATGAATAATGCTAGGGAAGCAATAGGATATTCAGATTATTCAGATCTTTTTTTTTTTTTTTAAAAAAAAACGTCCTTCCACATCTAGGATTTAATAGCTTAAAATAGCGGTATACAAACTGTGTGGGAATTTTTTTAACACAGAGCTCAGGTATAATTTATATTCTAAACATGCACGGAGCCAAGAGCTTTGTTCATATCTCAGTTCCCATAATATATACTGTACTTGCCAGACCCTGTATCAAGACATTTATTTATACACATCCATTACTAAGGTCATGAGCAAATCTGCTATATTTTTTCTTATTCAATTTGACACAAAGCATGCACATTTTCTCACTAGGGCCCATATATTATAATTCCTTCTACTAGGTGGCTTTATTTTGATGTGTGATGGGATAAACTAACAGAATGATCTTATATACCTTAACTACCACTTTTTCAGCCCAGGTTGAAAAGTTGTACTTTCATCTGGCTTCGTGCACTAGGCCATCAAGACATGTTTATAAACAGCAGGTTATCCAAATATTACTTTGCCAACAAGTGATCCAAAAGTTAATATGTTCAAAACATATTCATCCAGTTGAAGACCGTGTTGTTTGTTTTTCAAATGCAATCGTGAAGATTTCCATAAAATGCAAAACACTTACTACTGTGAAGACAATCCAGGCCACTTAAAAAATGCAATTCTTAACCATTCTCAATCATCTACCCAATTGTTCCTCCTACATCTGTGTTTCTAGAAGGTACAGCATTTAGCTGTCTTTGAATTCTAAACCCTGTATAAGATACAACCTTAGATTAGCTCTCCTGGGATACCTTTTGGGACACTCCTATGATTCAGAAGAGCTTTGATCATTCCTTTGCTGTTTTGTGCAAGTATACTTGAAAGAAAAATATTTAACAGAAAAGCAGTTCTCTAATACAACAGAAGCAGAAATCTTTCAATTTCAGTAATAGTTCAAAAATGACTATGGTTTACTTTACACAAAAAGTAACCCCTTTGTTTGGACTTCCAGGGAAGAAATAGCAAACTGAAGACATTTCTGCTAAAAGAAGAGATCATATGTTGTAGTTCAAGAGAAAATGATACATTACTACAAGTCATAGTTGTAACTACGTAGTTACAAGTTTTATTATTATCAGTTGCTGTGATGAAGCAAGAAATATTTTTTTATATATTACTTTTTCTTGACTGTACTTTTTCTTTCTTTTCTATTTTTTTCAGCCTTTCCATTTTTCTTTTTCAATTTTAGCCAGTAGCCAGTAAGGTAGCAGTGAACATTGCCCAAGTAAGAAAGGCAGGATACCTTTTTCCAGATATCCCCGTTTCTTCTTATACTCATTTCATTCTCCTTAAGTTCTCTAGGCGGCCACCTTCTATCAAGCACCTCGAGGCTCGACTACTGCAATGCTCTCTACATGGGGCTACCTTTGAAAAACGTTCGGAGACTTCAGGTAATGCAGAATGCAGCCGCGCGAGCAGTGTTGGGCCTGCCCAGAAATGCCCACATTTCGGCATCACTCCGCGAGCTGCATTGGCTGCCTATTGGTCTCCGAACGCAATTCAAAGTGTTGGTTATGACCTATAAAGCCCTACATGGCATCGGACCAGGTTACTTACGGGACCGCCTGCTGCCTCACGAAACCCAGCGACCAGTTAGGGCCCACAGAGTCGGCCTTCTCCAGGTCCCGTCAGCCAGACAGTGTCGCCTGGCAGGGCCTAGGGGAAGGGCCTTCTCTGTTGCGGCCCCGGCCCTCTGGAATCAACTCCCCCCGGAGATCCGTATCGCCCCCACCCTCTCCGCCTTTCGTAAACTACTAAAGACCCATCTCTGCCGACAGGCCTGGGGCGGTTGACATCTTGCCCCTAGCCAGTGTATGTTTGTGTGTACGTTTGCTGAATGAATGGTTTCTTAATTTAGGGGTTCTCTTTTTTATATATGTATTTTTATATATGTATTATGTAGTTTTTTATATTGGATTTCTATTTATGCTGTGAGCCGCCCTGAGTTCCTGGAATAAGGCGGCATAGAAATTTAATTAATAATAATAATAATAATAATAATAATAATAATAATAATAATAATAATAACCCCACCCCTTTTAAAAGAGAGATAAAGCATGGTGTAACTGGGAAAGAGACAGAAAGCAGGCATTTTGCCCAGAACAATAAAAAATACTGCTGCATCAGTGTATAAACATCATGCTATCAAACTGCATTCAAAGGTATCCTTTTTGTATTGACAAAGAATTATCTGTCAAGGGAAGGAAATCCTTCTCTACTCTTGAAACTTCCTGAAATCTCTTCTGGAGGATTGGAGATTCTCTAAAAGAAAACTGGGAACCTGCATGGAATGATGCTGGTGGAATAGAGAGAAAATCCAATTGCTTAAGTAAAAGCAGTCACTGGTGATGAATGTACATCCAATTATAGCATACATGTAAAGTCCTGATGTACTGCTGCATTATTAAATTAACTTGCACTGCTTTATGGGCAGATGTGCTAGTGAAATCTTTTAAAATGGGAATACCAACTGCTTATGCCGTTTGAATGCTATCTGAAGCCTTTAATGTTAACATTCATTCTACTAAATACTTTCAAGAGCACAAGATCAGTTCATGCATAACTGAGATATATTCCAGGCAGGCAAAGCAACTATGTTTATTTAAAGCATTTCTGAGTAGCCTTTGGAACTAGAAAAGGCCCACGGGTAAATTACATCTTTAAAACTTAAAAGCATGCTTAGCAAAATTAAGATCAGGCAAAACCCAGTCCTTTAAAAACCAGAGCTCAGAAGAAATACCAGTATATTTAAAAATCATTTAAAAGCCTTGTGAAACAAATAAGTTTTTACAGTCTGCCTTAAACTAAACAAAGAAATCCACTGTCATCAAATGAAGATCCAGGGCATCACAGAATCAAGAAACATTCTCAAGTTAAGACCATGATCTTTCAGTGAGAATACACCCCTTTCATAAATAAGTAGGATCCGGTCTTCAAGCTGAGCTTTCTGATGATCAGCGGAATGTTCCCAAGTCTGTCTTTTCTCCTGCCCACTCAATAAAATGAGCTTATTATCAAACTTTGGCAACTACTTTTGCGGAATTGAATATAAACTGCAGTACTGTTCAGTGGCATCAGCATGTTGAAGACAAATCATTCAGCACTCCAAATGGTTCTTCTCCAATGCTTCAGGACAGTAACAGAACTACAAAGATAGATAAATGGAACCTTATGGGGCACTGCAGACAAAACAATGACCCTGAACAGCAGTCTCCCAGCACCACCTTCTGGAGACAATATGCCATAAATGACAAGAGTCATTGCAACCTAATGTATTCAGGGCCTGAAAGATCCTTGGGTAGGAGAATCAAGAGTTCCACATGACTTAACAGGCCAATATTACTCTGTCCCAGCACAGATCATTCATCCAGATGAGTCTAGCCTTTTAGTCCCGTATGCTACCCAGAAGCATTCCAAAGATGCTTTTCCAAAAGCTTGTAAGAAGAACGGAAGAAGCTTCTTGGATGAGAAGCAAAACATTTTCAAAGGAAAAAACCCCAAGAAAGTCCAGTTACACCTTTGGGACAACCATGACCTGGATAATTGAGAATTCCAACAGACATCTACCCAGAAGCCTTCTGTGCTGCAACCATCTGGAATAGCATCCCTCCAGATGTTCAAACAGCTCCAAATGGGCCTGGTCTTTCCCCCAGGTTCTGTGGTATGTGTCCACAGGGATTTCACTATGAGGATTAGATTATAGTTTATATTTGTTTCCCTATTATGATAATCTTTTATCTTTTTCTTTTTGGTTTAATGTACTCTATTGTTTTTAATATGTGAGCCAGCCAGAGTTTTGCTAAGTTGGGTGGCCTGAGATCTCCAAATGAATGAATGAATGAATAAATAAATGCATACATAACCCAAATTAAAAGATCCATGCGATCTGTGCTGTTCAAGTATGTCTGGAATTATGAAGTCATGCCCAGACCTAACATTGCATTGAATTATTGAGTCACAGGAAAATTCCTGTATTAGGTCCCTTTTCAAGAAGATAAAAGTTCTACTTTCATAAAGAATTATTATGTTTCTTATCCCGCATGTTGAACATTTTCATATCATTAAAATATACTGAATGTACAACTGAATATTGAAAATCTTAAATGAAATATTTGTCTGACATAGTATAGGGTCTTCTGCTTGAGCAGGAGGTTGTACTAGAAGATCTCCAAGTCCCTTCCATCTCTGTTATTTTGTTAATTCCATTGGGAGTGTCCTTGCTTCTCAGGCATACTGCGGTGAATATTATCAGTTTTATTTTTCTGGGCTATCAGAAAATGTACCCTTGAGTGACTTTTGCCAAATTGTGATGTAAGGACACACACATACACATACACACACATACACACAGTCTGTCCTGATTTAGTCAAGATGTTTGCTCTCTCCTCCCAAAGTGCTTTATCACTGCTTTAATTAATACTCAGAAATACAGATATAGTCTATAACCTACATATTTTCCTAAGAAAATCCTACACTTCTGCCACTAAATTCCCTTTTCCCCCTTTGCAATAAAATTTTACCTTTCAGTGAATACAGTGCTTCAGTAAATGCCAAAGCAACTGTTGAAGATTCCAACTTAAGCACCTGTAAGAAGTCTTTTAATGCTCTTTGCCATTGCTTAATGGAAAGGCAAACATACTCTCATTAACATGAAGGTAAATACAATGATCTTATAGACTTCTACCCGTAGAAGGGAATATTGTAGGATGTCTAAACTACCGGTAATATACCCTGAGCTAGCTTAGATGATTTCCATTTAAAATTAGATGTTGGAATTAAAGTCCTGGAATGCCCAACCCAAATAGGAGTGATAATTCTGGAAGGATCAGATTATTATTATTAAATTTATTTGCTTTTTACCTCACTATGGGGCTACTCTAGACAGATACGTTGATCAGATATATGGAAGGGAACAACTGCTCTAGAACTTCAACAGAACTATTTAAAGATTGAGTATCAGTCCAGTTGATAAAACTACTTGATATAGACTGTCTCGCAATCTCTAAAAATGCTTAAATGCCACATTATTTGCAAAGAAAATACTATAAGTTTGGTTCATGTGCTGAAAGTACTGAAAACCTAAACAAAAAATGGATTAAATTGGCAAAGTAGATAAAACGAGCTGCTTTGCTTTTTAAATTTATATTTAAAACATCTGATAATACAGATCAGTATCCCTGTAGTAACAGGATGAAAATATTATTCCATTCACTTAATTTCAGTAGCAAATACAACTGGCTGCTACTTTTATCCATTATTTAAGAGTAAATAATCTTCAAGTGAAGAAACTACAGTCACTGCAATATGAACAATTCAGCTATATGAAGGCAGTTTTTGCACTGTTTCTCTGAATTGGCTCATTGCCTTGGGTTCCTGCAAAAGTATTTTTTTTTCTTTTCTCAAGATTTTGGGATTTCTAGGTCCAGTGAATTCTGCCATTCAGAACAATAATGCAATCATCTTAGATTTCTCCATCACTTATGAACTTCACAGAACACCATGCTGAGCAGGAAGTACACACATAGTGTACTTCCTATCATTCCTGACCACTCCTGCAGATTTCTGTATGCCTTCAAGTGAGACCAATGTGCTTTTTACAAGCATGAAGTTGATACAATGGCTACCTTCACAAACCTTCACTTGTTTGACATTACTGTTACCTGAGCACAACAAACCAGAGATAAATCAATTGGAATGGAAGGAAAAAGGGAGTTAGGCAATGTCCAAATGCAAGCCACTTAAATTGATTCTCTGGAGATTTGAAAAAAGAAAGCAATGTAGAATGTGTGATCTGTTTTAAAACCCACCAACACCCTCCCCGATCATTTTTTACTATTCTGCACAGCATACATAATTGAAATTCCCAGCCAATTTATGAGACAATGGCTGTTTTCAGTTCGTGGGCTGTCTAGTGGTAGAAACAGGAGGGAGCTACTGAGTCAAGCCATTGGTCTGGTTTGCTCAATTATATAACAGAATTCCGAATTTGCACGTGCACGTGCACGCACACACATACACACATCATTTTCAGCTCACAAAATCAGTGACCACACTGATAAAAAGAGAATTCTAACGGTGATGCTGTTATGGATGAGGGGTGCTTAATGTATTTTAATAGTAGAAAAAGTTCCATCTGATTTGGAGCCTTAAAAAGTATTCCTAAATATGTAAGTCAGGCATATACATTTAATCCACGTTTAACACTGAGACATATATGTCTGTGGAGATTCTCAGTCATCCAGGTCATGGTTGTCTTCAAAGTGCTTTTTCAAAAGGCGACTGGACTATGTTTTTTCCTTGAGGAAGACTACCCCCCCCCCCCCGAATTTAAGAAGCTTCTTGGATGAGAAGCAAAATGTTTTCCTCAATGAAAAAACATAGTCCAGTTGCCTTTTGAAAAAGCTCATTTGAGGCTGAGGCATATAGAGTTCTGAAAGCTTTGCTCTGAATCCATGTTGTTTTATTTCATAATGCCAGAACCATTTGTATAACAGCACTATTCCAAGTATTATATGCTCCACAAGTAGACTTGCATTTATGTATTAGATTTGGATGCCATCTTTTCTATCACAAATTCAAGGTGGCATATACAGCAGTCCTTTCCTTCTGCTTTCACCACAGCAGCTCGGTGAGAGAAGTTGAGCTGAGATTGAACATTATAATGCTACTAAAGGAATTTTAAAATATGCATAAAGAGAGAAAAAGGCTTAGTTTTTAATTTTATAGTCTTTTTAGTACATTAAGCCAACTTATTCTGCAGTCCTTAGTATCACATGCTGGCTTATCAGTTGATCTTACTTTGTTACTGCCAAACCTGGGCAGTTAAATCAAATTCTGTGTGCATAACCATCACACTTTAATTGATCCCTTATGGAAGCCTGATTTTGTTTAATGCTTTAAAGAATCCACCTGACAACATAAAAATAAGTAGCATCCCATTAAATTTTTAAAAAAGTGACACTTAGTATCTTGGGAGATCATAGAATGAATTTTTCTATTACATTGCAACTGGACAACATAAAAAAATATTTTTTTCCCTTTTAGATTTGTTTCTTTTCTTTTTTTTTTCTCTTTTTCCCTTAACATTTATTATCTCATATTCAAGCTGGTACATTTCTAATTATATCAAATCAATCAAAACATCATTATTACATTTATCAATAAATTTTTAGCTTATACGTATCTGAATTACATTCAGTCTTCGTAAACAATCCATATCTATCCGGCTTGCTTTTTCAGCTGGTTGCAGCATCCTGTGGTCACACACACAAAACCACAATTGTAACAACTTTCTTGTTTGTTTGCACCAGTTTCCTGCCAATTTTCTAGAAAAACAAACAAGCCAACCCCCATTCCGAAGAATGGATCGACTTAATGACTGTAAGGACTCGCTTTACGACTCCTGTTGTAAAATGGAGTCCAGTCGTAGTGATGCCCCGCTTTACGACTGCAAGGTCTTTTTTTTTTTTAATTATTTTTTTTATAATTTTAACAGAGAAAAGAAACTAGTCATATCAAATCATAATATAAAAGTAAACAATCATCCATACACAAAATATAAATACATTTCAATACATCTAGTACTAATAACTCAACTGAGAATAAACATCCCAAACAATTAACATCACTGCTCGGCACCCCCACCACCACATCCCACCAACCCTATCCTTCCCCCTCACTTACCAACTGACTACCTACCTTCTCCCTCCTTCTCTTCTTTCTGCTTCCTTCTCTATCTCCATCCTCCTCTTCCCCCTTCTTATCAACTTACACTTACATCAACCTTCACTCCTCCTTCCTTTTTCCCCATCAGATGTGGAGCCCAGAGGACACCCGAGCAACCCCTTAATAACAGTAACAGTAATTATTTATTCTTCCTCCAACCCCAATTGCAGTTGAGAAAACATCATGTATAAGATTATCAAGCCTCCCTAACCCCCCCCCCCGACTTCCCAGAGTGAATACAAGGTATAACAAAAGAAAACCCCACTACATCAAACAAAATAATTATATAATCTTAACAAGAATTTTAGACTATATAAAAAAAGAAAGAATAATAATAATTATATTCTTATTCAATTCAATTTACCATAATATATCTTAATATATATCTTCATTTAAACATCCTCTCCTAAACCTTACTTATAATATTTATCTTTAATTCAATCCATAATCTTAAATTAACCTTAATTCCTTTTAGATTTGTTTCTTATGTATTTCATATCTATAGATCTACACTGTGCCTAGAAAAGATGCAGCACTATATGCTTCTATTAGCCTTGAAAACAGCTGGCCATTCACTCATATACGGCAATAATAAACAGGATTGTTTTCAGATACCCAATTTCTCTTCTCTTGTCAGGCTATTAAAATGTGTCACAACTGAGTAATTTTTAATTTATTTGCAACATTTATATGACTGTCTAGCTTGGGTGGTGTACAAAAAATCACCAAGCAATTGGATTTATAAAAGTGATCTGTTAGATGTTCTGAAGAATTTTGTGAGAAAGGATGAAGAAAAAAATGAGGGCAGCAGGGTCCAAAGATAGCTATTCCCAAAAGTTCCACATACCAGCCTACTACAAGCAGCTGTGTGAGAAAGTGACTTTGACCATGACTCTAAAGATGCCTTAGCCAGCTCCCCAGCTCTTTAGCTTTCTCCCCAATTCTTAACAGACCAGCCAGCTGTGAAAAAGGGGACTAAGTGATTAGCTACATCACAGAAAATTCTTGCTGCATGAAGTAGGCAAATCAGGGGTTCTCCAGACAGGGGTTCTACGAAATGTTCCAGCTTAATATTGCAAAGTGATCAGTTCTGCAGGGTTAGTGGGTGACCCCACCTCCCCAATGGGAGAAGAAGGTACTTCTCTTTTAAGGCAGCAAAAAGCCTCCATCCCATATATATCAGAAATACTTATTAACCAAGAATCCCTTTACATCTAGATCAAGTCTTTTCAAGAAGGGGCAGTGAAGAGGAAAGAGACAGAATCTGAGGTTATTTGAGAAAGCCAGTTATTAATATCAGAACATATGAACAATAAAAGACAAAAGAGGTAAAAGTAAAAAGTGAAAGGAATGCTATTTGATTGGCCTGAAGACTGTGGTACAAAGTTCTTATTGAAATATGTCATAGTTACATATCATAAACCTTTCCGTTCTTACCATTATGGCAGTCACTATTTTTTTAAAAAAAATATTGATCATCGCTTTCCAAGAGAAATTTGATCCATTTACATTACGAAGTATATGATCAAATCTTATTCTCTCCCAGCATATGATTTAGCTCCCTCATGGAATCTTGCCTTGCTTTTGTTCAGAAAGTAGATATGATGATAAAGATAAAAGTACTGTATACTGTTTTGGCAGTCTTGAGGTTGGATCTAGAGCTTTTGTACTGCAATAACAGAAATAATACATGATATATACTTGCAGCAGGAAACACATACAGATAGTCCTTGACTTACAAGAGTTCATTTAGTGACTGTTCAAAGTTAAAACATCACTGAAAAAAGTGACTTATCACCATTTTTCATTCTTGCAACCATTGCAGTATCCCCATGGTCACATGATCAAATTCAGACAGTTGGCAACTGACTCACATTTATGATAGTTGCAGTGTCCCAGAATCATGTGATCACCTTTTGCGACCTTCTGACAAGCAAAGTCAGTGGGCAAACCAGATTCACTTAACAATCATATAACTAACTTAATAACTGTCATGATTCACTTACCAACTGTGGCAAGAAAGGTTGCAAAATGGGACAAAATTCACTTAACAACTGTCTCACTTAGCAACATAAATTTTAGGCTCAATTGTGGTCGAAAGCCGAGGCCTACCTGTAAATCAGAAGGAGTCTGATTGCACCTTTTCTGACTAATACATTTTATCAAGAGATTTAAGTTTTCTGAGTTGCAGCAGCTCACTTCATCCAATGCATCAAATGATCAAATTGATCTAAGACTTAAATTGGGGTGTGGTGGGGGGGAAAAGGGGAAAGACAGTTATATAGATGTAAGTTGCCAGTGAGACAGATTATAACTACGTTAGCAATGTGCTGCTCTGAGAAACATTAGAATCAACTGACATTCTTACTCTAACCCTTTGTACTATCTGTATTTCTTAAAAGTAATGATTCACCCTACAGCACAGAGATATGAAAAAAAACCTTCCAATCTTCTTTACTTATATATTAAGAAATTATCGAACATATGTACTGATCTCTCACATTTTTTCCTTTTATTGTAATGCTCTAAATTACATATGGCATGATTTATTTGTCATGACAGACGAAAATATTCCAGGATACAAACAAAAAATCTGTTTGTGTCCTTTAACTTTTAGTAAAAGTCATCAACTGTAATTGTTGAGTGCTTTTAAGTTCTTACTGAAACTCTTACACATCTTGTTCTATTAAACAGGATTGCTTATTGCATTTTTTCTTTTGAAATCTTGTCCTCAGAGATTGAGTGCTAATTCATTTAGCTGCATTTACTATTAGCAAATTTCCTCTGCTTCTCCTAGTCTCCTAAAATTAAAGAAAATCCAGATGAAATTTTAACAGACCTTTTAGAATATTACAGAGGATAGGAAATATTTGATATAAGAAAAGCCATTAATTCATTCTTCTACCTATACTCTTGTTAAAATATGCCAGAAACATTTATCCATCATAATATATAACCCTGGTGCTCTTTTCCCTGTGCAGTTTAGTGTATAGTATATATCACTGAATAGAAATCAAGTTTGGGAATTGTTAGTTTGCCTTTCCCCTATATGCATTAGAAAACCTAAGATTTTCAATTAAAAGCTGTTAGAAGTTTCTATAGAAACTTTGCTCCATGAGAAAAATATTATGGATAGAAGAATGCAACTCTCCTAACCCATCAAAAGGTTTCCCATTAAGAAAAAAGAAACAGACATTCCAAAAATGAAAGAATTCAACTAGGATTTTTGAGAAATACAAATGATCTCTGAAAGAACCATTTTGCCAAATATTGAGGAAGCAAAATGTGTAGAAGAGCAGGTTGAGCTGGAATGTGAAGTTAAACTTGTCATTAGTTTAGAGTTATTGCGTTGCCATAATAGATCCAAGTGCAGCCCATGAATTTGATTGAGCCTTAACTGGCACCAGTTAAGCTTTGACCATTGGTTGACTAGATTCTTGTGTACGGGTAGCAGTAATAAACTTTTCTGTGCTTTGAACTCAATAAATGCTCCTGGTTATTTGTGCCCAACAAATGAAATTACCCATAAAGTGAAGTTCACAAAGACATTGATCAATTTGATCCCAGGTCAGTTTTCATTAGATCAAGTTAGTAGAACTTCAGTTCAATTATGTAAAATATTTTATTTGTTTTATTACAATTTAAACTGTTCAATAGCTGAAGCATATTATGTATACTTTTTTAAAAAAAATACAGCCTACCCAACAACATTTACGGTTTTTAAATTTCATGTCAAATTCAAAAGCTCTAAGTAAGCCAAGAAAATCATTCCAGAATTTGTCCAACCTTCTTTCAATGACCCCCCTCCTGTAAACAGAAGAATCTGAGTTCTAACTTTTCAATGGCAGCCCCGGGTTGATACCTGCTATCGTAATACAGTCTGGAAAGAATGAGTTGCTATGAATAAATTAGCCTTAGTCATGACAATTCAGAATTGAGACACTAATTTCATCTGGTGAAGCGTATTCTAGATGCATGTCACTTTACTTGTAGCCTTTGGCTTTGTCTCTATGTTTTGCCATTTAAAGCCATCTCCTTAAATGCCTTTTTATATTTCTGCTTAGGACACATCTAAATCTGGGTGATGTTAGCTTCATCAAAGTACAGCAAAATATGTTGCAGGGCTGCTGAATTCTGTTGGATGTAATACATATGCATTAAGAAACAGCAGCCAGGGTTATAGTCTAGACACATTGAATTTTTAATTCAGGGAATGCTAAGAACCCAACCTAGCACTTTAAAGAGGTCAACTGATTCTCAACCATAAGAAACAAAAAAAGATAAGCAGGAAGAAGATTGTAAACTGGTTCCAACTGGGAGAAATAATCTTGTACTTGGGATGGCCTCTTATTCAAATGTAACATTTTATTTCCCTGCTCCAGGCTAAAATGGCTACTTTGGAAAGTATTTTCTCTGAATGAAAAACTGTTTCCTTATGTGCCTGATTCAACTTAATCTCCACTTATCCTTCTGTTCTTCTGTGCCATGGGTTAAAATGATTTTATTTCTTTGACTAGAGCAAAGTACTATTGTATAGTTTGCACAGTATGCCGTAGTTTGTTTTCTAATCCTTCTAAGATATTTTAGAACTTTGTTTCTTTTTACCTAATTAATTGTGGTTTTCTTATTTTATTTGCTGATTTATGACCAAATAAAAATGACTGACTGATTGATAAGCACATTGTTGGCAAATGAACAAAAATAAAATCCAAACAATTTAATTAGCTGTTCTGTAGAATCCTATGCAAGGTATATTTGAAGACTAAAGAAATTAAGCAAATGAATTAATTTTCTTTGCCATGGCTTTAATGGTCTATTGCCAAATTATTTCCTAGGTATTATAATATTTGTTATTAACAGAATAACAGAGTTGGAAAAGATCTCAGAATCTTCTAGTCCAATCCCCTGCTCAGACAGGAATCCTTATACCATTCAGACTATTATTTCTTTTAAAGCCTCATCTTATCCAAGATACATTTTATGTAAGGAGTATATCACACTGCCTGATTATACATCAATGAAATTTTAACAAAAGTGGAACTAGTATACCATCATCTAAAGCAGGTGGCATGCTCTGAAAATATTTCATGGTATTCATCAGAGTACTACACCATTATCAGTAATCTTAGAGAAGGAACTCAGGTAATTATATATTCAATTTCTTTCTGTACTTCAATCCATTCTCCATCTCTTAACCTTTCCATACTTGTGCCTCATCAACCTTTTGTACTCTTCTTCTTCACCCTTGCTGTTTCTTTAAAATGAGATCCCTGGATCTCATTCTACGCCAGTCCCAGTGAGGTAGGCGATGAAATGAAATAAACTTTTTTTACTGTTTACACTCTGTCTTTTCCTCAGAGAAGCTTGTCTGGCTCCACCTTTTTATCCTTTCATTACCAAGTAAAGCTTTTTGGGGGGCTGACCTCTGAGCTGGTTTTTTTATCTTACTTAGCAGCTCATAGATTGGATACAGAACCCTGCAAATAATAAAGAGAGGCTTTCCCTTAAAAAAAATTCCCACTGAACTGTATTTTTTAATGTGACAGAGAAAAAGTATTGAATGCACAAGGAATAATTCTACCAATTGCATTGACATTACATTTAATTTAAATATAGATTGAGTATTTGTCTAAGCCCTCTCAATTTTTGGTTTGTGGTCCCCAATAAACCACTCAAAAGCAGCCCTCAACCCGCAAAGGCAAGAGCTCACTCATCTTAGAGCACAGGTGTCAAACTCGATTGTGTCACATGACATATTGTGACATTTTTTGCCTTTGAGGAGCCGGGGTAGCTGTGGCCTGCACATGACGCATCTGGCCCGCGGGCTGCCAGTTGGACACCCCTGTCTTCGAGGTCTGGGACTTTGTTACCATCACTAGTAAGAGCAGAACCTGGTGGACATTTTTATTTTACAAGAACCTTTCAACTTTAATGGTTCTGAACCAGGTTCTGAAAATGTTCTTAAGAGTTGAAAAGTAACGTACAAGTATTTTCCTCCCAAAATAACTAAATAAAATGTAATGCGATCAATATAAATGCATGGTACAGAAAAGGCAGTTTCTACAGAACTATAGCCAAGAGCTCCTGCTGCTGGCCTCTATTCTCACTCACATTTCTTTTTTTCCTCTTTACCACAACAAACTTTAGCATTCTGACCACATTAAAAACCATATTTCTGCACACAGTCCAAGGAAGAATAACAAGGAAAAGTACTGAAAAACTTTCCAGTGTTGTTAATAATGAAGCACATCTTGATTACAGAATGCCACTTTTTAAAAATGCCAATCTCAAATATCAATTATTTTCCTCCAAAGATCTATTCCATGGCCAGTTCAATGTGACTCATAATATCACAGTGACAAAATACTGCTCAATATAAAGATTCACTCCATTAGCTGTTTGCTTCTATATGGTCTGGTAATGTGAATTAAGTAAGTGAGCAGAGCCTCCTATATGGTAGTTCAATGTTTGTGAATGGCCCTCTCAGGGAATAGGAGCATTGCTGATCATTTGTAAATAGATCTGAAGGATTTAGATTTCTACTCTGATTTTACGTAAATGGATCATTCACTTCTTTTTGCTAATGTTGTTTAGATGCTTCATGCGGTCAGTTTAGATAATTTCTCTTTCATAATGTATATAAAGAATTTTGAAAATTAATTTTGAAGAGGCATTTCTGAAAAAGGCAAAATATTATGTTAAGGATTGCTAAAGAGATTAAAATGTTTTACCATCTACCATTAATTCCTTTTCATGGCTTGCCCAGTTATACTAGTATTGTTTAGTAAGTAAAATATTTATATATTCACCCATAGAAAGTAATGACCAAGAAACATCCCTGCCATTGTTTTCTGGTGACTTTTCTATCCAGAAATTTTATTATGAACCTGGAGGTTGAGTTGTTGTTATTTTTTTCCCCAGCTTTGCTGGCAAATACAAGATGTATTTCTTTCATCTGCCTACTTACTAATAATGCAATAAATATATAGATTCAACTGTTGATAGATGTAACTGCTCCTATTATTTCAGGAGCTCCTCATTCCAGCAAGCCAAATGCTTCTTCATACAAGTTTTGTAACATGCATTGCTATAATTGCAAATTTATATATAGCAATTCAGAAAAAAGGTGCAGTCCTGCAATTGTGATAAAATCATTAATTGCTTAACTGTTCTATAATCCAATCTATGTGTCAGTCACTACTCAGCTCAACAAAATCTCATCTAAAATAAGCACATACAGCATCAACTCCTTGATCAGCATAATCCTCTAAAATAGGAATCCAACTGCCACTGAGTCATGAAACTAAATAAATCACCTCAGGTTAACCCAGTGTTTCTCAACCTTGACAGTGCTGGCTGTGGAATTCTGGGAGTTGAAGTCCACATGCCTTAAAATTGTCAAGGTTGAGAAACACTGGGTTAACCAAATCTCATTTGCAGAAATTCCCATGTGACTAAATACAGAATGCCCTTGACTTGCAACCACAACTGAGCCCAAAATTTCCACTGCTAAGCAAGACAGTTTTTAAGCGTTTTCCCCATTTTACGACTTTTGCCACAATTAAATGAATCACTGTAGTTGTTAAGTGAATCATGCAGTGATTAGGGTGAATCTGGCTCCCCCTCTATTGACTTTACTGGTTGGAAACCTGCTGGGAAGTTTACACATAGTGATCATGTGACCCTGGGACAGTTGCAACTGTTCTTGTAAGCTCGGATGGCTTAATATTACAGAGAAAATGTTACTGTAAAGGGGAAAAAATAAAAAAAATCAAATCAAATAATGCTGGTAATAGAAACTAAAAGTAATGCAAGCTGATGAATGCTCAAATTGCTTTCTTGCATAATATTATTTGACCTGACTGTTGCTGTCATCTCAGTGGGATTGAACACAAGAGTTAAGACTGGTACTGAAGTTCATTTAATATTATTTATTCTACCGGTCATTCAGATCTTAATCCTCCATTTCCTCTTTTCTTGCACTACAGCACTTGGACGTATTGTACTTGGACTACAGCAGCAGAATAACAGACTTATGCTCTATTTTGAGATGGCTTGCTATTTTAATGCTATGTAACTTCCTAGAAAAAACTGTTTTAAGTGGCTTTTTTAAATATCATAATTCTCACTCTTCATATGTTTCAAAGGAAGCCAGATGAAACATGAGGAAGATTTCATTGAGGAGAACTTGAAAGCTTCTACCATCTCCATGTAAAGAACATTTAAATACATCCTTCTTATTTGTAGTAATACAAACACAACTTTCTTCCTCCTTCTTGTAATTATTTTAAAAAGGAGTTGCTTTGGATAGTGAGATGGACAGCATATAAATTTAATAAATAAAAATAAATAGAAACCTGTACCTGTCTATTTTTAAAACAATGTTTTTATCATGTATGCAATTACTGTACTTTATTAAGTTCATTAGCTTAAACCTATTGCAATGTTTCTTGCTTTTCAGCCAGGGTAAAAATAATATAAGCATATTGCTATGTAAAATATATGTAGCATATAAGCATCTTTAGTGATGGTTACAATCTGACTAAGCAACAAATGGAATGGAAACCAATTTCTTAGCATCTACCATCATTTGAATGCAACAAAATGAAATTTGATACTCCTTGAAGGAATGGGAATTGGAGAAATATATGCTTTGGGAGTCTCTTAAGAGAGAAAAAAAGTAATCAAATTGCAAATTAGAGTCTATTCAAGCAATAAATTAGTGTCAGTATAACTCTTTTTAATGCGTGACTACTCAGAAGCACTGGGAACAACAAATGCATGTATTTTGAAAAGACTTAAAAGTGCAATATTTGCCAAGGAGGCAAATAGAAAATCAGTTCATATGCCTTTGAGTCAGCCTTATCTATTTCCTATGGTGACAGCATAAAAATAATTAGTAACAATAATTAGTAGCAAAGAAAATGCACACTGTACTCATGAAAACCTATCTGGAAAAAGGAATCAAGGGTCTTCATAATTGTGCCTGAAGCACAAGCTGTTTATTATACTGTATAAGGCATTTAGCAACCACATTTAGCTCACTCTAGCAAAAGAAGGGACGCACCTTTTACAGGTATTTTCCTCCACCTATGTTCTCATGCCTTCCCCAACTCTTTCTGCAGGGTTTAGGCAGTCTTCAGAACAGTGTGGAATGAAACACCAGATACTACAAGAAAGGCATTGTAGATAGCAAAGTTGGTAGGGACTGAGAACCAAGGTTAAGGAAGCCAACTTGGCATCAGGAAAAGTTTCCAGGAGCCTACAGAATTGCACAAAAATAATAAAGATGTCATTTATACCAGGGGTCCTCAACCTCTTGGCCCCTGCCTAGTATCGGGCCAGGACCCATTTGGAACCAGGCTGTGCAAGCATTGGGTGAGTGTGTGTGCAGAGTTCCACTTGCAAGAGAGGCAGGCGCTCACTCACAGAGCTGCATTTCTGCGAGCACTCAGAGCTCGCACTCACATACAAAGCTCCATTTGTGCGAGCAGTAGGCACGCGCGCCTGCCGCTAGGCAAATGGAGCTGTATGCACAAGTGCGCACACCAGCTGCTCTCACGGAACCATTCCCTCTCCTCCCCACGCCATTCCATCAAGCCGGAAAGGTTGGGGACCGCTGATTTATACAGCATTGTTTTCCTCCAAGAACACTACTTTCCAAGCAATGGGTATATTTTACATACACATGCACAATAGCTGACTGAGGTAAGATTAAACGCTAAAGACAATATTATCATACCCCCCCCCGGTTAACATTTGAAAGCTGCAGAATGAGGCAAGATGGCAGAGGTTGGGAATCTGTCATCCTTCAAAAGTGCTGATCAGCTACATCAAATCACTGCATCTACAAGATTCCAAACCATGTCTCACTATTATTAAATTTGCTACTCTGGTGTTACAATGATCAATTCAATTTAGACACCTGAAGGTATTTTTGAATTATCACAAGTTTGGAACTTCATTACTATAATGAAGAACTAGAGAGTTATCAAACATGGAGAGCAGTACAAAAGATAACTCTTCACCACTGGAAAGACAGTGCAAACACAGATTTACAGTGCAATATGACTGATGGGTGCTCACTTTTTACTTATTAATTAGTTCCAGGGCTTTTTTTCTCATAGAACGCCCAGAACGGAGTTCCGGCACCTTTTTTGGATGGAACCTTGTAGGGTAGGCAAAGCGGGTTGTATGACGTGTGTGAGTTCAGGCACCTTTTTTTTTTAAAAGAAAAAAAGCACTGGTTAGTTCTCTATCAATGCAATGGAACATAGAACATAGAATCATAAGGTTGGAAGAGACCTTGGATGTCATCTAGTCCAACCCCCTGCTCAAGGCAGATGCCTTATACCATCCCAGTCAAATGATTATCCAGTCTATTTTTGAAAACTTCCAGTAATGGAGCACCCACTGCTCCAGGAGGCAAGCTATTCCACTGATTAATTGTTCTCACTGTCAGAAAATTTCCCCTTACTTTTAGGTTGGCTTTAACATGCTTCCACACAATCAATATTATTTCACATGGTCAAGGTGTAATGATCAGTTTAAAAACTAGGAAAAATAACTTCTTATATGTAACGTGTTTTTTCCCTTTTTTCTTTATATTTTTTTTGTTTTTCCCTTCTCTCTTCCCCCTTTTCTCCCCCCCCCTGCTAAAGCAATAAAATAACTTATGCCTTCTGTATGTAAAAAATATATGTTAAATGTTCAAGAAAATGTTAAGTCATTCTTGAACCTAGGAGAGCCTCTAGGTATAAGCTGTCATATGCTTTGACTCCAGTTGTGCATCTCCAAGCTGCAGACCTGAAGGAGAAAGTTTATATAACTGAAGCTAGGCATGGTGGTAACTTGGTGTGCCTTCTTAGTTCAAAGCAATGTAAATATCAGGTCATGGGGTAGGGGTGGAGGGTGGATGACAGGGTCAGCTGTGTGATCATTCATTTTGAATCCTGGTCCAGATTCCTCCCACACAGTCCAAAGATGCATCATAGTTTTCCAGTTTTTAAAAATAACTTTAAATAAAATTTTAATGGGTGCACTTTGAATGAAAACAGAAAATTAGGGAACTACTAAATAACAACCAAGTAGTTCAAAGCAAGAACACATTGCATTGAAAAAACATTTAGAAAGCTGTTCATTTTAAAACAAAAACCAGAATCCCATAGCAAATACAGAAAGTAGCTATAAACACACACAGACGCACAGCCAGCTACTAAATTACACTTATGGACTTGAATTCTCCTGAGAATTAAATATTCCAATAAAAATAAGAGAAGAGATGGAAACACACAAGTTTCTTATTATCACACTTCATATCATAAAATATAGAGGTTAACTTACTTTGGGCAGAAGTTGTGCAACAAACTGGCTTACGCAAATATTTTTTATTGTTGACCTATCTTAAATGCAGCTTGTCATAATTTAACTTCAAGCACATTGTGCTCTCAAATCATCCTAAACATATCTATAGTTTCAACCCACTGACAAATCATTACTGTGCCAGCAGTATCTTTGGGGCCATGTGAAGGGGGAAGACAATTCAACAAATCAAATATAATTGAAACCAGGTAACTATTAGAGTAAAATAAGCTGGTTTTTTCCCTAGATCCCTTAATATTAAAATTACATAAATTACAAATATAATACAGTGTAATATCTCTCCTGGGGAAATAAACAAACAAACAAACTTGGATGTTAACTATGTTAATTCCTGGGTATGAAGTATAGGCTAATGTGTGATCTATAGATTTGTAGTTTCAGCTTAAGAAACGGAAGCTTTCAATCAAAGGAGAACAATTTACAAGTCTCTTCTTAAAACTCTCCAGTGATGGAATGCCCACGATTTCTGGGGGTAAGCTGTTCCACTGGTTAATTGTCCTCCCTGTCAGGAAGTTTCTCCTTAATTCCAGTTTGCTTCTCTCTTTGATCAGTTTCTAACCATTGTTTCTCATCCTTCCCTCTGGTGCTTTGGTGAATAACATGACCCTCTCTGCCTTGTGGCAGATCCTCAGATACTGGAACACTGCTATCATGTCTCCCCTATTTCTTCTTTTCTTTAGACTAGCCAAACCCAAGTCCTATAGCCGTTCTTCATATGTTTTAGTCTCCAGGCCTTTGATCATCTTTGTTGCTCTTCTCTGAATTTTTTTCAAACTCTCTACATCTTTTTTGTGATATGGTGATCAAAATTCTCTCTTATTCTGGTCTCCAGAACAGGGGACAGTTTTCTAAGTGTAGTCTGACCAGTACAGCATAGACTGGGACTATCTCTTCCCAGGATCTTGAAATTCTATCTCCATTCTAGGCAATGGTCCTCCTCTGTAATAGGCAGAGGGAGTGGCCTAGAGCATTGTTTCTTAAACTGTTGCTTTCAGACCCCTTCCCACTTTTAAAAATCATAGAAAATCCCAAAAGCACTTTTGTTTGTATGGATTTTATTTCCTGATATTTACCATATTAAAAATTAAAATCGATGCATTTTCTGCTGCTTCTCACAATTGTTCAATTGGATTTTAATACTGCATTCTTTTTCAATATAGATTGGAAAATAATTTGATTTTGTGGACCCCTGGACAAGGTCTTGGGGGACCTGCAGGGGTCTTAGGACAATATTTTACAAAACACTGGCCTAGGAGGACAAGAAGAAAAGCTGCTACCAAGACAATGGTCAGATAAAAGAAACCTGAGCCTGGGAGCAGAACTGTAATCTGAAAAAATGTCCTAGACATGACCTTCCCTAGTTCTTACAAATTGTGCTTGTGTGTATGTGAAATGCATTCTGATTTTCACGATTCTATTTCTATATCTTTATAATAAAAAGTAGTGTTGACCTGCCTGACTTTGGTTTCCTAGTCTGGTCTATATTGAAAGGATGACACTGGCCCCCTCCAAATTTAGTTTAAAGCTCTCCAGATAATCTTAGCAAGATATCTTCCAGATTGGAAATATGTATGAAAATACCACCTGTGCCCCAAGTTATTTTGCTCATTGACTTCAAAGTCTCATAATCTTTCAATATTCTTCTCTGGGTTGTTTCAACATGAAATAGAGATTAATAGATTTGATTACTTGGTCAGCTTCTCTTTCACACCTTGGATCTTCATACCTAGGGGACAACATACTGTTTTGATAGGATGCCTGATCTGCAGACTGCTGATTCTTCTTCTCAATAGGGAGTCACCAATCATCACCACACATCTCTTACTCTTTGTGGAAGCCACTAGATTCCTTGCTCTGATAGTTATGACTTTCTTTCCTATAACTGTGATGCTTGGTGGAGGAAGTTAGAATGTTCTGTTTTCCTTATTCTTCATCATCAATTTGCCCAATTCCAGTCCTAGCAGAAGTGTTAGTTAAAAAGCAATGCATATTCAAGAGTTTAATAATGTTTTGAACCGATTTTGGTGAAGGAAACATGGTCTCCAGGACTGCAGATGATTAACCGAGTTTACATCCTCTATAGCACAAATAGAAAGTAAAAAAATAGATGATTGGAATCTCCCGGACAGAAAAACAATTATTATTATTGTTAATACAAGTGTATTAACCCTTTCTTGTTAGGGCTATCTTCTGTGACTGAGAATTAAGGTTATTGTTATACAAATATGGTCAATTTAGGATGGGGGGATTGGAGAAAGAAAATGTTGAATAAGTTTATACATCTCTGACATACCTCCGGTTCTGGTGAGTGCTTCATAATTTTAAGAGCAAAATGACAGCCAATTGAGTGTCCAATAAGTATAAGCTTGACATCTTTTGGCACATACTTTCGGAGGAAGTTCAACTTGTGTTCAACTTGCCCATGAAGCCCAAAAACATCATCAGTGTCATTCGAAACCATCTCTATAAACAACCAAAAAATAATAATAAAATTATATCCTTTGCTTTTAAGATGATTCATTGCATTCACTGTTGTTCTTTATAACTGATTTCCAAAATAATCTAGAAATTACCAAGAATACTCACAGACTTTCTTTTAGTAATAATTATTTAATGTTGTTCAATTACTTGTATTAAATAGAATATTACCAATAAAATAGTAACACTAATTAAAACTTATTTAAATGGGCAATATAGTAAAGTTAACCAAATATAATATAAAAGCTTTTCCAGAAAGTTAATAGAAGGGACCATTCTGAATTCCTGAAGGAAGACAAAAGAAAGATGTAAAATTACCATAAAGAACATAAAGAAAATTACCATAAAAAATTACCAATCTTTGTTTTCCTGTAGGAACAGAAAACAAGCCATGGATGCTGATCTTAAAAACTAGAAAAGACAACAAAATGGCAGCATCTTAAACTGAATCCTGAAACCAAAATGCTGTGGAATTATTTTTTCAGATAACAGTTAGCAAGAATTATGTTGCTGGACTATCTTTAACTATTTGCAGCTTAAGTCCCACTATATTAAGGAATTGGAATCCCACAATTTTAGAAAATTTATTTTATTCAGAGAATTAGTATGTTTCAACCAGGACTTTTTTTTTGTCATAGAACGCATCAGAATGGAGTTCCGGCACCTTTTTTCGACAGATTTTCCAGAGTTGCCTTGAACAAAATCCTAGTCTTTTAGATACACTAAAAATTGAAGGGTTTTTTTCAACTACAAAGGTAAACCATATAGGGTAGGCAAGGCGGATTGTATGACATGTGAGAGTTCCAGCACCTTTTTTTTTTTTACACAAAAAGCACTGGTTTCAGCCATCAAAAATTTGGAAAATGTTGATATTATTCAGGACCTAAATGGTTGTCAACCTTTTGTATTTTATTTTCCCACTCCAATACTTCACTAAAGAACTTTCTTTTATATCAAACACGATCTGGAATTTTCTTTTTCAGGAAAATCATAAACATGTTTATAAGCATTCCATTATTATTACTTACAGTAAATTTTAAACACCTGAACTTTTAAGTGATTTACTTAGCCTACTTCTGAATGCCACCTGTGATAGATATGCACTTAGCTGAGAACCATTTGTTTTTAAAGAAAGGGTGGTCAATTTTCTTATGCTCAGAATCTACATTTCTTGTTTTTCGAAAAAATGTTCAACCTCCAGGGGATGCAGGGTACATGCCCAGTGTTGCAATGTGTCACCATCACAGACGAGCCAAAACGTGAGATGAGCAGCTATATAAATCTAATAAATAAAATAAAACACTCATGGTCTTGGAGACATTCACTGTATAATATAATTTCAAGTGCATTTTTCCAATCTGGGTCATTTCCCCCATGAAGTAAAAGTATATTAGAACAAAAAATGCTTGTAAAAATCTCATTCAAATATTCTCTTCTATAGCAAACCTTCATTCCATTTTAACAGACTACATCTGGTGTGGTAAATACCGTAGCAGAAAGTCAGACTAAGATCCAGGTTCAAATCCACTCAACAATGAGAGGGAGAGAGAAAAACAAAGAAGAGAACCTGTTTCTGTTTAGTATTCCTCTTCATAGGTTGCTCAGATGAGACAGTCAAGGCGAGATGACATTCACTATTTAGAGTTTCTCAGAGGCTATATTGCACAGGGTTGTCTATGGTAACGTGTTTGGCACCATGCTGAGAACATGAAGAACCACTTATTGAGTGTGCTCTCATACAGTCCCCGCATAATTAGTTGTTTTTAAAAAATGCCACAAAAAAGTAATTGTTGGGTATAAAATGATAATTGCTTCAAGGAAACAGGATCTTCTACTGTTTATTGTTTAGTGTTCAATGTTTAGCCTTTTGTTCAAATCTTAAACAAATTAAACCAGGGATGGCCACAGAGAAAGCTTTGAGAAAGCCAATTAATACTGTTGGTAAACTGTCCTTAGAAACATCCTGCCATGATTTATGCTATTAAATTAAAAATGGAAGAGGCGGAAAGGAGAATGAGAAAGGCAGAAATAAACGGCATGTCCCCTCTTCTTTACCTCAAAAAAAAAAAAAAGATGAAAACAATCTTTTGCCAATAACAGTTTTTTTTTACTTATTATACAGGTAATGGAAAATAAAAAGTTTTGTAGCAAAGGCCTAAGGCCAATGCATTGTTTTCAGATGAAGGCCTATTTTTAGGCCAAGTTGCTCTGGTTATTTTTTCATCCAGTCCATCGCCAAGTATTGTGTTGTAAGCTGAACATCTAATTCATCCTACAAAAAGTATTGTCCTGAATTATATGAAGTTCTCAAGTAACCTAAACTTAAGATATGTTTATGATCATTTCTCATGTCTTTCCTTAGTCATTTAACAATGAAGTAAAATGATTACGATAAAGTTATAGAAAGTAGTATCTTCATGTACCCAGAGTATGTGTATTGTTTTTTCTGCTCTGGTCCTCAAAAGTCATTTAGTTAAAATAAAACTAATGGTTGTCAATTTTTTATAGAAGCAGAAACTGGTCTCAGAAAAGGGACAGACACAGACAGATCACATTTCAAATATCTGATAGATATTTCCTGTGCATAATAAGGCCTTTGATTGTGGATACTACAAACAATCGTGGATAGTCTTTAAAAATATGGACATAGTGGACTACCCCATCTTCAACTAATGCACGGGTGTCAGATTGCTGGCCCACGGGTCGGATGCGTCATGCCAAAACCAAACCCACCCCATTGCCGGCAATGGAGAAAAAGTCATGATACGTCGCAACATGTCATGGGATGTTGCGAGTTTGATACCCCTGAACTAATGTGTTCAAAATCAAGAAAAAATTATGTCATGGTTGTATACTGTCATCCGATTTATTTAATTTACATAAAGAATAAAATAGAACTCAAAAAACATTTGCTATGTTGGAAAACTTCTAAAATAGAGGAAATGTTGTACTGGGAAAAAAAGACACAAAGATATACTCTAAAGGAAAGAGGAAAAAAGAAAAAGGCTAAAAGTATCCAGGTGAAACTGAGCTAATTTAATTACATTTAAATCACAAATGCAAAGATATCAATGTGTTTCTACACCTAGAACAGGAAAAGAGATCACAGAAGGCATTGTAGTTTAGATCCTATCCACAGTTTTAATTTTCTGTAAAGATTAGTGCAAATGAATAGGAAAGAGTTTGTATTGTATTCTTTAGCACATGTGTGGCAGCCACTAATGTTCAGAATATCAAACTAGTTGAAGCCCCCTTCTCTTATTCATTTAGCACCAGAGGTCAGCAAGCATCTTGCTGACATCTTATATACCCTTCATAGTTCATACAAATGAACTATGAATTGGGACATGATTTGTCTTCTAGGGATTTCTCTCCAAACAAAATGCCTTTTCAAATCTCTAGCTAGCTGTTTTGGAAATAATGCACATTGTTGTTCCTCAAGGAGGGAGTTAAGAATATAAATTGAAAACCACAGTATTACTCATCTCAGTGAACTGTGATATAACCCCCTGAAAATGGGATACCAGAAGATATAAATGTTTCTTTTCCACAAGCTTCAAATTCATAAAGAAATTTCTTTCAGCCTTCCCTTACTTAGGATATCATCTGCATCCAATTACAGAATGGGTGATGGTATCAGCTAGAGAACAACTTATGTCATGGAGTGAAAGGCTGAAAATATCCATAAACGATATGCACATGCGCACACACAGTCACAGTCTCTCTCTCTCTCTCTCTCTCTCTCACACACACACACACACACACACAGGCCCAAAGTTAAGAGAAATGTGGATAATGAGAGGCCTCAGTAGTACAAGATTTGAAAAAAAGAAAGAAAAGTGTTCCAATCCATATTCTTGCTCAAAAAAATATGGGGTATTTGTGGGGAACGGAATGGAGAAGAAATATTACTTTTAACGCAAGATTAGCCAACTTGTTTTTACAAATTAAAGTTACATAAATTACTCGCAAAATAAAGTGGTAAACACAATGTGCTGTCTAATATAGAGAATGTGATTTTAAATAAACCACATCAAAATGAATATTATAGTTACAGTAGCATGAAGCAAGGGGGCAAAAAGTGTACTTGGTATATTTGCACACAAGTTATTCAGAGAGATAACCAGAGCTGGATGGTCTTGGGTCAGTTACTCTTCCTCAGCCCAACCCACCTCACAGAATTGTTATGGAAAAAATAGGAGGAGGAAGGTACATTAGATATGTTTGCTGCCTTGAGTTATTTGTGAAAATAATAAAGACAGAAAATAATAAAGACAGGATACAAATGAATGAAAAGTAAAAGGTAAAGGCTTCCCCTATCCAATTATATCTGACTCTAGAGATCAGTGCTCATCCTAGCCAAGGGAACCAGTGTTGTCCAAAGATGCTTCTGTGGTCCTGCAGCTGGCATAACTATACCCTGAAGTGTATGGAATGTTATTTTCCCACTGGAGTGGTACCTATTTATCTACTTGCATTTGCATGCTTTCGAACTGCTAGGCTGGTAGGAGCTAGGGCAAGGACAGGAACTCATCCCGTCACAGAGTACTTAAGTCTCAAACTGCCAATCTTTCAGTCAACAAGTCCAGTGTCTTAACTGCCCAGCCACCACACCCCCTATAAACGAACGAATGAATAAATAAATATATTTAATATTGCTGAATATGTATGTCTTTTAGGAAGTAGGTTGTTTGAAACAAATCAAAACCAAACATACTTTAAAATTGCAATGTTTCAGTATTACTTGCATCGATTCCAAAATAAAATATGTTCAAGGGAAATTATCACAGAGGAGTAAACCTCTACACTTATCTTTTAATTTATACAAGAAAAGTAATGTTCTTGTTATTTTGGATAATCTTCTTATTTTTACCTGCTATCCTTAAATTACACAAACTGATTTATGCAGTCTTCAATTTAATTCTACTCTTGCTGACAAGCCTAAGGCCTGTGTTACATGTGCAAAGACAGTTATACAATTCTAGTAGACATTTGCAAAATGCTTTGAATTCATAATGTTTTAAGCTCAAATGGGTTATTTCAACCATTCTGCGAATGGTTTTGCAAGATGTTTTCATTTTGATGCAAAGGCTCTTTTCAAGTTTAGAACATTTCTGGAATGGCTGAAACCATCCATTTCAAATTAGAACTGGGAGATGGTTCAAGTATAAAACATCCTGAAGTTGAACTGGTTTGTATACCCCTAAATTTTAGTAAGTGAATGGAATAAATCAGGGTGGAGAGCTTACAAGCCTTCACATGTTATTGACTTTTCAGTGTGGCATCCCTAGCCAACATAGCCAGTATCAAGGAATCATAGGAGTTGAAGTTCATTAACTTTTGTAGGACCAAAATTTCTCATATATAGAATAAAAATACTACAAATAGACATTTGCACGTGTTTGTGTACATGTGGGTATATGACAGATTACAAACAAATACAAAGCAAATCAAAGTCAAAAAGTGAAGCTGAAAATTTGATGCATTTTCCCCATGGTATACTTTTCCATATTCAATATTAACTCTTGGCACAAAATGTTTGTCCATTTCCAATCAATATTAATGAATTATTATGCATGTTTATGCTTTCAAATGTCCTTTAAATTTCCTGAAGAGTCAAACTGAGCAGTAAAGGCTGAACCATTACGATGACCACCACCACATGCTGAGGCAGTTTCTGAAACATTAAATGAAAACAACCAGTTCTTCCTCACACACTGATGTGGTCATATTTCACTGTTGACAAATAGCCTGCTGAACTTTGAAAGTGAATCATCGCACATATTAAATAGTCCTATAAACAGGAAGCTCCTGCTCTATACTGAAACACCAGACATATTCTGTAGTAAAAACATTCTTCTATATTTGTGACACTACAAAAGAGTAAATAATTCATTTCTTATTATATAATACTTGCTGGTTAGCATTACGTAGACCTCATGAAAATTCATGAGGGTTATGAAATACAGGCATTTTAAGCAAACTATTTGCTAAGACATTGTAAGAAATAACCATGTAATTTCATTAACACACCCAATACTTCTTTCACCTGCATTTATTTGTTGTTGTTGCTTTATCAGAGCCAAATCAGATGCAATATTAATCATGAGGCTGAAATAATTGCTAAATGGGAGAGCATTTCATATGTAAATAGGGGCGTATTCTACCTAAACAGCCCTCCCAACCTGTAAGGATATGTGAGAAAGACGTGGGGGGACAAGTCAAAAAGCTGCCTAGGGAACAATCAGATAAGAGACAGCATAGACAGAAGTTGAATAATGGGCAGGGCAAGAGGCTCTTAAGAGACTTCTGAGGTTCTCAGATTGGGAGGAGATAGGAGGGGGAGAAAAGATTGTACTTTCAGACTTGTAAGATTCTGTCAATGTAACTTTACAAAAAAGTAAAAATCAGCTTATCTGGTTGCAATTCCTGTCTGGTTTACCCCACAAGACTGACACAAGCTGATTAGTTGTCTATGGAGATTCTCAGTCATCCAGGTCATGGTTGTCAGAACTGAAGAAGCTTCTTGGATGAGAAGCAAAATGTCTGCAGGGAAAAACAAAGTCCAGTTGCCCGGACTTTGGGACAAGCTGATTAGCTATATTATCTTGGGAATGGATGGTTGCCCTCCATGTCTGGGGACTCAGGATGTTACACAAAAGTCCAGAAAAAAAAGTGAGAACAAATTCACATTTTTAGCGTTCATTCTCATTCAAATGGCTATCCCCCCCCCAAGAACACAACTTTCCACTCAATGGTTATATTTTATGGACAGATGCATGATAGTTGAACTGAATTAAGGCTAAATATGACTTTATCCTATCCCCAAAACAATTTAACAGCTGCGTATTAAGAAAATTTGACAAGGATAGGGAATTTATCGGCTTCAAGTTTGGCTGATCAGCCATTGCATTCACAATGGTATCTTAATGGAGCAAACAAGCCCCCTTAACTAAATTAATTATTTCTCTCCTACTGCTTGTGGGGGGAGACTGTTGTCCAAAGCATAATTAGGGGTGATTAATCCCTTTTTGGAAGGAGCCCACTTCCTTTGCCATAGTGATATTTAGCTCAGCATTTGACTAGTAAAGTTGCTCAAATTTGCTTGAATCTTAACCCACTTGGACAAAATCTAAAGCAGTGCTCAGGACAATGATTATCTGGAATTCATTTTGGCCTATGACCTATGAGTAATTGGGGTAGGGAGTTTTCTTAAATGTCCTAGACTCTTGGAGCAACAGGTACAGTTCTCTGCATCCACTAGACTAGATTGTTAATATTCCTTCAATGAAGCTGGCATACTTTCTCCTTAAGAGTCCCAGCCTGGACCCAAATAGGAATTAAATGACTATTACCCAGTTGTCCAACCATCATTTTTGGCTGTTTGTTCAGAGAACACTGGATAAAGCAGTTATCTGGATCCTAGTCAGTCAGGTTCAACATTTTTTTAGGTATCCCATACAAAAGCTCTCTGGAAAATTAAATTCATTTCTATGTAATGAATTTTAGATATCCAAAATTGCACAGTATAATTCTTTATTTCATATTTAAATATATAACCAATAAAGACAGCATTTTGTATCAACATTATCCTTGTGACTTCCCACATTAGTTATTGCTTAGTTTTGCCTTCCCTTTTCTTTAAGAAATGTGTTCATGGTGGCTTATAACAACAATGTTGAGGTTCAGCCAAAGTTTTAAATGTGAGGCTATGAGTGGCATGTAAAGTGTTAATGTAACTATTTGTAAAGATTCTAATACAATTTCAATATAGTAAGATAAACCCGGTATATTAAGTTTAAACCAGTATATGTACATTGAGTAATGTACATATATTGGTTTAAACTTTTATTGAGTAATATGTCTATTACTCAATAAAAGATCAAATGTTTCATCTCTAGTTGAACATGACCTTATTGACAGCAGCATATGATCAGTAGCTTCTGTTTTGAAAGCTAGGGCTCTGAAGTACAATGTATTTTAAAAAGCCTCTGAGAGGAAGCACTAACATGCCATTTAAATAAACTTTCCAAATCTATGTTTTCAAGCTTAAGAGCAAGAAAGTAAATTGCTTCACCACTACACCACTCAAACAAAATGCAACCAAAACTCTCAAACCAAATTAAATAAAAGCTGTTCCAAATGTTAAGAGATACGTTAAGGGAAACCCTATAATCTTGCAAAAATAAATGCACTGTGGGCAAGCTCCAGTTGCTTATTTTAAGAGAGAAACAAGGATTGCTGTGCTTTGATTACAATAAAATCCAAGAAGGCATTTTAATATTACTCCTCTCCTTGTCTTTTAAGCTTGGCATTTTCGATCCAAATATGCCATTAACATCCTCTAACTCTTTTACCATATAAAACAGACACACAAACAAAAACAATGATATGCAAGTTGTAATGGACAAAACTACGGGATATAAATAAGTAGTTGGTGCTTATGAGGTTATAAAAGGAGCTGTTCATAAGTAGCATCTGCAGTCAAGCAAACTAACCCTTAGGAAAATGTAATGAGTCAAAGTGTCAATACTGGGCAGTGCAGAGGAAAAAGCAACATTTAATGATTCTGCTAATGTTTATTTAGCATGTATAGATCGTTCCTTTTTAAGCAGAATGACAAAATGCCACGTTAAATACTTCAATATGAGTATTTCAGCTTTAAAGGTACGTAGCTAGACGGATGTAAAGAGATCTCAAGTATAGTTAACTATACTGTACCAATTGCTAACATTCCATATATATCAATATGTCAGTATAAATGATATTATCTTTTGGAGCAAGAATTGACCAAAAAGTCAGCCTTAGCAAATTCGTCTGTAGCACCTCTCCTGAAAGGGCCACTGGCAATCAGTCACTTTTATCCCTTTCCCAGGTGACCAGCCCAACCTGGCCCAGGCACACCAACACACCTTGGAGGGAGTTACAGGTTTTAATGAAAAATAATGGCCGTTAAGATACAAATCAAATCAAACCACGCAATAATATAAAACATTAAATCTTACAATGAGTAATGTTTCTCAAGTTACCTCAAAGATGCTTTTTTGAAAGGTAAACTGGACTTTGTTTCTTCCTTGAGGAAGACATTTTGCTTTTCATCCAAGAAGCTTCTTCAGTTCTGACTGAAATTTCTGATTGAAATTAATTTCTGCTCACAATTAATTTTGAAAAATCAAACTAAACTATTAATAAATTCTTTATTTTTTAAGAAACACAAATAATTTAATTTCTAATATTTATCTACCAAAGGGCTTTTCCCCCCTAACTGTGTCTGTACTGGAGATCAATTTGATAAACAATCAGGGGATACATGCTCTGAGTTTTCTGGCAATTGCACTAAAAGTTAAATATAAAATCTAAGCATACATGACTTCAAGCTATCAATCAACAATGAGGGTTGTTTTTTTAACTGTATAAGGTCATGGACTTGCCAGCAAATGCTAATTCTCAAGTTCTACTATCAATCTGAAAGCTGAGAAATATTTTTTTCCCCTTGCAGTGCCAAATTGTTATTGTTTGCTTTAGAATCTGACATTTGACCACAATGATTAGCAGCAATTTAAACAAAATACCATGATACCTCAGATTTCACTTTCAGCCTTAGTAGTACAGGAGGTAGGATGTTAGAATCCAGATGAGAAGTTAGTGATAATGAAAAGTTGAATATAATTGTTCATGTTCTATAATTGGAAGTGCTGAATGCATTGTTATTTGTTACAAATATTATTTAAATATTTGTGTATTAAAATTTCTAGATATTATTTATAGGTGCAGAAGAAATGTACAAAAGCCATTATTTATTAGTCAAAAATATCCACTGAAATTAGTCACACTACACCAACCAATAAGATAATTAACAATCAGCATAATATAACTGAACAGTAGCTAAAGCTACAAATGAACAGACACACCTAAATTAAGACACTGTGCTACCATTAATTGATTATGGTGTAGTAATTCCCAACTGAGTGCCAGTTTGTTGCGGTGGTTAAGGTATTAGTGCCAAATAGGCATAAAGTCAGATTGCTTAATTCAAGAATGTTCAGAGAATTGAGTTATCATATCCTTTCCCCAATTACCTTTCTAGTGGACTAAAATAGTGACTAACATTCACAGAACATAAAACATCAGAGTTGGAAGGGACCGTGGAGGTATTCTAATCCAATCCTCTGCTTAAACTAGAGACCCCGGCCTGTACCATTTCAGACAAATAGCTGTCTGGTCTCTTCTTAAAAGCATCCAGTGATGGAACACCCACAACTTCTGAAGGCAAGTTGTTCAACAGTGAGAACAATCAACCAGTGGAACCAACCATTCATTCATATCTAAGAAGTCTTTTGAAGGAATAGTCATCTAATCCACTCTTTTAATATGGTTTGTCTCCTGCGAACAAGGGATACTTAGCTTTTGTAATTAGAATGTGCCAGATGACCAAAAGTCACATTAAATAAAACTGATCCATAAAAACTACATAACCACAACACACTGGACATTTTTATTAGAACTGTGGCACTGTGCTTAAGTTCAGACTGAATATAAAACTTAAATCTCAGAAGCCAGCACTAAAGATGTTTCTGTTCACTTCCAAGGTTTCTACCATATTCCTGTTAACATCTGATGTTATTAACTATATGAGAAAACTGAACTGGACAGTTAGTTACTAAAGTTAAAATGGTGGGAAAGAGCAGATTTCTCTATGGCCAACATAGCCATAATCATGCACTCTCATGTATGTTATATGCCATTTTTTGCTGAAGTAACCGTTCTGCTCATTGATAGATCCCTACTTAACCAGGAAGCTATCTGGATTCAATAGTATAGAAAACAAACTTTGGGAGAAATTGTAATAATAGAACATTCAATCTTACATCTCAAGAGCTACAGAGGGCAGAGAAATAGTCCTGAAGATTAGGACAAAGAGCCACTATTAAGGCAATGATCAGACAAGACGGGCTTGAATCCATTCCAAGAAATATTTGAGAAAACAACTGACTGGCCCCTTTCCTAGTTTCCACAGAAATAAAGGGAAGGGGGGAGGAGCACATTCAGACTTCCAAGATTCTATTACAATTAGTATTACCATATAAATAGCCCTGACCTATATGACATTGGTTTCTTAGGTTTATTTTATAGCAGTGGTGCCCAACCTTCCTGGGAGCAGGGATTGGTTTTGTGGAAGACAATTCTTCCACGGACCGGGATGGGGGTGCTTCATGCAATACCTAGATCCTGCAAATGCGCAGATGAAGCTTCACTCACTTACCCACCACTTGCGCAGCCCGGTTCCTAACAGATCATGGACCGGTACTGGTCTGAGGCCCAGGGGTTGAGGACCCCTGCTTTATAGGGCTGACAAGGCAGACCACTAAGTCTATATCACACAAGGAAGTGACTACTGTAAATCTAGATTTTATAGAAAGTGGCCATTGACATCCACCTCCCGTCAAGCTGTAAATTCAAATTTGGTTGCCCTACTGAGTATACTAAGTCAATTGTTAATTGAGATAGCCTCATGGCTGCCAAAGGGGAAATGTAGTCCCAAACAATCCCACTAAACATGGGTAAGCAATCTTCCTAATGGTGTTAAATTTCAACTCCCTGGCTAAATAGTCATATATACTTCAAATATACTGCAAGTATCAATCCAGAAATGTACATAAAAATCATGTTGCCCTACAGAACTATTTTGTACATTTTTAAAAATGATACAAGGTAAGTCTTCAGGTGTTTTTAAAAATCTACACCAAAATGAGCTGCAATGTCATAAGCATTACAAACACTAATCTTTTACCAAAGGGTGTTAGTATAACAGGAAAACGCACACACTCATGCATACACAGAATGCACCAAAAGTCAGCCTCTACACTACAGGCTAATCACAATTTGATTTGTCCATATCTTTTCCAATAGTCTTATTTACTGTATACTTAGGAATGTTCAAAGGTCATCATCAAATGAATAATGAAATATTTTGAAGAAAATGACAACCATTTTTAACATTTAATGTGATTTATGTAATAAACTGTCTATGAAGCCTGACTTTTGGTACACCCATGTGTTTGTTTGTGTGTGTATCCTCACTGTGTAAATAACAGAGCATGAATTTAAGTTCCATCAAGACTAAGGAATTGTGATACACAGAATAAAAACAATCAATCCTAGAATGGAATTTTCCAGAGAATTCCAGAATGCTCTGTTCCTTCTCAGGCCAAGTCATTCTGGCTGTTCCTGGGGAGGGCAGGTGATTTTCTGGAAATTAATTCTCCAAACTGGAAGTGGTTCCAAAGTGTTCAGGCTAAGGTGTGTGAAGAAAATAGGACTGGACTAGGTCTAGAACTGCTTCTATTTCAGAAGATTAATTCCTTAGAAACCACTAACCCCTTCTAAAATAATTGGAAAGCAGGCTGAAAATCAGCAGATAAATTTTTAGGGGTGGGGACCATCTGCAATTCTGGATTGTTCTGACATTCTTCCATCCAAGTACATACCAACCAGCCTCCATCTTTGGCAGCTCAGCTATAATTAGCTTAGTAGATTCACCTGCCTATGCTAAGTAGGTCCATAATAAATGCCAAGAAAAAAACCTTGCCTTTTACATACAACACCTCTAGCTATGAGATAGCATTTAATTATATAATTTAATCATACTGCTTATGGTGATAACCAAAGGAAGCAATACATTTCAAATGTCTTATTGCTCCATGACCTTCTGCTCCAAAATAAATAACCACCTACCTATGAACGTAGCCAAGTAGCAAATATTTTGTATAAGACAGACACAACTGCTGCTTTCAGGTCAATCCTTTGTTTCCTTTTTTTTGTCCTTCAAAATGCTTCATATCCCAAAAGCTGATCCAAGATAAGTTAATACTACAGTAATAATTTGGAACAGTATTCATCTTTTTAAGTGTCTTGGGAATATTTCCTAATCTTTAAGTTCCTTATTACTGGCTGCTCTTTGGAATGATCTTCCCCCACCAGATGTACCCGTTAGGAAGCTGCTTAACACCTGGATCTTCCACCAAGCTTTGTGACTGGGTTGAGGCGAGTACCCCTGAGTAGGTTGTTGACATTTTCAGTGTTCAATATTTAAGGTTTAGTATGTTTTCAGGTGCTATGATGTTTTGCATTTTTAAAAAAATTGGGGATGAGGTATCTTTTGTACACTACCCAGCATCAGAGAGTTTGAATGGAACAGCCATATAAGCACTTAAATAAATATTAGAACTAGTCTTATACATATAAATGAAAATATCAATAAAATATATGGCACCATTTTCATACAGTTTAGTATAAAAGATGTTTGTCAGCTGACCTATGTAGGCTAAGCATTCATCAATGATAAATAATCTAATAAAAGAAAAATATTAAGACTACCTTCCTTTCTTTTGATACTATGAGGAATTTTACAGTGTCCACCATGGCTAACGACCCACACGGGATACTGCTGATTCAGGTTAAAATATAAAGCCTCAATGAATGTCCGGTAAAAGCCAACCAATCCTGGATTACCTAAAAGAGACAAACGTATACTAAAAATATAGGCCACAAATAAAACACAATCCATTGAAAAGATTGAAACATTAAGATCCATCTTTTATCTTGCGCAAATTATATTTATCAAATATTTTTCACTGTATGGATTATTTATACATCATATTTGAACTCGGAATGAAAACAGATATTAACAGATGTACGGCATTTCTCATTTTTTGTCTAAAAATAATTTTGCAACTCAGCAGGCAACTTTCACCTTACCAAAGAAAGAGCCAACATAGTCATACTCCACTCAGTATCAAGGGTGCAGCTGTAGAGGTGGTCAACAGTATTAAATATCTGGGGGTACAGATATTATCCTTAGTGAAGCGTGCAAACCAGTGTCTGCATTTCCTACATCAGATGAGGAGACCACATCTCTCTCCTTCTGTCCTGGCCACTTTTTACAGAGGCACGATTGAGAGCATTTTAACAAACTGCATCACTGTCTGGTTTGGTGGCAGCAGTGCCTCAGATAGAAAGTCCATACAGAGATTGGGAAGGACAGCTGAGAAGATCATAGGAAGCTCGCTCCCTGGTATTCAGGACCCTGCTTATAAGCGCTATGTGCTTAGAGATCAAAGCATCATTAGAGACCCCATGCACCCACTTTACGGTCTTTTTCTGTTGCTCCCCTCTGGGAGGAGATTTAAAAGTATTTCTAGCAGGACTACCCAATTCTGTAATAGCTTTGTTCTCTATGCCATCCATCTGGGAAACTCGCAAGATTTGCCATTCACATGTATACATAACCCGAACTAGACTGTTGTTTTTCTGTGTCATATAACATATGTGGGTATATGCATAATTCTGTATTTATTTATTTTGGTCATATTTATGTAGTGTATATCAGAGGTGATGAGAGGCTGCCCCAAAATGCTCCATACAACATTCTTGTTCTACCTACTCCATTGAACTCTGAGAAAAATCACTGCATGGATCTTTTATTTAGTTTGGTGCCAATGTGCTAACAGTTTGACTTAATGTAGAATATGTAGAGACTTCTGAACTTTTCTCATTATTGTTTTAGCATTGTGTATTGTTCGGGATAATGAAATAATTCCACATCCAGATGCAATGGTTTGAAGAGCAAACCACTAAATCAATTTTGGAAGCGGCAGTCTTCAATCTTTTGTCACTGGGATTACTGTTGAGAAAAATCTAATCATGGGAAACAACCAATGACCCAGAAACTAGCTTCAGACACATCAAATGTTCTTTGACTGTGAAGAAGTATATCATATACATGGCAACTTAAATATCTGGAAGAATGCAGTGAGACCAGCTCTTTGGAACCTCCAACATTATTGAAAAATCAAGTTCTCCATTCCAAAAAATAGTAAAAGAAAAAACCTTGTACTTATCTTTAAAACAGCACCATCTTCTGGCATACTTCTTTCTACATTATAGTCAGAAAGCACAATTGTCTTAGGCATTATTAAATTTTATTTGGTTTGTAATAAATGCCTATTTAGCAGTTCCTAACAGTCTGACATAATGTAGAATAGGCTACATTATCTGCAAAACAAGAACTGCTTTGAACAAGTATATCTGATCCCAACATTGAGATTCCCACTGCAATTGTTGAACAAAATAAGGCAAATCAGTACTGCAAAAGCTTTAAGCTTCTAGCCACTTCACTGTATTTTTGATTTCTTCATAAGTCATTGACTATAAAATGATACTGTGATATGATAAAAGAGAATACTTATAGGTCAGGGTTAAACTGTGGGGTGCTTGGTGCTTTTTGAGCTTGGTTGTTTTCTTGCAGACATTTCATTACCAAACTTGGCAACATCATCAGCACTCTACTTCCATCATTTCTAAGATCAAATGCTTCAAAATTCATTTAAGTGAAGTGTGATAACACAGCAAACCAAAATGCAAGAGAGAGCTTTAGGACTCCTTGTTGTTATGCTAAAGGAAAACATGAGAATATGCAAGCTTAGGAAATGCTAGTCTTCTTCCCATCACATCCAAATAAAGCCAATTAACACACATACATAGGAGAAAGGACCAGACACCTTTCCTTTGAAATGTCAGATAGAACACCAAAAACTCCCAAGTGCAAATGTGATTGTTTAAAGATCATACAACGTTTTCCAGAACAGCATCTCCAGCTGAGCACAACTCAGCTTCCATTTCCAAAAGTGACATTTTAGTTTGGCACGTATTGTAGCCATGTATTACTGTAATCCAGAGAAATTAGGGAGGGAAGGGTGCCATGTAGAATGTGGCTGCAATTTGTACATGCAGTGCCCATCATTACAATATATCTGGATATTTTTTTCTTTTATGCAGACTTTGTTGCATGCAACCTAAGAGACTTAATAAACTTAACTTGATAATTTCACATGATTTCTCACAAATCTTCCCACGTTCTCAAGTACAAATTTTGGAAACTGCCCTATAACAAGTTAGATCACTGAACCATTGGACTGCTTCCCAGCTTTATTTGGGAGAACCCAGAGAAATAAAATCTGGACTTGACTGGGATTCTACTTCTGAACTACAGACCTCATGTTCCTTTCAGAGACATTAGTGAGCATTCTACAGAAATCAGTAATACAGTGATTGGGAATAAATGAATGTATTTATTTAAAATTCTATTCTCCCTTTTGTTTTGGAGCAGAAAGTGGTATGTATGGTGTTTCCTCCTCGTTCTTTCTCAAAACAGCAACCCTGGGATGTCTGTTGGGTTGAGTGAGAAAGACTGCCTCAAAGTCACCCAGTGACTCATTCTCTTTAGTCTTTTGCAGTGTCGATGGGGAGAAATGAACATATATGTTGAAGATTTAGAATTCACTTTACTTTCATTTATATGTCATCCTTTGACTTACTATCACAACCGAGCCTGGAATTAGGTTATAAATCTTTGTGGATGTAAGTCAAAGCATTATACCTAACCAAATTTAAGTTGCAACCACTTTTTATGACAATTGTTAAGCAAATGCTATGGTCATTAAATGAATAAGGTGGTCATTAAATGAATCTATTTCCCCAATGGGCGGGTTTTGCTGGAAATCAGAAGTAAACACCAGAAACTGGCAAAAACGTCACAAATTGTGGTCATGTGACTATGGGACACTGCAAACGGCCACAAAAGTGAGCCAACTGCCAAGCCTCCAAAATATAATTACATGATGCAAGAGGTTGCAACTGTTGTAACTCCACACACAGGTTCTAAGTATCTCTGGGAGATCCATTGTAACTTTGAACAGTCATAAGACTGACCATAAGTTGAAGATTTATGTTGTGTGAAGTGTACATTGCATAATCCTCCTGAAGCAACCTGTTTGTTACTGGAAATACATGTTTTGTGCCTGCTTGGTTCATATCATGATATCCATTTTTATAGCCTTAGTAATCCTTTAATCCAAATAGCTCAGTCATCAATATAGAGATGCTTAAACTTGAAAAAACAGGTTTACCTTTTTTTAAATGAGGAAACTAGAAATCTAAGCAATATCTGTCCACCAGCGGCCACAATATTCAAGCACCAAAATCCAAATTCTATTCCAAAACCAGTATCTGATAATAGTCATGAACATTTCCACCAGGAAGAAAAAGATAAACCTTTAGCCTTGCTAGGCACTGAAAAATTTATTCCAATACTATAATAAATATTTCCACCCTCCTGTCTCATTTCTCTGCTATTTCCTTTTTAAAAAAAGGATGACTTGATTATCACTAGGCTTCTCTTATTCTGCAGAATTGTCACTTAATTTTTTTCCCTCCCATAACTGAACAACTAGGATTTCAATAAAAACAACCCTCATACTAGCTCCATCTCCCCAAGGGCATAAATCAGGGGTTTTTTTTCAACTAGTATCTCAATCCCTTATTGCCATATTCTCTCTGCCCTTTCAGAAAACAAACCTTTATTAATTTGTTCTATGGAATTATACTCAAGCCTTCCCCTTTCCATTTTCTAGAACCAATTGATCAAGAAAATGTACATATCAAACCATCACCATGTGAAACTTACCAGGGATAACTAGAAATAGAAGTCTGGGTGCACTTTTATCATTCCAGAGATCTTCCCAAGGGCCACACTTTAGAATCTGTGTAAGGGCTCCAGAAATGTAAGTGAACTCTTCATGTATCAAGTCTTGTTCTTTGGAATCTGATTTCATGTTTGTTGCTGAAGAGAAAATAAAGAGAGTTTAAAGGTAACTAATTAGCTATGAATAATCATCCCATACTTGTTTGGCTTTATAAAAAAATGGCAGCAAATTTTCTGGCCAAACAAGATACAGGAGTTTTGTCAACTCCTACATGATGGTTTCAGAAATTCTCATGTAGTGAACAAGTAAGGTTAACAGCAGCTTCCTATGTTATTTTTTTTTTAATAGTGCAATCTTTTATAATCCCTAACAAGAGATCCTGAGGTAGAAGTTCAATAACCTGAGTTGGAAATTCAATCCGCTTTTTCAATATTAAAGCAAACATTATGCATAAGATCATATTAAGAGGCAATCCTCATATAACATAAAATACAACATTAGGTATTAGTCTTTGTAAACGTCTGGTTTGGTGAACATTCTTCACTCTTCACGTCGGGCTTTAACTGTACGCCAGATACATTTTGTTTGATTGGTGTTTCTCTTGTATATAGTCTATCCACTGTTTCCAGTCTGTCAAATATTGTTCATTTGAGCGATCTTTCAAATTAACAGCAGCTTCCTATGTTATTAAATACTCGCAGAAGAGGCACTGAATCTTATCAGAATTACAACTGGTAATTTACAATATTACAAGCACAGAATGTTCACTAAAGCTAATTACATCAAGGGCAGTGGTGGGATTCAAATATGTGAACAACCGGTTTTCTGTGTGGATGCCACTTCTGGAAGTCCATTCTGGGCCTGGGCAACAAAAAAATTAGCTATCTGTTCTGCCGAAGTGGCATGGTGTGAACCGGCTGAATCCTACCACTGATCAAGGGCCTGATATTTATTGCATGTAGATTGAAAAAAAAATCAATGAGCAGGGCAGCAATTCAAGGCTTTTATTCCTAGTACATTAGTTTCTTGAAAAGTTGCTTAATGAAAAAAAAAATGAATGTAATGAAAAAAATCAGACTTATTTTAAACTTTCTCAAGGAAAATAAATTCTCAGATTTAATTTACCAAATTCAAACTTTTCAGTGCCAACTTTTTTTTTATTTTAAAAAAAATACTTCAATTAATGAGATTAAATCAGGCCTGGAAGGAATCCACTCCATTTGCTCCCTGATGCACTCAGGAGCTAATATTGTATGGTATTGCTTTGGAGGAGTGCTCCCCCCACTCCTTGTAAATGGGGGGGGGAGGTATTCCTTAAGACTACAGGTAGTCCTTGACTTACAACAGTTTATTTAGTTACAACAGCACTGGAAAAAGTGACTTATGATCAATTTCACAGTTACGACCTTTGCAGCATCCTCATGGTCATTTGATTAAAATTCAGATGCTTGGCAACTGGTTCATATTTATGACGGTTGCTGTATCCCAGGGTCATGTGATCACCTTCTGCCATCTTCTGACAACCAAAGTCAATGGGAAACCAGATTCACTAAACAACCAGGGTTACTGACTTAACAATTGCAGTGATTCACTTAACAACTGTGGCAAGAAAGATTGTAAAATGAGGCAAAACTCACTTAACAAATGTCTCACTTAACAACAGAAATTTTGGGCTCAATTGTGGTCATAGGTCGAGGACTACCTTTACCAAGAAAGAGGAAGGGGTTAATATTCCTTTTTAGATCTCTGATGTTCTTACCATTCTTCATCAGTTAATGCCTTTTGCTAATAAAAATCAGAAAATATCATGGCACCATTTGACACTGAGTATAGTTTGCTGCATATGCAATAGTGAGCCTTATCTCTGCCACAGGAGAAATCAAACAGGAATTTTTTTTTTCCAGCACCATCCTTAGGGAACAAGGTACAAAATTTCTCTTCAGACAAATTGCATGATACAACCATGTCGATCCAAAGTTTATTATTTGAAACCACAAATAAAACCACATTATTTTACTGTACCCAGGAGAGGTTACGTTCCAAACATCAACATCATAAGACTACTGTTGCTTCTCTGCAAATTATTTTTTAATAGTTGAAAGAACAGTTCAGAAAGCAGTAATGATTTTCCCTCTTTCCTGTTAGAGAACAGGATTGGGGAAGGGAGGGAATGTATTCTGTAGTATTTTTTTGCCCAAATCATAACATAAAAAATCAAGAGAGGCAACCATCCCCCCTCCCCCCCCCGCGGGACTATGCCCACCTCGTGGCCAATAGTTAGGGTTAGGCTAATGATCATGGGAACAATAGCCAAAACAAAGCAGCAGCTAATCCAAAAGTGCAGGGCCGCAGGGTTTGTTGGTTTGTTTGTGTGTGTGAAACAGACGGAAATATTGCATTTAGTGCAAACACGACACTGAGCAGGAAGATTCCTTTGTTACTCTTCTTTTCCGCACCAGATTGCCTCGCTTTAGTTGCTCCATCAGCCTCGTTATTTCAACTATAAAGTTCAATTATTAGCATAGGCTCAGTGCAATTATGACCGTTTGATGGCTGTCCAGAAAACAAGCAAACTGTGATGGCTTCTGCCATCATTACCCTGGAAAAAGAAGGTGGGAAACGGGAGCGATTAATATCAGGGGCTGGAGAAGAGGAGCACCGGAGAAGAGCGGAAAAGCCAACGAGGCAATCCTTGGTCAAGCACGTACCTTCCCTATTCAGCGGCTCTCGACCGGCTCCCAGCATCTCTCAGGCAGGGAGAAGCGCAGCAGCTCCTGTTCCTCACACGCTCGGCCGGGCGGAAGTTAAAAACAGTAGCGAGATGCACGCTCGGCACCCGTGACTCTTCCGCCCGGCTGAGACGTCAAGGGGCGTTGAGACTCGAATCGTTCTAAAGGCTCCACCCCCCTCTCCTGAGCAGGGGAGGCCATTGGAATTTGCTTAATTCCGGTATTCAGAGTATAGATTGCACTTCTGACGCATGCATGCGCAATCCTCAGTCTGTTACTTCGCGACTTTTCTGTCTTCTACAGTAGCAACAAGGTAGAAGACTTGGGTGTTCTGTGTCTGTCTGTCATCTCATCCATCTATTCAAAACATTTATGTATCTTGCAACCATCTTGCACCAAATTGAGTGGCTTACAACCCAAAAATAAGATATCTACCTATAATTAAAATCTTAAAACCAAAATTATTAAAACCAATGGACTTTTCACCACAGTTTAGCTTTGCCATGCAGCCTGCAACAAGTTAATTTTACTAATCTCACCCTATCCCAGCACTTGAAGGGAAAAGCCGGGTTTTGAGTAAGGTGACCAACCATCCTCCTTTAGGGAGGACAGTCCTCCTTTTGTAAGTTCTGTCCTCCCTCAAAAAGTGTCCTTCATGTCCTCCTTTTCGATATTTGAAGACTATTCTTTTCCCCCCCTCATAGAATGCTCAGAATGTCATTCCGGCACCTTTTTTGATGGGTTTTGTTTTCAACTTTTGCATGAGCTGTGCTACTCCCACTATTGGCTTTCGAAAGCCAATACCGGTAGGAATTACTGCAGAGTGCGCCAAAACACCCGGCTGGCAAACTTTGCACATGCAAGTTGTCTGTATTATTGTTGCAATGAATAAAATGCTTCTTTTATTTACGATATTTTTTTCTTCAATTTATTTGTGTCCTCCTTTTCATTGTAAAAAAGTTGGTCACCTTAGTCTTGAGCATTTTTTGGAAGTTAAAAGTAGACTCCCATTCCAGCCCATTTGCAGTGTAAGACAGCACTTTAATACCCTGGGAGCCCCACTGTTCCTCTGAGTCTTAGGACACTGCCTCCTATCACTTCTAATCCTGAATTGAAATAGTTCCCTACCTTGGTATTCTTCCTAGATCCCTGGATGGGCATATGGCAATCTCCAGCATCCTAGTTTTGGTTTCTATTTATGATTGCCTCTAATACAGTAAGAGCATTTGCCACACAATATTACACATTTATGTATTAAGTCAGCATTATTTACCATCTTCCCACTTTCTTAGAAGGGTGTTACAGTAAATGGCCAGCTAGGCTGCCCAAGTATAGGAACTGGGCTTATTTACAGTAGTGGCCAAAATTGTGGAAACCTTTTGGGAAAAGTGTACTTTTGAGGTTTAATGGCTAATAACACCACTTTGTTTTGGAGTAGTACCATAACATTATATATCAATGGAAATATAATTTAATCAAGAATGTAATGCAACAAAGTTTGTTCAATTATCTGTATTGTATTCTATGAAAAGTTATAGCCAAATAGCCAGAAAAAGGAAGCACAACTTGCTTAGGTTGATATCAGGTAGCTTTCCTTCATCTGATTGTAGCCAATGAGCATGAGTGTTTAGAGAGTCAATCAGGTGTCATCTTGCTTTGGCAATGAGCCAATCAGATCAAAGTGGGATTCAGTTATTCATGTCATGTATTGAAGCTGAGAGGAGAACATTATGTGTTATGTGATCACTATCAAGTTGGTTGGGGTTTTTTTCCTTTCATTTAGTGAGCTTGTAAAACATAATAAAATTAAAGTAATGGTGCAAAGAGTTGACTGGTTGCCCAGAAAGCGATGTAAAATAGTACTGTTAAGTGAACAAGGCTACAGTTATAAAGAAATTAGAAGAAAAATTGGTGGAAACTTAACCAAAGGTGGCATTTCTACTGTACACTTTTCCCAAAAGGTTTCCACAATTTTGGCCACTAATGTATATTCCCTAGCACCAGAGATAGTGTCATATACAGGTAGTCCTTGACTTAAGACCAAAATTGGGACAAGAATATTGGTTATTAAACAAAGCAATTGTTAAGTGAATCATGCCTGATTTTATGACCCTTTTTGCCATGGTTGTTAAGCAAATCACCCAGTTGTTAAGCATATCTGGCTTTCCCCATTGACTTTGCTTGTCAGAAGCTGGTTTGCAAATGGCCATCACATGACTCTGGGACACTGCAACCTTTGTAGCTAGGCACCAATTATCAAGGACCTGAATGTTGATCATGTGACTGGGGATACTGCAATTTTTTAAGCGCTTACCCCGGTTTCCCTATATTATTCCCTAGGTTAAACAGGGCTGCTGAAATCTTTGTTCCCAAGTTTTCAGGGTTACAACTATCAAAAATAGAGAGACACCAGGAATTTTCTTACGAGTCTAAAAATATATAGGAAGCTGCTCTTTAGCACTACTTCTATGTACATGTATGAACCCCTCTTAATGCTGGACAAAAAGCAGAAGAGAGGTATTTTCAATTGTCTGTGTATCCTAACACGTATTTTACTGGCATTACAAATGCAGAAAATCAGAATTTGTAATTTAAGTAACACTCACATAATTCTATTAGGTCCATCATCTTAAATGTGGCACATAGCTATTGTGCAAGAAAAGGCTTCAGATGGGAGTTGAACTCAACTGAATCAGCAATTTTTCTATCACATTGCTTCCTTCTACAGTATCTCCCTTGAGATCCTCTCAGCTCATCCAAATGATTTTGGACAGGTGCACATTTACCTTTACTTTTTTAGAGAAGGGATTTAGGGGTAGAGTTAGCCAGATTGTGGATGCATTGCTTGTTGCGGTCTACCTATTTGGCAAAAGAAAAAAAAAATACTCATTGGCAAGATAACTGTATATACTGGGGTTTCAAACACGAATTTTTGCCATCCTCCATGGAGATGCCAGGAATTGAACTTGGGATCTTGGTTTACAAAAGAAATGCTCTACTAACCATTTATGAACCTCCTTTTTCTCAGACTAGTTGACATCAGTTCTCGATGTACAAATGCCAAATGGAATTTGGCATTGGAAGGCAAGGAACCAAGACCACCCTTACTTTCTTGAGCAGTAGATCCTGTTACATCATCCCAGTGGGGGTTCTGCATGAGTTCAGAGCCAGCAGAGTTTAGTGTGAACACTTTCAGTGCTTGGCTACTAGAGAAAGCAAAAGAAACATCAATGTCCTAACATATTGGCTTGAGGTATTTTCCTTGGCAAACAACTGCAGGCCCAGTGGCATACAGAAGAGTTTCAGAAGTTTGTGGTAGTATTTCAAAACATCTAATCTATAGGAGATGGGTTATTCTGGCCAAGGTTCTTAAAGTTATAGGATCTATATGTTTGCAGTTTAATAATGTAAATAATGCACTAATTGCTATGACCTATGGATTTTACTCCATTTTTGCAGACCAGCTCAAAATACCTCTTCCAAAGAAAGCACCTGTGGTATCCAAGCAAAATACAAAATTCCTTTTATACATGTCAACCGTTGTGACAGCAAATGCCATCCAGGCACAGATGGCACCTCCTATGTTAATTTTACCCTGTGAATGTATGGAAAATAAGTTTAAAAAGCAATCTGGGCAGGGAAAGAATCAAACATATGTGGAAAAAACATGGAACATGAACTGGAACTGAACAAATACATAATAAAATAACAGTAAAGAAAAGCCTTCAAAGTGTCCTATATAAAATGTGTTAGGTGGAGATGAATGTTTGATTAACACAGCTGTGTGTGCCGGAATAACTCTTCCTGTATTTCTACCCAAGAAGACATGAATGAAATAAAACATTGCATGCTCTAGAAACAACACGATGCTTCCAGCAGATTGGGCTTCATCAGTTTCTCTGGTCGCCTTGATTCTCAGAGTGAATTATTTCTGCATATTTTTATGTCTGAAACATAAATGGGGAAAAGTGCTGAAGAAGAAACTAATAAAACTTCATTTTGTAGATGAAAATATTCAGTGGGTTCTCATCAATTTTCATGATTATAAGTATACTTCATATAGTTAGTATAAGGATGTGAAAAGGAATCCTTCCTAATCTATTCATGATCTATAGTTAGCAAGATAATGAAATTCAGATCGACTGTACAGAAAAAGTAGAGAAGCCATCAAAACTGCTTCCATTTTACATGGTAACGTTTCAGCTTTCAGCAATATTACAGAAGAAATATAACATTTGATTTTTGGAAAATATCCCTTTCTACTCCTATTACATTTTATTGGGTTTGATTTAATGCAGTTTGTTGTTTCTGGCGCATATGCCATGGCAGATCAGCTCCACACGTATTACTTTGAGTCTGAGGAGGTCTACATGTATAAAGTGTGGAAGATTTTTACCAGGCACCCCAACTATACATCATCTGACTTGCAGGAGAATCTTCTTGGTAATCACAGAATTTGGTAAACTTCCTTAGAGGAGGAATTTGAAAACATGTTGGATCCAGACTTCCCTCCTTGCAAATGTAAAGGACCAAATTCGTGAAGTTTTCTGTTAGAAGAATGGGATAGGGAGTGATAGTTCCTATTTGCAGTTTCTAGTTCCTTCTTCTGTACTGTTCTGGAAGATGCCCAAACCAAAAAGTAGTAAATAGAAGACACATTATATCAAGGAAGATGTAACTGATGTTGAGGAGGGTGGCAATCTTGATATCAGCCTTACCAGGTAATCTAAATAGGATATATAACAGGATAAGCTAATTGTAAAGCTATATTAACAGAATCTTGCAAGCCTGAAAGTAGAGGGTCCTTTACAGCCTGAGAAACTAGAGAGGATTTCTTCTGAGTCTCTTACCTCACCTACTAACCAACAGTGGGTTATGTTGTCTCTTATCTAACTGCTCCCTTGGCAGCATCTTTTCATCTTTATTATTCTGTTATCTCCCAAGGTCTTTCCCATCTATCCTTGCACCTAATATATTGCTACCAGTTAGTATATACTAGGTATAGGGAGCCTGTGTACCGTCAAAATATAAGCAGGTCCTTGGTCTGTAAGTGCATCCTTATGTAAAGGCAGAGAGTGGGTTGCTTGACTTGGATTAAGAATGGAGAAGAAAGCTAATGTATCAAAGTTCACATTTGCAAACCAACTTACACACTGAAACGATTATTCAAAATCTGGACTTTCACCTTTGCAAGGCAGTTCCCTGATATTTTGAAAAAGATGCTCACCAGAGAGAAGACCATTCAAAAATATTTCATGCATTGCATTAAGAAAAACTGCAATAAAATAAAATAAATAATAAATAAAAATAGAATAGGCAAATTTCTAAGCAAATGCCTATGGTTAGAGGTATACATACAAAATTCATTCTGAAGTGGGGGTTTTTTTCTTTTTGTACGTGTAAGTTGGATAAATTAAATCTCACCAATTTGTAAAAATGGGAAACAGAAGGAAGCCGGAATAGATATACCAGTCATCCCTAGCTTGGACCCTATGAGAAATTAAATTAAGAGCTTAGGGGATGGAAAATTTCCCACCCCTCCTTCCTACCACAAACTTCAAAAAGCCTCTCAGAAAGGTTGAGAGGCCCTCCTGAGAGATGTATGGGGAACATGGGGGAAGGAAAAAACTTTTCCTCCCATAAACATTCTAAAGTAATTTTATATAAGAGTCCTAGCCAAATTTTGGGAAGTTTACTGTCTCACAACAGTCTTCTGCTTTGTTCGTCAATGCCCTTTGACTCTCCAGTGCAGGGAGAGACACAGGTTAAAGGCATGGGTAATAGGAAACTTTCCTTCCATTTATTTGAATGATCAAATCCGTTAACGCAGCTGGAAAGTGTCATGAAAGCTCAAACTGTTTCCCACCAGATCTGCAAACATTGCTGACATGTCACATTGACTGACATAAATGTATAGTAAGGAATAGCAGGAATTATCTGTGAAAAGATAGGGAAAAATGAATTTTTATATGATTTTTTCCCTGTTTTGTTTAATATACATAACTCAAGGCAGCAAAGATAAGTGATACTCTTTCCAGAGGGCAGACCTAATTTCAACTTTTAATACTAGAGTTTCTTGTAAGTAGGCAATATCTTTTAAGGTACCTTGGATGTTGATATCTCTGCTGCACAGTATTTCAGTTTATTCCTTACATCCTTCTTTGGCCTTTGAATGAGTAACTATCTGTCCACTGGCATCCTTCAGCATAGTAATTTGAGTTTCTCCATCTGAGTTTAGACATCTTTTTGAGAATTTTTCCAGTTTTTCCGTGTCCAGTTTCCAGTTTCCATCTTCAGTGTCTTTACTTATGTTGTCAGAATACTGCTTCTTGTCTCTTTAACAATTCTCTGAAACTTTATTAATTTTTTTTCTGAGATTTTTGTCGTGCTTGGCTTTGGCTTCACTTCTTTTCTTGCAAATTTCCATGATATGTTCTGACATCCAGTTTGCTTTCTTCTCTTTCTTCATTTTTAGCAAGCTTGTTTCACATTCATCTTTAACAATTTCTTTAAGGTCATCCCACAGTTCCTCTGGTTCTCCATCAATAAGGTTCAAGACTTCAAGGCAATTCCTGATGTTCTCCTTGGAAATGGTTGGTATATGCTCAAGATCATATTATGGAATCTGGTTAGTGTTCTTCTTTAGCACAATTTGGAACTTATACACGAGCAGTTCATGATCCGTTCCACTCTCAGCATCTGGCCATGTCTTTGATGTTATAATTTGCTCCTTTTGGCAATAATATGGTCAATGTGATTTCTATGTATTCCATCTGGTGATGTCCATGTGTACAACCAAAGTTCCTTTGGTTGTTTGGGGAAGTATTAGCTATGAAAACATATTTTGAGTAACAGAAATTGATAAGTCATTCTCCTCTTAATTTCATTTCCTAAGCCATCCAATCCAATTTCATTTTCCTCCTTAATATTTCCAACATTGGCATTCCAGTTTCCAGTCACAAGCAGTAGATCTTGCTATGCCCTTCCTAACAAAAAAAAAGCAACACTGTTTTCTACCTTGCTTTTCATGTCCTAAGCATTAAAAATATGATATTCTGGCTGAAAGGGTCCAATCCCAATCCATTTCAATTTGCTCATGCATTATATGTTAATTTATGGTAATTTAATTTAATTTTTCATTATGTTGAGGTTTCCTGTATTCATGCTTTTTAAGTTTCATGTTGCTTTTGCAGCTTCAAGTTGCCTTCCTGCTCTACCCTACCCTACCTTACTCTACCATATCCTACCTTACCCTATCCTATCCTATCCTATCCTATCCTATCCTATCCTATCCTATCCTATCCTATCCTATCCTATCCTATCCTATCCTATCCTATCTAATTTCTGAACTCCTCTCTCAAGTAAGATATCCAATACTTTAAACACATCTAAACATATATAATTAGGCTACAAATAATAAATAATGACTATCTCACTGGGAAATAGTAGGATAATGTCATTCAGGGAATTTAGTATCTAAATAGCTTTCTACTTTTCAATTTAACTGACATTTACTCTCCACATTCAGGTTCTGTATTTTAAAAAAATGATGTCTCCATTGGTTTTGTAACTGACTATGAGCAGATTATCATTCCCTTCTATGCTCAGTTGTACTGCTCAATGATAGGCAGATTCTGGAGGAAGAAGGTGGTCTTTTAAATATTCTGGTCTCAATCCATAATGACTTTTAGGTGAAAGTCAATGCCTTGAATTGTGTCTGGAAACAGAAGCCAGAGTAGTTGACATAATGCAATCTTCCTTAGCTAGGGCAATCTCCAAATGTGTAGTCTTCAACCCACAGAATTCCTCAGCTACCATTGTCCTAGCTTAATATTCTGAGAGTTTCATGCATCCAAACAATGTCCTCACTTTAGGAGGCCAATCTCAACATAAGCAAACTGAGGCTGAGCCAACCAGAATTCTTTCCAGTGGCCAACAGATACAGTGGCCAAAAGATACAGTGTGTAACACTTTTTTCCTGACCTAGTTATTGCCTCTCCTGTATTTATTTTCATGAAGCAAAAGGTTGTTGTTGTTGTTTTTAAAAAAAGCTGCTACCAGCTGTAAATCTGCCCTTAAGGATAAAGGATATGAAGTTTTTATATCAGCTGTGAGGAAATGGTAGATGTAAAAATCTAGGAGGCGGGGACTGACAGGAGTTTCTTTGTAAAGGAACCTGGTCTTCCTCTAAGCCACATGGAATTGCAGTGTTGCAATTATTACGGTATAAAGTTAGAAGAGGATGGATTGAGCTGCTCAGTGTCTATACTATGACCTCATAAGACACAGGGTCAATGCATCAATAGTATACGGCCCCGAATCCACCCATCTTCACAGTACCTGTGATGTGGAAACTGGTATCATATGATCTACAAAGTACATTACTGAGTCTTATTACTGCATCTGGAACAGTTGGAATTTCTAAATATGTAATAGTAATTTAACCAAATGGGTCAGCAAAATAACTACCGGTATATTGAACTATCCTGTGATTTCTACTTAGCTAACAAGAAAAATGGGCTCTACTCCTCAAACACTCCTTTCCTTGACAATATCCTGGAGTAGCTTTGTTTGGGAATAGGGGAGGTTGTTTCTCTATCGTACTAATAAAATAAAAGTCTGTTTTATCCCTGTTTATCTTAGGAAATCTATGAGACCTCAGCACATTAAATATGACTATAAACTAACAGCTGTTTAAAAGGAAGAACTGTCCAACATCATGATCTGAGCACAAACTCCGCCACATATGTTAAACAGTTATTGTGTACGACGGAATGAGCTTAATTGTATTTAGCCATGCTGTAATTTGCAAAAGGACTGTTCAACATGCTGCAAGATGTCAAACTTGTATTTTTAATACGCTGGGCAAGTCATCAAATAGTCAGTGTTCCTTGCTTCATCCTTTTTTTGATTAGTAGCCTTCCAGACAGATTTGGAAAGGTATATGGAAACAATGTGGAGCTGAACAAAGAAGGCAATGGAGTGATAATCTGAGAGAAAAGCTGGGAATCAGTTAACTGGGTGTGGAGGGGGAGGGATTGTGACCTAGGTGGGACATGGTGTGTTTTAAGAAAAGTATTTGTTGGTCTATATCAATGTTCTCAACCTTGGCGGCTTGAAGATGTGTGAACTTCTTTCTTTAAGTACTTTTCTAAAATCAAAACTTTCTAATACTTTTTCTCCCCTTAGCTTCTTAACATACAGGCTTTCAATTTCAATATTGAATTTAGGTCCCGCCCTCCAAACTATCCTTACAGAATAATATCTTTCCCCTCCTTCTTTTTATAAACATCCTTTTTAGAACACAAAGTTTTCTTTAAACTAGTATTAGCATTTTTCTTTTTAAAAAAGGGTGTGTGGAAAAAAGAAAGTACTTTTTTCCAGTAAAGTCAAAAGAATTTGAGAAAGTATCCAACTAATTTTGTTAATAGAAATGGTGATAGTTTATAAAGATTGGTAGGGGAAAATAGACACATATACTATTTTCACAGCAAGGTAAAGTAGGAATGGCCAAATTGATCATCCCATTTAAAGAGGAGAATATACTTGAGTATGTTTTTCATTTGGATACCATTTCTGGATTTTGTGCTTGTGATGAAAAATTTTTTTTTTTGAATTTGGTTTTGTCAATTAGATAGATTTGCTGTTACAGAAATGGCTAGTTATATAATAATGTGTAAAAACAAAAAGTTGAGGCTAGAGTGTTTTTACTTTGTACTAAAAAGAGTTGGAAGTCAACACCTTTTTTTTCTTTTCCCTTGTACCTCATACCTCCTCTTCCCCTTTCCTTTTCCCTCCCTTAATCCCCTATTTTTATTTTTATTTTTATTTTATATATTAAATAATAAAAACAGTAAAAAAAACAACAACAACGATGTGTGGATTTCAATGTCCAGAATTCCCCAGCCTGATATGCTCTATAGTCTGAAATAGAATCTACAATTTTACTTCAATGAAAGGACATTTTATGGGAAACATTAAAATCTGCTTTTATTTCAAATGATAAAGAGCATTTCACATAATGAGAGAAGCTGTCACTGATTTGTCACTCCATAAATAGTGGCAATCAGTCTTAATTTTTTAATAAGATCTGTGACATATCTGTTACAACTTTTTAATGCGAATGAATAATAAACATGATACAAGTTTAATATACAACTAAAACCAATGTTTTTCCTGATGTGTAAACATTTGGGAAAAAAGTCATGAAAAAGTATATATACTGCTCACAAAAATAAAGGGAACACAAACGTTCCCTTTATTTTTTTGAGCAGTATATATATTATAACTATAGCAAAATTATTGTACACATTAAGATAAAAAGGTTTACATGCATACATACATGTATAGATACATACACACTACATACATACATGCTTAAAATGGAGGAATGGTTGGTGAAGATGATTAGAGAAAAGACAATATCTACATTTATTGCTGACTGGAAACCCATAAGGGACTTTTTCCTTAAAACTGTAAAAATGAACTTACAATCTACGGATTTGATGATTAGATAGGATAGATTATAGAAAGAAGAGAGTCATTATGAAACTTTAGAAAAAAAGATAAATCCACACTTGCACTTGTAACTGCTCTAAAGAAGATTGGAAGCTACTTCTTTATATTTTTTCTTTTTTTCTCTTTGCATTTTAGGCTTCCATCTTTATTTTTTCCTTTTTCTTTTTTTCCTTCTTATTCTAATGTATTAATTTTTAATTGTTTTTAAAATTTTAAATAATTTTATATTCAAAAATACAAGATCTTTTGTATATTAAATTAAAAGATTCATCTATTCACCAGTCTTTCTATGATACCAGTGTAAATTAGAGCTACCAAGTCTGATTTGTAAACATTTTGGTGACCAATAGATGGCAACAAGGAGATACAATTAACCTTCATTCTTTGCTGCCATCTAGTGACTGTATTAATTTTTTTCAACCTCATTTGAATATGTCCAAAAAATAGCTTTATACAGAGGAAAGCCTATAGATTTTAATTTGGGGTCAGTAGTTTTCCAAATACTTTCCAAAAGTTACTTTTCCTTTTCTCCCAATCAGCAGAGCCCAAACAGGAGGTGATAAATAAGTGTGACATTTAACTCAACCTCTTTTTCTAAAGTCACCTAGGATGGAGTTTTCTGTAAATGTAATCCTTCCTTCCTTCCTTCCTTCCTTCCTTCCTTCCTTCCTTCCTTCCTTCCTTCCTTCCTTCCTTCCTTCCTTCCTTCCTTCCTTCCTTTTCCATACAATGTGAAAAGATCTATATACCTCACAGGTTTTAATAAACATAACAGCAAGAGAAGAGAATGGAAGGGCTACAAAACTGCACCAGCTAAAAGCTAAACCTTTCACAACCGGTTGGTTAATTAAAACCTTGATGCCGCAACAGCCACAGCAATAGCAGTTTGCCCCTTGCTGACATTTTTATAGGCTTTTCATGAAACAACCTTTAAGGATGGCGGGAAAGAGAGATAATGGTTGAGAGAAGGACAGCTGGCACTTCATCACAGAAAAAGAAGAGGTTTTATATATATGACTGCATTCAATTTGCCACATGAAAATAAACCGGTGGCCTAAAAATAAACTTCAATGAGCATTTATTATATTTGAAAGCCACAAGAAAAACAAAATTTAAAGCACTGAGGACAAGACTAGATTGATCACAGAAAGACATTCTTGCAGATAAGGGAAGACAGCTGGCTGGGTTATGGAGCAGAAAGGAAAACGGAGGGCATGTTTCTAACGGACGCATAGCTGGAGTCTGTGAACTGAGTGAATGCTGGTTTATTACAAGGATCTCATAGAATGAGCTGTCTATATACCAGATTTTCCCAATCTTGAGCTATCCAGATGTTTTGAGACGACTCCCAGAGCTCAGCATTCTAAGTATTGATCACAACACATCCAGAGGGTGTTAAGGAGAGGAAGGTTGAGGCATACATGTGGTTAAAACCATAGAGGTAATAATTTAATATGGGGCTGCCCTGAGTACAGAATGTCTCAAGTTAAGAAAGTCAATTCCAAGAAACTATTTATGCATGACTTTGAGAACTTGTTTTTCCACCAATCAGTGGGCACCCTGTGTGAGCTGGCATTTCTCTCCTGCCCACTTTAAAATGTTCCATAGTTTTCCTCCACCCATGTATATTTATCTACAGAAACTGAAACTTGGAATGGATATACTTTGCACTTTAGTGGTTATTTTGGAAAACTAAAGTGATTATTGACGTGAGTAACATAACGATCCTCCTGATATTGCTAAACCTCAGTATCCAGGAACCCACTGGGGAGTCTGGCATTCTGCTATGTGATGATCTCCCAGGTGAACATCACACTTGGAATAAGAAATCTGCTGGGTTTTTTTTTTTTAGCAGAGGAGTAGCTTAAGATATCAATATCAATTTAAAAAAAATAAATTCAAAATTCATTTCTAGGATTTGTGTTCCTTGATTCCGGTTGGTTTCACAGGTTCTTAATGATAGCAGCTACTTCTATTGTATGACGTGCAACTTTGCTCTTGAAAAGAGTTTCTATTAGATTTTATAGGATTAGGGATAGAATGGGATCAAGGTTGGGGTTAGGGTTTAGGTTGGGGTTGGGGTTGGGATCAGGGTTAGGGTTTGGGCGGGGTTGAGGACAGGCTTGGGGTTATCCCCCAATAACATTTTCAATATTTAGCAAACAGGATATTGTCTGGGTACATATATTTAGATAACAGTAATTAATATAATAATAGATAACAATAGTAAATACGATTGATTGTCATAAACAGTATTAATTAATCAGTCTATAACATGCTTCTTACTAATATGTATTCAGAGTTACCTATCACCTTCCTTTCTCTCTAATTCATTTTTCTAGCCATTGATAAAAGTTATCTCATATTCTAAAGTAGATTGAGTCGACTTTCTCTTTAATCTCTAAAGTCAATCTATCCATTTCTGCACATTCTAAAATTTTCTTGATTAATACTTCTTCAATTGGTAAAATTTTCATTTTTCCAATACTGGGCAAATACAATTCTTGCTGCTGTTAATACATGTAATATCAAATATCCACTCTCCTTCTCATAGTTAGCTTCTATTACTCCTAACAAAAACAATTCTGGTTTAAAATCTATCTGTTTTTTAGTCATCTTCTCCAACCATACATGTATCTTAATCCAAAACTTTTTTGCTTTAGTACATGTCCACCAGATATAATAGTAAGTATCTGGCCTTTGTTTACATTTCCAACAGTTATTTGAAGTATTTTAAAACATTTTTGCTAGTCTCACTGGTGTCATATGCCATCTGTAAAACATTTTATACAAGTTTTCTTTATATGGTACTGCTTTAGTTAATTTGATATTTCTGTCCCACAGTTTTTGCCACTCTTCCAATTCTATAGTATATCCAAAATTCTTTGCCCGTATTGTCATTGTATCTTTTACTTGTTCTTCTTCCATCTTTAAATTTAGCAGAAATCTATAAAGTTTCTTAATCAACTTTTCATCTGTTTTTAACAATACTTGGTCAAATTCTGTCAGTTCTTTGTAAAATCCCATTATTTTCACATCTTTTTCATATCTCATTTGAATTTGCAAATATGGCCACCATGGTAAGTCAATACCTTCCTTGTACTTTAAAAAAAAAAAGAAAAGAAAAGAGTTTCTAGCATTCTGTCGATGAAGACTTTCAGTCATTCAGACAAAAGTATCTGGAGGTTGAATCATGACAACTGGACAAATTGTTGTCAGCTTGAGAGATTTCACTGCTCATCCAAGCAGCTTCCTCAGTCAGAGCAAGGCAGTTAGGCAAAGAGTCGTTGAAATCTACCAACCTCAGGGGGGTTTCCTCTCCAAAGTGTCCAGTTGCAATATTGCTAGCTTTCTCTTTAACACAATAGCTTTCCATGTATAGGAGCTTTTGTTGTATCAAAGAGTAAGACTTTGAAGCTTCTCCCCACTTTTATTCTAAGATATAAGTTAGCTCACAATTTGGATAAATTAGAAACTTAGGTGAACCACCATCTAGCCTGTATTGTCACAGCTGACAACAGCAATGCAATGAATCTCATCATATCCAGAAATGATGGCCATAACCCCCATCCCTTCATAAAACTGAAATTGAACTGAAAATAGAATTTTTAAAAATGATGATTATAGGAATATTCAGTGAGTGAACAATAAAGAGGTGCTTTAAGAAAGATGTTTGGAACTGAGTGGGATTAAAAGTGATGCTGAGAAACAGCAAAACTGGATGCCAGAGCGAAACAAAAATAAATCAGCCCCAGGCTATTCATACTTTAAAGTGATGGTGCATGTGTGGTCCTCCAGATGTTGTTGAGGACAGTTATCAAAGTCAACACGGAAAATGCAAAAGAAAAAGATGGACATGAGACTTTCTGCATTGGTTCTGAAATAAATTTGAGTGCTCTTTGACTCATATGTTCATATTTCCTTACGGCTTACTTTGGGGCTCCAAGTTAACACAAACTGGAGAAAGTATGTAATCGCTAATAAATTCTTAAAATAGAGATTTTTACACATTATAAAGAACTTTAGCTCTATCACACACGATGATCAGCTAAGAAAATTATCCTATATAGTTGATATTTAGCCTAGATTTAAAAATGTTTTAAAATACTAAGCTGCTATATATTAATATTGTTCATTGGAATTAATAATGAATAGAATAGAATAGAATAGAATAGAATAGAATAGAATAGAATAGAATAGAATAGAATAGAAAGGGACCTTGGAGGTCTTCTAGTCCAGCCTGCTGCTCAAGCAAGAGAATCTATACCATTTCAGACAAGTGACTATCTACTCTCTTCTTAAAAACCTCCAGTGATAGAGCACCCACGATTTCTGAAGGCAAGCTGTTCCACTGGTTAATTGTCCTCACTGTTAGGAAATTTCTCCTTAATTCCAGGTTGCTTCTCTTTTTGATTAGTTTCCAACTATTGTTTCTTGTCCTGCTCTTTGGTGCTTTGGAGAATAATGTGACCCCCTCTTCTTTGTGGCAGCACCTCAAACATTGGAATACTGCTGTCATGTCACCCTATTTCTTCTTTTCTTTAGACTAGCCAAACCCAAGTCCTGCAGCTGTTCTTCATATGTTTTAGTCTCCAGGCTTTTGATCATCTTAATTGCTCTTCTCTGAACTTTTTCCAAAGTCTCAACATCTTTTTTATAGTATGTTGACCAAAATTGGTTGCAGTATTCCAGGTGTGGTCTTACTAGGGTTTTATAAAGCAGTATTAATACTTCGCGTGATCTTGATTCTATGCCTCGGTTTATACAACCTAGGATTGTATTAGCTTTTTTGGCTGCTGCTGCACACTGCTGGCTCATATTCGAGTGATCATCCACTAGGACTCCAAGGTCCCTCTCAAAGTTACTGTTTTTGAGCCAGCTTAAATCTGTACTTATACCTTTGATTTTTCCTGCCTAGATGGAAAACTTGGCTTTTCTCCATGTTAAAATTCATTTTGTTGGATAAGGCTCAACAAAATACTGACTACCTTTTTTTCTCTTCTTTTTCCTTTTCCAGTATATTATTATATTAAAAATGTATTTGCACTCAAATTGTTTTTTATTTCTGCCTGTTAATTTTGCTTATAAAATAAATATAAATTTGGAAGTGGACAATGCTGGAAGCTATAGTTTAGCAACATTACTGGACTACAGATGATTCTTCTTCCATTAGATTATCAGTCAGGGTCTGCCACACAGGGGATGCATGTGGACAATTCTTTTCAAATCTTTCCAGTTCAAAAGGATTCAGAGAAGGTTGGATAAGTCAATTTCAAGCCAACATATTCTTTAGCTATGTTAACACATGGGAGCAAACAAGTTTAGCTGCCTACTGTATGTAGCAATTTATATCCTCTCTTCCCTTAGGGGCTTGTAAGTTTGTTTTTTTATGCCATTTATATCTGAATGTAGAGTTCTATATATTTTTTATAATTGTTGTTTTTATATTTGTAGTTTTTATCTTGTTATGATGCTCTGCCCAGAATCTCTTTTGGTGAGATGGGCAACTATACTTAATTTGATTAATAAAATTGTGTTCCTGTGAGTTCTTTAAAAACAACAGGGAGGCATTAAAATCAATCTCTCCTCTGCTAGTGCTCTAAGCATATGATTTTTCCAGATGTGTAAATAAGTTTATCAAAATCTTATTTACATGAGCCATTTGAAGCAGCTGACAGCACTTCTGAAATAGGTGGGTAGCATATTCCTATGACTGACTGTAATGTCATTCAGAGGAATTCTGTTGGTTTCATTGAAATGTTACACTCAGAAATTTTAAACAGCCTATCGGATCCTATGCTATTTTTGGTTCATATCACTGTGAGGTGTTTCTTGAAATTTTTCGGTTCTCAGCAAGTATAGAAATGGAAAATTAGGCAAAAGCTAGATCCCAAGAAAATGACTTGACTTCTAGCTCCATTCCACATGGAAAATTGGGGAGAAGCATGCATGCATTATGGAAATGTGTCTGCTAATGATCTTGCTGTTTATTGTTTCCGTATGCTCATTTCTAAACAGCGTAATTCAAGGAATATGTATCGTTGACCTTTTTGCAGATGGGAATGAAATACATATAATGGGATACACCTACAGTTCTAATTTTGTTTATTCGGTTGTTTTAAAACTATTTGTGAGGATCTTATAGGTTCTTCTTTTTAATCTTTGTGCATGTTCTAAACCTGGAAGCATGGGTGAAGTTATGAAAATTTTATAAATAAGATTGGACTTTCAGTTGCAGAAACATATAAAATGGGAGCCTACAGGTAGTCCTCATCTTACAACAGTTCATTTAGTGACCAATCGAAGTTACCACGGCACTGAAAAAAGTGACTTCTGAGCATTTTCACACTTATGACTGCTGCAGCATCCCCACGGTCACGTGATCAAAATTTGGACCATTGGCACCTGATTCACATTTATGATGATTGCAGTGTCCCGTGGTCATGTGATCACCTTTTGCCACCTTCTGACAAGCAAAGTCAATGGGGACGTCAGATTCACTTTACAACTGTGTCACTAACTTAACAAATGCAATGGTTCACTTAACAACTGTAGCAAGAAAGGTACTAAAATGGGGCCAAATTCAGTTAACAAATGTCTTGCTTAGCAAAATAAATGTTTGGCTCAATTGTGGTCGTATGTTGAGGACTGTACTGGTTTGCAGGTCATTGTCATAATCCACTACAACTTTATTAATATTTTATTAATAATGATAATAATTTTTATTTTACAGTCACAGACCAAAATGATATTTTATTAATTAGTGTATCCAGCAATGAATGCTGCCAAATCCTACATATGCCATTTGAAATCTAGCCGGTTCCACATTATGCAACTCTCTCTTTGTATGCGTTTGTGTGTCTGTGTATGAAACAGTTTGCAATAACAATTACCTAATACATTTTTTCAATTATTAAATGCTGGTCATTCCTGGCTTTTGAAGACATTCTTTCAAGAGAAAATACATAAATTTCATGTAATTTATGCCTCTCTCTCCGTTTGGCTTTGAAAGGTTGCTGAAATCTCTGGCAGAACATTTTTTTTTAATTTTATATTTTGTGCCAAAGCGTTTTTAGAAAACCTTGTCTGTTAGAAGAACCAAAGATGACATTTGGTTTCTAAATGTTCCAGGGAATGATTGTCCAGGAAGATAATGCAAGGGTGACTTGAAACAGAATGTAAGACTGGGAAGGCATTGGGTGGTAAAATGCAAGCATGGTGAATGGACATAAGGAAACAATGAGAGGCTCAGCGCAGAATCTTGTTCTAAAGGACGCAGTGCTCATTTTCAGAAAAAGTTCTTCTTGCTGTTTACCTATCCTCTGGAGAAACATTAGTGGTTACTATATGCTTATTTACTCCTCCTTTTACAAGCCTAGCAAATTGTTTTGGCTGAGCCTAAGAAATCTGAAGAACAAACTGCATACAATTAGGATAGATATAGAGATCAAACTGAGATAAAGCTTTAGGCCTGAGCATAAAGCTTTCCTCTCAGAAACCTGTGGTCTGGACAACGTTGTGGATTCATCTATCATGTCTTTAACTGCTGGAATGTATTTATTTGTTTGGCAAGAAGATGGTGAAGTTATGAGTTTAAATCACTGCTGTTGTGTCCAGAGCCTGCAAAAGCAGGCTCGGGATGTTGCATTGGTCCCGGGCATTCCAAAAGCTGCCTGGGACCAGACAGAGTGGTGCCAGCCTTGTGCGCATGCGCAAGGCACGAAAACGCTCTGTTCGCATTGGTTGACATTGTCCGGGTTTCTGGCGATATAAAAAGGCCTGCTTTACTGGCGATATAAAAAGGCCTTGTTTCTGGCGATATAAAAAGGCCTTGTTTTTGCTCGGCTGTTGTTAGAAGGAGAATAAAGAATTGTTCAACCTCACCATGTGTCTTCATCATTCGCACGTGAACCAAGTATACAACACTGGCGACGAAGGTGGGATCCTTTGCAAGCTGAAACAAGTGTTTTAAGACTTACCTAGGAAGTTCTAAAGAGGGGAAGACGGCGTCTGAATCAGCATCCCAGCCTGCCAGTATAGCGTTGCTGGAGGGTGAACTTGGCTAAAGGACCCTTTCTCCAAACAGCATTTTGCAGAGGAGCGAGTGGTGAAGGTCGTAGTAGTATGATGATGAAGATTGGCTGTTTGTCTGATTTTGATGTCTCACACCCAGAGAGATGGAATTCCTACATAGCAAGGGTGGAGAATTACTTCAGAGTAAATCAGATTAGAGAAGACAGCTTGAAGGCTGCAACTCTTTTGTGTGTCTGTGGACAGGAAGCTTTTGAAATCGCAGAGAATCTGGTGGTCCCTGCACCTCTGGAGTCAGTAACATATACTGACTTGAAGAAACTGTTGAAGGAATACTTCCAGCCAAAGTTGTCTGTTATTGCTTGGAGGCACGCATTCGAGCAGAGAGACCAGAGGCCGGGTGAATCTGCTGCGGATTTTATTGCGGCCTTAAGGCGAGCAGCCAGAGCTCATGAGTTCAAGGATCTGGAAGAGAGGCTGTGAGATCGCTTCGTATGCGGTTAAGGAAGAGAGACTTACAGCAGAAGATTTTTGCAAAAGAAGATGTCTCTTTCCAAGATGCGCTACAAGAGGTGACAGCTGAGGAAGCAGCAGGCGGGGCTGTGAAGACCTTATGGCTCACCAGGAGCCTTCCAGAGACAGCTACTGTCTATCAAGAGGACGCTCGAGAAGGATCGGAAGTGGATCCTGAAGAAGAGGTAGATAGACTTCACCAGCCAGCTGAAAGGAGGCAGAAGGATCATCCGGACAAGGCCCCAGCATCTCTTCAATGCTTCAGGTGTGGAGGACGCCACAAGCGAGCTGACTGCAGGTTCCGCTTCGCCATTTGCAGAGCATGTAGCAGAGCCACATCGCATCCGTCTGTTTGGGTCGCCAGAAGGTCCAACCTCATGAAGAATTGCATCTGAAAGGTACCAGGGTCCCCAGCCAACATTGGGTGGGTTTCTGCGCATCACGCAGGAGTATTTTGAGGACAGGGACACATAAGCCCCTTAAGAAGAAGCTTTCCATTAACGTAAGGCTGCAAGGGGTTCCCTTATCAATGGAGTTGGACACTGGGTCCGCTCTCTCCATTATTTCTATTAACACATTCAAAAGGATATGCAGCAGCAGTGGCCTTCGAGTTAAACTCAGGCCATCAAATCTAATACTTACAGATTTTCAGAATTCTATGGTGTGTGTTAAGGGGGAGGCCACCCTTAGAGTACAGCATAAGGATTTTGAAGATCCCCTAGATGTGGTGGTTGTTGGGGGTGAACGTACGAGTCTTATTGGACTCGATTGGTTCTAGGCTCTGGGAATCCAGGTAACTGGGCTGCACCATTTGCAAACGTTGAGCCTTGCAGAAGTCTGCAAGGAATTTGCAGATGTGTTTAGTTCAGAGCTAGGATGCTACAAGGGGCCTCCCATTTTGCTACGGTTAGACCCAACCATCATGCCCATCAGGGTTAATCCTAGGAGAGTACCTTTTTGCCCTCAAAGGTAAGATTAATGCTGAGCTGGACAAATTGCTCCAGCAGGGCATTCTAGAACCTGTGGATTCAAGTCTATGGGAAACCCCCATAGTAATGCCTCTAAAGGCTAATGGGGACATACGTATATGTGCAGACTACAAGTGCACACTGAATAAGGCGCTGCAACAGCACGCTTATCCAGTGCCTGTGGTAAGTCACATTCTGGCCTCCCTCAAGGCGGGGGGCGCATTTTTGTGAAGCTTGACCTGGCACAGGCCTATCAACAGTTACCTGTTGATGAGGCAGCTGCAGAGGCCCAGACTATTGTAACTCACAAGGTTAAGAGACTGCAATTTGGGGTAAATGTAGCCCCTGGCATATTCCAAAGTGTCATGGAGAGCACACTTCGAGATATTCCTGGGGTCTGTCCCTACTTTGATGACGTCCTCATTGCTGGGGAGTCATCCCAAAATTTAGCAGAAAGACTAAGGGCTGTCTTGCTTCATTTTCGAAAAACAGGCCTTAAACTAAAGAAGGATAAATGTAAGATAGGAGTCACTTCTACTGACTTCTTAGGATTCAGGATTGATGCTCAAGACATTCACCCTGCTGAAACTAAATTGCAAGCTATCCAGCAGGCCCCAAGCCCAGAGTCTAAGAGTGAGCTGCAAGCCTTCTTGGGGCTATTAAATTTTTACCATGCATTTCTCCACATAAAGCTGCATTAGCAGAGCCATTACACAGACTCTTAGACAAGTCCATGAAAAGAGTTTCAATCAGGTTAAAGCCTTGCTCACTTCTAATGCTGTTTTAGCACATTTCAATGAACAACTGCCTGTTTGCATTGCATGCGATGCATCTCCTTATGGGGTGGGAGCCGTACTTAGCCATCTGAAGGCTGATGGGACACAGGTCCCTGTGGCCTATTACTCAAGGATTCTGTCTTCTGCAGAGCGAAATTATGCTCAAATTGACAGAGAAGCCTTGGCCATAGTGGCTGGCGTTAAGAAATTTCATGATTTCTTATATGGCCGCCATTTCACAGTCTATACTGACCATAAGCCTCTGGTGGGTTTGTTTACCACTAACAAACAGACCCCACATATAATTTCTCCTCGTATGCTGAGATGGTCCATTTTCCTGTCAGCATATGACTAGACATTAGTCCACAAACCAGGAAAAGAAATGGGTCATGCAGATGGCCTGAACAGATTACCCCTGAACCAATTAGAGCCAGATCCAGCTCCAGCCATTAATATTATGTCCATTCAGGAATTACCTGAGTCTCCCCTCAATGCTAGGGACGTGGCTGCAGAAACTGCCACTGATCACACACTTACATGCGTGCTGACATGGGTGTTGTCAGGATGGCCTGACAAGTGCCCAGATACTGAGTTCCAAAGCTTCTGGCACAAGAAGCATGAGTTTTCCACTTTTAAGGGTTGCCTGTTATGCGGTAGCAGGGTTGTGATCCCAGCCTCATTGAGGTCTAGAATCTTGATCTCTCTGCATGAGGGTCATCCTGGTATAGTCATAATGAAAGCGCTTGCGCGCAGCCATCTTTGGTGTCCTGGGCTCGATAAAGCCATCGAGGCCCAGGTGCACGGGTGCCAAGTGTGCCAACAGTCTCTGCCTGAAATGCCTCAGGCCCCAGTACCTAGGTGGGAGGAAACTCAAACCCCATGGTATAGGGTGCATATAGATTATGCTGGGCCCTTTCTTCCTGGTTATTGTTGATAGCCATTCTAAGTGGCTAGAGGTTGTTCCTGTTTCCTCCACATCTACTGGCAGGACCATCCAGGTGTTGAGAGGAATTTTTGCATCACACGGTCTTCTAGATGTGCTGGTTTCAGATAATGGCCCTCAATTTACCTCTTCTGAGTTCCAGGCTTTTCTTCAGGCCAACCTGATCCGCCATGCAACTTCGGCTCCCTTCCATCCATCCTCCAACGGACTGGCAGAGAGGATGGTGCGAACTACCAAAGATGCTCTCAAGAAACTTATGGTAACTGGCATTACAGGTTAGCAGATTTCCTTCTTGCACACTGCACCACACCATGCACTGCCACAGGGAAGAGCCCTGCTGAACTCCGCTGGGGTTGCCGCCTCATCACTAAACTGGACAGGCTGCACCCTGACTGGGTGGCTTCACAGGTGTCACAACCACGGGCACCTAGGAGACTCCAGGTGGGTGATCCGGTTTGGGCAAGAAACTATGGGCCTGGTCATCTCTGGGTCACAGCTGTGGTCTGCAAGGTATCTGGGCTGTTGTCATACAAAGTTGCCTTGGGAGATGGCCGCGTTCTTTGCAGACACATAGACCAACTGCGTTGGAGACTGGACTCTCACCCTTCCGCTTCTGGCTCTGCTCTGGGTGGGGAGGAGGACCATAACATGCATTCTGGGTCACAGTTTCTCAGGCCTAACAGGCCATCACTAGCTGCTACTAAGGCTATTTGGAATTCATCCCAAGGTTCCGCAAGTGCTCCTAACAGGAATTCACGGGATAGGGGGTCATCCCACACATTCATAATTACTCCAGACAGGGAGTCACACCAGAGGTATACACAGTATTCACAGATGTCAGATAGTGCTTGAGACAGGAAGCAAGAGAAAAAGAATTCCATCAGGGGCACTTGCCAAATTCCGCAATTGCTCCCAAAAGGAGGTCAGCGGCAAAGGGGGTTGCCATGGAGGTGACTCCTGACTCTGGCACCTCGGGCACGTGCTTGGGGGCCACAGAGTATTGGGGCACTTTTGCTACCCAGTCCTCTCCATCTGCTGGCCTTGGGCTCAAGGGACAGTGTTCCCAAGAGGGGCCCATTGTGGACTCGGGGAATTCCACCCCTCCATGGTATGCTGGCTTGGACTTAGAGGGTCCAGCCAGCCAGCAGTGGGGCAGGTCAACCGGGTATTTGGGGCAGCAAAGTCCTGGCCTGCCTAGCCTGGTAGGCGAGCAGGTAGGCCAGGCACCCTCACCGGGGTCACCTGGGAATTTAGGGCAGCAACGCCTTGGCCTGCCTAGCCTGGTAGGCGAGCAGGTGAGCCAGGCAATCTATCTGGCCCTTAGAAGGTCACAGCAGGCCAAGTGCTCACCCAAACATCTGAGAGACTTTGTGAAGTTGCTGTCAAATCATGAGGGTTCTGTTCATGAGGCCCCTGAATAACGGGAGTAACTTGGGTAGATTATTTTGTATTATTTTTTGATTTCAGATACATTTATTGTATGAATAAAGTTTGAAGGGGTTTTGCCTGAGGGCAGACTCGAGTATTCCACACTCCTTGCATTTGATTAATGAAACTATATGACACTCTTCCCACTGTATAACATACATGTGTGTGCGCCAGTATTTTCCATCTAGAGGGGAGGGGTGTTGTGTCCCGAGCCTGTCGGGACGTTGCATTGGTCCCGAGCATTCCAAAAGCTGCCCGGGACCAGACAGAGCGGCACCAGCCTTGTGCACATGCACAAGGCATGAAAACGCTCTGTTCACATTGGTTGACATTGTCCGGGTTTCTGGCGATATAAAAAGACCTGTGTGCCTTTTGTTTTTGCTCGAGTGTTGTTAGAAGGAGAATAAAGAATTGTTCAACCTCGCCATGTGTCTTCATCATTCTTACACGAACGAAGTATACTACAACTGCATTTCACATGTACTTCAAGACAGATGAAATGTGTAATCAGCCCTTAAAAAAAAAGAGCTATTGGCACCCTGGAAGGTAGATTTCCCCAAGGCTCAGTGCAAAACCCATTCTGGAATATATTCTTAGATCCCATGCTCATGTGCTCCAGTGCTAATGATCCGTCGCATGGCTTGGATGCAGATGTCCAAACGTTCCACCCTTGGAATCAGAATTTTCAATTGTACACAGTGAGAAGATTCTGTATTGGGTTTATTTACATGCAGAACCTATCCTATGGCCTCCAACCCACATTAGGATTGAATGTAGCATGTGAACCCTGTAACTGATTGAACTAACTTGAAGATGTGCTGCATGCTGCTGAATGACAACTCCCAGCATTTCTGTTCATCATCAGTATTTCTGGGAATGTTGGGAGCTGTAGGTGTGATATACCACAGGTTTCCTTCTATCAGCCAGATCAAATTGTTTGATCCATTGAAGGAAAGCTCTGATGTGAAAGGCAACTTGCTGGGTATATCTCCTTGCCTCGTGTTTCTCATCACTACCCTTGTCTCATCATATTTAGAATGTTCTGGTTTCAGCATTCCCTGTCCTCTCCACCACCTGGAAAACCTCCTTTGAAACTGAGGGTCTAAAAAAACGCCCCAGACATGGTGAATTTGAGAAAGTTGTTTAAAATTCACCCTTGCATACCCCAAGGGCAATCTGCTGAAGCTGCTCTTATCCTGTGCTCATTCCAGCTTAACTCTAAATTGGTTTATAAATTCTAGACAGCATTGAAACAGGTTGGCCATTCCAAGTAAGGTACACAGTCTGGACTACAACTGTTTTTAAAGTCATGTCTTTCCATGGAAGAATTTCTCTGCTGCTGTGTTGTCCTGCCTCCCTGTTCCCAGAGGAGAACTGGTTTCCTTCCTGAGGGCAGGTCTTCATAGCATATATACTCCTCTCTCTCTGTCATAATATTGGAACCAGCAGAGGTGGCTGCCTCGGGGTCAAAATAGCCTTGTTTGGAGGCTCTGCGACACGGGACCTGTAAAGCTGCCAAAACAGTGCAAAACAGCTGTTTTTTGCGGCGGAAAAAAACCCTCCTCGGTCGGAGAAGGGGCGAAGAGCTGTGAGTGGGGGTTGAGATCCTCTGAAAACCCCCCAAAAAAACGTTCGGGGGGGGAGAAAGAAGACTCCCCGTGAGCTCACAATAGCTCCAGCCCGGAGCAGCATCTGTCAGCTGACAGACCAAGACGCTGAGACCTGCCACCATCGAGGAAAACTTTTCAAAGAAGCACAGAGATTGACAGACCGAACACAGGAGCTTAAAAAGCAAGTATTTCTTATATTTTACCTCGGATCAATTACGTTCACAATAAACAAAAGGTACCCAAAATGGCGACCACTTTTAATTTAAAGTGAAAGCGACCGGAAGAGAAAGGCGAAAGAGAAACTGTAATGCGAAAGAGACCTCTAGAGGGCAGCAGAGATGCATAACTTAAAAACTTTGCAAAATAAACCTAAGGATGTATATAAGAGAGATATAAGAGAGTACATCTTGGCAATATAAGCGTAAGGATTAATCCTCAGCATAAAGAAGCTTGGCTAACAGCGGATGGAAGATAGGATGGCCACTATGCAGTCCAAACTGGTGCCCTCAAAGGTGGGAGCACCCTACCCAGCCCAGATCCTAAAATACCAGGGAACAACTCACCTGCCCCCCCACCTTCCTCCATATCTACAGAATCCCAGGCCCCCCGGTCTACTCAGGCCTCTCCAGAAATGACGACGAAAGAATTAAAAGATGCAATGTCAACAACTTTTGAAAAAATAAGGAGAAAGATGGACATGATAATAGACATGTATGAGAAAAGGTGGGAAGAAAGGATGAGGACGATGGAGGCAGTGGAACAAAGCAGAGAAGTGGAGAAGATGGTGGAAGATCAAAGCAAGGCAGTTATTGAGGACTTGGACCAAACCGGAGAAACAGTACAAACGCACAGTGGGAAAATGAGAGAAGATATTGGGAAAAATTTGAAGAGGGTCTGGGAAGGGGTTGAAGAAAAGATGGAAGAGGTGGAGAGACAAGAAGAGAGACAACTGACTGAAATGAAAAGTGAGGTGCAAAACCGCTCAACTATGATGTACCATCGCCAGATGATGATAGCAATTAGGGGCAAGAGACTGGAAAAATCCCCAAATGAGAAACAAGAAGATTTGAAAAGAATTGTTATAAAAGCATTGGAAAAATATCTAGGAGAGGAGGCTAAAAATTTCTCTTGGCAAACTGACAGAATCCATAGGGTATGGCTTATATGGAACCAAGGGACATTGCAAGCAATAAAGAGAGACTTATTACTTGGAAGGGAAGCTGTGTTATGGAAATCCACCTGGCAGAGGAAGAAACCCAGAATTTGACTGAAAAGAAGAGAAACTTAATATTTTATGCAAGGAATTAAAGGCAAAGAATTATGGACTGATTTAAGGACTAAGTGTAAGAGCAAGAGACATGAGAGGGTGATTAATGGAAGATATATATTAAATAGACTAAGAATGTACGCATTGAAGGGAGGGGTGTATCGACATGAAAATTATTAATTTTAATAAGAAGACTTGTTTGTTTGATGTACAATGGATAGATCTGAAAAGAAGTGAAATTTAAAATTTTTTAAATGTAGTTGGCTTATAGTTAAACTTTGATATACGGAGTGAAGAAGGTCTACAAATTTAAAATGATTGTTTTAAGTTGAATGGCTTTAACTTGAATTTTTTCTTTGTTTACATATACAAATGGATATCTAATAATAAAAAAAATTAAAAATTTTTTTTTATCCCAGCTTTCGAAATAAACTGATCTACATTTGTCTTTCAATAAAAAAAAATTATTGGAACCAGCAGACATGCAGCTCAACTAAATGGTTGGAAGGGTGGGACCATTAGAATGATCCTTCCCTGAAGGTTAATGGATTCCAAAAAGCTCATGGAGATCTTCTAGCTCATATTGTAGATATTCTCTAAGTCTTGGTCTTTGTGAAATACAGAGAATTCAAAGGTGAATGGGGCAGGCAGTTGCCATAACCACCTTGAACAGTTTATCCCATTGAGCGTTGACCATTTTGTTCTACATATAGATCAGCCAACAATGAAGCATAGGTAAAAGAAAGCTCATCTCGAATCAGATCAAATTCTATCCTGTGGTCAAAAATGGAGATGGAAAATATATTTCTGTTTACCATTCCATCTCTGTTTTAGCTTTTCCAAATGGTCTGATGGCTTCTGGAATTTGGCCAAGCAGGGAATCCCTAGAACTTGAGGTAGCTCACTATGCACGTTGACTTTGATTATAAAATCATCATACTCATAATTTAGATAGTTCTCCTCCCTTTGAGTTCTCCATGTATTCAAATAAATGCCTGAACCAATCTAATGGAAATACAGTATCTGACTATGGTACCGTAATAGCTTGGATCAGGGCCAACAAACTGAAGTTTAATCCTTTTCACCTTTTCACCCATTATACCACTTTTAGGATATGGCAATATCCGAGTACCACCAGTCACCTAGCAAGGTGTCAAAAACTTGATGACCAAAAAACAGGGAAAAAAAGTGATAAAGTACAGGTAGTCCTCGACTTACAACAGTACGCTTAGTGACTGTTCAAAGTTACAATGGTACTGAAAAACATGCCCCCCCAAGCCACAGCCTAGCAAGACACCTGCCTGCCCGCCTGGCGATGCTCTTCCTCCTGTCCAAGGTTTTCATTGTTGTGAGCATTTCTGTTGAGGATTGGCAGTGGGGATGGGGTGGGGGGATGTTTGGTTTTTATTCCCCCCATCTGCTGGGTGGTTGCAGCAGGTTTTGGTCACTTCACATGACCCTGGGACACTGTGACCGTCATAAATATGAATCAGTTGCCAAGCATCTGAATGTAAATCACAAGACCCTGGAGATGCTACAACATTCCAGCTGATCGGCGCTTCTTCTGGGCTCAGCAGAAGCACCAGGATCAGTGCCGAGCTCCAGCTGGAGCCTGGCGCTGATTCTGGTGCTTCCACTGAGCCCTGACAGCCCCGAAGAAGCGCCAATCAGCTGGAAAGTAGAACTGATCCCGGCACTTCTGCTGAGCCCTGACAGCCCTGCAGCTCCAGCCATCTCTCGCTCAGGCTTGAGTGGTGCTGCCAACAGTTCAGCTCATTCCCTTCCCCTTCCCCTGCTACCACTTTTCTAGGATGTTTGTGTACCACCTGCCAGGTGACAATGTACCACAGGTGGTACCCGTACCATTGGTTGAAAAGCCCTGGTTTAATCCATACAAGAACTGAGAAACTACTCTGAATGTTCAAGAGAATAGTGTTCAACTTTTCTGAAAGGGATTGAATTTTCCTAAGGATCAAATTCATTTGAGGCAAGTGAGGTGGGAATCAGCAGTTCTCAGGCAAAAAAATAATCATTACAGTACACATCTCCTTGGCTTCAAGCCCCCTTGATTATTGTACCAAGCACCTTAATTGCAAAAGTTAGGAGGAAGAATCTTTGAGAATAGAGGAGTCTTTTATTTCTTTACAGTGAGCAATCAGCTGTTGTCTCTGCCCTAATTCTTGAATACAGGAAATATTCTTGTGTGTCTGAGCTACATGTGAAAGTTTTCAGCCAAACCAAATTAAGACGTTGAACTAAAACAGTGGTTCTCAACCTTGGGGTCGTGACCCCATTTGGGGTCGCGCGACCATTTCGCGGGGGTCGCCGGGCACCGCCGGCCGCCATTTTGTTTTTTTATTTTTATTTATTTTTATTTTTTTTAATTTTTTTTAAATTTTTTTTATTTTTTTTGGTGCGCGCGCGCCACGCACGCTTAGGTCCGCCCGTCGCGCTGGAAAAAAAATAAAAAAAAATTAAAAAGAATTAAAAAAAATAAAATAAAATAAAAACAAAAATGGCGGACCGCAACGGGCGGATCTGCGCATGCATGGTGCGTGCGATGGGCCAATCCACGCAGGCGCAGATTTGCCCGTCGCGGCCGCCATTTTGTTTGTTTTTTTTTATTTTTTTTAGTTTTTTTTAAAAAAATTTTAAAAAAAACAAAATGGTGGCCCACGACGGGCGGATGCGTGCATGCGTGGCGCATGCAATGGGCCAATCCGCACATGCGCAGATCCGCCCGTCGTGGCCGCCATTTTGTTTTTTTTATTTTTTAAAAAAAATTTTAATTTTTTTTTGCATGCGCGCGCACACGCGCGCCCCCAGGTCGGGGTCACGGCACGCATGGGCATGGCAAGTGGGGTCTCAACCTCAGAAAGGTTGAGAACCACTGAACTAAAACATTAATTATCAGAGATTTGTAACTTACTGCTGTGCCTAGTTGTTGTTTTTTAAAAAAATCTCCAAGCAGTATTTCCAGAACCATTTTTGGCATGAGAAAGAAAAATATTTCCTGTAGCACAAAGCACCTTTTAACTAAAAAGGTAAATTCTCATATCCAATTAAATGAGATGTATACAATGTACTAAACATTCAGATTCTTGAATGTGACCTGGAAATATCAATTAGGACAAACTATTGCAGGAACAATACTGGAAGTTACAATCATTCCATACCAGTTTAGCCTATCTTTGCTGGCTCCCAAAATGTTTCCTGTCTCAGTTTATATGATAGGAATATATGAGAAGGCACTACTCAGATCCCAGATTAAAAGTGCTTAATACCAGCATTTTGAAATGAGACAGGAAACAATTTAAGAACTAGCAAAAATCAGCTAAACTGGTATACATCTCATTTAAGTGGATGTGAGAATTTACTTTCTTAGTTAAAAGGTGCTTTGTGCTACAGGAAATATTTTTCTTTCTAATGCCAAAAAGCTCTTCAATTCCAAATGATATCCCCAGTGAGATGCCTGGCATCAGTCATTTGCATAAATAACTACAAGTGATAATAGTTATCTATTCAATGGAATCAAGAGCAGCATGCCTCTTATTACCCACTGTTGAAGATCAGGAGAACAAGGATGCCACACACTTTCATGTCCTCCTTCTGGTCTTCCATGGCCATCTTGTGGTCACAGTAGGAACAGAGCTGTGAACTAGATGGACTATTGGTTGGTTCCATGAGGGGTCTTCTGTTTCTTTAAAAAGCTGCCTCTAGATAGTCTCCCCAAATAACCCTTTTCAGATGTAACCACTTATTCAAGCTCCAATGGCCTCTTTTTCTTTTCAAAATGATTCTGATAGATGAAAAGTATGAGAAAGCTATTATTTTAATGCTTATTCAATATAGCACTATGTTTTGTTGCCAGGTATCTGCCATCATAACATTTACTTAAGGAGAAATGAAATTTGGAACCTGGATAATGAAACACCAAGCTAGAACACAGCTTAGATTGTGTTGTCTGAACTTTTGCTGGTTTCGCTGAAGCTTAAGAAGGAGTTGATTGTAGGATATGTTTTAATAGCTCCAGCACCAAGGCAAGTTGGACCCCTTGGGTTCAGAAGTGTCACATCTTCATTAAAACATTATAAACTATCTTACTATCATTAAAAGAAAAAGGTGTGGGGAAGACAAACTAAATAAAAGTGGGGAGGCAAGGAATGTTGATGTATCCCCTAAGGAGATACATTTGGCGGGACCTAGGAGAGGGGCCTTCTCCGTGGTGACTCCCTCCCTCTGGAACATCATCCATGTGGAAATTAGACTGGCCCCCACTCTGACACTCTTTCAGAAGACGCTGAAAAAGTGGTTCTGCCAGCGGGCCTGGGGAACCCAGAGCGGGATTGAGCCCATTGAATGGCTAGTTTGAATGTGTGTTGTCACTGGGGTGGGGTTGTGAGTTATTATTTTATTATTTTTCTTATTATTTTTACTTCTTTTATATGGTGTTTTTATATCCATGTAAGCCACCTAGAGTCGCCATGTGCAAGTAGGCAGCAATATAAATTTTCTAAATAAACAAACAAATAAATAAAATGCTGTTTCTGCTCCATCAGCCATTGGGTAGTTGCTTGGTGTTTCATTTGCTAATGAAATATTTATGAAGATATTTGTTTAGAATTTTAATTGGAACTGTGAATGGCTTTCATATGTTTACCGTGATCATAAACGCCATATGGTGCTCTGTCATTCTGTCTGGAATAGTCACTACACATTTCATCATCACAACTGTTACATAACAATAAGCAGAAAGGACAAAAGGATAACTTAATCTAAAACAGACCCTATACATATTTATTTTGTTGATAATATAGATCCTATTTGAAGTGAAATGTGCTTCCAGTCAGGTAAACCTGGACAGTTATCTTACTATTTTCCATGTTTAAAGTTTTGATGAATACATACCATGATAAAATGCAGTAAGACATTCAAACCTGTGGGTTGAGGGTGGGTTTTATTCAGGAAGGCCAAGGTCCCCTTTGTCTCATCTTTGCTATTTTGTGCAGATTAACCTTTCTCACTCTAACAATACTACCAAAGAACATTTGAAGGCAGATGCCTAAAAATAAGTAGCTGCATGGAATGGGGATCAATTGGAGCTTTCTGTTTATGACTGAATGACATATGGATCTGATTGAAACAAAAAAGCTTATTACCATTATTAACACAGCTCTCACCAAATCAACACACTGATTAAAGTTCCAATCCTAGACCTATCTGAGAGAAAGATTATTAAATTCAACATGAACTTCTGATACAGCAAATCTGGATGTTCTAGGATATGTCTTCTCTTTACAATCATTGTATATAGTATGTATAAGTTTTTACGTTGTCCTGTCTTGTATTATGTAGGTAATCATGGTGAATGATCAGAACCGTATGGTGTTTGATAAAGTGAACAAGAGGCACAGAACCACTTCAATACAATTGGATATGTTCACCAGTCTTCAGGGCACATGTGGAAGGAGGGATCAAAATGGCCACCATGATCACTGAATCAAAAGCCCACTCTTTTTTTTTCACACACTGCATGCAGATGCTCCTGCCAATCTCCAAGAGATCCTGCCCAATGCACAATCTACTCAGGGGTAGGCAACCTGTGCCACTCCCCATTGCTGAATCATTAAATCAACTAAGCTACAACCCTTATGGTTACTGCTAGAGATAAATGACTGTGAATCACTTTTTCTAAAGGGTAAGCAATTACTTGGCCCAGATTGGTAAAATCTCTATGAAAAAAAAAATCTGGTCTTTTCCAACCAGATTCTAGCCTTGGTAGGACATAGAGAAGAATATAGTCTTGGGTATTTTAAACACGAGCTAAAAACAATATTTCCTCTGGTGATCTTGGTTGTAGGAAGCAGATCTTCCCTGCTGCTATGTTTCTGACAGTAACTTGATTGGAAAATTCATCCTTGGGATTATCCTGGTTAAGAATGGATTGAAGCAGAATGGATTGGATCAGATATTCTTCCTTCCCTTGATGCAGCTCTGCTTCAAGGGACTTCGGAGTACACAGGGGAGCATTCGTAGCATCTGTCTGTAATTCTTGAAACCAAACAGTTTCCCCTTGTATTGCATTGCAGGTGGGAAGATCAGTCACACAACTCTAGGACAAGACACAGCCACTTTAGCAAAGCAAAAAATTCATTTCTAGGCTGGGGATTAATTTTATGATTAACATTACAGTGCCAGGTTCTCTTTCCTGTTAGAACAAACATTTTGTCCCTGGATGTTCCCAGCTAGAGCAGAGGTCCCCAACCTTTTGGGCACCAGGGACCGGTTCCATGGAGACAGGTTTTTTCTGCGGACTCGGGGGAGGGTGTGGTTTTGTGTGCTGCCTGCATCCTGGGGATGGGGCTTCATTTGTTTGCACAGCCCAGTTTCTGGCATGCTGCGGACCAGTGCCAGTCCATGGACTGGGGGTTGGGGACCCCTGAGCTAGAGGACTATTCAGAAATGTCTTATCTTCCAGCAATTTTATCCTCAAGTTATTAAAGCCTCTTTGTTTTCCAAGCAGAAATGCTGTGTCCTGACATTTCACATATAGGTATTTCCAGCATGGGTTGTTATCTCAAGGAACCTGGGATATTCTCTTGTGTAATCTACATTTAAAAGAGTTACTTAAGTGTCATTCCTGAGGCTGGGTTCATCAAGCAGAGCTTCCATTGCTATTTCTGAAGTCTCCAAGCAATGCGTACAACTTTACAATTCACAATGCCTGTTTCCCTGCTCCCTCCTCCCATTCATCTGTTTTCCAATGTCCCATTACCCCAGCTGGAATTTTGGCAGGGTGCGAATTGAAATGTTGGTTGCACCTGTACCAGATGAGCACTTTGATAGTTGCTGTGTTTTTTGGGTTGTTTTTCTTTTGTCTTTCCCCAAGTCGGGAGGAAAAACCCAAAGCCCTGGCCCTTGAAGTGATCCCGCAGAGCTCTGTTCAATTTGTTTTTAAAACAAATTGCGGTTACATTTGCTTTTCAAAGTTGACTTTTTAATGGTGTGTTAGTGCAGTGCCATTGAAGCTTCCCTTTTCGCAGTTGACTTGGACCCAAATGTCAAACCACCAAAATCAACTGCAAAGGCTGACGGAGACAAGAGGAAATTGGTAGGGAAAGATCTGTGACTTAGTGAGAACATTGTGTCTAATGGGAATGAAGGCATTTAGAAGGGAGCATACAGAGCCAAGGATTTAAATTGATGGGTTTTTATGTAACAAGACTCTGAAGAAAACAAAATCTCTTCATCCTTTTCCCCCCAGAATCTTAATGAGAACTCCAGCAAATGCAGATATGGCATTTTTCTACTTGCTGCCACCTGCAATCAACACCCTCCCAATGCAAGTCCCAGAGCTCCTAGACTGAATGTGAAGCTCTGGGAGATGTAGTTCCAAGAATTCAACACATACCATGTTAAGGCCATGTTCTGATCTGTGCATTTTTCTATTTTTTGTTTGTTGATCCTGAGTATAGGAATATACTGATTGCTTCTCAGGTGATTGGCACTACACTTTTTAAAAAAGTTATCAGAAGTGCTTTTATGGCTTTATGGACAATGACTGGTTAATCCCTTTAGACACAATGTCTTTCTTTCTTTCTTTTTATTGCTTTTTATTGAGTACAAAGAAAAAAAGGATTAAAAACATTGAACATGGTAAATCGTCTTTGACTGACATCTCAGTCCATGTTGTACATTAATTACATATAATATATCTATATACAAACTATACATTTCTGGTCTCTATCTTAACTTATCTCTTTATTTGTGACCTCCATTTCCCCCCCCCATCTATAAAATATATTCCATATTTGATAAAATTCTGTTTCTTCCTGATTTTTTAATCTTTTAGTTATCCCATCTAGTTCTGCGCAATACATAATTTTCTTTATTAGTACTTTATTAGACACAATGTCTTTCAATTACCCTTTCCAATGGAAAACTTTATCATTATTATGGTTGGTTGGTTGCACAGTCTGCCAAATGTTTGGACTGGGTTTGGCATTTATATCCACCCACTCAGTCCTTCCCAAAGACCTGGGATAGGCAGATGATGTTCTTTGATGGTGTTAAAGGTATCATCACAGGATCTAAGCTGTTCCAAGTAAAGCTGCCTTTTTGCAAGTGATTGATTGAATGGAGATTTTTGTCAATGCCAATGGTTTTTAAGTGGTGCTCCAGATATTTTGGGATTAAACCCAAAGGCTGTACTATCATTGCTAATATATTCAAGCAAGAACTTTCAAGAGGAAAGTGTGAGAAGCAGGTGAGAAGTCAGACAATACACATTCACATAGAGATTGGCAGTTTGGCTTTATCTCAGCTAATCAGAAGGCATTCCCCATATTTTCATCTGATTAATTAATTAATTAATTTTATTTATTTATTTGGGTTTGTATGCCGCTCCTCTCCAGGGACTAGGAGCGGCTAACAACATATATATAACAATAAATTACAATAAAAAAACCCAAACAATGATATCTAAAAAATACAATAAAACACACATTCAATTCAACAATCAACCACAATCATTCTCAGGCCTGCTGGCAAAGATGAGTTTTTAGATTTTTCCGGAAGGCCGGGAGAGTCGGAGAAACGCGGACTTCAGGAGGCAGTTGGTTCCAGAGGGCGGGCGCCACAACAGAGAAAGCCCTCCCCCTAGGGCCCGCCAGATGACATTGTTTCGCTGACGGGACCCGGAGGAGGCCAACCCTGTGCGCTCTCACCGGTCATAGAGAAGTATGTGGCAGAAGGCAGAATAATAAAGATTATTCTTCTGAATCATGTATTAAAAAAACCCACTTACAATGTTCTTTAGCAAAATGATTAGAGTGCAATTATTCTCAATTAATGACTTCTACATCATTTGTACAACATGCTTTTGTAATTACAACTGCAATCTCATCAAAAACTGTTTGTACTATTTTGTTCTGCATAGATTTCTCACTGAATTTCAGTTTTCTCAAATTCATGAAAAGGGGGGTCTCTCTTGTGAGAAAAATCATTCTAAGGCCAAGGCATATAATCGTCAGGCTTGCACATGTCACCTTTTAATGGAAATCCTTTAGTTATCAATAGATGGTTTCAAGTTTGAAACCATTCCTTATGCACGGAAAACCATTATACTAGGATAGGCCTAAGTCCTTTTACGTTGAGGTGCTCTTTTTCTTCTTTTATTACAAATGGCAAGATCTTCAAATATTCAAATGTTTCTTTCATCTCATCTCTTTGCAGCTTGAGGGAATGCAGTTCCAGAAGGCCTGAGGAAGCCATCTGTTGTAGTCCTTGTTGCTTTTTTGCATGTTTTCGCCACAAATTTCTTTCTGTTACCATATTAATCTAACCTTAAAAAAAATTTCAAGTATCTTTGTGTGTGTGATTGTTTGTGTGTAAGTGATTCATTGCATATTTAACCAAATGAAACCCTTGGTGGAATGCTCATTTCCAATTCATACAAGAATCCAGAAATGCAGAATTGATCATTTCCTTCTGGAATTTGCTGATATTAAATTGCTCAGACTTCCTTTTGTCCAGGAAAACTACATAACTGTTCGCTTTGGCAGTCATAAAAATTTACACTGTAAATGTATTTTGACATAGAAATAAATCATTCTGTATTAAGATTCTTGATATGAAAATGTTTTTATGAAAATCTGTAATTGGAATTATAATATGTTTATAAAATGTGTTTATGTGGTGGAAGTTTGTTGTATATTAAATATGGTTTTATATAAAAAAAATAAAAATAAAATAAAGCTACACAAGGTAACCGGATTGTTTAGTCAGAGTGATCTGTCAACAGATTGTTTCAACATAACTAAGAACTGTGTTGGAAACCGACAAAATTTTCTTTCTTTCTTTCTTTCTTTCTTTCTTTCTTTCTTTCTTTCTTTCTTTCTTTCTTTCTTTCTTTCTTTCTTTCTTTCTTTCTTTCTTTCTTTCTTTCTCTCTCTCTCTCTCTCTCTCTCTCTCTCTCTCTCTCTCTCTCTCTCTTTCTTTCTTTCTTTCTCTCTCTCTCTCTCTCTCATTTCCCTTTCTCTCTTTCCCTCTCTTTCTCTCACTGTCACTGTCACTTTCACTGTCACTTTCACTGTCACTTTCACTCTTTCTATCTCCTTCCTTCCTTCCTTCCTTCCTTCCTTCCTTCCTTCCTTCCTTCCTTCCTTCCTTCCTTCCTTCCTTCTTCCACCCACCACAATTAAAAGAAGAGTGGTTCTCTACATTTATAACAGATTATAAGTAGATAGACTTCTGCCTCACAACTCTTTTCACAACAACCCCCCACCCGCCTTTTAGAGACTTTCTAAAGTTGAGGTTTGACATTTGATCTGAAAGACTGATAAAGTCTGAAAGCTGGTAAAAAAAGAGAATGGCAATCTGATGTGGTATTTCCCACTCTTGAGACTGTTAGCTCCTTCCAGTCTTTGGAAAGAAAAATCAACATATGCAGTATCACTAGGGAGATTAACAGAGACCATGAAGTTGCTCTAAGGTATTTCTCAACAAGATTTTTTTCATTTGTGCAATAAATCAGACAATCAGAACTAATTCGACAATGAGAAGGATTTGGTACACATGCATTACCCCAGCGTAGAAAAATACTGGTGGTACAGTGACCTGATAGCATGTACAAACCTCAGCTCATAATATTAACATATAATTTAGTGTTATGAGTTCTTTATCCCTTACAGTACTAAAGAGTTACATAAATATTACCATTCTATATTTTTATTATTAAGCAATGTGATACCAATTTGAAAAAGAAGTGGCAATAATTCATTAATAGTGGGGAGGGGGGTATGTATGATGGGAGTGAAGAGGCAATATTGGCCACTAAAGAAACATGAAATGTGGCTTACATTTTCATCAGTTTAAAAGTGAAATAAAGATGGAATATTTGGTGCACCTGTAAAAACATGTCCACTCATACCAGTAAGCACAGCATTCTTCATATTGGGTTCACATTTCATTCAGTTTTGTTCAAGCAAGAAAAATGACGATAACATGGAGTATTTCCTGAGTTTATTTTGATGGATGGCAGCAAAAGTATCTTTTTTCATATTAAAAATACCGATCGGTTTAATTTAATAGATGAGTATAATACACATATGTTAAAGGCTGTTGGAGTTAGATGCTTATTAATCACACTAGTTCTTTTATATGTATAAAGATATATGCAGGAGCCAAATTTTCATTAGACCTGCATGTTACAGACCAGTATCAGATATCAAGTGCCTTATTTGAGTTATGTCAGGAGATCAAAGTAGCTTTTGATTCATGCATCTAAACATCCCACTCCTTATGCTGCTCTGATTCTTCCTTCTTGCTACTGACCCTGCAGTACAGTATCCAGCAGGAGATTTCTGGAGCTACTGATGTTCATTCTGAAATCTGCTACTTCTTGAGATTCCTAACACTATGTGATCTATTTGAAGTTAATTATGCTTCAGTTTTCAGTCCAGGTGAAGTTGTCTTTTCCAGTGTGCGCAGGGCTCACTATCCTTGATGTAAGGATATACAAACATTGCATTCTAGAAATGGTCCAGATGATGGAAAAATGGATGGATCTGGGACAAAACCTAGTTTGCTTTAATTTAAACTAAACCCAATTAAAATTAAAGACATACAGTACACAGGTAGTCCTCGACTTACGACCACAATGGAGCCTAAAATTTACATTGATAAGCAAGATAATTGTTAAATGAGTTTTCTCCATTTTACACAGTTGCTAGGTGAATCATTGCAGTTGTTAAATTAGTAACACAGTTGTTAAGTGAATCTGGCTTCCACATTGACTTTGCTTGTCAGAAGATCGCAAAAGGTAATCACATGACTCTGGGACACTGCCACCATCATAAATAGGAGCCAGTTGTCAAGCATCTGAATTTTGATCATGTGGCCAAGTCAAATTTGCCATCAGTCAATTGCAAAAGTTGGCTTTACTCGGAACAGCTTCCATCCTGCGACGATATCTGCAACATCATCAAACATCCAGATCTGCCTATCCCAGGTCCTTGGAAAGCATTTGATAGGTAGATAAAAAGGCCAAACCCAGTCTGAACATCTGGCTGACTGTGCCATAGCAATCATTGTCATCGTCGTCATCATCATCATCATCAATCATCAATCATCATCATCATCATCTATACTAGCGACCCCCAACCTTTTGGGCACCAGGGACCGGTTCCACAAAGAGAGGTTTTTCTGTGGACCAGAGGGGGCATGATTTCGCATGCTGCCTACATCCACTGGATGGGGCTTCATTTGTTTGCGTGGCCCGGTTGCTGACATCCTGCAACCTGGAGCAAGTCCATGGACCGTGGACCCCTGACCTGTACAATTCCAGGACCGGAACCGAAGAGGGAAATATGACTTTGCCAAGGGAGGGGGAATGAGACACAATAAGAGACAGAGCACTAGAATACAAGGCCTCTGAATGTGTCTTTTTTTTTTCTCCCAGAAAGTTCAGGGCTTGTAAGTTCTTAATTAAGATTGTCAGACATTTCCTGCTCCTTTGCAGCCACCATTGGTCAGCATAGGTAACTCCTTCCTAGCTGCTGAGGGGCAGACCCAGCAGGCTGTGTGATCTGCTGCCCACTGAGCCACCTGCAACTTGTTTTGCTACAGCTGTGGTAGATCTTATACAAAAAAAAAAAAAGTGGCCTAAAAAAGAGCTGGCTTCTGGCCAGGGACACTGTTAGGGGATTGTAGCTTAAAGCTTTGGGTTGACCTCCTCCAGAGAGCCATAATTCATTCAGTGCAGTGTCATTAGAGGCCACTGGGATTAGAAACAGAAGAAGACACTTCAGTTTTTGTAACGGAGTGATCACCAAGAAGTTCTGTCACGAACCCCATGTGTTGTTGGAGCACAAAGAGATAAAGACATGATTTTGCCCCTTCTATTATTTGACATGCAAGGAGCAAAGGATCTCCACCTTTGCATTCCCAGGATTGTCAATCCTGATTGACTGTCAATTGATGGCCAAGAGGTCAATGGTAAGCTATATCAATTTTTAATGATTCAACTTGTTGAAAATAAAAAAAATATTTTAAGGAATAGTGATGTTTATTTAAATAATCATCTATTGGGTGGGGAATATTTTCAATTCCTAATCTACTCAACCAATCATGAATAAGTATCCCTGATTTTTTTTAAACCATTTTTTAAGCCTGTTTCCACTCCTCAAGTTTGAGTACAATATTGTTAATCTACTTCTGAATTAGATTCTTCAATGGCAGCCCTATATAAAATATCTGGCAGTTATCCAATTTGGAGAAAACAGGTATCTGTGGCCAGACTACCCTTTTTAAAGAATGAGTGGAAAGAGCTGAGTGAATCAGCTAAACCAGTGGTTCTCAACCTTTTTAATGCCGTGACCCCCAACCGGTCGTAAGTCGAGGACCCCAACTGGTCATAAGTTGAGGACCCCAACCAGTCGTAAGTCGAGGACTTTCCCTGCCTGGGAGCGCTGTGCATGCATGGTGCCGCCCCCTGTGCCGGCCTAGGTGTAGCTGGCAAGGGGCAGCGACGGCGCAGGGCAACCACCGGCTGGGCCACCAGCTGGCCCAGCCCAAGGGAGGTAAGGCACCCGCTGGGCCCCATGCACGCCAGCAACCCTCCCTGCGCCTTCTGGCCTCCCACCTCCCACCCCTGGCCCTCTTTTACTTACATTTTTAGTAGTTACTCAGCAGGGAGAGGTGGAAACTTCTAGACAGCTCGCCTTTGCTGCAGACAACTTGCAGCACCATTTTCAGACTGGGACTTTTGGCGGGCTCAGCAGGGCAGAGACAGCCTGGACAATTCCTATTGGCTTTTGAAAGCCAATAGAATTAGACTCTATTCAAGAGAGTCTATTCTATTGGCTTTCAAAAGCCAATAGAATAAGAGGGAGTAGCACAGCTAAGGAAAAGGGGGAAAAATGGCGGACTGCGTTGTTTGGCGACCCCCGTGAAATGGTCGTTCGACCCCAAATGAGGTTGCGACCCACAGGTTGAGAACCGCTGAGCTAAACCTTCAAGACACATAAGTCTCTTTTGGCTTCCAGAAGTGAAGGGAATTTGGCCTCTGGTTACAAAACTTGTGCATTAATTAAAGCACCCTTCCCCAATGTGGTGCCTGCCAGGTAACTTGGTTCTACCAATTCTAGAATTTCCAAAACTATACTGGGAGTAGAACTGGGAAGTTGTGGTTCCAGCAAACCTGGAAGGTTATAGCTTTGGAAAAGGTGAATTAAAGGGCTGAGATGATTGAAAACAATGCTTTGTTTTTCCCCTTGGTACAATACTAAAAGCAGGCTCAGCAAGTTTCAGGAAACCACACATTTACCATTTCATATCTCGATGGACGCTGAGTATCTTCATTAAAATAAGTCTCTCTAAAAGCGATGGCTGGTGTGTGACCCTCGCCTAATACCGGTATGTGGCCCTACTTAGCCTGCATGAAAAGATTAAATGTCAAGACATTTGATTCCAAAGATTTCATATTTAGGAAGGTCAACAAATGTTTGAGTAATGTAAGATAGTATGCCTTTTAAAGTAAGATTGGTGTTCATGGAATATTTTTTTTTTTTTAAAAAATCTTGTACATGTACAAATACACAGTTGCAACACATTTATTTGATTTAATGCATCATGTAGACTTTCAACTGACAGAGTCTTTTTTATTTAAATATGGAACTACAACATTAAATCTTGCCAGCATTCACAAGACAGACATTAAAAAGGGAATGTGTGAATATATTTAAGGAGAGGGTTCTAACTGCCTGAGAATGAGACAACTACATATCTTGGCATTGTATTCCAAATACATTTGACTGCCTTCCCTGGGCGAGGGGCTTATGATGCTCTGATGAGGTTGTTAGTTATGTTGGCGATAACTAACAGCTCTTAGTTTTCTCTTAATATGGTGAGAAAACAGAAAAATAATCCTATACTGGATCTGTCATTGCCAAGGTCAACAATGATCATTTCAGATGTTGGAGTATATGGGCATCTGTTGATAAGTGGGCAACGGGATTCAGGAGCTATGTCAGGGCAACTGGGGCCTAATCCTGTAGGATTATTGGAAGAACTACCACCACAGGCAAGACAAAAGATACACTGTGTTAGAAAATTGCACCACTTATGTCCTGCTGTTACAAAGGGGAACCAACAAAATCGGACTACTTAAAGAGAATGTTTGAACAGTGGAAAAGAATTTATGGAAACTGAAATACCCCTGAACCACAATTAGCAGATTCATTACTAGAAATAAAATACTCTAAGATGGAGAACTCAAAGAAGTTCAGAAAAATAGTGACAATGGAAGACCCTAAACCAGGGGTGGGCAATTAATTTTTCCAAGAGGTCACATGAGAAAATGGGACTGTTATGGAGGGCTGCTTCTTCCCCACCCAATGCTACTGCCCCACCCTCTGATACCACTGCCCTATCCCGAATGCTGTTGCTGCCCCACCTCCTGCTGCTCTCTCCCCCACCCCCACCACTGCTGTCACTTCAGATCCTGCCACTGCCACTGCTGTTGTGAGCTGGACTAAATTTGCCCATAAGGTGGATGTGGCCTGCAGGCTGTAAAATGCCCAGGTCTGACCTAAACAATAGTAGAAGAAACTCATGAAAACTCCTGACAATTCACTATGTATTGCATTCCCATAGTGACATTGCTACCGTAGATTACACCTGCCCCACACAAATGGAGGCAAAGGTTTACTTCAGTTCAGAGAAAAAAAGTGTGATCAGCTGAATACATAAAAGATGGTCAAGAACAAGCACTGTTGCAAGTTAAAAACTGGAATTTACTGAATCTGCAGGAAACAAACTCTGGGTGTGGAAATAAAGTAATAAAAACAAGGAAGGAAAGGAAAAGCATTACATGGTCAATTTCTACAAAACATTGAGGGGGAAGTATGGAAAGATACAAGCTTGGTAATGGCTTACAATTGGACATTAAAAAAAGAAACCTGAAGGCTACACAATAGAAAGCTATTTGAACTAATGCAATCAAGGCGAGGATTGAAAAAAAATGATCAAATGATTCAAAGTGCAAATTGTGGAAAAAAAAGCAGAAGAATCAGTACCATCATATACTCAGATGGTACAAGAAGATTACAACAAATGATTATAAAAAATTACATAAAACAGTCCAACACGATTCACTGGAACATCTGTACAAATTATCATGTACAGTAATGAAAAACTGGTGGGAACATTGAATTGAAAACATAGTTGAAACTGAGCGGGTGAAAATATTGTGGGATTTCAAATATAGACTGATAGAATCTTGGCTCATAACACATCAGTTATAATTGTGGTTGAAAAGAAGAAAGCATGGATAATCGATGTGACTTTACCAGGAGATAATACAATAGAAGACAAGGAATTGGAGAAGATCACAAAGTATCAGTATCTGAAAATCAAAATTGAAAGGCTGTGGTATAAACTGGCTGTGGTGGTCCCAGTAGGCAAACTGGATACCCTACTAAAAAACCCTGGACTGCACTTAGAAAACTTGCACATTGACAAAAATTCCATCTGTCACTTGCAAAAGGTCACACTGCTTGGATTCACATATATGCTACGACTACGTAGATACATTATAGCATGGGAAGAACTTGATGTATATGAAGGCCAACACTAGCTAAAAAAACAGCAATGTGACTTACATATTGATGCGCAAGTAATAATTTATTCTACTTATTTCAAAACATTTAAAGCAAAAAAATAAATAAATGACTACAGCCTGGATTTAATTCCTCCCCAATTTGCAGAATCCAATCTGGGTCATTCACCAGGACCAGAGGTTTAGTCTTCTGAGCTTTTGAACTTGTGCTGGAGCCCATCCTCAGGGAACATCTCTCTACCAGAGTAACATAATCATTGTTTTCCTCCCTATTTTTTCCATCATAAACAGGGTGGATAATCAAATTACAATATTTTATTCAAACATTTTTGAACAAAGTTACAGCTCTAACTCCTCCTCCACCCACCCCTCCTCTCTTAGTATGTTGCTCTCCTTCCTCTGTCATTGTGAAGCAGCAGCATTCACTAATAGCTGAGCCAAAATTTATCAGATGTAGTCTCGTTGTCGAAATTTTTTTACATGTTGTAATCTTCCTTCCTCAAATTTCATTGTCCAAAGAGAACATGTCAGTTGCTTAGAGTCCATTTTTACAGGTAGCTGCCTGAGACATGCACTGAGAAAACATTGAGAGTGTTCTAGAATTTAATGTAGAAGCCCTTGCTTTGTAGATGGAAACTGTAAAGCCCCTGCTTGAGATAAATGTCAAATATTAGTGCTTTTTCCTGTACTTTCCTTCCAATATTTCCCCCTCTGCGAGATCTGTTGTCTTCTTTTCCATCAACATTTTTTCAAGGGAACAGTATGCATTTATATTAAATCCAAGAATTCCTTGGAGCCATGTGACATCTATAAGCAGACTAATAAGAAAGATGCTGGAGGAGGGGAGGAGAAAAACTGGTATGAAGAACAATGCTAGTACTACAATACAGGTAGTCCTTAACTTACAGCAGTTCATTTAGTGACTGTTCAGAGTTACAATGGCACTGAAAAAGGACTTACAACCGTTTTTCACAATTACGACCTTTGCAGCATCCCCATGATCATGTGATCAAAATTCAGATGCTTAGCAATTGGTTCGTATTTATGACTGTTGCTATGTCCCAAGATCATGTGGTCACCTTTTGCCACCTACTGACAAGCAGTCAATGGGAAAGTCAGATTCACTTAACAACCGGGTTACCAACTGAACAACTGGAGTGATTCACTTAATAACTGTGGCAAGAAAGGTTGTAAAATGGAGAAAAACTCACTTGACAAATGTCTCACTTACCAACAGAAATTTTGGGCTTAATTGCAGTTGTAAGTTGAGGACTGCCTGTAACATACTCACAATAAGTGGTCTAAGGGCCTTCAAAGATAGCCTCACATATAACACTTTAAAATAATCTATCAAAGAACAAGGAGGTTGCGAACTCTTGGACCCAGGACAAATGTAATTGTCTGACTAATTTCATGAAGACCTTCAACCACTTTACACTTGATTTCAGTGAGTTTTGGCTTCATCAGTTTTAGCTCTGGACATATCCACTACCTATGTCTTGAATGTTTATTCTGTCAGATATTAATTGACAAGATAAAGGCTTCCTATCTTGGTACTCCAGAGCGTGGATTAGGATAGCAAAATTCTTATTGACAGTAGCTACCCAGTTATGCAGGTTGAGTATCCCTACAAGTGATTCTAGACCCAAGGCAGTCAAAAGATTAGTCAGCAATCAGTTGCTGGATTAGAGGATAGATGCTGTCTGAACAGAATAAGCAAATATATTACCTGGATGATATCAGTGAAGGGGGAGTTGTAGAAATGCTACATACATTCCCTGATTAACATTCCAATTTATCTCATAAATTTTGAACCAGCTTTCAAAATGCATACTTTGAATGCCCATCAGTATATTCCAAAAAAGCCAAGTATCAAGCAAAAATGGCTTTTCTCTTCTTATTTTTTTTCTCCCCTGAAATAGGGCACAGGAAGTATGAGTGCCTCCTGTCTTGTGTATCAGTGACACTGGTCATAGTCTTATTCATGATGGAGATGAGTTTTCTATTGTTTTATTAATAAGCACTTTCCTTGAATTCTACCAGCTGTCCTTGAATGCATACAAGCATAATTTAAGTACATTTTTCTAAGGAGATCAAATGAAACATTAAAACGGGTTGGGGACCTCCCCGCCTCCTGTTCACTTCTGTTTTAACAGCTTGTAGCAAGCTCACAAGACTTTCGCTGCAATTGGCTTTAAAAAAAAAAAACAGCTGAAAGGATCTCTAACCTCTGTAGTCATGCTCTGATGTGTGGGAGACACAGGGGAGATAGGACTTTTCCTGCAGGAACCATCTGCAATCTTTCAAACAAAGGTAGAGAGCTATTCTTTTGGTAGATTTGTGCTCCCCACCCCACATTTTGAGCAAGCTTTGTGCTTTTTCAGAACAATTGCTTTAGCTTTTTTCAGTCAGGAAGACCTTCTCTGCAAGCCTTCATGAAAATTGCACATCCCATACTGTTCCAGTTCTTTTGCAAAGTTCCCAGTTCATTTCAACAGGTCTTGGGCAGGAGCAGCTGCTCGTACCCGATAATCTTTAAGGGTTCAAGGACAAATAGTTGCCATTTGGATGAAAATGCATGGAATATGAAGATGAATATGAATGTAGATTAATGAGAAAAAATGAATTTCAACAACTGTAGCATCAGGCTGCAGCATAACAAAATTGATAAAAGTGAAGGGGGTTTCAATACTTTCTGAATGCACTGTATTTCCACCATTTTTCTGTCAGGCACCAATTGTATAACTGAAAAAAAAAACCAGCAGATAAAAAGAACTTTTTAAAAAACTATCAGCACGGTAACTTGAGTTCAAAAAGTGCACATGCCAAAAGTGCATAACTCAGTCATGGCCAGCATACTTTTGCAAGTGTTTAATGGTATTACTGACAGGAGGATTGCTTTGGTCCAAGACAGATGTAAAATACTTCATTTAACAAATATTTACTCCACAATTATCTGTAAGCCTAGAATGTACAACTTGACATAGTCAAATACCTCAAGAACATATTTAAGAAATATTCCTGCCTAATTGTTCAAAAGTATGCTTTGAGGGAGCTTGGACATTCACAATAGACCATCATGCTTTACATCTCCAGAATGGTTATTTGAATTTACACATTTTTTTTAACTTTCTGCACACCCTTGCTTGGGTGTGTCCTGGTAGAGAACAATGATGGTTGCTCAGTCATGTGTGACTCCACAAAAATACCAGGAATTAGTTTCAGTTATAATACATAAAACTGATTTATATTTAATTTTTTAAATCAAGGCACCACTGGAATTTAGTGAAACAATTCTTACACATTATGTAGCATAACTCAGAATTTACATACTTAAAGAAAAAAATGTTGAAAGAAAAATCTTCATCAGGGTCCAGTCCAAGCTGGGAATAAACAAAACGGAGACTGCTTTAGAAAGAAGGTTGTAGTTTGTTGAAGAGGAGAGTCAGACAGAAAGATGGCTCTGGGAAAGCTGTCTACATGTAGTAGGGAGTGGTGGGTTTTTATACCTTCTTGAGCTTTTGTTTGGAGTTGTTCCTGTGACATGAACTTTGACCTGAGTCTGAGTGTGCCTTTCTGGTATTCTAATGGTGGTGGGTAAATCCTATTATGTCCGAAAGGTCATATCCTGCTTCCTGGGGCTGTGGTTGATGACTGTTGGATTATTTTGTGTGAGGGATGGTTGATTCTAGAGATCTTTGTCTTTCTAATCCAAGCTTCCTGGCTCCAATCTTTCTGACAAAATTATCACATCTGCATTTCTGCAGACCTGGTTTCTGTTTGGGGCAGAGAGACTTGGTGGGGGGTGTTGGTTTCTGCCTTTAAGATCCTTTGGGGAAATATATTCTGCCTTTTTAATATTTCCCAAAATATTTCTTTCTCTGGATTCTTCTCACAAAAGGATCAAGCAAACATTTAAATACTAACTTAACTCTAAAAGGCAACTTCATGCAGTAATCATTTGGGAATGTGTGAATCTTCTAATATTTAATAAAAGCACACTCTTTCTGATTTGGGCAAATTAATCCTATGTATATTTATGAAAGGACATGTTGTTGTGTTCAGTGGGATGCCAGATAAGGTGTGCTTTTTATGTAGTCTTTAAAGACCTGAAACTGGCCTTTGATTCTATCCCATTAGCCACTACAACATAGACTATCATTTTCTAGGCTGTCTGGCTTGTCCTAATTTGGCCATTCATAAAGGAGCCTTTGGCTACATTTGTAGTGAAAGGAATACTTTTAATAAGGCAAGTGGTTACAAAGCAGAGAAAACCAGATCTTTTGTGCACAAAAGCTGCCTACTTTTTTTTTTTACTTTCCCCTTTCCCAGGTTCTTCCTCCCCACCACTACCATTATCTCCCTAGTGTCCTATTAGACTCAAACTTATTATTTTGGTAATGGTTCTGGTGTTTGGCACCTTCCCAAGCCTATGGCCTTGGGGTCGATGAGCTAATGTCTCTGGCGAACACTCAAAATGTTTTCTGTTTATTGTCTCCCCCCCTCCCCTCATGATTCATGGCAGTCTGGCATCAGCAAAGCAGTGATGCAGTGAAGCAGGATGGCAGCATTGACATAGGCCAATAGCACTACCATTCAAATTAAAGGTAATATCCTTGGTCATCTAACTCAGGGGTTCTCAACCTTGGCAACTTTAAGACTTGCGGACTTCAACTCCCAGAATTCCTCAGCCAGCTTTGCTGGCTGAGGAATTCTAGGAGTTGAAGTCCACAAGTCTTAAAGTTGCCAAGGTTGAGAACCCCTGATCCAACTGAATCCATCTTTCTTTACTAGCAAAGGTGTTAAGGAAGAGTGTATCCTCACAATTATTCAACTTTTCATTAACCATATTGTTGACATGTTTGCTAAACCAGAATCCCACCCTTCTTCCCTTGCCCACCACCCCATCTCTATTCTCCTTTATGCTGAGAGTGTAACCATGCTGTCTACAACGCAAGAAGGCCTCCAAAGGTGCCTTAAATTTTATAATTTCACTACTCTACAAAACATTTCAAAATAAATCATACTAAAACAAAGTGTTGGTATTTAAGGCCACAATTACAGCAGGTGATTGATCAATGGCCAACTCATCAAGCAGATAAAATCCTTCAAATAACTAGGTGTCTACTCTTAATTTTTTACCTGCTGGTTTATTCAAACAAAAGCTTTTATAGTAAAATACCAAAATAAGAGCATTCCTTGTAATCATTACATTTGCAGACCAATTTGATAACAATTATGTCCCAGCTGAAAAACATATTATTAAATAATATGGAAAGATCTAAGGTCTGTAAGCACATGTGCCTTTATAGCATGCAGTCGAGAGAAGAAAAGGGAGAACAAAAAGCCTCTGCACAGTTTGAAATAAGCCAAGTTTTTCGAAACCTGTATCCCAGTATGTCCAATACAGTAGCATTAAAGGAGAAATTGAAGCAATAAATGAATGCTTAAAACATTAAAAAAAGCAAGGTGGGGAACATCAACAAAGCTTGGACCATCTTAATAATGCCTCCACTCTGAGTCATATGACCTGGAAGGAGGAATGCTTAAATAGCAATATTGCAAGTTAACAGGGATGCAGAAGGAGATTTTCTTTCCTCCAGGTTTTATTTCTGTCCAGTGCTTGACCAGATCTAGTCTAAGTTCAGCTTTCATATGGGAGGCATATACATGTACCAGTTGTTGCCCTAATAGATAGCATGTCTATTCAGATCAAAGTAAATAGTCTCCTTTGTGGAGCAAAAGAGATGTTAAATTAATAACGATCATGATTATTACTAATACAATTGTGGTCTGGTTTTCTTTACTTTCGTAGCACATTTTTTCAGCAATGAGTAGAGATACACCTTCATGTACCTTCGTATACTGTACTAAACTACAGGTCATCCTCGACTTACAACAGTTTATTTGGTGACCATTCAAAGTTACAACGGTCCTGAAAAAAGTGACACGACTGTTTTTCACAGTTACAACTTTTGGGGCATCCCCATGATCAAAATTCAGACGCTTGGAAACTGACTCATATTTATGATGGCTGCAGAGTCCTGGGGTCATGTGATCACCTTTTGTGATGTTCTGACAAGCAAAGTCAATGGGGGAAGCCAGATTCACGTAACAACCATGTTACTAACCACAGTGATTCACTTAGCAACTGTGGCATGAAAGGTCATAAAATGAGACAAAATTCACTTCACAATTGTCTTGTTTAACAACATACATTTTGGGCACAGTTGTGGTTGTAAGTTGAGGACTACATGTATAGGAGTTTTTGAAGGTTAAAATTATGAAGTATTATAGATACTCAAAAACGTAGGATAGCATAGTTTAGTTAACTACCATGCAATCTTATTCACACCCATAGAATGGTTCTTGTGCAGAAAGCTGAGGAACGCACTACACAAGAAGTTAATTTGCAAGCTGATCGTTATGGGATGGGATGATATTGGATCACAAATTCCTGATGAAAGGAATTTCATTAGGACATTTTAGGAGAAATCTGACTTCATCGAATTACAAGTACAGTATGTCCACTGTGCCGTTATTGAAGAAAACTAGAGAACTGTATTATTTACAATCATTTTGGCCAATTTTTCTGTAAGCGTTGACAGCCCACTTAGCAAGATCAAACACTAATATCATCATCATTATTTTTCTTCCTCTTCTTTGTCCTCTCTTCCTTCTCTTTCTCCTAACTCAGCTTGAACTTAGGATAGTTGCTGGTACAAACAAACAACAACAGAAGGAGTGCTAGGGCTTCTTATTTTCATGAACAAGAAAAATCAGAAGCATGAACAGAATGCACAACAAATCACCGCAGGCCACCATTTTTACATACTTGTTAAAATGTAACATCAGCAAGATGAGCATTTGTAAAAAATTCTGGAAGGCAGTATGCAAATATTTGTACCAACAAATGAATGAATGCACAGAGTGCACATAGATGACAAAGCTTAGCAAACTAGCCAAACTTGTACTAGACAGCTTTAGATTTCATCAACCTCAAGATCATTAGCAACACCTGCATGTAAAATTGATTAATATAGGCATATAGATAGCTTTGTGTTTACCTGCCTGCCAGTATATAAAGCACAATACAACATGAATAAAATGGTCCCATCTACCCATGTGGATTTTTTTTTTTTGTATTTTGAACAGTAATGTACCAGGCAAGGTGGTTGAAAGTCAGCTGCAAACAGTCTTCTATCTAGTTATATGCTTAACTGAGGAGCATATAGCCAAGAATATTAAAAATAATAACAAAAACTTTTTTAAGTACATCAGAAGCAGGAACCCAACCAGAAAATCAGTTGGGCCACTTGATAACAATGGTCAGAAGGGGATAATCAGAGAAGACAAGGAGATTGCTGAGAGGCTAAATGACTTCTTTGCCTACGTTTTCACCGAGGAGGATAGAGAACATCTGCCTGCCACTGAATTAGTTTTCCCAGGGAGGGAAATAGAAGAATTAAACCTGATAGAGATAAACAAGGAAGATGTTCTTGCATGCCTTTCTAAACTAAACGTCAACAAATCGCCGGGTCCAGATGGCATCCACCCTAGAATTCTCAAGGAACTCAAGTGTGAAATTGCTGAACTTCTAGCTAAAATATACAATCTTTCTCTAAGATCAGGCACTGTACCAGAGGATTGGAGGGAAGCAAATATAACCCCGATCTTCAAGAAAGGATCCAGAGGTGATCCAGGAAACTATAGACCAGTCAGTCTAACCTCAGTTCCAGGCAAACTGATGGAAACCATTATTAAAGATAAAATTACAGGGCACATAGAAAAACAGGCATTGCTGAAAGAAAATCAACATGGTTTCTGCAAAGGCAAATCATGTCTTACTAACTTGTTAGAATTCTTTGAGGGTGTAAATAAATACATAGATAAAGGGGCCCCAGTTGATATTGTATATCTTGACTTTCAAAAGGCTTTTGACAAAGTTCCTCACCAAAGGCTCCTAAAAAAGCTCTCCAGCCACGGAATTAGAGGACAGGTCTTGTCCTGGATTGGTAACTGGCTAAATTGTAGGAAGCAAAGGGTGGCAATAAATGGACAATTCTCCAGATGGAAAGAAGTGAGAAGTGGTGTACCCCAAGGTTCAGTTTTGGAACCTTTACTTTTTAATTTATTCATCAATGATCTGGATGTAGAAGTTAATAGTGAGGTAGCCAAGTTTGCTGATGACACTAAATTGTTCCGGGTTGTGAAAAGTGAAACTGATTGTTGGGAGCTCCAGAAGGATCTCTCGAAATTGTGTGAGTGGGCAACAAAGTGGCAAATGCATTTTAACCTAAACAAGTGCAAAGTTATGCACATCGGGACAAAGAACCCCAATTATACTTACCAACTGATGGGGACCAAACTTTCTGAGACAACCCAAGAAAGGGATCTTGGGGTTTTGGTGGACAGCTCGATGAAGATGTCAACCCAATGCGCAGCAGCAGTAAAAAAAGCAAATTCCATGCTTGGCATGATTAGGAAGGGAATCGAAAATAAGTCAGCAAGTGTTGTATTGCCTCTGTACAAATCGATGGTGAGACCACACTTGGAGTACTGTGTACAGTTCTGGTCACCGCACCTCAAGAAGGATATAATGGAACTGGAAAAGGTGCAAAAAAGGGCAACAAGAATGATCAAGGAAATGGAGCGCCTCCCTTATGAAACCAGATTGCAACGCCTTGGTCTCTTCAGCCTTGAAAGACGGCGTTTAAGGGGTGACTTGATCGAAGTGTATAAAATCATGCATGGGATAGAAAAGGTGGATAGAGAAAAATTCTTTTCTCTATCACACAATACCAGGACAAGGGGGCACTCCCTAAAGCTCATAGCTAAGAAAGTGAGGACAAATAAAGGGAAATATTTCTTCACCCAGAGGGTCGTTGATTTATGGAATTCACTTCCTGAAGGGGTCGTGACAGCTGTCAGCCTTGACAGCTTCAAGGCAGGGCTAGATAGATTCATGGATGCAAAGTGTATCGGTGGTTATTAAAACAGATGTCCATGTGCCGCCTCTATGTTGGTTGAGGCAGGCAGGATTCCCTTGGGTACCATTTGTTGGGGGTCAAGGGAAAGGGAGGGTTTTGCCTTCTCCTTCTGCTCAAGATCCCCATGTACAATTGGTGGGCCACTGTGTGACACAGAATGCTGGACTCGATGGGCTTTGGCCTGATTCAGCATGGCTCTTCTTAGGTTCTTATGTTCTTAACTGCTTATTTTCTTTCGGTGTTCCACTTCCATTGCACACCATCTGGATCAATAACTGCAGGAACATAGCTGGATTTTGCTTTTTATTGACTTGTTTTGGAAATGGTTGCAAATAGACAACCTAATTACAAGCCATAAATGAACAGCTGAGTTAGAGTGCTTGGAATGGTCTAAACCAGCGGTTCTCAAAATGTGGGTCGCGACCCCTTTGGGGGTTAAATGATCCTTTCACAGGGGTAGCCTAAGACCATCGGAAAACACATATTTCCGATGGTCTTAGGGACCGAGACACGGCCAAAGCTGCCGCCGCCTCAGGAACATGCAGTGGACAAACCAAGGAAAGAAATTGAATGAGGAGAGGAGGCGTGCCCGCCTGCATGTTTGTGTGTGCGTTTGTGTAGAGTTGCTATTTTCAACTCCCAATATTACGAAGAACAAAAAAATTGACATGAATAAAATGTGGTGGAAGACAAGCGCTCTGTGTGTGTGTGTGTGTGTGTGTGTGTGTGTACGCGCACGCAGTGTTAATTATATTCTTTCCCTCATCACATGCCTTGAGCCGTGATGCCAATAACCATCTGATCTTAGTTCGTGACGAGCAGGACTCTTCTCTCTTTTTCCATCCCTGCTTCGAGTGAAACGTTGAAAACTGTATGACACCGAGAGGCGTGCATCCCGCTGGCAAGGCTCAGGGGAAGCGCCAGGATCAGCGCCCCTTTCTGCCTGATCGGTGCTTTTCCTAGACTGGGAGAGCTTGGCCCCTTTCCACCTGATTGGCGCTTCTCCGAGGCCAGGAGAGCTCAGGGGAAGTGCCAGGATCAGTGCCCCTTTCTGCCTGATTGGTGCTTCTCTGAGGCCGGGAGAGCTTGGCCCCTTTCCGCCTGATCAGTGCTTCTCTGAGGCCGGGAGAGCTCAAGGGAAGCACCAGGATCAGCGCCCTTTCTGCCTGATCGGTGCTTTCCTGAGGCTGGGAGAACCTGGCCCCTTTCCACCTAATTGGCACTCCTCCGAGGCTGGGAGAGCTCAGGGGAAGCACCAGGATCAGCTCCCCTTTCTGCCTGATTGGCGCTTCTTCCAGAGCTGATCCTGGTTTTCTCCTGAGCCCCAAAGCACCAACCTCCTGGAAAGCGGCATCCTGGTGCATCTGCTGAGCCCTGAAGAAGCACCTATCACCTGGAAAGCAACATTGATCCAGGCCAGTGCACTCACACACACACAAACATGTGTGAACAGTTACAGCTGAAGGCGTTTCAGCCTTCAACTATGGCTCCCAGTCCTCTGGCACCTCATTGGCTCATGCCAGCCGTCCGTCAGAATCTACGTCCCATGATTGGCTAGCTCCCTCAATGCGTCCCTCCCTTGCAGAAAGGGTTTGGCTCTTCATGCCGGCTTGCCCCCTCGTGGGGCTCCTGATACTGTAGGCCCTGCTAGCCGGGAAGGTGCACCAGAGTCCCGGCTGCCGGTAAGGTGATCGACCCACTCTCCCATTGCCCACTCTGCCCGGCTCGAGCCTGGCTGGAGCAGTCTTGGTGCTTCCAAAGGTGGCCACTTCAAAGTCTCATGGGCAGCCCTTGGCCACTCCCCTCCCCTCTGCACCTCCAAATTGATCCCCAATTGGAGAGAGAGAAAGAGGGAGAAAGACAGGGAGAGAGAAATAGAGAGGGAGAGAGAGAAAGGAAGAGAGGGAGGGAGAGAAAGACAAAAAGGGAGAAAGAAAGAGAGGGAGAAAGAAATACAGAGAGGGAGAGAGAAAGAGGAAAAGAAAAAGAGGGAGAGAGAGAAAGAGAGGGAGAGAGTTAGGGAGAGAGAAAGAGAGAGAGGGAAAGATAGGGAGAGAGAGAGAAAGAGAGAGGGAGAGAGAAAGGGAGAGAGAGAGCAAGAGGGCGAAAGAAAGAAAGGGAGAGAGGGAGAGAGAAATAGAGAGAGGGAGAGAGAAAGAGGGAGAGAGGGAGAGAGAGAAAGGGAGAGAAAAAAAGAAAGGGAAATAGAGAGCAAAAGAAAGAGGGAGGGAGAAAGAAAGGGAGGGAAAGAGGGAGAGAGAAAGAAAGAGAAAGAGAGAGAGGGAGAGAGAAAGGGGGAGAGAGAAAGAAAGGGAGAGAGGGAGAGAGAGAGAAAGAGAGAGAGAAAAATAGAAGGAGAGAGAAAGGGAGAGAGAGGGAGAGAGAAAGAGAGAGGGAGAGAGAAAGAAAGAGGAAGAGAGATTAAATTATTAACATGGTTGTTAAGTGAATCTGGTTTCCCAATTAACTTTGCTTGTCAGAAGGTTGCAAAAGGTGATCACATGATCCTGGAACAATGTGACCAGCATAAATATGAATCAGTTGCCAAGCATCGAAATGTAAATCACATGACCCTGGAGATGTTGCAACGGTCATAAGTGTGAAAAATGGTCATAAGTCACTTTTTTCAGTGCCGTTGTAACTTTGAATAGTCACTAAGCAAACTGTTGTAAGTCAAGGACTACCTGTACTTTATCACTTTTTTCCAATATTTTTTTTTTGGTCAAATTTTTGACACTTCACTAGGTGACTGGTGGTATTCGAATGTTGCCATATTCTAAAAGTGGTACAATCGGTGAAAAGGTTGAAAAGCCCTGATCTAAATAATATTATCAGTAGGAGTCAATCCACTGTTTTTCCAACAAGATTGGAAATACTTTTATTTTTAATGTGATGGTGTAATAAATTCTAATCCAGGAACTCTCAGTTTCATTGCTTAATTTTCTTTCCATCTTACTGCTTATCTTCAAACCCAGTTTGTTTTTGTGATTAATCACTATGCTTTAATTATGTTCAATTTGTAACAATGAAAATACATCCTGCATATCAGATATTTACATTACGATTCATAACAGTAGCAAAATCACAGTTATGAAGTAGCAACAAAAATAATTTTATGGTTGGGGGTCACCACAACATGAGGAACTGTATTAAAGGGTCGCGGCATTAGAAAGGTTGAGAACCACTGGTCTAAATTAGGGGAATTCTGGGAGTTGAAGTCCGCAAGTCATAAAAGGGCCAAGTTTGAAGACCCCTGGTCTAAATACTCAAAATGACACTTCTGAAAACAGCCGGATTGTGTTTTACACTGAGAACAAAATAGCATACTTTGTTAAAATCTCAAAAGAGAACTCTCAAAATTAGTGTTTGTTTTGTGCTCAGAAAGACACAGAACAGGAAGTCAGATCAATCAGCACACAGAATTTACACCTTCACACAATGCCCAATTGAGATTTGAGAGCTGTGTGCATCGGCTGTCTGTAGCCTATACTTACCCATCAACCCTTTCTCAATATAGGTATGTGGCGATGCCTACGCATAGTTGCAGCAATCAAGCTGAAGTTTTCATTGAAGTCCTAAGCTGGTCTGACTCTTCTTAGATTAACTTAATTTATCTTACCAAGGATTGACTAAATACTGCCAACTACTATGGACAAGATTCAGAGACTGTTGCTTACCATTATTACTTTACTCACAGAGTAGTCTCTGAGAATCTGGTCTATGTGGTTCCTGAGAGCATGCTATTTTCTCCTAGTCTTACATAATGGAAAGTCTACGGTACAAATGAGGCAAGTGCAAAATAAGTCAACTGATTTTATTAATAAAGTATGCTAGAACATCCTGAAATAATAACAATGACTTGCAAATAATTCTGCCTTTGCCATCATGAAAATGCAGCACTGTTCAATAAGATTCAGTATTGTTCCAAGTGAATGCAAAGGTGGATCTATAAATTTGTGCTGTTATAGCATCAAAGATGATTTAGTCAATAGAATTTTTATTTGCTTTTCTGTGCGGAAAAGGGGAGGGTGACAAATATAAGAGAAAGATGAAAAACAGACTGGAGTCAACTTGAATCCAAAAATAGTTATATCTACAGAACTTATAAAAACATTCCGAAGTAATGTAGTGTGATGACCCTTATTCACAATCACAGCAACTCTTTCCAACTTTTTGATTTTTTAATAACACTCTCATTAATCTTTGTTGGAAATAATAGAGATTTTATGAAGAAAGTTCACTAAAGAACTTGGAAAACTTACAAGACATTTAACAGCTGAACAGTGTATCTTTCAAATAGTCTTTAAAGGTGCGCTTTCAAAATAAAGCCTTTTTGATCTGGTTTTATAGTTAGAATTTGCTTTGGTCTAAAATCTCATCCATCCTTTCCAGCTAATAAGAAAATCATCCCACAGTGCGGTACTCCCAAGATATAAGAAGAGCAGTTCCTGCACCCATTTATATTATTACTGCGCTCATTGTGGGATTACTCAATTCCTAGGAGATATCATGTTTCTACAAACTCTTTCTTTTCTTGTCTTCTCTTAAAATGAATTTATGAGATAAAATGGCTTGTTTCTGCATAGATCCTTTATGCAAAGACACACACACACACACACAGAGGAGAGAGAGAGAGAGAGAGAGAGAGAGAGAGAGAGAGAGAGAGAGAGAGAGAGAGAGAGAGAGAGAGAGAGAGAGAGAGAGAGAGAGAGAGAGAGAGAGAGAGAGAGAGAGAGAAGTACTTTAAAGATATGGACAATGTTTCTGCCTATTGCTTTAATCTGGATCTCTGTTCTGATAAAGAACTGCTTGTTTGAAGATCCACCCTTCAGTTTTATGAGGATATATTTCAGACATCCCATTTGTAAAGCAAACTTTAAGGCAAGCCAGCTGTACTTACAAACAAACTTCACAGGCACAATTAATCTGCTTAAAGGTTTTATGAGGGGAAACATAAAAAACTGAAATAAAAGCTAATTGGAAGTATTTAAAAAATGTCTGAGCTAGTAACAATCCATGATGCTCAACAGTCAATGAGTGTTTAGAAAACAAAATGTAACTTAAGAACACATCCTGATTTTAATCCATTAAAATTTCTTACCTCCCATCCTGAATTGTACACATCAAGTTTAAGAAAATTTTGTGAGCCTGTTAATAGGCTTTTTTGGCACTTGACAGTCTGATTCTCTAAAAAGAGGGACATAAAAAAGCAGAAACCTCAATAAATGCTGGCTTTCTATATTCACTGCTTCTGTTTTTGTAACAAATATTAGTCCTTCTCCTTCCTCTTTCCTCAAAACAACAACAACAACAACAACAACAACAACAAAACACAGGTTTCATTATGTGCCATTAAAATATGCAACTTGGAAACAGTGAAGCAGGGGATTGGATGATTGGATCAATATCTTTGCTTATTTGTATTCTTTTGAAATAGAAAAAGAGGAAAACAACAAGAAAAATAAAGCACAAAGTAGATAAACAGGGAATTTACAAGCCAATTAGAATTAGGTTAAACTTTCTAAATTTTCACTGGTTTTTTTTTTAAGTAAATAAATAACTGCAGCATTTTTAAAACCCCCAAACATTGTTAACATCCAAGCAAAATTTGCATATCAACAGCAGTGGTCAGCACAATTGTAAATTGTAAAATGAGATTAAGAATTAATACTCCTTTGCATCCAAGCAATTACATTTATGATAAGAGGAACCTAAATTTTGGATGTTGGACCAAGCTAATGCTGATTTTGTTATCCATTCAGTCATGTCTGACTCTTGGTGATTCTGCGGGCCAGGTCTCCCCACATCGTCCTATCTTGCACTTCTTCTTTGAGTTTTTCTATGCTCTGGCTGGTGTCAGCTTTGATGGTATCCAGCCACTGTGTCAGGTCAATTATGGATCATACAGGTGTACATCATTATTTCTACCATCCTTTTAAAATGTGTACATGCAGCAAGCCGATGCCTTTCCAGGAAAGTAACGAATAATATACAAGCAGCCATCCTACCCAGCATCATTTGATACATTGCAACATAACGTGTGTATATTTTTATAGATTTGGAACTGTCATTGCCTCCCATATGACCATATTTTACTTTCCTCACCTGTTCACATAGCATGCACCTAGGATTATTTTGTTTTGTCTCTCTGTGTGCTTGGCTTTAAAAAGTACAGGAAGGATTCCAAGTCTCAGAACAGCCTGTCTTGTTCCCTGGTGAAGGATTTCAATGACATTTGATTCCCATGGTATTATTCATTGCATTCAGTCAAGGTGGCTTTTGTAGAACAGTGCATTAAAAGCATCAGGTTAAGAAACCCAGAAAAAAACATTGGTTCTGCTCCACTAAAATACAATAGGAGGAAAGATGGGTGAAGTGACACTGCCAACAGCTCCCCTTTTAGGGTACAGGTTTGCATATGACTGTCAGTCTGCTTGATTAATTTTTCTAGCAGTCTCTTGCTCCATTGGTGCTTTTCAAAATTCAGCTTCAGACTGTTGGCCTGCAATGCCCTAACTACTCAAGGCTCATTGATACAGTCAGTGTAATTAAGTAATAAATCTTGCTCTAGACAAGACTCCCACTGGAGGATTCTATGCAATTTGATTTTTTTCTGGCTCATTTGCAATCTATTTGCAATAACTGGCCTTAGGAAACTGTTGCAGTTCACTGAGAATTTATCAGCAAGCAATGTTACCCCTGCTAGAATTTCTGCCCTTACATATCCATGATTCTTAGTGTTCAGGCCTTTCAAACAGAATAGTGGCTTGATAGCCTTGCCGCCTCCCCTTCCTAGGAACTGATGGGATTTTTAAGTGGGGCCTTGGAATCAGACAATTTCTTTCTTTCTTTCTTTCTTTCTTTCTTTCTTTCTTTCTTTCTTTCTTTCTTTCTTTCTTTCTTTCTTTCTTTCTTTCTTTCTTTCTTTCCACGGAATTGGGAAGTTGTGTGTTTTGATACTGCAGGATCTGCAACAAGTCAAGGTAGAACAAGGATTTTATTTCATCCCCCCCCCCGCTGGTGTTTTGAAGTTGATGACAGATTGCTTTTGAACAATTGGGAAGTAGAAATGGTGACAGCATGGACATGCCAGAAATGATTTTTAACTGTCTTTAGGATTGTTTAAATGTATTCAAGGAAATAACCTCCCTATGTGCAGAAAAAGTTGTGTATCAGCTCCAAAGTTGCAACATCATCTTCTCTTTACTATTCTATTTTTCTACGTGCATTATATCTTTTCTCATCAAATAGCATTTGTATCTGAATTTGTCATTCCACTGTAGCTTGAGGCTTTTCTACTCAGATCAACTTTCTATAAAAACAGACATTTGGAAGCAGTTCAGGTTTTTTTTAATGAATTACTATAAAAGAAGGGAATCTGTAAAATATTTTATAATGTGGAGTGCTCTTATTTAGGGATCCAGCCAACCACTCAGTGAAAGCTTTTCATCTGACTCCTTTCTCCATCCCAATTCTCCATTTTCCTCTCTCATCCTTAATGTTTGGTTGAGTTAAAGCCAGTGCAGGCCCATGATCAGAATTTCACATAGAAGCTCCTTAAAAGACCCAGAATAGGTATTTTGTAACACAAAATAATAGCACTTCTTTCCTTTCTGATTGGATGATTCTGAAGGGTTGTATGGTTTAATGAGGAGCTATGAGAGATGAAGCAGCTAAAATAATACTTAAAGAGCTAGTGGAAGAAAATGGAATATGAATTTAACCATTCATGAAGATGAAAGCAGGTTTATAGCATGCTAATAAGGGAAACGAAGCCTTAGTTATCTAGGCAGCTTTCAGATCTCTCTCTCCCTCTCCCTCCCTCCCTCCCTCCCTCTCTCTCCCTCTCTCTCTCTCTCTCTCCCTCCCTCCCTCCCTCCCTCCCTCCCTCATCTATCTATCTATCTATCTGTCTGTCTGTCTGTCTGTCTGTCTGTCTGTCTATCTATCTCCTGTCTTTATTATTTTTGCAAATAACTCATGGTAGAGAAAATATCCAATATATTCTTCCTCCTATTTTCCCCATAATAACAAGAGAAAGTATGACCGGCCTAAGGTTATCCAACTGACTTTCATGCCTAAGGCAGGACTTGAATTCACAATCTCGTGCTTTCTAGCCTGGTGCCTTAACCACTAGATCAAAGTGGCTCTCTTCTTCAGTATTTTCCCCTTATTGCACTGCTGAGCTATTACCCGAGGGCCTTGTTTAGGATGGAGTGATTTCCCAACTGGGCAGTGAGATAGTTACCGGTAGGCATTGCATTTTGCCAAAGAGGTCACTCAGGTTTACCAGAGTCTTGATTCTTCATGAGTAGAAGCTAATGCATTGAGGCAATGTCTTGCCAAGTTATCCCAGATTCTTTTTTACCTTTACACTTCAAAGAATTGGACAGGGTGTTCTCCGGAGTAACCTCTTTCATCTGAGGGCTAGTCTAACGAATCTTGTGGCTTTTCTTGAGATTGGAGGCAGTAGTGGGATTCAGCCAGTTTGTACCACTCAGCAGAACTGGTAGCTAATTTTTTGTTGCCCAGGCCCAGAATGGACTTCCGGAAGTGGCATCCACACAGAGAACCAGTTGTTCACATACTGTATTTGAATCCCACCATTGATTGGAGGGCCCTTTCTGGAGCCAACTCTTCATAATTATTGCTCTGTATCCAACCTCCCCTTTTATATATCGTATTGTTGATAGGGTGAAATTAGTTGCAGAGAATTGGTGTGGAACCCAAGGCAAGCAACAAAATCAGCATTTATTGCCTGGTAGATTGCTGGGACCTGGAAGGGAGTAGTGCATTCCTTGTGTTGTATTAGTTTTCTAGGCAACCTTCAATATTATGGTATTGTTCTGGACCAGAGGATTAGAGGGGTTTACTGAAGGCAGTGGAGGAGCAGCTGGATGGCCTAGAGGTAGAGCTCTTGCCTCACAATCAGTAGGCTGTGAGTTCAATCCTAGATAGTGGCAAATATTTCTCCCTCTGGGTGCAAAGAGAAAATATCTGCTGTAAGCTCCATGTAGGCATCAGGAAAGGAATCTGTCTAGTAAACATTCAGCTCCATTCAGACACCCTGACTCCATCCCAATGCAAGGAATTACAGGGTCATTAAAAAAAAAAGAAGGCTATGGAGAATGAGAAATAGGTCCAATGGCTTATCCTTTGAGCAATGCACAGGAATTGGTTATCTCTGCAACATCCACCTGATGCCTCTGGAAGAGATCATATATTGTTTGGGATGAAGTAACATCAGTATGAGCTATGCCAGAAAATTTTTTGAAGTGTGTTGTCCTGATGTCTGGAACTTGTGGGGCTTTGAAGGAATGGAACAGGCTAAAGTTGAATCCCAAAAAATGGAGCTGCTGTTTGTTCACTTACTTGTCTGTTGGCCTTAGTGTTGTCTCCTGAGACAGATACACCATCTCTGGAGAAGAGGTCCATGGCTTGAGAGTACCCGTGGACTCACGGCTCCTGTTGGATTGACACCTGAAGGCTTTTACCTAGCATCAGCTATGAATGGAATGGGAGGTCCTTGCAATGGTAACTAATGCTTTGATTGTTCCAAAGGTGCTTTTTCATGAGGCAACTGGACTTTCTTTTTGCTCTTTGAAGATATTTCGCTTCTCATCCAAGAAGCTTCTTCAGCTAAGAACTCAGATTGTTAATTGGCACACTTCACTGCAGGCTTATGATATTTATGTGGCAGGTTCTGCATTGGCTTCCAATGAGTTCCTAGACAAACTCCAAAGGACTAGTTTTAAACTATAAAGCCTGTGGGTCTTGTAATTAGGTAATTATAGAAGTGCCTTCTCCAATCTTAATTAAGCTGCCAGCTGTATTTTTCTGAGAAAAACCTTCCTGGGTGCTTTTGTATGAGCAGGGAGGTAGACACCTAAATATGCTTTTTTAAAATAATGATGATGATGACGACGACGATAATAATAATAATAATAATAATAATAATAGCACTATTCCTGTGGATTCACCTTCACCTAAAAGTTAGATTAGCCCCATCACCCTTTATCTGAAAAAACAGCTTTTTTGAAGAATGTTTGGAAAGAACCATAATGCTATCAGTGTTTAGTGTGCTGGTACTTTAGGTGTTTCATTTTAATTTTCAACATATTTAAGGCTTCTCTTGTTGGTCATGAACATTTTAATTCTCATAATATTTGTTGTTTTGATACTATTGCTCACCAAGAATCCTTGCAGATTGTGGTAGGGACCATATGAAAAATGAAGATTTGCTTCATATAATTTTCAATAGACTCTTTGGGGGATGGTGATTTTTATAATTTACAGCTTTGCTGCCTTTTCTATATCCAATTCACATTTTATGATTGCCTGTCTGTCTACCTAACTACCTACCTATCAGTTCATAGTAGGAATTGTTTGTGTTGTACAGATCATCCACGACTTACAACAGTTCATTTAGGAACCATCCCAAATTACAACGGCACTGAAAAAAGTGACTTATGAGCATGTTTCACACTTATGACTGTTGCAGCATCCCCATGGTCACGTGATTTACATTCGGATGCTTGACAACTGACTCACATTTATGACAGTTGCAGTGTCACAGGATCATGTGATCACCTATTGGGACTTTCTGACAAGCAAAGTCAATGAGGAAACCAGATGGTTGTTAAACCGGATTTAAAAACTGTAGTGATTCACTTAACAAATATGGCAAGAAAAGTCATAAAATGGGGCAAGACTCCTTCAACAAATTTCTCACTTAGCGACATAACTGTTGGGCTCAACTGTGGTTGTAAGCTGAGCACTACCTGTATAAGTCAGCCTTGAAACTATTTCTGAACTGTTTCATTGTTGCCCTTGCTTTCTTTTTCCTGACTCTGTGCACTTTGACAAGAGCAAGTATTATACAGCCTTTCTTGCTATGCAACAAAGGGATAAGGGGGCCTCAGCTAAAAAAATGCCAAAGGTTTCATTCCAAGAAAAAAAAAAAAAACTCAACCAGACTTTCAGTGCTAATAGATTGAAACAACCTGACTAGATGCAGCAGATAAATTAGAATGTAAATATAAACTGTTTGGAGATGCGGACATCCAGGCCAATCTGAAAAGTGTGGTTCATTTCCCAAACTTGTCTCTGGTGTAATCCCCCATAATTTATAGCCTCGCTCTAAAGAGCAAGTTCTCTTTTGTGTGGTGCTCATTTGTTTGAAATATTAATCAGTTCCATGAAAGGAGTTGCATTTATGAACATTTCCTTCTGATAAATGGAGAATTCTGAAGCCGTTTCTCTTTGCTGTGGCTTTCTGAAAGGATGATAGCCCTGCATTCACCGCATTAACAGGATGAAAAGTTTTCTCAACACCTGCTACTGCAGTTCAAGAACAAAAAAGCCAGGACACCATCTGCTTAGGGAATATTTTTCCTGGCATACCCAAAAGGTTTAGGAGAGAGAAAATAACCATTGCACTGATGCCATCAGGACTGGATATGGATCAGAATTTCAGGACCTTATGAATAAGAATAAACAGCCTCCGAAGGACTCATATTTGAAGTAATTGAAGTAATACTCATTACTATTTTTAAAAAAAATCTCCTCTCAAATATAATGTGAAGACAGAATTATGTTGCCATCATATGAGACCTTCCACACATAAATCCACAAACTGCAGAAATTATGACTACATCACTAAGTCACCTATTCTTTGGAAACTTCTTTTGTTTAAAGGTGGTACTGTAACTGGAATGTCTCAAAAGTAATTTTCTCCCCTCCATATGACTATTTTCAGAAAAGCTTTTCTGCCTCTCTAGACCATAGGCAGTTGTATTCACGGGATCAGGTCAGTCGAAACTATAATTCTGTTTGTGATCTGTCAGCCTGGTCTATTCCAGAGGATTGTCAAGGAGGAAAAAAATGGAGGAGAAAGTGGTAAGGATGCAGGAGCTAATATGAAGGTGATCACTAGATATCAGCAATGAGATTTTAAGCAATTACTAACTCTTTTCTGCCATCTACTGGTCTTTTGGATTTTGCAGCCCATATATGTTAGCCCTAATTCAGCGGTTCTCAACCTGTGGGTTGCGACCCCATTTGCGGTCGAACGACCATTTCACGGGGGTCGCCAAACAACGCAGTCCGCCATTTTTTTCCCTTTTCCCCTCGGCCGGCGCAGGGGGCAGCACCGCGCATGCGCGGTGCAGGTCAGGGTTGCAGCCTGAAAAAGGTTGAGAACCTCTGCCCTAATTCAACATCATCTTGTTTGGTTTTCCAGAAAGGAGGCATCCAGAATAGGCAGGCCAGGGTATTTTATCCCTCACAGAGGTGTCAAACTGCCAGTCTGTGGGCCGGTTGCATCATGCGGAGGCTGCCCCCACCCCAGCTCCAGTAATGCAAAAAAAGTTGCGATACATCACGACATGTCGTGTGACATGGCGAGTTTGACATTTGTGCTCTAAAGGATTCATTAAATGTTAAAGAAGGAAAGAAAGAGTAAAAGCATAGAACATGCTTTCCTTTTAGCAAGTTCGCCTTTCCCTGCAATTAAGAACAGCTCTACCGGTAGTGCTTATCTCAACACCGATCTATGTTTTTAAGGCATAAGAGATAAAATGGCGCAGTTGATCACCAAGCACTACTAGAAAAACTATTCTACCTTTTTTACCACTTAGCCTTCACTCTAATGCATGTGTTTGCTTAGCTAATCCTACGCAGAGATTGCTTAGCCTTCTGGCCAATCTTAAGAGTGTCTCTAAATTTCTATCCTCCTTCTTCTAGAGTCTTAAGTAGATGTAACTCCATGTGAAACCTTTAAAAAGAATTTGGTTACAGAACATTACTATCATTTCTATTGGATTGTGCGCTATTAAAATCCATCATTTCACCTAGATTGAATCCCATGCTAAGAGGAATGTCTGAACATGATAGCTTGAGAATCTGCTTTATAGCTTGTTCACCTACCGTGAGTATGCCTGGAATCCCAGCTGGTACACATGGAAAGAGGCTGAATGATGGGACTGACAATATATATATATTAAAAAAAGTGGGAAAAGGGAGAAACATCTGGCTTATAAATTGTCCTTTTGTACATTATTCCAGGGTGATTTACATCTTTAATAAGAAGGGAATGACCAAAAAAAATCCATCCTATACATTGGCACATGTTCTACTATTGGTTCTTATTAATTTCAGACTTTGTAAAAATTATTTGGTGTATATTCAAATGAATCCGTGACCTCTGGAAATCTGGGAAGTTCTATTCCTTCAGCAGTTTGAGCAGTGCTTTCTTAAAAATATGAAGTCTCCTTTGAGTCAACCTAATCTATAGGGAATCTATTTGTACAGTTCTAGCAGCAAAAATACGGAAGTGCTTTGCTATTGTTTCTGCTAAGATGTTATTTCAAGTTCCTGCTCCAGCCTGCAAATTTGATATTTTCTGATGATGCCCCATTCAAGGACTAACAAGGTGTGACAATTCTTTTCTTTTGGGAGTCAGCAGGCCTGTCTTACACTGTATTTGTGTGCTTATTTACAGTTTTATTTAGGTTCATGTGGTCATGTAATTAAAGAGGGGAGGGAAAAAAGGACAAAACAATGTTAAAAAGATTATTTTTCTCTAGCTAAATCTGAGTTGCAGTGGACAGTTGATCACAGGTTCTTCCTTAGTCTATGGGGAAAAAAAATCCCATGTTAATTGAAGGCAGAAGTTAAGAAAGACTTTGCTATTTTCTGCATAGATTATGCTAATGCTTGAAATCTGCGATTATATATAACCAAAAAGGAAATCTCTTTTTTCAGATTGACAGATCTGCTGGGAATAAGATAAGAGAGGGAAGAGCCTAATCCTAACCTGAAGCTGAGACCTTCATCTATGAAGTCTACAAGTATGGCCATAGCCAACAAATGGAATAAAAGAACAATGCTTGATGGTGGTGGCCATAAGATCAGGATCTATAGTTTTAAGTTATTTTTCCCTCCAGAACTCTTGAGTATAATTTTTAAAATAAAGGGCTGTTCTTTAGAGACACTACTTTTTTCTTTGAACTTTATACTTAGGACCTGGGTATTTTGGTTCCATTTGTTTAGAAGGATGAACTACAATTGCTTGGTTAGGGGGTTTGGGCAAAGGTGAGTTATTAACTGCCAATATATCAGTACCAGTCCTGGGTGCATTCTGAATATTGCTTTAGTGCAAGTCCCTCTGATCAGTCATTAATGGTTCAAAGCTATACATTCTGAATTTTAATTACAGAAATACATTTGACTATATTAGGTAAGTACAAAGCATTTATATGAAGATGCCATGGTCAGCAGAATCCATTTTATTTGAAGGAAAAGGGATGTAATATGGTATGGTCTAGAATTAAAATGTTGCTGGTCTTAATGGGGGCCATTCCATTTTTGATTGCATTCTTTACTGAAAGGGCTTTGATTTTAATTGGTTCATTGTGTGCACATATAGATTTTCCTGGTGGCCTAACCAGTAAACATAATTAAAAGAAGTGATGGGCTTTCACGTTAAACAAACATCTGGTTTTACTTGAAATAAGATGACTTTGCTGTTGCAGAAATATACCAAATTCACATTTTCATCTTAAATATCTATTTTCTTTGTTCAAGCAGCATGCTAATATAAACACTATACATAAGTGACAATCCAAATTTTTAAAAAGAGTTGGTGCTCTGGGCATTAGTGAGACCACAAAAATATTAAATTTTTTATTTGATCTTTGTAAATCAGTTTCAATAGTCACTGATTTGGACAATTATTCTGATTTACATTCCCAAAGCTATAATTTGTAGAAAATGTAACCAACTTTTCTATATATATAAAATATTTGGCAATCTAGCTTGTAATGATGTCATGGCCTTTGATTTAATGGAAGTATTGAGGGAACAGGAAGAAAATAAATACTCTGAAGGATGTTTCACAAAATCTTTGTTTACTCTGAGTCTTGCCTCCATTTATATAGTACATTGGGAATTGAGTTGTATAGCAGGTCAATGTCTCATTTTCATTTCATTAGAAAAAGTTCAGAGAAGAGCAACTAAGATAATCCAAGGCCTGGAGACTAAAACATATGAAGAACAGCTGCAGGATTTAGGTTTGGCTAGTCTAAAGAAAAGAAGAAATAGGGGTGACATGATAGCAGTATTCCAGTATTTGAGAGGCTGCCACAAAGAAGAGGGGGTCAAATTATTCTCCAAAGCACCAGAGGGCAGGACAAGAAACAATAATTGGAAACTGATCAAAGAGAGAAGCAACCTGGAATTAAGGAGAAAGTTCCTAACAGTGAGGACAATTAATCAGTGGAACAGCTTCAGAAATTGTGGACACTCCATCACTGGAGGTTTTGAAGAAGAGACTGGACAGTCATTTGTCTGCATGAGTGGAGGGGCTGGACTAGAAGACCTCCAAGGTCCCTTCTATTCTATTCTATTCTATTCTATTCTATTCTATTCTATTCTATTCTATTCTATTCTATTCTATTCTATTCTATTCTAATGTGAATTTGCTCCTGTCTCTCCTGCAGGCAGTCTATAACAAATTTTGGTCCATTGAAGGAACTCCTATTTTACGCTCTTATGAAGAAATCTCTAACTCAATTCCACATTAGCTGGGAAAAACACCTACTGAAATTAAGACTTGTAAGTTTAGGCAATTAATATATGGCATCACCTTTTGCTCAACGTGCAAAGAAATCTGATTTTCACAATTCCCTTTCTTGAAGAAGGGAAATTTCAGAAATGTGATTGAGGTGCAGACAGTCTATGTAGTTGGCTGAATGTTTGTACCATATCATCATCATCATGCGGCTGTGGTTTCAGAGCAGCTGATTAGAAAAAGTGAAGCTATGATTTGATTGTTCTTTTCCCCAGGCAAAATGAACAAACAAACCTATACATACACCCTTGGGCACATGCACACAATGATCCACCGCCCCAAAAAAGTCGGGGGTTAAACTACCTTGAATCTATGGAAGTAGGCCATACTGTCCAACTTTGCCATGAATTTTATTATTATTTATTATTTATTGCATCCAGAGGTTGTGGGGTGTTCCATCATTAAAAGTTTTTAAGAAGAGATTGGACAACCATTTTTCTGAAATGGTATAGGGATTCCTGCCTGAGCAGAGAATTGGACTAGATGACGTCTATTGTCCTTTCCAACTCTGTCATTAATACTTCTCAGCAACAGATAACAATGGTAATTGTTCTGAATTGTATAACTCTAGGTAATCCTGACCAGAGCGTGTAGGTTTGCATGTTAGAATATCTGGCATTTACTGGGTTAAGTGCTGCCTCCTTAAGAGATGCCTTATGGGAAATGCAGTTTAGCTAGTCAGTCATCCCATGGGAGGAGTTTCTAAAGGGCATTGGGAGACTTCCTGGACATAAGCCAGATTGGAATGTCTTTGTCTAAAGAGAAGCATGGGCCATCGGAAGTCACCCAATGACCCTGTTTTGCTATAAAGATGGTATGGAGAGAGCATTATCTTCTCACCTATGGGAATGAACAGAGATGTATTTTCCATAAGTCACCAGCATAAATGCAAGTAATCTCTCTGAATAAATATATTTTTTTTGTTATGAAATTATTCCTATTGAGTTTAACTATCTGACCTGGGTTTACAACACAACTTAATTCTGGGTCAGAATAGTAATGTTTCAATTGCACATTCCAGGTTTTGGATGCATTTTTAAAATTAGCTCATTTGAGATACCTTGTCGTTCTGTGATGCACCATTGCACCCATTGTCTGTTTTATTAACAGACAGACAGGAAAGTTTTTAGTATTATATAGATACAATATTTTAATTATTTATTTATTTTACTTAAACAATTTATATCAGGGGTCTTCAAACCTGGCCCTTTTATGACTTGTGGACTTCAATTCCCAGAATTCCTCAGCCAGGAATTCTGGGAGTTGAAGTCTACAAGTCATAAAAGGGCCAGGTTTGAAGATCCCTGATTTATACAGCCATTCATCTTATAACCAACTCTGGGTGGCTCCCAATCAAAAGTAAAAACAACATAAAATCATAATAAACCTATAAAACTAAGCACATTAAAAACACTAAAAAAGTATATGTGCACTTTCTAGGTTTTCCCTTTTATCTTTTTCCCCACTCATTTCCTAATTCCTACCTCTTCCTGTCTGCTGCTGCAATACCTTGTAGGACTTTTAGTACGAACCTACAGTAGTCATCATGCATGAAGTATCACTAGCATTAGACAAGGTTAGTTTTGCTTTCAAAACTAGTAAAAATGAGTGTTCTGTGTCACATGCAAAGGACTGGCAGAACCTAGGGACAGAGTTAAAAGAGGGATCAGCCTAGAATCCCTACATAGTCACAAGTGAATTATGTCCAACCTCCCTTGATTTCTGTTGACCATTATGCCACTACAAACAGGTGCTACCCATGAGTTGAGAATATTAATGTTAGGCACAAAAGAGCAGGCCCACATATGAAGGTCCAATTAAACTGATTTATTGCTACTCATGCCTCTGCACAGGAATATTCTCAACTAAATGGTTAGCACTTGCTTGGAGTTAGATAAGGTATTCAAGCGAGTTTGAACTCAGTTGTTTCTGAGTATGTACGCTGATCTAGGCTGATACATCTTTTAACTCTACCCCAAGTTCTGTCAGTCCTTCGAAACATGCTACATTGTGAACTGTATTGTATTAAAATGAATATGAAAAAATAGATTGGATTCAAATTTAGTAATTCTTTGCAACAGCCAAATATGACTTAAATTAGTCATGACATTCTGACTTCAGTGTACATAGCCTAAGCAAATTTAGGTCTGTATACAATGAACAGAATGAATATAAATGGTAATAAAGTTTTTATATTTTCATTGGTAAAGAATATTTCTGTAATTTATTCTGTATATTTGCAAAGCTGGGTTTCCAATTTCCACTTATTCTCTCTCTCTCTCTCTCTCTCTCTCTCTCTCTCTCTCTCTCTCTCTCTCTCTCTCTCTCTCTCTCTCTCTCTCTCTCTCTCTCTCTCTCTCTCTCTCTCTCTCTCTCTCTCTCCCTCTCCCTCTCTCTCTGTGTGTGTGTATGTGTTTGTCACAGGGACCCATTTTCTCTCTTTTTCACAAATGTATTTATTTTATATGATGAGAACAATCACACACTATGAAGAATCATTCACACAAACTGATAGCATGCCAGTAATACAGTATCCTTAAGAGAGCCTCAAGAAAGAGTCGAGTAAAAGCCTAGATCTCGCTAGCACTAGCACTGTTGATGTTACCTAATGAAACATCTGCAAGAAAACAAGCAAGCTCAGAAAGCACCAAGAACCCCTCATTTCAGCCCTGAGCTACAAATATTCTCCTTCATTGGAACTCTTATTTAGTGCCAATTTACTGCTGACCATTAGTTGGCCAGAATCTTGTGCATAGGCTTAACCAATAAATCATCTTGACTGGAATTTTATATATACATTTGCATCTGACAATATCTGAATATATCATCTTGCAAACACCCAAGCTCCGGGGAATGTCCTTCCAAATCCTTCTAAATGCCCTATGTTGGGCTTTACATGTGTTCTGAATCAATAGAAGAGAATAATAATAGAATAAAAAAAACTTTATTGTCATTTTAATTGTACACTGCACAGCCTACGTTAAAATGAAATTTTGTTGTATTCAGCCCTCAAAAAATATCATTATGCATATACCCACATACCCACACATATATGACACAAAGAAACATTACAGTCTAGTAGTTCGAATGTATACATATACATGGCGAAGAAAAAAAAAAGAATCCTGTGAATTTACAAGACAGCTGGTTGTTACAGAATCTATAATCTATAATAGCACTAGCCAACTGTTTCTCATTTCCATTAAATGGCTGAAAACCTTTCGCAAATAGTTGGATTGGGGTTACATGCATCATTCAACTCAATTTCAATTGCTATTTTACATTTTTCTCCTTGTTCTTACATTTAAAATATAAAAGCTGTGAATTGGCAACAGTTTCAGATACAGCTGCACAAAGAAATGAAGTAGCTTACATTAGACATGACCTCAACTCTTGTTACTGATTGTGCTGTAGTTAATAATGTTTTATTCATCTCCACCTTTCCACACTAATTTTGACTGATTTGTTAACATTTTATCTCCAAATGTCGATCACAATTTAGGACCCACGGGGAAGGCAAGAGAAAATGTTCAATAAATAAAAGTGATGTAGAACTCCATTGCTTTTGTAGCTGGGGCGGTTAGGAAACTGAAATGAAGCCTTTCTTTTGGGACATATGTAGGTGACAAGTGACTTGGAAGCTTAGGATTTAAGCTGAATCAGACTTATCACTATGTCTGTGGGACCAAGGACTTTGCAGGTGGGCTTTTTAGACTGTAGTTCACAAAAGTCCATCTTTGTGCAACTGAGAACAAACAAGAATGTTAAAAGCGGGGGTGGGAAGGTGGTAGATAGGTTTAATGGAGTACAATAAAGCTTTCATACATAGAAATGAGTGCTGAAACGATGTGGAGTAGCTTAGAAAAGCATTAGCAAGTATATGGAAGCAGTTTGTCAAAATTACGTCTGATTGAAAGAGTAAGAACAGGCCTGCTCTGTTGTTTTAATGCACAGAACTCAAGGTCAGCAGAATCTGCTGAAGGAAACAGTGGCTTTGTTAATTCCTGTATTGCAATTTACATCAAGCTTTGAAAGCAGAGAAAACTGGAAAGAAAGAAAAAGTTATATAGACTTACCGATATTTAGAAAAATCTTGTGAGATAAGGCAGACCTTGTAACACTGTACCTGATGAAAAAGCATAGATGACTAATATGATAGATCAGTTTAAAAAAATTACCAGTGCCACTTCATTTGGGTTTATATTATCTGGACTTGTAAAAAGGAAGGCATACCTTAAAGACAAAATAGATGTGAGGCATGTTTCCATCTATCAAAGCAACTGTGTATATCTTGCAAAAGTTGGAGACAATTTTGAGTTTAGCAGCTGGATTTTGTATTTCCAAAATGAAATCCATAATTATTTGTTTCTTCTTCCTAGCAAACTTTGGGATAGCGTTTGGTGCAACCTGATGCCACTTCTGCATCTGATAGGATCCCATTTACATGTCTGCAGACATGAAGGTCTGCAATAGGAGGGTAATGAAGGATTGTGTGACATTATAACCAAGTTCACTCCCTTTGTATGTTCAGAAAAGTCACATGTCCATATGAAAGGGCCAGAACTTGTATTGTTACATTATGTTTAGAATAATAAAAAAAAAACCCTGTCTGTCTGCAGGCTTCACATGCAATTTATTTGGGACTGTCATTTAATACAAACAGGATGCCAACAGTCTGCAAAAATCTTGGCTACTCTCATATTATGCTAACCCAGAAAATAGTTTCTTTGGTTTTGCTTTAACATCTAGTGCGAACTCAGATATTATAGTTTATAAACATTTCTGAGAGTCTGAATGAACAGCGAAGAACAGCAAAGAAATATAGAAAGATAGAAATCTGCTGCCATTTACTGGTTATCTGGACTCTTGCAAGTCAGATATATTAGTGCTCCTTCAGTAAGGTGGAACCGCAGCCCATGTTGGTAGTATAGGTATCTTCATAGTGAAGAGATCTCACAAATCTCATTGATTTGTACCATTAAGTCATTGATGACTCTTAGCAAACACATACATAATTTTTCTATATGAATATTTATTCTGAATTTAATCCTTCAGCTTTTCCAGTGATATACAACTGGGTCCATTCATCTTCCTGCAGGTTGTTGCTCTTCCTTCTTCCTTTCCCAACATATAGAGCCTTCTCCAGATAGCTACCGGTAGTTCTTCACATGATGTTTCCAATAATAATTGGAAACTAATTGTTTGTGCCTCAAGTGAGAACTCTGAGTTTGTTTGATGATCCTTTCTCCAACATAAAATTCAAAAGGGTCAATACTCCTATCTTGCTTCCACAAAATCTAACTTTCACTTCCATAGCATTACAGGGAACATCATGGCTTGTATGATTCTGATTTGTAGGTATAGACATCACAGAAATTGAATACAGATCTTCATCGCTCTCTGCCAAATGCCATTCTGCAGGGAATTTGTTTGACTGCTTATTCCTTGTGTGTGTGTGTGTGTGTGTGTGTGTGTGTGTGTGTGTGTGTGTGTACATATATACACACACACACACACACACACACACACACACACACACACACACACACACACAAAATACATACACACAAAACCCCTAGGACAGGGGCAGGCAACCTTGGCTCTTTTATGACTCGTGGACTTTAACTCCCAGAATTCCTGAGCCAGCATGGCTCAGCTTGGAAACCTCTCCTTTTCCCCTCAGCATGGCTGGCTCAGGAATTCTGGGAGTTGAAGTCCACGAGTCATAAAAGAGCCAAGGTTGCCTACCCCTGCCCTAGGACCAGAATATATATGAAATTTCACAGACATAATTCAGGAGATACAAAGTTAAAAAAAAAATCCTGAAATCAGGAAAAAAAAAGAAACATAAGAGAAAAGGTGGCTGCCCTTCTATTTAGAGGCATATAAGAGAGTTAGGCCTCACTATTAGTTTTCTAGTTCCCAGCAAAATACAGATAAGTATAAACTCAGTGGTTCACAAAGGAACACTCTCTCAGTGAGGGAGATGGGAAGTTCCAAAATTGAATAAACAAATAAATAATATATAAAAACAGCCTAAGTGGAGGAGAATTTTGAGCAGGAAAAAGAAAAGAAGGGAAACCTTGGGATGTACACATTGATCCACGCCATGTCCTCCTTGCACCAACAGAAAAAAGTGGGAACCTTCGCTAAGAGGTAAGACGGTTCCAACAGTGATCCACCTGCTTGGTGGGTCTTGGTTGAGAACCCACTTCTACTGCAGCTGCTTCCAGCTGGCAACATAAGTAGGAGCTCCCTGTTCTTTTCCAACTGCGAAGACAAAATGACATCAAGCAACTTATTTTTCCCCTCAGCGGTGGACTATTCAGACGTCATTCCTGTGCTTCAAGTGAATCTGTACCACATTACAGTTTTAGGAGGCTGTGAAGATTGCAAACATAGAAATTGTTGGATTCCCCATTTTTTGAGACTTCAGATGTTCGGATAGGAAGGGAAGGTAAAGTACAATAAAAAAGTGCATTACAACAGGATGCTATGAGTGCACAGGACTCGCCTAAAGACAGCAGCTAAGATTGCCACAGTTGCTGCTGTGAGTGGGCATAATCATATGAACTTTGTTAAGAGAGATTGCCTATAACATGAACCTCTGTAGTCCAAGATCAACACTTCAACCACAATATTTCATACACTTTTTTGCCAGTCACGTTTTCTCCAGAGTTTCAGATACATGTTTTCAAAATCTTCTCTTTAATCATTTTTTGAAACTGGGATGGAAACTGTAAGAAAACCAACAACCCCATACCCAGAGCATGCATTCTTTATGCATCAGAGAACCTGAAGGCACAAGATATAGAACTCTTCCTGAAGTTAATCAAGTGTGGCTTTGATCAGCATCTGTATGTAAAACTTTTTAGAACCCTTTGTATACGGTACCTTGAATTATGTGAAAGAAAGGCTTTATATAAATAATACCAATGCAGTTGGGAATCCTGCTGACATTTGTGATTTGACCTATTATAAAGCATATAAATTATCCATCTGTACATTCTTTCCAAAAATGCTTTTAAAATTATGGAATAAAAATGTATTTATTCCACAGTTAAAATAAATATCTAGGGAACAATAGACAAATCCCAAAGCAAAAGCTAGTGATCAAAAGTAAATATTCACCCAAAATATATTTGATATCTATATATTTTATAAACGTGACCACAAAGTATTTTATTAAAGAATGGTTACCTCTTCAGCAAAGCCCAGTCTGTCAAAGAATATTATTTTTTCCAAACCTGTCAAATTTGCCATGTAATGGATTCCAAGTCTGTATATTTTTCTGTGGTGGCATTTAAGTAATATATATGGATATTCTGGCATATTTGTTTGCTTGTGGAATGGAAAAGATCTACATCATTTAATGATTTAAGCACTGGTTTCAGTGTAATCAAAAACCTCAAGCAAGGCTATTCATTTTTAGCAATGGCAGTAGCTCCTGTTGACTTAAGATTTGATCATCTTACTCTAAAATCAAAGACAATTTTTTCTGCTGGTAATAATCGGATTGTAGATGCTGAAATATGTCACAATATATAAATGTATAAAAGTAATACTGTTACTCTGAAGCATTATGAAATGTACTCAGAGATATTGAACATATCTGCACATTAAACACATTAAACCCTGTGATAATTAGACAATATATTAAATTTTTACAAAAGAGGAGTATGTAATCATAGTTTGAAAATATATTTTTTTTATTAGTCGCATACCTCAAATGTACTCCAGAGAGGGAACTGTTGTTAATTAATTAAACTGGGCAGCTTACCACAACAAAGTAGAAAAGAATGATAAAAAATGTAAAAATAACAATAGTAAAGGAAACAACAATACAAATAAACTGGGAAAGTACAAATAGAGGCTGGAGGTTGGAATGTATCGTAAGATTAGTTTGGAAGAGAATAACTTCTGTTGGGTAATCAGAATTGTATGACACATTAAAACCTGTTGAATTTAGACAACAGAGTAAGGAGGCTTAATCATAGTTTGAAATTATATTTTTTTATTAGTTGTGTATCTAAAACATACTCCAAGAGTTGAACTGTGGTTAAATACTACTGCTGACCTGCCCAAACAGTGACTAAAGGTTTTTGCTATAGCTTATGTTTGCTGGTGTGGCTCTACATCTCATTATCTTTTCTCTACACCCATGCTGTGAAGTTTTATTGCTATTCAGCTCTGTGTCTCTGCAATAAACCAAGATTGCATCAAAATGATAACACACCATAATATCATATCACAAATTCTGATCTTAACTTCTGGGATCTCAATGTCTGATGCATGTTTATCCCTTACTCTTCTTTTCCCCCTTGCAAATACTAGTAATTACCTCACATCTTTTTTTTTTTTGTCATCTCTTTCCTTACTATGGGGACAGTCAATCTCTTCCTTTGATTATTCCTAATTACAGTGCTCCATTGCAAAATACTTATTTTCTTTATTTCTGAAACAAATTAACTTTCTTGCAGGGCATTCAAGTTGTATCACATTGTGCATACAATGTTACCGTTGCATGATTCTTTTTATCGTTTACAAACAACTAATATGCTAAGCCCATGAAGGACCAAATAAACTTGCCTGCTCTGGTTTAGTTCCCTGATCCTATATAGGTTGTTCTTGATCCAAGTTCCTTGCAGTAGACAGTATTGACCCCCATGGTATGACGGGATTACCTGCTATTTACTGTATAAATTAATTTATATAGCTACCCATCTCACCAAAGATGACTTTGAGTGGTGGACAATTGTTGTTTTTGTTTTGATTTTTGTTATTATTCATAGTAGTATTAAAATAGAATTTATTATTTTCATATAATAAAAACAGAGATCAATGAACACTCTGAAACTTCATGAAGGGGGTCATGAACTACATGAAGGGGTCTATGAAGAATTTGGGGACCCTGTTCCAGAAAGAGTCTAGTCTGAACTAATGCCTAGATTTATAATCAGATTCAGAAAAATGGAGTTCTGTCCTCCCATTACCTAGCACGGAAACATGTATAGGTTATATCTTTATTTTTTTTGTTTAAAGAGCAGATGGATTTCCCCCCCAACTTTCCAAAAAAGGCAAACATATATTTTTCAAGGATAATCTTATCGAGTACTTGAATGTACATTCCCCTTGAGTCTGAACGAAAAAGAGGTTGATAGTTTGGGCAGTTGAGCAGCTTACAATTTGGTTAAGCAGCTCACATCTTTGGTTAAGAAAAACTGAGTTTTCTCCAAGCTTTATTCCCTTATAGGGATTTCATAGTTTAGACAACAGTTGGTCTCCGCAGCCTCCATACTAGAGTAACTTAAAAGTACTCAATGATTTTGCTATGAAACAAAACATGATTTCTGATGATGAAAATATTTAGTGTAGTTGCTATGGACTTTTTAGAAGAGGGCTTTTTTCTTTAATCTTTTTCCATTTAGGCATGTGTTCATATTTACATTCTCCCCTCCATAAGTTTTTATTAAGCTCTGCAGGGCTTGATCACCCAGGGCTGCTACAGGAAGTTTTTGGCTGAGTTTAAAACTGGGCTGCTTCTAAACTGTGCATTTTACGATTCCTTCATGATGAACAGTAAGCCGTGCATTGCCTACTGTGAAGGATCAGAGGATCTGTTTTCTCTTCTCTTGAAGCAAACCATATTTTGGTTGTGTAAAAAAGCAAATGTGCCTAACTAGCCCAGAAAGTAGCTTACTGGTTTGGAGAAGTTTCTAGCAGACCTGGATAAGCACTACTGATTTCCTCTTGATCAGCCTCCTAGAGCAGCGGTTCTCAATCTTTTTCAGGCTGCGACCCCGACCTGCACCGCGCATGCGCAGTGTGACAGCCCGCACTGCGCATGTGCGGCGTGACGGCCCGCACCGTGCATGCGCGGTGCGATGGCCCACATCGTGCATGCATGGTGCAACGGCCTGCACCGTGCATGCATGACGCGACGGCCCACATCGCGCATGCGTAGCGCGATGGCTCGCATCGCGCATGCGCGGCGGGCGCGACGGCCCTCATCACACATGCGTGGTGCTACCCCACGCATGCGCGGTGCTGCCCCCTGCGCCGGCCGATGGGAAAAGGGGAAAAAAATGGCGGACTGCGTTGTTTGGCGACCCCCGTGAAATGGTCGTTCGACCCCAAATGGGGTTGCGACCCACAGGTTGAGAACTGCTGTCCTAGAGGCATGAGTGACTTCTACTTCCCATTGGCAACTTAAGAATAGGTATAAAGGTCTATCTGTTGTGATAAGTTATTTTGTTATTCTACTAGAGTAATATCCTCCCCCTCTAGATGCAGAACCAGATGCCTAAGCTAGTGTAATAGTAACACCAGAAGTCATACACTTTCTCACTTGAAATTTTAATTGCTGTGGAGAGATGCTGTGTTTTTACCAGTTTGTATTCACTAAAACTCCTCTGGGTGAGGTTATAAGGCAGAAGCCTGATATTTTTCACTGTGCCTATTGCACATAGCAATAGCAATAACACTTAGACTTATATACCATCCCATAGTGCTTTACAGCACTCTCTGAGTGGTTTACATTACATCAGCATATTGCCCCCCCCATCTGGGTCCTTATTACCTCATTTACCGACCTCGGAAGGATTGATGGCTTAGTTAACCTTAAATTGGTCAGGATCATACTGCTGGCAGTCAGCAGAGTTAGTCTGCAATACTGCATTCTAACCACTGCACCACCAGGGCTCCTAAATAATTGAATAAATAAATAAATAAATGAGGTAATTGCATAATTTGCATCATTCATGTCATGAAACAAAAAACATACATGATTCACATGATACATGTGATGTCATTCTTCCCTTTATGATGCTTTGATAATATTCATGGAGCACACTAAACCAGAAAGTGCTTTGGGGGATGATGGTGATGGTATGAAATATTATATCAATCAAGCCCTTATCGCTTCTTGAATAAGCAGCAGTGAAGTCAATCAAGGCTCAGCTCAGTATATGAATCCAGCTTTTAAACTGATCATATTAAAAAAATGAATATGAAAAGGTCAGTTTGTGATGATTTGTTAGAGGGGAAAGCATAATGATTAAAAAAAGCAGAGATGAGCTTTTAGTAAGGAGCAAGGTTAAAAACTCTTGATATGGAGGCTCTGGAGAGCAGATAGCTGTTTTTTGAGATTGTAGTGAAAAAGCTTTAGGCAATCAGCAGAACACAGTGAAAGGAACCTTTAAACTTGATTAGATGATTGATTGGAGAAAATATCTAAATTTAAGGTGACCAACCGTCCTCCTTTAGGGAGGACAATCCTCCTTTTTAAAGTTCTGTCCTCCCTCGAAAAGTGTCCTCCTACATGTCCTCCTTTTCAATATTTGAAGATTAATCTGCAGGGCTTTTTTTTCTCATAGAATGCTCAGAATGGCATTCTGGCATCTTTTTTTAATGGTTTTTTTTTTCAACTTTTGCATGAGCTGTGCTACTTCCCCTATTGGCTTTCGAAAGCCAATAGGAATTGCTGCTGAGCATGCCAAAATACCCGGCTGGCAAACTTTGCACATGCAAGTTGTCTATAGCGAAGGCGAACTGGCAGGAACTTTGCACCCCTCCTTGCTACCCAACTACACCATCTCCAAGTTAGTCCCAAAGATACCTGGAGGAGACTAACTTCCATTTAGGGATGGAAAAATAAAAAAAGAAGAAATGCCATTTCAACGATAAATTGAATAAGGAATTTCCATTCATCACATCAAAGAAGGATAACATTGTTTTCTGCAATATTTGCAGCGGAGAATTTTGTATTGCAGTTGGGGGCAGAGTAGCTATTACGAAACATTTGACCACCAAGAAACATAAGCAATCATCAGATGCATCTGCTTCCAGTTGTAAAGTAACAAGTTTTTTTTAAACTTCAAAGTATTCTGAAGATGAAAAACAGTTAGCTGCAATGGAGGAAACATTTGCATTCCATACCATACCATAATTCATAATTAAAGTTTTCGTAGTATGGATTATACAATTAAATTATTGAAAAAGTTTCATGATGCTAAATTTTCATGCACCAAGACAAAATGCGAGGCTATTATTAAATCAGTATTTAAAATTACTGTGACAAAATACTTACAGAAGACTTGGAAACTGCAGCATTTGTTACAGTTTTATCTGATGCATCCAGTCATAATGAAACTAAAATGTATCCAATACATTTTAAGATATTTTAATGTTACCAAGGGCATTCAAGTAAAAAATTTAAATTTAGAATCTATTGAGGGCGAAAGTGCTGAAATTTTGTCAAACCATCTGTACAGAGTAATAAATGAAAACAATTTGAAATCCAAAGTTGTTGCACTAACAGCTGATAATACAAACACAAATTTTGGTGGGCAAAGACGCAAAGGGGTGAATAATGTGTATATAAAATTATAAGATTTACTCCAAAAGAAAATACTAGGAATAGGTTATAATGCACATATTTTGTCAAATGCAATCAACACAGCGTCATGTGCCATGCCAATTGATGTAGAAGTAATAATAACTACAATTTATTTGTATTTTAGTCGTTTTACAGTTCGTGTGGCTACTTTAAAATAATTTTGTGAAGAAGTGAATGTTTAATACAAAAAACTTTTAGGATATTCAAAAGTTAGATGGCTTGCTCTAACACCTGCTATAGAGTGTGTTCTACAATTATTTGAGCCTCTCCGTTCATATTTTTTAAGTTTAGACAAATGTCCTAAAATCCTGGAATCGTTCAATAATGAAATATCTGAGATATTAATGTATTTTGTACACAATCAAGCATCTGTTTTTCACAAAATGATTCAAAAGATTAAGGTGAACACATTTCAGCTATAGAAGTTAGTCTTATTTTGAATGACTTTATCCTTCAATATAAAACTCGATTTGAAGAAAAATTTCTTCCTTTAGTTATAAAAAGAAAATTGTCAAACTTAAGAGAAATCAAATCCAGGCATAACAGAAAAGTTTATCAAAGAAGTGCAGAATTTTTACCAAACATGTTTTCAATATATCGAAGAACGGTCTGAAAGAAACATCACAGGAAATAACAGTTTCAATTGTATTTTTTGACTTCATCGCAAGTATATTGGACAGATATTGAATCTTGTGTTGAGTTTTTATCTAAAGAAATGCCAGACATTAAAATAGATGACAATTGTCTCTTTGAAGAAATTAGAAGCCTGAATTGTATTTTTAAATTCTGAAAAATTAATACAATGGGAAAATAAACACATTGAAATTGATAAAAGATGGGTGGAAATATTCAGCCATTTCAAAAATGAACATATTCCATGTGAAAATTTATTTATTCTTGTTCAATTTATGTTGTGCTGCCCTGGAACTAATGCAGCAGTTGAAAGGGTTTTTTCAATTGCTAATGATTTTTGGAAAAGTGAGAAATCGAGATTGAATGTTGATACTCTAGCTGTAGCACTTGCCGTAAAATTCAGTATGAAGGATATTTCTTGTTCAGATATTTCCAATATATTGTTAAAAGATGATACATTGACAAAAATATTCATTCAATGGAACAGTACTCATTTAAATAATAATTAATAGGCATGTAAGCATAATTACAATATAAAATGTTATTGTTACAAATGTTTTTTATTATGCATTTATCATATTATAGTGTATTCTGTATTATTGTTGCAACAAATAAAATGTTTCTTTTATTTACAATATTTTTTTCTTCAATTTATTTGTGTCCTCCTTTTCATTGTAAAAAAGTTGGTCACCTTAAAATTACCCTAGAATTCAGAAGGAGCTGCAGAGGTCTGAGGCAGAAATTCTTTTTATATCAATTATATGAAGGTGATATCTAGAGAAAAAGTGTCACCAGCTTATTTACTTGAGAAAGATTCTCTTACATATTAGGAAGTATTGCTAAGCACATTTAAGGAATCTTGTCCTTATAGGCAGTTTTGCATGGTCTCTGCCATCCCATCATCGCTGCTATTGGATGGGTCAATAAAAGCAATTTCCATGGCGGGTCCATGCCTGTGGACATTCTGGCAGCTAGTCCTGGCAGATCATTGGAAATGACCTGGATCTTTAAGAATTCATAAGAGGTCAAGGAGATAGATGAAGTTAGTCAATAATATGCAAAATGGGGCAATAAGACTTTTTCAAGTGATGGACCCATAAGGCATATGCATTTTTGTCAAAGACTTCATTCCAGCCAATACATTCTAACCAAAACAAGTAATTTTCCTTTGTTATTCTAAAATAGAGAGGAATTCTTTAGATATCTATGATGAAACCTAAAAGTCATTACTCCTAAGTGATATGGATAATAGCTGTAGATGTAGATACCCAAGTGATGTGGAAGACAGATAAGATACACATCAATCTAGTTCAACAATTTTAATGTTAAATCTTATTTTCTTATTAAAGTACTGTTTAATCTGTGGTATGCATAGAGTTCAGTGTTACATGCATGTTATCCTTTTTGAATCAGTGTTATCTCATTTTAAATGTTCATTTGATTAAATAGAAAAAGAGAGATATGTCAAATATAATAATTATTTTTATTGAATGTGATACCATGGAGGCTTTCTAGGAAGAATGTGAATTTCATTTAGAAATGGATGCTATTTCTTCTGAATGTTTCTTTATTAAAACGTTCAAGAAGTTATTCTTTTCAATCATAGCACTGAAGAGCAAGATTAAAGAAAGCTTCTCATTTGGATTTTTTCTTTTCTTCCATGGAATCTCTATCTTTGACATTTCTCTGATGTCTTTTATGGACAGTAAAGGAGAGGGAATACAGTCCATTGCTGGCCAATAAGAACATCTCTTTACTAACTTCCACTGAGACATTCAGTGGCAAAAGAGAAGATGAAACATGCTTCTAGAGCAGGGGTGTTAAATTGCTGGGCTGTGGGCCGGATGCGTCACGTGGAAGCCGCGCCCACCCCACGTCCGGCAAAGGGAAAAAAGTTGCGATACATCACAACAGATCACATGACACAGCGAGTTTGACACCCCTGTTCTAGAGGGTGAAATGGCCTAATACAGGGGTCCCCAACCCCCGGTCTATGGACCAGCACCATCAGCAGCATGTCAGAAAGCGGGCTGCACAAACAAGCAAAGCTCCATCCCTGGGATGCAGGCAGTATTCAAAACCACACCCCCTCTGGTCCGCAGAAAAACCTTTCTCCATGGCACTGGTCCCTGGTGCCCAAAAGGTTGGGGACCTCTGGCTTAATATACATGCAGCTGTGAGAACTCTTTGGTGCCTGGTTCCTTGAAGGCTGTTTGCTAGATTTTCCTTGTGTTCAACCAGGCTGTTTTTTTGGATCATGTGGTGTATGCTCTAAAAGCAATGGTTGTCCATCTCTGACTTAACATGTGAATAGTTCTGAGATAACTTTCAAAGTATTACACAAAATATCCTTTCAATTATTGTTTTCCCATTGCTTATTCTTGGTTTTAATCTTTGGACAGGAAAAGATGTTGTTCCAAATACATGCACAGAATCAATGTTTTTTCTTTCTTTCTTTTTACAACCCTGTAATCCCTTAATTGAGCGTTTACTGGCCAGATACTCTTCCTGACACCTATGTGGAATTCGCAGTAGAAGGGAGGGGGGCTACCAAATTTGGGCTACAAAAGTTTGGATGCCTCCTTGATTTATTCATTTTACAATTTTTATGTACCATTTCAGTAGCAAGATTCTGGATGGAACACAGCAAAGGAAATAAAACAAAAATAGAATATTGCATACCTATTAAAAACAGAGTCATGTATTTGGTTATATGGTTTGGATTATATATTTGCCCATAACCACATTATGGGCCAGATGCCTACTGTAATCAAATCATCTTCAAGGCTTTCTTGAGTGAGAGGAGAATCAGGACCAATCTATATTCCAAAGCATGTGGGCTATTACACAGAAGACTTGATGCTAGTCCATACCGCTTCACTTTACATTTAGCAAATTCTAGTCCTTTACTACCATCTAGTGGTTTCTGGATTTTTTTTTCAACCCAGATTTGGAAACTCTAGATTTAGGTAACCTAGATTGTTTTATGATTGTTTTCCTAAGGAGCTGCTATTTAATTATTTATAAAACTTATACAGTATGGCTACTATTTCACAAAGCGAAACCTCGGCAACATTAAAAAAACAACAACCCATCCTATCCTTCTCACGAAAGAGCGATAGCAAAGCCATACTATTATCCCCCTGTTTTAATCCTATCCCAGCCCAGTACTTAGGGAAGGAGCTACATTCGAAGGAAAGATAGGTTAAAAGAGTGAAATACGTAACAGTAATAGAAGTTAATTTCTAATAGGACGACAGCAGCTCTTATCACGTGGATGGGTAGTCCTCAACCTGCAGATTCCAGAATCTCCATTGCTAAGCAAGACAGTTGTTAAGTGAGTTTTTGTCCCATTCTATGACCTTTTCTTGCTACAGTTTTTAATCAATTACTGCATTAACACGGTTGTCAAGTGAATCTGGCTTCCCCATTGACTTTGCTTGTCAGAAGGTTGCAAAACCATCATAAATATGAGTCAATTGCAGAACTAGATAGGTTAACTAAAAGATTAAAAAATCAGGAAGAAACAGAATTTTATCGAATATGGAATAAATTTTATAGATGGAGGGGAAAAAATGGAGGTCACAAATAAAGAGATAAGTTAAGATAGAGACCAGAAATGTATAGTTTGTATATAGATATATTATATGTAATATATCTGAGATATCAGTCAAAGACAATTTACCATGTTCAATGTTTTTAATCCTTTTTTCTTTGTATTCAATAAAAACTTATTAAAATAAAAAAAATATGAGTCAATTGCTAAGCATCTGAATTTTGATCAAGAGATGTGGCAATGGACATAAGTGTGAAAATGGTTGTAAGTCACTTTTTTCAGTGCCCTTGTAACTTCAAACGGTCACTAAATGAATGGTTGTAAGATGAGAACAACCTGTATTGACCTATAGGTTTTTAAATGGCCTGATCCAAAAATAAATTAATCACTAATGAAAATGCTAGAGCAGCTAAAACTGAAGAGACTTAGTGTAATTATTTAATGGCCTGTAGGTAAACCTTGGAATGGACTAGAAATGATATGAAGCTGTTGAAAGAAAAATCTTCATCAGTGTCCAGTCCAAGCTGGGAATAAACAAAATGGAGACTGCTTTAGAAAGAAGGTTGTAGTTTATTGAAGAGTGGAGCCAGACAGAAAGATGGCTCTGGAAAGCTGATCACATGTAGTAGGGAGTGGTGGGTTTTTATACCTTCTTGAGCTTTTGTTTGGAGTTGTTCCTGTGGCATGAACTTAGACCTGAGTCTGAGTGTGCCTTTTGGGTATTCTGATGGTGGTGAGTTAATCCTATTATGTCCCAAAGGTCATATCCTGCTTCCTGTGGCTGTGGCTGATGACTGTTGGATTATTTTGTGTGAGGGATGGTTGATTCTAGAGATCTTTGTCTTTCTAATCCAAGCTTCCTGGCTCCAATCTTTCTGACAAGATTATCACATCTGCATTTCTGCAGACCTGGTTTCTGTTTGGGGCAGAGAGACTTGGGGGTGGGTGGGTTGTTGGTTTTTGCCTTTAAGATCCTTATGCAAATATGCTGCTTATTTGGCCTCAAGGACTGGAAGAATGTCTTTAGGACATGATGAGTCACCCCTGACTTTCTATTAAAAAAGACAACAGTAACCTAACTTGAGGGGTATGAAGGCCACAGGGAGGCATGGCAGCAATGTATGGTATATTATCACCAGAGGGGACAGTACCAAAAGTTTTTACTTGGGGAGAGATTGGGGATTGGACAGATTTACTTAATAGGATTAATATATGTTGGAGCTTTCTTCGTAAGAGGAATTGAGGGGAGGGAGAAGCCAAGAAAAATACTGCTGAAAACTATTTATTTGATAATTTTAGTTATACAAAATTGTGGGACACTGGTGTTGCAAAAATGTGGCTGGATCACAGTTTGTGACTCCTGCTTTAGGTTGTGAATTGTTATTCTGGTTCCCCCCCCCTTCTACTTTCCGGACTTTAGCTATAGCAGTGATCCTTATCCTTCTTATCAGAGAAAGTAGGTGAATCATTGATTGCTGCTTATACTGCAGATAGAATTGTGTCCTGTGCAGGGAATACAAATAGGTAATAATAAGAGTGATCGATAGGTTTAACTAAACATCTATATCTATAGAAACGTCTAGCCCAGTGATGGCGAACCTTTTAGAGACTGAGTGCCCAAACTGCAACCCAAACCCCACTTATGCATCGTTGAGTGCCGGATGGGTGTGGCCCATTGGCTGGGTATGCCCCATTGGGTGGGCGTGGCCCACTGGGTGGGTGTGGCTGTGGTGGTAACGGCAGACTGGGTGGGACTAAAAAGTTAAATCAATCAATTCCAACTTTGCAAGACCTTTTTTTCCCCACAAGAAGTTGAAATTGACTGATTGAACCTTTTTTTTTTTGCACACGGCGACAGAGGCCTAAAGCAAACAAATTTTATAAAACCCAGCTGAAGGCCTAGGACTGGGGTGACGGTGCGTGTGCCCACAGAGAGGGCTTTGAGTGCCACCTGTGGCAACCGTGCCATAGGTTCGCCACCAATGGTCTAGCCCATGAAAATTCCCTATCCAGCTCACTGAGATCCTGGGCAGAAGTCCTTCACTTCATAGAAATCCATCCTTCAAGGTACCTTTTTGATCTCGTGGGTCGGTACCTTAATGCACCGAGAAAAGGACCTTGATTTGATATGCTATGAAATCAGCATCAATTATTAGCAACCCCTTTGATAGATTTTCTCCAGAAGGATCTTCCCCAGCCTGATTCTTCAGATCTTCCATTGGTGTACTCATTGCCACTGGAATTCAATTTGTTCACCTTGCTGCTGGTCGTTCTATTCTTTTCTTTCCTGCTACCTTACCAAGCATTACAGACTTTTCCATAAAACTAATCTGTGCATAACGTGTCTAAAATATAATGATTTGTGCATTGAGAGAGAACTCTGTGGTTGATTGATTGGTTGGCTTGATGATTTGTTTGTTTTTATGGGTTATCAATGGTAGTCTCTGAAGTCTTAACCCAAAACCAAAGTTCAAAAGCAACAGTATTTTTCTATCCTGCTTCTTTACAGACCAACATTTGCTTCTATAGATTGTATAGGGAAAACCATTGTCTGCATCTTTTTTAGCTTTGTAAATACAAACTTAAGCATTGGCTGCCATTGTGTTTCGGGTGCAATTCAAGGTGCTGGTTGTCACCTTTAAAACCCTACATGGCTTGTGACATAGTTACCTGAGGGACTGTCTTTCTCCAAGACTTTCTACCTGTCCAATTAGGTCCAACAGATTGGGAATACTGCAGATTCCACCAGCCAAAGAGTGCTGACTGGCAGGAAGTAGAAGAACAACTTTTTCTGCTGTAGCCCTTGCCTCATGGAATAGCCTCCCCTCAAGAGATCAGAATGGCCCCGACACTATTAGCTTTTTGCAAAGTTCTAAAAACTTGGCTATGTATCCAGGCCTGGGCTTGGAATGTGTGAAAGGCCTTGTTACTTGGTTTCACTGTTAATAGATTAATAATCACGGCTGCTATATATATACATATTTATTTTGTGGATGTTTTTATTGTTTTAATGTCTTTTAAACGGTTTCAATTATTTTAAAATTTTAGACTTGTAAATCACCCACAGTCACTTGGTAGAGTTTAATGGAAATACATTAAATTCATTAAGTTAAGTTAAATTAAATTAAATAATATGGCATCTGAATATCTTTTTCAAAGCCTTTATGGCTGTTTTCCAAGAATTTCTATGTATCAGACCTGGGCATTTTATGGTTTGTGGGCCTCATCGGGGACAGGAGGCAAAGAATTGGTGGGGGGGGAATGAGAAGTCAGTGGGGCATCAGCAGAGGGGATGGGGCATTGTGCAATGGTGTTGGCGGAGCGGGCAGGATGGTGGCTCTCCACAACAGTCCCACTTTCTCATGTGGCATACATTATATTGCTTCACTGCTATTTCTGTTACTGATGATAGTAGTAGGTAGATCCCAAAAGGCAGAAGCTATTGTAGAGTATCAGGAAGATGACTTTGAGGAAATAGACAAGAACTGTTATATAAACAAAGAGGACTGAAACTTTTCTTGGGTCTCCGTTGCTATCATTAGGTGAATCCCACACAGGTGTTAGTAGTGATTTTACACGATCTCACCATTTGTGAGCTCCTGCCAGCTTCCCCACTGACTTTGCTTGTTAGCAGCTGATAGTGAAAGTCACAAATGGTGATGATGTGACTGCAGGATGCTGCAATGTCGGTTGTCAAGTCTTGAAATGTGATCATATGACCATGGGTACATTGTGACAGCTACAGCTATGAATTGTAAGCCTCCTCAATTAGCTTTGTCATTATAACTTCAAACAATTGCTGAACGAGGACTAGTTGAATCCAAAGCTTCACACACAGGTTGGCTTCACAAATCAGTCTTGCTCTATCTTTGCTTAGAAGATTGTATTATGCCCAACATTGTGATATATGTGGTTTGTTGCAATGTGTGAATCTGGACAGTTATAACTCAGTTAAAATAAAAGTTTAAGTAAATTAAAGCTGAGTAGAATTTATGAAGTACGGTAGTTCATTCAGCAAGTGTCTTCAAAGGAAAATTATTCTTTTTCTTATTTCTTGAAACAATTGAGCACTCTCAAACTCTATATAAATGTTCAGAAGTGCAAATGAGTCCCCATCCTGTTTGCCCACCTGTTTTAACAAAATGATGTGTAATTTTTCTCAACATTTGGCAGTCACAAATCTTGGGTGCTCCCAAACAGCTGCGATTTTGGAATTACAATGCAACCTTGACTGCATTCCATTAAAGCAGTGCTCAGTTGCCTGGAGAATCTATTGGTGAATTCCTTTAAGTGTCATTTATCACTTAAGGAGTGACACTGCAGCGGAGGCTTTTCTTTTTTTTTAATTTCTCATTTGTTAATATTCCCCGTTTATTATAAAAACTTTTTTTTTTTACAAAAGTAATATTGTACCTATTTTATAATACAGCTTTATCCTTTTTCACTCACACTAGGAGACAGCCCGTTTATGGGAACTGGGAAATAAATGACTTTTGATGAACATTTGAAAAGTTCAGTGAACTTTCATGATATAAAACACCTGGGGGAACAAGCATAGCAATCTGATCTTCTTGCAAGCTTGTCTGCTTCACATTTATTCTGAACTCTCTTTTCCCTGGTTGTTTGTGGGGGAAATCCTTTATCTATATTCAGCACTAATGAATATCACTGAAATGGAAAACAAAGGTATTAGTTTATTGTCTGTAAAGTCAATAAGGAATTCACCTAGTTTCCATTACTGTGTCAAAGATTTATTATTGCAAAATACAGAAAAACTAAACTTTTTTTCTGAATCATGAGTGTTTAAACATTTGGGAAATTGTATTTGTTAATTTGTTAAATTAATACAATACATAGAATTTTAAAGAGCCCTGCAAATAGATTTATTAAAAAAATATCTTTTCCCCCTTAATTGTAACAAAGAATGAAGCCTTCCCAAAATGGATTTTTGTCTTTAACCTAAACATTATTCCAAATGATATTGAATATAGATGGTTGCAATTTTTATACATTTGAGGTATATTTTCTATTTTTTCCTTTTCCATTATTTTGTTTATTCTTTAAGATTTCGTATTTTTAGTTTTTAATCTGAAGTTTTGTTTAGTACAATTTAAGAAACGAAATGAAGAAAGACAAAATTAATTTTTTTAGGAAGGCAATTAACATGCATGAATGATGGAACAATTTAAAGATTAGTACATTTTAAACCATGAACTTAGAATTACTACTTCAAGATATAGATGGTCTTTAACTTATGATCATTCATTCAACAACAGTTAAAAGGTACGACGAACTCAGAAAAAAATGACTTATGACCCATACTTGACCATCGCAACACCCCATGATCATATGATCACAATTGGGGTGCTTGACAACTGGCTCATATCTATGACCAGTTGCAATGTCTACAGTCACATGATCACAGTTTGTGATGTTTTTGCTGATTTTCAGCAGAAAACACCCATTGGGAAGCTGGATTTGCTTAATAACCATGTGACTCAATAACCACAGTAAAAATTGACATAACATTCGGTCTAAGTTGACCTAGATTGCAATGCCTTATGACAAAATTCAGTCTCCAGTTGTGCTCGTAAGTCAAGGACTACCTGTACCAGATTATAATTAAATGATGGTCCCTTTGGTTGCCCCCACTTTCCACCAAAAGCCTTTTTGAAATGACTTTTAAGCATGAAACTGTACTATTACTATAATTTTGGATACATATACATATGTTATTCCAGAATATTTTAAAGGTTAAAATACAACTGAAACCAGTGATTTTTCTTTTGGGAATATTGGACAGGCAACTAGAAAAAGGTCACGAAACTCTGTTTTTATATATGGCAAATGCAGTAAGATTATTATATGCTCAAAAGTGGAAAGACTTGACCCTACTCACAATGGAGGAATGGCTGGTAAATATGATGAAACTTGTAGAGATGGCTAAACTCACCTCTTCAATTGCAGAAAGAACAATATCTGTATTCATCCATTCTATATTGACTTACAGACTTTTTGAAACAGAAAAAATGCACCTGGTTTGTGGTTTTGATTAGAAAAAAGATGAATAAAATGGATAAAAAGTGAGCTCTTTTTTGTAATCAAAATAAGCATTAATATTGCAAATGTACTTATATTTGCTGCAAAGAAATCAGAATCTTTTTTCTATTTCTTTTTGTTCTCTTTCTTTTTTAGTTTGTGTTAGTTTTTATGTTTTTTGTAAAACGTTTAATAAATTTATACACAGACAGATAGACACACAAACACACCATATTATTTCTGAGTTTCCTAAAGGAAAGGTGTATGTTTATAGGGAAGTATTGAATGAACAATGCAGGCACATCTTTATAATTCTTCTGATTTAAATAGGCCATATCTTATTCCCAACAACCAGGAGCACACAAAGTGAATGATATGGGAGGAATTTTTGGGTGTGTGTGTGTGTGTGTGTGTCTTTTTTCAATAGTTAGATATTCCTTCAAGCTTCCCATTCACCTCCAGCATATCAAGAGTGTGGAATTGTTTTGTTGCTCTGTCACATATACATTGTTCTGGACTACAGCCTGTGCTGGTTTGCCAAGAAATAATGCTGAAGAAAACCAGCTTAAAATATGTGAAGAAGTTATAAGAAAATACTGGGAGGAAAATGGAAATTAAGAATTAACACTATTCTCCTCTTAGGAGATTTGGCCAAATTTTATGATCACTAATCACAGTGAAATCACAGATGATTGTTATTGCAACAAGTTTGCAGCATTTATCAAACCAAGAGGAATTATAAAATTCTGCCACTGTAAAAAGAGTTTTCTGAAGATGGATGCCAGTCACTAGGTAATCCTACCTGATTTGATTTTAATTGACAACTAGTACAATTTCTTAAATTGTCTCCACAGTTTTCATATAAATTGTTCTGCACTGATCTCTTTAATTTTATATGCAAAGAGCTAAGTATATTTCCCTAAAGATGGAAGTTAACATTTTAACAACTAAATGTATTTTCATACATGTAGGAGTAAAATTATTAGCTTACTTCTTCCCAGCTGAAAGTCTTTGGTGCAGCTGAATACCATCTTTGCAGCAGAATAGGTCTTAATTGACATACTAGTATATCTCTCCCAACACCTGATTAATACTCTAACTTCGTTAAACATGTTTTGAATAGAAAGCAAGTTCTGTGGAGTTTTTCTTTCTTCTGGATATTTTCCTTGGTTTAGGATTCTTGAAAATGGAAGGGTTTGGATCTAATTTTGTAATCTTGAAATTGGTCTGATACAAGAACTGCCTTAATAACATTTTTGTTTTGTCCAGTGTAAATGAACCAACATAAGTAGCTAAAAAAGCAAATGAAGTTCAAATCAACTTGTGTTTTTATGGACTAATACTTAATAACTGAAGAGTGCTGGATAAATTATGCTACAGTCAAAACAGTTTTCAAGATTCTATAAACTTGTTTTTACAACATTGAGTTCACAGACAACTAAACCATCCATCAGTCAGATGTAGGAATTTAAGAAGTTGCGTTCACTCCTCAAATTTACATTTATTTTCTTGTTCTATGACTAATAAATAGTGAAAGATCTAATAAGCACGCATTTATTTTAGAAAGGTTCCACCAGTGCTTTAGAATTGGATCTGGACCTTGGTGTTCTCACTCTGTTTGAGTTTAGCAATAAGCTGATTTGTTTCGGGCTTAGCTGATTTGCTTTGTCTAAAATGTTTCTATCAGAAAAAGTGGTATTCTGATTTGTCTGCAGAACTGTTGCATCTTCATTTCTCCCATTGAGCTTTAGTGGATGTAGTTAGCATTCTGCATACAAGCAGGTCCTTCCGAAAGAATCTTAAAACCTATCTTTGCCGGCAGGCCTGGGGATGATTGTGGATTGTTGTGTGAATGATGAATGTGTGTTGGGTTTTTAGTTTTAATGCTTTTTTTGATTTGGACTTAGATTGTGAATATTGTTTTATATATGTTGTAAGCTGCTCCGAGTCTTCGGAGAGGAGCGGCATATAAGTCCAAATAAAATAAAATAAATAAATAAATAAATAAATAAACAAACACAGAAGATGACTTGGCAAAATAGATACCCAGAGGCAGGATCATGACCATACCTGATATTTGATGTACAGCTGGAAGTTAGATGATGAACAGAAAATTCATGGACCTCTATATATTACTTCACTCCTGATAAAGATAGGCCATACAATTCTACCTTGACTGATGCTTAATTTATTACGTTGTTAAAGCACCCATCAGCAATAGGTCTGTGGATAGTACATACCAATGAAAATGTAATACAAATATAGCATAAAATGAAGTATTTATGAATAAAATATTCAGATGTGTAAACAGTAAACCAACAGCACTCTCCAAAATAATAGCAGTCATGATAGGGCAATAGATAAGAGCTCTGTAAAACTTTTTTTTTTTTTTAAAAAAAGGCATTTGCTTCTTGAAAGCGTATAATGAACACACCAAGCCAATGCCTGGAATGGATGTTCTATTAACTGGGTGCTGATACTGAAAAATCTCTTCATTTTTTATCTACCCACTCTTATTTTGAAGGAGAACATAGAAAAATGTCTTTGGTGAAGGTCTTACTGTTTGGGTAAGCAAAGTTGAAGGAAATGTGCTTTCAGTTAATTTGGCCTCAAGACATTTTGGGCCTGCCAAGTTAATACCAGTCCTTAGGGCTAGGCCTAGCTAATAGCAATAGCATGTAGACTTATATGCAGCTTTACAGTGCTTTTACAGCCCCATCTAAGCAGTTTACATAGTCAGCATATTGCCCCCAACAATCTGGGTCCTTATTTTACTGACCTTGGAAAGATGGAAGGCTGAGTCAAACTCGAGCCAGTGAGAATTGAACTGAAGTGCTGGCAGCTGGAAAGTAGCCTACAGTACTGCATTCTATCCATTGTGCCACCACAGCTCTTGGCATAATAGAATTATTGTATATCAGCCAGATCTATGAATTAATTGAAGTTTCTGAACTATGTTCAAAAGCAGCCTTATGTATAGTCCATTTCAGCAATCCAGTTAGAGATTTCCATAGGGTTAATAACTGGGTCTAGCTCTCTTTCTCTTTCTCAAGGTAAGGTTGTAGCTGTTAAGAGTTATTCTGAGCCATTGAGATCATTTGTATTTCCAAGTGGCAACAATGGTTCAGGGGTATTATGTTCTTGATCTTTTAATGGGAGTATAATCACCTACAGGTTGAACGTTCCTCATCTGAGCAAATAAGCTACTGACAATCAAGATTTGTGTAGTACATCACATCTTATTAGCAACTATTCAAGTCATTATCTTGCTTAGGCATTGGTTTAGAACAGCGCCCCCCCCAACCTTTTGGACACCAGGGACCTGTTCCATGAAGAGAGGTTTTTCCATAGACTGGAGGGGGCGTGGTTTCGTGGCCACAAATGGGGCTTTGCTTGTTTGCATGGATTGATTTCTGGCATGCCGTGGCCCTGTGGTAGTCCATGGACCAGGGGGTTAGGGACATCAACTACCATTCTAGTCTTAGCTGAACAAAAGAAATAGATGAAACGTTAATTTCTTAAAGACTGAGATATCACAGGAAGCTATGCAAATTGCTATATAGTAAAAGTTAATTTGGAAGAAGTAGCATTTATGGGAAATTGCTCAAGTAAATAAAGTTAAATGTAGAATTACTTAAGGGCACAAGAGATCTCTGTAGGTGGTGGAACCAAAGAATCGTTGACAAGAGGGTCCTTGAATATAGGAGCAGAAAAAAAGGAGAAAAGGCAATAGATACTTTTGAAGGCAAATATATTCTATATTAAGACATTAGCATGATATTCATGTTTTTGTTTAAGGGGAAAATAAATTTACTCTAAAGCTTTGGTTCAGAGACATTATGACTCGTACAATTAAATAATTTTGAAGTATACCCAATGAGAACATGTGATTTACAAAAGTTATCCTATTAGTACCAAACTGCCTGTTTCAGTATTTCAGAATTTATGGCATAGGACATCAGCTAAATTTGAAATATACACGGTTCTTTTCTAATTCTACTGGTCAAGTTCAATGAGTACAATGAGTCCTAACATTTTTGTTATGATACAGTGCATCTTCATTGGCCTTGAAGTAGCCATTTTGCAAATTTTAAAGATACAAACATTTTTAAGCTACTGATTGAAATTATGTCTTTACCTTAAGGAATTATAAATATAATGAGAATATAATAATGATGGTGACGGTGACGATAACGATAACGATAACAATAACAATAATGTGGTTGAAAAGAAGAAAGTTTGCATGATTGGTGTGACTTTAGCAGGAAATAATAGAATAGAAGGCAAATAATTAGAAAAGATCACAAAGTATCAAGATATGAGAATCAAAATTAAAAGATTATGACCTAAACTGGTAGGGATGGTCCCAATGCTTAGCACTGGGTGCCATACTAAAAAATCTTGGATGGCATTTAGAAAACCTGCACATCAACATTTCCATCCTCCAGTTGTAGAAGGCAACATTTCTTACATCTGCACATATCCTACGCTAATCCATTACAATATTCTAGATTCTTGGGATGGGCTCAATGCATATGAAGGAAAACACTAGCTAAAGAACTGATAGCTGTGACTTCGCATTGTTGTGAACATATAATGATAATAATATAGATAGGTGGACAAAAAAAATCAAATCATGTCTAAACTTCCGTCTGACTGTGTGACCAACCATAATGTACCAATAGATGACAGGATAAAGATTTGAAAAGGCTGTTCCCTGGATTCATTAAGGTCAGTGCCAAAGCTGCCACTGACATTGTGGCAGATTTGATCATTTAATGTAGTGTTTTTTGGACAACCAATAGCAGTCATGTTTAAAAAAAAAAGAAAAAGGGGCTTTTATTGCTCACGGTTTGTATCCCAATGTTATTTCTCACACGTTTATTGTGCTACTTCCCTTAATTTGATTCCATGCTGAGTCCCGGTGGGATGTCTTTCAACACATTGTACTCATGATTCCAGGACTGAACTTGCAAGGGTTTCTTTTACAAATGGTTCCTAACAGATGTGCGGCACACTTTATTAACTCAAGTACCCATTAGTTGAAAATTTCATTAGTTTGGTAGAAAGGGGATCAGTTTCATCAATAGACCTGGTATGGTGGGACTCTTTGTGTCAATCTGACCCATATCAAAATGGATTATTGTTGTAAGTGAGACAAGTGACCTAATGTTCTGCCTATTATACACACATGATCCTTTTAAAATGCTAGTGTGGGAAAACTGCATACTTGAGTGAATCTCCAACACGTAGATTCTTAATAGGTGGCAGCCCTTCACTTAGCAACGTTTATTTGAGGCTATATGTGTGTATGTATGAATTATTTGGGGTACAGTTGCCAACCAAGTAACCAAGGGGAAATTAGAGCAGAGAATGAAACAGAACAATAGTTTATATTATATACACTTAAATGAAATCAGGTGGCCAGATATACTTTGTGTATACTGTAGTGCCACCATTTGACTAGCTAGAAGCATTTTACCTCAGAGTTTTCATTCAGGAAGATTTCTTCTTGTGAGACTACATTGATAAAATAATTATGCCATGTAGAACATAATTATATTGCATCACAGGTAGAGCAAGTGATGGCATTTAAAAAAAAACTACACTTGATGTAATACATTACAATATACTGCGAGTAAATTTCAGATGATAAAATAATAACAAATAGAATATAAGATAGGGTAAAAGACAGGCCACAGGATCCATATCCCCATTTAGACCTTTTTGGATCATCCATGCTTATGCAGATTTCATATATTAATTGATAAGTTACTAACGCAATACATTTTAATTTTTCTGAGATGCTTGGGAAAAATGCAATTCAGAAAATAATACAGCAGCCATTGGTTTTTCTTGTAATACTTTTTATAATTATTTTGTTCTTTGGAATAGCATTAGGAAATCCCTTTCCTGGTGCTTTGCAGTTCATTACTTATGAATGGAAGGAGACACAATGGCTCAGTGGTTAAAGATGCTGAGCTTGTCAGCTGGAAAGCCTGGGTTTGACTTAAGCACTGTGCCTGAGCTCCTGCCAGCCTAGCAGTTCGAAAGCATACAAATGCAAGTAGATAAATAGGTACCATTTTGGTGAGAAGGTAACAGTGTTCCGTGTGCTTCAGCATATAGTCATCCTGGCCAAATGGCCATAGAAGTATCTTTGCACAATGCTGGTTCCCTTAGCTAAGAAATAGAGATGAGCACTGCTTTCTAAAGTCAGGCATGAATGGGCAGGGGAGACCTTTACCTTTTATCTATAAATGAAATCATATTTAAACAATGATCCAATGAAAACATTACAGATAGACTGCTTTAAACCAAGCTTAGTGAAGTTACTTGGTCTGCAACTAGTTCAGCATTAGCACCCAGAACCTCTTGAGAAGCTAGAAAGAAGAACTTCCCAGCATTGCTTAGCCTGCTAGTACCACCTTGGAATCAGCTGTCCATCAACAAGAATGGTGATATGATCAAGTTTCCCCCAATTGAGCTTTTGTGATCCCTTTGAGATCAGCAAAAATGGTGCTAGCTAGAGAGAACGTCCAGTTTACATTGCCCTTTATAGTGTTGACAATTATTTATGTATTGTTTTTCTTCAAAAGCTGAAAGTGTTGTGTGATTCTCGTTCACCACTTTAACTTCAGAGTATCTCTGTAGATTCAGCTGACTGGCCTGAGCTAATTCAGAAATCATTATGGCCAAATAGATGCTTAAACTTGGGTCTCCCAAGTCTTAATCCAGCACCACATTCACCACTGTTTCTCAGTGTAAATTTATTTCAAAGGTGAGATGTTATATTTATTTGAAGTTATTGAGAACATGATGCACAGTGGAAGGGATGGAGACAAAGCCCTCACTGGGGTAAACAGCATCTTTATATCAAAATAGCTTTCTAGCCAGCCTTTATAACCAAATACTGGCTTCCACTTCAAAGTGGAATATGAAAAATGTTTAATCCCACCTCCATAATATATCTTATCTATTATTTTACAGTTAGATGGACAAGGAAGAAGGTGTCTTCTGAAAACATGGGTTGAAACATCGTATTTCATTTTTGTGAAAAGGATGGAACTTGTGGAGATGGCTAAATTAACTTCTTTGATCAGAGAAAAAAAATCTACATTTATGACTGACTGAAAACCCTTTACAGGTAGTCCTTGACTTATGACCATTCATTTAATGATTATTTGAAGTTATAATGGTGATGAAAAGAGGGACTTACAACTAGTCTCCACACATACTGTATGAACATTGAAATCCCTGCTTTCCCATGGTCATCTGATAAAAATTAAGGCCCTTGGCAACCAGCATGTATTTATGATGATTGCAGCATCCCAGGGTCACATGATTGCTATTTGTGATCTTTCCAGCCTGACTTCTGACAAGCAAAGTCAGTGGGGGAATCCAGATAATGACTGTGGGACTCGCTTAACAACTGTGGCAAAAAGATCCAAAATTGGGTGCAATTCACTTAATGACTGCATTGCTTAGTGACAGAAGTTCCAATCTTGATTTAGTTGTAAATTAAGGACAGTTTGTATAGAGTTTTTATATGGAATGGGAAAAAATGTACTTATAATTTGTAGTTTTGATGATTAGTAAAAATGAATAGAAAAAAGTGAGCTTTTCTTTTTGTAATCATAGAGTAAGAGATAATTTTGTAATTGTACTTATATGTGCTTCTTCCTATTTCTTTTTATTCTTTTTGTACTTTTTCTTTCTTTCTTCTTCTTTTGCTTTTACTTTTTAATAGTTTGTGTTAGATTTTATGTTTCTTGCAAAATATTTAATAAAACTAGATATTAAAAAATAAATATCATCTTTCCTACATATACTGTATGACAGAAGAAGAGTTTCATTTTAACAGATTCCTCACTGGTAATCATGTACAAACCAGTACTTATAGTTTAAAAGGAAGAGTTAAGTGTCTAAACTTTCAGTCTTGGAATTGTATAGCAAACTAGTATTTCCTTAAATCCCAAGTTTATTCATAATGAAAGATAGGAATCAGTGAATGTAAAACTAAATTCTGATTATTCTTATATGGAGAAGAATGGAGCATTTTCAATATTCCTACTTGTATATACAACATCAAATTATTGTTTGATGTTAATCCAGCCACCCAGAACTCTTAATTGAAGAAGAAAGATGTAGAAACTATCAGAATGAATAGTTCAATTAAAAGACACATACACATATTTTTATTAAAATTACATAATGTTTTTATTCTGACGTTAGAAAGAAGAGATAGGAGGAGGAAGCCTATTAGTCTGAACTCTAGTACGTACATAACCTTCTAACAAAACATGAAACAAAATAAATAATGAAGCCCAAATATTTTGCTATCAGAAAAGATAAATTTCAATCTTGTGGGGAAAAGTTTGTAAGCCTTACTGTAAGGATGTCCTGCATCTTTAAATACTGAGCAACAGGTTATGAATTTGCTTATGAAACACTGCATTTTTCTGAAGATGCAGCACTAATGCAATAAAGACCAATAGCAGTATGAACTGCCATAACATGTGTATAGAACAAAGAATTCATTTCAAAAATTGCCAAGGCTGACCTTGGAGAGGAATAAGAATGAAAACATTGCACAAGATGAATAGAAGTATATAAAAAAATAATGGCACATGTTCAGAAAAATATTAATTTGGTTAATAAAGAAAAAAATATTTTCACAAGTCTGGTGCTGGACCTTGATAGAAGAAAGAACTGTTTGGGGGCAGAAATAAAGCAATGGCTGTTTTGCATGCAAAATAATCTGAATCATTTTTATTTTCTTAGAATGCATAGATTCCATCCCCATATTTGTCTCCAGTCTCCTTTTTTTTTCTTCCTTTATGTATGCTTGTTATATTCCCAACTGAAAATTATTTATAACTTACATTCTTTAATTTAGTGTGACCTCTATCTTATTCTGCAGAATTACAAATATTTATTAAGATCAGTTTACAAAATATATTGAACAACAAGGGGCCAGATGGGCTCTGAAGCCAGTGGAAAACCTTTCATTAGCAAACTGGATCATGATCTAGCTCCCACAAGTAAACTTGTAATAAAGGACGATAAAAGGAAATAAATGTATTCATTTATTGATTTTGCAGAGGAATACGCTGACTCACCGATTATTTAGTTTTCATATACAACAGCTTAAAATAGTTTACTGATGGTGCAGAAATTCAGATTGCTGCCTTTAAATATGTGATAACAATTTGTACCATTTTTTTCCCGTGAGTACATCTGTACATTTTGCTTGATCTGTTCCACAGTCAGTTGCCCAACATAAATTTACAGATCCATTAAATTTTGCTGCTGACCAATTTTTTTTGCGGTGTTTAGATCATTGCATTGCCAGAATAGTTTGTTGCTGTTGAAGATCTTCATCGCTTAATGGGCCTTGATAAATCGCCAACGAATTAAATGGTTTTGGTATATCTATTCTGAGCTCTCCTTGGCGAACAGCTATGTAGGGCCTCAGAGCATCGGCTGTCACTTTCTCAAGCCAATCAAGTAGCTTTTGGAGATATTGGAAGAATGTAGTATACTTCTCAATTGTCAAGTCAATCAATCTTTTTGTCTCACTGATGAGCGTTTCATAAGAGTTGAAAAGGTGGTTGTATGTCTCCTGCAGCTTTGCCTTGACCTGTTTGTTTTGTTCAGCGGCGCTCTGTTTTGCCACTTTAGACCAATACTGGATCTTTTCATGTGCAGTTTTGGAAAACTCAGCAAGTTTTTCTTGGTTCTCTAAAACTTCTTTTGCTTGGTCTGTCAGGTTTGTGACCAGGTCAGCAGCTTCATTTATCCATTTGGTGTGCCACTCTAGTATAGTATTAAAAAAAGTCTTCAGCCAATTTATAAATTTTTCTTCCACTTCATAATATTTGAGAGACCATCCAACTGCATTTGGGTCAAAATATTCCTTCCTCAAATCTCTTATGCTATATAGAAGTTCTTCTAACTTATTATAAATGTCAGAGAAAATATTCTGGATAATGTTTTCAATGCGAGGAGAAAAATATTTTACATCACCTGCTAAGCTATTCAGTGCATTCAAGAACTTTACAAACAGTTGTTTTGTTTGTTCTTTCAGATGGTCATAGTTTTGAGCTTGCAAATTTTTGATAAGCTCTTCTATCTTTTGGAAGACTTGCTGAATTCTTTCCTTTAGGTCTCTTAGATGTTGTGCAAAGTTAATGTCTCGGAGACCATCAAATATCTGACTAACTTTCTTTTGGACATGGGTTAAAAATGTTTTGATTTCTGCAAGTATGTCACTACCTTTGATTATCTCAGAGGAAGCTGGGATTTTAATTTCTGCTTCATTGACAAAGGCAATCAAAGAATCAAAATATTCCTGCACTCTTGTAATGGACTGATCTACAGCTTTTGCTACTTTTTCAGTAATTATCACATATAGTTCTTCACCAGTGTGCTTCTCAGGAAGGCCTGGTACCTGGAATTTTGTTACCTTCAAAAATTCAATGGCAGAATCAATAAGATGTTTTATCTGTTTATGGTATTCAACTATAGAATCCATTATGGCATCAAAAAATTGGGTTCTGATTTGGTCATACTCTATTTGGCTAGCTTGATCTGCAGCTTTATGGTATAGTTTTTGGGATTCTGTCTTAATCTGTTCATATTTTCCTGTGACCTGATTAGTTACTTCATGAAGCTGTTGTTCTAGTTCACTGATACTGTTTACTGTGTTCACATATGTTCGGTCAATATTACTTCTCAGAGTATCCTTCAGTTTTGAGGCAGCAGAGCTGATTTCCATGCCTGTATGTTCACGGTGGTACTTGTTAGCAGTGTAGTACAAAGCATCAGCCATTTTAGGCACTTTCTCTTTTAAGCCTTCAAGTAACTGTGTGACAGCATCCTCTTTCCAGTTGGTTTTGATTTGAATCAATTCTGGATTTTTGAAGGATATTTCACTTTTTAAGATCTCCACTTCATTCTGAGGGTTAGACTGTAAACATAAAATATTTTTTTATGAAGGATTATTTGCTACTTTGTTATGGAACAACACATTTACTCCCTTTTACATTAAATGAAATCAATTATATTTGGGCTGTAAAACAGTAACAGGTTTATAGTCTCTTGAAGGCCTTTGAAATGAAAAAGTGCAGTATATAAAAATATAAGTGAAGTGTACACCTTGTTGTACAAGTATTTCCTTTCAGAGCAATCTTCCACCATAATAGGGTGATTCCTAATTTTATTTATTAATTCATACAGAATTGTTAAAAAAATTTAATGTATCATTTCATTAAAAATACTCAAATGATTCAGTTTCTATCTTAAATCTTTGGCCCAGCCCACACTTGTCATTTAGTGTTATTTACAATTTGATTTTAAATCCAAAAGCTAATGGCAGATATGATGGTACTGATAATTAGCATAATTGCAACAGAACAAAAGGGAGAGGTACCTTAGGACCTTTTATTTATTTATTTGTTAAATTTGCCACCTATCTGCCAAGAATCTTTTAAATGGATGGATTGGGCCTAATCAGTCAACGTTGCTTTAACGTGTGCTGCCCCATGAATCCCAGCGGCCGGTTAGGGCCCACAGAGTCGGCCTTCTCCAGGTCCCGTCAGCCAGACAGTGTCGCCTGGTGGGGCCTAGGGGAAGAGCCTTCTCTGTTGCGGCCCCGGCCCTCTGGAACCAACTTCCCCTGGAGATCCGTGTCGCCCCCACCCTCTCCGCCTTTCGTAAATTACTTAAAACACACCTCTGCCGGCAGGCTTGGGGCAGTTAACATCTTGCCCCTAGCCAGTGTATGTCTGTGTGTATGTTGAATGATTGGTTTTTCTTTTAAATTAGGGGTTTTTATATATATGTATTTTTAACTGTTGATTTCTATTATGTTGTGAGCCGCCCTGAGTTCTCTGGAACAGGGCGGCATAGAAGTCAAATTAATAAATAATAATTTGTTGTATCTCATTTCATATTAATGAGCGTTGGGTTTTTACAAAAAAGAATTCTTAAACATCTCTACTTGAAATTACAGGTGCTAGTTCTGTTTCTATTTTTCAATCTTTTAAACAAATGATAATAACAAACTGAAGTAAGTACACCACACATCTGATATAGATGTATTACAAATGCCCTTAAGCACTGAGTGGGGGAAAAAAGCGGTTTGGCTACAGTGTTCATTCACTCAGATCTATTTAAATAGATCTTGAACTGCAGCATCATATCTCGCTTGTTCATATTTGTATTTGATTGAAATAGACCTGTAGTGGGATTGAGTAGTGTGCTGCATAACTAATAATTGGAGGAAAAGTTGCGCAGATGGCTACACTTCATATCGCTATCAATACTGATAGTCAGTTTTGAGAATACTTATGCATTCCTTGATTAGATCAATATTCAGGTATTTGAATGTTTAGTTGATGCATATGTTTATATATGTATTTTATACACATATGTATTTATTGTACATGCACATGAACACAATATTATGGACTTATTCTTACTCAGTATGCCTTTTGAATTAATCAATCTCTATATGTCAACTACATGATAGTAATTGAATACAAATGGGGAACAACAAAACATTTCACTGCCCTCTAATTGTGGAGGTTTTGATAGGGTTGTTGATTAAGGGAACATTTAAGAATAAATTAAAGGAAATTCTACTATAGTGCCTAAGTGTTGACTTTGCAACAGGATTCTGAAAAAAAAATCTTTGTGTAAGGGAGGACAAATCAAAGCTGCAGCTAAGGGAAAATCCAGCCTCCAGTAGGGGCTTGAATGACTAATTGAAGTTAGGTCCCACTGAAGTCAGTCCAACTTGGTCAGAATAAAATTGAAGGTCATTTGAACTATGGAGCATAGTCTTAATTTTAATCTTGCCTACCCGAGTTTGGTAGAAGATCTTGCTGTTGAGAATACTGGAATCCAGGCTGATAAGAAAACGAAGAGTACCAGCCGAAGAAGATGATATCATTGTAGAAACTCTTGAATCATGTCCCTGGTAGCGCATTTGGACATCTGTGAAAGTTGGACTAGTGATGTCCAGGGATGCTTTGTCCTGAACAATTCTAAAAGAGGCACAAAGTAATCACAGGATAAATTAATTGCTCATTCATACAAAGTAGCACTTTTTTTAAAAAAAAAAAAGGCCTATTACAAATGACTTATTGATGCTCAATTTCTTTGGAATGGCCTACTCAAAGTCTTAGCTAGCACCAACTCTGAAGTATGTTCAGCATCAACAGAGCACAGTATTTGTGTGTGCCACTTAAGTGCTATTTAAATATTCTATCTATAAATATCTAGGGAGAGCGTTATTTGATTGATTTTAATATTGATTAGTTCTGCTGTTTTATTGCTGCTGGATGGTTAGATACAAGCTGAAACCATGCATTCATGACATATGCATATTTTGTCAGTAGCCAGTTCTTACTGTTTCAGGGCATTTTTTTCCACAGTTGGTAAGACAGTTTGGCAAATGCTGGGTGCCCACCTTGCAAAAGGATACATTCAGCTTGTTAGTTCAAAGTTAGTTTAATCTAGTGGTTAAGGCACTAGACTAGAAAGTGGGAGACCATGAGTTCTAGTCCTGCCTTAGGCATGAAAACTATCTGTGTGACTGGGTCAGTCACTCTCTCTCTCAGCCCAACCCACCTCACAGGGTGGTTGTTTTGGGGGCAAATAGGAAGAGAAAGTTGAGTTAGTTATGTTTGCTGCCTTGAGTTATTTATAAAAATAATAAAAATGGGGTACCGGTAAATAAATAAAATAAGTTGCAGTGGGATTTGAGATGGTGAGCTGAAGCAAACTGACACCCACCATGAAGATGAGGCACGACCACGAACGTGAAGCCAAAGAACAGCAACGCAGCTCACCATTTCAACCCCCCTGCAACTCAGACTAAGCTGAGCACAACAAAGCCCCCACCCAAACAGAACACTTCCCCATCCAATCAGAGCACAGCCAACTCCCCATCCAATCAGAGCACAGCCAAGCCCCTAACCAATCAGAACACACCTCCACCCAATCAGAACACAGCCAAGCTCCCACCCAATCAGTTCATACCCCCACTGGCAGTTAAAAGGAAGAAACAGCTACAATCATACATTGCTCCTAGAAGCACAAAGCCGAAAGCACCAGCCTGAAGATGACAAATGGGACTTCGTCAAAACGTCGCCAAGACATTCCAATTTTACGCAGGAGAAAACCCGAATAACCAAAGACCTACATACAAACACCCGCGAAAATCTCAGAAAACATTTGTATGTATGTATGTATGTATGTATGTATGTATGTATGTATATATATATATATAATTTTCAACCTATTTGGTCAAATTTCCTTCAGTTTTTCTATCAACGATTTTATATATTTTCATGTAATTTTAAAATATTTCTGATAAAACAGATCATATTATATATTGTATTAACATAATGGAAAAATAAGATTCAAAACTCTTCTGAATTATTAAATGGCATGACTGAGGTGACAATGTTATGCAGACCTTGAACTGATACGATGGAAATAATAATTTAAAAAGTCAACATGGGACAATATTTCAGATAGCTACGATTGAAGCTCTATTATTCAGTCAAAGACAGTTAAAGGGAAAGTTTTGGTGGTGTTTTATAAAATTTTAGTAGATCAAATGCAGTTCTGCTGGGAAAGAAGCCCGCTAAATATCCTCATTACCAGTTATAAGCACAACCCTGCCTTTAAGCCCTTGACTTTCAGCAATTTGTTTAATGGCTGTTCAGAGTTACAAAGACACTGAAAAAATTGACTATGACCATTTTTCACACTTGCGACCATTGCAGCATCCCCGTGGTCATGGGATTAAAATTGGGATGCATGGCGATTGGTTCATATTTATGGTAGTTCAGTGTCCTGGGGTCATGTGAATAGCATTTGCGATCTTCTGACAAGCAAAGTCTCCCTTATATAACACTGCTCAATGGATTAGGATTCCCCATTTATGGCATATAGTTTCATCTATAGATTTGCTAACGTAAAGAATATATTTAGGATATAATCTGAGTCAGATCAGAGGTTTATATTTCCAAGCTTTTGGGCTCATGCTGGAGCTGATCCTCAGGGAATTTCTTTCTCTCCAGAATGTGTGTACTGGTTATAAGTGTTTATTATATTTATATGGTATCTGGTTGTGTGTGGCTTTTACTTATTATTTAGGATGTTGATGGCTGGCCATTAAGTCATTAATTCCTGTTTCCTTATGCGGGCATGTCTCTTAAGTACCTGGTAGGCTGGTGATAAATCAGCACTCCCATTGACAAGGGGCCTGTTTTCCAGGCTTCAATCATTTCTCCTCAAGAAATGTGCAGAGTGGGCACATTCATTGACTCAGATTGGATCCTGCAATATTATCCTGTGATAATATTTGCCTTCATTGGTGAGAATATATTTACCTGTCACCTTCTGTAATGTAGACAGCTTTATATTTTCCACTTAGCTCAGGATGAGCTAAATCATACTGTCTATTTAGTGTGAAACGGTTACCTTCATATTGGTAGGTGGTTACACCTAGAAAGAAAAGGTTTCAAATGGGTGAAATTGGATCTCACAAATTTAGGATGATACATACACTGATTTCATAGACATTTGAACAGTGTCCTTGAGATTTTTTTTTGTTTAACCATTACCTTCGATTAATAGAACAGTTTTTACTGTTAATTCTTTAGTTCTAAAGTAGCTGTTATAACAACTGCACACAGCAAAACTAGTCTCATGAATTCAGGATTACTTCCTTGGTCTAATCTCTTTTCACTCATGTATAAAATCCAGATGGATTTCAAACTCTCCACATTACTTTGCCTCATCTTACCTATGTTACAGTTTAAAGTAGCAAAAGTTCCTTCAATTCACTTATCTTAAATTCCAATCAATTATATCTAATTCAAAGATAAAACAATATAAAATATAACACGAATATTCTTACCATCTAAATCGTATTCTAGAAACTGCAATGGTGAATTTGCAGTAAAGTCAATGGAATGTTCAAAAGCTTCCTTTGTGTTCTTCAGATCTGTTTTCCAGGTAGCACTGTACAATGGGGAAGTGATCTTGAAAGAACTAGACAAAGCTCCAAATTTGGGGAGGTATATTCCAGCAGGTAAAGTAAATGTGAAAACTGGTATTTCAATCTGCTGTTGAGGAATTGTAATTGTAGGCAAATCAAAATCAGCTATCTTGTTGACTACAGCATCCAGATCAATATTTATGTTGCCAAGAAAAAATCTCTTTGGAAGAGTAAATTGGGGTATTGTTACAAGCTTGGGGTGCTTGGGAACTGTTAGCTCAAAGTATGGAATTTTATTTTTTCCCAGATTATTGTATTTGGTTATTTCATCAAATTGCATTTTTGGTAGCAGAGGAAGGTTGATATCAAATGATGTATTATTCACCCTTTCAAGTACATTGAACTCATGTAGACCAATGGTGAAAACTACAACATGAATACCTACTGCTTCAATTGCAGGAAACTTGATTATAGATCTATCTGCCAGTTGACTGATATTTATAGGGAAAAAATACCCATCTTGATTTTTTGTGTATACTATATTCGTTGATGCATTTAGGAATTGCTTCTCTTCAGGTCTAGTGGTCAGATCTAATTTTAAGATGTGCCATAAACTCCTTTCATAAACTGGCAATATAAACTCTCTGAGGAAATTGATGTGCCCTCCCAAAGATGCCGACAAGCCAACTCGAGCTTCTACATTATCATTTGCTAACTCCAAGTCATGTCCAAGGAAAAAATTAAGGATTTGGTTTTCACTCATCCAGCTAATTTTTTGATTTCCATTATTAACAGTCAGTGAAAATGCTTGATTAACAGAAGTCTCCTCAAGGAAATTATTTGGTTGGGCAACTTGTATCTGAAGAGCTGCTGACATGATATCAGAAGCTAGTTCCAGAGTTACTTTGCAGATTTGATTTCCTCTAGTTCTAAGTAATGGGAAATAATTTAGATAGTTTTCTCCACTATGGTCCCATAAAGCATAAAGATGATTGGTAGATACTTCAATGGCAACATTTTCTTTTGCATCAAAATTCCAGAAGTCCACAGAATTTGAACCAGTTTCAAACTTCATAGCTGATCGAATACCTTTAGAATTTAAGTAAGTATTTGCTTCATGAACCAACTTCCCAGAAAATGGTTTCCCTTCATAAAAATCACCATTGATAAAACCACTGGTTGATGTATCAACTGATATATAAGATATAATACTTTCTAGCTTAGTCTGATGGACAACTGCTCCTTTAGCATTGACATAATTGGTATCAACATCATAATTTAAATTTATTTTTGAAGATATTATTGGCATTGTTTTGGCATTTCCTTTAAGCTCCTGCCCATAATTTACTTTCAAGCCTGGTGCCATAATCTTGGCTGTGGTTACTACTAAAGCTTCTATGTTTTTCTTTGTGAAACTGATAGTGCTGTCGTGATTTCCTTCTACAAATTTGTTTTTCAGGGATAATGCAGTTGCTAGTTTCAGACCTCTCTTCCTTGTGATGCTTGTTGTTGCAGCCAGCTGATATTGTAGAGCCTCAATTACAGAAGTGGAGGAGGAACTCAATCGAGCAATAATATCAGATTGGTTAAAAAAGCCAGCATTTGTATTCAGGGTAATCATGCTAGATTTAAATGAGAAATCATAGGTAATATTTCCAAAGGCTGGAATATAGATCTGGTTTGGCAGTGGGCTTACTCGATAGTTGGGAAGCTTCAGTGTTCTCAGGCCTTGGGGAATATGAAGGACTGATAGCTCCAGTGATGGAAGAACTACTGTATATGATGGCATTGAATACTGAACAAATGGAACAGTGAAGCCTGGCGTCCTCATTTCTTTTGGAAGCACATAACCAAAGGTTGGGAGCTCTGCGGTAAAGGGAGAGACTTCAATATTTAGCAGGGGAATGGTGTAGCTTGGAATTGTGAAGATTTGCGGACTTTGGTTTACTGAAGTATCCACTTTGTATTTATCAAACTTGACCTTGGCTTGGTTATATGATTCTGTCAGAAATGCTAAAGTATGGTCTCTATTTCTTTCAAAATATTTGTTGAAGTTCACTATATAAGAATTGAGAGTTTTGTGCACTCTGTCTAAAGGAATTGGAAATGAGTGTACATCTTTGTTCTTCTTGTACTGAAGTTTTACGTTTAAATCAAATGATTGTTTTGGAGTTTTCAGTAACCCTTTCAGGCCTGTTTCTTCCCACAGAGAGTATGCTTGCACTTGAGGTGTCTTGATACCAAGGTAGGGAACAAATTGTTCAGGAAATGAAATAGGAATATTTAGGAATTCCAAGTTAGCATCACCATTCATGGATATAATAGCTTCAGTGCTATCTTCATTATTACCAGCAGACAAGTTATGAGTGTATCTATATTGGTTAAATCTTCCCTCAGCTACCCAGCTAACTTGTTGAGTGGAAGGACTGAGCACCAAGACGTAGTTATTTAGAGATTCAATTTTTCCAACTATTTTGAATGGTAAGCTAACTTTTAAATTCATATTGTTATTAGCTGATGCTTTAATTTCAAATGGTTGTACTGAAAAGGACACATCATTATTTATTGTCCCAGAGATGCGTCCAATCACCTTAGCATTGTGTGTACCAGACAGTTCCATTTTCAGCTGTACAAGGTTCCCTGTACCTTGAACATTTAAAACACTCTGTCCAAGTTGTGGAGACTCAACTGTAGACTCAACCTGAAGCTTTGAAGAACTTGGCAAGTTGTATTCATACACCATTCTTTGGTTGACTCTTAGGTACTTAGCATTTATCCTGTTTTCTGCTATAAATGCAGCTGTGGATCTCTCTATCGTAAAACTGACTTTTGATTCATGGGTTCCTTCATCAGAGTAATTACGAGCAGTCCATTTCCAGTCCCCTTTACCAGTGGAAGTAACTGATATATGTCCAGCTTCCAATGCAGTTTTTATTTCATTGCTTAACTCAGCTTGGCTAGTGAACTGGGCCTTTAGAATGTTGAGCCTATGTGTATAAAGGGTCTGGCTGTCCATGGAAATGATCTTGTTTAGGTTGACTGTTAGTTTGTTATGTAGTTCTATAGCATTACGTGTAGTCCGGAAGCTGGCTGTTGTTTCAGCATTTCCTTGAACAGATGCTGTCAAAAACACGACTTCACTTCCATGATCGGCTTTAAGGTACAAGTGGGTGAACTTCAGGTTTTCTTTTAGAATTAACTTTTTCAACTTAGGTGCCAAAAGATGAGTATTTGCAGTTAGGGTGAAAGCAAGGTAGTCAATTTTGGATACGGCAATAGCTGAAAGAGAGGCTACAAATTCTGGGCTGTGGGGATGAGCTGTTACATTCTGAAAACCAGCATTAGTAGTCAGTGTGAAGAAGGGAGAAGTAATTCTGCAAGTACCAGACAGCTTTCCAAATGTAGGGATAGTTACAGTATGTGGGATACGTGGTAACTGGAATTCTGGAATCTTTATATCTGGAAATTGAAATTCATTTAAGTCCAGCTTTGGAATTAATAATTCAGATATTTGTAACTGCAGTAAATTAATTTCAGGTAAAGAAAAGTCTGAAAAATAAAGATCCTTGATTTTTATTTCTTGAAAGTATATATCAGTTGCTGGCAGCTGAAAGTCACTTGTCATTATTTGATCTATTATCCTCACAATCTTCAGTTTTATTTCATTAAAATCAATTGTATAGGAGGGAACTTTAATAGTATTTAGAATGGTAAATTCAGGAGTAGTAAATCTAATTGGGATTCTGATTTCATTTAATTTCTTGAAATTTATCTGATAAGAAGGCACATGAAGGTCTGTTAGTGGAATAATAAAATCTGGAGTTTTAAATGTTGCATCCTGTAAGGCTTGGAGACTGACCTCAAAAGCTGGTATGTTGATTATGCCTAGTTTGATTGAAGGAACAATAAAACCAGTTTTAACAAACTGGTTCAGACGGTCAGTCATATTTTTTATATTGTATTTCTCTGCTAAAACACTAATCTTCTTTGAAGTAATGTCCCATTTGTCAACTAGAAAGGAGACTATGACCCTGTATAGCTGACTTACTTTGTGAAGGAATCTTTGGCATTCTGCTGGAATGTCCATTTGGTAAATTCTTTTGCGTGCATCTTCCAGAAAATCACAGATCTTACTTTTTAATTCATCGATTGCTGTAGAGCTTATAAGATCATTGAGCCAGTTAACTGTTGCAGCAAGTCTACTGTCTTTCAATTTGTCAATATAATGAGAAACCACAGTATAGACCTCTTTGATGTATTGTTTTGCAGCTTCTATTTTTTGTGGTAGCTCCAAAGCTTTAATTTCCTCATTGATTTTTTGAGTTGCTTGCCGAATTTTATTGTTTGTTTCATCTACAAATTGGTTGTAATCAAAGGATTTCAGCTTCTTTATCATGGTATCAAGGAAGTCATTGATACCATCCACTAGCTTTTTATAATCAAATGTTTGGAGCTTCTTAATGGCATCATCGATAAACTTCAAAATTTGATTGAAGAATGGTTTTATGTCAATTTGTTTCAATGTGTTAGTTAATCGCTGAACTGTTTCTGTGATTTTCTGTTGTTTATATAATTCTATCACCTTATCCATTAGAACTTTGGCCTGCTCATCAATATTATATTTTACAATAAGCTCATGCATGCGGACTCTGAATGCATTGATCTTCTCAGATATTTCATAATCTTCCATAAAATTTAAAAGGATATTTTTGATTTGTTCAAGGAGTTGGTTTATTTTTTCAAATGGAAATTGTATTTTTAACTTTTCTATAAGTATTTTAGTGTCAATTGTCTCTATCTGCTGCTTCAAAGTTTCTGCAACATGTTGGGCATCAAAATTCTGAATCTGACTCTTCAGCTGATCAAGTTTTTCTTGTATCTGAGCTCTGATTTTGTATGTAGTATCCACATTTTGAACCCAAGCAGCAGCATTGCTTCCTATCTCGCTAGGGTCATACTGAGAAATAAAAGCCTGGAGTTGTTGAATTGTGCTGATCATTGTCACACTGATTTCATATTGGTCATCTAGAACTTTTATTTTTTCAACAATTTTCTCGATAAGTTGCATGATAGCTGGTCTTAAGTCATAATTCTCCTTCATATACTTTTCAGTTTCAGTCAGAAATACTTGTAGCTGAGTCAAAGCTTTTAGAAGATTAGCTTTAGCATTTTCCAATGTGTTTTGAAGGTCCTCAACTGTTATGCTATAATCTTTTGTGAAAGCATCCAAATTCTCTTTCAGTTTATTCACTTTACTTTCCAGATCAAAAGAATTCACATAGTCATTCACTTGCTGGGAAAACTTATCTAATGCTATTTTGTATTTTCTCATAAGCTGATCTATATTGATGTTCTTTAGATTCTTCTGAATGGACTTCATTGCAGTTAAGATGGAACGTCTGAATTGCTCATAATATGCTGGAAGTCTTTCCAAGAAAGGTAGATTGATGACATGCATGTCTGCATTTTTATCATATTTGAGAGAAAGAGAGAGGCCAAACTCTTGAGGCTCAGCTATATTTTCTCTTAAGTCCAGAGCATCAATTAGATTAAGTCTTCTATCATTTGTGAATGGTATCTTCATAGGAAAGTCTAGTGCAGAAAGATCAGCTAAAGTTTGTCCAGTCAACTCCAGACCAATATTTTCAGCATTGTTAAACATATTAATGTCTTGGGTATGTACATGGTTATTCAGCTGACTCTTCATTTTCCAAGCACTGCTTTGTTCAGATGGAGTTAAAACAACAGTGACTTTGCTATCCAGTCCAGTATTATATCTTTCCCGAGAATTGATGTTGTGGTTGGTTGATCCCTGGTAATCATGGGAAAAGGCAATAGCAAGAGGTTCTGCTTTTAGCAGGAATTTGTTGTACAGTCGACCGGATTGTTCTCCCAATTGTCCATCTCCATTAGTATGCATATCAAAAGTGACTGTAAATGGGGCAGCCACAGATCGTATTTCATTAGAAAAGGTTAAGAATTTAGAATCACAGTTTGTGTTGACATTGATTGTAGAAGAGAGTCCTGCAACATTTAAGTTAACTTTATGGGTAACAGCTGCACCCTGAATACTTGCAGCTGTGTCTGTCTTCATATGTGCGGCCAGATCTCCATAAGTAAAGATATAGGTATGCTTTATCTCATTGCCACTATACGTGCCTTTAATATTACCATCCAGATTTATCTTCAAGAGCTCAAGCTGCAAGCGGGCTTTGTTGTTTACATTGGCACTGCTGTATTTCAAATCATTGTTCAAGTTGGCTGTGAGGGAAGAGGGCTGTAGTTGCAGGTCCACATGATGTTTGTGGAATACGTCTGGGTTAATAGTGTGATCCAAATTTGAAACATAAGTCAAGGACAACCCTACAATGTTCAGCTCATGAGTGTGTTCAAACTGCATTTCTTTGTGTGACCCTGTCAAACTATTTGAAAATCGGAGTTCTCCATTATTTACTCTGAAGTTCAAAATATTTTTGCTGTCCACTTCCAAAATGCTTCCTTGATATGTGCTCAACAGTGCTATTTCTGTGAGAGCTAGTTTCCCATCCAAGCTGAATCTGGCATTATGCATCCCTGCTCGTCCATTGGTATCAATCTTCATAGAAGCACCGGAAATGCCAATTCGTGCATTCATTTCATTCTCAAGGATCAGTAAAAGAAGCTGCAGTTTTGTTGTTGCACTGCTCACCAATCCATCCTGTTTAATACTTAGAGCAGACTTATGTTCTGCTTTGTTTCTTTCATTTTCCCATGACAAGTCACCAATCAGTTCAACACCTTGGTTATTAACAGAGCCTGATACCAGGGCGTAATATAAATTTTTAAAGTAAGTGGCCTTTGATTCAGAATGAAGGATAGCCTGCTGCTTGTCTAGAGTTAAATCAAACTTATTGTTTATCAATAAGTTTGTATAGGTTCCAGTTGCCTCTGATGACAGTTTCAGCTGGCTGTTTTGATATCTTAAGGAAACCTTATTAGTCAGAACGTAATTCTGTATGTTTGTGATAGAGTTGATTGTCCATGCATCTTCAGTAATTTTTTGAATCATCTGGTTACTAGCCCCAAACAAGGAAGAATCAAACTTGAGGGTTGAATCCCATACCAAATCGAGACTCTTCTTCTTAGAGGTGATAGATTGTAAATATGTTGTTTTGGCAAATAATGTAGCAACATTCAATTGGCCTTCTAGATTGGTAATACCAACATGTGAATAGTCATCCTCTGTGGAATCCTGGTGGGCAGACAAGGAAAACATAACTCCGACGGGGCTGGAAGTCTCAAATGTCATGGTGTATTTGACGGTGGGATTGAGTCCATATCTGTTGACCTTGCTGAATTTAAAATTGGAATTGACGAGGCTGTGACGCAGTGAGTTTTCATAATCACAGGTAAGTCCGTTTCCGTCATAACTTGCTTCTGCCTGACCTGAAATAAAATGTGGGAAAAATAACATTAATAACTTGAAGATGTTAAGTAACTTGAGCTACTGTGATTTTTTAAATGATTGCTGTCTTCATTCATAATTCATGAATTCTGTAATCCAGATAGTTAAAATGCAAGAAGTATGCTTGTATACTTGAAAGTAAGTCATGCTGTATTTAAGGGACCTTACTCTGAGTAAGCAATAACTGACTTGAATAAGACTATTTCTTTTTCTTTTACCTGTAGTGACTATATGGAAAAGGAGATGCAGCTTATTTGGCAAAATTTTCAGAAGTGGTTTCAAATTGTCCTCTTTCTACAACTCAGAAGTAATGACTGACTAAACATTACCTAGCTGCCTTTCTAAGGCAGGATTAGAACTCGGGCTTCCCTGCTCCAAGTCCAGCAACTTAAACATTAGATCCAAACTAGCTCGCTGAGTGGGATTTATAATAGATTATATTTATAGTAGAATATTTGGGCATTACTCTTTTTTAAAAGTCATGTGAAGATTGCTTGGAAGTTTCAATGAAAACTAAACAATAATGTTAATTTAATTCAGTGTATGAAGCCAGTTATAATTTGTTTGACATTTTAGCATGTGGGACTGACTGGATGTTAGCTGTAGCAAATTATAGATGAAAGCAACTTCCTTTTAAATCTATAGCATTTACTTTCTTGCAAAATACAACATTTTTAAACCTGGTGATCATACATTGCGGTAGAAATACTTTTGCCTGATCTCTTTTATATATTCATAAACATATAGAAGCAAGTAAGCAATTGCAGCATATAGCTGGGCACTGGAAATAAAAGTTCAATCAATGTTATATAATAAATAGTGAGGTAGGTAATATAATACATGCTTAATTAATCTGCTTTTATAACACCAATTGATGCTTACCTTGTACATTATACGAAAGTAAGTCCAAAACAGAATCAGCTTTCATAAAGTATCTTGTTTTCAGACCGTAGACATCTTTTGTGGTGTTAGCTAAAGAATAGGAGCCGGACCAATTGTAGTAATTGTTATACAAATTGGAAGTGATCTCAAAAGTGCCCAACAAAGGTACCCGAAGTGTGTAATCGTCAGGGATGGTGAATTGTGGAATTTTATACTCCTGTGATGGAATATTTAATCCCAGTGATTCCACCACAATTGCTGGTGCTCTTATAATCTTGGGTATGCTTTTGACTTGTAATGATTGTCCACCAAATGGCATGGGGATAGTAATAAAAGTACTTTCCTTATTCCAAACGTATTTAATCTTGCCATCACTGAAACACAGAATTATCCACTGTAAGTTTAACAATGCACTATTCTTCTTCAAAATATGTCTATTTTAATAGATAGTAGACAAAAGCAGTAATTACAAAGCATTGTTATAAAAATGAATTGAAGTTCACTTCATCCTAATGAATTGAAGTGAACACCTCTGAAGAAGTGGTTAAATATTGCTATTTATTTATTTATTTTCATCAACTTCAATGCTTTCCCAATATGTGGACTGCAACCTCCAGAATTCTTATTAAAGTCTATGTAGGCTGCAGAATTGGGGGAGTTGAAGTCCATGGTTCTGGATGCATTCAGGCTAACTTGGAAATTCCAATAACTTCCAAACCATAATGGGGTGTGCCAGCACCAGACAAAACAAACTAAGATATTTTGCTTTACCTTTTAAAGAAAAGCTCTTCGGGAATGGCGATTACATCTACGATTTGAAAGTCAAGTTGTTGAAGTTTACTTAATCTGTCCTGTAAGTTCTGGGCATATGGAATATCTTTGGATGTCTTTTGCAGCCAGGTATTGGTTGCCTGAAAAATCATAGTAAATTATCACAATACAAGTATCTTACATTTAGGAGCAATTCAAACAGTTCAAACCCGGGACAAAATGCTAAAAACAGTAAGGATATAGTCTCATGTTACATTCTTCACTTGTGTGTAAACTGACGCACACCACCTTTTCTTTCCACACTTCTGAAATATGAACCTACACAAGATTCTCTTGTCACAGGTACTGCAACAATTCAGTTACAATTTGCAAGGAGAAGAAGCCACAGCATTATTTCCACATTCTAGGGTCCCTGGCTTCCTGATATTTTTATTGTCAAAAATTGTGCTTGGTTTTGACTGGACCTTGGCTTTTCTTGGGGGATATTGGAACCTCCTACAGCTAGAACATTCAAATAATCTGAAATCACCAATTGTACCAGATACCTTGACAAGTGGCGATTATGACAGACACACCTACTTACCACAATAAAATGTGAAACGATGTGTCGGAGTGTCATATCAGTGTTAGCTACTTTGTGATCCAGAAGTCCATTTGCCTTGTTCTGCAGAGCCTTTGAATAACCTTCCAGGTCTCCAGGCAGATTGGCACATATTCTCTTCAAAGCAGCACTAGTGCCTGAGTTCCACTGAAGTTCCACTTTTTCTGTATCTGAAACCCAGAACCAATGACCCCATATTATTTCCCAGAGAACATAGGTTATGAAATTGAAAAAGAAACGCTACCAGTTTCCATACCAGTTTGCTCTGAGGTAGAGCTATATGTTGAAAAGACAGAGAAACACAAGGAACAATGCTAGAGATCACATTTTTCATGCAAAGGTCTGTTTCCAACCAAAGGACATACTCAACCCCATGACACACAAATTTGGAAGTGTTCCATATTTTGGAGGTATGACATGTAGATGAAGTTATACTGCAATGTTCTGTCTTAACAGACCAGCTAAAAGTGGTCTGTTGGCAACCAAACTGAATATTTTATCCCTCAAGGTCAAAACCACTCAACTCCTGTGCTAGAGTTGTGTAATATACATATTCTGATTTAATGACAAATTGTACTCTTTAGGCCTATATGCCCTAGTTCTCTCTATGTATGTCACTATAAAAAATTGTCCTATGAAGGGGGTTGGGAAAAACTGGGGTGTGAATGGGGAAATCTTGTCCTGCTACACAGAACCTAGAAGGCTGGGTTTTATTGTTGTTATTGTTGTTTGTTGAAGAAAATGTTTCATTTTGAGAGAAAAAAACTCCTACCATATCTTAAGACAATCCTTTCTGAAACTGATGAACCATATGAGGTAGCTGAGGAGTCAAACTGGAATATCACTTCATTACTTGACCGATGGAGGGATATATCTGTTTTAGCTTGAGTCTGCAGGCGGGGAATAGAGATTGCTGCTTCCAAGGATAATTCTCTCCCAACAGCAGAACTGGTAGAAGCAAATCATAAAAAAAGAAATAGACATTTTATATAACTATACATACTGTATGTATTTATGAAGAGGAAAAAATATTGGAAATAAGGGTTGGGAGTGAGAGCAAAGTGATTTTTCTCTTTTCTATGTGGAATGTGGGTGATAAGATCTTTGCTGCCATAGTTTAGGACAGTGATGGCGAACCTTTTAGAGACCAAGTGCCCAAACTGCAACCCAAAACCCACTTATTTATCACAAAGTGCCAGGGTTGCATCAGCATTGTGGTGCCCTCAGGAGGGAGCAGGGGGGCATGGCTCACTGGTTGGGTGTGGCTGCAGTGATCATGGCAGACTGGGTGGTCATGGCTGGGGTGATCATGGCCACCTCAAAGTTGCTCGTGTGGGGATGCCTGTGGGGGCTGGGCAGCATTGAGGGAGATCTAGGGGGTCTCTGGTGGGTGGGGTAGTGGGCAGGAGGCTTTTTCTGCAGAGTGAGGCAGGGGGTAGGGCAGGGGTGCCATTGCTGCAGGGCAAGGCAAGGCAAGACAGGGGCGGCTGCTGCCTGATACCATCGGCCCCCACATACAGAGGCCATGGGGGTGTGCTCTACCACCTCTACTCAAGCTTGCTAGCTGGCTGCTTCACCTCCTTTGTGCTGGGTGGGACTATTGCTCCAGGCACCAGTGGTGGCCTAGTGGACCTGCGCGAGCTATTGGCAGTGGTGGGCATGCCTACAGGGAGGGCTCTGAGTGCCGCCTCTGGCACGCATGCCATAGATTCGTCATCACTGGTTTAGGAGGTAGCACACTGATCGATGATACTGGCATTCTATTATGAGTCAATTGGAGGAAGCACTGCCGAGTCACACTATTTTCTGCCTTTTCTCCTTATTCCAAGGTCAACACAGGTTAAGACAACAGCTGTATAACCAACTTCAAATCACTTGAAATGGATTGGAATCAACTCCCCCCGGAGATCCGTATTGCCCCCACCCTCTCCGCCTTTCGCAAAGCACTGAAGACACATCTTTGTCGACAGGCCTGGGGCAGTTAACATCTTGCCCCAGCCAGTGTATGTTTGTTTGCATGTCTGTCTTGAATGATTGGTTTTTTAATTAAGGGGTTTTTATACTGTATTTTAATGTTAGATTTCTATCCATGTTGTGAGCCGCCCTGAGTTTCTGGAATAGGGCGGCATAGAAATCCAATAAATAAATAAACAAACAAACAAACAAATAAATAAATAAATAAATTGCTATTCTTCTTCCACCACTATCAGCAGTCACCAGGACTTTTACAATATGAGTTAAGAAATCAAGACCTATTTGCATGCTATCAGCCCGGGTATGTCTATAACAGGGGTTCTCAACCTTGACCATTTTAAGGCATGTGGACTTCAACTCCCAGAATTCCACAGCCAGCAATGCTGGCTGTGGAATTCTGGGAGTTGAAGTCCACATGCCTTAAAATGGTCAAGGTTGAGAACCCCTGATCTATAAGAACTAGGGGGGGGGGAAGTATCGTTACCTTAGCCTTCCTGTGACGGTAATTTCAGGACTCTTCTTGTTGAGTATGTCTAAGATAAAGGCAACTGCCTTCTTTTCTTGATTGGAGGAATCAGTAATTTTAAGATTGGTGCCAAAATTGATGTTGTAACCGGGGGCCTGGAAGTCAGTGATAAAATTTTTTTTGCCTCGATTGAATATAAAGACGATTTTGGCTTCGCTTTCTTTTACACCTGAAACATACGTTGATAAATGGTTATTACAAATGTGCTCCATTAAAATAAATGGTCAACATTAGTGCAGTTCAAAATGTCTCTCAGTTCAAATATTAAATTCTTAAAATCTTTGTTTGGAAAGCCTTCCCTAGGCATACCATTGCTGATAGATGCTTAATATATGTTGATTTCATTAAAATTGCTAAAATTTCCTGCAACCTGATCTTCTAAGATCTTTTGACAGGAAACTAGTGATTTTATACTAGTTTTTAATCAGAAAAGAGATTTATTATTAGGCAAACCTTTGGAAGTTTTCCCATTACTGTACAACAAATTGCACAGCTTCTTACCTTTGGCTTGAGCAATGAATTTTAAAGTGTCTACCAAGTCTTTCCCCTCTTTGTTTAGTTCATAATTAACACTTGCAATGTATTCCTTTACTCTTCCTGTTGGTTGTAGTTCAATTTCATACCTAAATATATCAACATGAAAAGATAATATCTCATTGTGAATTGTGAATAATTAAATGGAGTTACAGCCAAGATAGAAAAGAATTACCATTTAGAAATCATAGCAAAAGTAAATAACCATAATTTATTTATTTATTTATTTATTTTATGATTTTTATACCGCCCCCCTCCCGAAGGACTCGGGGCGGTGTACAGCCCAATTAAAACGACAACATACAAAAATTAAAATTATTAAAAATAAATTAAATAATTTGGCCCAATATTTAAAAACCCAATATATAATCAAAAAACGCAATCCCCTAAAAACAATTATGGCCATTGTTGGAGCTGGAGCTATTATCCCAGGCCGGCTTGTCGGAATAAGTATGTTTTTAATTCTCGACGGAAGGAACGCAATTCCGTCATCGTACGGAGTTCGGGGGGGAGCTCGTTCCAAAGTGTTGGAGCTCCCACAGAGAAGGCCCTCCCCCTGGGGGTCACCAGCCAACATTGTTTGGCCGACGGCACCCTGAGGAGACCCCCTCTGTGGGAGCGTACCGGACGGCGGGAGGTATTTGCTGGCAGAAGGCGGTCCTGTAGATATCCGGGTACGATGCCATGGAGCGTTTTAAAGATGGTCACTAACACCTTGAAACGCACCTGGAAGGCCACCGGTAACCAGTGCAGCTCACGCAGGAGCGATGTTACATGGGAGCGCCATGGCGCTCCGGTCACTACCCGTGCGGCCGCATTCTGGACCAGCTGAAGCCTCCGGGTGCACCTCAAGGGGAGCCCCATGTAGAGAGCATTACAGTAGTCCAGCCTGGAAGTGACGAAGGCATGAGTAACTGTGCATAGCGAGTCCCGGTCTAGGAAGGGACGCAACTGGCGTACCAGGAGAACCTGATAGAACATCCTCCCGGCCACGGCCGTCAAATGGTCCTCTAAAGACAGCCGTGAATCCAGGAGGACTCCCAAATTGCGAACCCTTTCTACGGGGGCCACTGTTTCGCCCCCAATGGACAACGAAGGAGTGAATTGACTAAACTGGGATGACGGTAGCCACAGCCACTCGGTCTTGGAAGGGTTGAGCTTGAGTCCGTTCTTCCCCATCCAAACCCGCATGGCCTCCAGGCACTGGGTCAGCACGGCAAGAGCATCGCTGGGGTGGTTCGGCGTGGAAATGTACAGCTGAGTATCATCAGCGTACAGATGGTACTCCACACCAAAACCACGGATGATCTCACCCAGCGGTTTTACATAAATGTTGAACAGTAGGGGCGAGAGGACCGATCCCTGAGGTACCCCACATACGAGGGGTCTCGGGGTCGACCTCTGGCCCCCTGTCAACACAGACTGCATCCGGCCAGAGAGGAAGGAGGAGAACCACCGCAAAACAGTGCCCCCCATACCTAGCCCCTCCAACCGTTGCAGTATGATACCATGATCGATGGTATCAAAAGCCGCCGAGAGGTCCAATAGCACCAGAGCAGAGGAACAACCTCTGTCCCGGGCCCGCCAGAGGTCATCCACCAACGCGACCAATGCTGTTTCCGTGCTGTAACCAGGCCTGAAGCCCGACTGGTATGGATCCAAGTATAACGATTCCTCCAGGTGTCGCGGGAACTGTCGGGCAACCACGCTCTCGACAACCTTTGCAAGAAAGCAAAGGTTGGAGACAGGACGATAATTTGATAAAACAGCTGGATCCAGGGTAGGCTTCTTAAGGAGGGGCCTCACTACTGCCTCTTTCAAGGCGGCAGGGAAGACACCCTCACTTAACGAAGCATTAATAATTGCCTGGAACCAGCCTCGTACCACCTCCCGGGATGCCAACATAAAAAAGAGAGGTACCTAATAGTGATATAACCTTAAAAAAAAGTGTTCTAAAAGATTTGTTTATGCTACTACCTTAGCTTATGTAATAACTATCAATTATAATTTATGTGGAATTTCATAAAGCCTACATATCTTTAGTCCTACATAGTTTTAAGGAATGGAAGAATTGTCTTATTTCTGTTTTAGGCTACTTTCTCCCTTAAAATTATTCTCTTTTTTTTTTTTTTGCAAATTTCTTTGCAAAATCTATTTGAAAATACACAAATGCAGATATAAATGATATTTAAGAGGTATTTAAAATTACACTTTAACTAAGCTGTATTTTAATATCCATTTAATAGACATCATGTGAAAGCTGTTATGACTTTGAAAATTTAACAATATTAAGTTCACTTCGGCCTATCAATTATTAGGTGTGGTATATTCCTATTTCCCTTACTACCTTCTTCTTTTCCGCATTGTATTTTACTTGCCATTTTAATGATATATTCTCAACTTCACACACATATGGTTTTGCATGTGGGACTTATATAAAGAATGATCAAAGGCAAAGTCCTACAATGCCGAGATCTTTGCAGTAAAGAGTGGTACAATAAAATATAAAGGTACAGAATAGAATATAAAATATTTGGTATCAGGGTAGTCTGTCCTGAGGTTATATCATGGAAATGTACAAATTTATGATGGACAAATAATTCAACATTTTGAAGAATCCATTACAAACAAATTCCTGGCTTTCAGGACGGTGAAGAGGGGCTTAATTTTTGGAGCCAGTAAAGCAACACACTAGTACAACAAAAGTAGACAACCCCACAAAGAACCATTTCCCATTAATACCAGGAAGAAAATAAAGTAAGCAAAATAAACCATTATCTGAATTATGCATGTTTTATACAGTTCCATGAGCTTTTTATTTTTGGTGAAGGGTTTGTATTTGGCCTGAAATATCAAAGAATCAAAGAGGAGTTGATGATTCATTCAGAGGAAGACCATTGGTCTATCTTACCGGGTTTCTCCCGTCAGTGGATAGTAAGGTGCTGCAACTGTAGAGCTAGCATTGGAATATTCTATTATGGTGCAGAATTTAAGGCCAGTAAAGAAAGGAGAGCAATTGTTTTGTGTTACTCTATTCTCCATCAGTGGAGGAATCACTTCATTCCGAGTTGGGGTGACCAAATGCAAGACATTGCTGTAAAAAGAAAAGAAAACAGATAGCCTTTTTTCTTTCTACTGACTCAACCAATTAGCAGTTAAAATGAAGAGTAGGTGATCATAAATTAAAATATTTTGTACAAATCTTTAATCTTGCCCTTGGAAAGTTAATTTACATTTCGACATCATCTTTGAGCCTGGTTTGCATGTCTTTCTAAGAAGACTATAAAGCAAAAATTCTAAACTGATAGACCCAGCCCAAGGTATTCAGACTGTTTAAATTATTCTTTGGCAATATAGAAAACAGCAATTTTTATAGCAATTTGCAGATTAAGTTCACTTCAGAAAGTAGAGAAAGACAGTGACTAGATTGGCATATCAGAATTGCATCCAGGAGCTATTTTGTGTAATGGAAGACTAAAAAAATTATTGCAAAACATTTCTGTACGAAACCAGTACTACACATTAAGGTTTTATGCAGGAATAGGAATAAAAATCAGCAACCAAAAAAAAAAGTTGTTTGCAGAACAGTTACAATACCTGATGCTGAAAAGCTTGATTGGGGCCTTTGGTGCAGGAAAGGTGAATTTAAGGTGTCCAGTTTTCAATGCAACATTGGCTTCAATTCCAGATTCATGGTATATATTGGTGTTCATCTGTACACCATTTCTAGCAAACTCGGGGATATTCACTCCTAAATGAGTTATAAACTCAACTGCCATTGATGGTTTAACAATCAAATCTGCATGGATCTAGAAGATACACATAAGATACAAACGTTTGTTTCATTTTCCCCAAGTACTTTTCATGGTGTTGCAAACTAGAATTCATTTCTGATTCTGATAGTAATGATAATGAGAGTAATCCTCACCAGGATGACAGGCAATATATTTCAAAACCCGAAATGAATTTACTAAAAATTGGTATTTGTGTTTCTCAAAAAGTCTGATTTACCTACACCGAAACCTTTTAAACTTGGAATAAACACATTTCACTGACTTTGTCTTCAGCACTGTATTTATGATGTAATGAAATACTTATTTATTTCACTTCTATATACGCCTTTTCTAAAAAAAAACCTCAGATCAGAATTTAAAATAATTTAAATGCATTAAAACAAAATGACACATTAAAATAATTTCATCTATTACCAGTGGTGGGATTCAGATATGTGAACAACCGGTTCTCTGTGTGGATGCCACTTTTGGAAGTCCATTCTGGGCCTGGGCAATAAAAAATTAACTACCGGTTCTGCTGAAGTAGTGCAAACCGGCTGAATCCCACCACTGTCTATTACATTGTAGCTATGTATTTGTTGCAGCACTTGCATTTTCTGCGTCGCATGAGAAAAGCACATCTTCCTTCCCCTGTCTTGACCAATTTCTACAGGGGGACAATCGAGAGCATCCTGTCATACAACATCACAGTCTGGTTTGGAGGCATCACTGCTTCAGACAGGAAGGCGGTGCAGAGAGTGGTGAGGATGGCCAAAAAGATCATTGGCAGTTCCCTCCCTCCCATCCAGGACATAGCACAGAAGCGCTGCTTGAGCAGGGTCCGTAAGATTATCTGGGACACTAGACATCCTCTTCATGACCTGTTTTCCTTGTTACCTTCTAGGAGGAGGCTTCTTGGTATCCGTAGCAGAACATCCAGATTCAGCCATAGTTTCATTCCATACAGCGTCAACCTTGTGAACTCTCAAGCTTCCTCCTTCCATTATATATTCAAGATGGACAATATTTAATATTTATTTGCTACGTATATGTAGGGATGTGGGTGTATACATATGTTGTTCATAGTATGTTTAGGTGCGCGTCATGTATGTGTTTCACTTTGAGAGCGGGCAACTAAATTTCATTTTTGATGTGTGCCATTGTGCCCACAGTAAAAAAAATGACAATAAAGGTTATCTTATCTTATCTTATCTTATCTTATCTTATCTTATCTTATCTTATCTTATCTTATCTTATCTTATCTTATCTTATCTTATCTTATCTTATCTTATCTTATCTTATCTTATCTTATCTTATCTTATCTTATCTTATCTTATCTTACCTTACCTTACCTTACCTTACCTTACCTTACCTTACCTTACCTTATCTTATCTTATCTTATCTTATCTTATCTTATCTTATCTTATTTTATCTTATCTTACTGAAGGAACTTCAAAATTAGTGTGAAAATAAAACTCACATTCCTGTGTGAAATTTTCACTCCAACCTTTGCTCCAGGGGTGGCTACTCCAGACAAAGCTACTTGTAGCTGCAGTCCTGCACTTGTGGGCAGCTCAAATTCATTGTCCATGAAGATGTAGTGAATCATGAGATCATTCTCAGTCGCCTGGAAAATGGTCTGGACAATCTGCAGCAAATACATAGAAAAAACAAACATGTTACGTCTGCATCCTTCCTAGGGAGATTCTCCAGCTTCATGTTTTGAAAACTGAATGAGGATTCAAGGAACATTCTAAGAAGTATGTGATTTAACTGGAAAATAACAAAAATAATTGATGGAGTAGTTAGTTATATTCAGGGCTTTTTTTTTGGTCATAGAACGCCCAGAACGGAGTTCCGGCACCTTTTTTGGATGGAACCTTGTAGGGTAGGCAAGGCGGGTTGTATCACATGTGTGAGTTCCAGCACCTTTTTTTTTTTTTTTTTTTACAAAAAAAGCACTGGTTATATTAAGCCTCATTCAAACATATCTCAGGATTGCAACATGTGCCCAAATAAAAGCAAATGGGCGATATTAGAGGAAGTTTGCTTCCCTCTGCTGGTTTTCCTTTAAAAATGTTATAGCTTAATGTTGACTGGGATTTGTTTACGGGGGGGGAGGCAGGGAGAACATGCATCAGCTTCTGTATTGAACAAGAAGTGTAACATGGAAGTAGGGAACCTGAATATTTCCAGATATTGTCAATTAACACTCCCAGTAGCATGGCTCAATTGACCTTGCAACTGCTAAAGGCTTTATGGACATTATCCTTTGCAGAATAACAATCTCCTAGTATGAATGCTTTGTATAATTACGTCCCTAAAAATTCCACAACAAAAAGTACCCCAGTGACGATAGCTGTTTCACATCACTTGGGATAGATATATTACACCAATAAAGAAAGAAATATACAGAGTATGTTAAAAAAAAAAAGAAACATCCTTTTTGCCTGCCTTTTAAAGTCTGGATTGTATGATGAAAGCCAGGAAGAATATGAAATTGGTCAAAATGAATGTCTTTTAAAAAAGTCAACCTCAAATATATGAAAGAGATGAGCTAATCTGGATTAGGGCTCCAATGGGAGGATCAAGGAACATTAATATTTTGTTCCTGTTATAATTCCAGTCCAGATTGCTTTCCATCTGCCTTCAGTTTGCATTGGAAGAAAAATTATCATTTGAGTTCTAATAAAAACTACCTGTTCAGTTCACATAGACCCCCCTCCCCCAATAAAAAGCAAAAAGCATAAAATCCCTTCTCATTCCAGAGTTCAGTATCCAAATCAGAATCCAAGATCTGTTTTTCACTTTTTCAAAAATATATTCCACAAATTGGAACAGTATAGATGGCATCTCATCTAGACGGGTTGTCAGGTTTCAACACAATGAATGATTACTACTTAAAAACAAAAGCTATCTCACTTGTTCATCTTGAGCAATCCAATGTCCATGAAGCAAATCTTTTATTTTTAATGGGCTTGCATACTGCCCTCCTCTTATCCAGCTTCCCAGAAATTTTGATTATAAGAGATAAAATAAAATAAAAAAAGAAATAATTCCAGAATAAAAGCTGCTTTTATTTTTTTGGCCTTTCAGTAATTTTGTACACAACTCAGAAGGACTTCTCATTGAATTCTATGTATCTTTTTTGTGGTTAAATGGGCGTACAGGTTGCAAACTTAAATGGCTAGTGGTTAATTTCACTGAATAATGAATAGGAAATAAAAAAGGAAGATAGAATATAATGTTTAGTATCTGAATACTTACTTTCTGAGGTATATTCTGCAAAGTTTTAAAGCTTTTCAGAATCACATTTCCCAACAATTTAATATCACCGAATTTCAAGTAGCCCAATTCTTCTTGGAAGACTCTGAAGTAGGCTTTGACATCTGGTGCTGGCTTGTTGGAGATTTCTTTAACCAGTTTCTCAAACTTAAGCATGATTCCTTTCATAATATCCTAAGAAAACAAGAAGAAAAGAAAATCCCACCATGGAATTTCTGATTTCATTTGAAGAAAGAATTTAAACCAGCTTTGATTACATACTACATTTTAAACAAATGTTATTTAATTTACTTGTAGAAAAAGCCTCCGGCTTCAACTATTAATCTGCACAATTTCTCAAAGTTTTATTTTAAAAATACTTTGAAATAAATACACCTTGTAAAATTTGCTGACAAATTTCTGCTGTAAAGGCCAAAAGAACCTCAGCTGCCACGATAAATATCATCAACTCGAGTCCTGCTTTATGCCTGAACTTTTGATTTGACAACACATAGGATGAGGAATATTAGAATATGAAAATTATCTATATTATACAAAGACTCATTCTGTTAGATATTCAGTGAATCACCTTACAGCAGGACATTTCCAAATGATGTCCACTGGCCTAATTAGTGCTATTTCATGTTGCAGAAAAACTGCAAACTCCTTTGGAAATACAAACTCAGCATTAAATAAGCTGAATTAGATATGAAGCCATACCTAATCCTAAACTTACCTCCTTGAAGATAATTCTGAGAAACCTATTACTGCTGTAAGTGTGTTAGCTTTTGAGCCTAATAATAGTTCAGTTATTTCAGCATTCTATTAAACTTGACCAAATACTCTACAGAGGTTCTAATGTTTATTTGTAAATTTTAACAATAGAAAAACACCAAGAAAACACATACCTGATCCTGTGTTGCATCCTTGGAATATCCAAAATAATTAAAAAGGGCTTGGGAAAATTGTTCTGGTACTTTGCCATCAATCCAGTACAAAGCTTTGGTAGCAGCATCAGGGAAAAACCCTTCTGGCCCAAACATTGCTTCAACAGTTGGCTCTAAGTTTTTCCCATCCAGACCAATCTGGTCAAATGAAAATGAAAATCATTTCACTTGGAGATCCTGGGTTAACTTGTCTAAACATTCAGTTCTAGGTGTTTCTTGACCAAAGAAAGTCTTGTGGAAGATAGATTGTTCTTTCCATAGGGAAATACAAATTTTAGAGCTTCAGTACCCCCAAATTAAATGCAGCCCAGGAAAGAATGAAGTTCTTGTTCATTTCTTGTTCAGGAAAGAAATGTAGCCAAGTTATTTTAGCAACAAAAATCTATTGGCTATCTTGGAGTAGTGTACTTGTTAGATTTTTTTCTTTTGGTTTGTTTTATTTATCTATTAAATCTTCATTGACTTCCAGTATTTAAGATTAAGTTGTTTCAAACAAATGAATTTTCATTGTGAGTGATGGTAACCAAAATTCTAAGCATCTTGATTTCAAAGTGATTTATTCCAGATGTTTGATTATTGAGCTGCAATGTAAATAAACAGAATGACTTCAACTTTTTGGGAATTTCAAATATAAAATTAATGGCTCCCTGGTGTTGTGTTTGGCCATCATTGCATACAGAGACTTTGTCCTTTGATATCAAGATACTAGCATGGTCATGATAGCTGCAGATTTAGCAGTTTTGTTCTTATTCCAATTGATTGCTGAAACCATGAGTATATTTTGATGAAGTAAAATGTACTGAGCCTATATACCTGTTGGATACAATTTTTATATAGAGCTGACTTTCAAAACTATATCCTGTTTTGAGAGCTTTCAGTTCCAACACAGTATTTAAATTAAATGGTAAATAACACAATACTTTGATAACAATATTAGTAAGGAGTAGAAAAAAAAATAAACAGGAAGAAAGGAGAAGAAAAGCATCTAAAAGCTGCTGTACCTCAAAAAAATCCAGAGGTCTCAGCCCAAATAATTCTAGTGTTGTTTTCAACATGGCTTCCTTAGCTATATAGCTGCTTGGATCGAACAGCAGGTTTCCTTCCAATTTTGCTGTGAAAGGGTCCTCAGACCATGGGACAGTCATTGTCTTGGAAACTTGATAATTTTGTGAAAATCTTCGGAAGTCTTTGACTGTCGGCATCTGGTTTCCTTTAAGCGCCTCCTGAATTTTGATCCTGAGCCTGATTACAGAATGTCCAGTGTTGTTAAAAAAAATAAGCAAAAGAAAGAGTTAAAAAAATATCCTAACAATGTTGAGGTAATTTTCAGTAATGTAAATTTATTGTATCATTCTAGGGATTTCTTTACCAACTGGATCGCTGGTGTATTACCGGTAACTTCAGATGGGAGGAGAGAAAAAGTGATCTGAAGGGGAGACCCTATAACTAAATTCTGAATTACTACTTCAGTGCAGCTCTATCAATGAAACAGTGGTCAAACATTTTAAAATGACTTTCTAAATAAAATCATGAGCTTTAAGAGTCCTCAGAAAACAAAAGATTTTATCTGACATTAAAACACTATAAAAAATTGTACTTCCTCCTCTAAAAGTCCTTATTCCCTTCAATTGGGACAATTTTGCCTCACAGTTCAGATTAATAAACTACTTCCCAAAGGGAGCAACTTTACTTCAGACTTTCCTTCTGCCCGCATCATTTTTCAAGAAGAAATTCCAAGAGCACCAAGATTGCACAAAGAATTTGGGAAAATCTTTTCATTTAGGGGCAGGTCCACATTTGATTTGTTCAGCTCTCTTTGATACATGCCTCAACTGCTAAGAGTTACTCTTTAGCCCCCATACAATGACATTAAGGTTAGTCCATTTAATTTTGGCCTCACAGAATATCCACTTAAGGAATCATACTTTAGCAAGGTTACAGAACAGAAAAGAACAGAACAGAACAGAATTCTTTATTGGCCAAGTGGGATTGGACATACAAGGAATTGTCTCCAGTGCATAAACTCTCAGTGTACATACAAGCAACAAAGTGATAGGTCATAAATAATAAATTGTAAGATACAAACAACAAATCATATAATACCAACAGGAGAAGGTAGTAGGAAAGATGACAGGTGAGAAATATGAGAAGACGACAAGGATAATAGCAATACAACCTACTACATAGGCCTAAGACAGTGCTGTAGGAGTTAGGTGTTTAGCAGAGTAATGGCATGGGGAAGAGACTATCTTTGTGTCTAGTTGTTTTGGTATGCATTCCTATAATGGTGTATTGTGTGGAGAAGTTGAAACAGTTTATGAAGTTTATGAAGTTATTCATTAAGGTTAAAAGTATAATTTCAACTAAAAGCATAATTCCAACTAAAAGATAAATAACTTACGGTTCATTGTAAAAATCAATAGTATCTAAGATATTGGCAATGTGGGAAGCTACGAAATTTTTGACTTGTTCATTCTTGTCCCTCAAAGAAACTTTAATGATTTTGGAAAGATCAGATGTAGAAGGGTTTTTCATCAGCAGGAGATAAGCTGCTAAACGTTTATCAGCTGGGGAAGAGGCCTCCTGGAAGACTCTAATTAGCATTCCACGATCCTGAAATAAAAGAAAAATTGTAGTATTTTCCTAAAGCATCAGAATGGCAGCAGCTGTGATTAATTTAATTACTATGCTTGGCTTGCTATGCTATGCTGGTTTAATTGCTACGGTAGGAAACATTTAGGATTTAGTGCTTCACATTTAGGACTCACCAGAGCTGTGGTGGCGCAGTGGGTTGGCATGTGATATTACAGGCTAACTCTGCCAATAGCCAGGAGTTTGATCCTGACTGACTCATGGTTGACTCAGCTTTCCATCCTTCCCAGATCGGTAAAATGAGAACCCAGATTGTTGGGGGCCAATATGCTGACTCTGTAAACCACTCAGAGAGTGCTGTACAGTACCATGGAGTGGTATATGTCTAATTGCTATGGCTATTGCTATTGATTATCTAATTCTTCAAAAGTCTATAACACAAATAAAGGAATCATAAGCTACATTCTTATGGAAAATGAAAATGTTTAAAGTCCATTTTTGATATTAATATGATTAATAGAATCATATGAATTAACTTTTAATTAAAACAGTACCTTGGAACTAATTTGACCAGTATATGTGAAATTTGTTGTATCTTTAAGTATAAGATTTCTTTGATACCCATCAGAAACAGAGTATTTCAAAAATCACATTAAGTTATATAATAGTCTGCTTTACCTCATCATTTAGATCCATTTTTCTCAGTGCCTGAATAGCTGCTTTCTGGATGTCAAGAGATGCAGCATTACTTCGAATACATAGTTTTAGGGATTGCTTCACATTGGGATTGACGTTTTCCAAAACGTTTCCCATATTGCCAATGACCTGTGAACCACAACAGAAAATACAAGTTAGATTTTTTTCCCCTACCAAGAAATATTAATCTGTAATGTTAAAAAATAATACTTTTATAAACAAATACCCTCAGGGTCAGGTAGGTGAGGTCTTCATTTCCTGAACATTCATTGCTGATCAAAGATGTTACGAAGTTTGCAACATCTGTTAATTCTGGTGTAATTATTTTTTTTTGGGAGTAGAATCTGGAAGATAGGAAGAAAAATCTTTGAAAAATCTTTCAAAACTGCAGGATAATTTCATATGTAAAATCGGTAATTGGCAGGCTGAGAGTTCATCTTCTTTGCAAAGCCACTTCATGTGTCTCATTACTGTAGCTCTGTCAAATTTTAATCAACAGCTGCTACAAACTGACCAGAGATATTGTCACAATTAGAATGTTTGCCATACAGTATATTGCCTGTGATAACAATGCATAGACTTCAATGTTAACATCTTTTAAAGAGTGTGTGTTGGACGGCTGGGAGGTGGAGAGAATGTATATATTACCGTTAATGTGTGAAATTAGGCATTTTGTAGAATGCCTAGGAAATCTACAGAATGCCAGAAATGGAATGTCAATGTATAAAATGCTTAATATTTCACACATTTCCTAGGAATTCTATGCAATACAAAAAGGTAAACTGACAAAGTATAAAATACTCCAGCTAAAATGCCATTCTAGCCTTCCTTGTTGGTCAATATTGGTCTTTTTCTCTTGTTTTTTTCCCAGTAAGAACATCCTGTATTTTGCATTTCTTCTTTCACCTTTATATACCACTTTTCAATAAAGAGTTAGGGTTATTATTCTATACACTGCCTAGGGAATGTAAATATTAAAATTATTAAAAATATTAAAGTAACAGAGACATTTCATACTTTGTCTAAAAAATCACACATTCTATAGATTTCCTAGGCATTCTATACAATGCCAGCTTTTCACATATTACTGATAACATACACAATGTGAAAGTCATAACAATGAAAGCTCATGTAACAGTTCTCATGTCCTCAAAGGGAATAATGAACCACCAGCCTATACTGGGTGATCCCAATTTCACATTGCTTATTTTCAAAACATATTTAAATAACTTATTGTAAATAATTAAAAAGTATAAACAAACAAGTAAAGCTCTTCTGTTGCTAATGTTAGTCTTCCTCACTGCCCAGATCTAATTTTTTTGTTGCGCAAAATATATATGTGGAACTAATAAGATTGACACTCAAAGACATCACATACAATATGCTTACGCTAATTAATCATTCTCTCACAAGTAATATTCCTCTCTGTAAAAACAGGAGGGAGCTTTTTCTAAGATGCTCATCTTACTTAATTTTTTTTTAATTAATCAGAGATGGTTTTTCAGTCAATTAAACTGTTAGTGATGGCTTAATTTAAGCAATTCATTATTTTAACATTTGCATTCCTAATGGCAACTTTAATGAATGCTAAATTTTATTCCTAGATAACATCTTTCCCTATCAAAATTATACTAAGTTGTCACATACCTATTCACTGAATGGCTCAAGGCATAGAAAGAAGCTCGGCTTGGGTTATACTCAGCCATGTTTAGAATCTCCCGTATTGTTTTAGTGCATGGAGAAGGTAGCAGTCCCAAGCTGAATGTAACTGCATCTGCCACCAAAGGGTCAATGTTGCTAGTCCTCAATATTTGAAGGATAGCTCCAAAGCATTCTGGGGTTCCACACTGAATCAGGGCCTGTATTGTGATGGAGCTATAAATAAAAAGAAGCAGAGGAATCACAGGGTTGGTCTAAAAGCAAATTCACATACTGCTGTATTGGCCAAGACTTCACTGCTTCTGCCTTAGAGTTTATTTTAACTGTCTTTCTGTATAGATGAGCTACCAAAACATGCGGCTCCCAATATCTCTGAAAAATTAATCAATTAGAGTGATGATCAGCCAATAGTTATGCTGAAACTTTTAGTTTTTCATTTTCTAATTTCCTTATAAATTGATGCCAAAGCATTGCATCGTTTAGAGAATTCAGAAGTCCCTAAAAGTTTCATCCACTCTCTAATCCAGGGGTCCTCAACCTTGGCAACTTTAAGACTGGTGGACTTCAAGTCCCAGAATTCCTCAGCCAGCTTTGCTGGCTGAGAAATTCTGGGATTTGAAGTCCACTAGTCTTAAAATTGCCAAGGTTGAAGACCCCTGATCTAATCCACAAAAATAAACAACATGGAGGACAACAGTATAACTTGTCTTATAGAAGAAAGCCCATAAGGTTGATCCCAAGTTTAATGTTAGTGATACCTATACAGTATACTGCTTTGAAATAATATTTGTAAATGTTATTTTAAAATGGTTTAAAATGTAACATATAGATTAACTTTGATGCAAAAGGGGGAATTTTTTATTTAGGTTGACAGGATTATATGTATTAGCCAATACGTTTTGGCTCATTCAAACAATATTGAGTAAATCCAGTTGTCTGATGAAATAAAAATGTTTTGAAAGAATCAAGATGTGGCCTGATCCAACAAAACTTTGTCCATCAACAATATTCCAGAATCAATGGAACTGGGCAGCCAATAATTTAAATAAATAATAATAAAGAAAGTGGGAGTGGATGGTTTTCTCTCTTAAATATGGGCTTTCTCTAAACTAGATATGAGAATATATAGGGAGAAGTAAGAAATCCTGTCACATAAGTAGATTACCCACCTAGCAATACTGAATCTTCTATGCTCTGCTAATAAAACCTTTGCCCGCTGTTCTCCCTGACTTATATTTGCCAGCATTGGCCTCATTGCATTGTGCAAGTTGATCACGGCCAAGTCATATGGCTAAGGCAATACAGCTGAACATCCATTGTGTGGCCTATTCATTTCCAGTGTAGGGTTCTGTTCTAATAAGTCAACAGATGATGACAAAATACCTGGAAGTTTCCATCAACTTTGGCACTATTGGGCCAAGAGTGCTGTTATGCAAGCTTCTCAGCCCAGTAACAAATCTGTAGAACAAGCTGGCTCTTTTATGGTTCTGCTGAGACACTGACAGTTTTTTTAATTCTTGAAGACTTTTCAGAACAGCATCACCATGCCTGAGAATTTTGGCCTCCACATTCTCCAAAGATAGTTCTCTCTTTATCAGGCCAGTAACTGAAAAAAAAGAGCATCTTTTCAAAATGATACCATCACATCACTACCCAGCTCAAAGGATAATTGAATAACAAGTAGTTGTTTGTGCTGTGTTCAAGAATTGGTTTTCCTGAGTGGAATTGCAGATCCTTCCAACTGTAACCACTCATACCCCCCTAAAGATACTCCTAGAAGTTGAAGGATCCTCTGGAATGATGTGAAATATGGATGCCTCTGAGGCATACAGGGAATAAGCAAAGTCTAGGTACATTACTTTGTTCCACTAATGTTTAGGCAGCATGAGGTACAATCACTATTAACTTATTGCAGTACAAGTAGTCCTCAACTTATGACCACAATTGAGCCCAAGATTTCTGTTGCTAAGTGAGACATTTGTTAAATGAATTTTGCTCCATTTTACTACCTTCCTTGGCACAGTTTTTAAGTGAATCGCTGCAGTTGTTAAGTTAGTAACTCGGTTGTTAAGTAAATCTGGTTTCTCCAAGTTTGCAAAAGGTGATCACATGATCTCCAAACACTGCAACCTGTCATAAAGATGAGTCAGTTGCCAAGCATCTGAATTTTGTTCATGTGACCATGGAGATACTGCAACAGTCGTAAGTCACTTTTTTCAGTGCCATTGTAACTTTGAATGGTCACTAAATGAATTGCTGAAGGTCAAGGATTACCAATATTAGTTATTATAGCCAGTTTTATATTACAACATTCAAGTATACAAACTCTCATCCTGAAGACTGTCAAAAGAATTAATTTTCTTTGTTTGTAAGCTAGCCAAATGTCCCGGTTAGCAAACCAGAAGTGGACCAGCCTTGTTCCAACAGGAATAATGTCATATTGAAATGCTTCTATTTCCAAATCAGTCTAATAGGAAATATTAACCAGTATCTTTCTTTATTTCTTTTCACAAGTCTTGTCTTAGATTAGCTCTATCCAAATTGTAAGGCATTGTTCATGTCACCAGTGGTTAATGGTTGCTGCTGATGAACCAAAGACCATGTTGCCTTCTAGCCATGAGTCTTTAAGTAAAAATCAAAACAGGTTGCTCACAGTCCCTCTCTATATTGCATAGGGTAATCATTAATATCAAATAAACAGTATTTTACTCATTTTCTCTTTCTATAGAATCTTCTTAAATTTTGCATTCGGTCTTTGCACTGATTATTTTAAATTTTTTATTACAGCTCTTAAAGAAGCATAATAGTCAATGAGATACTGCACTCCACAACTGTGGCTGCTTCCATTTTTTCCTTATAATAATAAATAAATAAATATAATAAATGATTCTTCAATGAATTAGTAGACATAAATGCTTCCTTTAAGGCCTCTCTAGGAAACCAGGTAGGTAAAATATTAACTCTTTTTTTCCTCTATGGGTAATAAAGAAAAAAATAACAACCTTACATGACCCATAGGAAGTAGATCAAAATGGAAACCATTGCTTAAAGACTTACCATCCATGGTCCTGGTGTTGCTGTTGGCGATGCTTTCATATTTCAGAGTTTGAATGACTTTCGCCATCATGCCATATTGATTTCTGTTGCAATAAGGAAAAACCAACAAAGTCTTGTATAAAGTAACATGGTGTTGTTTACAACCATAGATGTAAACTATGATAAGGAAGAGGTCGGGAAAAACATTATGCAACTTACTTGTATGAGGAGGGCAGGAACAAGTGTTTCTCAGTGCAAATGGCTTCAGATATGTGCTTTTTATTTGTATCAACAGTGTAGTGGCAATGCTGGTTGCTGCTTATCAGGGTGGATAAAGGTGCATTCTACAAAACATAATTGTGGCTAAATTAGATTCAAACCCCCAAAATCCACAAAGGTTATTCCTGTGCTGGGAGTCATAGAGAAGGGACCCACAGAGAGTTTCACCATTTCTCTAGGAAGCCTGGTGCATTTTTATGTGTATTGGACTTGCTGACTATTTGTCTTCTTGCCAACCATGCTAGTACAAATGTGGGCTGAGCAAAGGAAGAATGAAACATTTAGATCTTCTTCTACTAAGCTGGTGGGTCATCTTCCAACAGTCCTTGCTTGTTTACAGTGATCAGAATAGCAATTAGGGCTGTGTCTCTAGAACAGACATGTCAAACACAAGGCCCGGGGACCGGATGCGGCCCGCGAAGTGATTTCATGTGACCCGTGAAGCCATCCTGGAAACAGTGAGGGAACAGCCCCCGTTGCTTTGGCCCTGGCCCAGGCCAGCTGGGAGCCAATGTACAATTTTGTGGTGGCCATCTATGCTGAAACGCATTCAGTCTTAGCCCCACAAGGCTGTCTGGAAACAGTGAGGAACCAGCCCCTGCTGTGTCGGCCCCGCCCCTGGGTGCATGCTGGGAAGGTGTCACCCTTTGTGAGAATGAAGAAATGGACCATGCCTTGGCACTTGCCCCGGTCCCATCCCCTTCTGCCAGAGACCCTCAGATCTGTCCCACTCCTGCCCAGGCCCCCACAGGCACCCTTGACGCGAACGATGTAGATCTAGCCATACCCATCCAGTAGGCCACACCCACTCCATCCACACCCACCAAGTAGGCTGCACCCACCCTGGCCACACACCCCCGACCCCCCCAAGGGCAATCACAATGCTGATGCGGCCCTCAATGAAATTGAGTTTGACACCCCTGCTCTAGAATATGATTTCTGTGACCACTTGTTTAGCTTGTCATCTATTCTGGTGAGCCAGTGATGATGGGAATTTCTTTGTTCAGGTGCTTTTGCTACATTTCCATCTGAATACAAATATACAGTTAAATGTTCTTCCTTCCTTGGTATAAAATCATATAAAATACTAATTTAATCCATACCTAAAATTATTTAATCTTTTGTAAACAGTCATTTATATTAACAACTATTTCAAATAACATATTATCAAAGAGTTGATAAACACTTTGTGATTCCACAAAGCGATTTGTAATTGTGGGACAGAGAAAATGGATTTAGTTTTTAGTCATAATGGCTGAATTTAATTTGTGATCTTTAATTTGTGAATACCACTTCATAGGTTTAGAAAGGCAAATCTTAAGAACAAAACAAAATGAGGACTTTAGATCATGACTCCTGCTAGAAACTTGCATTTCTCTTTTTTAATTTTAATTTTTGGTTGCTCACAAAAAAACCTTCTTATTTGACCCCTGAGGCAAAAGATTTCATCAAATTATATTGATAAAATGATGGCTGAATTTTGATAATGATTGTGGAATATTAGATTGTGGTGTCTCTCAGTCATATAATGCATATAGTCCATATTTTCTGTCATGCTCCATGTACTTACCAAGCCTTTAATGAAAGCAATTGGGCTGACATAATCTCTGATAGGGTTGAAGTTCTCACAAGATTTTAGATTTCTTGTTATTTCAATGTCTGCTAAATTAGCAGAGGTTTTTCTATTTTTTACTTCAATGCTGCTGTCACATTTTCCATATACGGTATCCTACAAAGACAAAAATATCACATTTCTCTATAGTCAACCATAGCAAGCCTGGTGACCCAAAGGGCATTTCCCACAGGGGAAAGAATTTGCTTGGCTCACTGAGCCATGTTTAATCATATTAATTGAAAGAAAACAGGATGGCTATGCTCTTTACCATGGATAATGTTTGAATATTGTCTTCCCTCTCTGTTGGCACAAGAAGAGCAGAGATGATGCCTCTTTTGATGTTGAGTATATGTGTAGCTTCACTATCCACAGGATATAGCTCCACATTCTTCTCATTCTGAATCTTGACTTTCAGCTCATATCTGTCCAAACAAAAACATTACACATTTAAAGAAAGAAAAGCATTGTTTAACATTAGAATATAAAACAGGGGACCTCTGAGTAAACTGCTGTAGTGTAGAATGGTTTTCTTCATGTTTCAGCCAATCTTGTCTTCTGTTTGTTTTTCCATCCATCTAGTTCTTCGACCTATTCCCTAATATCAATTTCTATTTTGGATTGCTATGACTTGTTTTTCTCTTCAAGAGCTTTTTAAATATGTTTCACAGTGCACCATTTGCTTGCACCACCCTCATGAATCACCTCAGTTACTGTCAATCTTATTATGATGCTTGGCAATATATCATTCTCTGAACTGAATCTGTTCACACCAGAGATTATAAAGCAACCTATACTGGATTTAAAATCTTTAAATGTATTAGCTGATTGTCATCTTTCTCCTAACTTCTTTTACATCATAAAATAGCCCCACGCCTAGCATACTATCTCTCCAGTTATTCTCTAATATAGAACATTATATAGATTTTTGTTACATATATATAAACAATCAGCTGTAAGCTACTCTGTTATTATGTCTCTCTGTGTATGTATGTGTATATATACACACATACATATAACCTCCCCAAATTGTAGGATCTCAGACAGATCATGTCTATTTTTTTAAAAAAGAAAATATTACAGTATATGCCATGATGCAGAAAGAAAAGAAAAGAGAGAAGAAGAAATCCCAAGGTTTTATTTGGCTTAATGCATTTCAGGAAAAAGTATTTCTTTTTTTAAAGGAAAAAAACCCATTTTATTTGCAATGAAACATTCTTGAAAAATGTGTTTTTTCCCCCAAAATGCCTCAGGCCATTTTTTCCCATTTGTACCTGGAATTCTTCTTTCTCTCTTACGTGTTTCTGTTTAAAATGCATTGTGGCAATTGCTGATGACATGGTTTTAACTGTTGTCATAACAAAGAACATGATCCTTCCTTGTCCATATACAATTTTGTATGTCCAGAACTGTTTAGCAAAATTCTGTTCTCAAACCACTGTTTGTTTGAATTGTTACTGTTCTTCCAACAATTGGTTTTCAGACAAAGAAATAAATCATGAGGGTGATTTTCAGAAATTTCTTTCATAGATGACTTGGAAAAACTGTTTTTCACCGAATTTATATTTCACAACTTCAGAAAAAACAAGAATGGAAAACTAAATTTTTTCCCTTCTTACATGGGGCTCTATGCCTGAAAGAGATTTCCAGCTGGATGCTTTACTACAATCATTAAAGCATCCAGACAACTCTATTGATGTTCTGCTCAAAGTCTGAGTACTGTTGCACCATTACTGTTCTCCGGTTCCATAAAGAGTATTAGAAAGCTGATCACTAAAGATATGAAGTAAAGCAGGCTTCTGGATAAGATAAGGCTAGTTGCTTTAAAGCTTATGGAATGCTGTAGCAACACACCATGTCTGAACATAGTATAAAAGCTATCTGCAACGGAACTGTACAGTTTATTCTCTGGTTCTTCCTTTGGGACACAACTGAGACGATAGCAGTCCTCCAGTATTTGAGGGGCTGCCACAAAGAAGAGGTCAACTTATTTTCCAAAGCACCAGAAGGCAAGACAAGAAACAATGGACAGAAACTAATCAAGGCAGGAAGCAACTTGGAATTAGGGAGAAACTTCCTAACAGTGAGAACAATTAAACAGTGGAACTGCTTGCCTTCAGAAGTAGTGGGTGCTTCATCACTGGAGATCTTTAAGAAGAGACTCAACAGGATATATGCAGTGTTATCTTCATTTTAGATGTCAAAAGGGTCTCTCTCTTTCTCTGTCTCTCCCTCCCTCCCTCCCTCTCTCTCCCTCCCTCTCCCTCTTTCTGCCCTTGATCTGCCAGTCCTCTTACCCCACTCAGTGTGTGTGTGTGTGTGTGTGTGTGTGTGAGAGAGAGAGAGAGAGAGAGAGAGAGAGTGAGGCACTTACACTCCCCCCCTATCTCTTTGCAAGTGCCTCTCTCTGTCTCTGTCTCTCTCTGCAAATGGCAGAAGAGGCTGGGAGCCGCAGGAGAAGGCTCAAAGAGCCGCATGTGGCTCCAGAGCCGCAGATTGCCCGCCTGTGTTATAGGGTCTCCTATTCGAGCAGGGGATTGGACTAGAAGACCTCCAAGGTCCCTTCCAGCTTTATTCTGATTGGATTGGATTGCTCAGTATTCACTGTCACTCACTGTCAGAAGATATTTAAGTAGCGTTAGAATTCTACAGAAAATTAGGTGGGACTTTTTCTTACTGGGACATGGCAGCAGCAAATTCATCTGAGTTCTTTGATTTCTTTAATAGAGCCTTTCCCTGGACATCAATACCATATACCTCTTCGAGGGTACACTGCTTTATCTTCAGGACAAAATTATGGAGTTGTGGAACTTCCAGCTCAGCCTGAAAACAGAGAATTTAAAGGTGTAAAACACTGGTTATTAAACCAATTAGTTTGGAATCACTTGAGCATATTATGCAGGATGTTTTCAGAAGAGCACTGCTACTTTCCAGTGTGATTGTGCACAGATGGCTAGGGATCTTGCTACTTAATTACTTAGCTGCAGTAATTAAGATGTTTAAAAGAGAGCAGTGGAATTAACCCCAGGGAAGGAGGGGAGCACCCATGCCATTGCTGTACTAAATAAAATTAGGATTCAGGGCTTCAGTTCATCAATGTGCTGGTATTGTTTGATATAAATTAGATCATCTCCACAGTTTTGACTAGAATGCTATGCAGATGAGATGGGATTGTGGTCAGAGAAATCGATTATATAGAGGAGTTAATTATGCATAATAATAATAATAATAATAATAATAATAATAATAATAATAATAATAATAATAATAATAATAATAATAATAATAATAATAATAATAATATCAGACATTTTCTCTAGCTTTAGCCAGGAATGAGTTCCTAGTAATGAACTTTAAACATCTGTACTTTGTATATAACATATTTGAGATCTAGAGGAGGAGTCCCTAACCCCTGGTCTGCGGCCTAGTGCCAGGCCGCAGCCCATTCAGAACTGGGCTATGGAAGTGGTGGGGGAGTGTGTGGGCAAATGCAAAGCTGCATTTGTGAAAGCGGCATGTGTGCGAAACCACCCCCTCTCCTCCACTGTCCCACCACTGCTGCCTCTGCCAGCCCGGAAAGGTTGGAGACTCCTGATCTAGAGTCATTAGCTAAACTCAGCCATTTAAACTCAGTTACAATAACAACTATTAGGATTTTTTTTCTGTGGTAGTTTTGGAGGTTTACAGTCTCTCTGCCGTATGTGAATTCACTGTCTATTAGGGAAATGTTTGAACATAGTTTTATGGTGCTGGTATGTTTTAAAAGATGTATTGTCTGACAATCTGCAAATATTTGATCCTTTTCCTTCATTACCTTGCACTTAATTTTCGAGCCGCTGTGGGAATCTGCTGTTCCAGTCACACCACTTGTGATTTCCGTTTCATAATGATAGATATACTTTCTAAAGGGCTTAAATCTGGTTGCATCTCCTAGAAAACATAAAATACGTTTGTATGAACTTCCCCTTGATTTAAATGGGATTTAAATGATTGCAAAATAAGTACAGTTCTTATTATGCATTCTGGAAAATAATTTATTCATATACAACATATTTTTTTTCATTTTTGTGTCATTTATATTCTCAAAAACCTTTGACATACTATAAACAGTTCTGTGTAAAAAATAGTTATTTTGCCAGGATACATCGGAATACATTCAAGACCAAATCTTATTCTGTGACACAAGTCATTGGACTGACTTAGAAATATAAACATATTTCTTCTTAATCTTTCTCTTAGGTTCTCTAGAGGATAAAATGGGGTACATATAATGTTTTCAGCTCTTTGGAGAAAGCATAAAACTTAAAACAAGTTTCACAAAGCAGTTACAGTACTTTCTACGGTTATGCCAGCTCTTACATTTAAATGTGGACAGATACTGAGATGCACTGGAAAACAACATTATCTTTTCTAGCTACCATGCCCATGTTGGATTAGGATTATGGGAGTTGTATAACCCCACTCATCTGGCAGTACCATCTTTCACATCTATGGTATTCATGATATGGGACAACTAAATGAAAGCAGTCGGTTGATGCATTCCTATTTCAGTTCCTATAGAAGTGGTCTTGAAAAGAAAGGTTCTATATACATTGATTAATATTTTCTCAAATAGATTGAACAAGCATTCTTCTTCCTACATCGAAATATAATGTCTGTGTTAAATTTTAAGCCTGCAAAAATCCCATTTCTTCCTCTTTTCCTTCTTTTGCAAAGACACCTTTATAAAGCTAATAAGATAAAACTGGAAAAAAATTCTGGATGATTTCTGTGTTTGATTGAAAGAGCAAAATAGCCATGTTGTCTGTAGATGGTGCTAAAGTGCTACATTTGGAAAACAAAAGCTTATCAGGGGACAGAGAGCAAACAAACTCACTGGATACTTTGACCCTCAAGAAGAACGCTATGTAATCAGCCAAGCATTGAAGAATAAACAAGTTTTCCAGAGTTGCTCATAGGTACTTTCTGATCCTTGACTCTTGTGATTTTAATCTACAAATTCTACTAATATTTTATTTTCAAGTCAAATTTCTCCTTCTGTCCTTTTCCTGCCATTCATATGTGTGTATTGCTATTAAATGTGTAAACTTAAAAACAGATGCCAACATTTCCCAATTATAACTCTGGAGAATAAAATATATGCAGCTTCCCTTATTCTGCCCTTCCTCCACAACCATCAAAAAATACGCCAAAAGCAAAGTAAACTTTACTTGGAATATTTTCCAGCCACACAGTATGTAAAGCTAAAATTCTTTCGATTTCTGAAGGCAACTTACTTGGGTTGTCTTAGTATAATGTATACATCAATACTGTAATTATTTTAGAGGAAAAGGGTTAGTAGTGGAGAAAAAAATATTTTGCAATCCACTGGGCAAATAAAATAACCAGCATATTAAACACAGTGGATAGCTCCCAGAAAATTGTATAGGTTTTTATTTTTAAAAAAGTATTGCATGTACATTTACTTACTTGCATGTATTTTGTCACACTCCCTATTCCCCACCTCCATCCCAAATCTGAATCAGATTTTAAATACTGAAATAATGTTTCAGAGAGTGTAAAGAGTTTCTTCTACTATTAGCTTCTAAGTGATTGGTTAATTGATGAATGGCCAACAACTTGGTATCGATTCTTAGTGACCACATAGATTTAAGTTTTCTAAGAGTATCTGTTCTTCAGTTGGACCCTTCAGACTGTGTTCCTATACAGCCACCTTATTGCTTATTAGTCTCTTCGCTTTCCTTCCTTCCTTGTCTACCAGCATTGTGGACTTCTTAAGGAAGCAGGATGTTTGCTAAGGCCTCCAAAATATGACAAGTCTGATTTATCCTATGATCCATTTGTTTCCTTGATTATCTATGGGATTCTCAAAAGTCTTCTCTAACATCAAAATGGTAAAAATTGTTTCTCAGTCCTGCTTTTAAAAGTCCAGGTTTGGCTTCCATAGAGCATCACAAACAAAATATTTGTCTGCACCATATTAATCTTCATAGCCATAGATCCCAGGGAATTAATATTGTGCAGATATAACTTTTGTGGCTTGTTCACTCTTCTCCCAAATTTGATCAGTTCATAATAAAGATTATACATATAAACATGTATAATTTTGTTGTGCATATTGGCATGCACCCTGTGACAACCCAACTTGAAAGTTTACTTAATGATTATTCAGTAGCAGCCAGGAAAAAGAAGGAATTGCACAAAGGAAGATATTAAAAAGAAATTACTTGAACAAACAGGGTTTTTATTTTGAATAAAATACTTATTCAAGTAACTCCTTTCATCTTCTGTAGAATGAAAGTCTTCTGTAGAATAATAAATTTTATTCTGTAGAGTAAAATAAAAATGCAATTAATTGTGTACTTTCCAGCTTAGAAATCATTTGTCTAGTAACAATTAAGGAGTTATAGCTAGCAAAATACAACCCTAATAAAGAATCCTATGATACTGTCTGGTTTTACATTTGGGACAGATTCTTGTGAAAGCATCTTTGTAGTCTATAAAACCTTTTATGAACAGGAAATAAAGACCCAGGAATTTCTCTCTTCACAGAATGGGTATAGTCTATTTTTTAATGTTATAGGCTTCTATTGTATTAAATCAAATATCAGATGAAAAGGCCTTTTTATGTGCTTGATAATAAAAATAATGAAATTTTTTAAAAAACCCCAAACCCTACAGTTCCAATTGTATACGATATTAGCAAAATACAGTAGAATTTCTACTATGCTGTTTATATGACTTTAAAGTATTAAGGTGGTGGTCCATTTCAGAGGATAAGTTAGCTTAAAAAGTTTGTTGGTTGAACTGTAAAACTAGGTTGATTTTACCTTTGTTAACAAGAGGTCAGTCTTTGTATTGTGTAGTATTAATAGTTAAGACAGAAAAGCCTGGATAATTAGAAAACAACAATTTATGTTTGTTTGGCAAATGTATGTGGTGAAAATCATACTACCCAGAAATAGCAAAACCTGATTCAATGAGATAAAACATGTAATTCATATGTGTCTCTGAGTGCATTAATTAAAAAAAAACCCTTTTAGGCTACTATTTATGTGTCTGTCTATCTGTTGCTGGTCAACACCTGTAGAAAGAGACTCTTAATTTGGACTAAATAATTATCTCCCAAAACTGATGCATATTCTAAACTTGTTCTACAATTTTGAGGAACCAAGAGTCAGTTTGGTCTAGTGGTTAAAGCGTCAGGCAAGAAACCAGGAGCCTGTAAGTTCTAGTTCCACCTTTGGCATGAAAGTCAACATTTCTCTCAGCCCAGTTGTGAGGAAAATTCGAGGAGGAAGGTGTGTTGGATATGTTTGTGCCTTGAGTTATTTATAAAAAATAATGAATAACAATAAACCCCTCTGCAAGAAAAATTCTCTTAAGTTTCCTCATATAATACTGAATGTAGCCCATTGGATGTAACCCATAAGCAGGCTTGTGTGTTTATCTAAGGCTTGATAAATCCAACTTGTTTTATATCAGAAGCCAGTGAGTTCCATCTTTAACATTTAGAAACTAGTGGAGAAAATGATCTTGCTGAATGCTGGTTTTTTTTTTAGTAGGCAATGAAGGCACAGAGAAGCAACCTCACTGTGTGAAATATGACAACCCATCAGACACAAAAAGAAACAAGACACAAACTACAGTAAAGTTACTTTGTTCCAAACAACATCCATCCAAGCATATCCTATCTTAAATGTACCAATTAGGCAATCCTATATGGAAATAAATACAAGTACTCAAGTATAGACTTGAATACAATACCAGACAAATGATTTGAGTACTACAGCCTTGGAAAAATCAGATCTATCCAGTCCATGAAGGGGCACCTGAGAAAAACACTTGAGATGCAAAGTTTTGTAGACCTGGCTGACCTACAAGAATTTGTTAATAAATAATACATGATAAAATAAAGAGAGTGTTAGGCTGCCATGCTGAATCCAGTTAACATTTGCTTTCAGCTCAAATGCTAGCCTTGGAGACTTGCTCCCTGAAAGCTATATTTATGATGACAAGTGCATCATCATTCAATCTTATGGTATTTAAATCTGAAATGAACCTTTCTGCACCACATTTGGATATACGCCTAAAGAAGGATCTATGGTATGTCTTCTTGATACAACCACTATTGACTCTCCTAAGTCATTCTCCTAAGCAATAATTTAGGTAAAGATTTAATTTTCAAGTTGTAAACTGTGTTGTTGTTTCTTTCTATGTTTTTAAACAACAGCAAAAGCCACACTGGAGATTCACATGAAAAAAAAGTAGGATATAAATCTAAGAAAGGAATGCTTTGGCAGAAGAGATCCCCATAAGCAAACACTATCCCAAAAATAAGCAGAACAAGCCATTCTATAACGTCTTATAAACCAATCCAACATATCAGATCATTTGTTCTATCCCAATCTTCCCTATAAAATTGAAATATATTTATGTTGGGCCCAGATGACAAGCTTGACTTCATACTAATGTGAAAGGTATGTGAAATAAATCATTTGTGTGCCAATGGGCCAGATCCAGAACCGTTCTTGATTTATTGAATTCCTTACAACAATATGTCACAATTCTAATCATCTGTCAAAACCACTCTTATTATTAGCCACCTTATTGAATATATTAAGATCAAGGTTGTTTCTCAAATTAAAAGAACCAACCCACTCCCCCAATCATCTGAGAGATCTCTACTTACGTGTTAAAGCCTCATTGCTTAATAGCAGCAGCAGCAACAGGGGCCACAGCTGTGGGTGCCCCATGTTGAAAAGCACCCTTGGGCTGCTCTGCTCCCTTCCGTTTCTCCTACTCCAACAACAAAGTCAGTTTGACTGTCCCTACTTGGACCTGCCTTTAAATACTCCCTGGCAAAGCAGCTGAGCCAAAAGGTTTAAGAGCATTCAGAGCAAATTACAAAAGGTCCAAAGGTTATAGTCCTGCATCCTCTTTGCAATAGCTCCAGCAAACTACTCTGAGCTGGTTCAGCCCATGCCAATGGGTGTAGAAGGCACAGGGAAGCAGAATAACCCTTTGAAATGGCAGTGCTTATTTGGTCACCTCTTATCACTGATGGGGGAGATTTCATAACGAGAGCTTGCAAAAAATATGCCTTACTATAAAGTCAAAGGAACTTATCATTTAGGGAGAAAATATATTTAGTGTGCTAGCTAAAAGCACCGAATAGAAAATAATACCAAAAGGCTAAACATAAGGGTATCCTTTGATCTAGAGTACAACTATAAGTAACCATGATCCAATTCAGTTCACTAAAGATCTGCCAAGTTGGCTTACTATCCCAAAGCCACCTGGGACTTTCCAACTGTTAGCAGATTCTGTCTAGCTATTTATCATCTTATCTGGCTTTTCAGATTTTTTTGGTCCTAGCTTCAGTAGCCCCTCCTCTGGCTCCACCTTTTCCCCCCATTTCCTATGGGAACCTTGCACTGGATTTACCTGCAGGTGTAAGATCACGAGAGTACTCTTAAAAGACCCTTTTACTGCACTGCAAGAAAGTTGATGTGCACAAATAGTCCTGATCAGAGATGTAAATAGCAGTCATAACAAGTTCGCCATTCTAAGAATTTATATTTCGCCTTCCTACCAAAAAATGAAACTTAAGCAAACAGAATACAAAAAAAAAAAAAAGAATGGTTGCTTGCTGAGCACAAAGGACCTTCTAAAATGTTTCCCAAAATGTTGTAAGCAGGGAAATTTGGGGATGTCCCCTGTAATGTTTCTTTGGGGGTTTAATTAAAGCAAAGAAACTCAGGAGAATGCATACAAATGGAGAAATGGTGGTACTGTACAATGAAAAGTGTGACATTAACACACATATTCCTTGATTGCCTCCATGATGTAGGGACATCATACTCCATCATAGAATTATTTCAAAATTATTTTGTCCTTTGAAATAATTTCTAAAATAATTTTTTTGCCAATTCAAACAGAAACTAATAGAAATCTAATAGAAGTCTCTATTTTAGATCCTACCAAATACTTAGTCTTTGAGTGAGTGAAGATTGTGGTCTTAGTGGGGAAGAAGACTATATGATATACTTCTCCATAACAAGTACTTTGGCAATATGGAGGGCTTATGTTGGATGCAATCTTTATGTTTTTAGAGAGGGAATTTTAAAACTTACATATAAAAGAAGACCCAATTTGGTCTAGTGGGTAAAACATCAGACTAGAAACCAGGGGATCATGAGTTCTAGTCCTGCCTTAGGCATGAAAGCTGACTGGATGACCTTGGGCCTGTTACTTTATCTCTCAGCCTAACTCACCTCATAGGATTGTTGTTGTGGGGAAAATAGGAGCAAGAAGGAGTATTATATATGTTCCCTGCCTTGAGTTATTTATAAATATTATAAAGGCAGGATAAAAATAAATAAGAATAAATCCATGGGCAATACATCTCTTTTAGTGCTTGTTTTCAATACCAAAGATCAGGAGATAATATCAGCATAATTTGGCTGTTGACCTGTAAATGTTTGCAGCAGCATCTCTGGAGTCTGTAAAAATGCATTTGGGATCTACATGTGGGCTTTGGATTGCCCAGTGCTATATGACAATATAAACACAGCTAAGGGAAAGGAATCTGCAGGAGAAGGATTCAAGAAAATCTATCTGGAAAAGATAATTTAAAAGATGGATGGATTTCCAAGGCATTTCAAATGTCTTTGTGTCTCGAATAAATGATGGATCCCCACTTTTACAGTTTGTGAGAGAATGGGCAATTCACTGACCTTATATTTACACAATGCTAAGTTACATTTCCTGTTATCATGTCTTGTAGTATATGACAATAATCTTAGCCATTTATCTTTTTTTTTCCAAATCATAACAGCTGGATTCACACAATAGTCCAAGAGAAAACCAGACAGTCCATTATGGCTTTGGGAATGAGTTCTCATCTTGCGCTGGATTTCTGCTTAATTTATCATAGTTTATAGTTCAGATGAAAAGGGGAAGAATCTTGTATGCTGTCGTGAGTCCTTTGAAAGAAAAGCAGGATATAAATGTAATCTGGAAGTATTAAAAATGGATCCAGAAACATTGCTTTAAAAACCATAGTGAACATAACTGGAACTCTAGTTAGTTTATTTATTCTGCCTCTCTCTTTCTCTCCTCTGAAGGGTTCCCAGTATGGCTCATAAAATAGTATCTTACCAGAGTGCTTTATGTCATTAGACTTTGACAAGTAAAGATTCTCTTGAGTTGAGCTCAACCACTGGTGACTATGTGGATGTGCTGAAATGTACTTCTTGGCCACAGTACAAAGAAATCTTCATCATCTTCAACATTATTTTTTGATTTCTTGGTAGCTCTGGGGAGCTTACAATTAAAAAAGAAAAAGGAATGCATATAGGATTTGTTTATTTAGTGTATGGAATAGAGCACATGGATAATAGTAATAAAATATATAGAAGGAGCACATCATACTATGATACACATATGATGGAAATATGCAGTTAATTTTGTAATGTTCAAGGAATTATATATAAGTTATCGGTTTATCTTCAGTCGTGTCTTAAAGACGAATGGATCGTCATAGCTAGATTCTGCCAGAACTTGATGAATAATCAATTATAAACATTTTATACAATTAATGCACCAAATCTTTTGATATTATCACCCCCCGTTGTATTTTACCTAATAATTATAGGCTATCATAATTTAAGGGTTAATATTACATTATAGCTTAGGCTGCGCTCTTATTTATGTGCAACTGATAGATAGGCTGACAAATTATGATTTTAACATAGATTCTATTTATTATTTGTCATTTTATTTTAGAACTTTTAACTAATTAGCCTTTGAATATTTTTCTTTGTATTGGGCTTTGACTGTAATAAATATTCTAAATCCTCTAAGTTATAGGCCACATTTTAAAATACATTAACTCATTAGAATAGAATAAGTATTCTACATATTAATATTTAGGCCATTTATCCAATTAGGTGCAGTATTTGTTAGCTGGAGAAATCCTGCTTTTCCTCCTGTATAAGTTCTCAAATGGCAACTAGTCATTATGTAATCCAGTGTCTGACGAGGAGCACTACACTCACATTCAGGAGAGGATACTCTGCCCTATTTAAACATAAATATAGGAAACAAGCCATATCTGATCAGAAGATTACATCAATAATAAAATTTTTTTTTTATAAAGGCTAAACTTATGGGGACTCCATACCACAAATCCTAAAGTCTGAAAGAACCACATTTTTACTGACTCTCTGAATGTACAAATCTTCTCTCTCTCTCTCTCTCTGTGTGTGTGTGTGTGTGTGTGTGTGCGTGTGTGCGTGCGTGCATGCCCATGCATGCTCATTCCAGAGGTCAGACACTGCAATAGATGAGAAGCTAGTTCCTGGGTCTCATAAGATTACACTGTTTATTATTTATTTTTTTATCCCACCTTTATTTCTTTATAGGTAACTCAAGGTGTCAAACTCCTTCCTCCTCCAATTTTTTCCACAACAACAACCATATGAAGTGGGTTGGGCTGAGAGAGTGACTGGCCAAGGTCACCCAGCTATCTTTCATGCCTAAGATGGAACTAGAACTCACAGTCTCCTAGTTTCTTGTTTTTACTCATGATTGGGTAGATTGGCTCTTTGATTTCCTTCACCAGCCCTCCAGGCATTTTTTCTTCCTCTCTGCCATTGCCATCTACCAGGAAGTTTCTTCACTTTCCCTGTCTAATCTATTATTCTGAGATTTCCTGATCTCGTCCCATCCAAGCATTATCCTGGTCACCTTAGTTTCTTTTGAGATCAGACAAAGTGAAATCCCAGACTGCAGATTAGAGTGGGGAGTAAAAAACCATTCCAGACAAAGGAAATTGGCAAACCAGTTCTATATCACTGCCAAGTAACCCAAAATGGCAAGTTCATGTAGTCACCAGGAGTTAGCTCAAGTAGAATGCCATTCCACCATTTAAAACTTTAATAATTCCTAAAAATGTGATTTCTCTAGTTGTATACTAAAAACATACTTGTCAACTAATCAGTGCAACTTCAGAGAAAAGCGGCCCATTGGCATTAGTTTGTCTAGAGATGATTTCTTCCACTTTTAATATAAAAAGAAAACAAAATCTAAATGTACAAAAGAGACTGATGTGCCATTCGAAGCAATGACCGTTTTAAAAAATTGTTATATTTTAAAACATTGAAAACACAGTAGAATAGCTCCAAACTTATTGGAATTGTAAAACACTGGGTGTTATTTATTTAATTTAAAATCTGATTGTAAGTTTGCTTTACCATATAAACGTAGAGTTCTGTTCTACTAATATAATTTAAAGCAGCTGTGTTTTCAAAAGAAAAGAGGGAGATTTCAGAAGCGAATGTTATATTACATATAGATGCATATATTTCAGATGAAGAGTAAATATTACTTTTAGAAAAATCTGATAGTTTGGGGTAAAAAAAATAACTGTTTAGCATGACTGTGTGTGAGGGAGGGAGAGAGGCTTTGTGTGCACTATTCTACTTTATCTTGCACTACAAGTGATTTTCCTAAAGCCACTAAACCTAAAAATATTTAACACGATGCAAGTGTTTTTCTTTGTCTTTCTTTGAAGATGTTTCACTTCTCATCCAAGAAGCTTCTTCAGGTCTGACTGGATGGTGGGAAGAAGCTTGTCCACCTCAAGGATAAAACACCCAGACACAAACTGAGCAATGTGGTATATGCAGTACAATGCAGTGAGCCATGTGCAGATCTGTACATTGGGGAAACAAAACAACAACTTCATAAACGCATGACACAACATAGGAGAACAAACCCATCAGGACAAGAATCAGCAATCCATCTGCATTTAAAAGACAAAGGCCACTCTTTTGAAGACAGCAAAGTCCATATTTTGGACAGAGAGGACCGCTGGTTTGAAAGAAGGGTCAAAGATTGAACAGCCCTCTCTCAACAGAGGGGGAGGGATCTGACATCATCTATCTCCAGTGTACAACACAGTCTTTTCAACCGTTCCAAGAAGGCTCCACAACCATTTGCACTACTCAGGTAAACCTGGAGACACAGATGAGCCTCCAGGTAGCTTTAATGACTCGCTAAAAGAATGCAAATGAATAGCTGTCTGCAGGAGTATAAATCTTTTCATTTCCCACCATCCAGTCAGAGCTGAAGAAGTTCCTTGGATGAGAAGCAAAATGTCTTCAAAGAAAAACAAGAAAGTCCAGTTGCCTTGTGAAAAAGCATCTTTGGGATAACTATGACCTGGATGACTGAGAATCTACATAGATATTAGCAGATATTATGTGTAATAATTACTGGTCTTCCTTTTCAAAAAAGATGAATCTTTGGTATAATTTGGTATAAGAACAAAAGTGATGGGTTGGAGACAGAGTTACCCTTTCTTTTTCCTCACAATCTCATCTCATTCCCACTAATCCACTCCCAGCTTTCTGGGAACAAAGAACAGCCAAGGGCCTTTTGGCCAGTGCATCTTTGGGTAGGAGTTAAGCTTCAGTTCCTGTTTTCAAGGCTGCCCCTGGCTTAGAGAAAATTGTAGCAGTTCTTTTCCCTGTTTGTGTTAATGCTCTTTTATCATTAGGGAACTCCAAAATGTAAATTTAGGTTAGAGATTATCTGTTGATAGTAGCTGGTATCTAGGAAGCAAAGGGAACAGATGTTATTTAGTAACAGGAGGGAATCTTCTTAACAGTTAATGTTTTTTTCTGTTCATTTTAAAAGGAGCTTAGCGAAGGTAAGCAAAATGTCTACACATCTGTTCACAGGAAATCGCTGTAATGAAAAAGTTATTCAGTATGCATCTTCAGAAAAAATGAAGTGGTTTATGATTGTTCAGGAAGCTAATCGCCAATTATGACATAGTGGTTAGCATGCCAAACAAAGGATAGAGGACCTGGATTCAGACCTCCTACTTAACTATAGTGGGGTGGTCATTTAATGAATGTGGTGGTCATTAAGTGAATGTGTTGGTTATTAAGTGTACCCCATGGTTGTGAAGTGAATCCATTTATTCCCAAGAGCATTTTTTGTTTTGCTAGAAACTAGTTGAAAAGGCCAAGCCCAGCAAAAAAGCCATCATAAATTGCAATTCCATGAAGGCAGAATGCTGCGACTAGCCATAAAGGAGAGCAGTTACCAAGTGCCTAAAATGTAACCGATGATCATGGTGTGTGGGTGTGCGCGCACACACAGGCATGCAGGTGTGCATGCCTGTGCAGCCATTGGAACTCTGGTTGTAACTTTTGGAAGTCCATCGTAACTTTGAATGGTTGCTAAGCAGCAGGAAGTCTCCCTGTACAAAGGTTTCCTTGGGCTAGTTATTCTTTCTCATTGCACAGTCATTATGAGGATAAAGGAAAAGGAAAGGAACATATTTTTAAAGGAAATGGTAGTTATAACAAGATGTATAATATCCATTGTTTTCTCCAATGTGTAGTTTGATGGGACCAAATAATCCTAATCAGGGACCAAATAATCCTAATCCTAGAGTCAATACTACTAGAGTCCACTAGCTATTGCTGCCCTCAGATCTGAATAAAGACATGCTATTGACATAGTTGGCATTACAGAAACCTGGTGGGATGAAACCCATGACTGGAAGGGGCTGATGGATTGATACAAATTGTTCAAAAGAAACAGAACTACAAAAAGAGGAGGGGGAGTTGCACTATATGTAAGAGAATATTACATATCTACAGAAATGCACATGATCAAAGATAAAAGCCCTCCAGAATCTATATGGGTCAATATAAAAGGGAAAAAAGTGCCATTGCCATAGGGTCACCCAACCAATCAGAAGAAATAGATGGACTCTTTGCCAACCAGTTAACAAATGTATGTAGGAAGCATACCACAGTAGTAATGGGAGACTTCAATTACCCAGATATCAGCTGGGAGACAAACTCTATAGTGAGTGGGAGATCAAATGGATTCCTAACCGACCTAGTCAACAACTTTGTCATCCAAAAGGTAGAAGAGGGAACTAGAAGTAAAGCTATACTGGACCTAATCTTATAATAGACAAGAAGTGATAGAGGGAGGTGAAGTTGCCGGAACCTTGGGGGAAAATAATCATGTCATACTGAAATTCAATATAATGCAAACACAAGCAATAGAAAATAATTCAACCAATGTCTTAAACTTCAAAAGAGCTGATTTTAACAAATTCAGAGAGAAACTAGGAAAGATTCCATGAACGAAAATCCTAAAGGGGAAAACAACACAGGAAGTGTGGGAAACTCTGAAAAATATGATCATAAAAGCCCAGTCCAGCACAATACCACTGAAAAAGAGAAACAAGAAATTCAAGAAGAAACCAGCATGGCTGCACAAAGCTCTCTCTGACAAACTGAAAGACAAAAAGGACAAGTACAAAAAATGGAAAGAGAGACCCATAACTATGCTGATTATTAGCAGACAGCCAGAGAACATTGAAAGATAAAGTCAGGAAAGCAAAGACTCAGAATGAATGAAGACTTGCAATAGAAATCAAGGACAATAAAAACAAGTTTCTTTCAAAATATAAATAACAAGAAAAAAAATAAAAGAAACTGTAGGTCCACTAAAGAAAGAAGATGGTAAGGAAGTAACAGGCAGTAGGGAGAAAGCAGAGCTGCTTAACTAGTTCTTTGCATCAGTCTTCACACAAAAAGAAATTATAGCCCAACATACTAAAAAAACTACTGCAAAAGACAAACTAGAAACAAAAAATTAAAATAAGCAAGAAAATGATAAGAGAACACCTATTCGACTTTGACAAATATAAATCATTGGGATCCGACAGATTACACCCCAGAGTTCTGAAGGAGCTGGCAGATGTTATCTCAGAACCATTGTACCATATCTTTCAAAAATCCTGGAGCACCAGGGAAGTACTTGTGGATTGGAATAGGGCTGATATGGTTCCCATCTTCAAGAAAGGAAAAAAAAAACAGACCCAGGAAACTACAGACCAATCAGTGTAACATCAATACCTGGGAAGATCCTGGAAAAGATAATAAAAAACAGGTCTGCGAACAACTAGAAGCAAAAAAAGTTATAACCAGTAGCCAGCATGGGTTTGTCAGAAGCAGATCATGCCAAACTAATCTTATTTCATTCTTAGATAAATTAGTAGACCAGTGAAATGCTGTGCACATAGTATAGACTTCAGTAAGGCTTTTGACAAAGTAGACCACAATCTGCTGCTTAGTAGGCTAGAAAAAGATGGGATAGATAACAACACCATCAGACGGATCTGTAGCTGGCTGACAAACCATACTCAGCAAGTAGTCCTCAATGGCACTACATCCACATGGAGAGAAATAAGCAGTGGGGTACTACAAGGTTTCATCATAGGCCCAGTACTCTTCAATATCTCCATCAGTGACTTAGATGAGAGAATAGAAAGGGAACTCAATTGATTGCCCTGCCACCACGTTGATTCTTAAGCACTTGTTTGTACAATGAAAAAACCAATAAACTTGTTTAAAAAAAGAAAAAAAAAGAAAGGGAACTCATCAAATTTGCAGATGACACCAAACTGGCAGGAGTAGCCAACACCCCAGAAGATCCAAAAAGATATTGATAAACAATGGACCCGATTCAACAAAATGAGTTTTAATGTGGAGAAAAACAAAGTTTTATATTTAGGCAGAAAAAAAAATCAAATGTTTAAGTACAGATTAGGCGAGACCTGGCTCAAAACCAGCAACTGTGAGAGGGACCTTGGAGTCCTAGTGGACAATCGCTTGACTATGAGCCAGCATTGTGCAGCAGCAACCCAAAAAGCTAATACAATCCTGGGTTGTATAAATAGAGGCATAGAATCAAGATCATGCGAAGCAGTGCTTTTTTTCTAAAAAAGAAAAAGGTGCTGGAACTCACACATGTCATACAACCTGCCTTGCCTACCCTACAAGGTTCCACCCAAAAAAGGTGCCGGAACTCCATTCTGGGCATTGTATGAGGAAAAAAAAGCCGCTTTATAAAACCCTAGTAAGACCACACCTGGAATACTGCACCAGTTTTGGTCACCATATTACAAAAAAGATGTTGAGACCTTGGAAAAAGTTCAGTAAACAGCAAGTAAAATGATCAAAGGCCTGGAGACTAAAACATATGAAGAATGGCTGCAGGACTTGAGTTTGGCTAGTCTAAAGAAAAGAAGAAACAGGGGAACATGATACCGGTAGCAGTGTTCCAGTATTTGAGGGGCTGCCACAAAGAAGAGAGTGTCAAACTATTCTCCAAAGCACCAGAGGGCAAGACAAGAAACAATGGTTGGAAACTGATCAAAGAGAGAAGTAACCTGTAATTAAGGAGAAACTTTCTAACAGTGAAGACAATTAACCAGTGGAACAGCTTGCCTTCAGAAGTCATAGGCGCTCCATCCCTGGAGATTTTTAAGAAGAGACTAGACAGTCACTTGTCTGAAATGGTATAGGTTCTCCTGCTTGAGCAAGGGGCTGGACTAGAAGACCTCCAAGACCCCTTCCAGCTCTATTCTATTCTATTGCCCCTCTCCCCCAATCTGATTATGCTGATGATTTATTTCATGGAGTGTGGCTTAAGAAGCCAAGCCTACCTCAGTGCATAAGCCTTATTGCTGAAGTAATCCATTTCTCTTGTCAAGAGGAGACAGAAGCCACTGTTCCCCATGTCTTCATGACTGCAGAAGTGTGTAATCCAAAACATAAATGGAAGGCAACTCTCCTAGATCCTCTTACCCAGAAGGTCTCCAGCTGCCTAGTGCTTTTATCTGTTGGAGATTGCCTGCAAGGTGCTTCTTTTTTCAAAGAGGGGCCTTCAGCCATATCTCTCCACTTCTTGCCAGAAGAAGGAGCATTTGAGAGAAGAGCTTTGTGTGAACCTCTCCTGGCTTGAGGGTCTGGTAGGCAACAAGTTCCCATCATTATCTAAAGCAAGGATGGAGATTTTTGTTTTCTAATTCCTCTATTACAAGTGTCACATTTTTCAGAGAATGTGTAGGAGTCACAGTGCAATAAAGAGTAAACTTGAATCCCAGGAGATAAAGGCAGAATAAAGAGTAAACAAGAACATTATTCTGACTCTCTCCTTATTTTTCCTGTCTTCTCCTTGAAAAACATCTACATCGTCACCACATTTCCTTAACCTCACCCTTTCTGCCATCCCGTTGCTGTTCCATTTATTCTTTCTTCCTCTTTTTGCTTCCTTTTCTGCTGGCTGAAATCTGCAAAAATCTGACCTAATCCCTTTTTGAAATTTAAGACTGAAGGCTGTATAAAATTAGCCTTCAGCTTCACATTCCTGTTATGTCCCTTCCTATACTTGCTGTGGAGTGCAAACCAGAGCATTAAGGGCAATGAGGGAAGTGGTAGATAGATGTGGTGAAGGTGTAGATGTTTTGCAAAAATCCTGTAGAAAGATATTGACAGAAAGAAATGAAGAGGCATAGACCATGGTGTTAGTTTAAATGAGTGGTTCTCAACCTATGGGTCGCGACCCCATTTGGGGTCGAACGACCGTTTCGCGGGGGTCGCCGGACACCGCGGTCCACCATATATTTTTTTTTGAATTTTTTTAATTTTTTTTTATTTTTTTTTCGCGCATGCACGGATCGGCCCGTCACGGTCTGCCATTTTGTTTTGTTTTTTTGAATTTTTAAAAAATTTTTTTAATTTTTTTTATTTTTTTTCAGCGTGCGCGCGCCGCGCATGCGCGGATCCGCCTGTTGCGGTCCGCCATTTTGTTTTGGTTTTTTTAAAATTTTTTTTTATTTTTTTTATTTTTTTCAGCGTGCGCATGCCGCGCATACGCGGATCGGCCCATCACGTGCGCGCACCACGCATGCGCGGATCCGCCCATCACGGTCCGCCATTTTGTTTTTGTTTTAATTTTTTTTATTTTTTTTTAATTTTATTTTTTTGGCGCGCGCGCACCGTGCATGCGTGGATCAGCCCGTCAAGCGCGCGCTGTGCATGCGTGGATCCGCCCGTCGCGGTCCGCCATTTTGTTTTTTTAATTTTTTTAAAAAAAAAATTTTTCCGGCGCGGGCGCCCTGCGCATGCGCGGATCGGCCCTTTGCGCGCGCACGCGCCCGGGTCAGGGTCGCGGTGTGCATGGGTGGGGCAAGTGGGGTCTCAACCTGAAAAAGGTTGAGAACCACTGGTTTAAATGATTTTAACCATATTGCCTTTTTTTCTTATTTCATGCTTTTACATTTTAAATTCTTTTTCTGTTATTTTTACACCTTTTTTGTACTTTGCTACCTCAATAATTTTCCTTTCTAAAAGGCTATAGTTAGATTAATATTTTACAGGTAGTCCTTGACATATGACTAGTTGCTTAATGAAAGTCTGAAGGTACAACAGATGCAAAAAAATACTTATGACCCATCTTCAAAGTTATGACTGCCCCAACACTCTCGGGGTCATGTGATTGCATTTTGGGGGCTTGGCAACCAACTTGCATTTATGACTAGTTGCAGCATCCCTGGTTACATTATTAGGTTTGCAACATTGTTTTGCTGTTTTTAAGCAGAAAACACTCATTGTATAAGCTGGTGTTGGATTTATTTAACAACCATGTGATTTGCTTAACCGTCACAGTGACTTGGTTAACAGTCATTGTAAAAGCAGTCTTAAAATCGAGTCCAGGCATGTGGTGATTTGTCATACAACAATTGCAACAACTTGAGACCAAAATTCTGGGCTTAATTGTCATTGTAAATCAAGGACTATCTATAATCTCCTTTAGTGTTCATATTTATTTCACAATTCAGTCTCTAGTTTATTTTATCTTTTCAGCACAAAATATATTTCCATTATTATTTTCAGTGCCAAATTCACAACATATAGAAATCCCCAGTGAAGTCATAGCTTACTTCTTATGAAGTATTAGCTGCTATAATTTTGTATAGGAAAGCCATTTTTATTTAAATATTTACATGTGTAATTTTGATACAGAAAATTGATTTCAGTTTTGCATACATCCACAGATACATAAATACTATATGTGAAGATGCAGTCCTTTATTCCTTAAATAAGTTCTATTGAAGTCAATGAGGCTGAACTTGATTGCACTTCAAATTATAATACAATATAATACTGTTACTGCCTTGGGAATTTGGCCCAAAGAAATTCCTTGGGAAAAATCCTGAATGTTTTCACTTGACCTATAAAATAACTGTACTTTGAGTTTTCTTATCAACTTACTTTCAAATAGTAAACTATTGCAACTAACAAATACTGAAATGGATCATATGAAGATATCTTCTGTTGAATCATATACTGTTCCACCTATGTAATCTGTCCAACAATAAGTCTTAGACACAGAGGTTTTTCCTGCTCTGTTTTCTGAACTTTGTGAACAGGAGGTATTTGGGGTGGGGGAAACGCCCTGGAAACTTCAGATGTGTGCTAAACATACACTTGACCTCTAAGCCAGATGATGAAGAAAACTGGGTTCGTGTTAGTAGAATGACAGATCTTTTTCATTTCTTCTCTTACCTACTAACCTCTGAATAACCTCTCTTAAATAATTCATATCAATGCATATATGTTTTTCTCTGTGTGTTTGTGTATATGTGTATGTGTGTGAACAAGTTATTTCCCTCCACTTTTTTATCCCAGTTATCTGTTATAACAAGGAATCCTACCAAGTATCAATCAAAACTTAGTGAGTATAGCTCACTAAGATAACTAATGTAGTGTTTAATAGCAATAGTACTTAGATTTATATACCACTTCACAATGCTTTTACAGCCCTCTCTAAGTGGTTTACAGAGCCAGCTTCTTACCCCCAAAGATCTGGGTCCTCATTTTACCGACCTTGGAAGGATGGAAGGCTGAGTCAACCTTGAGCTGGTGAGAATCAAACTCCTGGCAGTGGGCAGAGTGCAATACTGCATTCTAACCACTGTGTCACCATGGCTTCTATATTATTGTTTTAATAAAAAAACAATATAAGCTTGAATTGTGTAGCTAAACAACTCATTTATAAAATTCACAGCAAATAAAAGTTCATATTTAGTTAGACTTACGTATATATATTTAATTTATTAATCATCTCATGTAATAGATTTGCCTGTATTTCCTAATATATTACTATAATAATACAACACAAATACAGGTAGTCCTCAACTTACGAGTGTAATGGAGCTTGCCCATTCCATTCGTAACTCGAAAACTCATGGGAATGAATCTCATACCTCAAATGAGATCAATTCCTTGCTCATTAAGTGAACATGAGGTATTTCAGGGTGGGGAAGGCCATGGAGGGCCTAGTGATGGAACAGGCCTCCAAGGCCTCCCTGACTCATTAATACACCTCATGCTTCCCCCTCCCTTCTTGCCCTGCTGGGCTGGACTCACCTTGAAAAGATCAGTCTCCTTTGTGCCACGGTTCCTGCTGTTGCCCATTCTGTGGCTGGGGGATGCTTCTGCATGCCTCCGAAGGCCAGATTGGGGCATTGGAGATCTTTTCCAGCCAGTACTGCCCAGATCTGAGGCTGGGGAACCTTCTGCAGCCCTCCGGTGGCTCATTTCTAGGCAGCAGCAGTCTGAAAAACACCTCAGGCATCTGGATTGGGTTGCTGGAGGGCCGCAGAAGCATCCCCCAGCCTCAGATCAGGTGACAGTGGCCTGGAAAAGGCCTCTGACGTCCTGATCCAGCCTCTGGAGGCACATGAAAGCATCTCCTGGCTTCAGTTCTGTTCTCTGTTGCAAAGCACAGAGGCCTAAAATACCATGAGATCACTCGAGATCAGTAGCGTGAGATCTCATGTGATCTTGCGTTACTTTAGGTCTCCATTCTCTGTGAATGCACTGAAGATCTGGAGCAGCCAAGAAAGGAAGGGTCTCAATTTTCGCAGGGTGAATATTAAAGGCGTTGTGCCTAGGGAGACCCAGAACAGGAGTGGGGAGGGAATAACCAGGGTGAATGTTGCATACCACTGTTGCATATCGCTTGTAAGGGTGAATGACTGCCATGGTGCAGCAACATTCATAATTTTGGGACTTGCTCATAAGCGCTAGGGGGTGCTTATCGCGTAACTTTGAATGAGTGTTAAGTGAGGGTTCGTAACTCAGGGATTATCTGTAGTAAATGTTCCAGACTTCCTGCTGTATCTAGGGTTTATTTTTAGAGTCTTTTAGTTAAACTATATCAAGAATAAAAATAGGAATAATGCGCTAACATGGTCCAAAGTGTCATATATATTTTTGAGATCATATATATTTTTGTCATATATATTTTTGTCATATATATTTTTGAGCTTCTGGAACTCTCATAGCTTTTATAGGCATTCTTAGAAAATAAAAATAAAAGGTGCAGATCACTCTGTCTGTAACTTTGTTCAGAAGTGGGGTGCAATATCAACAGTTTGCCTTGTGGGAAAAAACTTGTGAGGTATTGTGAGAACAAGTAAACTGTCCCATGGCAGCCATTTGGTGAAAAAAAAATTAACATGGTTCCAACATTTTACCAGCTCAAAATGGTTCACCTGAAATTAAAGATCTTAATAAATTGATAAAATTGAGTTTATCATATAATAAAAACCATTTCTAACATATGCAACACCAAAGCAAAACTTAAGCCTATCATTAAATGCAAGAAGACATATTGTAGAGCAGCGGTTCTCAACCTTTTTCAGGCTGAGACCCCACCTGCACCGCCCATGCGCGGTGTGACCCCGACCTGCGCCGCGCATGCGTGGCGCGACGGCCCGCATCGTGCATGCGCGGCGCAACGGCTGAACCGTGCATGTGCGGCGCGATGGCCCAAACCGCACATGCCCAAACTGTGCATGCGTGGCACGACAGCCAACCCGCGCATGCGTGGCGCGATGGCCCAAACTGCGCATGCGCGGCGCGCGCATGATGCCCTGAACCGTGCATGCGTGGCGTGACGGCCCGAACCATGCATGCATGGCGCGAACGTGACAGCCCAAACCGCGCATGCGCGGCACGTGCACGACGGCTGAGGGGAAATGGGGGGGAAATGGCGGACTGCGATGTTTGGCGACCCCTGTGAAACGGTCGTTCGACCCCAAATGGGGTCGCGACCCACAGGTTGAGAACAGCTGTTGTAGAGGTTTCAGTACCATTTTAGAATTAGTTTCATATCCACCCTTAGCTTTGGAAGCTTACAACATGATTTTGGTCTGTTCATTCATAGGCTAAGACAGTTCAGTGGATGGCTGCTGTGGAGAAAACTGGAAGAAGAAATGCTGCCTTGAGTTCCTGAATGAGCAGTGAGATATAAACTGAATCAATAAACAAGTAATAAAATGATGATAACAGTGAAGTTTAGGGCTAAAGATAAGATTTTAATGATTTTAATGATTGCTCTGTTTAGTGACCATTTGAAGTTATTATGGAATGAAAAAGTTAACTTTACTACTGGTCCTCAAATTTTTGATTATTGCAACATCCCTGCAGTCACATGATCAACATTCAAATATTTTGAAACAGATGGAGGCTTATGACCATTGCAGCATCTGCAGTGTCTTCGCAGCGAGCTTCCGACAAGCAGAGTCAATGGAGAGTGAGCCGCAAAATCACAAATTGAGGTCACATGATACCTGGCTTAATGATCATTCTGATAAATCCATTGCAGTTATGTGAAGTTTCACTTAATGACTGGGTCACTTTGTGATGAAGTTGCTAGTCCCAATTGTGATCATTAAATGAAACATATGGTATCTTAACAATCCTGATTCTTGACCCCTATCCAAAGGAGAGGGTATCAATAAAGCAAAACATGTCACACCTAGAAAGGAAATGAGGATTGGATTTTTGTTTGTTTTTATCCCGCCTTTATTATTTTATAAATAACTCAAGGTGGTGAACATACTGTGGGCCAATGTGCCTACAATAAAAAATGACAATAAAGATTATCTATACCTAATACTTCTTCCTCCTCCAATTTTTCCCACAACAACTCTGTGAAGTGGATTGGGCTAAGAAAGAGTGACTGGCCCAAAGTCACCCAGCTGGCTTTCGTGCCTAAGGCAGGACTAGAACTCACAGCCCCCTGATTTCTAGCCTGAAATGTTTTAACCACTAAACCAAATTGGGTCTTCTTTTATATATCAGTTTTAAAATTCCCTGTCTAAGAACAAAGATTTCATCTTTGCCATTGTACTGATATGGAGAAGTATATGTCAATGCCCGGGAACTCAGGAGGTCCAATTCAAATGGATATAAAGATTTATTGCAAATTTGAGCTCTCTACAAGAATCTGAACTACTAATGGCCCAAGCAAATTGGTGGTAGATAAGAGTCAATGGAATTCAAGGTGGGCTGGATTTAGATCTCTTGTGGGAGCGAAGAGACTCATGACTGATGGTGACCTCGGGTTCAGCCTGGTCATCTCCTACATCTCTCCTACATCATATCATATCCTACATCAGTGGTGCCTGCCAGAGGTGGCACTCAGAACCTTCTCTCTTGGCACGCGCGCCACTGCCGCCAGCAGCAGGTCCATCAGGCTGCCACTGTTCCCCAGAGCAGGAGCCCTGCCTAGTACAAAGGAGGCGAAGTGGCTGACTAGCAACCTCAAGTAGAGGTGGTAGAGCAGAGGTCAATAACCACTGTTGATTGGTGGACTGGAAGAAAAGGGAGGGGGAAGCATTTTACATGTGTACAGGCACACACGGGGACGTGAGCATGCACGTGTTGCAAATGGGGGGGGGGCTAGTGCCTGCGTGATACTCACTAGCACTGCCCCATTCTTGCGTGATGCAGCGCCTTGTATCTGCACACCACATTGTGGTGGCGGCCGTTTTTGCGCCTTGCAGCACGGTGGCCCATTTTTGAACTCCCGTTTTTTTGCGTGCCAGAAACGGCACTCAGAGGTACTTCCCTGCACCCCCCCTGAGGGCACCACAATGCTGATGTGGCCCTGGCACTTTGCGATAAATAAGTGGGTTTTGGGTTGCGGTTTGGGCACTCGGTCTCTAAAAGGTTCACCATCACTGTCCTACATCATGTGGTGTTCCCCACTAAAAGCACAATGTTCAGCTCACTCAAAGACTATATAATAATAATAATAATAATAATAATAATAATAATAATAATAATAATAATAATAATAATAATAATAATAATAATAATAATAATAATAATAATAATAATAATAAATTGGAAGGGACCTTGGAGGTCATCAAGTCCAACCCCCTACTCAGGTAGGTAACCCTATACCTACAGTTTCAGACAAATGGCTGTCCAGTTTCTTCTTAAAAACTTCCAGTGTTGGAGCATTCACCGCTTCTGGAGGCAGGTTGTTCCACTGGTTAATTGTTCTAACTGTCAGGAAGTTTCTCCTTAGTTCTAGGTTGCTTCTCTCCTTGATTAGTTTCCATCCGTTGCTTCTTGTCCTGCCTTCAGGTGCCTTGGAAAATAGCTTGACTCCCTCTTCTTTGTGGCAGCCCCTGAGATATTGGAACACTACTATCATGTCCCCCCTCGTCCTTCTCTTCGTTAAACTAGACATACCCAATTCCAGCAACCGTTGCTTATATGTTTTAGCCTCCAGTCCCCTAATCATCATGCTCTTCTCTGTACTCTTTCTAGAGTCTCAACATCTTTTTTACATCATGGTGACCAAAACTGGATGCAGTATTCCAAGTGTGGCCTTATCAAGGCATTGTAAAGTGGTATTAATACTTCACGTGATCTTGATTCTATCCCTCTGTTAATGCAGCCTAGTACTGTGTTGGCTTTTTTGGCAGCTGCAGCAGACTGCTGGCTCATATTTAAGTGATTGTCCACTAGGACTCTGAGATCCCTCTCACAGTTACTGTTATTGAGCAATACCTGTACATTTGGTTTTTCTTGCCTAAATGTAGAACCTTACTTTTTTCACCATTGATTTTTATTTTGTTAGATAGCGCCCAGTGTTCAAGTCTTTCCAGATCCTCCTATATCCTAAGCCTGACTTCTGGAGTGTTGGCTATTCCTGCCAGCTTGGTGTCGTCTGCAAATTTCTTTGGTAGGATCTAAAATATAGACTAGCCAACAATTCTAATGCAGGGCAGAGAAGTTATCCAGCATATTTTCCTATCAGTTTTTTGATATTACTTATTATGATGATGATACTACTTCCATCATCTTGTCTTTTAAAAATTTCCTCTGAAGATTCTGCTCCTCTTAATCGAAGTTAAATATATTTACAACACAGAGAATGTTGTGTAAAATATAAAAAGGAAGAATAGGCCATTATAGGTACAAATTATTATTATTATTATTTTATTATTTATTAAATTTCTATGCCACCCTATTCCGGGAACTCAGGGCGGCTTACAGCATAAATAGAAATCCAATACAAACTAAATAGTACATTTATAAAAATAAATATATAAAAAGAAGAACCCCTAAATTAAGAACCATTCATTCAGCAAACATACACACAGACATACACTGGCTAGGGGCAAGATTTCAACCGCCCCAGGCCTGCCGGCAGAGATGGGTCTTTAGTAGTTTACGAAAGGCGGAGAGGGTGGGGGCGATACGGATCTCCGGGGGGAGTTGATTCCAGAGGGCCGGGGCCGCAACAGAAAAGGCCCTTCCCCTAGGCCCCGCCAGGCGACACTGTCTAGCCGACGGGACCTGGAGAAGGCCGACTCTGTGGGCCCTAACCGGTCGCTGGGTTTCGTGAGGCAGCAGGCGGTCTCGTAAGTAACCTGGTCCGATGCCATGTAGGGCTTTATAGGTCATAACCAACACTTTGAATTGCGTTCGGAGACCAATAGGCAGCCAATGCAGCTCACGGAGTGATGCTGAGATGTGGGCATTTCTGGGCAGGCCCAGCACTGCTCGCGCGGCTGCATTCTGCATTACCTGAAGTCTCCGAACGTTTTTCAAAGGTAGCCCCATGTAGAGAGCATTGCAGTAGTCGAGCCTCGAGGTGATAAGGGCATGAGTGACTGTGAGCAGAGACTCCCGGTCCAAATAGGGCCGCAACTGGTGCACCAGGCGAACCTGGGCAAATGTCCTCCTCGCCACAGCCGAAAAATGATGTTCCAAGTTTAGCTGTGGATCGAGGAGGACGCCCAAGTTGCGGACCTTCTCCGAGGGGGTCAAAAGCTCCCCCCCCAGGCTGATGGACGGATAGATTGAATTATCTTTGGGAGGCAGAACCCATAGCCACTCCGTCTTGTCGGGGTTGAGTTTGAGCCTGTTGGCACCCATCCAAACCCTAACAGCCTCCAGACATCGGCACATCACTTCCGCTGCTTCACTGAAATGACACGGGGTGGAGATGTAAAGCTGGGTATCATCAGCATACTGATGATATCTCACCCCGTGTTGTCGGATGATCTCACCCAGTGGTTTCATGTAGATATTAAACAGCAGAGGGGAGAGGACCGATCCCTGAGGGACCCCACAAGGGAGGAACCTAGGGGTCGACCTCTGACCCCCCGCCAACACCGACTGTGACCGACCAGTGAGGTAGGAGGTGAACCACTGCAAAACAGTGCCCCCAACCCCCAACCCCCCCAGTCGGTGCAGAAGGATACCATGGTCAATGGTATCGAAAGCCGCTGAGAGGTCAAGTAGCACCAGGATAGTGGAAAATCCCCTATCCCGGGCCCGCCAGAGATCATCCGTCAGCGCGACCAAAGCAGTTTCCGTGGAGTAGCCGAGCCTGAATCCTGACTGTTGAGGGCCCAGATAATCGGCCTCATCCAAGGACCGCTGGAGCTGGAGTGACACCACCTTCTCAACAACCTTCCCTATAAAGGGAAGATTGGAGACAGGACGGTAGTTGTTTAAAACAGCTGGGTCCAGGGAAGGCTTCTTGAGGAGGGGGCGCACAATTGCCTCCTTGCAGGGAGCCGGAAAGGACCCCTCCCTCAAAGAAGCGTTGACAATCTCCTGAACCCAGCCCCGCGTCACCTCCCTGCTGGCCGAAACCAGCCAGGAGGGGCACGGGTCCAATAAACAGGTGGCGGAGCTCACAGCTCCAATGGCCTTGTTGACTTCATCAGGTGCCACCGGGTCAAACTCCTCCCACACAACAGGATCAAGACGAGTCCCTGTCATCTCGACTGAATCATTATCAGCCGATACTGCATTCCAATTGGAGTCAAGGTCCATCCGAATCTGGGCGATTTTATCCGCAAAAAACTTATTAAAGTCCTCAGCACTACCCTGCAAGGGTGCATCAACCCCCCCCCTGATTAAGGAGGGAGCGAGTTACCCTGAACAGGGCGGCTGGGCGGGATTCCGCAGATGCAATCAAGGCGGAATGATACGCGCATCTTGCCGCCTTGAGCGCCACCTGATAAGTCTTGATATAAGATCTTACAAGTGTTCGGTCAGATACGGATTTACTTTTCCTCCATCGCTTCTCTAGGCGTCTCTTCTGGCGCTTCATCCCCCTGAGTTCCTCAGTAAACCAAGGAGATCTCCTGGGTCTGCTACCACAGAGAGGTCGCAGCGGCGCAATCCGGTCAAGAGCCCCCTTCGCAGCCATATTCCAGGCCGTAACCAGGGACTCTGCCGAACTGTGAATGAGAGAGTCCGGTATTTCCCCAAATATTCTCATTAGCCCCCTCCCTATAATTGCTTAAAGATTTGCCTGTTAATGGCACTTACCTAATATCACAAAAGAGAAAATAAGAATTCTGAGTCATGTAAAATTTGCATATGGTTAAATGCCTACTAAGTTTCTTGTCTGGATACTAACTTTTGATTGTTTTTTTTTAATTTTTTTTATTGGTTTTTTAATTTTTAACAAAAGAAAAATAATATTAAAGTAAACAATAAACATAATCAGAACATAAATACATATTGTTGAAATAATCGCAACATACATACATATTTCAAAATCATCCATAAACAAAACATAAGTACTTATTTCTTTTTTTTAATTTTTTTTTATTAATTATTTTTATTAAATTTTATAAAGTTTTAACAAATTTTAACACAGAAATATAATAACTCAACTGATAACAAACAAATAACAAATTTAACAAACAATACAAATAGCTGCTCGGAACCCCCCCCACCACATCCTCCCACATCCTAACCCCTAACCTTCAAACCACCTTCCTCACCATCCAATGCGGTGTCTAGAGTTTTCCCGAGCGCCCTAAGAAAAAGAGAAAAAATCTATTCCCTTAATATCCCCAACTACAGTTGAGAAACATAATCTATTACTTATTATCTCCCTCCCCCCTCCCCCCCAGGCTTCCCGGAGTGAATACAGAGTAAAAATGCAAGAAACCCCGCTAATCTACTATTTAGTAACAATTTATCTATATATCATATCTAATTCTTTCAATTGATATTTCTTTTGCATATAATCAATCCATTTTTTCCAGTCCATCAAAAATGTTTCATTTGAGTGGTTCTTCAAGTACGCTGATATCTTAGCCATCTCCACCAGATGGGTAACTTTTAATGTCCATTCTTCAATAGATGGTATTTCAGATGACTTCCAATATTGACCCACCAACAGTCTTGCAGCCGTAGTCAAGTTCAAGATCAACTTAGTCTCTATGGTGGAACAGTCCTTTGTTATACCCAACAAAAATAACTGTGGTACAAACTCAATACGCTTTTTCAAAATATTTTGAAGAATCCACCATATTTTTATCCAAAAAGCCTTAATTTTTTTACATGTCCACCAAATGTGAAAATACGTTGCATCCATAGATTCGCATCTCCAACATTTGGGTTTCAGATTTGGATACATAAGCGACAATTTTTTTGGGTCTAAATGCCATCTATAAAACATTTTATAAAAATTCTCTCTTAAATGCTGAGCTTGTGTAAACTTAACATTTTTCACCCATATTCTTTTCCAAGTTTCCATCCTAATTGAATGTCCAAAATTCCCTTCCCACTTAATCATACAATCTTTAACTAGTTCCTTTCCAGAATCAATTTCAATTAAAGCATCATATATTCTTTTAATATGCATCGCTCTTTGGTCTCTAATTTGTATAATCAGTTTTTCATCCTTTAAAGAAAAACCCATCTTAACATCTTTTTGCCATCTGGCTTGAAGTTGTACATGATGATACCAATTATGAGCTATACCTTCCTCCCTTAATCTATCTAGTGATTTCAGTTCTAAGCTATTCCCATCTTTATTCAAAAGTTTATCATAGGGCTCCACGTCTTGAATTTGTTGTATACCCACACTCTGTATTGCATGTCTGGGAACAGTCCATAAAGGAATTTTACCATTTAACTTATAATAATACTTTTTCCAGACACGCATCACAGAGTTTCTTAATATATGCTCTTTAAAACCTCTGTCCAATTTTTTATCATAAACTAAATAGGCGTGGAACCCATACACTAACCCATATCCTTCTATATTCAGTATTCTTTCATTTGTTAAATTAATCCAATCACTTATTGCCACTAGAACTGCTGCATAATAATATAATTTGAAATTAGGCACTTTCATTCCACCTCTCTCTCTTGTATCTTGAATGATTTTAAGTTTAACCCTTGGTTTCTTGCCATCCCAAATAAAATTGTTTATACCTTTCTGCCATTCATCAAGATTCCCATCCTTTTTAAGTATTGGCAACATTTGAAATAAAAATAGAAATTTCGGTAAAACATTCATTTTAATAGCGGCTATCCTACCCAAGATAGATAATTGTAGTTTTTTCCAATTCTCCATTTCTTTTTGCACTTTACTCCATAAGAACTCATAATTATTCTTATATAATTTACCATTTGAGGCTTCTATATAAATTCCTAAATATTTAACTTTTTTAACTATCTCACATCCCGTTATTCTTTCCAAATCTTGTTTTAATTTATTATCAAAATTTTTAACATCTTTGTCTTGGATAAATTTAATTTAAAACCTGATACTTTTCCGTAATTTCGAATAATTTCCATCAAACTCTGAACCGATTGCATTGGCTGAGTCAATGTCACAAGTAAATCATCTGCAAAGGCACATAATCTATAATCATGTTTTCTAATTTGTACCCCCTTTAATTCCTCTGATGCTCTAATCCTATTCAATAAAACCTCTAAAGTTAAGACAAACAATAAAGGAGATAAGGGGCAACCCTGTCTAGTACCCTTTTCAATGTTGAACAAATCTGTTAATTGACCATTTACTATAATCTGTCCTGTTTGTTTCTGATATATAGCTGTTATGGAATTAATAAACTGGTCCCCCATTCCCATCCTTAGCACAAGCCTTTGCAAAAATGTCCAATTCAATCTATCAAAAGCTTTTTCTGCATCTAAAAACATTAAAACAGCCGGCACTTGAATATGTTTATCCAAGTATTCCAGTATATTAACAAGTTGTCTAACATTGGTTTTCATCTGTCTCCCTTGTAAAAAACCAGTCTGATCCGGGTGTATCCTCTGTGTCAAAACTGTCATTAATCTATTAGCCAAAATTTTTGCAAAAATCTTGTAATCCGTATTTAACAATGAGATAGGTCTGAAATTTTCTACTTGAACATTATCTTTACCCTCTTTAGGAATCAAACAAACATTAGCCGTTTTCCAGGAGGGTGGAACCCGACCACCCTCTTGTATATTCACAAATAACTCCCTCAAATGTTCGACCACTTCCTCCTGTAAACACATAATAAATCGTAGTAAAACCATCAGTTCCTGGAGATTTTCCCAATTTCAATTGCTTAATTGCGTCAATAATTTCTTCTGATCTAATCACAGCATTTAATCTATCTCTTTGTTCCAAAGTGATTTCCATAACATTTTGATTTTGTAAAAAGGCATCTACCTCTTGCTCTTGAACTTTTTCTTCAGCATACAATTTGGTATAGAACTCTAGAAAAGCCTTCTTAATAGCATCCTGATGAAATACTTCTTGCCCCTTATATTCTACCTTCTCAATTAAACGGGATTTTTGTTTTTTCCTTAATGTATAAGCCAACCATCTGCCAGGTTTATTAGCATTAAAAAAAGTATTACGTTTAGCATATTGTATGTTCCTGGCAACCTGGTCGGTCATCAAAATATCAAATTGTTTCCGTAAAACCTTTATCCCTTCTTTAATATTACTATCATCCAGTTTATCTATTAATAATAACTCTTTCTTTTTTATCTCCGCTTCTAAAACTCTTCTCTTTTCCTCTTGTTTACGTCTATGTCTTGCATTCAATTCAATTAAAATACCACGCATATGGGCCTTGCTAGCGTCCCACACCGTTTCTATTGGTAAGCCTATATTCAGATTTAACCTGAAAAATTCCTTGATAGCCTTTTTACATTCTTCCACATACATTTCATAATTAAACAAATTTTCATTAAGTCTCCAGGATCTGCATATATATTGACCAGTCCTTAGTTCCATCATAACTGGGTTATGATCAGACAATACATTAGGTAAAATTTTAGCTTTCTTTAAACTTAACATAAAATCACTCGTGGTTAAAATAAAATCAATTCTAGAAAATGATTGATGTCTATCAGAGAAAAAAGTAAATTCTTGGTCCCTCCCATGTCTTTCTCTCCATATATCTAACAAATTAAAATCATCTTTAATATCAAAAAAAGATTTAGGCAATATTGAACGCGTTTGAGGAACAGATAAGATCTTTTTCTTGTCCAAACCAGCATCAAGAACTCCATTCCAGTCCCCCATTAAAATACAAGATCTATAATCCAACTGTATTAGCTTTCTATGCAGTGATTTATAAAATATACCTTGTTTTTGGTTTGGAGCATATATACCCACCAACAAAACTTTCTTCCCATCCAATAAAATTTCTATAGCTAAAAATCTTCCATGAGTATCTGCTTCTATTAATTTAGCTTTTATATGATTTTTAACATAAATAACAATTCCATTTTTTTTGTCTAAAGATGATGCCACAAAGTGTATACCCAATTTGTTATTAATCAAATATTTCTGGTCCAAAGTTCTAATATGAGTTTCTTGTAAACAGATTACGTCATTTTTACATTGCTTCAAATAATGAAATATCTTCTTCCTTTTTTGTGGAGAATTTAAACCGTTGACATTCCATGTCAAATACTTATTTGACATGATCTTTTCGGGAAAGCTTCTGCAAGGCCGAAACTACCTCTTCCTTCCTCTTAGGCCTTGCTCCCATGGCTTCCAAAGATGTCAGATCAGCTTGCTTGGTTTGAATTAATTCACGTGCACCCCTTGGATCTTTAGGCTTATCAGCTACCAGAGGTTGAAAAATATCAATTAACTGCACTGGTTGTTCAACTGCTTTATCCATATCCGTCGAAGGAATTATTCGAGGTTGTTGAGATTCCGAAATTTGCAATGATTCTAAATCTTTAACCAAAATTGCCCTCTTAGATTTTGGGGAAGTAGATCTATCAGCCATCAATATATTGTCAAAGAAATCCTTTGCTTTGGCAACAGTAGTCAGACGATATCTATTATTTTTAAAAAACAAAGAAAGTCCAGTTGGAACCTCCCATCTATATTGTATCTCTCTTCTTTTAAGCTCCTCTGTCAAAAAAGCATAATCTTTCCTTAACCTCAGCATTTTGGGAGGTATCTCTTTCAAAACCAGTACTTCTTGACCAGCAACACTCAGTTGTTTATTGTAGGCTGTTGAAAGAACCCAATTTCTGTATTTTCTTGTATTAAAATATATCACAATATCTCTAGGCAAATTTCTTTGTGCTGCGATACGTGAGTTCATTCTAAACAACCATTCAATCTGCCAGTCCACATTCTCAACTGAATCATCCAAAAATTTTGATAGAGCTTCAATAACAATTTTTCTTAAATCCTCTTGGTTCCCATTTGAGGCTTCTCTAAGTCCCCTAATTCTAACCGCAAACTGCATCTGATGATATTGTGTCAAAGTAGCCTGATCTTGTACATCACTTTTAATTTCTTCTAATTTTTCTTCAAATTGCTGTTCAATATTCTCTAATTTCTCTTCAACACCGATGGTGTAATCCCAGACACCCTTAATAGCCTCCACAATGTCTTGTCTCATCTCCTGGTTAGATACTTCCGTCATAGCTTTAAAATCTTTTTTCTGTTCTGCCATCTTTTCCTCTAATTTATAATCCATTTTATCCATTCTGTCCTTAAGTGAGGATAATGCAACACTTACTGGGGATAATGCTACTGTTAAAGCAGTCTGTAAATCTTTAATTGTAATCATTTCTGAAGCAGGCTGTACAGGCTCTTGAGACTCTAAAGGAGCAGACTGTGATTTTACAAGCTGCCCTGGAGAGGGCATAGCCGCCTTAGCAACTGCTGCCTTATATCTCGTTGTCATGATTAAAAGGAGAGAGGAAGAAAAAAGAAAAGAAATAGCTAAAAAAAAAATTGCCACTTCCTCCCTTTTAAATTTCTTTTAAAATCCAATTAAATCAATTTCTTTTAAAGTCCAAATAAATCCAATCCAAATAGTCACTCAAACTTCTCTTTAGAAAGAGGAAAAAGATTTCACTTTCATTTTCCTGCGCAATCCACACTTTACATTTTTCACTTTCACTAGGTAGAGAAAGCGATCGCCATTTTGAAAAATTTTTTGTTGATTCAAGAAAACTTATAAATACAAAGGCAGAAACAAATAGCAGTATACTTGCGATAATCAAAAGACTCCTGTATTCAGTCCGTCTGTTTAAAGTCCTTGTAAGTCAATCTTAAGAGCAGAGGCGGTCACGGCGTCTAATTCTGTCAGCCGACAGAAGCGTCTCTGAGCAGGAGCATTTCAAGTGCCTGGGGAGCACACCTTCTCTGCCCCTGAAAACTTGTTCCAGGGGTCTTGGAAGGGCTCAACCCGGCTCTTGAAGCTCTACTCCCCTTCTTTGCCCGAAGAAGAGTTTTTTCGCCGCAACAAACAGCTGGTGAGCGCTGTTGTTGACAGCTAACTGACACAGAGATCGGAGCCTCACGTTAGAGACTCCAGCGATGCCGGTGGAGCCACCGGAAGCGAGTACTTATTTCAATACATCTAATAATAATAACTCAACTGAAAATAATCATAGACCTCATTTACTAAACAATTAACATTACTGCTCGGTACCCCCACCACCACATCCCCCTAACCCTAACCTTCCCCCCTCACTTACCAACTAACTACCTACTCTCCTCCCTCCTTCTCTATCTCCCTCCTTCTACTCCACCCAACTATCCCTACTCTTCCCCCTTCTTATCGACTTTCTACTTACATCAACCTTCACTCCTCCTTCCCTTTCCATCAGATGTGGTGCCCAGAGGCCACCCGAGCAACCCTTAATAACAATAATTACATATTCTTGCATCAACCCCAATTGCAGTTGAGAAAACATAGTATATAAAATTATAAACCCTCCCTAGCCCCCCCTGACTTCCCAGAGTGAGTACAGGGTAAAACAAAAGAAAACCCACTACTTCAAACAAAATTATTATATAATCCTAACAAGAATTTTAAACTATATACTAAATACAATCTCTATCTAACATTTATTCAACCTTATCAGTTCTAATATATATCTAATCCCTCAATCATTCCATCTAATGTCAAACCTTAAATCATTTCAATCCACTAAACAAAACAAACATATCATCTTGTTAAGAATATTAATATTCATTTACATATCTAAACCATCAATCTAAGAATCAATCCATCACTTCAATTCATTGAGAGGTTATATAGAATCATCCAAACAATCAAGTTTAGTATATATCTTTCAATAATCCATCTCTTTTAACCATTAAAAAAATAAACAAATAATATCATTAAACCCCTCAGTTAAAAAAAAAAGAATTTATTTTTAGTCAATTTAATATATCTTCCATTAAACATCCTCTCATACATCTCACTCATAAATTCAGCCCATAATCTTAGATTGGCCTTAATTCCTTACACTTAATTTTAAATTTCACTTCTTCAATCAACTTCTGGGCTTTCTCATATGTCAAATAAAAAACACTTTCCTTTAGCAGTGAAAGTAGTAAAAGTAGTGAAAGCTATACGCCATTTTGAATGCATTATGTTGAATGTAGCAGTTAGAAATATATAGCCAAAAAAACAATAAAAAATACTTGCAATCCAATAAGAACTCCTGTATTCACTCAGTCTGCAAACAGTCACTCTTGTGTTCTATTTTTAAAAGCAGAAGCGGTCGCGGCGTCTTTTTCTGTCCGATGACAGAAGCGTCTCTGGGCAGGAGCGTCTTCAGGAGCTATGGGGAGCTCACACTCTTTATCCCTGAAAACTTCAGGGATTTCAGAGGAGCTCAACCCTTGTTACTCCCAATGCTCTACACCTCTTCTTCGCCCGAAGAGGGGATTTTTCACTGCAAAAAACAGCTGGTGTTCGCTGTTTTTTGCGGCTTTACATACCCAGAGAACGGAGCCTCACAGAGGAGAATCTAGCGGCGCCGGCGGAGCCACCGGAAGTCAACTTTTGATTGTTAACATAAGGGCACTTAATCTCCCACACAATGATTATCTTTAAAGCACCCTTAGTGTAGATTGTTCCTTCACTGTAAAATAAATCATTGTAATAATATCTTGTGATTGCATCTCTTTATATCTGATGGAATCTTTAGGCTGTAATAATGTCTAATAAAATAAAAATGACATGGCTACCTTGCATTATCCAGCAAAGATAGCAGGTCATGACATCAGCACTTTACATTTTTTGTCCATCTTTTCTGCCCGGTCCTTGAACTTACCCTGATACTGATCTCAAGAAATGTTTTTTTCCTGAAGATTTGAGTTTAGTTTGTCCATATTTAAGTTCTCTGCTGGCAAATAAATTATTAATGTTATCAGTGGTACAGTTCTGTAGATTAAAATAAATAATTGAGGTTCAATTTTGTTAATTTGAGACAAAAAGCCCAACAGTAAACTATGAAGCATTTGAGCAGCATTGGATTCTTCTCCCTCCCTCCCTCTCTCTCCCTCTTTCATGCACATCGATATAGTTCAGAGCTGAAATCCATTCAAAAGATGACCTGACTCTGGTCTTAACAATGCATCTGATACAATTACTGAAAAAGGATCCCACTTTCCATCTCATGACCCGTTGCTAAGTCCTCATTAAAAAGGGACTTACTGTGTCCTTTCAAGTAGATATGACCTTTGTCCAGAAAAAGGCCCATTCACCACTCTGCCTAGCAATGACCATTTTCTGTCAGTTAATGAAAAGATACTGCCCATAAAATTAAGATTCTGCTCCACTAGAGATATATAAGAAGCAAAGGATAAAAAGGACAAAGTAGAACAATTTAAATAACATCTATGTGCAAAGAAGTAATGAAAAAAACAAAACAAAATCTTGAGTCAATTTATAATAAACTTAATAAACTTCAGCTTTCATGAACTTACAATAGGGAAGTCAAGCAAAAGAAAAGAAAAAAGAAAAAAAATTCTGAGTCATCAAAGAGATTTTTGTCTTATATCTCAAAGGCACAGGATTCCCAGTTATTGTTCAGTTGATTTTATTTTACTGTATGTATCCAAGACAAAAGTGAAACTAAAAGTCTTGAACTGAAGTCAATTGTCTTCCTCCTTAATCAAAAAAAGAAAGAAAGAAAGAAAGAAAGAAGGAAGGAAGGAAGGAAAGAAAGAAAGAGGAAAAAAAGAAAAGTAGTTAGTTCAGTTTTCATATGGTAAGGAATTTTAATTTCACCCACCCCCTTAATTTGATTCCCCTTCTCCATAAAAATGTATAGGGTTATAATCTCACCACATCTGGCTCTGAATATTCTGCAGCAAGTATTTATCTATTTTCAAAGTATATTTTGCAGCACTGCCTTAAGCAATAGAGTCACCCTAGAGATACTGTGATGTACAAGAATATTAAACCATAACTGTTTGATATATGAGGAATGACAAATACGTACTATATATTTTCTAAAATAAACTACATATTTGATATACTCTTTTAAAATTATTTACTTGCATTGCAGTATATTTTGCAATGTAGTGACAGTTTTAGATTGTGTTTTATGAGCCAGAATATGTAGATTAAGGTGGGCCAGTCCCTCTCCCTCTCTCTCTCTCTCTCTCTCTCTCTCTCTCTCTCTCTCTCTCTCTCTCTCTCTCTCTCTCTCTCTCTCTCTCTCTCTCTCTCTGCCCAACCCCTCACAGGGTTGTTGTTTAGGAAAAATAGGAGGAGGAAGGAGTGTTATATATGTTTGCCTAAGTTATTTATAAAAACAAAATAAACTCAGGATAAAAAATAAAATAAAATAATAAAATAAAATAATAAAATAATAAAATAAAATAATAATAAATAGATGCATTTTATGGAATTATGCCTCGTTTATTTGATATTGTTGAGATTATGATAGTATTAAGAATAAATAACATTAAATAGTATAAGCAATATGTATAAGATGTTTTAAAACTATTGCTAGATGTTGGAAAAGATACAATAGAAAGCTAGTATATTTTATATTGTGAATTATGATATGTTGGAGTTAAGTGCTATCTATTAAGATGAAAAATATGCTGCAATATCTTTTTAAGATCTGTGTTATTCATTAATTGATGACAAAATCTAGGTTTGATATTCAAATCTTAATGGCAAATAAAAATATCCTATTTGTGAAGGAGTAAAACTTCATTTGACAGGCTGTATAGATTTCAGATTATGAATACATGGTTAATATTTGCAACTAGATCATTTAAACCAAACCTATCACTTGGGCTTGTTAGAATTCATCTTTCCTCTTCAGGTTGTTCATCTAGTATTTGTCTTCTTGCAAATTTGAATATACAACACTTTTCCCATGAATTATTCAAATGGCTAAAGGTTGAAAAGATAAATAAAAATGAACGAGAAAGCATTACTACCTGAGACCTTGTGCAAAAGTGTCCTTTATGTAGCTGAAGAAGTATTGCTGGTTATTTAATCAGGGCAAAGTTTTTGTAATCAGTCTCTATAACGGAGTGATTAGAATGACCTCCAAATAAGAGTATTGATCTATTAAGCATTAGATAAATGTATTTTGAATTTTAATATGTTCATTTTAGCAAACATTAAAATACAAAGCCCAACTGTTTATTTACTACCCAACTCAATATTATCTTCCCTGATTTATCACTGTTCTCCAGATTCACAGACAAAGGAAAATCGTTTGCCATCGCTTGCTTTCTGTTTATTTCAAAGAAGGTGCCTTCCAATTGCAAATCAAAGTTCTACCCCTGATAGGAACAGATAACATTCACCTGGTCTGTATTTTAAACACCTTATTCACACCTTCCAATCAAATTGACAAATTGAAATAGTTATCCTTCCAAATGCATCCTGCTTCATATTTTACAATACAGTAATTTTCCACTCCAAATACTTATGAAGAATATATATATTCAGGAATGTATTTTGGAGACGATAGTGAAGAAATATGCAAATGAAGAGGCAAATAGAGCTTATGTTTGAACACAGAGTTAATACCTTCTAGAACTAAGCAGAGTCATCTGTCCTTATCCTTGAGCTATGCCTTCCCCAAACGAACATTAAAACTATGTGATTATTGCAGTGGAAGACACAGAGAAAGTTTCTTCTTTCCCTATTTTTTTTAAAAAAAACATTGTGACAATGCTTTTCTGTGTAGAGTTGTATAAAGTTAACAATAAATGTATCCCCTATCCAGTGGTGTCTGACTCTAGGGGATGTTGTTCATCTCTGTTTCTTAGCTGAGGGAGCCAGCATTGTCCAAAGATCCTTCCGTGGTCATGTGGCCAGCATAACTATACGCCGAGGAGCACAGAACGCTGTTAGATTTCCACAAAGGTGGTACCTATTTATCTACTCACATTTCCATGCTTTCGAACTGCTAGGCTGTCAGGAGCTGGGGCAAGTAATAGGAACTCATCCTGTTGGGTAGCAGTTGGGTCTTGAACCCAGACTGTCAGCTTTCCACCTGACAAGCTCATTGTCCTTAACCACTGAGCTATTGTGTCTTCGTTGGAGTGTATAGAGTTCTAAAAATGATCCTTGAGACCAATTATCTTATGAATAGTTAATTCCAAGTACCATACCAGTTTTGGAAATTAAGGGGCAGAGATATTAAGTAGGTTCTGCCAGTTATCATTCCAGAAGATAGGAAGTGTGCCTTTTCACAAAGAAGAGAAGAAGTTGTGACAAGACCATGATATTCAATGTAATCTAAATGGTTTGAGGGTCAAGTGCATAGGGACAATTTCTAATTTGAGTACTTAAAATATCAGCCTGACTTTGTTTATCATTGCTTCAACAAACAGAATGTTTTGTCATTTTTTAAACCAAGTGGAAAAGTTCATTTAATGGACAGCTTCAACCACAGCAGGACCACTATTGCACAAGAAAACATGAGGATGACATTTACCCCAAAATGGATCTTCCCCTGTTAGGGGGAGAAATGCTGTACTCCCTTCAATATGTTAAGTTCCTTTTTGAGCCAAGTCAGAGCTGAGTCCAAACTGATCTTAATAAACCCTCAATTCACCTCATGTATCATTGTGACATAAATGAACAACTCATGGTGTCAGAAATGAGGTTGAATTCCTGTGTAGCAAGGATGGCATGAGCAAACAAGCAAACAAAAACAAGAACCAGAAAAAACAGGAGCCTGCTAGTTTGTTTAAAGAAATATTACCATATAGTCAAACCATAGAAATTCAGCACAAACCGCAAAGGCCAAAAACAGCTTCATTGTACAGTCATTTGAGATTTGAATATTCTTTGGCAGTAGCAGAGTAGTAATTGTCTCTACCCCCAGAGGTGAAGGCTACCAATAATGAGGAAGACCAATGGCAATGCTTTCCAGAAAGCTTTCTGATACAATTTATTTTTTTCAAGTCAAAGCTGAGTTCCACTTTTGTTATTGGCTGCTTATTAATGAACAATGAGGCAGTACCACATGAATTAGGCTGGATCTATTTAATTTCTGCTCATATGCCAATTACCAGCTTAATATGGTGGCCAACCAGATGGTTCATAATTTCCTTTGTAGGCATCTGAAATTGTAGGCATGCTGCGTTTGACTTAACAAAAAATTATTTGCAGACATAGCTTAGAATGATATTGCAGATAATTAAACAAATGCCTTGAAGGGCTAATCTTTCTGCCAATGTTGCTGAGGCTATCAGTGGCGATGGACATTTTTTTCAGTTCATTTCTTTACAAAATTTCTCATCCAAATGAGTGTAAATTCAATGTTAATCTATTAATCTCTATAAATTTGTCAAAATAGATATTTCTATGCATTTTATATAAATGCTTTCTAATGTATACATTTATACAAAGGACATTTCAATGTAAATATTATTTCAAGCAATTTTTCTCTAGGAAGACAATTTTGTGGATAGTGTATGTTTTTTTTAGTATTCATATCCTTGGGTGAATTATTCCCTAATGTGGATATTTGAAGTGCATTGCTTTAGCTCTGGGCATGTTCCAGGTTATGTATATTTGACACTATAAAAAATTGCTGTAGTAATCTAAAAAAAGAACTCCTGGAATTCAATTTCTCATTGAAACCTAATTAGGAATTGTATTTCCTAATTAGGAATTATATTTCCTAATTAGGAATTGTATTTCCTAATTAGGAATTATATTTCCTAATTAGGAATTATATTTTTGTGTGAGAAACTGGAGGGAACAGATGAATCAAAAATGAGGAGAAAGACTGAAAAATATTCTAATTGATAGCTACGTGGTTTGCCGAAAGTATAATCAGAAAAGGGCAATATAAATCTGCTAGTTCAGTTTCATTTGCTGTTCTTTTCAGCGGTATTTATTTGTATGTTTCTATCCTGCCTCTAATATTTTTACAAATAACTTAAGGCAGCAAACATATCCAACATACCATCCTCCTATTTTCCTCATAACAACAATCCTGTGAGGTAGGTTGGGCTGAGAGAAACTGGCCCAAGGTCACCCAGCTGGCTTTCATGGCTAAGGCAGGATTACAGCTCTCAGTCCCCTGATTTCTAGCCTGGTGACTTAACCACTGTACCAGGGGTGTCAAACTGGTGGCCTGCGGGCTGGATGTGTCACGCTGGATGTGTCACTCACCTTGGCTCTGCGAAGGCAAAAAAGTCATGATACGTAATGATATGTCATGTGGCTCAATTGAGTTTGACACCTGTGCATTATACCAAGCTGGCTTTTGAAAGTTTTTCTTTTCATCCGGTTTCTGAATCCATTTACAAATTCTCATGAGCTTATATGGTATTTGCAGAGATCTCTTTCATTCTCTGAAATCTTCTTCATAATCTACTCATTTTGGGAAAGTATGGATGCAATCAGAAGCTGCATTCAGACATCATATATTTTATGGAAGTTTGAGTATTTTTTAATGGAGTTGCTTTTTTTTTTAACTTTGTGAAGTTGCCCAGAGTGATTTGGAGTTGGGTGGTTTAGAAAATAAACAAATAAATAATTAGAAACGTTTAAACAAAAATGTATTTTTTGCCCATCCCTAATCATATAAATATGTCTTTCCTTTGTAATCTCTACAATGTTCTTCTTATTAGGGACTTTTGACCCCAAAGAAATTGTCATCTTCTCCTTCATCTTTTTTTTATATATATATCAAAATAGTCAAATAAAATTAAGCAATAACAAAGATTATTTGACCATTTTGATTGCTTGTTTTGGAAATGTGTTTTAATGATTGAATAGATTATGTTTTCACTGATATATATTTGCAAGCTGATTTGAGTTACTTTTAACTTTTTAGGGAAGTGGAAAAGCAAAGTAAACAATTCTTCAATCATTAAATACAATATATTCATTTTTATTCTCAGTAAAATACAGTATTCAGGCAAAACAAACCAATGGATGAGTGATTTCTCAGTGGGGGAAAATTATTTTCCATAGATCCATCATTCATTATAGTGACCCCTATTTCCTCTAAGTAGCAAAGAAAGCAACCATTCTTTATGGTGGCAGCCATTTTAAATTTCCAATTAAAATTTTATCTTGGCTCATGCCCTTCTTGAAAAACTAAATAGATTATTCATTTGATTTTACCAGTCCAAAAGAATTTTTTCTCACTGTGAACATAAAAGGGGTGCTTTCAAGATGGGCAGAACTGGAAAAACTATATTGTCAATCAGCGTACTTCAATAAACAGTATTAAGAGTTTACTCCATTTATATACACTCTGTTGCATGTATTTCTTTCTTCCCTCTGCTTGGAAATATTTCAAAATTGGCTATATCATTAAAATAAAGTTGTGGAAATCCAGGGATCAGTCTTCGTTCCCTCTCCCTTTTACTGATCAACAGGATGAAGCTGCTAGGTGACTCATATGCCAGTTCAGGGTGAGATATCCATATGCAGATGATACCCAGTTATATATCTTGGAGTGCTGCATGGGGGAACTTGGAGACTGGCAAACTAAGCAAGATGGAGTTAATTCAGAATACAACCAGTTCCTAGGTCATACCAACTTAGACTCTGGAAGAGGTTGTGCTGCCCCACAAAGGCAGGCATGTAACAGGATCTTTCCTGGTCTCATAGCTCTTATTTGAGGAGCAAGTGGAGGCATGGCCAGTAGAGTCTTTGCTTTGCTTTGGCTGATGGGCTACAGGTAGTCCTCGACTTACGACCATAATGGAGCTCAGAATTTCTGTTGCTAAGCAAAAGAGTTATTAAGTGAGTTTTGCCCCATTTTATGACCTTTCTTGCCACAATTATTTAGTGGACCACTGCAATTGTTTAAGTTAGCAACACAGTTGTTAAATGAATCTGACTTCCCCATTAATTTACTTGTCAGAAGGTCACAATAGGAGATCACATGATCCCAGGACACTGCAACCATCATAAATATGAGTCAGTTGCCAAGTGTCTGAATTTTGATATGTGGAGATATTGCTACAATCGTAAGTGTGAAAAATGATCATAAGTCACTTTTTTCAGTGCCATTGTAACTTTGAATGGTCACTAAATGAATTGTTGTAAGTCAAGGACTACCTGTATTAGTTATCATAGCCAGTTTTATATTGCATCATTCAAGTATACAAATTCTCATCCTGGAGACTGAAAAAAGAATTAATTTTCTTTCTTTGTAAGCTAGCCAAATGTCCAGGTTAGCAAACCAGAAGTGGATCAGCCTTGTTCCAACTGGAATAATGTCACATTGAAATGCTTCTATTTCCAAATCAGTCTAATAGGAAATATTAACCAGATGCCAGGATCTTTCTTTATTTCTTTTTACAAGTCTTGCCTTAGATTAGCTCTATCCAATTTGTAAGGCATTGTTCATGTCACCAGTGGTTAATGGATGCTGCTAACTCCTGATGGACTGGATATTTTTTTTTTTTAAAAAAGGTGATCACATGATCCCAAGACACTGCAACGATCACAAATATGAGTCATTTGCCAAATGTCTAAATTTTGATCATGTGACCATGGGGATCTGCAACCATTGTAAGTGTGAAAAACGAAGTCACTTTTTCAGTGCAATTGTATCTTCGAACGGTCGCTAAACAAATGGTTGTAAGTCAAGGACTACCTATATTTGCAGCCTTTCCTGGAATGGAGTAATGAACATAATCGCTCACACTAATCATATCTTGATTGGCTTACTGCAATTTGCCTTATATGAAGCTTTCCTTAAAGACCAATAGGTAAAAAAAACTAATTGTCCAGACATATTACTGCCATTTGACATTGCGGTTATAGAAAACTGCTATGTTTCTATTTTGATTGCCAAATTGTTTCTGACTCCAATATAACATGCTGGACATTATTTATAAAGCTTTACATAGTTCTGGAGCCTGGTTACCTTCAGTATGACTTATTCAGGGTTGAATCTGTCTATTGATGATATAAAAACAAAAAACGCCTGTTGATAGTCCCCACATATTGAGAGATCTAATGAAAGGGGCATTCTTTAAAGCTTTCCTGGCTGTGGAAACTGTTTACAACAAAAATTCTCAGAATTTTGCCGATCAAGAGGCAAAGGTCAAATGATGGAAAAGTAACTGTGTTTGAGAAAATTTTTTTTACTATCTCATGGAACCCTATCAAAATTTTCACAGAGCCCTTAGAGTTCTATGGAACCAATTTGAAAAATAGCCTAAGGAATGATTTACACCCAGAATCAAGAAAGACCCTTTATAAGAGACTTGTAAAAACCTGATTATTCAAAAAATAATCATGGGGCTATGCTGTGTATAGAATGTGAATAAATAGTGATAGTTTGGTTTATTGCACAGTAATATTTATAATAATTGTATTTTGCAATTATCACCATATTGTTTTGTCAATTCATTGTTAGTGTTTTTGCTGCAAAATCTTGAGCCAACTATGATTGAGGTAGTATAAAGTCTCATAAACAAATAGGAAGCTCTTTAACCCAACCATAACTGAGGTAAAAATTACAATGTTACAGTATGCTGTACATGCATTTTTATTTTTAAAGCCGAACTTCTGGACAAAAATAATTAGTTTGGATTTCTTTTTTTTAAATATGTCATTTAACCTTTTCCAAGATAATCTATTCAAGCTATTCTCTTCACCCAGACATTAAAGGTTATCCCATGCAAATAGCTTTAATTCATGACTATCTTACAGGTATCTAATTTGCCAGTCCACTCTGAAAATGCCCACCCCCAAGACTTTGTGCTTCTTCCTGCAGTAGCAAAGTGATGATGGATTTGTTGTACCTTTACATAACTCGTTGATCATACCTCTTTAAATCACACTTTCTTGAGAAGATCTTATATTTGTAATATTTTGAATTCTTTTCCCCTTCCCACTTCTGAAATCTTATTTTATGAGAAGTGAAAACAATTATTAGGAATTTCAGTTTAATAAGTTGGACTGTGCACATTTTGTTGTTCTAAAAATTCTGTGAAGGTAACCAAAACAAATTTATTTTAGTTGAACATTAATTCTGCAGACATGTTTGCACACTGAGCAATCTCTGCTGCTATCCTTAACTGTTTGTTTTCCTGAAGATATATATTTCTGAAATTATCATTTACGAAAGCTCTATGGCAGCAAATAAATGGAATGAAATGAAACTACTGTACAGTTGCCATTGTTTAAATGCAAGTAAAACTTAGCTACAAGGTTTTTTCCCCCTTAAAACTCCTATGTCTAAATGCACAAAATATGTAAGCATTCTCTTCTGATTTGTGACAATTCTCAAAACATTCTGGAAGCGAAATGCCACTATGATTGCTAATTACCCCAAATTGACAGTAACAATATATAATCACAAAATTTACTTTACATTTCACAATATAGCCTGGATGTACCAGTTCTCATCACTTAATTACATATAAAAAGCAAAAGCAAAATAACAACAACAACAACAATAACAACAACAACAACAACAACAATATTAATAATAATAATGTTGGAAGGGACCTTGGAGGTCATCTAGTCCAACCCCCTGCTCAGGCAGGATATATTCAGCTATCTATATACATACTACTAAAACTCTTATTGTCATGAAAAATTGTGCATCATAAGGCAACAATTTTCTAACCAAATTACCTCAAATGGCCTAATTTATGGAATATGTCCCAAATCCAGGACCTATGGCTCCTGAGAGAATGAAATTTGCGAAAGTCTGCTTCAGTGCTATTGGATGCTGCTGTGATCACATGATTTTCATTTTCAGAATATCTCACAATCCCTTGCTCCCACCCTCACCCAGCAGCAGCCACTTACCTCCCTCCTGAGAAGGGAAAGGAGGGAGGGAAGGAAGATTTCTGATGCTCCCTGTCAGTTTCCCAAAGGAAACTCAATGGGGAAGCTGGCAGGAAATCTGAAGTCACTCCCACTGCTTTTTTGCCCACCTGTAGTCATTCTGTTTCTCTGTTTAGTTAAGAAAATATATCTGAAACAATGACCCAACTGGCAGGGGTTGCATAGTAAATACTAAAGCTATAATCAAGTGAAATGTGGTTATTTTAAAATATTTAATATATTTAGAACTTTTAAATAGTCCCACCATTATTATATACAGCTTTCTTAAATAAGCATGTCTTTTCCTCAAAACTACATAAAGTGGTGTTAGGATAGCAGGAATCTTGCATAGGTGTTTTTGGGAATTCCTACCAGGAGTGAAAGTGCTTTCCAGTATTTGGTCTAATATTAAATTGTAAGGTATGATTTTAGTAACAAATATTGTCAGAAGGGAATGTTTCCTGGGATCATTATAATACAGAATCTTATAACAGAGTAGAAGGTCCTCATTCAATATATGGTATAGGTGGACTGGCAGCAAATCCATCAGTAAAGCATCATTTATTCTGGCCTAATAGAATGTCCATCTACAGGTCTGTCAAATTGTCATGAGACTTTCTTCTAAAAAATAATTTACTGCTATAAGGTAAGAGCTGCTCACTAATTCCCTCCCCTGTATCTCAGCAATTGATAGTTCAATGTACTTTCCTCTTTGCACTGTGTGGAGATAATATTGATTATATATTCTCATGTGGACTATGACTGCCTAGAATGATGCAACACTATCCTTGTTGTCTATCCTAACATATGTACTTTCCATAATTACCAGGTACCTCCCTCTACTTATGCTAAGGAGTTTAACACTATATATATTTACCACATAGCACAGGGGTAGGCAACCTTGGCTCTTTTATGACTGGTGAACTTCAACTCCCAAAATTTCTGAGCCAGCCATGCTGACTCAGGAATTCTGGGAGTTGAAGTCCACGAGTCATAAAAGAGCCAAGGTTGCCTACCCCTGAATAGCAGAAGAATATTGTGCTCTCTGAGTCTTGGGAAGGAGAATGTTTACCATATGGCTTTACTTCTGTCCAATCATGTCTTGCCCTGACCCTCAGGTGTAATGGAGGGAAGGGTTAACCTGCATGTAACTCAAAGCACACCTCACAAATCATATCTAATTGGTAGCATGTCAGTTCAGGCGGTGTCAATGTGATTGTGAAAGACAGCCACACACAATTTCACTTCACATGACCTTGCTTTAAAACTGGAGGGGAGAATGTTTATGTACTCTTTTTCTGACATTCCCACTTAATATGCATGTTCTGATAAAGATAGCTGGGATGACTTGACTAAGCAAGCCCATATTCTGAAACAAGGATGAGCTGTAGGCTATAGGTAACTTTGGTCACCCTGAAATGCCCAGATTTTTATACAACCAAGTTTTGAGTTGTGGTACTAATGAGAGGAAACCTTGGTTGCTTCCTGCATGGTTCACCAGCCCACAATTTATGGGTCTAGAACATATGTCTGAACTATGTATGGAATATAAGTTAACGGAATGGTGCAGATGGTATTTTTCTCCTAGGAAAGGACTTCATGAACCTACAGGCATGTACTTGGCTGAAGAATGCTATCCACACTATGATGAGAACATAGGGAGACAGAGAGACCCTAATGACAGAGTAGTCATTGAGTGGTCACGGGGAGGATACCAATTAAGGCCAACAAGCAGGAAAGCATGCAGGCCAAGTATAGGACACTTTTGGACCCTACAGTCAGGGAGGAGTAACTCAAAAAGGGAAGCTAAGAAATGGGGAAGCTGATATGGTATAGGCCAGAGGTCCCCAGCCTTTTGGGAACCAGGGATTGGTTCCATGGAGAGAGGTTTTTCCATAAACCGGAGGGTGTGTGGTTTTGTATGCTGCCTGCATCTTGCAGATGGGGCTTTGCTTGTTTGTGTGGCCTGGTTGCTGGCATGCCATGGCCCAGTACTGGTCCACAGATGGTATAGGATATTTGATTGTGTTCAGTGGCCTACAAAAGTCACTTATGGGCTGCCTTTGTGTCATCTGCCAGCTCACGCTTATGTTTTGCAATCTTTCAGTATCAGCTGCCATGAACTCAAAGGGAGTTGGATGGGAGGGGCTATGCTTCTAGGGCAGTGTTTCTCAACCTTGACAATTTTAAGGCATGTGGACTTCAACTCCCAGCATTGCTGGCTGTGGAATTCTGGGAGTTGAAGTCCACATGCCTTAAAATTGTCAAGGTTGAGAAACACTGTTCTAGGGGAAATGAAACTTCACTGTATCTCTCCCAGATGGGCTTCAAGGACAACTGGCTGGGAACAGAATGCAGCTGCATACCAAACCTATGGCTGAAGTGACAGTTATAAAAACATCTTGTTTGAATTTGATTAGTCATGGGAGCCCAATGATGGGAGGCAACTAAGGGAGGGAAAAGTTAGACTTAGGGATTTTGGTGCATGATTCTCACTTCTGGCTATGCATTATTGTAAATCACTTCTAGTAAACCATACCTTTCTCCAGGGCTTTTTTTTGTCATAGAACGCCCAGAACAGAGTTCTGGCACTTTATTGGATAGAACCTTGTAGGATAGGCAAGATGGGTTGTATGATATATGTGAGATCCGGCACCTTTTTTTTTTTTTTACAAAAAAAAGCACTGCCTTTCTCAATAAATGGAGCTTGTTCTTACTTAGAGGTTCAAGCTGAGGCAGGTCTGACACTTTGTTATTTGATCTCATTCTTGTTAAGAAGCCTTATGGCAGCCACACAAAAGAATTATTTCACCTGCTGAATGACAGTGAAGTAGCATGGGCCAGAGGGTTATTTTTTTATATAGTCTTGTCTATCAGTGTCAACCTGTACTTTATTGCCACTCTTAATATTTTCACTAAGGGCAGGACAGAGGATTTTTGGCCCAGGATAAGATATAGCTGAGCAGACAGCCTTTTTTCCCCCTTTAGGCAAATGAAACTCTTGTTAGAAAAGCATTGCTGTGCATGGCTTGTTTATCATCACAGAGCAAAACACATTATCTTAAAGACAAAGCTCAAAGATACAATTTTAAAAAAAAGATGGGAAAAGATTTAATTGTTTTGAGAGACTTTAAAAAGAATTAACTGGAGCTGTAATGTAATTCCTCCTTCCCAGTGTTAACAAGAACCCCCATTTCCTCAAATGTCAAGTTATGGGGATAACTATCAGCAAGAATGTGGATGCACAGCTATCTTTCCTTCTCAAGTGTTTTATTAAAATTGTGAAAACAAACTTAATAAGGAAATGAAGATGTTACAGTAGCTACAACTTTAATAAACAACTGAGCTCTAATCATTTGGTGAATGCATTTAGTAACTTTCTTGGATTAATTGAAAAAAAGTTATTGACTATAGATGATGATCAATCCAGAGTTCTCACTAGAGACACAGATGACCATGATCAAATTATCCTCTTTCAGACACATTATGTGAACCCTTAGCTCTCTAGAGAAGGTTCTAATGCTGGTAAATGTGGAAAGAAAGAGAAGAGGACAACTGGCAGCAAGGCAGATGGACCTAGTTACAGTGGTGATGAAAGACCTGAAAGACCAAGTTAGGGTCAGATTGTCATGGAGAAAAGTCTGTCTGGGTGGTTGCTAAGAGCCTTGATGGTGCATAATCAAAGTCAATAGATAATGATGGACAGCAAGTTTTTACACACAAAAAAATAGTAGCTCCATACGATATTTTGAATTCACTTAAACCATGCTTCATTTAATGCCATAAAAATTCATAGAGGCACATGAGAACATAAAGAGTAACCGGATGCCTCTTCTTTAGCCATCAACTTACAATGTCTTTTTTTTTACTTCTTCATACTGTATACAACCAGCACTTGATAATTGCTTGTCATTCTTGTTTGCTTTGCTTTGTTGATCTTGGACAGGACAATGGCATTGCAAAAGAAACATTTTCTACTTTCCCACAGAAACAGAATGTATAATTAGTTTTTACATGGCCATATTTAAATTGAATTTTGATCAAAAACATGGTTTTATTAAATGTCAAGGGGAAAAGAATGATGCAATTCTGGGGTGGTTAAATATTCAAATCTAAAAAGTAAAGACATGCCTGGTATTATTAATCTACTTTATGATTACAGAATAGAATAGAATAGAATAGAATAGAATAGAATAGAATAGAATAGAATAGAATAGAATAGAATAGAATAGAAGCTGGAAGGGACTTTGAAGGTCCTCTACTCCAGCCCCCCCCCCCGCTCAGGCCCCCAAATGAGTAAGCTGTGGTAAATGCAGAGGGATTTCTGAGGGCATTTGATCTCTTTATTTTAGAGGAGGGATCAGGCATGCATTTCATTGGTTCCAGTTGTTCTAGCTGGAAAGATTTGGGGATAACTTCCCCCCCCCAGTCTGTAATTCCACATTACATCTGCCAGGTCAAAAGTGAATTATTTCTAAATGAGGTAGATCATCAGATCTATGTTTGGATACATTTATTACACAATGCCCCAGTTCCTTTCCATAGCTCTTTGTGGGTCTCCAGATGAAGGGAAGGCCCCAGGCAGGGCTGAAATTAGAAATGGTGTTAAGGACCTGAAAGATGTGGGATATAGGCTATCCATGACACAAATCTATCTCCTTCTCACATATTATAGATATAGTCAGTCAGATGTTCAGAGTGGATCTGGCATTTTTGTTTACCTATCGAATGCTTACCAAGGACCTGGGATAGGCAGATCTGGATGTTTGATGGTGTTACAGATATTGTCACAAAATGGAAGCTGTTCCCAGTGAAGCCGTCTTTTGCAATTGACTGATGGAGCTTTTGTCAATGCCAGTGATGCTCAAGTGATGCTCCATTTGTTTTGGGATTGCACCCACCTATTACTCTTGGTACTACCCTTGTTTGCCTTTGCCACAGTCATTCTATTTCTTTTTGTATTTCCTTATCTTCTCCAGTTCTTCCTCTTCTATTCTGCAGTCTCGAGGCACTGTGACATCCACTATCCAGGCTTTTTTGTCTTTCTTATCTAAAGACCCAGAGCAATTTAACTTTTTCATTTTCTATGATTTTCTCTATTTTATGGTCCCACCGGTTCTTGCTTTTTATGGTCCTACCAGTGGCTGCCTGGCTTGCAGGAGGGCTCACGGGAGGCTTATGTGGTGGCATGGCAGCAGGTGGGGGCAGAGGCAGGCAATCCCGATGCACTGCCCACTCCATCTCACCATCTCTTGGCTTATGTGCAGCACACTAGGGCAGGCAGCCATGTGGTACTTTGGGATCACCTGCCTCCCCCCATGACTCTACCTCCACCTGCTGTCAGTGCCACTGCATGAGCCTCCCACGAGCCAGGCGGCCACGTAGCACATCCGGATTGCCTGCCTTCCCGACACATGTCTCCCTTTGCCTGCTATTTGGACAGGTAATCAACTTACCTGCACTGCATAGGGCTGCACAGCCCTAGAGTGCACCAGCCAAGGGGCTGGCAGGCTATGACTGCTGCCAGACACCATTGGCCCCCATGCGGTCACCACCTCTTGTGTGTGCACTGTGGGGTGGGGCACCCGGTTAGGCTGATCACTCTAATACTGTGTTACCTGAAAATAAGGCCTAATGCATCTTTTGGAGGCCAAAAATATATAAGACTGGGTCTTATTATTATTATTACAACATAAATCTACCCAACTGTTCCCCATCCAAATAACACTAAATACATAAGTTTGGTTTGGAGTTTTAAATAACTGGACAAAGCAATAATCCAAAAACAAAACATGGACAAATGAATGAGCTACTTTAATTTTCGAATTCCTACTCAGACCAGATTTCAAAATTCTTCAATTTAATTATCCCATTTATCAATTATTTTCCACACGTTAAAATTAAGTAATTCATTTTCCTATTGGGGAGCTTTAGAATTCTGTGCAAATGAAGAAATGAGGGCTAGATAATGGGACACAGAAGTTGATTAGGAAGAACAAGGAAAAACTTAGGTTTTGGGTATATTTGGGTATACTTTAGAAGGCTACATTATTTTATATTTGTTCCTTAGTCTGCAGTCATTGTGGATATAGAAGGCAGTGGAGATAGTTTTGGGTTTTTTTTGTTTTTAAATTCATTGTTAACATTACTTAAATGATCTCCATTTAAATATATATGAATCCTAGATATGACTATTAACTTAACTCCTAAAAACTTTCTACGTGTGTCATCTCAACTTCTTTCTCATTGTTTGAAGAGTTACACAAACATTCATACCTTCCAAAATCAGCTGTGTTTCTATTATACTTGCAGATTGCCTAATGCCATTAAGAATTAAGCAACATATTAATTCATGTGAAAAAAATCAACATCTATTATCTATGATGTCAATAATGACTAAAATTAGGTTGCTCGTTAGCCGCAAAGGATTCATTAATTTGTCACAATTTGTACTTTTTTTAATTTAGCAAAATTATCTGACTTCTTTCAAAGCCCTGTAACAACACCCCCCCACACTCCTAATGGTGAAGTCCCCCCCATCTATAGTTCAAGATCTCAAATGAAAAGAACTGAAATGTGAGTCAGTGATAAAGCTCTCTGGTAGATCAATAGTGTAATTAAGTCCTTTTATGCATAAATTACACAATTGTGATAGTATGTGAACCCCATTTTAACTATATCTTCAATACATAGTTACAATACCTAGACTTTTTATAGAAAAGCCTAATTATGGTAAGTCAATAAAGGAGATAAGTAGATATTCCACAATTGTCTTTGTAATCACTTAGTAAAATCAATTGCATCTATATTTACTTACTCAGCAAAGCATTTTATATTTCTCCACAACAGAAAGCAGGATTCAGCAAAATGGTGATTCTGTAATAAAAAGGTGATTGATGCTTCCTATGTGTGTTGAACATTTGTGGGAAAATGGGAAGGCACATGGTCCCTTTCTATCCAGATTGTACCAAGTTCAATGGGGTGGTCTCATTTAAGCATGAAGAGGCTTGCAGATGCACACAGATAGTCTTTGATTTACAACCATTCATTTAGTGACTGTTCAAAGTTACAATGAACTCAGGTTGTAAAGCACAACATTTTGGTGAGGTGCATTGCAGAACTACAGCAGGGCCTGAAATGGAATACCTGCTTTCAAAAGATATCTATATAGACTTCCGGTGGCTCCACTGGTGTCGCCACAGCCTCCTTCGGAGGCTCCGTTCTCCTGTGTTTGTTAAGCCGCAAAAACAGCGAACATCAGCTGTTTTTTGCGGTGAAAAATCCCCCCTTCGGGCGAAGAAGGGGTGAAGAGCATCAAGCGGGGGTTGAGCTCCTCTGAAAACCCCCTGGAAAAGTTTTCAGGGGGAAAGAGTGAGAGCTCCCCAGGCGCTCGAAGGCGCTCCTGCCCAGAGACGCTCCTGTCTGCGGACAGGCTAAGACGCCATGACCATCCACTGCTCGAGAAATTTTTTTTAAAAAAGACCTATATGCAGGTGGAGTGAACACAGGAGTTTATACTGCAAGTATTTTTCTATATTTTACTTCTGATCACATATTTTCATAATCAACATAATGTATCCAAGATGGCGATTGCTTTCACTGTAAAGAGAAAGTGACCAGAAAGTGAAAGTGGATTTTTTTTCTTTAAGCGCAACGTTAGAGCGATCGCTAAGAGACAGTTTAGATTTATATTTTAAATCCTATAAAGTGCAATTAAAGAAGATAAGAAGAGGATACATTTTGGCAATATATTTGTAAGGACTTTTTTTCTCTCTACTTAAAGTAACTTTTTAAAAGTGAACTGAATACAGAATGGCTACCAGACAAACAAAATTAGTTCCTTCAAAGGTGGCAGTATCTTCCCCAGCTCAGCCCTCTAAATTACCAGTAACTAGTTTTTCTGCTCCCCCATCTTCCTCAATATCTACAAAGTCTCAGCCCCCCCCTGTCTACTCAAGCCTCTTCAGAAATGCTTACTTTGAAAGATTTACAGGCTGCATTGTCTACAATGACTGACAATTTAGAGAAAAGGTTTGAAAAACTGGAGAAAAAATTTGAGAATAAAATTGAGGAATTGGAGAATAAGATTGAGGAACAAAGCAAAGGTGTAACAGATGAACTGGAAAAAATTAAAGAAACAATTCAGACTCACAATATGGAAATAAGAGAAGACATTGTGGAAGCTTTCAAGGGGGTCTGGGAGAGTGTTGAAGAAAAGGTGGAAGGGGTTGAGCAACAAGTTGAGGGACAACTTGCTGAGATGAAAAGTGATATACAAGACCATGCACTTATGGTGCAATACAATCAGATGATGTCAGCTATTAGAATCAGAGGGCTGAAAGAGATACCAAATGAGAATCAGGATGATTTGAGAAGAATTTTTGAAGAAGCTCTGAAAAAATTTCTAGAAGATGCTGCACAAAATTTCTCTTGGCAGATTGATAGAATCTACAGAGTTAATTCATGGATTGCAAGACAAAGAAATTTACCTAGAGATGTTGTTATTTATTTTGTCACGAGGAGATTTAGAAATCATGTTCTTACAATATCTTACAACAAGAAATTAAGCGTTGCTGGTCAGGAGGTGGTGGTTTTGAAGGAGATCCCTCCAAAGATGTTAAGAGTGAGGAAAGACTATGCATTTTTGGTTGCTGAACTTAAAACACGTGCTTTACAATTTAGGTGGGAGGTTCCAGCTGGACTGTCATTATTTTATAATGGTAATAGATACCACTTGAATTCTGTCTGGAAAGCAAGAGAATTTTTTGAGAATGTGCTGAAGGCTGGTAGACCCCCATCTCCAATACCAAAAAGTGCAGATATACTACAAGAAAGAGAAATGGATTCAAAACAACAACCACAGCTCTCCAAGTCACAGCCTCCTGCAGCAACAGGAATTAATAAAGGAGCTTTGATGGAGTTGTCTGCTCGGAGTATTGATATCTTTCAGCCATTGGAAATAGAAAAGCCTAAAGATCAAAGGCAAACAAGAGCTACTACTAAATGTTTGGAACAACAAGAAATGCAACAATAAGGTTGTACAAGTGTAAGTCTGGAAGCCATGGGAGCTCGACCAAAGAAGAAAACGGATGGAAAAGTTGATTTGGTCTTGCAAAAGCTTTCTAAAGCTGGTCATGTCAAATAAATATTTGACATGGAATGTTAATGGTTTAAATTCTCCACAGAAAAGGAAGAAGATATTTCATTATTTGACTCAATGTAAAAATGATGTAATTTGTCTACAAGAAACTCACATTAGAATTACTGATCAGAAATATTTAATAAATAATAAGTTAGGTATACATTTTGTAGCAGCGGCTGCTGAGAAGAAGAACGGAATTGTTATCTATGTCAAAAATCATATAAGAGCTAAACTAATAGAATCAGATACACAAGGTAGATATTTAGCAATTGAAATTTTAAAAGATGGCAAGAAAGTTCTTTTGATGGGTATATATGCACCAAATCAACAACAAGGGAAATTTTACAAGTTAATACATAAAAAGTTAATACAATTTGATTATAGATCTTGTATTTTAATGGGAGACTGGAATGGTGTTATCGATACTGGATTGGATAAAAAGAAGACATTACCAATTCCTCAAACACGTTCTAAGTTGCCTAAATCTTTTTTTGATATAAAGGATGATTTTGACTTGATAGATATATGGAGAGAAAGGCACGGTAAAGATCAAGAATTTACCTTTTTTTCTGATAGACATCAGTCATTTTCTAGAATTGACTTTATTTTAACTTCAAGTTTGGATGGAATTAATGGTAGGACAGCGATCTAAAAGATCTTGGAGACTTAATGAAAATTTGTTTAAATATGACATAAATGTGAATGAATGTAAAAATGTTATGAAGGAATTTTTTATGTTAAATTTGCATAAGGACACAACAATAGAAATGGTCTGGGATGCTAGCAAGGCCTATATGCGTGGGATCCTAATTGATATGAATAAAAGGTATAGACGTAAACAAGAGGAAAAAAGGAAGGAGCTAGAAGAGGAAATAAGTAAGAAAGAGCAATTATTAATAAAGAGACCAAACGATAAGAATATTAAAGAGGGGATTAAGATTTTATGGAAACAATTTGATTTATTGATAATGGACCAAGTTGCCAGGAATATACAATATGCAAAGCATAATACATTTTTTAATTCCAATAAACCTGGCAGATGGTTGGCTTATACATTAAGAAAAAAACAAAAATCCCATATAATTGAAAAAATAGAATATAAAGGGAAGGAAGTGTTTCAACAAGAAATTATCAAGAAAGCTTTTTTAGAATTTTACTCTAAGTTGTATTCTGAGGAGAAGATACAAGAGAATGAGATAGATATCTTTTTGCAAAATGAAAATGTATCGATAATTACCAATGAACAAAGAGACAGATTAAATGCATTGATTACATCAGAAGAAATAATTTCAGTGATTAAACAATTGAAAACGGGAAAATCTCCCGGGACTGATGGGCTAACGGCAATTTATTATAAGCATCTTCAAATGGAAATGGTGGAACCTCTTAGAGAGTTATTTGTTAATATTCAAGAGGGTGGTCAGGTTCCACCCTCATGGAAAACAGCCTATGTTTCTTTAATTCCCAAAGAGGGAAGAGATAATGTTCAACCAGAAAATTTTAGACCTATTTCATTACTGAATACGGATTATAAACTTTTTGCAAAAATTATGGCTAATAGACTAATGAGAGTTTTACAACAAAGAATTCATTCAGACCAAACTGATTTTTTACAAGGCAGACAGATGAAAACTAATGTTAGACAACTCATTAATATACTTGAATATTTGGAGACGCATATTCAGGTGCCTGTTGTTCTTATGTTTTTGGATGCGGAAAAAGCCTTTGATAGACTGAATTGGTTGTTTTTGAAAAAATTAATTGTTAGGATGGGAATGGGGGATCAATTTATTAATTCTATATTGGCAATTTATCAGAAACAAACAGGTCAGATTATTGTTAATGTGGATTTAACAGATTCATTTAACATAGAGAAAGGTACTAGACAGGGATGTCCATTATCCCCTTTGTTGTTTGTTTTAACTTTGGAGGTTTTATTGAATAGGATAAGAGCTGCAGATGATTTAAAGGGTATTCAGATTAGACAACATGATTATAGATTATGTGCTTTTGCGGATGATTTGCTTGTGACATTGACTCAACCAACACAGTCAGCTAAGAGATTGATGGAGATAATTAAAAATTATGGTAGGGTATCAGGGTTTAAATTAAATATATCTAAGACAAAGATGTTAGTTAAAAATTTAGATACTAATTCAAAACAGGATTTGGAAAGAATAACGGGTTGTGAGATAGTTAAGAAGGTTAAATATTTAGGAATTGATATTGAAGCCTCTAATGGGAAATTATATAAAAATAATTATGAAGTTTTGTGGGAAAAGATACAAATAGAACTTGAGAAATGGAAAAAATTACAATTATCTATGTTGGGCAGGATAGCGGCAGTTAAAATGAATGTATTGCCAAAATTTTTATTTCTTTTCCAAATGTTACCTATACTTAAAAAGGATGCGAATTTGGAAGAGTGGCAGAAGGGTATTAATAGATTTATTTGGAATGGCAAGAAACCAAGGGTTAAATTAAAAATCATTCAGGATATAAGGGAAAGAGGTGGTTTGAAAATGCCCAATTTTAAGTTATATTATTATGCTGCTGTTTTAGTAGCGATAAGTGACTGGGTTAATTTAACTAATGATAGAATATTGAATATTGAAGGGTACGGTTTATTATATGGTTGGCATGCTTACTTAGTTTATGATAAAAAGGTGGATAGGAGTTTCAAGGAGCACCTATTAAGAAGTGCTCTGCTGCGTGTCTGGAAAAAATATCAGTACAAATTAAATGAAAAGATTCCTCTTTGGACAGTTCCCAGACATGCAACAGAGAATATAAACAGACTACAAGTTCAAGATGTGGTGCCCTATGAGAAACTCCTAATTAAAGAAGGGAATTTGTTATTATTGAAGTCCTTGGATATGTTAAGGGAAGAAGGAATAATTAATACTTGGTTTCCATATGTACAATTGCAGACTAGATGGAAAAAAGACTTGAAGATGGGTTTATCTCAAACAGATGAAAATTTAATTAAACAAGTTAGAGACCAAAGGTCTATGCATATTGAAAGATTATATAATGTATTGATAGAAATTGATTCTGAAACAGAATTAGTTAAGGACTGTATGATAAAATGGGGACAAAATTTTGGACAACCAATCATGATGGAAACTTGGGAGAGGATCTGGGTGAAAAATGTAAGATTTACACAAGCGCAACATTTAAGAGAAAATTTTTATAAAATGTTTTACAGATGGCATTTAGATCCGAAAAAATTATCATGTATGTACCCTGATTTACAACCTAAGTGTTGGAGATGTGAATCTATGGATGCTACTTATTTTCATGTATGGTGGACTTGTAGAAAAATTAAGGCTTTTTGGATAAAGATATGGTGGATACTGCAAAATATTTTGAAAAAAAAGTATTGAATTTTTACCACAGTTTTTTTTGTTAGGTATTACAAAAGACTGCACCACCATAGAGACGAATTTAATTTTGAACTTGATTACAGCAGCAAGACTGATGGTGGGACAATATTGGAAGACGCCAGAACTACCATTTATTGAAGAATGGACTTTAAAAGTTATAAATTTGGCAGAAATGGCTAAAATATCTGCATATTTGAAGGATCATTCAAATGAAAAATATATGTTGGATTGGAAAAAATGGATAGAGTATATACAAGGGAAATATCAATCTAAGAAATTGTATTTAGCATATAGTTAAATTCTTATATGTTGGACCGAAAAATATAGCTAAATTCTTAATAGGATTTACATAATAATTTGGTGTAGTTTAGAGGGTTTTCTTATGTTTTTACCCTGTATTCAATCTGGGAAGTTGGGGGGTGGGTGGGTGGGGGGCTCTTATAATGTATTCAACTGAAATATGGTATTGGTATTATATAAGAACGATATATTTTTTGTTAAAAGAGGGGTGGCTCGGGCGGCACCTCAGCACCACATCTGGAAGGGGTGTAGATCGAGGAGTGAAGGTTGGAGGGATGTAGGGAGGTGGTATGAGAAGGGAGGAGAGAGAGGGAGACAGAGAGGGTGGGCGGATAGAAGTAGAGGTAGGGAGGAAGGAAGAGGGGGATGTGGTGGTGGGGGTACCGCCGAGCAATACCCATATTTATTTTAATTATTTTAGTTAAGTTTTAATGCTTTGTTTTTTCTCTTGGAAAAAGTTGTAAGCGATTGTATTCAGTTGAGTTGTTTATTCTTTGTTATATTTATGATTATAAAATTAATAAAAATTTCTTTAAAAAAAGATATCTATATAAATGGTAAATTGCCACAGCCCCAAAATAAAGGAAGACTGAAATGGTGACGGAAAGGACAAGATTAATGTCAACACTCCTAACATTGGATGTTCTTGCTTTGACAACATATGGAGATGAAGCCATTTTCCTTCTTATGTTTTATTCTTAGAATTAGAGTTAGAATTAGGTGATACTGGGGAGGGGGAGGAATATGCATGGGAGTTTAGTTAGACATAACAATATTGTAACTAGTGTGAGAACCAAGGTTTTTTGAAATAAGAGATGATAAGAAATGGCGGTTGAAGAACTGGAGGGAAAGCCTGCATTTCAAACTAATTGGAGAATGTGATTTATGACTGTTAATTAGAGGAGGAAATTGTGCTTTGATACTATGTGCTTAGGGGAGGGGAATTCAGATTTTGGCTTTGCCGAATGCTGTGCTACTCGAATAAAAATTCTTTAAGGTAAACAATGCCTCGAAGTTCCTTGAAGAGTTTCATCTGTCAGAACCATGACAGTTAAACTATATATAACTAATCCAAACACCGTTTGTTCTGGCAGGCAATCTGAATAAATTATGAGTTTAAATTGTTAGTTGAGGTTGACAAATGGGCATTCATTATTTTGTTAATTAAAAAAAGAAGAAATTGTCTGGATTTTTATAGATGTTTCGGTCATAGTAATAATTTTGTGGTCATTCATTTTACCAGGATTGTCTAGTTGCTTGGAGTTCTGGTGGCTCTGGCTTGTGTCATCAGTGATAATATCTAAGCTCCTTGTCTTCTGTATCTATCTCTATTGCCTTTGGTTTTTCTGAGCATGAGGGCTTTCTCTGTTGATTCCTGCCTTTGGCTTATGTGTCCAAAATATCTAAGTTTAGTGCTTTTACTGAACAGTTTGGTTTTACTTCATGTAGTACTGAACAGTTGCTCTGCTTATTGACAATTTTGTCCAGCACCACCACAATTCAAAGGCAATTTTTCTTCAGTGTTTCTTTATTAGCCCTTCTGATAGTGTAGCTTTCACAGGTTTATGTTGCTATACAGTAATGAAAACTATGGCCATTTATCTTTGTTGTCAGTGTGACATCCTTGCTCTTTAATATTTTATCTACTGTAGATCGTAGTTTTTTCTTTTTCTCAAGTAGATGATGCCTCTTTATTTCAGGACTGTAATCATCAGCCCATAAAATTTTGAATGTAAGACGATAAACTCTGTTACTACAGCTTCTTTTTTACCTGTTTATGATGGGTTGGCATTGTGTATTGATATAATTTTAGGTGCTGTTTTGAAGTACTGATCAGCAAATCCATTTTCCCACTTTCTTCTTCCATTCTTTCATTTTTAGCAATGTTTCCTTATGTCTCTGACCTTCAGTAATCAACTTGGTACCCTCATCATATCTGAGATACCTGATGTTTTCTCTAAGCAATTCAATTTTGCATATCAATTAAGTAAGATGATAGTATACAACTATCACTTCTTTCCAATACTGAGCCATTTAATTTATCTGTATTCCATTCTAAATGTTGTTTCCTGATTATGAAACAGGACACAGATGTAATGAACCAGAACATCCATATTTGTATTAGTTATCTGTAATTTGTTGTGGTCAATGTATTGAAAAGGCTTTAATATAATCAATAAAGAGAAAATAATTTTTAAATTCTTGTCTTTTCCACCATTGTTCAGATGTTAGCAGAATGGTTCTTGGTTCTTCTGCCTCTTCTGAATCCAGACTGCACATCTCACAGTTCTGGCTTCTTGTTATTGTTGAAATCTGAACTGAAAAATCGTAAGAATTATTTTACTGGATCTTAAGATATCACAGTTGTTTGGTAGTTTGGGCAATCTTTAACTTAGCCTCTTGTTTTGGTTTTGAAATATAAATGGGTCTTTTCCAGTCCTTGGCTATTGCTCCTCTGTTTCCTCTGTCTGAATCAAATGCTAATTTTGTTTTTTGCATTTTTGAATATTTTTTATTTGCTTCATTTTTTCATTATGACTGGACAGCCATTTGTCGGAAATGGTATAGGGTTTTCTGCCTGAGCAGGAGGTTGGACTAGATGACCTCCAAGGTTCCTTCCAACATTATTATTATTATTATTATTGATATTATTATTATTATTATTATCATCATCATCATCATCATCATCATCATCATCATCATGAATTTCAAATCAGACTTCAGAGGAACTAATCAATTAAATCCAAATCTAATTGTTATTGTTAATAACAATTAAATAAATTGTTAATCTAATTAAATAAATAATAATAATATTAAGATAAGACATTGAAAATTGCGCACTAGCAAGAATTAGAAGGAATTAATGATTACAATTAAAGAACACTTGAATTTGACTTAAAAATATAGAATGAAGCAAAATATTTTAATATTGAAAATATTGAAAGATATTTTAAAATAATGGACGTAGAAGTTGTTTTTAATAATATCTGCCTCTATGGATAGACTTTGTTTAAAGATCTTATGGAAGAGAAAAAAAGTTTTTTACCTGACAAAATTGAGACTGATTTGAAGGTGGATTTAAAAATGCCAGGCTACAAAAATGACATACAAAAGAAAGCAACTTATTTATTTATTTATTTATTTATTTATTTATTTATTTATTTATTTATTTATTTATTTATTTATTTAAAGGACTTTTATACCACCCCTCTCCCGTAGGACTCGGGGCGGTTTACAGCCAAATTTAAAAACGTAACAATAATAAATATTTAAAACAGAATTAAATAACTAGGCTGTACTAAAACCAAATTAAAATCCCACACTAAAACCCTAACTACTTAATTTAAAATTACATAAAAAACCCGAGGAGCTCTAGGCCAGGCCAGCTTGATTGAAGAGATAGGTCTTCAATTCTCTTCTGAAGGTGCAGAGATCATGACATGTCCGGAGTTCTGGAGCGAGCTCGTTCCACATCTTCGGAGCCCCCACAGAAAAGGCTCTCCCCCTGAGCGCCACCAGCCGACATTGTTTAGCCGATGGCACCCTGAGGAGGCCCTCCCTGTGGGAGCGAACTGGTCGGTGGGAGGTATTTACTGGCAGTAGGCGGTCCTGTAAATAACTGGGTCCTATGCCATGGAGCGCTTTAAAAGTGATAATCAACTTAATTGGTTATAACTTAATTAAAAAGAATATACAAATAACAACCCAAAATAGGCTTCTTAAAGCTTTGAAGAATTTTGTGAAAAGAGAGAGAGAGAGAGAGAGAGAAAAAAAAGAAAAGTAAGTTCTGGGACGTTATTTGAAGGCATTAAAGATCAAGCCTGTTAGAAATAAAAGGAAGGGATATAAAGCTTGTTTACATGATCAAAGTTATCCCAAAGACGCTTTTCCACAAGGCAACTGGACTTTTTTGTTTTTCTTTGAAGACATTTTAATTCTCATCCTTGCTTCTCACTATGACCTGGATGACTGAGAATCTCCATAGACATTTTCTGGTAACCCTTAATGGACTTTTGCTGACATCAGGACTGAAATGACAAGGCTTTAAGGATTTGTTTATTGAAAAGAGATAGGATATGGAACGAAGAAATAATTTGTTGTATTTTAAGAAACAGTGATAAGTGACTACAATTGTTTATAGTTGTAGTGACAAAGGCAGAAGTCTTTTCTTCTATATATTTATTTTTTAATCACTATATTCTTATTTTTTTATTCTTTTTCTGCACCTTCTATTTTTCTTTTCTGCACCTTCTAATTTTCTTTTTATTCTTTTATTATACTTTATATTAGTTTTTATTGTTGTAATTGTAATTTTTAATAAAATCAGTATAGAAAAGAATCTAAATCTCCACTGTAATCAAATGGAATGTTGCTGAAATTGTATCTTGCTGGTCTGATTATTTGTTCTCTTTAAATTAGCTGTAATTTTGCAAGAGAATTATGAATCAGATATGAGTTATAAGTATTGGAGAAGACTTATGAGACAGCCATGAAAACAAACAAATGGATCATCAAAGAAATCAACTCAAAATTCTCACTCAAGGCAGAAATGATTGGGCTCTAATTATTCTATTTCAGACACATTATGCAAAGACCTCACTTCTGGAGAAGATTGTAAAGTTGGGGAAAGTGGAAGGAAAGAGAAAAGCATCACTAGCAGCAAGGTTGATGGACTCAATTACAGTGGCAATGAGTACACTGTTGGAAAACCTGAATGCAGGCTAGGGACAGATCATCATGAAGAAAATATATGTATGTGGTTGTTAAGAGGTGACACCAACTTAATGGCTCATAATTAATCAATTATGAGTCAGTTCTAGGTCTTGTTTTTGCTGACAGAATAGAGTTTCTTCATCTTTGCTTGCAGAATATATCATTTGAATTTCTTCTGTAATATTTAATGCCACACAAAGGATGAATATAATATTATGATTCTCTACTTTGTTGAGGGAATAATTTCTTTTCAGACCACATCATATCTTGAATCCACAGTGTTTCTTTACTACTTAAGGTATTTCCTTAAGTATTTACAGATCTTATTTAACCTAATTACAGAGCTTAAGAAAGTCCCCTTTAAAGTATTAATTGTGACAAAGGAAAAAGAAAATTTAACTAAAAGCCATTGCTAATAAACTGCTGAGATTCTCAAGAAATCAGTAGGGGGGAAAGCTGTCAGATCTCATTTTGAATGACTTCATTTTATAATAGGTATCAAACTCAAATTTAATTTTATACACATTTCAGCAATACTGGTAAATAAGTAAGGCTATAATGCATTAGGATATCAGGATGCTAACTAGGCTGCAGATAATAAAAGTGTATATAAGTCCTTTCTTGTTTAGAGAGGCGTAAGGTATGAGTAACTGTGAAACGGTCTTTGTTCCATTCCTACCTCACTGCCACGCGGCAAAGACATTTACTACCCTGAGCAAAGGTTGTAGCCAACAAGTATGCTGGAGCAAAGTTCTGGGATTCTGAATCTTATAATAAACTAAGGTAAAGCATTTCTTGCTGCTTTGCAAGAAATCTACAGACTTCAGATAAAGCAGCTTCTTTATAACTTTCTTGATAAAGAAACGGAAAAACAGGCAGAACAGGCAAAAGCCAGTTTCAGTCTCACTTTGGTTTAACATTGATACCTCCCTTTTAAGTCACATCCACAGTGCTGATAAATAATGGCAGAGTCAGCACTGCTAAATCTTTCTGGTATCTTAGGATTTTGTACAGGCAGATGGTGATGTTTTTTATGCTTAAGAACACATTTTTTCCTGCTTCAGATATTTATAATAATCTGATGCCAACTCCTTGACACTTCTACCACAGATAGAACATTTTTCTCACTGCAGTGACAAATCTCTCTTGATTTTCATAGTGTTAAATGATTCTTTAGATCCACTCCTGAATGAAAACTGCTTAAAAAACTTCTGGGTTTAATAAAACCTAAATAGACTTTACTTCATAAAAATGTTCTTCTGTTTGTTAAATACTGTGTTTCCCTGAAAATAAGACCTATCCCGAAAATAAGCCCTAGCTTGATTTTTATGCATGCACCTAATATAAGCCCTATTCCTCAAAATAAGCTCTAGTTAAGGCCCTGCCCACTCCATCCCACTGTCTAGTTGCACGAGGTGGGGTGAGGCGCACATGTAAAAATCAAGCTAGGGTGGGAGTGGGGGGGTGGAGCTGCCTCACGTGCCCCATACCTGCTTACCTCAGGACCGCTGCAGCCAGGCCTCCCATGGCCTGACACCTGCCTCGCTTCATGGTGGCGGCACCAACAGTCCCGTCCAGAGGAGCCTGCATGGCCGTTGCTGGCCCACCTCTTCTACGGCCGCTTGCTGCCACTCACATGCATTGACCGTGGCCTTCATTTCAATGGCAGGACCTTCAGAAAAGGCCTCTGCTGGCAAAACAGAGGCTGGGGCATGATGCGTGCATCATCCCAGAGCAATGTTCTGGGCTGCAGAGGCCTTTCCTGAAGGCCTCTGCCAGCAAAATGGAGGCTGGGGGTGATGTGCATGAGCAGCGGCAAACAGCTGCAGAAGAAGTGGGCCAGTGGTAGCCATATGGGCTGTTTCTGGACGGAGCTGTTGGTGCCACCACCATGAGGCAAGAGAGTGGAAAAGACATCCCCCGAAAATAAGACCTAATGGCTCTTTTGGAGGAATGTATGTATGTATATATGTGTGTGTGTGTGTGTGTATGTATGTATATATGTATATATATATATACATGTATATACACATATATACACACATACACACACATACATATACATATACATATACATATACATATACATATACATATACATATACATATACATATACATATACATATACATATACATATACATATACATATACATATACATATACATATACATATACATATACATATACATATACATATACATATACATATACATATACATATTTTAGATTGCTAACAAAGAATAAAGAGAAAACTGGAATAGCTATTTCAAGCTTCTTAACTCTCTTCAGCCAGACATACCCTTCTGAGATTCGAACCTGGGCTGTGTGCATGTTAGGCTGCTGTATTAACTTCTAGGCCACAGGCTCTTTCTCACTTTGTCAGCTGTATCAGGGAGGGAAGAGACAGGGGGAGGAGATTTACCTTGAGTGTTTTTTGATGCACCCTGTTGGCCCAAATATGGGAGAAAGAAATCTTCTTTCTTTTTCTTTTTCTTTTTCTTTTGTCTTTTGCCTGTATCAGCTCAATCTGGAGCCATCCACAGGCAGCAGTCGCCAACTGTGACATCATTTACATATACATTTTTTAGATTGCTAACAAAGAATAAAGGGAGAACTGGAACAGCTATTTCGAACTTCTTAACTCTCTTCAGCCAGACATACCCTTCTGAGATTCGAACCTGGGCTGTGTGCATGTTAGGCAGCTGTATTAACCTCTAGGCCACAGGCTCTTTCTCACTTTGTCAGCTGTATCAGGAAGGAAATATATATAAGACCAAGTCTTATTTTCAGGGAAACATGATAGCCTAATTAGAAATGATTTAGATTTTAAAAACAGCAGTTTATTACGCAAATCTTTTTTTTAGAAAGAAGGCATAATACAAGCTTTATATATAAAAGGTTCCAGTTTTGCCCTGATAGTACTGGAAAGGATTCCTGTCAGAAATTTTGAACTGTTGTTGCCAATCAGCATAAATGATACTTCTTTGTCGGAAGTGCCGAAGCACTTCCATGGTGAAAGGATTGGCCACGACATCATCGTTGCCCAAGGAATGACCAGATGGGGCTCTTTTCATGTTCCTGTTAATGAGCCCACCAAAGTGGTACCTATTTATCTACTCACATTTGCACACTTTCGAATTACTAGGTTGGCAGAAGCTGGAGCAAATAACAGGAACTCACCCCACCACGCAGCAGCATTTGGGTCTCAAACATACGCTTGCAAATTGTCAACCCAGCATCCTAACCATGTGAGCTACTGTGCTCCTACATATATGATGGCCAGCTAAATGGACATCTAGGACAATTTTTTATTCCTTTAGGAGTCACCACTTTATTGAGCAATTATGTTTAGTTTTTCAATAATTGCTTTAAAATAGGCATTAACTCTAGTTTTGAAAAGGTTCAGATCAGATCTAATTATTTCATGCATGATTCATTAACCTTTAGCCTACATTCTGATTTGTTTTCTGATATCTGCTGCAAGGTTGTACCATACACACACACAGGGACACACATACATGTATATAGGCATGTATGTATATGTATTTCCTTGAAAATGACTGATTCACTCTTAGAACATAAAGTACTGAGTTGTTTGTCACAATCATTAGTTTAACTGCTCTTGAAATTTAACCTTAGACCTTGGAAATAAATGAATCTATTCATTTGAGGCTTATTTTCATCTGCATAATCCACAACATAAATTAACTCATAAAAAGGTGTTCTTCCATCATCTTGTATTTATTTGATAAGTCTGAGCCATCAAGGGGAGATGATAAAAAAATAAAAAATGTGTGAACAATTATATGTAATAAAGTAATAATGCAAATTAAATTAATCTAGAACTAAGATGGGTCAAACATCAGGAAAATCAGCTAAAGTGATATCTCACTGATTTTTATTTTAGTTTATGGGCCAAAAATACATTAAACAATAATAACTTGCCTTACTTATAGCAAGTATCACACACCCCTGTATCTTGCATCACCCCTTTACCAAACCTTATAAGAGGGGCTTGGATAAACATGTTTAGTCTGTTGAGCAATTAAATAATTGCTCCAAGCATGCTGACCAGTAGAAAATGTCAACGTGACAAGGTCATATTAAAAAAATAAATGAATATCTAATGTCCTCTATCACCTGATAATCTTTTAAATATTTCAGTTCTATCAGGTACTCTTCCAGCATGTAATCAAGTTTTATAGTGAAAGTCTGCATTTATTTTTGCAAGGGGAAGCTTAACACTTAATGAAGAGAGCAGATTACAATCAATAGTGAGCATTTTCAGCTAGAATCCGAAAAACTTAACTCAGTTAAGAAGCATAGCATTGTTTGTTAAAATCCTACTTATTTCATTGGTGAAGAGGAACTTCATATTTTTGGTCGCTTCAGTTAATGGGTATTCATTAAGTTTAGCTTTGTCTCTTTTACAAAGTCAGTAAACCTGACCCTGTGTCAAACTACACCATAACCAAGGAAGCTGGCTCACAGGGGAAACAAAAGTTAAAGTTTGGCTTCACTTTTGATAAATAATGATGCAAGCCTTTTCTTGTAGCTCGTGACACTGGAAAATTCCATCATTCTGCCAGATGTTTTAATCTTTGGAGCTAACACCATCCTATGAGCATGAATTTTACATTCTATATCTATATCAAGTGGTGGGATTCAAATACCTGAACAACTGGTTCTCTGTGTGGATGCCACTTCCGGAAGTCTGTTCTGAGCCAGGGAGGCCTCCCAGGGCCAGAATGGCCCATTCTGGCGGTCCATTCTGGGCCTTGCGATAAAGGGCTAGGGCATGGGTATCAAACTTGCTGCATCATGTGATGTGTCGTGATGTATTATGACTCTTTTGCATTGCTGGAGCTGGGGTGGGCGCACCGGCAATTTGACACCCCTGGGCTAGGGCATCAGCCAGTTCGCCGAAGTCAACAAAAAATTAGCTACTGGTTCTACCGAACCGGTGTGAACCAGCTGAATCCTATCGTCTATGTCTATGTCTCAGCTATTGTTTGTGTGTGTGTACATATTGTAATCATGTGCATCTAATCATGCTCATGCATATGTGGCAGTATCCTCAATGGAATATAATGGCCATTATGCAGAAATTGCATTATTTAAAATTAATTTCTTCACTGATGTTATTTTGAGTATATTGGATGTCCCAAAGAAGGTATCAGTAAAGAGGGAGTATAGATTTTCATTAATGGCGATGTATGAAACTTGAGCGTATATTAACTCATAAGATTTGGTTTTGCCTGCTATGTTATAATTGTAAGTTGCCCGGAGCTACCTTATAGTGGAGATAGAAATAAAAATTTAAGAAATAAAAAAAAATATTGGTTGAGAATTTTGATTATATGGACAAGGACAAGAGTTGGGAGAATTATATTGAGAGTGCTACTATTCTAGACATTCAGGACAGGATTCAAGAAATATGTAAGTTAGCAATTTTTGAAAATTGCTGTTTTATCTACCAATCAAAAATAACATTGTTTATTATCTACCTGATCATAGTGCCTTGAAATGTGTGATTCAGAAACTAATTAAGCTATTGAGAAATTGGTATTTCAATGTTTCCATATTGAATGATAAAGATTTTGTACAACAAATGTGGATTGAATTTGAATTCTGAAACATCAAGTACTTGAATTTTTGAAAGGGAAGCATAAAACATACACGTATATCCGAGGTTGTATTATTGTATACATCATATAATTAAAGATATAAGAGGAAAAAAATTGAAAGATGAATTGAAAATTCTATGGATATGGAAGGTTAGATGCCCATCTTTGATTTTGTTCCGAGAAATGCAGAAAAAGAAATATAAAAACATCACCACAGGTATTTATGCTAACATATTTACAGCAGAGATACTAGGAATCTTTTCATACTTTTTCTTTTTTCTTTGTTTTATTCTTTCAGTTTTTTACAAAGAACTTTCTATGTGCTATTTTTTTTCTTTTTTTGGCAATGTATGTATTTTTACCACAATTATTTTGGGGATTTTGTTTTTGTCATTTGAAAAGCAATAAAAATAAATAAACAATACTGCTTTTCTGGCATAGATTTCAAAATATTTTACTAGAAGAGACAATATATGTAATATATTTCAGTGATTTATATTGAGGTGTTTGCTTTCTTTTTCTTTAGGTAATATCAATCAATAATTAATTAGATTATTTATTTTAGTATCATGAAATAATTCTTTGAAAGTAAAAAAAACAACAACCCTCCACCTTGTGTAGGAGTGCTTTTGTGTGTTTTATAAGACTGCCTGGGCAAGTCTTGAGCCACAAAGGGAATTCTGGTTGTTGAATTTGAAGCGGCAGTGTAATTAATTACATACAGACCCTATTTTACACAGAGAGATTAAAAATATTATTAACAAGTTGAAATAATAATGTACTACACTTGTCCTGTTTTTCCTGATAGACATCACTGGAGGACTGCCATTTAAAGAAATGTGAATAGCTCTTTTGCTACACTTATATAAACTTCTATATTTATCTGGCTGGGGAAAAAATGAAAAAACAAAGCAGTCAGTTGTGGGATATCAGAAACCTTGAAAATGGAATAGAATATTCAAGAAAACACACTCCAGAATACAGAAAATTTTATTCCAGGACTGGAACTTATGTAATGGTCATTCTGACTTTGGAAGGTTATCCATAACCCTATTTATAAATGTTTATCTTTCTTTGTATGCAAAACGATGCAGGGCATAGTCCCTACTACCTGCAGGCTTCATTTACTGTTTTCCACATACTCAGTCTTAGAATTTAATTCTGGAACAGGTCAGCATCCTGCAGCAAACAAAACAGTTCTCCTTTAATTAAATGAGTTTTAACACATTTTTACCATAAAAGCTACAGCACTTCTTTCATGTTGTATAATAATATGGATAAAACTGATTGGCAATCAAAAAGCAATGTTACATTTTGGAAGAATTATATAACATTCCCCTTGTAGTCAGTTTCAAAACCAACAGTCTAACAAATACAAGGTTCCCTGTCTTGAATGCTTTATGCTATGTTCTCAAATTTGTGAGCTTTTGTATGCGCATAGTTTTCCTCATTCTTGGCCAAAAGAAGCACTGAAAGTTATATGCATCATTAAAATAAACTAAGCATAAACTAAGCAAAACAAGAAATAAAATCAAATATTAAATTCAGGCATAGAGCAGCATAAAATACAATCAGGAAAAATTATATCTGCTTTAGTAGTAGATTAAAAAATAACTAAAAGTTAAGATTTCTAACATAATATTATAATATTAAACACAAAAATCTCTATAAAAACTCTTAATATTAATACTAAGTCTATAAACTAAAGGCCTTTGAAAGCCTCAGAAAGGATGTAAAACAGATAAAGATTAAAAAGAGGAAAAAAATTGCAATAGTTTATCCATGCCCAGGATGCTTAATTGTCTGTTTGTGAATTTTAATTGCCATTGGTAAAATGTAGCAATGTTGTATATAATAGCATACAAATGTGATTAATAATAAATGGTTTCTTGTGTGAGAAAATAAAAAAAATATGACCTATAACATTTAAAAAACAACAACAACCAAGAATGAAGTTTCACATGGACATGAACCCGCTACATGGACATCAATTTGCTACATGGAAGTTCTAATTTCTTTTAACCCAATAGAAGAAGATAGTTCTCTACTAAAGACCAATATAATTGGAGCACAGGATAACAAAAACCTTTCCATGATGCCAATCCATGGATATTTATTTGGTAGTAAATTCAGTTATAAATTCTAATGAAGCTAATGGACTTATGTCCAGATAGGTCTACATAGCAATGCCATCTTCAAAAGTGCATCATATCTCACAAACAAATATGTCAGGCATGAAGAATCAGGAACACACATTAATAAGATGATTTATTGCCTGTGTCTATACACAAAAATCTAACTAACTAATAAAAGATAAAGGCTTCCCCTATCCAGTTGTATCTGACTCTAGGGTTGGGGTGTTCATCTTCGATTCCTAGCCAAGGAAACCAGTGTTGTCCAAAGGCATTTCTGTGGTCATGTGGCCAGCATGACTGAAGTGGTACCTATTTATCTACTTGCATTTGCATGATTTCTAACTGCTAGGTAGGCAGGACCTGGGACAAGAACAGGAGCTCACCCTGTCACACAATGCTTGGGTCTCAAACTGCCAACCTTTTTGTTGACAAGCCCAGCATCTTAATTGCTATGCCACTGTACCCCTAGTCAACCAATGGTCAGCACTAAACTGGTGCTAGGTAAGAGTCAATGGATTTCAAAAGGGTTTGGACTGAAACAACTTGTGGGAATATAATGACTCCTGGCTGATTCCTCTTCTGACTCTGCCCCTAGGCTCTGCCTGTCTTTCTCCTACAATGACTTTTAAAATAAGAAGCATCTATCAGGAGAAAAGAGCTCAACCAATTTTGGAGGCCAAGAGGTATGTCGGGACCGTCTTCTGCCACATACTTCCCTTCGACCGGTGAGAGCGCACAGGGTCGGCCTCCTCCGGGTCCCGTCAGCGAAACAATGCCGTCTGGCGGGTCCTAGGGGGAGGGCCTTCTCTGTTGTGGCGCCCACCCTCTGGAACCAACTGCCCCCTGAAGTCCGTGTTTCCCCCACTCTCTCGGCCTTCTGGAAGAATCTAAAAACTTATTTATGCCGGCAGGCCTGGGGATGACTGTGATTGTGTGTGAATGATGAATGTGTTTGGGGGGGTCTTTTTAAATGCTTTGTAGATTTGGTTTTAGATTTTTTTTTAAATGCTGAGATGTTTTTTGTTTATGTTGTTAGCCGCTCCGAGTCCTTTGGAGAGGAGCGACATAAAAATCTAATTTAAATAAATAAATAAATAAATAAATAAATAAATAAATAAATAAATAAATAAATAAATGTGTGTTGCAGTATGAATGTCTTTATGAATCTGAGTAAAAGAAGAAATCTGGAATATAGTTTTCTCTATTCGTAACATTAAGTAGGTAGGTACATATAAGGGTTACAATTATAGTACACTATTAAATATTTACAGAGTCTGAAATAATAGAAAATACTTGTAGCTCAGGTTTTAGATTTTGACTGTGGTTTGTTTTCCAAGCTTGTTTCAATATAATTTCTGAATGTTTCATTACCAAACTAGATAGATTTTTAGATTTAGATAACCTTTATTATCATTTTTCCCTGTGGGCACAATGGCACACATTAAAAATGAAATTTAGTTGTTTCCTCTCAAAGTGTATGCATACATAACACACATTTAAAACATACTATATACAACTTATGTATAGACCTTCATCCCTACATATACGTAGCAAATAAATATTAAATACTGTCCATCTTGAATATATAATGGAAGGAGAAAGCTTGAGAGTTCACAAGCTTAATACTGTATGGAATGAAACTATGGCTGGATCTGGATGTTCTGCTACTGATACCACGAAGCCTCCTCCCAGAAGGTAACAAGGAAAACAGGTCGTGAAGAGGATGTGCGGACCCTGCTCAAGCAATGCTTATGTGCTATGTCTTGGATGGAAGGGAGGGAACTGCCAATGATCTTTTCAGCCATTCTCACCACTCTCTGCACTGTCTTCCTGTCTGAATCATCAGCAGGATTTTATTGTCCTATTCTCCTTAGGTCATAAATATCTTGTGTGCCAGTGTCATCAGTTGGTCATGTGATTGTTTGTTTGTTAGGAGCTGTATTTGAATTCCGAGCAGTTGATTGGTTCTCTTGTTGATTGGTAAGTGCCAATATAGCTCCTAACAGTAGTGGGATTCAAACATGGTAATAACTGGTTCTCTGTGTGGGTGCCACTTCTGGAAGTCCATTCTGGGCCTGGGCAACAAAAAATTAGCTACCGGTTCTGCTGGTGCAAACTGGCTGAATCCCACCATTGGCTCCTAACAAACAAACAATCGCATGACCAACTGACCACACTGACACACAAAACATTTATGACCTAAGGAGACTAGGACAAGAAAATCCTGCTGCTGATGTTACCTAGTTTGGTAACAAAACATTTAGAAATTATATTGAAACACTTCCAGTTCTGGGTCGCAGCGGTGCGGTCAATCAAAGGGAGTTGTCCCTTTGCCGGCCAAGTTTCCTCAGTCGGTAGACCCCTGAGAGGGTCGAAAAGTCGCTCTGGAGGAGCGACCACCATTGAGGAGGCTTCTTGGATGGTTGCAGAGGGATGGCGGTGCCCTCTGTACTCCGAGTATCTCCTTTGGGCCGACAGGGTAAAGATCAGCCAGTAAAATGGCCAATCATTTAGCTGCACTGACTGTAAGCCACAAGATCACCTAAGCAAACAGACCCACCGTGGAAGATTCGGTGAGATATTTTTTTACCTCTATTTTCTTTTTTTTCCTGTGGAAAGCTTTTTTCTTTAGAACTATTTCCAAAGAAGCGGTGTTTTAAATGGGGGAAGAGAAGCTTAAAATTTATTTTTGTTCTAATAGTTGATTTTATTTTTGGATATTGGGGAGCCTCAAGAAAGTTTCTTATAGAGATTTAACACGCTACATGCTTGGAGAATATTGTTTTCTTTTATTTTTTATGGTGTCCGGAAAGACTGAATATTTGTTTAACTTTGACTATTTTCCGGGGGTTATTTTTTGGTGAAACTACTTATTGTATTTGCCATTCTCTTCATTTGGAATTTATCTTTGGCTTTCATTTAATATAAAGGGGAAAGACTAAGAAACTGGGAGGAGATGGATATTGATTGATTGCTTTTGAATATAGTCTCCCCTAAAAGGATAATGATTGCAAATATGATAAAAATGGAGGAAACCTCCTTAGAGCTTACGTATAAGTACATCTTGGACAAAATTCTGGAAAATATGTAGAAGATAATTGCTTGCACAAAGGAGATTTTTTTTATATTGACAAGGTAAAGCACAAGGACTAAACGAAACAGCAGTTTATGTTCAAAAGACTCGCTCTCAGCCCACTGAGATGGAAGAAGCAAAGTCACAGTTGGGCTATCAATTGATATTGGAAAAAAGACCTGATACTAATGGACAAATGACTTATAATAAGGAAATGGAGGATTTTACCTTAGAAGGACAAGCTGATTTGCAGACACCACTTGACTCTCTGATACAGAAAATTTTTTTGGAAGTAACTAAAAAAAAAAAAAGTTGCCACTTCCTCCCTTTTCAATTTCTTTTAAAATCCAGTTAAATCAAGTCCACATAGTCTCTCAAACTTCTCTTTAAAAAGAGGAAAAAGATTTCACTTTCACTTTCCAACGCAATCCACACTTTTCATTTTTCACTTTCACTAGATAGAGAAAGCGATCGCCATTTTGAAAAAATTATGTTGATTCAAGAAAACTTGTAAATACAAAGGCAGAAACAAAATAACAGTATACTTGCGATAATCAAAAGACTCCTGTATTCAATCCGTCTGTTTAAAGTCCTTGTTAGTCAATCTTAAAAGCAGAGGCGGTCGCGGCGTCTAATTCTGTCAGCCGACAGAAGTGTCTCTGGGCAGGAGCGTTTCAAGTGCCTGGGGAGCACACCTTCTCTGCCCCTGAAAACTTGTTCCAGGGGTCTTGGAAGGGCTCAACCCGGCTCTTGAAGCTCTACTCCCCTTCTTTGCCCGAAGAGGAGTTTTTTCGCCGCAACAAACAGCTGATGAGCGCTGTTGTTGACGGCTATACTGACTCAGAGAACGGAGCCTCACGTTAGAGACTCCAGCGACGCCGGCGGAGCCACCGGAAGCCTGAGAAAAAAGAAAATTTTTTGGGAAGAAGAGCAAAACTTGACTAAAGAGAACGATATTAAAAAAAAAAGGATTTTAACTAAACTTTATGCAATTGAAAAAAAGATGGGAAATGATGTTCTACCACGGGTTATTCAGAATAGCTTTAACCCTTATATTAACTTAACAAAATATACAATGGGAATCTCCCTTTTGGTGTGTACAATGTGGCAGGCGATAATGGGAGAGTTATTTGCGGAAAGAGAGGCTCGACTTTGGAAACCTATTTGGAATAGAAAGAAACCCAGAATAAGATATAAATATTAAATTTGAGATTATAATTATGGGTGGTAAAGGTTTTATAGTGACTCGGATTGACTTAGACTTGGAATTTGTTAAAAGGGAGGCCACTATGAAATGATTTAGAATTTAATACTGAAATTTAGTAAGAATAAGGCTTTCTTTTTATTTTATTTTCTTTTTTTCTTTTCTTTTTTTTCTTTTAGAATGATAGATTATTTTTTTCTTTTGGTTTATCTATGTTTTTTTCTCCTTTGATGTAATTTTTTTTCTCTTTTCTTCTTCCTTTTCTTTTTCCTTTTTTATGTTTTCAATATTAGAGGTGATATAATGAGAAAAGGATTGAAATATTGGAAGAGATGGATTTAATAACTGCAGAATTAGTGAAAAAGAATAGAATATAGGTGAGAAATATAAGAATTTAGCTTTGGAATTAATATTTTTAAATAAGAGAAAACTTGAGGCACATGAATAGGAAATAAATATGTTAGTTTAAGATTAAATATTTGAAAAAATTAACAAAGCGTAAAACAGGATCTTTGGGATAATGAATTTATTGAAAATTTGTTTTTAGAAGGGTTTGTATGGAATAGATATTGAGCTCTTGAAAACTTTTTATTGACTAATGCAATTTATGTTTAGACACATTAATGAATGAATTTATTTGAGAAATGTATTAATTTGATTATAATATCCTATATAGATAGAGAGGGAATGTTTAAGAAATATTGTGTGCATAGTTATAAGGTTATTGCTTTTTTTTCCCTTTTAATTGACCACCATATCTCCACGTTGATTCTCAAGCTTTGTCGGTGTATAATGAAAAACTAATAAAAATTGTTATATTAAAAAAAGAAATTATATTGAAACAAGCTTGGAGAACAAACCACAGCCAATATATATAGTGTGCAGACTGCCCAGGTTCGAATCCCGGAAGGGTGAGTTCTGACTGAAGAGAGTTAAATAACTCGAAATAGCTATCTCAGAAATCCTTTATTTCTTTGTTAACAATTTTAAAAACACACACACACACACACACACACACACACACAGACACACACATATATATGTTGTTTTTAAAATTGTTGACAAAGAAATAAAGGATTTCTGATATAGCTATTTCGAGTTTCTTAACTCTCTTCAGTCTGACTGAAGAGAGTTAAGAAACTTGAAATAGCTATATCAGAAATCCCTTATTTCTTTGTCAACAATTTTAAAAACAACATATATATATTTGTGCTTGCAGGATGGCTCTGGGTTGAGCTGAAACAAGCAAAAGGAAAGAATGATTCCTTTCTCCCATATTTGGGTTTACAGGGTGCAATCTAAAAAATAAACACTTGACATATATATATATATATATATATATATATATATATATATATATATATATATATATATATATATATATATATATATATATATATATATATATATATATATATATATATATCTATATATATATATATATATATATATATATATATATATATATATATATATATATATATATATATATATATATATATCTATATCTATATCTATATCTATATCTATATCTATATCTATATCTATATCTATATATATATATATCTATATATATATATATATATATATATATATATATATATATATATATATATATATATACAGAAAGTTTTTCAGACAGATAAGTCTAATTAGATACACCTTGACATTTTTTTTTAACTGCTGTGCTGCAGTTAAACTTTTTACAATCTCTTTTGCCTTGCAAAAGAAAAAAAAATGTCAAGGTGTATCTAATTAGACTTATCTGTCTGAAAAACTTTCTGTATATATATTCCCCTGACTCGGCTGACAAAGAAGGGAGGAGAGCCTGTGGCTTGGTGGTTAAATCACTGCCTAGTATGTTAAACTGCCCAGGTTCGAATCCCATAAGGGGTATGGCTAACTGACGAGAGCAGAACAAGCTCGAAATGGCCATCTTAGTCTCCCAATTTAATTCTTTACCTCTTTGTCAAAAAAAGAAAATTTAAATTTGTAAATGTTTCGCAGTTGCGACTTGAGCCTGCTCTATGCCCCTAGTTGTGGGGCGGCAAGGCAAAAGAGATTGTAAAAAGTTTAACTGCAGCACAGCAGTTAAAAAAAAAAAATGTCAAGGTGTATCTAATTAGACTTATCTGTCTGAAAAACTTTCTGTATATATATTCCCCTGACTCGGCTGACAAAGAAGGGAGGAGAGCCTGTGGCTTGGTGGTTAAATCACTGCCTAGTATGTTAAACTGCCCAGGTTCGAATCCCATAAGGGGTATGGCTAACTGACGAGAGCAGAACAAGCTCGAAATGGCCATCTTAGTCTCCCAATTTAATTCTTTACCTCTTTGTCAAAAAAAGAAAATTTAAATTTGTAAATGTTTCGCAGTTGCGACTTGAGCCTGCTCTATGCCCCTAGTTGTGGGGCGGCAAGGCAAAAGAGATTGTAAAAAGTTTAACTGCAGCACAGCAGTTAAAAAAAAAATGTCAAGGTGTATCTAATTAGACTTATCTGTCTGAAAAACTTTCTGTATATATATTCCCCTGACTCGGCTGACAAAGAAGGGAGGAGAGCCTGTGGCTTGGTGGTTAAATCACTGCCTAGTATGTTAAACTGCCCAGGTTCGAATCCCATAAGGGGTATGGCTAACTGACGAGAGCAGAACAAGCTCGAAATGGCCATCTTAGTCTCCCAATTTAATTCTTTACCTCTTTGTCAAAAAAAGAAAATTTAAATTTGTAAATGTTTCGCAGTTGCGACTTGAGCCTGCTCTATGCCCCTAGTTGTGGGGCGGCAAGGCAAAAGAGATTGTAAAAAGTTTAACTGCAGCACAGCAGTTAAAAAAAATGTCAAGGTGTATCTAATTAGACTTATCTGTCTGAAAAACTTTCTGTATATATATTCCCCTGACTCGGCTGACAAAGAAGGGAGGAGAGCCTGTGGCTTGGTGGTTAAATCACTGCCTAGTATGTTAAACTGCCCAGGTTCGAATCCCATAAGGGGTATGGCTAACTGACGAGAGCAGAACAAGCTCGAAATGGCCATCTTAGTCTCCCAATTTAATTCTTTACCTCTTTGTCAAAAAGAAAATTTAAATTTGTAAATGTTTCGCAGTTGCGACTTGAGCCTGCTCTATGCCCCTAGTTGTGGGGCGGCAAGGCAAAAGAGATTGTAAAAAGTTTAACTGCAGCACAGCAGTTAAAAAAAAAAAATGTCAAGGTGTATCTAATTAGACTTATCTGTCTGAAAAACTTTCTGTATATATATTCCCCTGACTCGGCTGACAAAGAAGGGAGGAGAGCCTGTGGCTTGGTGGTTAAATCACTGCCTAGTATGTTAAACTGCCCAGGTTCGAATCCCATAAGGGGTATGGCTAACTGACGAGAGCAGAACAAGCTCGAAATGGCCATCTTAGTCTCCCAATTTAATTCTTTACCTCTTTGTCAAAAAAAGAAAATTTAAATTTGTAAATGTTTCGCAGTTGCGACTTGAGCCTGCTCTATGCCCCTAGTTGTGGGGCGGCAAGGCAAAAGAAAAAGAAAAAGAAAAAAAAAAAAAGAAAAAAAAAAGAGATTGTAAAAAGTTTAACTGCAGCACAGCAGTTAAAAAAAAAATGTCAAGGTGTATCTAATTAGACTTATCTGTCTGAAAAACTTTCTGTATATATATTCCCCTGACTCGGCTGACAAAGAAGGGAGGAGAGCCTGTGGCTTGGTGGTTAAATCACTGCCTAGTATGTTAAACTGCCCAGGTTCGAATCCCATAAGGGGTATGGCTAACTGACGAGAGCAGAACAAGCTCGAAATGGCCATCTTAGTCTCCCAATTTAATTCTTTACCTCTTTGTCAAAAAAAGAAAATTTAAATTTATATATATATATATATATATAATCTTTCTATGCATGTCTGCATGTAAACTTACTTAAGGAAAAGCTGTTGAAGAAGAATGGCTTTGTTGGACCTGATCATCCAACTTTCCAGTCAGACCTATGTTTCTGGTACATGTGTACCTGAATATTTACAATAGAAGTTCATGATTCACTAAGAAATTGAAAATCATGAAGACACTGTCTGATCTCTGTGTTTATTTGTGCTGTGCTTTTTCATGTTTAATGCCTTGACCAATAGCAAATGTCAAAAAAAGAGGCAGCTCCAGATCACCGCTTCTGTTTGTAAATAAAAGGTAAATGTCAAATGTTTAACAAGCCAAACATAATGGTTAACACACTGTTCTGCATTATTAGATTAAAGAAAAAAAAACCCAATCCAACTGAAACAGAAAAGACTGTTTAAGACTGAATATATATATATTTTTATCTATGGGCTGTCTTTATTAACCATTTAGATATTTCTGCACAAAATAGGTTGTTTTGCTGCAGGGCAATCCAAAATACAAAACAGGTATTTGAAAAGTTATTCGGCAACTTGTTCCTAATTCTGCAATATTTTGGATGGATTAGTATAACACAAATATAGCTCTTGAATTACCTCTTTTTGTGACAAAAAACTAGGGGCTGGGGTTGGGGAACCCAAACTTAACCTCTGAAGATCAGACTATAACACCAGAACCTCTTCAAATGGTGCTATCATATTTGTGATATGTAACACAGCAGAAAAATAGTTAAATACACAAGGAATAATTGTATTAAGCCCATTTATTTTACATTTTCAATTAGAGTACAAGCCTTGCCCCCTTGCCAAGCTATATGTTCTATTTTAGCAAGAGAAAAGGTAGTAGAATGACTGAGTTCAGAAAATATTGGCTCATTTCCCAATAATTTAACCATTAAAATTATTTACTTTCTCTCCTTTTTCCATGAAACCCAGCAAGATTATATAGCCCATCTAGGTGCTCAATAATGATAAAAATATTTTATTTTTACAGCATTCTCTACAGATGTACAATTTGGACATTTGGACATGTACAATTACATACCCTACCTAGGTGCTCAGTAATAATGAAAATATTTTATTTTTACAGAATTCTCTACAAATGTACAATTTGGAGAATGTAGAATTAATCCAGGGATTCAGAGTTCTTTGTGTCAACAACTGTGCAGATTGGAATAATCCTTGTTTACTTGGTTACACCAGTCCCTCTCCGAAAACTCCGGGGGAAACATAATAGTCATGGGACAAGTGGAAAAGACTTCCTATTCACTGGTAGCAGAAAACAGAGAAAAGAAATAAATACACAGTTCCTGGAACAGAAAGTCTCTCTCAACCATCTATCCTAGAAATGCTTTAACTTGATCATAAATCATCTAAAGTTGAAGTATCCAACTTCTGATCAAATAATACTATTAAGAACGGTTAAACAAAACACTTAAAAGGGAGAGGAGACTCAATGAACCTAGATTATCAAATAAAACTAGTTATAATAGTGAGAGATAAAAAGAGAAAAATTGTATGTTGGGCAAATTGTATTCAGTCAGATAAAGGTTAGCTGGATCACTATGGACTGGTCATTTTCTTTCAGCCCAACCAAGCCCAAACTTCACTATAGGAATAATTCATGGAGAATTCTTTTTACAGAGAAGTGATGGATATGCAATGCCCAAATAGAAAAAAATAGTTCTCTCTGTGAAGCATTTTAATAATCCTTCTATGGTAGATTGTTACAGCTGTATTACAGATGGGTATGGAGCACATGAGAAAAAGTCACCAATAAGCTAATGGCTGAGATGAAATTTGAACTCAGGAGCTTTTAGCTGATGCTACTCCATTTACTATTACCAAACAACAATCAAAATTTGTAGGAGCAAAAGTTTAACAGCTTATATAGATTTTCCCAAATAGTTCATTTCATTTACTATATTTGCATAATTTGGAGGCTATCTGACTCTTGGTGTCTGGATAACTTACTGTTAAAAAATAGGAAAAATATAAAAAAAGAAAGAAAGAAAAAAAACAATGGGGGTATACAGTTTTGGTAAAGGCAATAAATATAATTAAAATAACTGCTACTGCTGTGCAAACCTTCTAATATTAATTCCCAGGGTTAACCAACTTAATTTCTATGGAGGTTACCTCAGATATTAAATGAAAAATGCAGGTTCTGTCTTCATGAGGAACATGCAATGAAGTTACACAGCTGGAACAGCAGCTGTTTCTATAGGCTCTGCAATACAAAAACACTGTGTTTGTGTCTTGGTGTAGTAAGAATTGGGTCTCATATAAAGAGGCAAAACAAAAACAAAAAAACATGGACCAGCACCAATGGGACCTGTAAATCCTATAAAATAGGAAAACAGATGAGGATTGACTCCTATCTCCCATCATAGAGATGACAAAAAAGTAGCACATATACAGCTTCTGTATTTTATAAAATATAAAATACACTAAACACGAATACTAACTGAAATATCTCTTTGAAGCATGTTCAAGCCCTCTGTATCTCTATCAACATATTTTTTTGTAAACCTGTGCCTGCCATCTAGTGGCTTAAGTTCACAAAAGAAACCCCTAGAGAAAAGTGATTAGGATAAAAATTCAGTTCTGTCTTTTTGAAATTCATGCTTTTTTATTGTTGTTATTATTATTATTCCATTTATAAGCCTGCTTTAGAAAGAAAGCATTCAGAACATCAAATTAAATCTTTATTATGGTCAAAAGACAGCATATGGAGGGTTAAAAAGCATAGAAAATACATAGCATTGGACCAGGTTATTTACGGGACCGTCTGCTGCCCCATGAATCCCAGCGGCCGGTTAGGGCCCACAGAGTGGGCCTTCTCCAGGTCCCGTCAGCCAGACAGTGTCGCCTGGCGGGGCCTAGGGGAAGGGCCTTCTCTGTTGCGGCCCCGGCCCTCTGGAACCAACTTCCCCCGGAGATCCGTGTCGCCCCCACCCTCTTCGCCTTTCGTAGATTGCTTAAAACATACTTTTGCCGGCAGGCCTGGGGCAGCTAACACCTTGCCCCTAGCCAGTGTATGTTTCTGTGTATGTTTGTGGAGTGATTGGTTTCTTTTAGCTCAAGGGTTTTTTATAGATATGTGTTTATTGTAATTTCTATCATGCTGTGAGCCGCCCTGAGTTCTTTGGAATAGGGCGGCATAGAAATTAAATAAATAAATAAATAAATAAATAAATAGAAAAAAGCACCAGAGGGCAGGACAAGGAACAATGGTTGGAAACTGACCAAGAGAGAAGCAACCTGGAATTAAGGAGAAACTTCCTAACAGTGAGGACAATTAACCAGTGGAACAGCTTGCCTTCAGAAATCATGGGCGCTCCATCACTGGAGATTTTTAAGAAGAAGCTTGTCTGAAATGGTATAGGTTCTCCTGTTCTGTTCTGTTCTGTTCATCAAAGTAATTATACAAAAGTTAAAATATGACACAGGATGTATATATTAAAAAGTCTAAAAGGAATATTGATGGAGCATAAAGATTTAGTATGTGGCAAATTAGCATGACAAACTAGATGCCCTCTAAGACTGGTGGATTTTAAGCGCTGTTACAACATTTTATGTTGTAGTAAAGTTAGTATCTGAAAGCATCAGGGGGGTATAGAGTTATCCTGTGCTCCCTGAGTATTTATGCAATAAAGATGAGATGAGGCTAATATGAATATCTCAAATCTTGTGATCATCTATGCTCGAGGAATGGACCTTGGGCCTTTTGGCCTGTCACAAGCCAGGAGTTTATGTCTGGAGCTGCTTAGTTTGTTTGTCATCATGTTGGCTTCTTCCTCCCCTCCGCCCTCATTCAAACATAACATTTCATACAAAAACATGCCATGTTCTACAATGTATGATAAACCATGCTGGTTTATATGTAGGCAGTGCATAGCCTTTTGCAGCCTTTCGCTGGGCTGGATGTTTTGTTGCCAGATAAGCTTTGCATTCTCTTCTGATCTTTACAAGCACCTTGACTAAAGGCAGTCCTCAACCTATGACCACAATCGAACCCAAAATTTCTGTTGCTAAGTGAAACATTTGTTAAGTGAATTTTGCCCCAATTTACGACCTTTCTTGCCACAGTTGTTTAAATGAATCACTGCAGTTGTCTAGTTAGTCACACGGTCGTTAAGTGAACTTGGTTTCCCCATTGACTTTGCTTGTCAGAAGGTTACAAAAGAGGATCAGGTGACCCCTGGGATATTGCAACCATCATGAACATGAGTCAGTTGCCAAGCCTCCAAATTTTGATCACATAACCATGCGAATGCTGCGATGGTTGTAAGTGTGAAAAATGGTCATAAGTCACTTTTTTTTCACTGCTGTTGTAACTTTGAACAGTCACTAAATGAATTGTTGTAAGTTGAGGACTTCCTGTTTGCTGCAGTCTATGTTGCTAGTTCACCCTGAGATGTAGCAGCAGAAGATTCCTGGGATTTCTTGACAAGAGGATGCCTGGATAGGATGCTCCTGCTTCCTTTCATCTTAATTCATCTTCCATTTTGTACCATTTTCCTGGTTTTAGCCAACTTACGGTAAATTCATACCAAGATACATGGGCTCCATATGATCTTTTTTTTTCGAGGGGAAGGGGTTGCCTTTGAATTAGTCTGAACTCCTGGCAACTACCTGAGCAAGAGCCTGCAGTTTTCTTGGCAAGGTTTTTCAGAAGTGGTTTGCCATTGCTTTCTTCCAAGGGCTGAAATAGAATGACTGGCCCAAGATCACCCTTGGGCCCCAGATGAGACTAGAACTTACATTCTCTGAGTTTGTAGCCTGATGCCTCAATCTGCTACACCAAACTGGCTCTCTCGTATGCACCACATAGGTAATTAGCCTATAATCCTTATTCAAACCATAGGCTATTAAGACAACCTATCCAGATGTTGCAGTAATAAATGAATGGGTTCTCATAACCGATTCGCATTTGAACCCAGATTTTTCACAGAGCCTGCATGCTATTTGCAGTCACATGGTGCTCGAAACCAAAGGAATATCTCAAGAAACAATCAGCCCAACTTCGCATTTTGCAATATCACTTCTACTTAGTAGAAATGGCACACACAAAAGGCTGTTATTCTTTTTATAATATAGTATAGAATATAGTAATTTTTCTGGCAGTCCATAAAGATTATATGGCAGTAATTTTTGCATACAACATACATGCACCAAACAAAGTCTTTTTATTTGGATTATATAGTAAGCTTTTTTTTTCTGAAACAAGTCAAATGCTACTAATCGTACCCTTATTCAATCAGCAGATGTCAAGCAGATGACATAGGCCTCTATGGTTCATACATTTGTGTTCAATTTTACCCAATGAGGTCATCTGAACCATAAGATCTCTCTGCCAGCAGAGCTTGTATATATCCTTCTACCTGTCAGAAATACTCTCACAGATCAATCAAGGTAAAAGGCATACTTAAGTGACATCACAACCTTAAATTGGAAATAGAAGGCATAAAGCTCTAAGCTTGTATATGTCTTGCCTTAGGCATTGAAACAGATTAATGGCAGGTAAAAAAAATTCCTCAGCTATTTTCTACTGTGCCTTACATCAGTTCCTTTATCCAACCAATATTTCTACAGCCAGCTGGTAGGAAATATTCCCTTCTCTTCATATGTTTCTCCTCCTAACAGGATGACATTGCTTTCATGGAGATTTTGTCCCTAGGAAATGATTTAAAAAATGTCCCAAGATAGGCTTAGGAATCATGTTTGGAAATGTCACCCATCTGCCATTCTTTGTAAATAGAGAGTTAATTGAAAAGAGTGATTATTCCTGTCAAACAGTACATAAACAACCAAAATATTGCACAGGGGCTACAGCCATCACGCTGTCCCAAGGTTTAGGAGAACATGCAAGCTTTCAATTGCTTTCTAAATGTTTGGGGTTTTTTTGGAGGGAGGGGAGATTTCTGAGGGATGCTGTTCCAGAAAGCAGGCACTATAGTTTTTCTTATTGCATATGTTATTCTAACAGATAGTAATACTAATACTAATAGTAATAGTAGTAATAGTAATAGTAATAATAATAATCTGAAGCTGTATGGAAAAACATCATCTGAAATAGAATCGATGCTCAACACTGTCCGTATATATAGCCAAGATATTGTAATGGAGTTTGGCTTGGACAAATGTGCCACACTTACTATCAAACAAGGAAAAATAGTGAAAACTGAAAGAATCAAGATGCCCCACAAAAATAACATTAAGAGTCTGGATGAGGAAGATTACTACAAATACTTGGGTAACCTTCAAGCTGACAACATCAAGCACACTGAAGTCAAGAAAAAGATTAGAGGTGAATACATCAAGAGAGTGAAGAAGATCTTAAAGTCCAAACTCAATGGAGGAAATACCATAAAGGCAATCAACACCTGGGCAGTTCCAATCATTAGATACACAGCTGGAATAGTGGACTGGACTCAAGCAGAACTAAAAGCAATGGATAGGAAGACCAGAAAAATAATGACAATGAATCATGGCCTTCATCCATGCAATGACATTGACAGACTTTATCTACCAAGGCAAATAGGTGGGCGTGGAATGCTGCAAGTACATCAGATGGTTGAAGAAGAAAAAATGGCTTTGGAACAATATCTGAAGGACAGTGATGAAGATGCACTGAAATTAGTATATCAGGAAGGCTTACTGATTACTGGAGAGACCAAACTGGCCTACAAGAAAGACCAAATGAAGAACAGAATAGAGGCATGGAAGACAAATCACTACATGGCCAGTACATTAAAAAAATAGGTGGGAAAGCAGATAATAACAAGACCTGACAATGGCTAAGAGCAAGAAAATTGAAGAAAGAGACTGAGGGACTAATTCTGGTGGCACAAGACCAAGCCTTAAGGACAAATGCATACAAAGTCAAAATTGAGAAGATAGCAACAGACAGAAAGTGCCACCTATGCAAAGAAGCTGAAGAAACAGTGGACCACCTGGTAAGCTGCTGCAAGAAGATCGCACAGACTGACTACAAGCAGTGGCATGACAAAGTAGCAATGGTGCATTGGAAGATCTGCAAGAAATATCATTTGCCTATAAGCAAAAACTGGTGGGATCATAAAATAGAGAAAGTCATAGAAAATGATAAAATTAAACTGCTCTGGGACTTCAGAATTCAAACAGACAAACATCTGCAACATAACACCCTGGACTTAACAATTGTCAATAAGAAAGACAAAAAAGTCTAGATAGTGGACGTGGCAGTGCCTGGAGACAGCAGAATAGACAAGAAAGAACTGGAGAAGATAACAAAATATAAAGACCTACAAATACAAATAGAAAGACTGTGTCAAATGCAAGCAAGGGTAGTACCAATAGTAATAGGCGCCTTGGATGCAATCCCAAAACAACTGGAGCACCACTTGAACACCATTGGCATTGACAAATTTGCCATTAGTCAATTGCAAAAGGCAGCTTACTAGGAACTGCTTCCATCTTGCGACGATATCTGTAATACCATCAAACATCCACTTCTGTTTATCCCAGGTCCGTGGGAAGGACTCGATAGGTAGACAAAATGTCAAGTCCAGTCTGAACATCTGACTGACAATGCGATGATCAATAATAATAATAATAATAATAATAACAATAATAATAATAATAATAATAATAATACTAATAATAATGTTGGAAGGGACCTTGGAGGTCATCGAATCTAATCCCCTGCTCAGGAAGGCAGGAAACCCTACACCATTTCAGACAGATGGCTGTCCAGTCTCTTCTTAAAAACTTCCAGTGTTGGAGCATTCACCACTTCTGGAGGCAGGTTGTTCCATTGGTTAATTATTCTAACTGTCAGGAAGTTTCTCCTTAGTTCTAGGTTGCTTCTCTCCTTAATTAGTTTCCATCTGTTGCTTCTTGTCCTGCCCTCAGGCACTTTGGAGAATAGCCTGAGTCCCTCTTCTTTGTGGCAGCCCCTGAGATATTGGAACACTGCTATCTTGTCCCCCCTCGTCCTTCTCTTCGTTAAACTAGACATACCCAATTCCAGCAACCGTTCCTCATATGGTTTAGCCTCCAGTCCCCTAATCATCTTTGTTGCTCTTCTCTGTACTCTTTCTAGAGTCGCAGCATCTTTTTTACATAGTGGTGACTAAAACTGGATGCAATATTCCAAGTGTGGCCTTGCCAAGGCATTGTAAAGTGGTATTAATACTTCACATGATCTTGATTCTATCCTTCTGTTAATGCAGCCTAGCACTGAGTTGGCTTTTTTTATTTTCTGATTTCTATTTATTTTCTGATTTTTTTGGCAGCTGCAGCACACTGCTGGCTCATATTTAAGTGATTGTCCACTAGGACTCCAAGATCCCTCTCATAGTTACTACTATTGAACAAGGTACCCCATATACTATACCTGTACATTTGGTTTTTCTTGCCTAAATGTAGAACCTTACTTTTTTCACCATTGAATTTCATTTTGTTAGATAGTGCCCAGTGTTCAAGTCTGTCCAGGTCCTCCTGTATCTTAAGCCTGTCTTCTGGAGTGTTGGCTATTACTGCCAGCTTGGTGTCATCTGCAAATTTGATGAGTTCCCCATCTATCCCCTCATCCAAATCATTGATGAAGATGTTGAAGAGCACTGGGCCTAGAACAGAGCACTGGGGCACCCCACTACACCCTTCCTCCATGTAGATGCGGTTCCATTGAGGACCACATGCTGACTACGGACGGTCAGCCAGCTACGAATCCATCTGGTGGTGATGCTGTCTCACCCACTTTTTTCTATCTTATCAAGTAGTAGGTTGTGATCTACTTTATCAAATACATTACTGAAGTCCAAGTAAATTATATCCACAGTGTTCCTCTGATCCTCTAATTTTGTCACTTGGTCAAAGAATGCAATAAGGTTTGTCTGGCATGATCTGTTTTTGACAAACCCATGTTGGCTTTTGGTAGTGATTTTGTTTCCTGGTAGGTGTCCGCTGATTCGTTGTTTGATTATCTTTTCCAGAATCTTCCCAGGTATTGAGGTCAGGCTGATAGGTCTGTAATTTCCTGGATCAATTTTTTCCCTTTTTGAAGATGGGAACTACATCAGCTCTTTTCCAGTCCTCTGGTAGTTTCCCAGTGCTCCGAGATCTTTGAAAAATGTAGTTCAGTGTTTCTGAGATCACATCTGCCAGTTCCTTGAGAACCTTGGGATGTAATCCATCTGGTCTTGGTGATTTGAACTCGTCTAGGCTAGACAGGTGCTCACTTATCATTTTCTTGCCTATCTTAACTTGTGTTTCTATTCTGTTTTTCATGGCACTATTTTGACAAGTTGGTCTGTTTTTTTCCTTTGTATAAAGACAAATGCAAAAAACGAGTTAAATAGTTCTGCTTTCTCCCTATTGCTTGTCACCTTCTTGCCACTTTCACCCACTAATACACCAATCATTTCCTTCACTTTTTTCTTGTTTTTTACATGTTGAAAGAAGCTTTTTTTGGGTTATTTTTGACTTTTTTTAATAATCATCAAAATTTTCCATGTTTTTCCCAGCTTTGTGACAAAAGCTTTGGAATGCATTTGCAAATATAGTTTAGAGATTAGTTTGCCTTTTCTTTTTTCAATGGGCTTCTTAACTCCTCTTTTGTTTAGTCTCCTATCCTCCTTTTCTCTTGCTTCTTCCAAACTGTCAACAATTAATACCAGGTAAAAATAATTAGGTGATGTTTTCATTTCTCCCCTTTTCACATCTACCACCTAAATACAATTATTGCTGCAGTAGCCATGCTTTGCCAGATGCCGGTCTACCATACGCATTTGGGAGGGGAGAATCTGCAGGGAGGCAAGGAGTTGTTATAAGGGGGGATCAAAATTACTCATCGTGCCATCCCGTGAGAGCTGCCTGCTGGTTCAAGGTCCATGGAATAATAATAATAATAAAGTTGGAAGGGACCTTGGAGGTCATCTAGTCCAACCCCCTGATCAGGCAGGAAACCCTATACTGGGGTAGGCAACCCAAAACACTGAAAGAGCCACTTGGACCCGTTTCCCACCGAAAAGAAAACGCTGGGAGCCGCAAAACCCTTTTGATATCTATTTTACCTATATATATATACACACACATATACACACATACATACACACATACACACACACATACACACACATATATAATAAAGGTAAAAAAGGATATATGCAGTGTTATCTTCATTTTAGATGTCAAAAGGGTCTGTCTCTCTCCTCTCCCTCTCCAAGGCAAGTTGCCCTCCTCTCCATCCTGCACTCCCTCCCCCAAAGAGATTGGCTGGCACAGTTTGTCAATCGCCACTCTTTCTCTTCCTTCTCATCCCCCCCAATTCTGGCTTCAGCAGAGTTTGCACCAGAAGAAGAAGAAACGGGGTGCTTCCCCCCAGCTGCTGTTTCTCTTCCTCTCTCTTTCTCCCCTCACTTCATTGGCACGCGTTTGCTCAGAGCCCACCCAGATTTGAGCATCTTGGATTCCGACTCTTCCTCCCACACTCCACACCCCCATGGATCCCTTCTTCCTCCCCCCATTCCCTCCCCCCACCCCAACACCGGCACTGCCCACCCCTTTTCCCATCCTTCCTGTGAGCATGGGGGGGCATGCCTAGATTGCAATGGGACCAGCATGGAAGGCGATGCCGCTGCCATGAAGAGGGTACCAGCCTCGGCACCCAGGCGTAGCAGCCAAAATGGTGGCTGAGTGCCCCCCGCTCCCGTATTAAGCTCTCCCCTCTCTGGTCAGGCAGCAAGCTTGCAATCGTGCTCAGAGAGAGAGAGAGGCAGAGAGCAAGCCCAGCCCGGGACCTCCCCTATTCCAGCCAGGAACCTGATGAACAAGGCTATTAGGTCCATGCCCAGCAAGACATACTGGGACTCTGGAGAATGACTGGGGTCCCCTCCTCCACCCTAGCACTTGGGGACAGTTCCTCTGCACCTCCCATGCCCTGTCTGAGTCCCTCTGTCCGGCCTGATTCGGACCTTACGGGCGTCAACTGGACAGCACTGGGGATGGCTGGCATAGCGCAGGCAATACCAGAGCCAGGTGGGACTCAGCAAGAGCATCCAGCCGGCCTCTCCCCCTCCCGATCTCCATGCCCACCTGGACTGCAGGCGTTTGCGCCGGGCCAGGAAGGTGCATCTCTATCGCCAGCCCCGCCCCGCCCCACGTTGTCATGTCAATGTCAGGCTGGCCAGCGTAAAAGATGGTTAGGACCTCTGCTCTCGAGCTGGGAGGGGGGTGAGTGGGCGGCTGGTGCCAAATGGGTGGGGAGGGGGACTGAAGGCAGCAGAAGGTGCTGAAAGGTGCCCAGGGCACCGCAGACCAGCCTGAGAGGTGGGGAAGGTGGGTGAGGGAGCCGTCAGCCAATGTGCATTTAAGCCAAGGGTGAGTTCAGCACCTGGTTCAGTGCCAAGAGAGCCAGGGAAGCACTTCCGCGTTTGGCCGAGCATGGCCCTGGCATGAGTGAGGCGCATCTAGCAGCTGTGGTGAGAGGACACCATGAACGGCTAGGGCTCCCCATACCTGTACATGGGTGGCCTGGTGGCTCAACCAGCCCGGGTGCCCTTGCAGCGGATGCCCAAGTGCATGCGCTGTTGCAACCATGGTGTGCTTTCACGGCTGAAGGGCCACAAGAGTGGCAGCACATCATGGCCGCCCAGGTGGGGCTGCGCTGCCAGCAGACCAACAAGAGCCTGGAGAGCCTTTTGCCCAACACGCTGTGCATCCTGTCTGCTGCCCCCGCCGCCCCCATGCCCTCCTCTGCTACGCTGCCTGGGCACCCCAGAGCAGCGCTCGCAACCACCACCACTGCCCAGGGATGGCTTGTCGTGGCACTAGCCCCCTCCAGCGGTGCCATGGCTACATCTCATAAGCAGAGGGCAAGCCTGGGCAGCGTGGAGTTCCGGCTGGGGTGGCGGCCAGTGATGGCATCGTTCCCCAGGCAGTCCCCGGGCCGTCCACCTTCTGCACCGCCAGTGTCTTCGGACTGGAACTGCTGCAGTGGCCTGCCGACTGGTCAGCTCTGCCCACTGGTGATGCTGGAGCCTCCCATGCTAGCGGAGGCTTCGGTGAGCCGCTCCCTGGGGGGATGCCGGGGCTTCCCAGCCACATGCGCCTTGGACTGAGCCAGCCTGGGAAAGGGATTTCCTGGCCGTCCTTCTCCCCTGGGGTGGGGCACCCGGGAACAGGGCCAATCAGGAGCCCTGCAAGGGGGCAAATCCTATGAGAGAAAGAGAAAGAGAAAGAGAAAGAGAAAGAGAAAGAGAGAGAGAGAGAGAGAGAGAGAGAGAGAGAGAGAGAGAGAGAGAGAGAGAGAGAGAGAGAGCGGGTTGCCGACCCATGCCGTATACCATTTCAGACAAATGGCTGTCCAGTCTCTTCTTTAAAACTTCCAGTGTTGGAGCATTCACCACAATGCAACACCCTCCAGCCTTCCAAGCCAGGGACTGTTACCAAAACAATTTGTTTGAATATAATTGGACAATGGGAGATATCCAGAGGGAATGGTGGGGAGAAGAGAAGAGTTAATCAGATGCATTGGGCACGAAAAATCAGATTTGGCTTTGCTATGCTGTAACTACTTGGCTTCAATAAAGTGTTCTTTCACCAGCAATGGAGTCGATAACCTTTTCTTTTCTAACTGGCCAGGTTGGGATGGCTGACAAGTAAACTTCCAGAGCGATAATAGTATTAGCCAGCTGCAGGAAAAAACGACAATCTTAGCACCTGGATTCCAAGCAAATTTATGACATTAGCCTTCTTTATCAACAGAATGAAAGAACTCTTCCTACTTTTATATTGCTGAGTCAAATGGCAATAAAATTTTAAAAAATAATTTCTGGGACAATAGAGTGCAAAATAGGTACTGTGGCTATTTTCAGCAACAGTAGTTTGCAACCAATGTCTCTAGAAAACATTTGTTCCAACTAAATTCTATTGATTTTCTCTGGAGTTTATTGCTAACAGAGCACTTTAAAACTGTAAGTTTGATCAAGAGGCTCTTGACCAAATTTTCAAGATGTTAAAGCCTGGATCACCTGAATTTCATTTCTGTTGCAACTCTATACACACTTACTTTCACTATGTTTGATGGGGCTTGCATCTACTCCCCAGATAAGAGGTGGTAACTCACTGGAGAGAAGAGACTAATGCTGGGAAAGATTGAGGGCAATAGAAGAAGGGGTTGACAGAGAACGAGGTGGCTGGATGGAGTCACTGAAGCAGTAGGCGTGAGCTTAAATGGACTCCAGAAGATGGTAGAGGACAGGAAGGCCTGGAGGAACGTTGTCCATGAGGTTGCGATGGGTTGGACATGATTTCACAATTAACAACTCAGTAATAGAGCACATGCTTTGCAGAATAAAGTTTCTACTGATAGTTAAAATCCAGAAAATCAGGACTATTGCCTTCATTATTGTCAGTACTGGACTAGATGGACAATTGATCTGACTTGGAGGAAAGTAGTTTTCTCTATCACTCATGGTATTGCTTTGCAATCAAAATCTCTCAGTGTATCAGATATAAACAGGAAAAACTCTGCGTAACCATTAGGTAGCAGCAAAGACAAAAGAAAGCTCTTTGCAGCTTAGATCTGATAGCTTACTTTATGTATACTTAGTTTACTCAATTAAGAATGTTTTGCTAATGCTTGCATTTATGTGAGAATGTGTGCAGCTCTGCAATTTACTCTCACAATAATGAGTCATTGTTTTAACCTGGAGTTATTTGCAAGCTTGTCTGAAATCGACTCTTAATAATATGTGTTGTTAATCTGTGGACAGCAATGTGTAGGCAGAATTCAGAGTGTTGTTTAAACTCTAAATTGGCAGAAGATAGGGTTCAAAGAGATTTCTTAAGATTGCTTTTCATACTTCTAAAAACTTTCATATAGTTTTGTTTAAGGGCTTAATACTTTTTCAAGGATATCACACAGGGTATAATAGAATTTATAATAAATGGCTTACCACTACAGTATGTCAATATGACCTCTCCCACATGAATCTGAAAACATTCAACAAGCAAGAAGAACGCAGGTTAAATCCAAAAACCAATTTCTGTGAAATACTCCAGGGTTAATATGAATTTTAATAAAGTTAGGTAAATTTCTCTAATTTTCTTGCTCACATTTTAAGAAAAAAAGGTATTTATTTTTTAATCCTGGCAGCAGAAATCTCTTTGATCTTTATGGTTTCTGAAAACTTGTTCTCCAATACTTTAATAACTGGGAAATTGGTTGATAATAACATGGAAATCTCTGATTACAAAAGGCAACTTCTAAAAATGAGGGAATGGATAATGAAAATAATAAAATGATACAGCAAAAGGACCAAATCTCTTCATAGTACCTGCAGGGTTTTTGAAATCTCAATAATTTGGTTTCATTTGGGATGTATTCCATAAAGTAAGAAAGAGCAAACCAAGTTGTAATGAATAGACAAAAAGGGCACCATGTATCTAGATAAATCTCTTTACTAAGTTTTTTTCAGAAAGCAGATCTGGGGGAGATCAGAAAAGATCCTGAACATAAGGAAGCAAAGATGGAGGTAGTAAATCTCTGAAAAAGGAGACTGTTTGGTTTTATAGTTTTAATATGGTTTTATATGTTGTTTTAATATGATTGGGAAACACCCAGAATTGGGTATAAAACTATATAAATGTTTGAAGGAAGGAAGGAAGGAAGGAAGGAAGGAAGGAAGGAAGGAAGGAAGGAAGGAAGGAAGGAATTCTATAGTCAATTTGCTCTTCAGTCTCTACTTAAGTAGAGAGATCTCTGAAGAAATTTCTGGGAGAGATGAAGGAAGATCATTCTGAAACTAAAAGAAAAGAGAGAATAGAAACAATAGCAGAAAATAATTATTCCTTATCGGTTTATCTTCAAATTCTATGGGTTTAGCTAGAACTCTCCATCAGAATTTTATGCTTTATTTTTATATGCATATAATTACATGCTGCAAGGCCTCTGAAATTTTAGTAGAGTATCTGTCCTTACTGTTTCTAGATATATACTGGCTACAAATGCTCCGTGGGATTGTGTGGTTCTTTTTGTGTGTGTCATTTGAAGCATTTCCAGACAAAAGTGAGCTGGTGACTCATTGCATATGCTGCCCAGCAATCTTACTTATCTTCTGTAGGAGATTGGCTTTTAAGCTGCTGTTCATACTTATGGATACTAAATACCTCACTGAATCCACCTATAATTGCTGGCATTTAACTCCCTAAAATTAAAAAGGGAGCTTTACGTTTTCCCTTTTCTTATATTTAATAAAAATGATTTTTAAATTATATTTTGATACTATCATTTTTTTTCTTAAAAGGAATCAGATTGCTATGAAAAGCTGGGGGGGTGGGATTTGCAGCTTTGTGCTGGGGTAGCTGGCCACGGTGTGGGGCTTGAGGCAGCACTCCCCAGTAGTGGGAGCACTGGGGCTGAAGTAGAGATCTGGGTTGGGGCATCCAGCTGAGACTATTGAAGGCTGCTTTAGAACTACCACCAAGGGGTACCACTGTGCATGGCAGGCAAAAAAGGCAGAGATGGTGGTGGTGGTGGGGAAGATAAGTGGAATTGAAGCATCCTTGTGATCTTAAATATGGACAGGCTGCCAAATGCCAAATTTTGATCACGTGACCAACAGGTTCTGCAATGGCAATTACTTTGGAGTCCAGATGTAAGAACCATTCATTCAGCACCACTGTAACTTTGAATGGTTGCTAAATGAATGGTCATTAAGTGAGGCCTACTTATACATCCCACAATTTAAATTCTGCATGAAGAACTTGCAAACATTTTTGGAGGGTTTCAGTAGACACATGAACGGAGATGATCACTGACAGTGAACAAGCAAATGAATCTTTATTATAGCCAAAGGAGAGTATTAAAAAGTACAACTGAAAACAGCTAAACAGTCTTAAATAAAAGTAAAATAACACAGGGAATTTTAATAGATGAAATTAAAATATTGCAATTATGGGAGACCTCTCAGCAATTCATGCCCACTTTTCATAATTTCTGCACAATGTTTTGCTACAATTGAAGTTACAAATGATTTACAATCCAAGAAAAGGACAGGCATCTACATTTTGTCATATCGCCCAAGGTACTGATGCAAAAGAGGCAGGATATAGGTGTTACGAATATATGTATAGAAAGTGTTCTGTTTTAGAATCAGAGACATCGAAGCAAGGCAGGAGTAACAAAAAGTTTTAGTAATCAGTAACATCGAAGCAAGGCAGGAATAGCAACTTCTTTATTGAGATCACAAACAGAACAGAACAGCAAACAAAATGGCGCTACCCCTTTTATACTCCCTTTGCAGGGACAGCATCAGCCTATCAATGCAAGGCTAGTCTCCCACCTTGTACATGCTCACAAGGCTGGAGACAGCCTGTCTGGTCCCAGGCAACCACATAGTCTGCCCGGGCCTTCTGCAGCCTCCTGAGCCTGCTGAATCATTCAACAAGCCCAGGACATAAGACCCCTCCCCCCCGGATAAAACAACAAGTGAATACTTACTGTTTTTATAGCAGCATACATATACATGTGTTCAGTTAAGCAAGTTGTTATTTCTAACACAGTCATTACATTTCTCATATTTACACAAATACCACATATTGTTTAATGCTATCAAACTAAACACCCCAACTCTGAGTGTGCCCTTAGTTCAAGAGAACTATTAAGCCTCCCTTATATACATTCTATTTTTTCACAAGACTATTAGCCCTGTCCTGGAATTTACAAGAACCTTACATAGTCTTGTAAATGCTTGGGGGGACCCCTTGCTCGCTCTGATCTTCTTAGAGCTGTTGTGGGCACCTGGCCTGCAAGCTTGCCTGCCAGGCTTGGCAGACCAGGACGTAGATGCCCCCTTGAATCTGGTGACCCTCCATCATACTGACTGGCCGGAGCCTGTAACCCCAGACCAGAGTTCCTTGGTAGGGTGGAATTCCCTGAGTCCACAATGGACCCCTCTTGGGAGCACTGTCCCGTGAGCCCAAGACCAGCAGATGGAGAAGCCTGCAGTGCTGGTTGACTGGCCAAATCCATAGACCCAGTGCCCGAGTCAGGAGCTGCCTCATAAGCAGAACCCCCTTCTGGAGCCAGTGTATCCCCACTTTCATGGAGAGACTGTGGTCTACGATCATAATCGTGGTCTTCCTCCCCCCCAGAGCACAGCCAGGAGTGGAAGTGTTGCTGGGAAGCCTCCAGCATAGTTGATCAATGTGCCGCCTTAACACACGACCATCATCCAAAGCCACTTCGTATGACAGTGGCCCAGAGATCTTGCATACCACTGCAGTCACCCAGAGATGTCCAGATCCATAGTTCCATGCCCAGACTGGATTGCCCACATGTAGTCTCCTAGGTGCCCTTCACACCTGTGAAGCCATCCGGTCTGGGTGCAATCTGTCCAGTTTGGTAATGAGTCTGCGACCCCAGCAGAGTTCAGTTGGCTCTTCCCAGTGGCAGTACACGGTGTGGTGCAGTGACAAAGGAGAAAGTCAGCTAACCTGTGATGCCAGTTGCCGTGAGTGATTCTCTTTAAAGCATCTTTGGTAGTACACACCATACACTCAGCCTGGCCATTGGAAGCTGGATGGAACGGCGCAGATGTGGCATTCCAGATCATGTTGGCTTGAAGAAAAGCCTGAAACTCAGGATGTGAATTGTGGTCTGTTGTCGGAGACAAGGACATCTGGAAGACCATGTGAGGCAAAGATTCCTCTCAGCACCTGGATGGTCCTAGCAGTAGTAATGGAGGAGACAGGAACAACCTCTAGCCACTTGGAATGGCTGTCCACAAGGAGAAGGAAGAATTGCCCCTGAAAGGGCCCAACGTAGTGGATGTGTACCCTCGACCATGGAGTATGTGTCTCCTCCCACCTATGTACAGGAGTCTGAGACATTTCAGGCCTTGACTGTTGGCACACTTGGCACCTATGAACCTGGGTCTTGATCTCTTTATCGAGCACAGGCCACCATAGATGGCTACACACAAGTGCCTTCATCCGGACAATTCCGGGATGACCTTCATGTAAAGATTGCAAGACTCTAGTCCTCAATGAGGCTGGGATAACTACCCTGCTTCCCCACAGGACACACCCCTTGAAAGTGGAAAGCTCATGTTTCCTCTGCCCGAAACTCTGGAAGTCTGAGCCTGAACACATGTCAGGCCACCCTGACAACACCCATGTCAGCACGCGTGTAAGTGTGTGATCAGTGGCAGTTTCTGCAGCCACATCCCTAGCATTGAGGGGAGATTCAGTCAATTCCTGAATAGAGTGAATGCGAAGAGCAGGAGCAGGATCTGCCTCTACCTATGGTAGAGGTAATCTGCTGAGGCCATCTGCATGGCCCATTTCTTTACCTGGTTTGTGAGACCAGAGTATAGTCATATGCTGACAGGAAAATTGTCCATCTCGGCATTCTAGGGGATATTATATGAGGGGTTTGTTTGTTTGTTGTAAACAAGCCCAGCAGAGGCTTATGGTCTGTGTAGACCGTGAAATGGCGGCCATATAAGAAATCATGGAATTTCTTTATGCCAGCCACTATTGCCAAGGCTCCATCACACTCTGGAATATTCCAGGGGCCACATTAACCCCAAACTGCAGCCTTTTTACCTTAAAGGCTCCCCGGTGCATCACAATTGTTTGGGCCTCAGCCGTTGCCTCATCAACAGATAGCTGTTGATAGGCCTGAGCCAAATCAAGCTTTGCAAAGATTTGCCTCCCCCCCCCTTGAGTGAGGCCAGAATGTGGCTCACCACAGGCACTGGGTAGGCATGCTGCTGCAATGTCTTATTTAGTGTACATTTATAGTCCGCACAAATTCGGACTTCTCCATTGACCTTCAGTGGCATGACTATAGGGGTTTCCCATGGACTAGAGTCTACAGGTTCTAAGATGCCCTGCTGGAGCAGCTTGTCCAGCTCTGCATCTATTTTGTTCTTTAGGGCAAAAGGCACCCTTCAGGGCTTGATCCTGATGGGTGTGATGGCTGGGTCTAAATGTAAAGCAATGGGAGGCCCCTTGTATGAGCCAAGCTCTGAACTGAACACATCAGCAAACTCCTTGCAAACTTCTGCAAGGCCTGACGTTTGCAGATTGTGAAGTCCAGTCACTAGAATCCCAAGGGCCTCGAACCAATCAAGTCCAATAAGACTCGTACGATCACTCCCACTACCACCACATCTAGCAGCCCTTCAAAACTCCTATGCTGCACCTTGAGCATGGCCTCCTCCTTCTTGCTGACTCTGGAATTCTGGAAGTCAGTAAGGATTAAATTTGAAGGCATGAATTTAACTCGTAGGCCTGCTGCAAACCTTATTAAAGGTGTCTAAGGAAATGATTGATAGAGCAGACTCTATGTCCAACTCCATTGACAAGGGAACCCCTTGCAACTTCACGTCAATGTGAAGCTTCTTTTTAAGTGGCCTGTAAACCCTGGTTTTGAAAACGCCCCTACGGGACGCGCAGAAGCCCATCCTGTTTTGGCTGGGGACCTTGGTATCTTTTGAGGCAATTCTTCTGAAGACCGGTTCTTCTGGCAACCCAAACAGACGGAGGCAATGTGGCCTTGCCTGCCACATGCCCGGCAGATAGCAGAGTGGAACCGGTAGTCAGAGCGCTTGTGGCGACCTCCACACCCTGCTGTCTACCTTCCTGAGACTTTCTTCCTGCTGGCTGCTGAAGCCTGTCTACCTCTTCTGGAATCTCCCGAGCGACCTCGTGATGGATGGTGCTAGGCATTGGGAGGTTCTTGGCAAGCCTCAAGGCCTTCACCGCTCTGCCCACTGCTTCTTCATCTGCAATCTCTCTTAACGCATCTTCTTTTGCAAAAAGTTTCTGTTGCAGCTCACAACTCCGAAGCCCACAAACTAAACATTCCTGGACCCTCTCTTCTAGATCCTTGAACGCACGAGGCCTAGCTGCTTGTCTTAAGGCAGCAACAAAGTCCACAGCAGACTCACCAGGCCTCTGATCCCTCTGCTCAAAGGCATGTCTCTATGCAATTACTGAGAGCTTGGGTTCGAAGTGCTCTCGCAGCATCCTCTTTAAGTCAGCATACACAATTGATTCCAGTGGTGCTGGGACTACAAGATTCTCTGCAATATCGAAAGTCTCTTGCCCACAGACACATAGCAATGTAGTAGCTTTAAGGCCATCTTCTTGGATCTTGTTTACTTGAAAGTAATTCTCTACTCGAGCCATGTAGGAGCTCCAGCGTGTGAGAAGTATCAAATTCTGATAGACGGCCTAGCTTTGACATCGTTACAGCCTGAAGCCTCTTTGATGCCTCTTGCTGCAAGGTATGAGAAAGGGTTCCATGAAGCCGAGCTCACCTCCAGCGTTCTCGTACTGGCAGGCAATCGCTTCCTCTGGACACCGAACTTCCCAGTACTTCAGGCCTCCTCTGGTAAGTCAGCCTAGCTTCTCCTGTTGTTCTTCTTGCAGCCTATCCCACCTTCATCGCCAATGTTCTGTTTTAGAATTAGAGACATTGAAGCAAGGCAGGAGTAACAAAACACAACTTCTTTATTGAGATCACACAACAGAACAGCAAACAAAATAGCACTCCCTTTATACTCCCTTTGCAGGGACAGCATCAACCTATCAATGCAAAGCTAGTCTCCCACCTTGCACATGCTCACAAGGCTGGAGACAGCCTGTCTAGTCCCAGGCAACTACATGGTCTGCCCAGGCCTTCTGCAGCCTCCTGAGCCTGCTGAATCATTCAGCAGCCCCAGGACATAACAGAAAATACAATTAAATAACACACATCTTCAGTTCCTCCTGGGCAGACATGTTTCTCAAATGGGATTTTAGAATAACTTCCCTGTAATAATGCAGAAGGCAAAATATTATGTCTTGTTTACAAGGTTAACTGTGAATATTTGGATTTTCAAAAGCTTTTGACAATAGTCCCCTTTAAAGTCTCTTAACAGTTATGGAATAAATAATGTGTCTTTTTATGGATTGCTAAATGGTTATGAAAAGTTAAATGTAGGCATAAATGGGCAATTTTCTTAATAGATATTATTAAGAAGTGGCATTTCTAGAGGATCTGCATTCAGACTGGTGCTTTTAAAACTTCTTATAAATTATCTTCTTTATCTTTATCTTTATTTCGACTTATATGCCGCCCTTCTCCCCAGACTCAGGGCGGCATATAAGTCTTCTCTTGGGGTAAGCAGTATGCTGACCAAATTTTCAGTCAATATAAATTCTGTAGACTGATAAAAAAACCAAACTATTGAAGGACTGCAGAAGGATACCTTTAAACGGGATGAAAGGTAAACCAGCTGATAACACAACTTAATGTAAAGTGAGATAAAACATCCTAACTTCATATATACAGTATGCTGATGAAGTCTAAGCTTTCTGAAGACCTTAAGGTTGTAATGGACAGCCCAATGAACATGCTGACTAAGTATACAGAAGCATTTGGAAAGTAAATGAAAATAAAAATGTTGTAATGTCCTCATACAAATCTGTAATATGTCACCATTTGGAATATCTTACTTAACTTTTATCTGTCAAAGACCAAAAATTATAATAATAGCAAAAGCACATTATAATGCCCTATAAAAAGCAAAAGCAATATAAAGGAGATTGGAGAACATGATAAGGATAGGATAGGATAGGATAGGATAGAATAGAAATACTTCATTTGGCCAAGTGTGATTAGACACACAAGGAATTTGTCTCTGGTGCAGAAGCTCTCAGTGTACATACAAAACAATAAAGTAATAATCATAATAATGATACCAATAAGAGAAGATAGTAGAAAAGATGAGAAGGATAATAGTAATACAGCCTTTTTTTTTTAAATATTTTTATTGGTTTTTTTTAAAATTTTAACAGAAAAAAGAGACTAATCATATCAAATCATAGTATTAAAATAAACAATCATCCATAAACAGAGCATAAATACATTTTCCAATGCATCTAATGATAATAACTCAACTGAAAATAAACATCTCAAACAAATAACCTTCATCCTTCTCTATCTCCATCCTATTATTCCCCCTTCTTATCAACTTCCACTTAAATCAATCTTCACTCCACCAAAGGCCACCCAGACAACCCTTTAGTAACAATAATTAATTATTCTTCCACCAACCCCAAATACAGTTGAGAAAACATCATATCTAAAATTATAATCCCTCCCTAACCCACGACTTCCCAGAATGCTTACAGGGTATAACAAAAGAAAACCCCACTACATCAAACATAATTATTGTATAATCTTAACAAGAATTTTAAACTATGTAATATATACATTCTCTAAATCAAAACAATCCATTAAAAAAAACTCATCTTATTAGAATTAAACAAATGATATTAATGACGATAACAATATCAATAAATCCCTCAATTCAAAAAAAGAAAAATAGTAATAATAATAGTAGTAGCAATATCAATTACATTCTAAAAAAACTCATCTTATTAGAATTAAACAGATAATATTAATAACGATAACAATATCAATGAATCCCTCAGTTCAAAAAAGAAAAGTAATAATAATAATAATAGTAGCAATATCAATTACATTCTAATCAATTTAATTTCTCATAATATATCTTAATATATCTTCATTTAACCATCCTCACCAAAACCTTAGCTATAATATTTATCTTTAATTCAACCCATAATCTTAAATTAAGCTTAATTCCTTATTAAACAATTAACTCATCTTGTTAAAAATAATATTTATCATCTATAAATTTCATTTAATCAATCGACTTCTGGGCTCTCTCATCTAACAAACTATTTATAGCATTTCTAACTTACATTCCTTCAATTTTATCCAGTCTATCTATCTCATCATTAAATCAATCTAATGTCAAACCCAGATCATCAAAACAAATACATCCTTCGTCAATTTAATTATGTCAACCATTAAACATCTTCTCTTGCATCTTACTCCTAATCTTGGTCCTCAATTCAGTCCATAATTTTAAATTGCCAATAATTCCTTACATACAAGTTTAAATTTCATTGCTTCAAACGAACTCTAGGTTTTTTTCTTAACCAAACAAGCCGCCATAACAGGGCCACCCTTTCAAATAATAAGTCTCTCTTCGTTATTTCTTCAGCCCCGTAAATAAATTGCTTCTGAAACTGAATCTTCCTTTCTTGAATCAATTCCTCTTGCTCTCCATAAATAAACTGCTCATCAAACAAAGTCCATTTCACTTTGTAGCCTAAGTGCTTCTTGAGGTGAAACAATGTCTCTCTTTTGTGAATTAAATCCTCTTCTTGGTGCTTAACTGGATAGAATTCCTTTTCTTGAAACAAAACCTCTTCCTCTCCATAAATAAACTTTTCATCAAGCAAAATCCAGTTATAGTCCCCATTCTCAGAAGTATCCTCTTCCTTTCCCTGTTGATCTCCTAATTTCTCTTGTATTGTATAATACTCAACAGAGGATTGTAATTCATTTGAAGGAGAGATTCCAGTTAAATGTTCCAACTCTTCTCCATATTCAAATTGTGATATAAATTGTTCAGCAGTAAGTTGTTCAGCTTCACTCAAAGGAAGGTATCCAGCACATATAGTAAATATTTCTGTAAAAGCCTCTTTCAAAAGTGCTTTAATCTCTTTAAACTCTTGCGTAAAAGTCTTCTGTGTATCAGGTCTTTTTTCATAAAATTCATCAGTACAATCCAACATAGGTTTAGCATTTGACTGTAGATTCCACTCCATTTTAAATTTCAAATAGTCACAGCCATCTCTCTAGCTGCACTTAAAGAAGCAGGAAGTGAGAAATAACAAATCCACTTTCACTATCCAGCACTTTCCCTAACAATGAAAGCAGTGAAAGTTAAACGCCATCTTGAAGCATTATGTTGATTGTGAACGTTAGAAATGTATAGCCAAAAAAAACCAATAACAATACTTGCAATCCATTTAAAACTCCTGTATTCATTCAGCCTGCTTGCAGTCTCTCCAGTGTTGAACTTAGAAGAAGCAGAGGTGGTCGCGGCGTCTTTCTCTGTCAGAAGACAGAGGCATCTCTGGAAAGGAGCGTTCTCCGGAGCTATAGGGAGCTCACTCTTAATCCCTGAAAACTTATTTTCCAGGGATCTAAGAAGGCTCAACCTTACTCCCGATGCTCTACACCTCTCCTTTGCCCGGAGAGGGGATTTTTCACCGCGAAAAAACAGCTGATGAGCGCTGTTTTTCACGGCTTTACAAATCCAGAGAGCGGAGTCTCACAAAGGAGACCCAGCAGGGGCCACGGAGCCACCGGAAGTCAGTAATACAGCCTTATTACATGGGTAAATATACTTAGATATAAAAAAATACTGTGGGAATTAGGTGTTCAGAAGAGTGATGACATGAGGGGAAAAACTTTCTTTGTCTAGTTATTTTGGTATGCAATAGTGGCATCCTGAGGGGATGAGTTGAAACAGCTTATGTCCAGGATGTGAGGGGTGTTCTGGATCATATAGCTCTATGTAACCCTAACTAGAGAGCATGTATCAGTATGTTAGAATATCTGAGTTAAGTGTTGTTTCCTTAAGAGATGAATTATGGGAAATGAAGTTTAGTTAGTCAGTCATCTCATGTTAATGGGTCAGTGGGAGGAGTTTCTGAGTTCCTCTCAGGACATACTGGCTACCTGCCGAGTTTAGAATGCCTTTGTTCATCCAGCCTCATGCCTCCCAGCCACATGGCTTGGAGGTCCTATGCTAACATGTGATGCTTATGCAGAAGAAGAGGGGAAAATTCATTATCAATTTACCTATGGAAATGAACAGAGATGTGTTATCCAGAAACAATAACATAAAAACAAGTATTTTCTCTGAATAAAATATTTATCTGTTATGCAATCATTTCTATTGAGTTGTCTGTCTGCCCTGGATTGGACAGAAAAGCAAGTTTTTTTGTCAGGGTCAGAACAAGGGGTCTGTAGATATTTTCTTAGCCTTCCTTTTGACCCGTGCAGTATACATGTCCTGAATGGAAGGCAGGCTGGTTGTAATTATTTTTTCTGCAGTCCTAACTCTCCATTGAAGTTTGTACATGTCCTTTTTGGTTGCTGTACCAGACAGTTATAGTAGTACATATAACAGACTCTGTAGAACTGTACCAGCAGCTCCTGGGGCATTCTGAACTTTCTAAGTTGATGCAGAAAATAGAGTTGAAGTTATCCATATAACCCTCTAAAGTAAAAATTATCCACATAACCCTATAAAGTAATAGCCATAACAGTCAAGAAGAATGCTAACATTGTAATGCCCTTTTGCAAATCTATGATATTTCCGCATCTGGAATACTCTGTATAGTTCTGGTTACCACATTTGAAAAAACATATAATAGAGCTGAAAAAATGTAGGAGAGTGATCAAAATGGTGAGGCTCAATCATTAATCTTAAAATGTTTGAGACTGTAGCTTAAAAAAAGTGACTGAGATGGAAACATGATCAAACTGATCAATCATGTAACATGAAGTGAGTCTAATTTTAAATAGCTTTCTACATCACCTTCGCACTGAGTTTATATCTGATTTTTGATATGCATGTTTTTGTTTCTGTTTAAAACTCATCTACAGTAAACCCTAAAAAACAAAATTTGCAAATACAGTGGGACACTGTTATTAAGACCTTACAGGAAACATCTGGATTCTTACTAACAATCTAATGCAGGGGTGTCAAACTTGCAACATCACTTGACGTGCTGTGATGTATTGTTGACTTTTTTTTGCCATTGCCAGCAATGGGGTGGGCATGGTTTTGCTATGATGCATCCAGCCAGTAGGCTGGCAATTTATCACCCCTGATCTAATGCTTCTCTAATACATGGTTTTTAAATGTTAACATGTGATGCTTATGCAGAAGAAGAGGGGAAAATTCATTATCAATTTTAGCTGGAAGAGACCTTGGGGGTCTTCTAGTCCAACCCTCTGCTCAAGCAGGAGACCCTATACCAGGGGTCTTCAAACTGGGCCCTTTTATGACTTGTGAACTTCAACTCCCAGAATTCCTCGGCCAGCGTGCCTGGCAGAGGAATTCTGGGAGTTGAAGTCCACCAGTCATAATAGGGCCAAGTTTGAAGACCCCTGCCCTATACCATTTCAAACAAATGGCTGTCCAGTCTCTTCTTAAAGACCTCCGGTGATGGAGCACCCACGATTTCTGAAGGCAAAAGCTGTTCCTCTGGTTAATTGTCCTCACCGTTAGGAAGTTTCTCCTCAATTCCAGGTTCCTTCTCTCCTTGAGTAGCTTCCATCCATTGTTCCTCGTCTTGCCTGCTGGTGCCTTATTTGGAAAATAAGTCCACTTCCCCCCACCCCGTCCCCTCTATCTCTGTGGCAGCAGCGTCCTTCCCGTTGCTGTGACGGGGTCCAAAAAATCACATTTGATCCGAAATGAAACTGAAAGTTAAAAACGCCTCCACAGCCGTGCAGCTGCCGCACGCTCTCCCTACCCAAAGGCTCCATCTTCCCGCTCTGCTTCTGCCCCGCGCCCTAGCTACGCCCCACGCGCTCGGCCTTGGCCCGCCTTCAAAAACTGCCAATCAGGGGGCAGCGCCGCCGCCGTCCCGCTTCTTCCAGCTGCAGCGCTGTTTCCTCCGCCGCTGCCGGATCCGTAAAGGTGGCTTCGGTCGGAGGCTGCGTGCCCGGTTGCTTTTGCATCCCGCGGCATTCGGACAAACCTCCGAAGGAAGGTTCGCTCACTGTAGTAACGTTGGTTACTACCCATTTCGACGGAAGGAAGTTCTCCCCCCCCGCCTGAATTCTCTTTATAAATCCCGGTCGAGAAACCTTGGGACGAACAGCTGCGAGACCCCGTTAAGTTGGCTTTCAGGCGTTTTGCTGTTGAAGGGATAGAGCAAAAGTATCTCATTATTTCTGCAAGTTCAGTTGTCATTAAAAAAAAGAAGACCATTAGCAAGCTTAGAGCCGCTATAAGCAGGAGTCATTGATACTGCAATAAGCGGGAGACTGGCTGTTTCAAGAACTTTAGATAATACTTCGAAGGCAAAGAGGTCTGTACATTCACCGTCTTTTCAAACGAGGCATTTTGTGTATTTGTGTGTGTCTCTGTGTGTGCTTAAGCTTGTTTTCCTCTGCTGGCGTTTTGTTAATTGTTTCGTTAGATGGCAAATTCAGAATGTGAAATTAAGAGTTAATACTGAGTTGATGGCCATTGGTACTGAGGTGGTTCCATTATTGTTGATAATCTGCTCCCTTTTTTAGCCTTTAATTGCAATTTTTATTATTTTTTTCTGAATGATTTTTTTGATGTTATGAATGCCCTAAGTCACTTTTTTGTGAGGTGGATAGCCATATAAATTTAATGAATAAATAAATCTAAAGAGAAACTTAAGATACTTTGTAATAGTACATTTTAAATGAGAATGTGTTGAAAGTCCAATACTAAACTAATATTTAATGCACGGGCATTGCATTCACAAAGATTTGTCAGGCCAAGTATAATTGTGAAGATAGTTTGTAGCTAGCTGAACTGGCATATCACAGTCTGGCCTATTTTATTATATTTAACGATATGCTGTGAGGACCTTACCTTGTTGCTTGTTCCACAAATTATGGCTTAAAAGTAATAATAGCTGCATTAATTATCAGGCTACACCTGAATTATAAAAGTACTCTGTGTGAATGCACCCTATCATATTCTTCCTGCTTTTCCCCCTGAAATGTTTCCATTTCTAATTTAGTGGCACAACTTTATCCAACTAAAAGAACCTATACAGGTAGTCCTTGACTTACGACCACAATTGAGCCCAAAATTTATGTTTCTAAGTGAGAAATTTGTTAAGTGAATTTTGCCCCATTTTATGTCTTTTGTTGCCACATTTGTCAAGTGAATCACTGCAGTTGCTAAGTTAGTAACCTGGTTAAGTGAATCTAACTTCCCCTTTGACTTGGCTTGTCAGAAAGTCACAAAATATAATCAAATGACCCTGGGACACTGCTACCATCATAAATATGAACCAGTTGTCAAGCATCCAAATGTAAATTGTGATCATGGGGATGCTGCAACGGTCATAAGTATGAAAAGTCATCATAAGTCACTTTTTTCAGTACCTTTGTAACTCTGAGCAGTCACTAAATGAACTGTTGTAAGTTGAGGACTACCTGTATCAGGTAATGTCATGAGAGAAGGGAATCATGAGAGAAGGGAAGGGATGCCCAAGCATACAGCTTGTTCATATTCTGTTAAATCATTCAAGTTATTTTTAAAATCTGTACAGTCTGAAGTTCTGTATATTTTGGTGTTCAACAGAACTATCTCTTTAGCTGATAATAGATGTGATTGTAACATCTCCATTACATATGATTGTGTCAATATAATTGAAATTGTTTATAAACAAGTTCTGTTAAAATGAAAAATAAACATTTAACAATATATTCAATTTTATACTGTTTTTTCAGGTGGGATGGATTCATCTTCAACAAAATTTCTAGATGTAGATGTGAAGGTAACTAATATATACTACAATCGAAAAGAAGTCCTTATAAAATTTCAAGGCCAATTTAACACAGAATGTGAGCTTGATTATCATATATTGCAAAAGGAAATACAGCAAGTACCAAAAGTGAAAGATTCTGTTGCAGTTGGTGAATTCTGTTTAGTCAAAGACTCAGAGGGTGGAGAATGGTATAGAGGAAAAGTAATACAAAAAAGACATAAGACCTATGAAGTACATTTTATGGACAATGGGAAAATACTGGCAGTGCATGAAACTCACCTTGCATCTCCCATTGATGAATTATTTCAACTTCCTCCAAAGATGGTTTATGGGATTTTTGCAAATGTGCTTCCGATTGAAGAAAAATGGACTCCCAAAGCTTTTAATTACTTTTCATCTTTGATAGGCTTGCAGATTAAAGGTCATATACAAGCCATTCTGCCAAACCAAATATTTCTTCTTGACGTGCCCAAAATTGCTACTGATGTGGTTGAATTCAGAGTTGGAAAACTTGTTGATGTAGACACTTTCTGTCTTATTGTTGAAATGTTAACTGAATTTCCACATGAGCCGCTTTGTAAACAAATGCCCAATTTACTGCAACAGAAATGTACAAGCCCACGTACTCTATTTTGTGATGCTGGAACTCAACCAAATATTCCACCAGTTCTAAGAAATCTTCAACCAATTTTGACTGTTGGTGCTGTAGAAAAAGTAAAAATATCAGTAGCAGTTAGCCCCAGTAAGTTTTATTGCCAGTTACTTCGCCAACAGGTACATCTGGATACATTGACAAGAGACATGTTTTCCTATTACAAATCTATCAGCAGAATAAAACTTCCATCTTGTGACAATTTTGGAGCCCTTTGTGCAGCTAGACAAAAAAATGGTCAGTGGCAGAGAGGAGTAATACAACAGCTACTTTCTGATAAAGTGAAGGTTTGGTTTATGGATTTTGGCAACCATGAAGCTGTGTCTTCTGAGTATATTTTTAAGCTTCCACCAGAATTTATTTCAATACCGATGTTTTCATTTCCTTGTGCTCTATCATGTCTTAGTGATCAGGATGGAACAGAAAGGAATGCTCAGCTAGAAGAATTTAAAGACACTCTATTAACACAACAGGCTATTTTGGTCCACATAGATCAGTTCAATAGTAAAGAGCACGTATATTATGTTACATTACATAAATGCACATTAACACAGACAAGTGAAAATCTATCTTGGGAAAATGATGTAGATCCAAAACACAACATGGAAGTCTCTTGTGAAAGTGGGAATGTACAAAATTCTGGTGTGAACTTGGCGGAGAAGATTTACAATACTACTCAACTATCAAGTTATTCTTCAAATCAAAAGGATACTCATTTACTGTGCTCCCCTTTAACTGTTCCTTACAAAAGAGCAGAAATGAAAATAGGTTCAGTTTGTGTTGGTTTTGCAGTTTATGTTTTGAATCCATCAAATTTCTGGGTGCAAACAAATGATTTCATAGATGAGTTTGAAGCTTTAATGAAGAAAGTTGCAGATGTGTATGATGGAAATGAAGTCAGTGATAAAATTGTAGAAAACCCAGAGCCTGGAAGACTATGTTGTGCACGATATAGCAAGGATAAGTATTTTTATAGGGCTGTCATTAGACAAATCATAGACAATAATGTTGATGTTTATTTTTTAGATTTTGGGAACACTGACACAGTGCCACTGTTTGATGTGAAGATTTTGCTTCCAGAGCTTCAAGAATTACCAGCATTAGCTATGTGCTGTACACTTGCTAATGCATTTCCAATTGAAGATATATGGATTAAAAAAGAAATAGATTTCTTTAAAACAGCTGTGGTTGACAAACTAATCACACTGCATGTCATTGCAAAACAAAAGGAGAATTACATTGTCAATGTGCACTGTATGAATGGCTCCAAGCATACTGATGTTCTCAGGCTTATGGTTGAAGCAGGATGTGCAGAATTTTGGGAGGTAAAACAAGATTCATTTATGAAAACAGTAAGGGGCTTTCAACAAAACTGCTCAAAAAAAAATACAAAAATAGAGAAAGAGTAACTAAAACATCTTTTCAGAAAAATAAAATACTGATACCTAAAACTACTCAGGAGAATAAAATGCTTAATACTCATGTTGTGACAAAAGGAAATGCTAGCATTTTCCCACTGTGGAAAAACATACTTTCCAATAAATATGAGCAAATGGTTTGTAAAACAGATGGAGTAGAATGCTATAAAGAGTACAGATTTAAACCAGGTTGTGTATTTGATGTTGTATGTTGTCATATTATTTCACCAGGCAGTTTTTTATGCCAAATACAAAATAAGCTACCCGAGCTAAATAATATGATGGAACAAATTCAAAATTTTTACAACGCTCAAAAAAGACCTTATGAAAGTGGAAAGCTTGCCTGTGTTGTGAAATATTCTACAGATGGAAAATGGTACAGAGCTGTTGTACTGAAACATGTATCCAAAACTGAAACTGATGTAATATTTGTAGACTATGGTAACAGGGAAAGAGTTTTGTGGAAAGATCTTCAAGCTATTCATCCAGACTTCCTAATTTTGGAATGTCAAGCATTCAGATGTTGTCTTAATAATGTCACTGAATCCTTAATATTTGACCCCTATATTTGGACTGCTGAGATATGCAGTGATTTTAAAAAATTTGTTTCATCTGGTAATGAACAACTGATTTGTTCAATTCGTGCCCTGGTTTTTAAGACTCCCAACTATTTATATTACATTGTTGATTTGAAGACTCCATTTACTAGTTTAAGGCAATTTCTCTTTGAAAGTGGCCATGCACAAATTTACGCTTTTGAATGTGCTCAATCTCTTATAACACCATTTTCTCTCTGTAGCTTTTATTATTCATCTTTTAATATGGAAGTTGGAAATGAAGAGAAAGTGTATGTATCCTATATATATAGCCCTACAAAATTCTACTGCCAGTTAAGTAGAAATGCAAATGAGATGGACAAAGTATTTAAAAAGATTTCAGAAATTAGCCAGAAATCAAGCCACGCAATCCAAATAGATACAGTTTATGCATAGCAAAATATTTTGAGGATGGCGTCTTCTACAGAGCTTTAGCATCTCCTGTAGAATCATCAGATTTCTGCCCGGTATATTTTGTGGACTTTGGAAATGAAGAGTTGGTGGCAAAAGAGGAACTGGTTCCTATTCCAAACAGTGCTTCAGAATTAATGTTCACACCTATGTAAGCTATTAAGTGTTACTTATCAGATCTAAAGGATGTTGAAATTCCATCTGAAATAAAAGTATGGTTTGAAAGAAATTATTTGGAAAAAGAGTTGAAGGCCATAATAGTACGGTATCTAGAGAATCTGATGGGCAGTTTGGTATGGAATTGTATGATGGAGAACTACAAATAAATGGAAAGATTAAAGACTTACTAAGGCAAAAAAAAAAAACATGATCTGATCCCAAAGGATATTAAAAAGGGTTTTAAAAAATGTGTTGGGAATAAACATAGGGCTTATAAAATAGAGTTGGATATAGAAAAAAAACAAGTTAAAAGTAACAAAATTGTACAGCAAACAAAAGCAGGCAATGATAAGTTACATGTTAAATATAGAAACAAAATAGTAATTGATCAACAGAAACAGGGTAGTAGACCTGCAAAGTTTCCTTTCACTTTGGATTTGGATAATAGTAATACAGCCTTAATACACGGGTAAATATACTTTGATATAAAAAATACTGTGGGAATTAGGTGTTCAGAAGAGTGATGACATGAGGGAAAAAACTTTCTTTGTCTAGTTGTTTTGGTATGCAATAGTGGCATCCTGAGGGGAGGAGTTGAAATAGTTTATGTCCAGGATGTGAGGGGTGTTCTGGATCATATAGCTCTATGTAACCCTAACTAGAGAGCATGTATCAGTATGTTAGAATATCTGAGTTAAGTGTTAAGAGATGAATTATGGGAAATGAAGTTTAGTTAGTCAGTCATCTCATGTTAATGGGTCAGTGGGAGGAGTTTCTGAGTTCTTCTCAGGACATACTGGCTACATGCAGAGTTTGGAATGCCTTTGTTCATCCAGCCTCATGCCTCCCAGCCACATGGCTTGGAGGTCCTATGCTAACATGTGATGCTTATGCAGAAGAAGAGGGGAAAATTCATTATCAATTTACCTATGGAAATGAACAGAGATGTGTTATCCAGAAGCAATAACGTAAAAACAAGTATTTTCTCTGAATAAAATATTTACGGTATCTTTTGCAATCATTTCTATTGAGTTGTCTGTCTGCCCTGGATTGGACAGAAAAGCAAGTTTTTTTGTCTGGGTCAGAACAAGGGGTCTGTAGATATTTTCTTAGCCTTCCTTCTGACCCGTGCAGTATACATGTCCTGAATGGAAGGCAGGCTGGTTGTAATTGTTTTTTCTGCAGTCCTAACTCTCCATTGAAGTTTGTACATGTGCTTTTTGGTTGCTGTACCAGACAGTTATAGTAGTACATATAACAGACTCTGTAGAACTATACCAGCAGCTCCTGGGGCATTCTGAACTTTCTAAGTTGATGCAAAAAATAGAGTTGAAGTTATCCATATAACCCTCTAAAGTAAAAATTATCCACATAACCCTATAAAGTAATAGCCATAACAGTCAAGAAGAATGCTAACATTGTAATGCCCTTTTGCAAATCTATGGTATTTCTGCATCTGGAATACTCTGTATAGTTCTGGTTACCACATTTGAAAAAATATATAATAGAGCTGAAAAAATGTAGGAGAGTCATCAAAATGGCAAGGCTCAATCATTAATCTTAAAATGTTTGGGACTTTAGCTTAAAAAAATGACTGAGATGGAGACACGATCAAACTGATCAATCATGTAACATGAAGTGAGTCTAACTTTAAATAGCTTTCTACATCACCATCTGCTCAAGAAAGATTACCCAAATTGCACTGAGTTTATATCTGATTTTTGATATGCATGTTTTTGTTTCTGTTTAAAACTCATCTACAGTAAACCCTAAAAAACAAATTTTGCAAATACAGTGGGACACTGTTATTAAGACTTTACAGGAAACATCTGGATTCTTACTAACAATCTAATGCAGGGGTGTCAAACTTGCAACGTCACTTAACGTGTTGTGATGTATTGTTGACTTTTTTGCCATTGCCAGCAATGGGGTGGGCATGGTTTTGCTATGATGCATCCAGCCAGTAGGCTGGCAGTTTATCACCCCTGATCTAATGCTTCTCTAATACATGGTTTTTAAATGTTTTTGAGATTATTTCAAGGCTGCTGGGCTTCGTCTCCAGCATTACCTGGTACAGGCTAAATTATAACAATATGAACAGACTGAAGTCATATCCCTTTGCTGAGAGATAATATGTAAGGAAATGTTTGAGCAGAATGAAAGCAAAAATCTGACCAGAGATTAATGAATTCTTTATTTTTTCCAAAGTAAAAGCAAACTAATAATGATGATAATAATAGTAGCTGGAAGAGACCTTGGGGGTCTTCTAGTCCAACCCTCTGCTCAAGCAGGAGACCCCATACCAGGGGTCTTCAAACTGGGCCCTTTTATGACTTGTGAACTTCAACTCCCAGAATTCCTCGGCCAGCGTGCCTGGCTGAGGAATTCTGGGAGTTGAAGTCCACCAGTCATAATAGGGCCAAGTTTGAAGACCCCTGCCCTATACCATTTCAAACAAATGGCTGTCCAGTCTCTTCTTAAAAACCTCCAGTGATGGAGCGCCCACGATTTCTGAAGGCAAGCTGTTCCACTGGTTAATTGTCCTCACCGTTAGGAAGTTTCTCCTCAATTCCAGGTTCCTTCTCTCCTTGAGTAGCTTCCATCCATTGTTCCTCGTCTTGCCTGCTGGTGCCTTATTTGGAAAATAAGTCCACTTCCCCCCACCCCGTCCCCTCTATCTTTGTGGCAGCAGCGTCCTTCCCGTTGCTGTGACAGGGCCAAAAAAAAAATCACATTTGATCCGAAATGAAACTGAAAGTTAAAAACGCCTCCACAGCCGTGCAGCTGCCGCACGGTCTCCCTACCCAAAGGCTCCATCTTCCCGCTCTGCTTCTGCCCCGCGCCCTAGCTACGCCCCACGCGCTCGGCCTTGGCCCGCCTTCAAAAACTGCCAATCGGGGCAGCGGCGCCGCCGTCCCGCTTCTTCCCGCTGCAGCGCTGTTTCCTCCGCCGCTGCCGGATCCGTAAAGGTGGCTTCGGTCGGAGGCTGCGTGCCCGGTTGCTTTTGCATCCCGCGGCATTCGGACAAACCTCCGAAGGAAGCCGGCGTGGCTCACTGTAGTAACGTTGGTTACTACCCATTTCGACGGAAGGAAGTTCTCCCCCCCGCCTGAATTCTCTTTATAAACCCCGGTCGAGAAACCTTGGGACGAACAGCTGCGAGACCCCGTTAAGTTGGCTTTCAGGCGTTTTGCTGTTGAAGGGATAGAGCAAAAGTATCTCATTATTTCTGCAAGTTCAGTTGTCATTAAAAAAAAGAAGACCATTAGCAAGCTTAGAGCCGCTATAAGCAGGAGTCATTGATACTGCAATAAGCGGGAGACTGGCTGTTTCAAGAACTTTAGATAATACTTCGAAGGCAAAGAGGTCTGTACATTCACCGTCTTTTCAAACGAGGCATTTTGTGTATTTGTGTGTGTCTCTGTGTGTGCTTAAGCTTGTTTTCCTCTGCTGTCGTTTTGTTAATTGTTTCGTTAGATGGCAAATTCAGAATGTGAAATTAAGAGTTAATACTGAGGTGATGGCCATTGGTACTGAGGTGGTTCCATTATTGTTGATAATCTGCTCCCTTTTTTAGCCTTTAATTGCAATTTTTATTATTTTTTTTGAATGATTTTTTTGATGTTAACTGGTTTATTATATGCCGCCCTAAGTCACTTTTTTGTGAGGTGGATAGCCATATAAATTTAATGAATAAATAAATCTAAAGAGAAACTTAAGATACTTTGTAATAGTACATTTTAAATGAGAATGTGTTGAAAGTCCAATACTAAACTAATATTTAATGCACGGGCATTGCATTCACAAAGATTTGTCAGGCCAAGTATAATTGTGAAGATAGTTTCTAGCTAGCTGAACTGGCATATCACAGTCTGGCCTATTTTATTACATTTAACGATATGCTGTGAGGACCTTACCTTGTTGCTTGTTCCACAAATTATGGCTTAAAAGTAATAATAGCTGCATTAATTATCAGGCTACAACTGAATTATAAAAGTACTCTGTGTGAATGCACCCTATCATATTCTTCCTGCTTTTCCCCCTGAAATGTTTCCATTTCTAATTTAGTGGCACAACTTTATCCAACTAAAAGAACCTATACAGGTAGTCCTTGACTTACGACCACAATTGAGCCCAAAATTTATGTTTCTAAGTGAGAAATTTGTTAAGTGAATTTTGCCCCATTGTATGACTTTTGTTGCCACATTTGTCAAGTGAATCACTGCAGTTGCTAAGTTAGTAACCTGGTTAAGTGAATCTAACTTCCCCTTTGACTTGGCTTGTCAGAAAGTCACAAAATATAATCAAATGACCCTGGGACACTGCTACCATCATAAATATGAACCAGTTGTCAAGCATCCAAATGTAAATTGAGATCATGGGGATGCTGCAACAGTCATAAGTATGAAAAGTCATCATAAGTCACTTTTTTCAGTACCTTTGTAACTCTGAGCAGTCACTAAATGAACTGTTGTAAGTTGAGGACTACCTGTATCAGGTAATGTCATGAGAGAAGGGAATCATGAGAGAAGGGAAGGGATGCCCAAGCATACAGCTTGTTCATATTCTGTTAAATCATTCAAGTTATTTTTAAAATCTGTCAGTCTGAAGTTCTGCATATTTTGGTGTTCAACAGAACTATCTCTTTAGCTGATAATAGATGTGATTGTAACATCTCCATTACATATGATTGTGTCAATATAATTGAAATTGTTTATAAACAAGTTCTGTTAAAATGAAAAATAAACATTTAACAATATATTCAATTTTATACTGTTTTTTCAGGTGGGATGGATTCATCTTCAACAAAATTTCTAGATGTCGATGTGAAGGTAACTAATATATACTACAATCGAAAAGAAGTCCTTATAAAATTTCAAGGCCAATTTAACACAGAATGTGAGCTTGATTATCATATATTGCAAAAAGAAATACAGCAAGTACCAAAAGTGAAAGATTCTGTTGCAGTTGGTGAATTCTGTTTAGTCAAAGACTCAGAGGGTGGAGAATGGTATAGAGGAAAAGTAATACAAAAAAGACATAATACCTATGAAGTACATTTTATGGACAATGGAAAAATACTGGCAGTGCATGAAACTCACCTTGCATCTCCCATTGATGAATTATTTCAACTTCCTCCAAAGATGGTTTATGGGATTTTTGCAAATGTGCTTCCAATTGAAGAAAAATGGACTCCCAAAGCTTTTAATTACTTTTCATCTTTGATAGGCTTGCAGATTAAAGGTCATATACAAGCCATTCTGCCAAACCAAATATTTCTTCTTGACGTGCCCAAAATTGCTACTGATGTGGTTGAATTCAGAGTTGGAAAACTTGTTGATGTAGATACTTTCTGTCTTATTGTTGAAATGTTAACTGAATTTCCACATGAGCCGCTTTGTAAACAAATGCCCAATTTACCGCAACAGAAATGTACAAGCCCACGTACTCTATTTTGTGATGCTGGAACTCAACCAAATATTCCACCAGTTCTAAGAAATCTTCAACCAATTTTGACTGTTGGTGCTGTAGAAAAAGTAAAAATATCAGTAGCAGTTAGCCCCAGTAAGTTTTATTGCCAGTTACTTCGCCAACAGGTACATCTGGATACATTGACAAGAGACATGTTTTCCTATTACGAATCTATCAGCAGAATAAAACTTCCATCTTGTGACAATTTTGGAGCCCTTTGTGCAGCTAGACAAAAAAATGGTCATTGGCAGAGAGGAGTAATACAACAGCTACTTTCTGATAAAGTGAAGGTTTGGTTTATGGATTTTGGCAACCATGAAGCTGTGTCTTCTGAGTATATTTTTAAGCTTCCACCAGAATTTATTTCAATACCGATGTTTTCATTTCCTTGTGCTCTATCATGTCTTAGTGATCAGGATGGAACAGAAAGGAATGCTCAGCTAGAAGAATTTAAAGACACTCTATTAACACAACAGGCTATTTTGGTCCACATAGATCTATTCAATAGTAAAGAGCACGTATATTATGTTACATTACATAAATGCACATTAACACAGACAAGTGAAAATCTATCTTGGGAAAATGATGTAGATCCAAAACACAACATGGAAGTCTCTTGTGAAAGTGGGAATGTACAAAATTCTGGTGTGAACTTGGCGGAGAAGATTTACAATACTACTCAACTATCAAGTTATTCTTCAAATCAAAAGGATACTCATTTACTGTGCTCCCCTTTAACTGTTCCTTACAAAAGAGCAGAAATGAAAATAGGTTCAGTTTGTGTTGGTTTTGCAGTTTATGTTTTGAATCCATCAAATTTCTGGGTGCAAACAAATGATTTCATAGATGAGTTTGAAGCTTTAATGAAGAAAGTTGCAGATGTGTATGATGGAAATGAAGTCAGTGATAAAATTCTAGAAAACCCAGAGCCTGGAAGACTATGTTGTGCACGATATAGCAAGGATAAGTATTTTTATAGGGCTGTCATTAGACAAATCATAGACAATAATGCTGATGTTTATTTTTTAGATTTTGGGAACACTGACACAGTGCCACTGTTTGATGTGAAGATTTTGCTTCCAGAGCTTCAAGAATTACCAGCATTAGCCATGTGCTGTACACTTGCTAATGCATTTCCAATTGAAGATATATGGATTAAAAAAGAAATAGATTTCTTTAAAACAACTGTGGTTGACAAACTAATCACACTGCATGTCATTGCAAAACAAAAGGAGAATTACATTGTCAATGTGCAGTGTATGAATGGCTCCAAGCATACTGACGTTCTCAGGCTTATGGTTGAAGCAGGATGTGCAGAATTTTGGGAGGTAAAACAAGATTCATTTACGAAAACAGTAAGGGGCTTTCAACAAAACTGCTCAAAAAAATACAAAAATAGAGAAAGAGTAAGTAAAACATCTTTTCAGAAAAATAAAATACTGATACCTAAAACTACACAGGAGAATGAAATGCTTAATACTCATGTTGTGACAAAAGGAAATGCTAGCATTTTCCCACTGTGGAAAAACATACTTTCCAATAAATATGAGCAAATGGTTTGTAAAACAGATGGAGTAGAATGCTATAAAGAGTACAGATTTAAACCAGGTTGTGTATTTGATGTTGTATGTTGTCATATTATTTCACCAGGCAGTTTTTTATGCCAAATACAAAATAAGCTACCCGAGCTAAATAATATGATGGAACAAATTCAAAATTTTTACAACGCTCAAAAAAGACCTTATGAAAGTGGAAAGCTTGCCTGTGTTGTGAAATATTCTACAGATGGAAAATGGTACAGAGCTGTTGTACTGAAACATGTATCCAAAACTGAAACTGATGTAATATTTGTAGACTATGGTAACAGGGAAAGAGTTTTGTGGAAAGATCTTCAAGCTATTCATCCAGACTTCCTAATTTTGGAATGTCAAGCATTCAGATGTTGTCTTAATAATGTCACTGAATCCTTAATATTTGACCCCTATATTTGGACTGCTGAGATATGCAGTGATTTTAAAAAATTTGTTTCATCTGGTAATGAACAACTGATTTGTTCAATTCGTGCCCTGGTTTTTAAGACTCCCAACTATTTATATTACATTGTTGATTTGAAGACTCCATTTACTAGTTTAAGGCAATTTCTCTTTGAAAGTGGCCATGCACAAATTTACGCTTTTGAATGTGCTCAATCTCTTATAACACCATTTTCTCTCTGTAGCTTTTATTATTCATCTTTTAATATGGAAGTTGGAAATGAAGAGAAAGTGTATGTATCCTATATATATAGCCCTACAAAATTCTACTGCCAGTTAAGTAGAAATGCAAATGAGATGGACAAAGTATTTAAAAAGATTTCAGAAATTAGCCAGAAATCAAGCCACGCAATCCAAATAGATACTCACAGTTTATGCATAGCAAAATATTTTGAGGATGGCGTCTTCTACAGAGCTTTAGCATCTCCTGTAGAATCATCAGATTTCTGCCCGGTATATTTTGTGGACTTTGGAAATGAAGAGTTGGTGGCAAAAGAGGAACTGGTTCCTATTCCAAACAGTGCTTCAGAATTAATGTTCACACCTATGCAAGCTATTAAGTGTTACTTATCAGATCTAAAGGATGTTGAAATTCCATCTGAAATAAAAGTATGGTTTGAAAGAAATTATTTGGAAAAAGAGTTGAAGGCCATAATAGTATCTAGAGAATCTGATGGGCAGTTTGGTATGGAATTGTATGATGGAGAACTACAAATAAATGGAAAGATTAAAGACTTACTAAGGCAAAAAAAACATGATCTGATCCCAAAGGATATTAAAAAGGGTTTTAAAAAATGTGTTGGGAATAAACATAGGGCTTATAAAATAGAGTTGGATATAGAAAAAAAACAAGTTAAAAGTAACAAAATTGGACAGCAAACAAAAGCAGGCAATGATAAGTTACACGTTAAATATAGAAACAAAATAGTAATTGATCAACAGAAACAGGGTAGTAGACCTGCAAAGTTTCCTTTCACTTTGGATTTTTCAGATGCCATATTGAAAAAAGTTTTGAGATACAGATATAAAAGTACTCACAAAGAACCCAATACTGACACTGTACTTAGTGTACAGTCAAAGAAAATTAAAAATGAAAGAACTGGATTACATATGCTAAAATTAAACATTTTAGGACAAGAAAGAAGCAACAAGACTAAGCAAAAGTACACAGATCTTCCTCAACTTGATATTCTTTTAAATTCTAAAGTCTGGGGTTACATTTCTTATGTAGCTAGTCTTTCAAGTTTCTATGTTCATCGTTCAGAGGATGAAAATAAAATTGTGCAACTTGCTGGGAAACTGAATAGAGAAATGCTGGTAAAAGAGTCAGAAATAGAAACTGAAGTTGAGAAAGATGACGTTGTTTTAGCAAAGTATGAAGGTGATTGTTGCATATATAGAGCTTTAGTCAGAAAAGTCCTAGCTGATAAGTTTTTTGAAGTAGAGTTTATTGATTATGGTAACATAGCAACTGTGAATTCAAAAGATATCTACAAAATTAAAAAGTGTTTACTCAGTTTACCAAGACTCAGCATACATTGCTTCCTTATTAAAGCAAAGTGCTTGTTTTCAAATAAAAACCGGAATATTGATATGGATGCTTATTTTATCAGTGAGGTCAACAATCAGCCAATCATGATTGAGTTTCTACAACAGTATGACCAACAGTGGGAAGTTGACATAATTTGTCATGGAATATCTATATCTGATAAATTAATGGAGAGAGAAATCCTTTTAGGTATAGAGAACCTACTTTCATTGAAGTTTGATCATAACATGAAACAGCTCCCAACAATAGATTCAGAAACTGTTAGTAATGATCCAGGTAAACAATCAGAAAGTCAAACTTTATGTGAAAGCATTAAAATCAGACCTACTAAGATTGGCTACCAAAATATAAAGCCGGGACAGATGGAAATAGCTGAAATTGGTCATATTTCAAGTAATGGGAACTTCTATGTGAAGTTAACTAAGGATGCACAAACTATGCTCAATTTAAATGTACTGGTTGCTCAAGAGATAGAGAAAAAGTGTTTTATTGCTATGGAAGAAATTAGAGAAGGATTAGAATGTTTAGTAAGATCAAAAGAATCCTTGAGATGGTATCGATCTGAAGTTATTGAAAAATATGTGAAGGAGGAATGTTCGTTGGTTCTTTTTGTGGATGTAGGAAAATATGAAATGGTGTCACTACATGATATACATGTGCTGAGTGAAAAAATAAGGTGTATTCCCAGGAATGCAGTGCTTTGTAAATGGATTTGGATTGGAAATCTAAGTGATTTGTCTTTTGAGGAAATGATGGAGAAGGTAAAATATTGTGAGATAAAGATTATATTTTTAAAATACTTAGAACCTGAGCTTATTTGGGAAGTAGATCTTTTAATAGATGGAATTTTATTTTTGGAATATTGGAGTCAAATATATAACCAAACAAAATTAAACAGATATAACTTATTAGAGACAGATAATGTCAGCAAATTACTTGATATATCAGTCAAGTCAAATTCAATTTCATGGGCACAATTTCAGAAGAATAGATACTATCCTGGATTTGTCACATCAGTTACTGATCCTTCAAATTTCTGTATCCAATTAGAAGATTCATTTAAAACTCTGAAAGACTTGTTCAAAATGCTCTCTAATCTTCCAGAAAATCTCCCAACTATGCCACAAGAATGTGTAATTCCTGGTGCCTGCTGCTTAATAAAAAATGGACCTAATGAAAATTGGAACAGAGTTGAAGTTTCTGAAGTGCTCAAAGACTCCAGTACATTAATACTTACTTTTATTGATGATGATGGTTTATCATTTCCCTTTCCCATCTCTCATGTCTCTAAGCTGAAGATTGTCCCAGAAAAGCTAGCTAGTTTACCACGATTAACCTATCCTTGCTCATTGTTTGGAGTGACACCTGCTGATGGGAAACATTGGAATGATGAGGCCAGACTTAAAATTCAAGAATTTCTTGGTAGACAAGGACTCACGTTCCAGTTCAAACAGCCTCATTGTGGACTGAAGCTAGAGGTAGATGTTTTTTGTGAGCAAAATAATGCGGCAGATGTATTGGTTGCTTCTGGTTGTGCTTTGTATTCTAAAACTGCATCCTTTGGATCAGCTAGTTGTGCTGACCTTCAGCCACCAAATTCACATATTGTTTATGATCTGCTCTCCATTCAGAAGATCTCTGAACCACAGATTGCCATAAATAAAGACAAGAAAGGTCCCCGGAATTTAGTTTTGCAACTGAAGTGTGTTGATTTAAAAAAATTAAAAGTGAACAGCTCAAAGAAATTACATGGTAAAAAAAAAGACTCTGGGATGACTTTCTTGCATAGAGGTAAAAGAAATTGTGGAAGTCTGCACAACCAGGATGAGAAATTATTTAGTCAACGTTGTGACAAAGAACTCAACCAAACGTATTCTACAACCATAACAAAGGCTTGTGATAAGTTGCTTTTGGGCTCCAAGAATGCTCAGATCCAGATTCATGAAGAAAATTGAACATGCGCTCACAAGAAAGGTCAGTTTCAAATGACACTTAAAAGAACTGTATAAAATTGTCTTCTACTTTGCTTTATATATAACAGGAATGATAAACTGGATTGCCTTTAAGACTAGGAGCAAAAAGAATTATGCACTTAACTTTCCTGCATAAACTGCCATAATGCATATTGGAAGGATACTAGTATATTCTGCATATAGTGCAGTATGGGTTGCATCAAATCTATATGACGTTGCACAGTGTGGATATGTGTAGAAAGATAATCTGCCATAGTATGATTATAGGCAGCCTTTAGGGCTCATTATGGAGCAGACAATTTAGTCCTCTTGGAGGACTATGCTAGGAATTTGACAGCAAAGTAGTGTTCTCCATATTGCTGAGCATTTTGGCAGGTTTCAACCAGAATATCCTTCTGAATTGCTTTCAGCTGGGGAACACAATTTTATAATGGCTTGGTTATAATTATTTTAAAAAGAGTGTTAGAGAATCCCATTTGATGTGGCCATTGGAAATTGTTGAGTAACATCCGGGGTATTTGGATTTGGTACCATCAGAATGCTGATGATGACATTACCTCTTTTACTTCTTTTCTGCTGCAATGCAAGGAAACTTTGCTTCATTTCTGAAGTCAGTAATGGAATGAATGAGTGCAATCTTACAGATGTGCAGATCAGACACTAATGTTCTTAGTTGAAAGATAAATGAGAAAATATGGAATTTAGTCAGAAGCTCATTTCATTGGTGTCCAAGAAGACATTGGCATTGCTTGGGCAATTGATTTAGGCTCACTTGTAGAAAAGGGCTATTAAAAGGCTGGAGGGCATTTTCGTATAGAAATGTTCGTCTTTTTTCACGCATATGAAGACACACATTTATATTGTTGCTATCATGTTTTGTTTGGCCACAGTAAGCCTTTCCTATGCCAGAGCCCCCAAACATGTTGAATTTCAATTCCATTACTTCTTGAATAACAAATGCACTAATTTGGGGAAAGCTCTACAGTCCATGTAGGATGTACATTACTCTATATGTCATGTACACTCTACAGCCCATGTAGAGTGTGCATGACTGTGTAGATTGTACATGACTCTGTATTGTTCATGTGACTTTGTAGCCTAGTAGAAACTTTATGCATTCATCTCATTGTAGAAGTATAGGCTGTACTTTGGAAACCAGAACTAAAGAATTACAGGTCAAAGAAAGAAAAAGACAGACAGACAGATAGATAGACAGACAGACAGATTAAAATATGTTGAGACTCTGGAAAGAGTGCAGAAAAGAGCAACAAAAATGGTTAGGGGGCTGGAGGCTAAAACAAAGAACAGTTACAGAAATTGGGTATGTCTAGTATAATGAAAAGAAGAACTAGGGATGACATGATAGCACTGTTCCAATATTTGAGGGGCTCCTACAAAGACAAGGGGGTCAAATTATTTTCCAAAGCATGAAAAGACAAAACAAGAAACAATGGTTGGAAACTAACCAAGGAGAGAAGCAATCTAGAACTAAGGAGAAATTTCCTAATGGTGATAGTAATCAATCGATGGAACAGCTTGACTTCAGAAGTTGTGGATGCTCCATCACTGGAGGCTTTCAAAAACAGACTGGACAACCATTTGTCTGAAATGGTATAGGGTCTCTTGCTCAAGTAGGGGGTTGGACGAGTAGACCTCTGATTTCCCTTCCAATTCTATTATTCTATATTCTGTGAAAAAATAGAAAGTTTAAAAAAAATTAAATCTCTGTAAAATGGTAAACCTGGACAAAATATTATGTATATTTTCTTTCTAATATATCTGGTTTTTTTTTCCAGGTTAAAATCAGAGTAAATGGATTATCACAGCTCAGAACTAGTAATGGACAACAGGTCAACTTTCACTTGAAAAATGACGTAGGAACAGTATGCAGAACATATTCTATTTATAAATTTATTATTTATAGAAATCCAGACCAGAGGCCCATAACTTTTAAAAAGTGTGAAAGGTCATTAGTATTCTAGTTAAGTTCCTTTGCTCCCCTGCCATATACATATATTTTTATGCCTTTTAAAAATCTTTACCGAAGATTGATTTAGCATTGGGAGGATGACAGCATGCAAAAAGAAATACTTTGGAATATGATTTTCAGCAAAACTAATCTGTTATCTTCCTGGACAAAGACCATCTTGCAATTGATGCTAGATTTTTATTATAATGCTAAACTTTGTATTTATATGTAATAATCATTTGGAATTTTGTTTAATTTCAGAAGTGATTAGGAACTATCAGGTGTTGAAAAAAAATGCAGAAGTATGAAAATCAAGAACATTTGTACCATATATTGCTAAGTTTTATGGGGGTATGTGAGGCATCCAGTTGTATAGATTGTGTAACTGTTCATTTGTTTTTATCAGCCAAAAGCCTGAATTTAAACAAATATAATAGGAAAATAATCTCTTCATTTATATTGACCATTTCAATGTAAGTACATTTCAGTAAAATATAGGTTTAGCTATGGACTCATATATCTTGTTCATTCCAGTTTTTTTCTACAATGCTCTCTTTTGCTTACTACCACAAAAAGGCTCCCATCTAAATTGCAGAACATATTTTGATGTAGGGCAGATATAAGTCACGGATATTTTATTAATTATATGGAAACTTAATGCTGAGTTCATTTCTACTAATTCTTGCCTGCTTGCAAGAACTATAATTTCATAGTTTAAATCTGTTTTCTTTTGTTACGCTTAGTAATTGTGCATTCTCTCACAGTTCTTTTGTTACACTTAGTACTTGTGCATTCTCTCACAAGAGAGAGAATGAGTGACCGGTAAACTGAAATCACGATTAAAAACCCAGTTAAATGTTATCTGTGCACTCGGATGCTTGGAAGTTGTATATATTTTTATTGCAGGTTGTACTGCATTGAGCCCCAGTAGTGAGGATTTTTCAGTTTTGTTTAGAGGGAAGACCTGCAGTATATTGAAAGAATGTTCTCCTGACTGCTTGAACCTTTCTGTTAGTTTTTTGTTTAACCATTCACATTTCAACAGTTCTAATAACTACATTTTGAAACACATAAGTTGATTTAACTGAATTAGCACATTTGAGTAAAACATGATTAATTTAAATGTCTTAAAAGCGCTACCAAAAGAAAATCAAGCTTCCAACTGGCCCCAGGGCTTGTTGGAAGTAAGTGAAGTATTTCTTCTTGTAAGAGGCAAGAACAGCAGGAGTTATCTTTTTTTATATTTATATGAAACCAAATGGGATGCTCGTGTAAAATTCAAATTATTTTCAAAAAGACAGTGTCGTATGTATAACTACTGATGAGTACTTGTGAGAAAACGTATCTTGTGGTTATCTAATGCAGGGGTTCTCCACAAGTCTTAAAGTTGCCAAGGTTGAGAACCCCTGATCTAATGTAAATAGGAGTTTTGCTAAGCGCAATGAAAAAAAGATGTGTTTGGATATTTCATGATGTTTATAAAGTGCACTGTGTTTTTCTTTAAATAAAATTCTTATTAAGCAGCAATAAAGCGGTGGTACAAGTTCAACACAGCAGTGTTGCTGTAGGAAAAGCTACATTTGTCTGATGTTTTCTCATAGCAGATTCCAGTTGGCGGAAGCTTTTGTTGGAGAGTGAGAGAATATTAAATATATATTTCTGAAATCAATATTTTGCTTTTCTATGGGGATTAAGGTGGGATTATTTTCAGGTGCCAGGCCCTATTGTGCAATTCTCCTCCCCTCACCAATTCACCCTATATCCTAGGTCAGGGGTAGGCAACCTTGGCTCTTTTATGACTCATGGACTTCAACTCCCAGAATTCCTGAGGCAGCCATGCTGAGGGGAAATGGAAAGGTTTCCAATCTGAGCCATGTTGGCTCAGGAATTCTGGGAGTTGAAGTCCATGAGTCATAAAAGAGGCAAGGTTGCCTACCCTGGTCCTAGGTTATTCTTTTCCTTTTTTAAATTAAATGTTAAGGATCCATAGATGCCATGGCTTTGTGGGGCATGTTACGGATCTTGATATTTTTTGTTACTAAATGAGACATTTGTTAAATGAGTTTTCCCCATTTTACAACCTTTCTTGTCAGAGTTGTTAAGTGAATCAGTTAAGTTGTTAAGTTAGTAACAGGATTTTAACTGAATCTGACTTCTCCATTGGCTTTGCTTGTCAGAAGGTTGCAAAAGGGATCACATGACCCGGGTCATGGCAATTCTCATAAATATGAGCCAGTTGCCAAGCATCTGAATTTTGATCATGTGACCATGGGGATGCTGCAGTGGTTGTAAGTGTGAAAAATCGTCACAAGTCACTTTTTTCAGTGCCGTTGTAACTTCAAACGGTCACTAAATGAACTGTTGTAAGTCAAGGACTACCTGTAGTCCTGAATATAAAACAAGCTATGTTACTGTTTATGTTGCTGTTCTTGATTTTTTTTTGTATATTGTGTACTGTTTTATCTCTTTTTTTTTCTTGAGCACGGTATGCAATTGGCCATGGCTACTTTGCCATGGAGACATTTAAGTGTATGTTTTGTTCATGTGCATACTTGTGCAAGAATGCAAATGTGTATCTTCGGTCAGTTGCATAGACTTTTAAAGGTGCAGTTTCAGACAATAATTCATATTCTTTTTTCTGTTTATTAAATGTAAAGTGATTTCTCAATAATAAAAATAAAATATACCAAATATTAATTAGTACACCAAAAGCAAGGAAACCTAACATAGGAATAACATAGGAACTATAACAATTATTTCCAAAGAGCAGGCAAAAGTTTAATAGCAAGTCATATTAATAAGCAGTAGTAGGATCAGTTGAAATCTGTGGCACAAATATTGTGATAGCATTAAATTTAGTCTAACACCCTGAATAACACCATGTAAGAGTGTAGACACTCTCTATGGGGACAGCATTTTGGGGAAAATGCCCTCTGATGTTGCATAAAAGCAGATGTGGAAAATAGCATAGGAAAAACACAGCTGCAAATAATGTTAGAATAAACTATGTCAGGGATGTCAAACTGCTGGCCTGTGGGCCGGATGCATCATGGCGAAACCGCGCCCACCCCATTGCCGGCAATGAAAAAAAAGATGACACGTCACGTGATGTTGCGAGTTTGACACCCCTGATCTATATGGATAGATCTAAAAGAACCTGGAGGATAGGGTCCATCTTTACAGTACATAATATCAATTTGTTCAGCTCTGGGAAACAGTTTGGGGAACTTTTTTGCTACTTCCTGTAGTCATGAAACAAAGAACTAGGCCAACAATCTGAATTAGCTCCTCTGATAAATAAAGAACAGAATAGTAAATTAAAGAGCTAATACTTGGTAGAACTCTGACTTTATGCAGTTTGAAGTGTTAACAATGTGGGCGTGATTACCTTGACCTGAGTCAAGCCCTCTTCAGAGACTGATGAATCTTAAAATGTGGGCGTTAGTATGTACCTCTTTTGTGTTACAAAAGGGTGATAGGAATTCATTTTGAGCCCAATATTTATTTATATATTTATTTATTTATTTTTACGATTTTTATACCGCCCGCCTCCCGAAGGACTCGGGGCGGTGTACAGCCCAATTAAAAAACATCAACATACAAAAGTAAAATTATTAAAAATAGACTAAATAATTTGGCCCAATCATTTAAAAACCCAATACATAATCTTAAAAGCTCAATCCCCTAAAAACAATTATGGCCTTGTTGGTACTGGAGCTACTATCCCAGGCCGGCTTGTCGAAATAGATATGTTTTTAATTCTTGACGGAAGGAACGCAATTCCGTCATCGTACGGAGTTTGGGGGGGAGCTTGTTCCAAAGCGTTGGAGCTCCCACAGAGAAGGCCCTCCCCCTGGGGGTCGCCGGCCGACATTGTCTGGCCAACGGCACCCTGAGGAGACCCACTCTGTGGGAGCGTACCGGACAGCAGGAGGTATTTGCTGGCAGAAGGCGGTCCTGTAAATATCCGGGTCCGATGCCATGGAGCGTTTTAAAGATGGTCACTAACACCTTGAAACGCACCCGGAAGGCCACCGGCAACCAGTGTAGCTCGCGCAGGAGCGATGTTACATGGGAGCGCCATGACACTCCGGTCACTACCCGCGCGGCCGCATTCTGGGCCAGCTGAAGCCTCCGGGTGCACCTCAAGGGGAGCCCCATGTAGAGAGCATTACAGTAGTCCAGCCTGGAAGTGACGAAGGCATGAGTAACTGTGCATAGCGAGTCCCGGTCTAGGAAGGGACGCAACTGGCGCACCAGGCGAACCTGATAGAACATCCTCCCGGCCACGGCCGTCAGATGGTCCTCTAAAGACAGCAGTGAATCCAGGAGGACTCCCAAATTGCAAACCCTTTCCGCGGGGGCCACTGTTTCGCCCCCAACGGACAATGAAGGAATCAATTGACTAAACCGGGATGACGGTAGCCACAGCCACTCGGTCTTGGAAGGGTTGAGCTTGAGTCTGTTCTTCCCCATCCAGACCCGCACGGCCTCCAGGCACTGGGTCAGCACGGCAAGAGCATCGCTGGGGTGGTTCGGCGTGGAAATGTACAGCTGAGTATCATCAGCGTACAGATGGTACTCCACACCAAAACCACGGATGATCTCACCCAGCGGTTTTACATAAATGTTGAACAGTAGGGGCGAGAGGACTGACCCCTGAGGTACCCCACATACGAGGGGTCTCGGGGTCAACCTCTGACCCCCTGTCAACACAGACTGCATCCGGCCGGAGAGGAAGGAGGAGAATCACCGCAAAACAGTGCCCCCTATACCTAACCCCTCCAACCGTTGCAGCATGATACCATGATCGATGGTATCAAAAGCCGCCGAGAGGTCCAATAGCACCAGAGCAGAGGAACAACCTCTGTCCCGGGCCCGCCAGAGGTCATCCACCAACGCGACCAATGCTGTTTCCGTGCTGTAGCCAGGCCTGAAGCCTGACTGGTGTGGATCCAGGTATAATGATTCCTCCAGGTGCCGCGGGAACTGTTGGGCAACCACGCTCTCGACAACCTTCGCAGGAAAGCGAAGGTTGGAGACAGGATGATAATTTGATAAAACAGCTGGATCCAGGGTAGGCTTCTTAAGGAGGGGCCTCACTACCGCCTCTTTCAAGGTGGCAGGGAAGACACCCTTACTTAAAGAAGCATTAATAATTGCCTGGAACCAGCCTCGTACCACCTCCCGGGATGCCAACACCAGCCAGGAGGGGCACGGGTCCAATGAACAAGTGGTCGCCCTAAGTCCCCCGAGCAACCTGTCCACGTCCTCGGGAGTCACAGGGTCAAACTCAGCCCAGATAACAATCTCAAGCCCAGACTCTGCCTCTCCCACCGGACATACCCAGTTGAAATCAAAGCCTTCTCGTATCTGAGCGATTTTATCATGCAGATATTTTCCGAAATCCTCAGCTCTACCCTCTAAGGGGTCCCCCCCTCACCTCCTGATGAAGGAGAGAGTGGGTCACCCTAAACAAGGAGGCTGGGTAGTTATCTGATGACGCAATAAGAGCAGTGAGGTAAGAACACTTCTCTGCTTTTATCGCTGCTAGGTAGGACCTAATATGGTCTCTTACCAGTGTTCGGTCAGGTTCGGCAAGGCTCGATCTCCAACTGCTCTCTAGGCGTCTTTTCCGGCGTTTCATCTCTCTCAGCCCCTCATTATACCAAGGGGCCGATCGAGACATACGTCGAATCAGAGGCCGCAAAGGCACGACCCGATCTAGAGTACCGGCCACAGCCCTATCCCAGGCTGCCACCAACTCTTCGACCGAGTTGTGTATCTGAACCTCAGGAATTGGCCCAAGCTCTGCCTGGAACCACTCGGGCTCCATCAGCCGCCTGGGGGGTACCATCTCACTGGTTCCACCTCCCTGCGGTGGGGTGCAGCAGTCAGAAAGTCCAAGCGAAGGAGAGAGTGGTCAGACCATGACAGGGGCTCAATAACTATATCCCCTATATTCTGACCACTCAGCCACTGTCCAGAGACAAAAACCAGGTCAAGCGTGTTCCCCCCTGTGTGTGTGGGGCCTTGAATTACCTGGGTCAGGTCCATGGCTGCCATGGAAGCCATGAACTCTCGAGCTTCCCCAGATGTCCCGCCCACAGATGGCAGGTTGAAGTCACCCATGACTATTAGCCTGGGAACCTCAACCGCCACTGTGGTGATAACGTCCAGGAGCTCGAGCAAGGAGGTTGACACGTGGCAGGGAGCCAGGTACGTAATCAACACCGCCCTCGGACCCCCAAGGTCCCACTTCACCAGGAGGGATTCACAGCCTTCTGTCTGAGGAACAGTGACCTCCCTCGGCCTGTAATCTTCCTTAATCACGACCGCCACTCCCCCACCCCTGCCCTGACCTCTCGGCCGATGGAAAGCAAGGAAACCCGGTGGGCACATTTCCACCCGAGGGACAACGCCCTCCGGTCCCAACCAGGTCTCCGTTATACCTGCCAGGTCTGCTCCCCCCTCTGAAATTAAATCTTGAATGAGGGGGGCCTTATTTACCACAGACCTGGCATTGCACAACATCAGCCTACAGCCAGGACCCTGTGGTTCTGAATAACCCCGAGAACAGGTAGAGCCTTGGGGGTCGGAGTGCATGACCACTCGTAAACAGTGGGTACGCGCTCCCCTATTATAATATGGCCCCCTGCTCCCGCCATATCTGCCCCTCCCGCTTATGGTACTAATTGGAACTAAATCAGCCTTAATCAGCTCCCCATCCGAACCCACAGGATTACATCCCCTTCCGTTGCCTGGCCTGTCTTCTAGCTCCCTTCCAACAATTCCTTCCCCCACCCTAAACACCCCTTCCCCACCTCTACCCTCCCTTAAAACTTTCATTAAAAAACAATTTAAAAAACCCCAAAGCCCCTTATTTGATGCATGCCATCTCTCAGGACTCCAAAGTCCATCCTCAAGATGGGCCCTTGATAAAGCAGAGGGCCATGATTGCGAGAGGGGGAAATCTCGCAATGCAAGAAGAGTCAATCTCAAGTAGGGAGCCAGTCAGATAAAATACATCGATGGGGTCCAGCGAGAAACCAGGCAGTTTGATCTAAATTAAAATTCCAGAATTCCAGAATTCCATGAAGGTGACAGTAATAACGAGGATGATGATGGAATTAAATGATCCGGGCTGGGAAAAACCTCTATGTTCTATCCTGCTCCGTTAATCCACAGTCTACAAGTTCAAAATATGTGCTGCCAAGGGCAAGGACCAGATCTCTAAACGGGGGTCCATAAAGGTAGCACCAAAGTCAGAGTCCGGGATTATATTTCATCAGGGCTATTTACTGCCCACCTGATGGTGATTCCACTTTCCTATTCCGTATACAAACTAACAGGATGGGGGAGGCCAGTACGATTCTTCCATTTGGCCTCATTGTTGATCACTCTTCATCGGGGAGGGGGAAGCATGACAACGCTGTTTCCCTCACCATAAATCCACAAGTCCAAGCTCCATACTGCCCCTCTCCATCACCCACAACCTCCAGCTGTCTTCCCAGAACTGCCGGCCAGCAAAATTGGGGAGGGGGGCCGCCGAACTCTTCCCTTTTTACGGCGGCCACCTACGCCTCTCAGCTGCCCACCAAAGCCGCACGTTCATGTGGTGGTAGGGAGGGGGGTGGTAGGGGAGGGGAAGGGACCAAGCCATTTCCCATAGTCTTCCGAGAGACAGAAGCCTCTCAGCGGAGACACAAAAGCCTCATCCGAGAAACAAAAGCCTCTCAACAGTCCTCTCACCCTTCCACAGATCGCTCGTTCACATAGTAGGAGGAGGGAGGGGGAAGCTGCCGCCAAACTCTTCTCCCTCGCGACGGACTCTCATCCAAACTCCCAAACTGGCTCCACACTCCATCAAGGCCAAAAGAGGTGGAGCACGCCGTCACAATCCCCCGACTTCGTTCGCTCATTCCGGAAAGGAGGAAATCAACGAATGTATCTCTGGAAAGCCAAGATGTTCCGCTGCCAGAATCCCCGGGGTCCTAGATGTTTCTCGACCCCCCCGGGGAGGTCTCTAGCCATCCCCCATCAGACGCCCGGCTACTCCTACAGAGATGCGTCCACCATCTTGCGCATGCTCATTTACTCATTTATATATTGCATAAAACAACTTACTGGCACTAAAGCTGTTTTAGATTACTTGAAGGGCTGCTGCTGGAAGCTGCTGCTGCTGCCTATAAAAGCATATGCCTCTGTGTGACTCATTTAACTTCATTCACTGTAGGGTAGTTCTGTTACAGACGTTTCTTCCCAGCTTGCTTTACCAGAGATTGAGACTTTAAATGTGAAACCAGACAGTTGCAGCCCTAGAGGAACTAATTTGAACTGCCTAGTTCTGATACAACCTTTCTTCTACATGGCAAGTAATTTTTAACTCCTGTAATGTTTTCCACTCTTTATTATTGAGGACATTTAAGATACTAGATACTCCCAGCAAGAGTCTTTGTATGTAAGGGTGTAGTGTTAGTGATTCAGCTTCCTCCTCACAGCAGCATCTTTTACTTTACCTGGCTGGAGGGAGGATATTTGAAGGAAGGCTTTACAAAAACTATGCTCATTGTTTGATAGAATATTTTAGTCTCCAAATGTAGCAAATGTTTTTTTTGCTGTTGCTACAAGTGTAATAATACAAGTGGATTATTAAAGAAGTTAAAGGAAGGCTAAGACTTCTTAAATAACTTTTAAAACAGTCATTAGAGTTTTAAGATAACAGTGAGCCATGACTATAACTAAGATCCCAAGTTATTTTAAAAACTCTAATTGTTTTAAAAGTTTTTGTAATACTCTGCCAAAAGATGAACAGATATACTGTAGATTAGATTTTCCCAAGACTCCTTTTGATATTCTAGAAGATTAAAAAAAAATCTGGTAATATCATGCAGCACCTGAGCAAAATTATGCATATACTTTCATTCTTGGTTTATAATATGTTCAAGGTGAGTGACTTGTCTTCAGTAATCAATAAAGTGAAAAAGATTTGAACATAAACAAATCCCTACAATGACTTCCTGTGCTTCAGTCAATTAAGCAGACTTGTTTGATTTATGAACATAGGTATTGTGACTTAGTCAGCAAACCTTGCTTAAAACATGCTAAGGTCTAACAGAAGTATGAAGCCCTCTAGTTGAAAACACTTTGCTCTGATATGTATAATTGGGTTCTTAAAACTCAAGTCATGATGGCAGCCATCCCAGGAAGCTTGGAATTCTGTTCTAAGATCCTAGTTCTTGTTCAGTCCTTTCACTTAAACCAAGCATGTATGAAGTCTTTTTGAATTCAATATCAAGTGGTGGGATTCAAATATGTGAACAAACAGTTCTCCGTGTGGATGCCATTTCTGGAAGTCTGTTCTGGGCCTGGGTAACCAAAAATTAGCTACCAGTTCTGCCGAACTGGTGAGAACCAGCTGAATCCCACCACTGCCAATATCCTGTATAATGAGTGTTCTTTCAGATTTTGTACAAGAGCCAGTTAATACCAGGCAACAAGCCACTGGTGAAGGATATTGGGGTTGTAGCATAGTAACATCTAAAAACCCACAGATTATACACTAATAACCTGCAATCACCTAAGCCCTTAATTTGTACCCGTGTTTCCCCTAAAGCAAGACAGGGTCACACTTTCTTTTTATCCCCAAAAGCCCCACTATGTCTTACTTTCGGGGTACGGCTTATATTGATTGGAAAACAATTGTCAGTTTTATTTTAAGTATTTTAAGTATATTAAGTATTTTAAGTATTTTAAGTATTTAAGTATTTTAAGCAGGAGGCGGAAGTGGGCAGGAGTAATATGTCTTACTTTCGTGGTACGGCTTATATTAGCCGACCCCCTGAAAACCCCGATACGTCTTACAATCGGGGGTGTCTTACTATCGGGGAAACACGGGGTATGTATAAAATATATAAAAATATTCTTGTTAGATTGATCTGTTGTTCTTGCAGGCTGTATTTGCCATGTGGTTCATTTCTCATAATCCCTTCCTGACACAATTCCTTACGATGAATATGCAGGTGTCCCCCATGGAGTTGTGAAGAAAGTGTTTACGAGTTCTTTTTTGGAGTAAAATATGTGCACGCACACAAAATGTATCACTTGAGGTTCAGTTCAGATCTGTGTTTGATGTTCATTGCTGGATTCCTGCTGTTCATTTGTAGCTACGCCTGCTTGGTTCTGCCACAGGTAGTGTAGCAGACTTCAGCCTCCATGGAGCTTCGCCTTTTGTTTTTTCTTCGAGTCGAGATGCTCCTGTAACCCCTACCAACGACTTCCTCCTGCTCCCATTTTCTCACTGCACTGAATTTTCAACAATGAATGCAAATCCTACTGCCACATTTTCCAGGTTTCCTGATCAGGTTTTACATTGTGGCCACTTAGGCCGATCTAAAGGTGAGACCCTTTTTAAGGAAAATGGAGAATGAAACCTTAAGATGAGCTGGGAGACTCCAGATTACCAGTCCTGGCAGGCACAACTATGTCAGGCCATGCTACCTGGTACCTTTGGTAAGTGTTTTGAAGAGAGGGTTGACTTTATTTTGACTTATATGCCGCCCTTCTCCTCAGACTCAGGGCGGCTCACAGCAAATAATACAAGTACAAAATATAAATTAGTTAAAATAATAATATACAATATACAAAACAATAAAACTATACCCACTCATACGACATACAGTCCCAATCAAAGGCCCAGGGGCAGAGCGCAGCTCACAAGCCCCAAGCCTGTCTGCATAGATGTGTTTTTAAAAGTTTTCGGAAAGCTAGGAGGGAAGGAGCAGTACGAACCTCTGAGGGAAGTTGATTCCAGAGGGCTGGGGCAGCAACAGAGAAGGCCCTAGCCCTAGGTCCCACCAAATGGCATTGTGTAACAGATGGGACCCATAGGAGGCCAACCCTATGTGCCCTAACCGGTTGCTGTCAGGCACAATTTCCTCTTGCAGTTGCTTTGGTAAAAGGGAAGGGGTCTGCTGGCTTCAACTCAATCAAACTGGGGCTGAAGCTCCTTTAGACCACTCCAATTTTCCCCTCCATTTTGGGGCAGCCATTTGGGCTTCAAGGGGGAAGAACAGCAGTTTCGGTGGCTGGGGTGAGATATGTCATCCCCTGATTTTATGCCGTCAAGCACTGTCAAGCTTTGGAGAGGGAAGGAAGTTTGCAGCTAATTTCCTGAGGCTTCCACAGCTCTGGATGAATCTGTTAAATCTGGGGGGTGAGGGGAGTGCCCTGCTACATGGTTCCTGTTTGAGATCTCAGCTACCGGTATTTATTTTGGCTTCCATAATAGCAAGAGCCTGGGTAGTAACCCTGGTGCCCATTTCATACTACCATGTTCCCTTTTTGTAAATATGCTTTACAGTACAGTTGGAGGAAATGTCAAGATTTATACAGATTATTAACTAAGTGCAGTGTTTTGCATTTCTTGGAATTAACTACAAAAACAATGATGACAAAAGGCTTTTTGTTAAGACACTCTCAAGTCCTGGTGTCTCCCCTTGCCTTTATTACCAGGTAATTGCCTTCCAGTCAGATCCAAAACTCTGCAAGCTAAATGCAGAACATCTTAGATACTATTTCTCTTATAAGGAAATGCCCTCCTAAATCATGAAGCTCATAGTACTGCTGATGAGTATCTTTCACAATGCCTTGTTAAGAACATAGACCTCTAAGTCCAATTGGCATCTTATAGTATGTACCGTGTGCTACAGCTGATTGTGGACATTTGCTGTACACAACAAATCTGTACAGGGTGGACGTGCTTTGGCTTGATAATATAAAGGCTCACAGAAATAAACCATTTTTCTCTGTTTGGGGGTGGATGTTATGAGATACAATGAGTGTGAAAAAAATGTAACCTCATTTGGATGCTGGTGAGATGTACACAGAGCCACCAGGTGGAGACCTTGCATTAATTTTCATAAATGGGAGCAAGCAAAAAAGAACATCTTTCTGTGCAAAATAACTGTGAAAATATTTGACAGTTCTTGCAATGGGAAATTATGCAGAATACTTAACTTTCATGATATAATTTGCATATGCGAGCTGCTTTAGACATATGTTGCCACTGAAACTTGAATAAAAAGGTTGTTTTGTTGCTTTAATAAATGTACCAGGATGAGTCTGTTCAGGTGGTTAGTGTATAACACAACAAGCACACAGCTTTTACTGTTCGTTACATGAGTATCCAGATTCCTTCCTCAGGGAAGTATTGCTGTATGAGGCATTGTGCATTCCCAGCAGGGAATAACTAATATATTCTTAGCTATTTCAGGAGATGCTGTCATCCTGGAATTTGATTAAAGTATAGCTAAATTTTATGTTGCTTTTGTATTTTTTGTCAAGCACAAAAAATTTCCTTCAATTAGCCTGAATGTCTTGCACAACATTACTTTCCCTCTCCCCCCCCCTTTTGGGACAGTTTTTCTCTCTCCTATTTTCTTTAAATGCAAGAATGGCACTCATATTTGTTTATTGTAATCCTAATTTTTCAAGAGTATCAGAGCAAATAGATTTTCCACCTTGCTGCTGAAACTGACATATTCGTTGCTGAATTTTTTTCATAGTAGAAACTGCCTCATTGACTTGCATATTGATGTTTTGATTGTAACATTAAAACATTTTGATTCATTATCCTGAGTTATCCTGATTTATAATGAAAAGGATGGATATAGATGTAATAAACACAAAGACACACGTTTTAATTCATTTCAAAGTCAGAACTGTGCAGCTCATCTTTCTCTGCCAGATAGTTATACTAAGAATAAATGCGTCATGAAAACAGAAATTCTTAATTCTACATGTGCAATTATCTGCAATTCTGCTTTAACTACTATAGCATAAGTTTCTCAAACCTAGCATGTTTGGGTTACATTTCCCAGAATCCCCAGTCAATTCTGCTACTGTAATATGTTGTGTTATTATAACTTGTAAAATCTACTTACCTTCTTTAGAAGGGTCTTACTATTTAACAAAATCACCATAGATTGATTAAATTTCATATAAAGTGAGATAGAAGCAGTGGGTGGATCTAGAATTAGCTATAATCAAACCGCTCCACTGAAACAAATAGGACTTAAGTTTACTAGCTCAGGCCCTGTTGATTTCAGTCACTCTAGGTTAAATGTAACTAAATTTTCTACAGAGATATCACACATAACTTTCAAACTTTTTCAAGAAACTTAAAGTGCATGTGTAATTATGCATAACTTACAAGGTCTTAGGATGGTATTTGATTGTTATAACTATGTAATGATTGGACAATGAAGTTAAGCCCAAAGATGTCAAATGCACAATAATAAGTAATTCCTCTGTTGTTATTTAAAATAAAATTGGAGGTGTTGAAATTGGAATTACATATCCAATCAGAATTGTTATTTCTATTTGATGAATGGCTGGTTTGCCCTAAGCTGCTGATCTATTAATACTGAGTCTTTCCACAATTGTTCCTCTGCCTGTAGATATTGCTGCAAAGAAGATTAGAAGCTTTATTACTTAAACAGAAAACTCTGAAATAATACAATGGGGGAAAAGATAAGTTTGTGTATAACAAAAGGCAAATTTCCATGGGCTTATTTTAACTGAACATTTGACCTACAGCTTAAACAATTAAAAAATGTAAACCAGGACACTTAATTGTTGAAAGCAGTAATCTTGAAGTTAACTCATGGAAAACTTTTTGTTCCACTAAGCTCCCTTCCCAATTATATTTATAATTGAATTTAATAATTCTAAGACTGTGTTGGCTAATTGTCCACTGTGAAGCCTCTTCATTAAAGGCTACAGATCATAATCTACCATGTTGGTCCATGGGTGGGGGAAAAGGGTGGGATGAACACATTTCAAATGTCATGTGACTGGGCATATCCCTGGTTTTGGAGTCTTGCAATAAATGAATTTTTAAAATCTCCAGTCCTAAGGAAGCTGTGGCAATAGTACTGTACATATTTCTGACATAGCTCTTTAATATGCTATTTTTTGTAGTTCAGCAGCTTCTGGAGGGCCACAGATTACTTGTCCCTTTCAGCTCTGTTTATGAATAATGGTGTTTCTTTCACTTTCTCACTTTTGCTAGCAACAGTCTGGAGGAGAAAAAAACCCCTCCCCAATACCTCTTTCCTGGGTCTTTCTGTTGGGCTGTAAATTCCTGCTTTTAATTTTTCTCAGGACAGACAGGAATGGCAGTTTAGCACCAACAGGAAGGGCAGCTTTTCCAAGACTTGCAGATTCTGTCTTATCATTGTTGTTGTTAATTGCGAAGTCGTGTCCGACCCATTGCGACCCCATGGACAACGTTCCTCCAGGCCTTCCTGTCCTCTATCTTATCATAATGCCCTTTAACCACAAAGAAAATATGACGTTTTTGAAAACACTAAAAAGTAACACTGAACAACAGCTAGCAAAATTGTTAGCAAATAGTGTAAAATGTAAAATAAATATAAATCAAAGCTGTTCTTCCTTTGTAGGGCAGTCAACACACTTCATATATCAAAGGATGCCCCCTACACCGGCTCACTATCCAGTTTTCTTTGATGTCCCATGAAACTCTTGCAATATAAAGGCTGCAGGCCTAGGCACATAAGCCAATCCACTAATTTATTTTTGGAATACCTATGTATGCAAATGAATGATTTTTTTTTTCAAATATATACCATACTTCATATGCTGAGAAAGTCTAAAGGAAAGCAACAAAGGAGAAATAGTCCTGCTTTGTTCCCCAACCCCCCCCAAAGAGGTTTGTACAACAGTACAAGTAGCCCATGCTTAGCAACCATAATTGGGATTAGCAACTCTGTTGCTAAGTAGTGCGGGCCACTAAGCAAAACATCTGATCACAACTGATTGATAATCTCAATTCCCATTCAGTCATTAAGCAAGTCATTAAGCAAGGTTGTTAAAAGCAAGACATCACATTTCTGTGGCTTCCAGTTTTACTGTTGACTTTTCTATTGACTACTCATCACAAGCCAGTTGTGAAGACCACAGACACTGATCTTGTGCTATGAAACACTGCAACAGTTGTAAATGCTCACCAGTTGCGAAGTGCCCAAATATATGGATCACGCAACTGCAGGGCCACTGAGCAGGTTGCAAGTGCAAGAACTGGTGATAAAATTACTTTTTCAGCGGCATAATTTTAAACAATTATTAAACAAGGCTGTTGGTAAGTGAGGACCTCCTGTATGCATATTTGGATAACTTTTTAAGGCTACTGTTCAGAATACAGAACAAAAAAAAAAGAAACCCTTTTTAGAAACTCACTTTTGATTTTTATTGTAAGGGATGATTCACTGCTTGGTTATGAGATCAATCATCTGATTCAACACTATCCAAATGAAGAATGCGGATCTGTTATTTTTTATATTGCAGAGACCAAATCTTCTAGTTCCGAAGTCTGATCTTACTATCCATTTTAATTAGCTTATGATTAACCTTTAAATACAATAAATTAGGATACCTTTAATATCTCATAGAAGGGCTAAGCTCAGAACTAAATTTAGATTATATCATTATTGCCAGAAGAGTAAATTAATCTAATAGCAGAATATGTGTGAAAAAATATGCATATCACCATGGAGAAACTGTTCTCTTGTTCCCCATGGATGAACATAATGTCCCAGTTCATGCATTATACTAAGCTATAATTTGCTTTTGTTTGCTGTATCACACAATCAATTGCTTAGTAGGATGTACAAACAGAGTCCATCCCTTTTCACTGTTCCTAATGTGGGACTAATAAAATGGGATGGAGAGATGAAGAAGGGATGAATTATGCAATGGGGGGAAAACAACTGAATTGAAGCTAGGATTTATTAAGAATCCTATTTATTTTGGTCAGTAACTAGTCCACTTTTTCCCATTGTGGAGCTCAAGTATCTCTTGTTTTAATTAAGGTTCAGGAAATCATGTTATAACCTTGCTAAAGAGTGGCTATAAGATGATTTGTTTTCTGTTACCTAAATCATACATGTCTTAGCTTAGTTCTCTCTAGAGGTATGCCAGCTGTTTCCACTCATTTTTCACATTGTATGCTATCATACAAAATGTCAGTATATCTGCTGTGAGCTGACCTACACAATTCACTCCATAGAATGGAGCTTTATTCCTTAGCTTACAAAGCAAAAACCCAAGTCTGCATGAGGCAATAGTTGTAGCCTACTACATATATGTATCTGTTCTCCTAGACTTGGATATATTAACTTAAAATCTGCACAACACATAATTCATTCTAGCGAATTAAATATATATATCTGCACGCAGCTATGAGTGTAACATTCCGTGTTTGAAACATTTCATTTCATGGGGTTATAGTCTCAGAGATAGCCAGCATTTTTGTACAGCTGGATAATGGATCCTTATAAAATGCCAGAGGGGGTGTCCAAATGGTCTTGTTCTTGAACAGGAAATGCCCAGGGACGATTACATTTCCACATTGACAGCTTGGTATCTCGTATATCTTTCTGTTAGCCCCTAAAAAGAAATAAGAAGATTTCACAAAGTTGCTGAAGATGCCTGTTTCCATGAAAGATATGTTGTAAACTTCATGCTAAATTGGCCCAGCACTCTAACAGGTAAGCTGGTAACTCCTTAGTTGATAGTCAAGGGGGACTACCTGCAGTCACCCCAGGCAATGCCTCTGGGAAGATGTCTCATAATAATCTTTGTTTATGGGAACTTTCAAATAATAATAATAATAATCATCATCATCATCATCATCATCATCATCATCATCCCCCAGTAAGGCACTACCTTGACGTGGTTGTGGGGCTTGTGTACTCTGAGGAAGATGAGAGCTATGCCAGAGGTTCAACTATACTGGACAAGTCTCATCAGAGGAGTCAGACAAAGAGTGTCTCTTCCATAAAAAATACGGTGAGATGTAAATTTCAGAATGCCATACTGGCTCAGATGTCGCCCGGGTTAACAAGGTCCGCGCTAGATATTGGAGTTCCTGGATATCTGGTGAAAAATGGGTTACAGGACTCAGGACTGTTGGCTGAGCAACCAGGGCCAGCAGCTGCAGAACTACTGGAAGAAAAGGTGTTTACCCATCGCATATACACAGTGATTGAAAACAAAGAAATAATGATCTGTTACTTCAGATCAAGTCCAGCAAGAAGAGGATATCTAAAACGAATGCACCAGTTCTGGAAAGAACAACATCCAGAATCAGAAATAACAGAGCAGAGACTAGCAGATCAACACTGATTTATAATACGAAATAAAGTATTCACAGAAACAGAATTGGACGAACGGCAAAGGTTCACCCAGGGCAAAGAAATCAAAGCCTTGCCAGAAGTAATTCCGAATGTAGAGGCAAACCAGGGGGAGTTGGCAGTGAAAGAATCCAGAAGAGATATACAACTGTTCTCATTTGGAAACCAGGCACCTCTTCCTCAGGAAGAACAAAACCCACTAACTAAAGAAATAAAAGAATTGAAACAAAGAATAACTGAGCAACTAGAACAGCACAAAAACAACAGAATAAGGCTGCCTGCATTGAAGCTTGTTCCAAAGAAACAGCTAGTACAAACCTTAAAAGATGCAAATACTGCAATATCAAGTATAAGCACCAATTCACTGCAAGAAACAAACCAACATGTACACACAGCTGCAGTTATAACTGAATACCTGGGATGCAAAATCAACAAAGAAGAAAAACAAACAAAAAAGTGCACCAGAAAAATGGAAGGTTAGACTAGAAAATAAGATCAGCAAGTTAAGATCACATGCAAGCAAGCTAGAACAGATGAAAGAAAAGAAGCTGAAGAACAAGAAGACCAAAGAATACCTAATCAAGAAATACCACTTAGAAACAAGGAAGATCAAGGAAGCACTGGAAATAATAAAGCAACAAATAACAGCTATAGCCAGGAAAATCAGTAGATATGAAGCTCGAATTGCAAACTATAGGCAGAACCTCCAATTTCAATCCAATCAGAAATGTTTCTACCAATCCATCAATGGAGAAACTGCAATGAATCAGTCAGTACCTGACAAGGAAGAAACAGTGCAGTTCTGGAAGCAGATATGGGATAACCCAAAGAAATACAACAAGGATGCAGCTTGGTTAAAAGAGGTGGATGCAAATCAAACAGAAGTTGAAATGAAAGAACTGGTAATAACAACAAAATGGTAGAAAAAAGAGCAAGGAAGATCAAAAATTGGTCAGCACCAGGTGAAGATGAACTGCATGGGTTTTGGTTGAAACATCTAACTGTTATACATCCACTCATTGCCAAACAGTTCAACAATATACTACAAGGAGGAGAAATTGAAAAGTGGCTAACAACTGGGAAAACCTATCTAATAATGAAAAATCTAGCAAAAGGGGCAACACCAGGCAACTACAGGCCAATTACCTGATTACCAACAACTTTCAAATTGCTAACTGGTGTGGTAGCTGATGTAGCACAACAGCATCTAATTGAAAACAATCTTTTTCCACTTGAGCAGAAAGGAAACTGCCCCAATAGCAGAGGAACAAAAGATCAACTCCTAATAGACAAAATGATTTTGGAAAACTGAAAGAAAAGGAAGACCAAACTGACTGTGGCATGGATTGACTACAAAAAAGCATTTGACTCTCTGCCACATGACTGGATAATCAGGTGCCTAGAAATAACAGGAGTCAGTAGAAACATCAGAAAATTTGTGCAAAGATCGATGACACAATAGAAGACACAGTTGCAGGTCAATGGTGAGAGACTGGGAGAGGTTAACATCAAGAGAGGAATATTTCAAGGAGATTCATTATCACCATTACTATTTGTTATTGCACTGTTTCCTCTGTCAACAATACTGAATAACTCAGGATATGGCTATCAAACACCAAAAACATCTGCCAGACTATCCCACCTTCTTTACATAGATGATTTGAAGCTGTATGGAAAAACATCATCTGAAATAAAATCGCTGCTCAACACTGTCCGTATATATAGCCAAGATATTGGAATGGAGTTTGGCTTGGACAAGTGTGCCACACTTACTATCAAACAAGGAAAAATAGTGAAAACTGAAAGAATCAAGATGCCCCACGAAAATAACATTAAGAGTCTGGATGAGGATGATTACTACAAATACTTGGGTATCCTTCAAGCTGACAACATCAAGCACACTGAAGTCAAGAAAAAGATTAGAGGTTAATACATCAGAGTGAAGAAGATCTTAAAGTCCAAACTCAATGGAGGAAATACCATATAGGTAATCAACACCTGGGCAATTCCAGTCATTAGATACACAGCTGGAATAGTGGACTGGACTCAAGCAGAACTAAAAGCAATGGATAGGAAGACCAGAAAAATAATGATAATGAATCATGCCCTTCATCCACGAAGTGACATTGACAGACTTTATCTACCAAGGCAAACAGTGGGCGTGGAATGCTCCAAGTACATCAGATGGTTGAAGAATAAAAAATGGCTTTGGAAGAATATCTGAAGGACAATGATGAAGATGCACTGAAATTAGTATGTCAGGAAGGCTTATTGACTACTGGAGAGACCAAACTGGCCTACAAGAAAGACCAAATGAAGAACAGAATAGAGGCATGGGAAGACAAATCACTACATGGCCAGTACATTAAAAAAATAGCTGGGAAAGCAGATAATAACAAGACCTGGCAATGGCTAAGAGCAGGAAAATTGAAGAAAGAGACTGAGGGACTAATTCTGGCTGCACAAGACTAAGCCTTAAGGACAAATGCATATAAAGTCAAAATTGAGAAGATAGCAACAGACAGTAAGTGCCGCCTATGCAAAGAAGCTGAAGAAACAGTGGACCACCTGGTAAGCTGCTGCAAGAAGATCGCACAGACTGACTACAAGCAGTGGCATGACAAAGTAGCAATGGTGCATTGGAAGATCTGCAAGAAATATCATTTGCCTATAAGCAAAAACTAGTGGAATCATAAAATAGAGAAAGTCATAGAAAATGATAAAATTAAACTGCTCTGGGACTTCAGAATTCGAACAGACAAACATCTGCAACATAACACCCCGGACTTAACAATTGTCAATAAGAAAGACAAAAAAGTCTAGATAGTGGACGTGGCAGTGCCTGGAGACAGCAGAATAGACAAGAAAGAACTGGAGAAGATAACAAAATATAAAGACCTACAAATACAAATAGAAAGACTGTGGCAAAAGCAAGTAAGGGTAGTACCAATAGTAATAGGCTCCTTGGGTGCAATCCCAAAACAACTGGAGCACCACTTGAACACCATTGGCATTGACAAATTTGCTATTAGTCAATTGCAAAAGGCGGCCTTACTAGGAACTGCTTCCATCTGCAATGATATCTGTAATACCATCAAACATCCACATCTGCCTATCCCAGGTTCTTGAGAAGGACTCAATAGGTAGACAAAAGGCCAAACTCAGTCTGAACATCTGGCTGACTGTGCGATGATCCATCATCATCATCATCATCATCATCATCATCATCATCATCATCATCATCATCATCATCATCATCATCATCATCAAGTTGGAAGGGACCTTGGAGATCATCTAGTCTGCCCCCCTGCTCAGGCAAGAAACCCTATACCATTTCGGACAAATGGCTGTCCAGTCTCTTCTTAAAAACTTCCAGTATTGGAGCATTCACAGCTTCTGGAGGCAGGTTGTTCCACTGATTAATTATTCTAACTGTCAGGAAGTTTCTCCTTAGTTCTAGGTTGCTTCTCTCCTTGATTAGTTTCCACCCGTTGCTTCTTGTCCTGCCTTCAGGTGCTTTGGAAAATAGCTTGACTCCCTCTTCTTTGTGGCAGCCACTGAGATATTGGAACACTGCTATCTTGTCCCCCCTCGTCCTTCTCTTCGTTAAACTAGACATACCCAATTCCAGCAGCCGTTCCTTATATGTTTTAGCCTCCAGACCTCTAATCATCTTTGTTGCTCTTCTCTGTACTCTTTCTAGAGTCTCAACATCTTTTTTACATCATGGTGACCAAAACTGGATGCAGTATTCCAAGTGTGGCCTTACCAAGGCATTGTAAAGTGGTATTAACACTTTACGTGATCTTAATTCTATCCCTCTGTAAATGCAGCCTAGCACTGTATTGGCTTTTTTGGCAGCTGGAGCACACTGCTGACTCACACTTAAGTGATTGTCCACTAGGACTCCAAGATTCCTCTCACAGTTGCTACTATTGAACAAGGTACCACCTATACTATATCTGTGCATTTGGTTTTTCTTGCCTAAATGTAGAATCTTACTTTTTTCACCATTGATTTTTATTTTGTTAGATAGCGCCCAATGTTCAAGTCTGTCAAGATCCTTCTGTATCTTAAGCCTGTCTTCTGAAGTGTTGGCTATTCCTGCCAGCTTGGTGTCGACTGCAAATTTGATGAGTTCCCCATCTATCCCCTCATCCAAATCATTGATGAAGATGTTGAAGAGCACTGGGCCCAGGACTGGGCCCAGAACAGAGCCCTGGGGAACCCCACTACAGACTTCCCTCCGGGTAGATGCAGTTCCATTGAGAACCACACACTGAGTATGGCCGGTCAGCCAGCCATCTGGTAGATGCTGTGTAACCCACATTTTTCTATCTTATCAAGTAGTAGGTTATGGTCTACTTTATCAAATGCCTTACTGAAGTCCAGGTAAATTATATCCACAGCATTCTTCTGGTCCACTAATTTTGTCACCTGATCAAAGAATGCAATACAATTTGTCTGGCATGATCTGTTTTTGACAAACCCATGTTGGCTTTTGGTAATGACTTTGTTTGCCTCTAGGTGTTCGCTGATTCGTTGCTTGATTATCTTTTCCAAGATCTTCCCAGGTATTGAGGTCAGACTGATAGGTCTGTAGTTTCCTGAATCCATTTTGTTTCCTTTTTTGAAGATGGGAACCACATGAACTCTTTTCCAGTCCTCTGATAGTTCCCCAGTGCTCCAGGATCTTTGAAAGGTATAGTTCAATGGTTCTGAGATCACATCTGCCAGTTCCTTCAAAACCTTGGGATGTAGTCCATCTGGTCCTGGTGATTTGAACTCATTTAGGGTGGACAGGTGCTCACTTACCATTTTCTTGCCTATCCTAACTTATGTTTCTAATCTGCTCTTTATGGTACTGTTTTTGATAGGTTGAACTGTTCTTTCCCTTTGTGTAAATATGGATGCAAAAAAATGAGATTATTACTAGTAGATGTATTGAAATAAGTACATATGTTATGTTTATGGATGATTTTGAAATATGTATTTATGTTCTGATTATGTTTATTGTTTATTTTAATATTATGATCTGATTTGAGTATTTTTCTTTTGTTAAAAATTAAAAAACCAATAAATTTTTTTTTAAAAAAATGAGTTGAGTAGTTCCTCTTTCTCCCTGTTGCTTATCACCTTCTTGCCACTTTTCCCACTAATGGACCAATCACTTCCTTAACTTTTCTCTTGTTTTTTACATGTTGAAAGAAGCTTTTTTTGTTGTTATTTTTGACTTTTGTTGCAAGCCTTAATTCATCTTGAGCCTTTGTTTTCCTCAATTCATATTTGCAGGCTCGGGGTATTTGCTAATATTCTGCTTTAGTTATGTGCCCCTCTTACCACTTTTTATACTTGTCCTTTTTATCTTTCAATTTATCAGAGAGTTCTTTATGCAGCCATGCTGTTTTCTTTTGAGAGCTGTTATTTTTCTTCTTCGTTGGTATTGTGCTAGAATGGGTTTTTATAATCTCACTTTTCAAAATTTCCCAAGCTTATTGATTTGTTTTCCTCTTGAGGATTCTCATCCATGGAATCCTTCCCAAGCTCTCTCTAAGTTTGTTGAAATTAGATCTCTTAAAGTCCAAGAATCTATTTTGACTGTGTTCTATTGCTTGTGCTTCCATAATGTTGAATTCCAATATTGCATGATCACTCCCCCCCCCCAAAGTTCCTGTGGTTTCAACACCTTCTATCATTTCATCTCTGTTAGTGAGAATTAAGTCCAATATGGCTGATCCCCTAGTTCCCTTCTCTACTTTTTGGGAGACAAAGTTGTCTGCTAGGTTTGTCAGGAATCTGTTTGATCTTCCATTGGTGCAGATCTCCCAGTTGATGTCAAAGTTAAAGTCCCCCATTACTATTGTGATGTGCTTCCTACATATCTTAGTTAACTGACAAGCAAAAAGTTCATCTATTACCTCTATTTGGTTGGGTAGCCTATAGTATACACCAATGGCAATGTATAACAAAGCCTTTGAGTACAAAGGTTATACAGTTAAAACATCTGAGATTGGTGATCTAGAGGGACAGGGAGTCCAATGTGAATAAGCTCACGTTATGTATAAAACCCACGTTAACCGGATAGCATTTAGTACTCCCTAGAGCTGTTCCTTTTGATACGTTGGCACAGAGATTAGCATGCTGCAGAGCCTCTTCATCATGTTTTTATCTCCCTTATTCAGTTCCTCTAGTCAGCTTGATAGTAGGAGGCATCATGCTTCATTCAAGTGTGCTCATCTGTTGCTTATGCTGCTAAAGTTTAATGACATAGTAAAAAATGAAGTTGAGTAGAAGGGGAGAGCTGACTCCTGAGAGGGCTGAGTAAGGGCCAAGTGAGAAGGAAAATTAGATGGTGTCACTTTCCAGTTTAAAGGGTCTTTTCTAAGATTTATGCACTTTTACTGGATTTATGCAGATAAAACTTTAGTGTCTGATGTGAGACCAACACTAAGGCATTTCTGGAGTCAAAACTAAGCCTTGATACATTACATTGGAAAATGGTGGCCTTAATAGCCTTGGTGACTGAGTTGTGTGAAACAAAAGTGTTTATCTTTAAAATTCTGAGCAATGACATACTACAGAGCTTGAAAATCCAGAAAGACCTGCAGAATGCAGTGCCCTGTTTAGAGGACTTATTTCTCAATTTCAGAAAGTTCAGTATAATATAGTTCACAGCAGTCTTAATGGATAATTTTATGTGGAATATCGGGCCTGCTAGTGCAATATAAGCTTAAATATGAGGCTGTTTATTGTGCGAGACTTCATTTTCATACTGGACAAAATCTCAGTCCTATGTTGAGCTTTTTGAGAGCTGCTGTATAGGTACAGCGAGGGGGAGCTACAGTATAAGAGCATATTCTACAAGTGACATCTCTGGAATAAAATGCAAAAAAAATATGAATAATTTTTGCCTATTTCTACAAATTCTTCAGAAGTAGAAATATTCAGTAAAACTTGGATGATGGCTAAGAAAATCTTATAAACAGACTTTTTTTTCCCCTTCTATTCAACTGTATCCAGTTTTCGGAGACTGCCTGCAATTTTCTTGGCAAGGTTTTTCAGAGGTTTGCCATTTTCTCCTTTCTATGATGGAAGAAAGTAACTGGCCCAAGGTTGCCCACCTGGCTTTGTATCTGAGGTGGGACTAGAATTCCCAATCTCCTGATTTCCAGCTTGGTGCCGAAACCACTACACCAAATTGGCTCTCATAAAAGGAATAGGATTTAATACATTTCTGTTTCCAGTTATTTTTATCTTTACCCCTGGATTGCAGTATAATGAAGCTTTTTGATCTAGTGGCTGTAGCAAACTTTTTTGTTTTCAGGTTATCTGAAATAAAGAATAAGTCTAAATATTATATATATATTATTATAGTATATATATTTATTGATTTTCTATCTTTTAGAGGGATGGTTGGTGTTACTATATTGTGAGTTAATTAAGTCTCATCCAGAAATCCCAGTAGCTGTAGTTTTTTTTCCTGAGTCAGTTTCCTTTTTTTGCCTTGCATTTTTCTTTTGTTTAATTCTTCTCTTCTTATTTTTTATTTTTATTCAATGTAACTTTTGTTTTATGACTTGTATATTTTTCCTTTAGTTCCTCAAAAAATTTGGCTCAGTTAACTGATTGCCCCCCTCCTTTAATCTATGAAAATGTTGATTGGTTGATATGGTGTTTTGCTTATTTATGATGATTTTGGCCATATGATGGGATATGAAAGGCCTTAAATGACCTTCTAAGAGGAGACAGATTGAACTGGGCAATGAAAATTTGAGGTTGTTTATTTTACAAGAAACCTATATTCCTCCCCATGAATAATAATTCTTGTTTAGAAGATAAGCTGGTCATATATTCATGGACATTCAAACTCTGTTATGGATGTGATAACTCCGAATAATAAGCATTCAAACTTTATAGTGGAACAAAAAATAAGTGAGTCAGATACATTTAAAAATACTGATAAGTAAATGTTTTAATAATTGTAATGCATTTATCAATGAATATGTTCTTGATTAAAGTTCATTCAGATGTTTTACATAGTTATATTAAGTATCTTTTTATTTAGCCCCGAATCAGATAATTATAGCTTGAGATTTTAATCACATTAGGCCATAATGCTGTTCCAACTAAATTTATTTCTTGTACATATATATAGTGATATAGATATATATTGAGTTAAATCTTTCCCCGTGAGAATATACCATTTTTATCACCATATAAAACTTATATTGAATTTATTAGTTTTTAGTCTTTTGATCTTTAAGTGAATGGATAATTAAATGTAATATAGACACTACTGCAACAGTTCATCATATTCCAATAATACTCTCAATTAATATACAAAAATTGTCCATTTTTTTTTAAAAATAGTATTTAAATAAATCATTGTTATAGAAAGCAGATTGTGGATTTCTTCCCCTCCTATAAATTGAAATTTAATGGTGGTTTGAGATTATTTTAAAGGTATATATTTGTGGTTGTATTATTGCATATGCTAAGGATTTTCTAACTTTTTTCAGGCTGTGAAACCTGTTGATTTTTTAAAAAAGGGTTGGAGCTTCTGAATATCAGCTGACTAGCCCTGCTATCAAAATGCCCCTGAAGAGCAGCACTGAAGCAGAGACAGATGTATGTATGTGTTCTCTTTTCCCATTTTGTTTCTTTCCTCCCTGCCTCCTTAGTTGAGGGATGGGGAATGATAGCCCCTTTACGACCTGTGGACCAACTTTCAGAATTCCTGGCTAGCTCAGGAATTCTGGGAGTTGATGTCCACAGGTCGTAAAGGGGCCATCATTCCCCACCTCTGCCTTAGTTCCTTGCAGAAAGCTGAGGATGAAGAGCGAATAAACCATCCACAAAGGACTGAGGGAAAAATATCTCTCTGCAAGGGACTATAGTGGTATTTTTTGAAGGGGGGAGTTCCCTCGTATCACAGAACCTGTTCAAGCCATTTTGGAATGCTAGAGTTGCATAGACTCCAACTTGAAAAAAATCAGCATATGCTGGGTTTAGAAATAGAAAACTAAGAAGACAATTGGAAAATAAGATGAAGGAGTTTTTGAATACACATGCATAATTCCTGTGCTGAAATTATAGAAAGCTTTTATGTCTGCTAAACAGGATCTTAATTCCCTCCATGCCCTGAATACAGTATATTAATTGAGTCACCTAAAACAAAGATAGTGTGGTTGGGACTGGGGAGGGAGAATGGCCTGGCGTATAATAGGCTTCTCATTTGAAATAGCTACAACAAAGTAATATTATTTCTCCTATGAAAGATCCTTGGGGTAAAATACGCAATGACTCTGTTCTAATAAGCCAGAAATATTTTGAATTATTTTCATACCTGACTTTATAATTCTGAGTCAAGGTTACTGAAGAAGAAATTAATATTTTTTATACAATAAAGCTTTTAAAAAGATTACACATGACCCAGTTCATCATTTAACGTCACCTTTATCTCTTTGGGAAATAATAGACATTATGAAATCTATGAAAACAGAAAATGCTCGTGATCCTGATGGCTATTGTGTTCAGGGACGTAAGAGATGTATTGATGTTTTACACTGCAATATTGTTGTAGCTTCATAATTATGCTTTTCTGAATAAAGTTTTTCTCAACTTATTTTAATACAGCTTATAGAACAGTGATTCTGAAGGCTGGTAAAGATCCTGCTATGCTCTTTGCTGAATGTTCATGTCAAGATCTGGACAATGATCCTGGTATTTGGATTATCCAACCTATGCAGTCCTGCACATTGCAGAAGGTAGTGGATAATTTTTGTGGTCTTTTTAAATTCAACAATTCTATGAATCTATTAATTTAGATTGTTTCAAACTGTGGAATGGCACTATGCTCAGTTAAAACACCTTTTGATTTTATAATTTGATCCAGATATATTAGCAGCATTTAAGATGCCTGACCAGAAATGAAATTTGTTTTGGACAATTTTAATTGTGCAATTTTTTCTATAAACAGTATTGCTAAGAAAGATATTAGTTATTTGCAGGAACTTTGGAACAGAGTTCGAATACCCTATATTAACAAATCAATGGCTTATGAGCCTTAAAAACCACATATGTTTTTAAAAGATTAATGAATCCTAGTGAAATGATGGGCATTTATGAATATGAAACCCAATGGAATAACTATAGGGCATAGGATATGGGTTTGCCCCATAATAATTGGATTTTTTCTTTATTAGGAAGAGCAACATGGTTAAAATATGTGAAGGTGGTTCTAAATTATATACTCAATATTTGTTATTATCCCTGTTTGAAGAGTTATAGGTTTATTAGGAATATGGTGTAGCAAAAAAACATGTGCTATCCCAGATTTATAATCTTGGATTGATATGTTTTCTCTCCATGTTTATAAATGGTTGTATGCCTATATAAAGGAAAGATTAGCCAACATTATTCTATGCGTTCAACAGTTTTGCTGTTTGCTGTTTCCTTTACCTAAGTATATTCTTCTCCCTTTTCTTTATGTATGTTTTTTTTGTTATTTTTAAATGTTTTCCTGTATGCTAAAGAGTTTTTTAAAATGCTTTTCAACTTTTTTTCCCAATCAGACATCAGTAATTAAGAACATAGCATCTTTTGGGCATAACATAATTTCTACTACCCACTCCTTCTAAAGCATTTTGAAATCACTATGTCGTTGTTTTCAGTCTGTGTGTGGAATGCTGAGAAAAGGCGTGAAACACGATCAGCCAATCAGTTCTCTTTCAGGCCAATCAATGGGAAAGTGCAAAAATTGTAATTCAGGAAGTGCTTAGTTTCCTGGACTACAACAGCTCCTGGAGCAACAAATTTCCCTTGTTCTTTGTTCACACAAAAAAGAGGCAAATAAATTACTGTCTATAATTACAGATAAGCTGAGAATTTTAGGTCCCAAAATAGACCCAAAAGATTGGATTTTGCTTATCTGTAGATGAGTTTATCCAGAAGAATATACAGCAATACTTTTTAAATATACCCACAAATACTCAAGAATAAGCCATTATTCACAAGGATAAATGGTAATACTTTTTAAATGTACCCATATATACTCAAGAATAAACCATTCTGCAGGTAAAATGCCCCTTGAATTTTTAGCCCAAATACCATGAACAATATTACACCCATAGATAAGCTCATTTTAAAAATTAAAACACACAAAAATGTAGAGAGCATATCTATGAGTCACATATTTCATAATATTTGGGTTAAAACTTTGAGGGTTGATTATCTGGAGATGGGCTTATCTGTGAATATATTCGGTACTACCTTCCCTTCTTTAGAGTTGTATGTTGTATGCATTTGATGCATTTATCTTATTGTTTTGCCAAATTTTTTGAGCTGTTGATACAAAGGAAATGATGCCGCATGAAACCCAGCGACCGGTTAGGGCCCACAGGGTCGGCCTTCTCCAGGTCCCGTCAGCCAGACAGTATTGCCTGGCGGGGCCTAGGGGAAGAGCCTTCTCTGTTGCGGCCCCGGCCCTCTGGAATCAACTCCCCCCAGAGGTCCGTATTGCCCCCACCCTCTCCGCCTTTCGCAAATTGTTAAAGACACATCTTTGCCGACAGGCCTGGGGCAGTTAACATCTTGCCCCAGCCAGTGTATGTTTGTTGTAAGTTTGTGTTTGGATGATTGGTTTTTAATCTAGGGGTTTTGTAAATGTATTTAATGTCAGATTTCTATATGTTATTATCTATGTTGTAAGCCGCCCTGAGTTTTTGGAATAGGGCGGCATAGAAATCGAAATAAATAAATAAATAAATAAATAAATAAATAAATAAATAAATAATTGCCTGGTTGTCAAGCCATCTATTTCCCTGCATATAAATTCCCATTGAAAGTTGTGTTAATGACAATACACTGAAAATGTTGCAGCCAGGTACATTCACCAAAATCTGCAAATTGCAGCATAAAGTCTTTACGTGTCTACATAGTGGGGGAAAGTAATGGCTGGATAACAGAGGAAGGATTTATGTGTACACTGTTTACATAAGCTGAGATCAAGCCCAGTAGGTTTTCCAAGGATTGTGACTAGAAAATGACTAAAAGGAGGATGGGTTCATTGATAAGATAATTGTCAATAACAGTCACAACCATATATTGCTCTTTCACCAAATAAGCCTAAGGCACAACATCAGATATGTATATATACATGCACACCTACCTGCATTCACATACAAAAGACAAAAGGGTTCATGTCAGGTGCAAGGAACCAAGAATAACACATGGAGTTACTTTAGAGTAGTTTCTTTATTGTTGCTCCCCTATAGAGAGGATGTCAAACCTGCCCCAATGTAGACATTTAGGAAAGAAAGACTCTCGGCTCCAGTTGGTTGAAGTAATAGGTTCTTTTACTAAAGTTAAGTGGTTGCAGAGAAAATAAAGCTAGATCTGAATATTCCTTCACAAAGGTTACACTTTTCCTCCTTTCCCTGGCCCTCCATCAATGTGCAATAGAATGCCTTTTTGATGTTATGGGAATTGCTTGGCACCTCTCACTGCAGTTTCACATTCAGTTCCCAGTTCAGGTGTCCCTGGAGGCTGGTTTATTCCGGTTTGGCACCTCTGGTTCTTGTCAATGTGTCTCACCTCCTGCCATTTGTCTTCTCATTCCGAGGCCCACATGTTACTACTCTAAATTCCTCCCCCCTCCCTTGTAATTTATTGCAGGAAACCAGCAAAGTGAAGAAGCTGAAGATGGAAGATCTGATTCAGGAATTTCATTAGACTAAGCCACAAATCTGCATAACTATTAGATATATCTTGTGAAAGGTTAGGATGAGTTCATCCTGGCTCTCTTCCTGCATACAAAAGATTCCACACTGAGCTGCCTTTTTGCTCCTTGGGAAAGACCCCCCTCCTCCCTCCTGCAACTCTGTCCTATATTACACCACAGTTCCGCCTCCCTACCGGTAGCAGAAGGTGATAGTGATAGTGAGGTGAAGCAAAAGTACCTGTGAACAGTAAAAGGATGTTACAGTATAGTCTGTAAGAAATAATTTTGGGAGACAGGAGGAAGAACCACAGACTGAACAAGCTGCATGTAAAAGGGATAGAAAGAAAAGGGGTGGGGGAAGGTTCTCAAAAGGGCCCCTCCTTAGTTTTCCAGAGAGTAAAAGAAAAGTAGGGAGAAATACTGTCAAATTGCAAGGTTCATTTCCTTGCAATAAAGATAGTGTCAGTACTCATAATCTGTGCTTCTTGTCTGGAGCTTCCTCGAAGATCTAAAAAATCTGCTCCAAACCTTGCATAGCTCTTGTCCTGCAATCTGCAGCATAAATCTGAGTGGAGTTTCAATGAGCCAGAAGAAGATTAACCTGGTGCCCCAAGGAGGAGGAAGAGGAGGATGGTGGGTTGTTCTAAGGACTCAGCCCAAAAATGAGAAGGGCCCAAAATTCTGTATGATAGCAGCTCAAGACATGAATCTTTTTCTGGGGTGAGGTTGGGGATGGATTCTTTATTCTTAAAAGAAGGAAGCATTGTTATATAGAAAATCCATTTGGCTTTTACTACAGTCCATTTCCCATCAGTCTTGAATTGTTTTTTTTCATCTCCTAAGTTATAACTAGCAAAACTCCTTTGCATGTAGAGAGAAGCCAGGCCAGAAAATGATTTATTCTTGCATTTCTACATTCAGCTTTGGATATTTTTTTCCCCAGATCTGTTGAAAGTAGCAATGTGTGTATGTGTGTGCATTGTATTTTATTGTGTGTTTAGTGTGAAGTGTGTTATTTGGAAAATAGGGGTGAATGAAAGAGGGCAGGATGGCCATGGATTTCCTAAGAGCACCATTACTTCCCTTGAGCAGATAAACCCCTGGAATTTTCTCATGCTGGTTTTTAAAGAAGCAATTAATTAATCTTTTCCTTCAGAAACTCTATGGATATTCTTCAAGCTGAGTTTATTATTTGATTAATCTGTCAAAACATTTCAGGAGAGGAAGTGAGCAGCCCAAATGTTTTCCAAAGGTTGCAGGCTGTTATATAACATACATATCTATTGCAGTTGCTTTTCTATTGCTCGTCAATAAACAAAATCCTACAATGGTTTCCATTAAAAAGGACATACAAAAAGTTCCTATTTGGATTGTTTGAGAAACAGCACATTTGCATATTTTATCTCACACTATGGTCCAGGCTTCATTGCTATCTGGGATGTCTTGTTACCTAAGAGCCTTTGAAGGGGAAGGTACGAATTCCATTTTGTTCATATGATTTTCAGTGATCTACAATTTTTCCTGTCAAAGAGGGGGTCTTTCCATTTTTCAGTGGTCAATATCAATGAAAAGCAAGAAGGGACTGGGATTGGTGAACTGTGCTGCATAGATTAACAATTGCTATATATGGTACTTGAGTCAGGAGTCAATAGCTCAGCTGATACATCTGCCCAAATTCTATTAAAATCAACATTATCAATAATTCCAGGAAGAACTCAAGTAGAATCATTCTTTGTAATGAAATTCCTATAGCTTCATATATAATTTGCTAAGCAATGATCATAAAGTGTAATTCATTTTCTTTTTCATTTCTTGTTCTTTGTCCTGTATTAAATTACTTTGTTTCCTTCAAATTGGTTGGCTTTTAAAATAGATTTTGCCAAAACCATGTAAAAAAAAATAGAATATGTGATAGGACCCAAACTCCAGCTTTTGACACTCCCAGTAAGTAAATTGTGATGGGACTGAGAGGGATGCTTATATGAGGAATAAGTTATATAAAGATTATTTTTAAAAAAGGCAAAGAGAAAAGTAAAGGCAATCAAATAGTCAGCTATCCTGAAAATAATCATATAAAGGGCAGGAAAATGACACCAAATAATATTCTTCCAAAGCAAAGAATAAATCTCAGTTTTACATAAATTGGCAATTACCAGAAGTCTAGACAGAAAAGAACTTTGAATTGTAAAAAACTCAAATGTGAGGAGATAAGCTGGTATTATTACTGTGGCTGATTTTTATATAACTCCAAAAGCACAAGAAATAAACATTGAAAAATTGCAGGTGGGAATTGCCAGGAGAGTGAAAATTTCTTCTTCTTTTTTTTTTTTGAAGAAATTTTATTGTTTTTTTAATTCTTATAACAAAGTATTCAGGACACACCGTGGTGCTAGGGTAATCAAACATCCTAGAACAAAACATATATACATAATACAATCAATACATCAAGTATTCCCTCTCTTTTTCCCTCAAATAGCATAGTGTATGTAAAATATCCAATTCTAGCTTAAATTTATTCAACCTGAACCTGTTTTAAAGCTTTATAAATTTACAATACCGTAATCAAATTAACTTTAAATAAAGACATTTTCAATTCAGATATCCCTTTCAAGTATGTTCTACTTTCTTAATTTTATCAGAATCTTATTTATTTCTTCTTCCACTAATCTCCTCTATTTAAAATAAAATATTAATCTGTCCTATACCTATCTAATCCATCAATTAATCAATCTCTTTAAGCTGATGAGATAAAATCAGACCTTAAATCATTTCAATCCATTATATAGAATTCAAATTTCATCCACATTATCATAACTAATAACATCCATGTCATCAAAGAATCACCTCATCTTATTAAGTTTCAATTAATTAATAATTCAATTCAAATCTAAAACATCTCTTCAATTTGCTTCATTCCATTACATAATAATTTACATACAAATAAACCTAACATTCTAAAAACTACATTCTTAATATTCTAGATTACCTTTAATCCATTATATAAAAATATCTCATTTTTAAACAAAAATATTAATCTATCCTAAACATATCTATCTATCTATCTATCTATCTATCTATCTATCTATCTATCTATCTATCTATCTATCTATCTATCTATCTATCTATTCTATACATGTCTAATCCATCAATTAATCAATCTCTTTAAGATGACCGAGTGTATCAGACCTTAAATCATTTCAATCCATGGAGCAAAATTCAAATTTCATCCAGTTAGTTATCATAGCTAATAACATCCATGTTATAGAACAAACAAGTCATCTTATTTAATTAACATTCAATTAATTATTAATTCAATCAAAGTCTAAAACATCTCTTTACTTCAAACTCATAATCTTAATCCTTACATCAGTCCATAATTCTAGGTTGCCTTTAATCCAGTGCATGAAATTTTAAATTTCATTTTTCAATCTTATTCTAGCTTTCCTCTTATGCCAAGAAGGTTTCCATAGCAGGGCTTCCCTTCCAGGTGACGAATCTCTTTTTGTTGCTTGTAATGTCATTTGATTCGATGAAAACCATCTTGGTCTCTGCATTGGCCCTCTGTTTCTCTTGTCCATAAAGCCTTGTTGCTTCAGAAGTTCAAAACTCAGTCTTTACTTTTCCTGGTCCTCAAAGCCATAAGTGCACTGCTTATAGGGCAAGATAAAATTCTCTTTCTTCTCCAGCATGATGACTGAACAATCCACCAATGGGTTATTTCAGTCCTCCTGCCCAATCAGACCAATTTGTCAAGTTGTCACGCCTCCTCATTATCTGGGACTTCCAGTTTCATTTTGGTCTCTCGCCCATGAGGACATGATATCTTGACTCTCTCTTTCGTTTGGAGCAGGTCAGGCTAGATTTATAATTCATTTGTGGATTCTCAGAATTTGGGAAACTAATAGAAAATTATTTTTCCTTTCTGGGGGATTTGATTTAATTTTTCCCTCCCTGCTGGGATAGAGTAGGACTCCTCCCCAGGACTGGGTGAGGGGGTGGTTCTTTCCCTTCCCTTAGCATTTTGCCAAACTATTACAGGGACCTGTAATAGAAGTAAAGAGAGTTTCCCTTCAGGGAGGTTTTAGGGGGTTTTCCTTTCTTGTTTTTTCCTTGCTTGTCTCCCTTGCTTGCTCGCGTTTAAGATTGTCATCTGTAAGCCGCCATTTTGGAAGCCTCGTGGCTTCTTCTGTGACCGGGCTTGGTCAGGGATTTTGCTAGCGGCCGCCATTTTGAATTCGCGGAGCAGCCTTGTTTTTTTTAATTAAAATTTTTTTATTTCAAAACAGTAATTTGAAGGGACTCACTGAAGCAAGTAATGGGGAGGGAAAACCTTTTCCAGGTTTTTCTTGGCTGGCTTGTGGCTGCCGCTGAAGCGGAGGCAGCCTCGCGGCGTGACAATGAGCCATTTTTTTGCGCCTAACAGGTGTTAGGCTGGTTTCACAGCTCAGCTTCTTTCTTTGCTGCAAAGCCTCGGATTTTGACTATTTGCCTTGGAATTTGTTTTGCAAGCACCTTGTACTATTAGGAGGCTTCCCTTATCTCCCTCCACCACCCTCCCCCCTTCTTCCCTCATCATACTTGGAACGTCTGCCATTTTGGGGACATTTTTTCCTGAGGGAAACGCCCATATCACATCCAGGCTAGAACTCCATTTTGTCCAGTCATTTAGTAGAGTTAACAAAACTTATTAAATTTCACACATTAACATTTTGTTATTAATTTGTCTTAAGCCTTGGTGTTTCAGAAATTGTTCTTCCCCATTGAGGACATCAGTTACCTTCTAGAAGGTGGAATCAGCAACAGCAACGGTCCTTCAGGCCTGGTCGCCTATTGCCTGTCTGCCCCTCTGCATCTAGTGGCTGTTTCAAGATCCTGACCATCGCCACTATTGTAGGACACGTGTGATTTCACCCCATCATTGCGGAGTGATGAGCGCTTCTGCACCCAGTGTGAGTTCAGGTTAGCCAGTGGGCCTACTCACGCCAATCCACGTGAAGTCAGTATCCTCTTTAAGGGGGTCCCCTGACGTCCCCTGCAGACCGAGTCAATCCCAAAGGGTTCTTTGGGTTGCATCTCTGATCTTTTGCTATTATATTATACATGGACCAGTTAGTGCTCTGCATCTGTTTCTGTTGCATTTTAGGAGCATATAGTGTGAAATATGTGTGATAAGTCTACATGCATGGTGAGTTACCCAGATTCACCCTATTCATTACTTATAAGTATGTTTCTTTAGCACCTAATTCTGTTCTGCATTTCTGAAAGACACAAACATAAAGAAATGTTTAAGTAGCTTCTCACTATCATCAAACACACACATACTAATGTACCAATGTTTCTACTCATGCATTGAAGCTTTGCACACATGAAAATTACTCCTTTTAGGCCTTGGGTCTGTTTCTGTTGGGCCATTCTAGTCTTATCCAGTAGGACAAGACCTGGGCAGTGTGGTGCTTTCTTAGACTATCTCCAATCAGATCAAGCAAACCTGAACGATTACAAAGGATTGTGGGATTATGGTAATCCAAAATTTTTGGGAAACATTTGAATTTTAAATGTAAAACATTTTTAAGTATATTTCATCTCAGGATAGGTGGATATATATCTTTTATTCTGAAACTTGAATCTGCATTTTCATTATAGTGGTGATGCTGGGATCAGATGAATTCAAAATGTGGCCAAGTGGTGAAATCTACAATTTGTAGAGATGGTCCTATGGAAATCTTAAATTTCTAACTTCTGCTTGCTCCAAATTCCTCAGCTTTCTTTTGTCCAACCATGCCCTTCAAATGTATTTTGGTTTCCACATCCTCCAGGGAGTAAGAAAAGGTTGCAATCTGAGGATCTATATATAGCCTTTGTTAATTAAAATTGAAGGGAATTGCCAGTAGCAACTTTGAATACCTGAAAAAGTATATTTGACTATGATGTCCTCATGCTATTAATACTTCGCGTGATCTTGATCCTATCCCTGTTAATGCAGCCTAGCACTGTGTTGGCTTTTTTGGCAGCTGCAGCACACTGCTGGCTCATATTTAAATGATTGTCCACTAGGACTCCGAGATCCCTCTCACAGTTACTATTATTGAGCAAGGTACCCCCTATACTATACCTATACATTTGGTTTTTCTTGCCTAAATGTAGAACCTTACTTTTTTCACCATTGAACACCCAGTGTTCAAGTCTGTCCAGATCCTTCTGTATCTTAAGCCTATCTTCTGGAGTGTTGGCTATTCCTGCCAGCTTGGTGCTGTCTGCAAATTTGATGAGTTCCACATCTATCCCCTCGTCCAAATCATTAATGAAGATGTTGAAGAGCACTGGGCCCAGAACAGAGCCCTGGGGCACCCCACTACACACTTCCCTCCATGTAGATGTGGATCCATTGAGGACCACACGCTGAGTATGGGTGGTGGGCCAGCTACAGATCCATCTGGTGGTGATACTGTCTAACCCACATTTTTCTATCTTATCAAGTAGTAGGTTGTGATCTACTTTGTCAAATGCCTTACTGAAGTCCAGGTAAATTATATCCACAGCATTCCTCTGGTCCACTAATTTTGTCACTTGGTCAAAGAATGCAATAAGGTTTGTCTGGCATGATCTGTTTTTGACAAACCCATGTTGGCTTTTAGTAATGACTTGGTTTGCCTGTAGGTGTTTGCTGATTTGTTATTTGATTATCTTTTCCAGAATCTTCCCAGGTATTGAGGTCAGGCTGATAGGTCTGTAATTTCCTGGATCAATTTTTTTCCCTTTTTTGAAGATGGGAACTACATCAGCTCTTTTCCAGTCCTCTGGTAGTTCCCCAGTACTCCAGGATCTTTGAAAAATGTAGTTCAGTGCTTCTAAGATCACATCTGCCAGTTCCTTGAGAACCTTGGGATGTAATCCATCTGGTCCTGGTGATTTGAATTTGTCTAGGCTGGATAGGTTCTCACTTACTATTTTCTTGCCTATCTTAACTTGTGTTTCTATTCTGTTTTTTATGGCACTATTTTTAATAGGTTGGTCTGTTTTTTCCCTTTGTGTAAAGACAGATGCGAAAAACAAGTTAAATAGTTCTGCTTTCTCCCTATTGCTTGTCACCTTCTTGCCACTTTCACCCACTAATGGATCAATCGTTTCCTTCACTTTTTTCTTGTTTTTTACATGTTGAAAGAAGCTTTTTTATTATTTACATGATTTGTCTCTATAAAAAATGAGAATTCTCATGCATATATCAGAGAGAACATTCAGCAGCAGAACAAATTTATATGAATGATTTGTGTGCAAAATGTCATGTAAGGCAAAATGTGTCATTTCAAAAGTAAAGCTATCAAAAAAATAATAATTTACTGCATATATGTATACCCAAATAAACTCTTCCTATATGGCACAACAGTAACTATTTTTTTTATTTATAGAACATCTTACTCTGATTGCGAATGGCTTCATTCCAGACCTAAAATTCAGCAACCTGAATAAATGTATCATTTTGTGAAGAATTCAAATGAGGAGTTGTAGTTGCTAAAGAGAGATCATAGGCTGTTGAGGAGAAAAAATATCTATACCATGTAAATACTGATGTTGCAAAACCACCACCACCACCACACCACCACCACCACCACCATCATCCCTAACAGCACTAACAGTCAGAAATTTCCTGACAGTGAGAAAAATTAATCAGTGGAACAGCCTGCCTCTAGTTGTGAATGCTCCAACACTGGAAGTTTTTAAGAAGATATTGGATAACCATTTGCCTGAAATGGTATAAGATTTCCTGCTTGAGCAGGGAGTTGGACTAGAAGACCTCCAATGCCCCTTCTGTTATTCTGTTATTTCATCATTTCCCATGGATTATTTCAAGAATCGTCAAAATGATTGTGTGCTTCCATTAGTCTAGACTGCTTGTTCTATTGATGTTAGGATGATGATATTAAGGTGAATGCATTTCATGTGGTTGATAAAAAAAAATGCCTTCATTGACAAGTATTTTGATCCAGGATGATCTTGAATGGTTCCACATAAGACTTGATCATATGCTGTGAAATCTGAATTGCTAAATTAATAATCTGAACAAAGACAGTCTGATTTGCATCTGCTAGATAGCAGAACTTCATGCCATGTTGGAGTTACTGTACTAGATCTTATAGATTTTATTTAATAACTTTCCTTCTTCTCAGCATTGAAAACTAATTGGGAATAATGTAATTCATATTCCTCTCCCTATCGATCATTTACTATATTCGCATCATAATCTGCTCAATGCAATATTAGTGAAATACATTGTGTCCCAGTGAAGAGATTGTGTGAAGGTTTATTGAATATTGAATGACACTTGAACTACTTATCTGTGATTATTCTGATTAATTGAATCACTTGGCTATTTTCCTGTCAGTGTCTAAAGCCAGAGATACACCTAATAGTTTAACAAGGCTATTGCCTTATAATATTCTTCTTTCTCCTTCTTTTCTTCATGCTAAGAAAAAAAATAAGGAATTTAATTGCCTTCAAATACTTTTAATTATCTGATAGACTATAAGTGAATGTGGGAAATATCTCTAGATGCATAGGCTTTTCTAAGAGCCAGTTTGGTGTACTGGTTAAAACATCAGGCTAGAAACTGGGAGACCTAAGTCCTGTCTTAGGTACAAAGCCAACTGAGTGACCTTGGGGCACCCACTTTCTCACAGCTCTAGGAAGGGAGCAAACCACTTCTGAAAAACCTTGCTAACAAAACTGCAGGGACTTGTCTAGGTAGGCCCCCTAATCGGACATGATTGAAAATGGAAGGGAAAAAAAAGAACTTTGCTTTTAGAAAAGACTTTGCTCCGAGTCTTCGGAGAGGAGCGGCATACAAATCCGAATAAAATAAAAATAAAAATAAAATTAAATGTCCAGTTTTTAATGTTCTTAACTTGGGAAGCCATCACCAGTATGATGGTGTTGGAGGTCTCAATAGCCCAATCAGTAATTCAGGTTTTCTCCTTGATCCACAAATACTTCAACAGGCAACCACAGTTAGATATTATTAACGTATAATTGTATGTTATTTTATGTTATTAATGGAAGTACCGGTATGTTAAATATCCTAATGAATGACTATCATTAATGAAGCATACAGGGATGGGCCACATAGAAGGATGTCTTCTCTGAAGTCTGGCTTCATATCCTAAGCTACCATATACCATCTTCCCTGCCTTCTTCCAGAGTTTTATAAGAATAGCTTTCTAGGTGACCTTTGTAGTTGAACTTTGCTTTATCAGGGCTCCATATCTTCTATGAATCAGTGACTTCAGTTCTACTGACAGATCACCAGGAGATGAAGAAAAGACAACTGCGAGAAGACCAGTATGTGAGGAAACAAGAAACACAACAAGCACAAGAATTTTATGTGGGTCCTTGATGCCAGATCTAAAAGTGTTTTAAGCAGTGGACATGTGGATTTAATAATTTCACAACCAATGGTGGTTTGACAACCTATCTGTTCCCCTTCTTGCTGGGTTCCCCCAAGACGGTCCTCTGCTGCTTGCTATCATTAATGTGAATTCTCCCCTCTTCTGGGTTCTGCTGTACTTGTGGCCCCTGCCATGCAACTCAAACTTGGTCAGAACATTCTGTAGGTATACTAATAATCAAATATGTCATTTGGCCTATTAGGTTGAGAATGAAATATCTCATTTTGTCTTGTTTGATTGAGAATCAAATAAGTCATCCTGTCACATTGGGCCGGGAAAGGTCCGTAATTCATCCTCAGAGCATTTGATTTGCATTCAAAATTTCTCAGATTCAGTCCTTGCTATCTCCCCTCCAAAACTATGAAGAGGGGCTGCCAGCCAGAGTCACTGGCTTAGGTTATTCAAGTAGTTGGTTCAATGTTAGGCAACTTCCTAACTTCCCTGTTAAGGAACTTCCTTCTTCTGTGGCTATAGATTTTAAAATGCTTACAGCCAATGCAAAAAGCCATTTCAGAATAATTTACCAAACTAGTATGTAATGCCAGTGCTTATCGAATCTTGGATAGGGGAACATGACAGTGGTCAGCTGTCGCTGAGAATGAATGTGAAAAACAACTCTAGTTGGACTGGGAAAGAGTTTCCCCATAGCAACCAGCTCCGAGAATCAACTCCTACAAAGGCACATTTTCCCAAGCTCTTTCCATTTGGGAGCTCTGTGCTTTGACCAATCATCGCTATTGAAACTGTGCAAAGTTATCTGTACTTGTAGGAATGCATTTTGGCTCAGTTCTTTTGACTCCTCTATAGTAAATGCAAGCATCGATTGCTGGATATGCTGCCAAGCCTGCTACCCATGGAAAATTGTTGCAAAATTACATATAATTTTAGATGGGAATCTTAGTTTTAAAGACATTGGATGATTTCCTCATTTTCAAGTGCTAGCTAGCTATCAGCTGTGATGGATGCAGACATGCCTTTTGTGTACCAGAGAGTTTTTTTCATGCAGCATAATGCCTGATGCGTCTGGAGGTGGCAATGAGATGAATCTTTCATGCCCTGTCTAGCAGGCAGCTTTGGGGACCAGACTGACATCTTCTCAAAAGCATTCTAAGAGGGTGCGTGAGAAAGCCAGGAATATTGGAAGCTCTTCTGATGGTCCCAGGTGAGTTGATATGATGTAGGACTTGAAGCTTCCAAGGCAGAGTGATGGCCCTCCCATCTTCCTTTAATGTTTGAAATATTGTTGCTTCTCATTGATTTTATATAAAAATGGCAGCAGGTGGAAAAAGAAATAGAATTTTCAAAGGATCTTGCATAAGAAATACAGCCTTTCAGAGATCTGTGAAAATTTTGAGAGCCTGGTGCATCTTCAGAGCAACACTGCTAAGGGCGATTCAGAGCAGAATCCTCTACATTCTTAGCAATGCAATTGTATACAGGCACCCTTGGTCAAATTGTAGGGTTCAATGAATCCCTAAGAAAGGGATAAGAACAGTTAACCCCCCCATATAATACAAATTATACACAAGCTCTTTTTGCAACTTTGAATGCATGCTTGCTGTTGGGATGCAGTTTCACAAAAGGTAAATAGTGATTATCTCAGGTGCAAAAGTTTGGATTCTCTTTCAGTGTGTACTTTGCAAATCCTCCTTTGGCAGAAGAGGTACTGCTTTATAAAACCTAACAGAAAGGGGTAGATCCCAAATATGAAGCTGCTACATAAACTAGGAGGCAAAGTATGAACCAACAAACAAGATGGGGCAAGCAAGAAGAATGAAATCTCTCCCCCAAAATTTGAGCTTATGTAACCAGGAATCAGAGTCTGTGTCCAAGCCTTTGAAGAGAAATACATCTATCCTGAAAATTATCACCCTTTAATTCATCAAATTATAGGCCAAAGGATCTGGAATTGGGACCATCACAGGATACCTAAGTATGAACCATGCTGATGTCTGGGCTCAAATGTTAAATGGTTACTTGATACATTAATATAAACAGTGAAGAACTACAAATAGTGTTTAAATGTTGGCAACTTGAATTAGGCTTGGGAGATTTAAAAAATGGCTTCTAAAGGTGGTCTGACTGATCCCAAGCCTACCTTAAATTGATGTGGAAATTATATTCATTCTTCAAAGGGACAAAAAAATCAAACAAACTTTCTTTAAGTTCCCAAGACATGAATCAACTGACAAACATGATTCTCTTTTAAACCTGCCTTCTAATCTGGGGAAAGAAGAATCTTTATTTTGTTATATGCATTTTAAGACCTTGCCCTCTCATCTGATTCCCGAGTCCTTGCAAAATGAAGTACACCTTGAATATGAATCTTTTATGTGTGTTTATTCTCAAGCTTCATATAGTTTCCTAGCAGACTGGAAATCTTTTGTCATGCTGCCTAAACATGTTTGCCTGTCATTTTTAATTATCTGAACCAGCTATTATGAGATAATGTAGGCATGAATTAGCTGCTATTTGTGACACTTAAGTCCTATTGACTTCAGCTGAAGAGAGGCAAACGTGTAGTGTGCTTAGCTCTCCTCACTGAAGTCAATGGGGCTTACAAAAACATCCATCTGGCTGGACAGAGCCCTGTGTTTGCTGAGCTGTAGGACAAAATTTAATAATTTGTCTCTTTCTTTGCACAATACACTGAGAACAGTGATGTGAATGAGGTATCTGTAATTTCCTAATGTGTGACATTAATTGTGTGTGTTGATTTCTCCCAGCTATTTTAAAACCAATTCTCATTATCTTCAAATAATTATTTTCTTACTTAGTAAATGATGACATGCAAGCCAAACTATACAATATGTTCATAAAAAGGGTTCTGTTAATATTCCCAAGTGTTAAGGCATAGCTTGTTAGTGGCTTACATGCTGGTTAATAGATTAATACATACATACTATTTTAGAGAGATTTTTTTTTACTCTTTTGCATTGTGTACTCTATGCAAAGAATCTGTTTGCATACTAATTTTCCTGGGATTAATCCAGCATTCATGACATATGCCAAAATATATTTAAGTGAAATTAGCTGTCTTCCCAACTTGTTGGTATAATGAATTCCCATACTGTGGCTGTTCTGCCAAAATTGTCCAATTCTTCAGCATGTTCAGCCAGATTTTATGAGTCTGCAAATGGAGAAATTTCTGCAGTTGAGGTGAAATGATTGCTGGACTATAACATTGGGATTTCTGAATGCTTCCTGTAGCATGTCTTTATTTTCTGGCTAGTTCAAAGGCCAATGAGATTCCAGGAATAAAGCTGGACAGTGACTTTCACAACTTTATTTGTCTATTTACTGAATGCGTAATTCATCTTTGCTCTAGTATCTTGAGTTGGCCTTCAGAATATTTCTCTTTCCATTTTATTCTTCCAACAAGCTTGTGAAATAAATTTAGCCCAAAGTGGACTTCCTGGCTAAGTGGACATTTGAATCTATTTTTTTTTATTTGCAAGTCCTTCACCAAGCCCATGTTGGTTCTGCTGTCCTATAACTTTGTTTTCCTATCTATCCCTCATCTACTTGTTTTCTGTAGCGCTTCCCCTTTCCCTAGATCTCTTCCCGCCCATATAGTTCCATCTTTCTTGTCTTTGTCCTATACCCTGCCCTTATTCTTCTCTCTTCTTCTATCCTAGCTACCTCCTTTCTTCTTCCCAAGTCCTCAGTTCCCTAAGAACCTAAGGAACCATGGTGATGCAGTATTGCAGGCTAACTCTGCCCACAGCCAGAGTTCAATCCTGACTGGCTCAAGGTTGACTTAGCCTTCCATCCTTCCGAGATTGGCAAAAGGAGGACCCAGATGACACTATAAACTGCTTGGAGAGGCTGTAAAGCACTATGAAGTGGTATATAAGTCTAAGTGCTATTGCTATTGCTAATTTCTTTCCCATCTGTCCTTGGTTCTCTACCCTTCATTCCATTTCTCTTCATAGACTTGATCTTCTGCTTGATTTCTCTTGGCTTAGCACCATGATTCTTTCCCGTACTCCCTCCCTCCCCCCATTACAAACACTTATTTTAAATGCCTTTTTGATTGAACTACTACAAATACTGAAACCCACGGTGTGAATTGAATGCTTATAGCAACCGGATTTTTTTTCCTGCAATATAAAAAACAGTAAATGGAGTTATTTGCCAACTTCTCCAAAATGATGGGAGTGATGTTTCCAAAATTGATCCTCAGCACCTCATTAGACCCTGAGTCTGCTTTCAGCAAGGTGACACTTTTAAAACACTGACAGTGTACTTTCAAAATAAGTGTGACGGGAACAGTTTGTGTGATGAAGTTGACAAAAAGCGGTATAACCTTTTCAACCATTGATTTAAGAGGAGAAAAGTGGACAAGCCAGTAGGACAAAGGGTGTGGTCTTGGGCTAAGATTTCCTGTCAAGGCAATGACAAAGTCTATTTCCAAAAGTAACTGGGGATTTTAAAAAGATACTGAAAACTGAAATCAAACTCTGAGGTTTCAGGCACGTCAAAATATTTAAGTCTTCTTCCTCAGATTGCAGCTGGTTTGAGTCATGTTATTCCAAAATTAACTTGGTGACAGAGTAACCTTTCAGAAAAATGCTTGCCATGTATTATTTATTACTGCACTTTAGATGAACCTTCATTTTGCACGAATGAGGGATTTGCAACTAGATAGAGCTACTTTGTTCTGGCTTGAGGAATATCAGATTAAGTCCTGCTAGGGATAGGAGTTCCCACTTCAGAGCATTTTTATTCCCTTTGCTTGCTGATTATGCCCTACTATTTTATTTACAAATATATATATCTCATTTTGAAGACAGTTTTGCTTTCTAAACATTGCTGTTGCTTTTAGGAATAATAAAAACTATTCCAGGAAAGGTGAAAATGTCACCAAAGAGTAATTTTATTTCCTACAGAGACTCTCTGGTGAAATAATCACCTCTGGAATAGGTGGAACAATCTCTCCTAGTTTTACCTTTGCATATGTTCTCTCTCTCCTTATTATTCATGTTACAGGAAAGAAATACAGGTTGTCCTTGACTTATGACCACAATGGATGTCAAAATGTGTGGACGATAAGCAAAACAGGTGTTAAATGAGTTTGCTCCATTTTACAACCTTTCTTACCACAATTGTTAAATGAATCAATGCAGTTGTTAAGTTAGTAACGCAATTTTTAAGTGAATCTGGCTTCCTCAGTGACTTTTGTTTGTCAGAAGTTTGCAAAAGGTGATCACATGACCCCAGGACACTGCAACCATCGTAAATACATGTCAGTTGCCAAGCATCCAAATTTTGATCATGTGACCATGTGTATGCTGCAAAGGTTGTAAGTATGAAAAGCATCATAAGTCACTTTTTTCAGTGGCATTGTAACTTTGGATGGTCATTAAACAAATAGTTGTAAGCTGAAGGTTTACTATAATGGAAATCCTCAATTTACAACTTAAAAATGTTTCAGAGGAAGAAAGTAATGGGAATAAAGCAGTTCATACCTGTAAGGGCAATGGTTATGGTTTGATCCTTGGAATTTGCTACTTATGGGCAAATTACACTGAGTGTATACATAACAAAATAGCATTACCTATATTTATTCTACTCATATATTCCATTTACAAATGTATTGAAGAAACAAACCATGGGAAATCTGGACTTTTCAAATTTACAGGATAGAAAATCAGCATCCTGAAACAGCTTGAGCATTTTATAATATTCTAGACCAGGGGTGTCAAACTGCTGGCCTGTGGGCTGGACGCGTCATGAGGAAACTGCGCCCACCCCATTGCCAGCAATAGGGAAAAAGCTTCAATACGTCACGCAACGTCATGTGACGTCACAAGTTTGACATGTCTGTTGTAGACCATTCATTTGGCCCAATCAATGCTGCCAGAATAATCTTGATAAAAACTAATTTTTAAAAAGTATCTTTGATTTTTAAACCATGGAGGGTGCAGCATTGTTAATTATTGGTTTCAGTTTATCACAGGCTAAAATAATGTCACCTCTTTTAATAGTCCAATAAAACTCTAGGAACCACAAACTGCAGTGCCCAGTTATTAAACTCATTTCTTGTCCTTTTTCAGTGCTAAAATTAATAAGCTCTAATGGGTAATTCATTATAGAGTATATATCCCAACTATCAAGAAAGAACATCTGATGGTCCCTAGGAAAAGGGCCTTCTTTGTGATGGCTCCCTCCTTTTAGAACATCATTCCCCCAGAGATAAGATTGGCCTCCATCTTGTAGCTTTTCTGCAAAACCTTGTAGACTCTGTTTTGTCAGTGGGCTTCGGGATCCCATTTGGAGCTGATCAAGTGGCTTGTTTGATTATGCTGTGACCACTACTGGGTGGATGGTGGGTGAATTTTTAATTGTGGACTTTTAATGCTGTACATTGTCCAGAGCTACTGTATTTGAGTCAGACAGCTATATAAATTTGTCAAATAAACAAACAAACAAATAGTATACTTACTGCTCTTAATCTTGTTGCATTACAGTCAGTTGGCACTTATAAACAGCAGTTTAAGCTGCAAGGAGCTACATTTTAAGAATCTAAATAAGAAAACACAAAACTGCATGAAATAAACCCACATCTTGTCTCTTCTGCTGTATGTATGCAACCCTGCAATGTTGTTAGTTCCCCTGGGCAATCAGAACCCCACATTTTGTTAATATGTACCAACGACCCAATCACACCCAATTGCTATTTTGAACTCATGACCCAATGAGGAAAGTATCTCTACAGCAAAAAGCCTGCATCTGTTGCATTGCCAAGATGACTTTAGTTTGAAATAAAGACAGTAATCTTTGGATCACTTTCTAACTTAATATAGGTACAAATTATCCTGCCTGAGCTGTTATCCAAATTCTGTCCCAGTTCACAATTCTTAGGTAGAGTTTGAGACCCTCACATGTCCCAAAGTGAGAGTTTCAAAATCAATATGGACATTAGGTTGCTATCACTCATGATGGCAGGACAATCCTACTGTTCTAAGAATGAAACCCAAGAAAAATCTGTACTTAGTTTTTCCCCCCCCTAGGCACTTGGGAACTCTAGGTGAACTATTTTGAATATAGTTTTAATCTAGAAGAAAAGCAGTGGAAATATCTCAGATGGAAAGCTGACAGCCTGAATTCGAGCCCCAATAATTGCTCAACAGGGTGAATGCCCGTCTTTGCCTAGCTCCTGCCCACTAGCAGCTCGAAAGCATGCAAATGCGAGTAGATAAATAGGTCCCACTTTGGTTGGAAGGAAACAGTGCTCCATGACTTCATGCTGGCTAGATGACCACAGAAACGTCTTTGGATAGCGCTGACTCAACAGCCTTGAAACAGAGATGAGCGCATACCCTATAGTTGGCAACTAGTAGAGTAAAATTCCCAGGGATTCCTTTCCTTTTTTTCCCTTTCATTTGTTTGGATAAAAAATTCAAAGAGTGGGTGGGTGCTTCTTTAGCATAGCAACACTACAACTAAATTAGATTGTCTATGGCACCTGCCTTTTATTGGTAAAAGTTGTGTTGTGTTCCAGAACTACCTCAAGTGGCTTGAACAAGTCTTTTAACTGAATGCCTTATTATTTGCTGAAGCCAAAATACAGAAGAAGTACTGGGGAACTAAGTATCAGCTGGACTTTGAGCCCATTTACATTTAAAAACATGAGCTCAGACTTCCATGAGAAAAAAAGCCAGTTCCTTTTAAATCTATTTTTAATCTTTGAAAAATGCATCAAAAGGGAGAAAAGAAAAAAAGAGAAACAAGCTTCATATTCTTCCAGGACAAGTGTGACTTCCCCAAAGAAAAGCATGAAAGAGGAGAGGGCATGGCCAGATTAGCTACGTTGGATCTTCTTACTAGTTCTTTGCTCTTTGCAAACAAAGATTTTAGAAAATGAACTGTTAGAAAATTAAGATTATCTCTTATAAGGACCATCGTAATTCTTAATATTTAATAAAGTATTAACACTACCCTTGAAAATAATAAAAAATGTGTTATACAAAAATGTAAGTCATTACTGACTTTGTGTCAGCAGATATCAAGACATGAGAATGGATAGAAAAATGAGAAGAACTTGTCATATAGATTTATCATTATTCTTTTGAATGATTGAAGGTTGCCATATGCAGGAGAACTTATGTTATTACTCTGCACTAATGGTGGGAGCTGGAATTATTGGAATTTCAATGAATTTTCTAGGCACCAAGGCTTCAAAACTTCAATCCAGCTTCAAAAACAATTTACAGCCCATCACTTAAAGAGCAGTACCCTGATCATAACACAGGTGTCTTGAAAAATCATCACTAGCTCCTGCTCTGTCTTAGAATCACAGCTATTGACAGGCCCAAAACTGGTGGGACAAATCTCAGAAAGATCTATATTCCTATCTCATTTAAATGGCTGTTGCTAATCCATGATAAGACAAGTGCTATCGTCTAGTCAACTGGCACTACATTAATTGTCTGAAATTTTTCAAAGGTTCAGTTAGATTCAACAAATGGTTCAGTTAGGGTACCTTAAAGAATCTCTGTTTTTTAACCATGTGAACACTAGTTCTCACAACTTCCATGGATAGGAAGTCCCAAGGTTTGTAAATCTTCCTAGATCATGTCAATATAGTTGTAACCAACTGTACATTATCATTTGACATCACATGCATTGGCAGAAAGAGATAATTGTCAGTAGATTTCATATTTTTTGGAAACTAATGATCACAGTCTTCACTCTTGTTCATGGTGGATCATACCTGTCAGCTATTTTGTAATTCAATTAGCATTTTGTTTATATTCTTTGAAATCTTCTTTGGGAAGAACATTATCCTGAAAGGTGTGATATAATAACTGTAGTAATAGCAATATAAACAATAAAATGATAGACTTCCCCTGCCCAGTCATATCTGACTCTAGGGTGGTGGTGCTCATCTTTGCCTCCTAGCTAAGGGAGCCTGCATTGTTTGACGTCATTTCTGTGGTCATGTGGCCAATGTGACTATATGCCGAGGTGCATATAATGCTGTTACCTTCCTGGCTAAATGGAACTTATTTATCTACTTGCATTTGCATGTTTTTGAACTGCTAGGTTGGCAGGAGCTGGGGCATGTAACGGGAGCTCACCCTGTCCTGCAGCACTCAAGTCTCAAACTCAGGCTGTTAGCTTTTCAGCTGACAAGCTCAGCATCTTTAACTGCTGAGCCATCGCAGCCCCCTTTCCAACAATATAGTTGTGATTTAATTATTTTGTGCTTATCGAGGTACTTAAATTATTATTACATATAAGCACAGAACAGGCTTGTCCTAACAAAGTATATTTTCATGACTTACTGTATTTTTGTTAATCATCTGAGTAATGAGTATTTATTGTAATTGTGAGTAGGAAGCCATGAATAAAGCTAATGCAAGAGAAGAATAAGCAAGCATCTCCAGAGCATGTGATTTGCATCAAGATCTTGTGAAATACTATTTCTGAGCATTGTTTAGGAAATGCAAATTCTAAATCATTGAGATATTATGTTACTTGAGGCTCTAGATGTGCTTGGCTATTTTCAGGTGTCAGTTTTCAATTTTATCTTTGCAGCAGGTGTTAAATCTGTCAAGGTTACACAGGACATAAACGATTCTGGCGACTGAAGAAGATCTTGCTGGTTCAAAAGCTGAGAGGACCATGCTATAAATTAAGGTTTGTTTTGCTGGAACTGAATTTTATTTCATGCAACTCTCAGCTCCCTCTGCCAGAGCCGAGCTTCCCCATATTGAAATGATTTGTAGCCTTCTTCCATTTCAAGGACATAATTAAGAATGCTAATTTAAGTTGATATTCTTGATGATAAAGAGCAGGGATAAGCGTGCTCAATGCATTTTAAATAACTTTAGCCTCATCTATAAATAAAAGCAATTTATAATTTTTGCAAATACTTAAGGATGAAGTTTTTCTCTTTACAGGATGTGTAATTATATGGGGATAATCCTTCAGGTTGAATGAAAAATATATAGCCTAAAACACTTTTTACCAGAAAAAGATAACATATGCTTTTGACAGGGAATTGAGCAGGATGTTGCACTAAGGCCATTAGTGTTTTTTTTCAATTGCACATTAATATCCTCTGAGAGTTAGTTATTGTCCTGGTAGTGCCTGTTAAGAATTATTAGGGCTTTCATCTTTTTTAGTTTAGTAGCAAGGTCTTTAATTAATGGCTTGCTTGCCTTTAAACCGACACTATATGTTATTTTGATTGTCAGCTGATCATCTAATACAAATGCTGATCTATAATTTTCTAATGAATATGCATCTCCCTGTCCTGTATGGATTCAGTTACTGAAAGATAATTAGGGTATTGCAAGATGAACATTTGCAAGAATGCTTTGATGCTGTTTAATACAGTAGTTTAGAAGAGGTAATTTTTTAACCCTTTCCTTGAATTTGGTATTTTAGAATTATATGTGTATATGAGAAGTTCAGCCTCTTCTATGGAGCAGGAGTCCTATAAGATAACATCGAGGAACAGGAATCCTATAAAATAACATTGAGTATCATTGTTGTTGTTGTTAGTTGCGAAGTAATGTCTGACCCATCATGACCCCATGGACAAGGTTCCTCCAGGCCTTCCTGTCCTCTACCATATTCTGGAATCCATTTAAGATCACTCCTACTGCTTCAGTGACTCCATCCAGCCACCTCATTCTTTGCCATCCCTTTCTTCTATTGCCCTCAATCTTTCCAAGCATTAGGCTCTTCTCCTGTGAGTCCTTCCTTCTCATTAGGTGGCCAAAGTATTTGAGTTTCAACTTCAGGATCTGGCCTTCTAAAGAGCAGTCGAGGTTGATCTCTTCTAAGACTGACCGGTTTGAATGCCTTGCAGTCCAAGGGACTCGCAGGAGTCTTCTCCAGCACCATAGTTCAAAGGCCTCAATTCTTTGGTCCTCAGTCTTTCTTATGGTCCAACTTTCACAGCCATACATTGCAACTGGGAAAACCATGGCCTTCATTATACACACTTTTGTTGGCAGGGTGATGTCTCTGATTTTTAGTATGCTGTCTAGATTTGCCATAGCTTTCCTCCCCAGGAGCAAGCGTCTTTTAATTTCTTGGCTGCAGTCCCCATTATTGGTGATCTTGGAGCCCAGGAAGATAAAATCTGTCACTACCTCCATTTTTTCCCCATCTATTTGCCAGGAATTTGCACGAGATATGTATTAATTCAGCCACCACAGAAACTGTACCTTATAAAAGGCTTTTCATGATAGAGAGATTATAGCTGAATAGAAATTTGATCTTTTTTCTGTTTTTTTCTTCCAAGCCCAATCATGTATTCAGGTCTTCATGCTGGTTTGTGAAGTACGGGTTGATAAAGCTCCTAGAATCTCTGAACTTTTAGTTAACAAATCAGTATAGTAAAAACATAAACACATATAACTGCCTTATGTAGTTAATCCACTGACCTTGAGATCAGTGTCTGCAGAGACAGGCAGAGGCTTTCCAGAGTTTAAAAGGATGGTTTCTTCATCCATCTTGAATTGTAATATGTGGTTTAACTCTGTGCCATGGATCTCATTGTACATTTAAATTATACAGCCTATATTGTGGAATGAAAGATCCGGTCATGTTTCATAAAATCTTCAAAATGGCTGGATAACCTAAAATCACTGCAATATTAATGTTAAAAGTCCCCTTAGGTTAGCTTGACTACTGCTGACCAGATGGGCACATGTATGCAGTGCTCTTGGCAACAATATGGATGTGTTATATTATTGTCTTATTCCAGGAAGGTTAATAGTCTCGACATGATCCAAGATCTAATCTGACCTTACCCTACTTTGCTTCTAAACCCAAAAAAGTTGGACCAGTTCTGTTGGTTACTGAATTAATGAAACAATGCACCTACCTGTTTCTACAACAAAGGTAATGTGGAGATTTTGGAATGACATTTCTTTTTAGTATACACATGACATTAGTGGTCATTGTGTAATTAAAATTAATCATCTGTATTATCCTTACGTATTGTCCCACATGTATTTCTGTAGGATCAGAGAAATCGTGATTAAATTGAGTGCTCAGCCTGAGATTATCAGAAGGGGCTTAGGCTTAGTGACTCATGCTAGAACAACTAGCCTGTTCCAGGTATGTTAACTGAATCATTGTTAAATGTCAACAAGCAAATGTTAATTTCATTTGTTCTGAATGCACTGTTGACATATTTTTTTTAAAATTTAGTACTATATACTGTACTGCTATAAGTAGCACACAGTAATGATCTAGATTCTGATGTAAATTAAAACAGGACCTTCCTGTTGTAGAAGATCTGATCTGACATTTGGTTTGCCTCCAGAAGTGTTGGAATGTGGTTCGCACTCTGGCCTGGGATGATGGGCATTTTAGTCCATCACGCCTGAAGCCACCAAATTGTAGAAGGTATCAGTTGCCACCATACCAGGCATACCAATGAGTTGAGAGGAATGTTATAGCAAGCAGGACATAATGGTTCATAAGATGAACGAGCCAAGTCTTGCTGTTGATAATTAAGATAAGGTGGCGCATTCATTATAGGAAACAGCAGTGCAACAAATTTACAGTGATAAATAACTTGCTACTGGGGAAAATAAATGTCCTGGTGGTTGGGGTTTATCATTTTTATATTGACGATTTATTAAATGGAACACAGTGTCTTTGTTGTGTAGAAGAACTGCTGCATTCAGGTGTCACCAACTGTTTTATCACACCAATAAAAGGCAAAAAGATTCCAGCTATTTTGCTAAGCCTGTTAAAATAAATTAATCTTTTAAAAAATATTTTGCTTCATCTTCAAATCTAGCTCGCTTGCAGTTCTTTGGCTAATATCATACATTCTAATTCCTTGAACAGTTCAGCAGTGTCATTTTCCCTCTAATGCTAAACTGTAATTTCCATTCAATCTTTCTTTCCATTTCTCTCTGTCTCTCTCTCTCCTTTCTTTCCTTATTTTTTCTTAACTTTTCTAAAAGTATTACTGCTAGTCAGATTGAAAAACCATCTCCAATTGTAACTGAAATCAACCAGGAAATGGCTTTCTTTTATTTTAAACTGAGAGTGAAACCAAGCAAGACTGCAGGAAATGGCCCTGCTCTGTGGCTTCTTTGCCACATGGATTTGGTGTCTCATTGACTTTCATCTGTGTTTCCCTCAAGAATCTCTCTCTGAGGAAGAAGGTATTGTTCTATTGTGATTTCAAATACTCATTCAAGCAGAAAAGGAACTGCTATAGCATTTTGTCCATAAAGGGTTTTGGTTTTATACCTAGGGATACTTTCATATATATACCCATAGTTGTGTGATCATAAAATAATTTGGATTCTAGAAAGGCAACTGACCTTGTAGGACAGCCAATAGACTTTTAGTATCTAACAAAACTTTGCCTACTGGAAGCTTACATACAACAATACAAACTGAAAAGCCTCTTGCAGGGAAAAGCCTCTTGGGTCCAAGGAATGTTGGTTATACTGTAGATCTTTGAGTCTTTAGCCTCGCTATCAGAGGGCCAATGGCAGAAACCAGAGTGTATGTCTTTTCATTTGTTCCATCTAAGAGAAATCTCTACAAAAGTAAATTTGCATTGTTAAAAATTGGTTGTTAGGAATTATGCACACTGCTACAGATTGAAATAGCATAGTTATCCACTTTCAACCTGGTATATGGCCATTCAATTGCTCTAGAAAAGGACCATACATGCCAGACACACACATGGGGAAGAGGCATGTGTTCCTCTGACACGTTAATGAATCTAGAGTGCTAACTATAGACTTCCCAGCAATGCATATGTCAACTCTACAAATGAGCATGACAGCATGTGTATAATGTATTTGTGTTTCAATTTCTCCAGCAGTTGTATTCTTTTTGAAAATCCCTCCCAGTAGTAGGGAAAGTGTAGTAATAAAATGGAGTAAGGGAAAATATTGTACCACATTTCCTGCTTCTTATCTGGTGAGCTATCTTAGCCACATATTTAAATACAAGACATGGAATTAGATGTCTAGAAGTTATACTATGGTGAAAGTGAAGGTTCATTCTCCGAGCTTGTGGGTTGGTTTCTGAATGTTTCGTAACCAGGCTAAGTAACATCTTCAATGGAGTCTGTGTCAGTGTTCTTCTGTTTATGAGGGGTTCAGGTGTGGGTGTGTCAAGTGAGGGTCTTGTGATGGGTCAGGTGTGAGTCATCAGTGAGAGACTTGTGATGGGTGTTGTGATGGGGACATTACATCAGGTCAGGGTCATTGAGAGGTGAACTGCTGGTGGGCGAGGGGGCTTGTGTGGATTGGTCGAGGGTTGGTGCTGTTTCTGGCTGTCCGTACAGTTGATTTGGATTCTGAGGGGTTTGTAGGCTGGTTGTAGGTCAATGTATCTGTTGATGGAATTGCTTGTGGAGTGCCAGGCTTTGATGAACTCACGAGTGTTGCGGGTGGTAGCATGGCTGATGATTTTAGTGTTGCTCCAATTGAACTGGTGTTGTTTGATGTTGGTGTGGGTAGAGACAAACAGCCTATGAACTCCTCAGAATCTAAATCTATGTTCTTATGTTCTAAATCAACTGCACACCAACAAGAGACAGCACCAACCCTCAACCAACCCATGCAAGTCCTACCCTACCAGCAATTCACCTCCCAATGACCCTCACCTGATGTAATCTCCCCATCACAAGACCCTTACTGATGACTCAATCAGTGAAATACCTACATTGCTAAGAAGGGATAGTATACCAACAAACAACTGACAGATTGGAAAAGTACTGAAACTGCATCTCTTGATATCAGTACAGAGGTGTCTTCAGTAAAGATTAAAGCAAGACAACAAATCTTTTCTTGCATGAGGAAAGATTTTTTAAAGCAATATTATTATGCAATGAATTTATTAGACTGACTGAGTAAGAAAGCATATCAGAATGGTCAGTCATCCTAATCTTTAGCCTCTCATGGTGGTATAGTGCTTAAAATGCAGTATTGCAGGCTAACTCTGCTCGCTGCCAGGACTTTGATCCTGATGGGGCTCAAGGTTGACTCAGCCTTCTATTCTTCCGAGGTCAGTAAAATGAGGACCCAGATTGTTGGGGGCAATAGGCTGACTCTGTAAACCAGTTAGAAGCACTATGAAGTGGTATATAAGTCTAAGTGCTAAGTGTTAGTGCTCTCAGTTGGATGCCTATTCTAGGTACTCAATCATTGTTTTCTTGTTCTACCCATCTGATGCACACTTCAGCAACCATTGTGTCAAAACATATTGGATCACATCACCCCTGAGAAATAAAAATATGGCTATTTTCTATCTGCTAGTATGATCATAAGCATCCATTACAACCACAATGAGGGAAATCTGACCAAAAAGTGTGAGTTATGATCTTATTATGGATGCTTTATCATTACTCCCTCTTGCCCCTTTCCTTGGATGCCTGTGAGTGCAACCATGTTTGTTTCTAGTATTATCAACAAAATCTCTTAAAGGTTCAGCCTTTGATCCATCACATAATTTTGAATTTAACTTTTCAGTCTTATTCTGGTCCTTTTTTTGTGCTAAACAGGTTTCCATAACAAAGCTTCCCTTTCAGCCAATAAGTCTCTCTTTATTGCTTGTAACATCATTTGAGACAGTAAGAAGCATCCTGTCCTCTGCATTGGGCGTCTATTTCTCTTATCCTTAAAGCTTCATTGCTTTAAAAGCTCAAATCTCAGTCTTTGATTTTTTTGATCCTCAAAGGTGTAAATGAAATGCTTGTAGGGTAAAATAAGTTCCTCTTTAGTCTCAATTAAATCCTCTCCTAGTATGTTTTGATTTATAGAATGATCATATGTTGTCTGAAAGTCAGTTTGAAGGTTTGGAATATGGCTTCTAATTCTTTATTCTGTAGAAGTACCTTTGATTGTAGCACATATTTCTTCAGTAGCTTCGTGGATCTTTTCCATTATAAGTTTATAGTTCAATTGTAAATAAGGTTTCTCCATTTTAATAAATAGTTGAAGAGAGTGCCTTTTTTTCTTTTAGTGGAGGCTGTATTTAATAAAGCAGTATCCACCCCCACAGTTCCCACAACTGCATCTGCTTATCTTTTCTCTTCAAAAATAGTTTGAAGGCCAAGTCCATCTCATCTCCAAACAGTAACCAGCAGTTGCAATATTAACTTTTCACCACTAGATGTCCTCAGTAGAATTAAAAATCTTTTCCAGACACCATTTCCTCCTTTTCTATCTTTTAGAGAAAAAATGGAAAAAGAAACAATCTTCCAGTATAATATGATAGTAAAGCTCTTTAAAAAAAAGTTTTTTTCTGTACCCCAGAGTAGATAAGAATAAAGTGTAGTCTTTAGAATTCTTTATTTTAACCTTTTTGTTCAGCGCCTTTCTTCCCACACATACCAAAGCTGCTTTTTCAAGATGGGGAAATGATTCCAACAGAGCTTTTACAGGCAAAAAAAGAACAAAGTAGGGTGAAGAGAGGAGGAGAAGGGGTTTCACCCGGCTCATTTGCGGTGGGTTTATTCACGCTCAGATATTGCTGTGACTTTTGGCTGGTGCAACAGGGTGATCGGCCATCTTACAGGATGATCTTTTGCTCCGATGGCCCTCAGGAAATAGCTGGAGCCACGAGAGAAGCTGCCACCCTCCCACAGTCTCTAGCAAGCCTCCTCCTCGGTGATCACCCCTCCAGGGCGACTTTCGACCCACAAGGAGTCTACCGACAAAGAAAAACACAGCCGGTGTGGAGACGAGTCTCTAGATATGACCGGAGTCACCGCGAACCGGAACCGGAAGTCAGAAGTTGTGGAAGCTTTTAAGAAGAGACTGGACAACTATTTATCAGAAATAGTATAGGTCTTCTGTGAGAGCAGGGGGCTGGACTATATGACCTCCAAAGTCCCTTCCAACTCTGCTACTGTTACTATATTACTATTTAGATGTTGCAACTAATGTACATGTTATTCAGATTCTTTTTTTAAAATGACTCTCCTTGGGGAGTCAACATTTGAAAGGTGGGAAGTTGGCCCTGGCCTTTTTGTATGCACATATGATGTTGATGCATGTACATAATGGTTAGGGCTTTGATCATGATGCTGTGCTTGATATCCTGCATGTTTTGAATGTGTATGAAATACTGCTTCTTCTTATAGTAGCAGTGATTGGCCGTATTTCATTCCTCATTTATTCTTAATTTTCTCAAATTATTATTATTAGTAGTAATAATATTTACTGCCTTTATGTTCTATATTTTCTCTGAGAAGTCAAAGCAGTATATAGGAGCTTTGCCCTAATTCTATCTCCACAACAATAACCTTGTAAAGTAAGTTGGGCAGAGAGGTTAATTCCTGCAACTAGCTTTGTGAGTCAGTAGAGATTGTAACTGGATCTCTCTGATCCAATCCAAGCTCTTAACTGCTAGTATGGCACCTGTGCAATTCAACACCTTCACTATTAAGGTTCAATGAACTATCCTGGGTAGCTCAAATGTGGAAGCTAACTAAGATTTATAAGGCAATAAGACCCCTCCCCCCACATACTTCAAACAGACATGTTTAGTAAAAATCAGGCTGGAGAAAAATCTTTGAATCTCTCAAGTTAAAGTGTATCTATCTGTGTGTGGAAGAGGTATCTCCGAATTCATGTTAGTATTAAACATGTGTCTCAATTCTATTTAAAGCCCCAGTGCCTGCTTTCAGTGTCTGAACTGTAACATGGGACTTACTTTTTTACATGGCTTTCTAGCTGTAGGAAAAGATATGATGCTTTAAATCTTACTGTTGATTCTATGTGGAAAGAAACAATGAAACTGGGGAAGAGAAGCTCATAAATAACCCTGTGCAAATTTAGCATCCATTATGGCACAGTTGGACAATGTGAGGAGTAACAGAGAAGAGAAAACAGTAACTCAACAGGGCAACACTACTATAGAAGGTTTTGCCCCCCCCCTTTGGTTTTTTGTTATGTTAATTATATTATAGAAACTTCTTTACAGTTTCCATGTATTCCTGGCCTCAACATTGTGCCATTTTGCCACTCATATTTAGGGGAACTGCAGATGGACATGGGACTTCAGAGGTTTGTGATCTGTGATCATAAAAAGCTGCTGGCTATGAGAGGAAAATCTGAAATGGAGAGTATTATAAATCCATGAACTCAAACCATCCACTTGATCTCCACAAGATTTGAAGAAAATATCAGGAGGTTTCAGTCTTCCTTTTTTAAACAGAACTGTGAGTTCAGTGCCTCCAGATCATTTAATAGATGGGAAAAGAACTGTTCCTGGAATATGAACAATGGACATCTGTGCCTGGAATTGTTATGAAGTATGAAAGATACTTTCTAGAGTTTATTTTATTTTATTAAGCAAAGCTAGATTCCTATGTGCTGCCAGTTATATTTCCATGAAGGAGACTGGGGGATGATTTACCCTCCATCAGCCTTTTAAAGTGTAATGTTATCAGTAGAGAATTAAGGTTTTTGGAAGACTTTCTCAAATAAAAATGGATTGTGCTTTTAGTCTGGGTGTGTACATGCACTTTTAAAAGGATCAATAATGATTCTACCAAAATATGGACTTTTATTTCTCTTGGCTTTCAAGAAGTAGCTCTCTAAGTTTTGTTTTGCACAACATTTCTAATATCGTCCCCTCAAATTTGGGTTTTTATGCAATTTGAAGTCCCTTCTCATAAGAATTCCCTCTTGAAATGTATAGGCAGTTTATTTAATGCATTAATTCATGTGCCTTCCAATTCCAGGAATAATGAAAATGGCATATGTTGGTTTGTGTCCTGCAGCTACAGCCTGGCCCAGGGGATCCCGGTCTGCATTATGTTGAGGAAAACAAATGTGAATAAAAACTCAGACAATAAAGCTAGGGGCTAAGCTTCATCCAAGGTCACAAATTATTTATGAACATTTTATATTAGAATGGAGAAGTTGTTTTTCCTGTCAGGAGCTACAATGGCACTATGACATCTGTTCCAGCTAGATGGCACTGTGGTATATCATATAATCCAAGCTTACGTTTAGAAGTGACCTGCTTTGCTGTGTGTTCCATACTGTTCAGCATTTTATTTTTTCTTTGGAAAGAATGAAACATCTTATACAAAAAGATGCCAAGGCCCATGTTGTTTTAAGTTCTGCCTCTGGATGGTATCAGGTTTTGGTCGGCCATTTGTAAATGTTCCAGCAGCTAGATTCACTCCACATCTTACTTAAGTAGCCAAAAAGGGATGGGCAAAAGAAATCAGGAGCACCTTCAATTGAGATATGTATGTCCCTGTTTTGCTATAAGGCAGAGGAAACAAAGAGGATTTTCACTACATGGAGGGTAGAATAGGAAACGTGGTAGTTGGTTTCAATAATTCTCCTGTTTCCATTTCCCATGGTATATTGGCTGCTCTAGGATCCAATTTGCAAATTCTCATCTCAGCAAAATGGATATGGGGCCATGAAGATTTTATTTATAAGTTTATTAATAAATGTATGGCCTGGTTTTCTGCAGTAATGTCTCAGAAAGTCAGCCACAAGGAAAAAAATAATACAAATAAAAAAAAATTAACACCATGGACACCTAGCCAAATCGTTGAGAATATCTATGAAACAGACCTAACATGAATTGTAATGGGGTTCTCTTTCTTTAAACAATAATACACAATTATCTAAACTACTGTAGGTAATAACGAGGAATCAGAATTTGATAAAAAACTGGCTTCTTTCATAACAAACTGGACACAGATACCATTTTGCTTAATGGAATTAAAGTAATACCGTTGCTAGTTAACATTGCTTGTTGAACATGTCTAGATCCTGCTTTTTATTTTAAGGGCAAAAAATAGCCTGTAGGATTCTCCAGTTATTCCTACTGTATCTCACACCAACTCTGTGAATAGCTAATTCTGAAAAAGGATAATAGTTTTATGATCATGGTTCCCTGTGGGCCTCTAAATGTATGCATGCACGTGGGTGTGCTCTTGAAAACAGAAAGTTTTAGCAAAAGCAACATTCCACTTGCCTAAGAAACAACACAAGATAATGGCTGCCTTGTTTTCATGCATCTAGCAGAGTTTTGTGCAGAGTTTTTCCAACATAGGCAGGTATAGTTGAGGGGAAAGAAAAAAAAGATAGCTGAGGAATTCCAAAGAGTTCAATAGCCAAGAGTAAAATACTTTTTAAAAAGCTATACTTTTTTATATCCTCAAATTTGATTTACCAAAAATTAGGATTCTCAAAATTCTATTATTTTAAAGGAAGCAATTTTAACTCCCCTCTTGAAATTAATTATAGTTAACAGTACCTAGAAGTGGATGAACCATACAAAGAGAGTGTTTGGTATGTGAATTTTTGAGTCACTTTCACTATTAAATGGGCCAGTCTTTCCAGAGATCTTTTCTGATTTAATTGAGCTGATTCTATTTATATAAGACTGTATATTGGCTCAGGTTTTTTTTAAAAAAAGAAATTTCATTTTAGTAAATATTTATTGATTTTTTTTCCCTGTGGGTGTTTCATTTATTTGTTTACAGAGAATGTTTTAATTACATATTGATTATGCTATGCATTTTTAAGGGAGCTGCAGATCACTGAGATATAGAAATAGGAATGCATGAGGGGTCCTTGGTGCTCTCTGAGCTTGCTTGTTTTCTTGCAGACATTTCGTTACCCAAACTAGGTAACATCATCAGTGCTAGTAAGGAGTGCAGTTTGCTGTCAGTTTATATTCTCGTGGTTGCCTGTCAGTGTTTCTAGGGATGGTCTTAGAAATTCTTTGGTAGGGCTGTTTGCTGTTGGCTTGTAGTCTCAAATCAGCCATCAATGGACACATGGACATTAACAACATCTATAGACCACACAAAAAAGACTATCACCCAGCCCAAAAATGAATAAAATGACCCAAGCACCTCTCCACCAGCAATCAGCATCCAGATCAGCATAGATTAATTCCAAGGTTAACATCAGACCAACAATCAAGTAAACAATATCCCAATCAAGAAACTGCTAAAGAAGCCAACAGCCCAATCAAAGAAACTCTAAGACTACCTCCACCAACACTGGCAGGGCAAGCCACAAGAATTAAACTGAGAGCAAACTCCACTGCTTACTAGCACAGATGATGTTATCTAGTTTGGTTAATGAAACATTTGCAAGAAAACAAGCAAGCTCAGAGAGCACCAAGGACCCCTCATGTCAACCCTGAACTACAAATATTCTCCTTTATTAGTAATGAATGAGTACGTAACACTGTAAATAAATAAATTAATTAAATATTAGTGTATATATACTGGAGAGGTTCTGCTGCAGTCAAGAAATGAGATTATGGCAATAATTGAGGGTATTTATTTGAAACTAAGACAGTCCTGAATTTAAGGTTCTCCTCTTCCTCAAAAAGAATATTAGATGGAAAAAAATGCTCATTTATTTTCTTATTTTCTTTTTGCTATGTTCTCAGCTATTGTGAGATGTTCTTCCTGTTTTAAAAATAAGTTGTTTGAGAGAAAAAGCTAGTGTTGAACAATCCTGCATTAGAACTTTAAAAGCAAAGTACATATACACATAGCAATTGTAGGCCCTGTGTGAAAAATAGCCATTGTAAACTGGATGGGGTATAATAGCTTCATCACTGAAGTTGGAGTACAGATTTTATTGTTAATATAACATATTCATAAAAGTGACTTGTTAGATTTGCTCCAAGACAAAGGGACCATGATGTTACTATACCTTTGATAGGCCTAATAAAGAGACAGAAAAATATAAAGAGAATTAATTTTGCATAGGAGGACCCCTAGGGTAGATTAAAATGATGGACTATGAGAATAGAAGTGTGAACAGTCACTTTGAAAGTTAATCTGAATACTGAACAGTCATGCTATGATAGGAGATTAAGCAGAGGTACACAAAATAAGGAACACTTAGATGGTACTCTAGACATCTGATCTCTCCTTGAAATTTGCTTGTAATTCTCTGAAAATTTCTTCGCTCACCAGAACACATTTTTGAATCAACTGCTTGGGCAGACTTGGCAGTCAGTTCCCCATTTAGCACTTAGCAGTAACAATAGCACTTAGACTTATATACCACTTTAAAGTGTGTTACGGTCCTCTCTAAGCAGTTTAAAAAGTCATCCTATTGCCCCCAACAATTTGGGAGCTCATTTTACTGACCTCAGGAGGATAAAAGGCTGAGTCAACCTTGAGCTGGTCAAGATTCAACTCCTGGCAGTGAGCAGTGAGTTAACTTGCAATACTGCATTCTAAACATGGTGCCACCACAGCTCCTGCACATCTGCAATGCTTTATCTTGATTGTTTGCTTGCAGATGTTTCATTACCAAGACTAAGTACCGGTAATGTCTTCAGTGCTGGAAGGGAGTATGGTTTGCTTTCAGTTTCTATTTGTAGTCTGCCTTATCAGTGTTGGTGGATAATGAAGAGTTGGTGGAATATTCACTCCCTCTGTGACATAGCCAGGCACTTTTGTGAGTTTTTGTTTGTAGGTTTTTGTTTTTGGTCAGGCTTGTGCATTTTATGTCCACACGTATCCAGTTGCATGGACATGTGAATATATGTCCTGGAACCAATTTAAAAAAATGCTTTAACTGAAGTGTGTTGTCTGCATAGCAGACAAATGCATTTCAGGTAGTCCTCGACTTATGACCACAATTGAGCCCCAAATTTCTCTTGCTAAAAGAAACAGTTGTTAAGTGAATTTTTTCTCATTTTACAACCTTTCTTGCCACAGTTGTTAAGTGAATCACTGCAGCTGTTAAATTAGTAACATGGTTGTTGAGTGACTCTGGCTTCCCCATTGACTTTATTTGTCAGAAGGTCATGAAAGTTGATCGCTTGACCCTGGGACACTGCAACTGTCATAAATATAAGTCAATTGACAAGCATCCAAACTTTGATCACATGACCACAGGGATGCTGCAAGGATCGTAAGTGTGAAAAATGGTCATAAGTTACTTTTTTCAGTGCTGTAACTTCGAACTAAACAAACTGATGTGACTTGAGGACTGTATTGCTCTTGCTATTTGAGGAAATGGTTATTTCTGATACACTGTTTTTCAGAGGAATGTACGTGGCTCAAAATTTCACTCAAAAATTCCAAAAAATCAGAGAATAAATCATCTTCTTGTTCATAAATAATAATTAGCTCAATCAAATGATTAAGTTCAGGCAGATGAACAAATAAAGAAAAAAACACACACAAACAGATAAATTATGGGGAAGCAATCATTTTTACAAGGACCAATATGCTAAAGAAAGGTGTGTGTGTGGGGGGGGAGAAAACTGTGTTTTCCACAGGGATGCAAAATCTCCTACCATGGCACAATGTTTAGTCCCACAAAGTCACCAATGTATTTTCCAGAGCTGATCTACAATTTTCCACTGAATACTAATTTTTAATGAGCTAGAAAGATAAAAATTATCAAATATGTGGATAGTAATTATATGTTAATTATACATCTTTTAAATATAGATTACATGTATTGCTTGTCTCCTGTCCCCCCTGCCTTTGCCTACCTTGTTGAATGCAGTGCTTAGCAAGTTACTCAAAGGTCAATTGTGTCTCTTAGCCAAAACAGCATATATATTAACAGAAGGGTAGAAAATATTAGGAGTTGCACATGTACATGATTCTGGGTGAGCTTGGTTGCTGGGTTTTTTTTTTTTTTTTTTAAAAAAATAGATGGAAGACTACAAGTATTTGGCCAAGACCTTAAATATTGACTTAGCATAAATTCCTGATTTGACTATTCTGGCTCTTGATCCAAGTATCAAAAGTTTGTCAGGGATGGTTTTCAAGCAAGTGCCTTTTTTTTTTTAAAGTAGGTATTCTGCCAAGTCAGAGTGCATCCTTAAGGCAAAATAAAAGAAAAGTCCAAAGATCCAGAGCCATGGATTTAGTCACTAGCCCATGACCAGATTAGATCAGGTTTTTCGAAACAAGAAGAATCTGAGATTAAATCAACCTGCTGCCATAACATGAAGGCAAACTGACATCCAGAAAAGAATAAAAGCTGTAAGGGAAATGGGACTATATTTTCTTTCTCAGCAAAAATTTCATGTTAAGAGTTGATTTGCCACCAAATTTAGGCAGAACCATCCAGAGGATCCTATGTGAATCCTATGGCCCACAGACTAATCCCAACCTGGATTCAATCCCTTTGGATGTGCTCTCAGGTTTATCAACAATCACCCAAGATAAAACTATAATTATGCACTCTGAGAAGAATATGAGAAATAATGAAAGTGAGTGGTAATGGAATATACGGTATTTCAGAACTGAAACATGGTTGTACATTTTTCTTATCTTTTTTTTAATGCAGTTTTCTAAATCATAAAATTTGTATTCTCTTCCAGGTTCACTACTAGTGCGTTCAAATAGTCAGTTCTGGAACCATTATCTCAATATGCAGATTTCCCTCAGAAAGGCTTTTATTCTGTATATACAAAGACAAAACCAAATTTCCAAAAGTGCCATAAGTGAATATTATCTATCTATCACCTTAAATAATAAGTCTCCTAAATTAATTAGCCTCCTATAAGAGCAGGTATTCCAACTTGTAGTATATTCATTAAATAAATAGCTGGAAACAATGTTATAGATTAAATAATAAAAATGGCCAAATAATGGTTCTAGTGACAGAATAAAGGAATGGGCAAAGGAACTGATTATAAAGATGAAAATCTGGAGACCAAATACACTTTTATCACAAATACTTCATCTTCAGAGCTATTTAAGGTATGTAGATGAGTTTGTTATCACTTGAAGAAGCAGTTAAAGGTCATTTCTTTTTTAAAAAAAATTCAAAGATTGCTTAAGATCCTTCCATTCTGAGATGCATTTAAATGAGATATTAATATTTTAGAGCAGATGTTAATATTTTAGAGCCTGTACATAGTAAAGGACATTCTTCACCAATAGAAGTTTATGGAAACGTGATTGCAGTTTACAGGTAGAAATGCATACCTTTCCTATGAATAGATCTCACTATAAATATAAGAAACACAACTGCCAGATGGCCATTTATGAAGAATTAGGAGAAATTATTCATCTCGGTATTTATTTAGGCAAAAGGATGTGCTTGTGCTAAACAAAAGGGATTGTATTTGGTGTGTGTGTGTGTGTGTGTGTGTATGAGAGAGAGAGAGAGAGAGAGAGAGAGAGAGAGAGAGAGAGAGATCATCTTTAAAATTTAATGAAAAAAATTGTTATAATGATTTCAGTTAAGATTATTTAGAATACTTCTGAATACCAGCAATTGGTTAAAAACAATGTGGGGCCTCGAAACAGTCCCATTTCCTATTTTTAGAAGAATGAAAGTTTGAAGATTTCTTGTACGTTGTAGCAGTAATTTCTCTCCTTCTAAAGTCTTTGCAATTAGTATGGAACATTTATTTATTTTATTATTTATTTATTAAATTTGTTTGCCATCTCGCTGCTGAGGTGACTCTGGGCTGCTTTCAATATGTGTATGTCAGTGCTGGAGATTGTAAACAAGTGTATAAATGACACAGATTTTCTAACCCCTTAGACCAAACGCATATGTGGTACGGTCCACGTATTGAATATCCAATCTCTTTGTGAATTAAACCTCAAAAAAACCTTTAAAAATATACATTAGCATTGACACTGTTTTTTAAAAAAAATGAAGAACAGCCATAACAAATCACTTTTGGTTTTGGCTAAATGCTAATGTTAATTCGATGCATTAAGAGAATCATCATTCTGTTCAAGAAAAAGCAGATTTGGATTTAGGAGTTTAATAGTTCCAGCAAGACTAAATGAAGGATATGAATATTTAAGTTGCTATAGGATTTCTGGAAGTCTGGAGACTCATGAATCCCTCCCAAGAGAGAGAGGAATTAGATCTCATTTGATTACCCAATGACTGATCAGTAATATTTCCTGTTGGGAATTGCAAGTACAGGAAATCTGAAGATCTACTATTTTTTCTATTTTTAAAAAATACTTTAGTTCAAGTGTAGTGCAGTTTGGAGTTCTCAGCGATTTCAGTTTATTTGAGGATGGAAATAACTTTCAGCAAAACAGGTATTTTATTCTTCATTTTCAACTAATTTAGTTAGTTATACAATTCTTCATGTTAGTCCAAGTCTGTCCTGGATGCTCTTAGAAGAACATAGCTTGGTGAGCTTTTTATCACTTTATTAAATGGTTTCATTTTATATTTTGGCTTTTTAAAATATAATTATGGTTCTATGCATTTATTTATTCCTTTTCAATTTCCCTGAGAAGATTTTTCTTCCTAAGTGGTGAATGTTTTGCAGATATAAATGTGACTTTGTACTATTTATTAGCTTTGGTCCTTTTTAAAATTCTGTTTAACAGTGGTTCTTGCCTATACAGGTAGTCCTATATAGTTCATTTGGTTATTGTTTGAAGTTACAACGGCACACACACACAAAACCTATGACCATTTTTCACACTTACGATTGTTGCAGCATTCCCATGGTCACTTGATCAAAATTCACACGCTTGGCAACTTACTCATATTTATGACGGCTGCAGTGTCCTGGGGTTATGATCCCCTTTTGTGACCTTCTGATCAGCAAAGTCAATGGGGAAGCCAGATTCACTTATCAACCACGTTACTAACTTAACAAATGTGGCAGAAAAGGTCGTAAAATGGGGCAAAATTCACTTAACAACTGTCTCGCTTAGCAACCGGAATTTTTCAGCTTACTTGTGGTCATAAGTTGAGGACTACCTGTAAAACAAAGGGAATGTAACAAAGTGAAAAAGGGATGGCTGGAAAGATTATGTTCTGTTTCCATTTCTGTGTTCTGGAATTCTCAAGATGCAACGTAGATAAGCATATATACTGCATCTGAGCTAAAGAAATAGTTTAGCTCAGATGTAGTATGCAATAATGGATACAGCTCCTTTTACTGCCTTTAGTATACAGTATATTTATATTATGTATCTTACTCGGCTGTGGCAAGGGGGGCATTTGCCCAGGTTCGCCTGGTGCACCAGTTGCGTCCTTATTTGGATCGGGAGTCTCTCCTCACAGTCACACATGCCCTTGTCACCTCGAGGATCGACTACTGCAACACTCTCTACATGGGGCTACCCTTGAAGAGTGTTCGGAGACTACAATTAGTGCAAAATGCAACTGCGCGAGCAGTTGTGGGCCTTCCGCGTTATGCCCACATTTCACCAACTCTCTGCATGCTGCATTGGTTGCCTATTGGTCTCCGAGCGCAATTCAAAGTGTTGGTTATTACCTATAAAGCCATTCATGGCATGGGACCAGGATACTTATGGGACCGCCTTCTGCCACATACTTCCCTACAACCGGTGAGAGCACACAGGGCCAGCCTCCTCCGGGTCCCGTCAGTGAAACAATGTCATCTGGCGGGCCCTAGGGGGAGGGCTTTCTCTGTTGTGGCGCCCGCCCTCTGGAACCAACTGCCTCCTGAAGTCCGTGTTTCTCTGACTCTCCCGGCCTTCCGAAAAAATCTTAAAACCTATCTTTGCCGGCAGGCCTGGGGATGATTGTGGTTGACTGTTGAATTTGAGTGGGTGTTTTATTGTATTTTTAGATATTTCGTGTTTGGGATTTTTATTGTAATTTGTTGTTTATATATATGTTGTTAGCCACTCCAAGTCTCCGGAGAGGAGTGGCATACAAGCCCAAATAAATAAATAAATAAATAAATAAATAAATATTGATATGCTTCAGCTCCTCCAATATTGCCTGAATTTGTGCAGGTTAGAAACCTCCTCCAAAAGACTAAGAATGCGGAAATTAATTCTATGAGAATAATAATATCATAAAATAACCGTGTAATAAATGAAACATCCTAAGTAAAAAGGAACAATTACAACACCACCCTCATCTATAGAGACTAAATGGACTATATGGATTTTAAAATTAAACTTATCTCAAGCTTGTAACAAGGCTGCAGAACAGATCTGCCATATATTCCACTGGAAACAGATCTATGTGATCCACTACAGGTTTCACAGTTTGTTGTTGTTAGTTGCGAAGTCGTTTCCGACCATTGTGACCCCATGGACAACGTTCCTCCAGCCCTTCCTGTCCTCTACCATCTTCTGGAATCCATTTAAGCTTACACCTACTGCTTCAGTGACTCCATCCAGCCACCTCATTTTCTGTCGTCCCCTTCTTCTATTGCCCTCAATCTTTCCCAGCATTAGGCTCTTCTCCAGTGAGTCCTTCCTTCTCATTAGGTGGCCAAAATATTTGAGTTTCAACTTCAGGATCTGGACTTTTAAAGAGAAGTCAGGGTTGATCTCTAGGACTGACCGTTTTGATCGCCTTGCAGTCCAGGGGACTCGCAGGAGTCTTCTCCAGCACCATAGTTCAAAGGCCTCAATTCTTTGGCGCTTAGCCTTTTTTATGGTTCAACTTTCACAGCCATACATTGCAACTGGGAAAACCATGGCCTTGACTATACATACTTTTGTTGGCAGGGTGATGTCTCTGCTTTTTAGTATGCTGTGTAGATTTGCCATAGCTTTCCTCCCCAGGAGCAAGCGTCTTTTAAATTCTTGGCTGCAGTCCCCATCTTTGGTGATCTTGGAGCCCAGGAAAATAAAATCTGTCACTACCTCCATTTCTTCCCCATCTATTTGCCAGGAATTGAGAGGGCCGGATGCCATGATCTTGGTTTTCCTAATGTTGATTTTCAAGCCAACTTTTGCACTCTTCACCTGCATCAAGAGGCTCTTTAGTTCCTCTTCACTTTCTGCCATTAGAGTTGTATCATCTGCATATCTTAGGTTGTTGATATTTTTCCCAGCAATCTTAATTCCAACTTTTGATTCATCTAGCCCTGTCTTTCTCATGATGTACTCTGCATATGTTAAATAGGCAGGGTGACAGAATACAGTCTTGCTGGACTCCTTTCCCAATTTTGAACCAATCAGTAGTTCTGTGTCCAGTTCTCACTGTTACTTCTTGACCCACATATAGGTTTCACAGTTACATAGAGACAAAAATGAAACAAAACAAAAATCCCACACCAATCTTTTTGGTAAAAATAACTTTAAAGTCTGAAAGAAGAAAAGATGCTTTGGATAGTAGCGATCCAACAGTAATAGTACCTTTTTTTTAAAAAAAAATGCTCTCATGAGAGAAATTTATATAAATTATTGGAACAAGAAGAAATTAACATAATCAAGAAGGGCATTAAGAAAACTAGTTGTAAAAGTTTCTCAACAAACAGCAATATCAATAACACTTAGACTTATATACTGCTTCACAGTGCTTTACAGCTCTCTCTAAGCAGTTTTTTGGAGTCAGCCTATTGCCTCCAACAATATGGGTCCTCATTTGACTGACCTCAGAAGGATGGAAGGCTGAAGTAAATCTTGAGCTGGATAGGATCGAACTCCTGGCAGTGGGCAGAGTTTGTCTGCAACAGAGATGCAAATTAGAGGAAGACCTGCAGAAGGGCACAATTTGAGGCTCCAGAGGAAGTTAAATAATGGGGCAGAACATTAGCCCATGAACGTGGACATAAAAAGGACCACTTTCCTATTGAATCACATAACCATAAGCTTTATTTTTACAGGTATGTAATATGCTAAATTTAAGGAGCCTTGGAATCTATGGTACATTTTCTTGATAGAAGCCTATTAACCAAACTATTTGGCATTGCTGAATGAGTTTAAAGGCAAGAGGGCTCCTGTAAGGGTACATGAGAAAGACCTTGGGGGATGGAAGGAAAAGCTGCAGACCAGACAAACACCACGTAAAATGTACCTTACCCCACAAAAGGAAGGAGGATGTGGGAAGCATTTCAGAAGGGACCCTCCCTGGTTTTCTGGAGAGCAAAAGGAAATGGAGGGGAGAAATACTTTCAGTCAAGAAAGACTCAATTCACGTAACCTTACAGTAAAAATAGAGCTAGTATTCCTGGTTGTAATTCTTGTCTGGACTATCTTGCAGAATTAAAATTGGTACATTAAAACAGCAGGGCTGCCCAGCAACCTGTGAATCTGAAACTTCATTCTGAGCAAATATGTATAAGACAGTGATGCTGGGATGTCCAATATAAGTAAATAATCGTTACTGCCACTCAAAATCCTTAAATCCGTACAACGTGTTAGTAAGATACATTTGCCTCTTAAGATAGTATTCATTTTCCTACCTGAGCACTGGCATTCAGTACTTTAAAAATAATAATGCATGGGCAATATTGATGGAAGGAAAAACAAGATTTGAATGCTGTATATGGTTGGATTTCATTCTTAGTGATACTTTAAATTCTATTAGCCTTATCCACAGACATGCACTGAGATAACTTTTATTGTTTTTGTAATGATAGTGCTTTTTTCTGTTTTTCCTTCTCTTAATATTTGGCTTAAGAAAACTGAACGCTAGCTCTCTAAAGTTATCATTTGATTAATTTCTGTCCTCCAAGCTTAAAAAAATTCACTTCTGGGTCTATTGTTTCAAAAAGTAAAGAGTCTGGAATGAAATCTTATCAATATCAAGTATTTCCTTCTCCCACGCTTTTAACATACACTCAAAAAATTAAAATAATTTTTGAGAGCTTTCCTCCACAGTCTGTTTATGTGTTTTGGTATTAGTCTACTGTTTTGTATTTCTGTGTTATTTGTTTTTAAGAGCCATACATCAAATTCAGTGCTGCTGGACTTTTTCCTGGGGGAAGCTGTAATACATACGAGAGAAAATATGGATTTAATTTTATTTTTCTTATTATGGGTTCATTTTTTGGCCATAGACATTTGCCCTTGTGTTTCAAGCAGACATATCTAGCATTTGGATTGCTGGAATTGTTTTTCTCAGAATTTTAATCTGGCCTTTTTGAACTCTTGTAAGATTCTTCTACACTGTGAGATTTCCCATCCAATACTGTCAGATATATATATCAGAGTATTCAGTCAATGATTAAAATGATGGTGAAATTTATTTTCACATGGAGTTGGAACCATTCTGATTCCAGCAACTGCATGCACTTTCTTCAGTTCATATGGTTAATTTTTCTACAAATGTGAGCTTTTACATGTAGCCATTTTTCACCAGGGACTCCAAATGCTTCAAATCTTTCAAAGTATTTTGCTGACTTGCTGGTTTTCCTGGTGCTTCTGGGGTTGTTACAGATTATATACAATGTTCCCTTATAGATGTGGAGAATGCTAAAGAGATCATAGTAGTGGGATGGACTCACTGACCCTGAAACAAGTAGCCAGCATTGACTTTGATCACCTCATTAAATTCTCTGTCCATAGGAGCTTTCTTGGTGATATCAAGGTTAAGCTAGCATGGGGCCTCATCTATCTTCTCAGCTCTCGATGTCTTGAGTGTCATCAGCCAGAAGCATTAACTAGTTTGCTCTCTCTTGTGTTAATGAAATGTTGCGTTTCTATGATAGCTCTACAACCCAACTGGGAGTCAACTCAGCTGTCCACACTCTGAATACAAGATCCAAACTGATCTGTCCAGTCTACACTCTTGAGTTAAACTCATCCTTAACTTTGACATAATAAATTGAGTTTGTTAGCCTCAAACAATGAATGAATGGGATCTAGGATGACAATGTATATATGTTTGCAATTACTGCTTTAATAAATATGCATTGGGAATGGCAAAAATAGAAATAAACATTTATTTATTAACCAGTCATTGATGTATTCTTTACCTAATATATCATTAAGCATTTTAGCTATATTGGATTTAAGCTAGTTAGATATTTGAGCCAAATAGTCCAAACTGTTCATTTCAGCTTGTGTCCATTTAATAATCCAGCAGTGTATCATATCACAGATATGGCTCAGGCACTGATGGCTTTGAAGGTGTTTCCACTATTCAATTTGTCTTTAGCATTTTCCCCACTCTTTGGATGTATTCTTTACTAATCACATTTTTAACTTGTCCATGGTTGACATTATCGAACTATAAAATGCCCAGATACTTGGTAATGTCAACGTTCCCTAACCAACTTGGCCCCTAAACGAAAACTAGTAATGATGAAGTCCTTCCCAAGATGGCCCAGGTTTGTCCACTAACTATGACAATTATTCTGCCATCCCACAACACCAAGAAATCAAAGGTAGACAATTTTCATCAACCTGTAAGAGAAAACAAATGGACATTTAAAGTCTTTTTCTTTTCTTTTGTGCCTTCGAGTCAGTGTTGACTCCTGGCAGCTAGTTGGACAAGACTTCACAGTTTTATTGGTAAGGTTTTGGAAGTGATCTCCCCTTGTCTTTTCTCAGGGCTGAGAGAAACTGACTGGCCCAAGGTCACCCAGCTGGCTTTGTACCTAAGGTAGACTAGAAGTCATGGACTCCCAGTCTCTAGTGTTGTGCTTTAACTATCATACCAGAGTGGTTCTATATCTAAAATCTGGCATCTCCAAAATATAAATTTAAAAAGAATGTCCTTTTTAAACAATTTTTGAAAATTTTTAGGATCTATGCAGGACAACTTCTCCAGGAACACTTTTTGGACAAGTTTGTGGCTGGAAGGACATTATTTGAGATTTGTTTATCTGTGGTGTGATAAAGTTAAGGTCAATATAGATTTTCAAAATCATTTTGTTAGGTGTGTCAGAATGAGGGTTTGGAATAGATATAAAGTAAGATGATTCCTAAAATTCCTTTATTGTCACCACAAGAAGAGACATTTATAAGAAAAATGATTGCTACTCAAACTTGGTTGACCTATGTTGATTTATTGACTTTTTCTGAAGGAGAATATAAATTAAATACCAGAAAAGAACTAGAAATGGGAGGTCATATTTGTCAATGGCTCGCTTATGCTCAGTTGACAGATTCAAGTTGGACAAGAAGAATTTTCTTTTTATAAATGTGAAAACTGACTTTGAATTAGATTTATGTATTGATGATGAGTATAATATTGCTAAGATGTATAAACTTTTATTCAAAATGAATATGGAAGATGAATATGTTAAAGATCATATGATTAAGTGGGCAAAAACTCTGGATATAATATAATGCTTGATCAATGGGAGAATATGTGGAGTAAAAGACTGAAATTTACATTGAATTATAACTTGAAAGAGAACTTTTATAAGATGCTGTATCATTGATAACACTTGATAAATTGTCAAATATAAATTGGAAATATAATCAATGTGGAAGTACTTTTTAACATCTTTGTGGACAAGTAAAAAACTAAGAAATATTGTGACTCTTTTAATTTAAATAATTCTTAAGTTAAATATATAATGGAAACTGGAGTTTTTTCTTTTAGGTGTGATAGAAAAATAGGACTTTGTTTTTATATATGAACACAGCAGCAAGACGTTTGTATGCACGGTGAAGAAAGGACTTATATATTCCCACAATGTATGAATGGATGGTGAAGTTAATGGGGATGGTGAAATTGACTACTTTGATTAAAGACAAGACTTTTTCTAGTGTTGTTTCTACTTGGAAACCACTTTTGACTATTAGAATTGTTTGTGATTATAGAAGCACTGTGTATTATGGTTAATTTTAGAGCAAAACATTAATGTATTTTATTTTGCATCTGTACCAAAGAAATTTGAAAGGTAGTCTTTTTCTATATTTTTATTCCCTTTTCTTTGCCTGCATCCCTGGTTTTGCTTTTTTCCTAATCCTAGGGGCCAGCAGATCAACATCGATTTATAATATGAAATAAAGTATTCAAACAAGCAGAATTGCAAGAATTGCAAAGATCTACCCAGGACAAAGAAATTAAAGTCTTGCCAGAAGTAGCTCAGACAGTAGAGGCAAACTAGGAGGAGTTAGCAGTAGAAGAAGCTGGCATAATTCTTGAATTATTTTCATTCCCATACTAGGCACCCTCTCCTCTGCCTTCTCCTCAGAAAAAACGAAAGTTGAAGAATTAAAACAAAGAATAACTGAGCAACTAGAACAGCACAAAAACAAGCATTGATGCTTGTTACAAAAAGTTGCTAGCACAAGTATTAAAAGATTCCAATATTATAATATCAAATCTAAGCACCAGGTCTCTGCAAGAATAAAAACCAACTCATGTACAGAACAAAAATCAACAAAAGAGCCAAACAGTGCACCACCAGAATGGAACACTCACCCTAATTGATCAGCAGGAAGCCACTCTTCAGACTTGCAAGATTCTGTTAATATAATCTAATGTAGTCTTACAGTAAAGTGAATTTACCTCATCTAGTCATGTTTCCTATCTGATTTACCCATGTAAGACATCAATCTTGCAAGTACAGGTACAAATTTTTAACTGTCACTTTTAACCATCTGATCAATTAAAACTTAGGTCCCTCCTAAGTTTTTTTCTTTGATCATGAACTCCTTGGGGGTTCCTTGCTCTATTGACTAATTGTTTCCTAGGCAGCATCTCTTTCCCTCATCCCTCAAAGTCACCCATACAGTCCATTATCCCCATAATAGTTTGCTATCAGGAAGAGGGGAAAAAAGAGATTAATTAATTATTGAGCAACTCAAAATGCCACCAACAGAACTAAAGGCAGAAACAAAGAGATCTCAAAGTACATAAATATTCTTGTGCCTGATTTAAGGTTCTGAAAGTAATCAGTGATATGATCATTTCCAATATCTAGTGCCAACCAACAACTTGTAGAGTGATTTATACATTTTGGACAGAAGATTTGAAGCCAAACATCTCCTCTTTCCCTCCCTCTCTCCCTTCAGCTAGGGCACTGTTTCTCAACTGTGGCAATTTCAAGGTGTGTGGACTAATAAAACATCTCTCATAGTTTTCATAGCTAGACTATCAAGTGAAACTTATGGGGTTTTCTTGTAGTTTAAAATAGTAGCATTTCCCCAAGAATATGTGTTTTGGGGGTAAGATCTGATCTGTATGCATGATTAACAATGCTCTTGCCAAACCAATTTTTCTTAATGTTACTGCAGCCCTCTCTCATTTTTTAAAACAAAATATTGCATTGAGTTGACAGGCCCATATAGTTAGGAAAAAGTACAATTCTTATAACCAGAGCCACCAATTTATGCTATTATTTGCAAAAGACAACAAATCATCATTACCCAGTCTAGTTATCCTAGCACTGACTGTGGAGCACTGACTGAAATTGCACTCAGTTTTTCTAGATAGTTTAAATATATACATATGCATATATACACAAATAGATACAGAGAGGACAAATTTGTCATGGAGTTCCCATTTTTCAAAATCTGTCAAGTTTGCTTTTTCTCTGTTTCTCATTTTTCATTCACTTAACTTGTGATTTTTTAAAAAAAATGCATTAAAGCGAAGAAACATTTTCGTGTATATTTTTCTGAATATACTTTGTAATTTTGCCAAACACACTTAAGTTCGTAAACAATTCTCCTGAGTGCAATGACTTTTATTTTTACTCTGAATACATGCATTTTTGTACACATTTTTCCATAATGTATATTCATTAAATTCAGTTTGATAAACTGCACTACAAAATTACAAAAATTACAAAGCTAAAGAAAAGAAAAAACCCTTTTAGGATGTCATGTCTACACCCTAATTATGTGAGATTCCAGATTTAATAATCCTTGACTGATCACAGCCTAATCCTGTGAATGAACATCTAGTGAATGGGAGCCCATGACCTCTTTGAATAATTGGTTCCATTGTTGAATGTCTCAGACTCTTCAAAAAATCCTTCTAACACTCAGTCAGAATTTTCTTGATATTTAAATCCAGGACTGCACTCTGGAACAATGAGATCAAGTCTTGACCTTCCCTTGTGCAACATCCTTTCAGGTATTTGAAGGCTGCTGTCATATCAACCCCCATCTGAACCTTTACTCTCTTAGCAGTAAGTCCCATGATGGTCTTTATTCCTGATCTTTGAATCTGTATCTATGCTATGCTGTGACCAGAAGCTGATAACAATATTCACGACAGAGTGTGGCTCTCAAAATAAAATGAAAGTATTTCCTTCTGGGATTTGGTTGTTATGCTTCTGCTGATACAGCCTAAACATTACAACTGTATACTTTCAACTGTATTGTCATTTTATTAGGTTAGGAATATTTATTTTGGATGATTTTAATGTTTTTGTGTGTACACCGCCCAGACTTGCTTTGAAATGAGATGGGAAGCAAATAAATTTAATAAAATAAATAATTGCTAGTTTGGGAGCCAAATCATATTGATTTTGCAATCAACTACTATTTCAAGATATTTTCACAACTATTATTGCCAAGCCAGGTACCACCACCTTTCTTCCTATTCCTGTGCATTTGGGTTTTATTTCCTAAGTAAAGAATTTTGGCATTTATTGCTTAAATTGCATTTGGTTATTTTCAGATTAATTATGAAACCTATCCAGATAGTTTTATTTCCCCTTCTGTCTTCTAGGGTGTTAGATATTCCTGTCAACTTTCTCACCTGCAACTCGCAATTTCCATCTTTTTCTCCATTTTGTTAATGTTCAGAATATTAGTTACAGATTGAACTTTGTGGTTATCAATATTTCCAATTTGATGATAATAGAGAACAAGGAAAGAACGTTTCTTATAAACCAGAAGGAATTTGAAGATAAACAAGAAAAACAGATGAAAGAGAAGATAAATACTTCGGGACAACTGCATTGAACTGGAAAAATAAAGAGACTACTGGCTAAATCAACTAGTCCTCTTAAGAAAACATCAACGGGATGTTCTTATCAACATCAAATAATAGCCACAACAATACAAGGAGATTTTTTTTTGATGATTTAAAGGCAAAAATACGAAAAATGACCTGCCAGAGGAAAAAAGCTAGAATAAGATTGAAAAAGATTGGGGTTCTGATCTATATATGAGATCTAAAATAGAATATATCTGAATAGATAGAATATGTATTCTGAACACAAGACATTGTAACGACTTGAGATAAAGAAAATGTTGGTCATATAAAATCTAGAAATATGTTGAAATAAAAATATTATATTGTCATTAGATGGGTAAGATAGATGGTAGAATTTATATATAAGGTGTGTATTTTAAATATTAGAATGTATGAGCAATCGGGATAAAGGAATTGTGTTTAATTAAAAATTTGGAAAAATTAAATATTAAATGTAATCTGAATGTCTACAAATAATTAAGATTTGAATTTAAGATATTGTTATGAGTTGAGACAAAGGTTAAGTAAAACTTAAAAGTATAAGTACCAATAATTAAATTTGTATATGGGTTTGTGGTATAAATGTTGGTGGTTTATTTTTAATTTTTTCTTCTCTTTCTGGAAAGGAAGAAAGGAGGAAGTAGAAGGAAGAAAAGAAAAAAAATTATTAGCTCCAAATGTGAGATAGGAGACTTAGAAATTGGGATCATTTAAAACCTGGAAATGATAAAGATTAAATGTTAAACTTAAATATCAATGGCAAATTAAAGTTAAAAAAAACTTACTAGGTTATTGTCTAAAAGGTGGAATGTCAAATTAATTAAGATATGTATAGACTGAAGATTATTGATGAATATTAGAAAAGGTATTTTTGTTTTATTAATAGAATAAGAATTATATTGGTTTGAACATGACAGTAGATATCATGGGGGAAAGAGAGGGAATTAGTTTGTTGTAATAATTTGAGATTTGTACTGATGATATTCAAATGTAATGGAATTACTGTGCTCAGCCGCCACACTACTTTTCAAATATGTAAATGTAATATTGTAAAATCAATAAAAAGCTTGAAACTGAAAAAAAATATATTTCCAATTTGATAAATAAAAGCTAGAGAGTAAGTTTTCATGTGATATTCAATGAAGCTGTATACCCCTTTAATTGACAGGCCATTTAGTTTCCATTTAACTAGCTTGTTAATCAGCATATTATGGAGGACTTTGGTAAAATATAACACTTAAAATTTGACAACTGATCTATAAACATCCAGGGCATTATAGTCATGTTTGAGCAGAAAGTGCTAAAAAGATTAGATTTGTAAATAAAAGTTACAGAATATACAAGTTTTTTTTGTTTTTTTTTGCTATGGCTCAGATTGTATAAAAGTGTTTAACTGAGGATCTCTAAATGTTGAACAATATTCCGTTTATTCAGTATGGATAGAAACTTTCTTTTCCCGTTTTCTTTCTTTTGAGCAAAGATAATTGGTGTGTTCTCTGGTAAATGGAACCTTTTCAACACATCCATAACTCTCAAAGAGAAAAAAAAAACCCACAGAACTGATGGGAAAGCTTTAGCTGCTTCAGCATAAACTGAAGCCTACCTTGATCCCACAATGGCAGTGTTATATCAAGTTAATTCAATCAGCCGCTGATAGTGTATATCTATAAGCAGACAGCCATATCTTTCCTAGTCCTTTTTTGTCTTTTTTCCTCTTGACAGACAGCCACCATTCCTCACCCACTACGCATTCTCTATCCTGATTTAACGGCTTGGAAAATTCATCTCTTTGGTTCCTTTCTGTCTTTCTAAAGAATAATATTTCTGGAAAGTTTGGTGCTCCAAAATACCCTTTCCTGGTGAATGGTGCCATTTGATCTACATAAGGAGCCATAGTGATGAATCTGTACAGTACATATATAAAACTTTGAAAAAAAAATTCCTGAATTGGCTTAAAATGGAAAACATATTTGTTCAGATGGAAAAAAAGAAGTGAGGGGAGGAAGGAGCCTGCTCCTGAAATTTATTTCCTTGAAGACTGTATTCAGACTGTAGCCGAAGTTCTGTGCCATCCATGAATTATACCACTTCATTAGCCATTGCTGAGAAAACCTTATTTCCCCATTTGATCTGAACCATTTTCTTCCTATTCATTCTGTATTTATCACATCATGGATTTACCTGAAAGTGAGACTAGCTTTTCTTCCACTAATTTATCTTGAAAGTAAGTCCTAAATTTACTGACAATTCAATAAAGGATGGAGATTAGTTCCTGACTATCTTCTTTCTGTTAGAATATCACCTTACATTCACGATCATTTTCCTTTTGGGTAAATATTGTAAATTTTCTTACCTCTCTAAGAAACTACTGTGAACAATTTGTTAGTGTGGGTGTTTGTTGTGTTATGATAGTATTTATGATGCTTATTTTTTTTTACAATATTTACATTTAGTAAGTTTTACCTAAATTATAAGTTTTAATATAAAATGGTTTTACATGTTTTTATCTCTTGTGTGTTCAAAAATGAAATACATATTTCTTTAGAGTGGGCAGCTTTGCGCTGTGCCTTAGAGACAGACTAAATGTTTGTTTATCTATTGGATTTTGAGCATGATAGATTAAAAAAAAGCCTAGCTAGCGTACATTAAAATGCATTTTTTTAAAAAAAGAAACATGTAGCCTGGACAAAGCTACACAAATAATATCCAAGAAATGGCTCCACAAACATCTTAACCCCTGGTCTGGGAACACCAGTAGGGATTGTGATAGCATGGGAGACATATGTATCCTTGCGAAGATGTTCTTCTAGATGGCAGATGTCATGGCAGAGAAGGCATGGTGAAATGACAGGGAGTGCACCCACTGACAGCTTCATCTGTGCAGCCCAGAGTTGAGATGTACAATTGGGTATCACTAGCATTCTGATGATACCAAACCCTGAATGATGGTCAATCTTACCCAGTGATTTCATGTAGATGTTAAACAGGAAGGAGAAGGGTGTTGACCCTGAAGCATTCCATAGGTGAGGAGCCATGGGTATAACTTTTCCCCATTTTCAATACTGACTGGAATTAATTACTGAGGATGGGGCAAATCACTGCAGCACAGTGGCCCCCATCTTAGCCTTTGCAATTTGTCCAGAAGGATTCCATGTTGGGTGGTACTGAAGGATTCTGAGAGATCAAGGAGCACAAAAATGGATGCACCATGCCTATCCTGGTTTTACTAAAAGTCATCAACAGGCTCAATCAATGCCTTCTCAGTACTGAAGTCTTGGACTGGAATGGATTCAGATTATCCACTTCCTCCAAACCACAACTGCAACTGATTTCTGACCACCTTCTCAACAACTTTTTTCACAAAAGGAAGATTGAGGACTGAACAGTAACTGTTCAGAATGAAAGGGCTCAGTGATGGCCTCATGAGATGGAAACACATCAGTGCCTCCTAGTGAGGCTAGTGAGACCATTCCTTCCTTCAAAAAGGATTACATCATTGCACGGATACAACCATAGGTGACCTCTTGACTTGACTTGACAACACAGGAGGCACTGGCTGAACTCATACTTCCCAAGACTCCATTCACCAGGAGTATTGTATTACACCCAATGTGATGCCCAGGGGTACAAATATAGAGACCTCCCTTGGCACTTACCCAGATTCTTGACATATCAAGATTCTTTTAACTTTTTTAAAAAATAGCAAAAAATTGTCATATACAGAACAAAATGGCTATTTTTAACATCTGTTCATTTCCAAGAATATATCTGGGCCGAAAGCAAACCCAAGACACATTCTTGAGAAATTAAAATTATTTGCTACAACCCAGAGTATTGTTTGGAAATGTACTTGCCTGCTTTGAAAAATAAAGACAAAAAGAAGGTGGAAATATGAAGAATCAGAATCACATTTAAGTTCCAGTTCAGACAATTTATTGCTCAAGCCTATACATAAGAATCTGGTCAACTAACTGTCAGCACTTAACTGGCACTAGATAGGAGTTAATGGAATACAATGGGGGCTATATTTGAGCATTTTTGGACATGTAACAATTTTAGTCTGAGTTCTCTCAAGTCTGTCCCCAGGCTCTGCCTGATCTTCTCTACACATTTGTTGTTGTACAGTCACAAAGTTATGTCCAACTCTTCATGACCCTATGGGCCACAGCACACCTGGTCCTCCTGCCCTCCGCTTTCTCTTGCAGTCTGCCCAAACTCATGTCCACTGTATCAATGGCACTATCTAACCATCTCATCCTCTGCCATTCCCCTCTCCTTTTGCCTTCAATCTTTCCCAACATCAGGGTCTTTTCCAATGAGTCCTTTCTTCTCATTTGGTAGCCAAAGTATTTGAGCTTCAGCTTCAGTATCTGTCCTTACAAAGAACAGTCAGGGTTGATTTCCTTTGGGGTTGATTAATTTGATATCCTTGCAGTCCAAAGACTCTCATGAGTCTTCTCCAACACCACAATTCAAAAGCATTTCCTACACATAGGGAGTATTACAACAGGAACAGGGGAAGGAGGTAAATAAGTAACGGAGATCAAACTCTCAGTTAGCCTTCTGATTAATTGTAGGTTTAATTGGCTGTTTCCACCATGAGAACATTCTTGTGAGTGGGCAGATCCCCTCAGGAAACATTCTATGAGACATGTTCTCAGAATATCATCTCTAGTGCTAGTCTAAATGAAGTAATTCTGGGGAAAGGTTAACCATTCCTTTGTACCCTGATCCTTAACCAGATTGGTATCCTTAATCTAGAGTTCCTAGAGTAGGAATATCTGCAATCTTTTTGAGGATGTAATCAACATATAGTTAGGATTAGGACAAACATTTTGATTTACATTAATTACATACAGGAAATTGATTATTTCCTATAATTTATTTTCCTTTCATATCATCATAAGAACTAAAATTTGATGGCAATTTTGGGGTAGGGTTTTTGAAGTCATACCTAAGCCTTTGGAGAAACTACATAAAATCGTGAGAAGAATTTTATCATCATTTCTACCATCAATAACAGAAGCAGTAGTACCATTAAAATTTAATATGTAGTTTATAGCTATCCTGCCTTTTTTGCTCCCTCTCTGATATATGTGTTACATATTTTGTGGAAGAAGAGGAATTCATAATTGTAAAATGCTGCTCATGAAAGCTTTCACATGGTGAAAATGGATGAATTCTATTCTCTGTTTCAGAAGGTATACTTATCCTGTGTCATCTTCTTTTTTTCTTTAATAATTGAAAGTCTTTCTAACTGTCAAACTCTTCACTGGATAAGGAGCCTAACAGGACTCAGAGAGTGATGAACTCAGATTAATTTAATGGATGGAAGACCTCCATAACCCTTTTTACGTCTTTCCAGCCTAAGGATATAATTTTTCCATCATTTTAGACTCTTCCCTAGTTTCTACAGTTTCCCAAATGTATAGGAATATCAAGCTTCCAGAAACTATCAGGGCCTCTTTGAGGTTAGAATCAGCTGCAAGGAGTGACAGAACTGAGGGATTCTGTTAATTTCAATTCAGCACAAACAGGGATAGAACAACGGTTCTTATGCAGAGAATTAACCCATCCTGTAGTTTCTTGCACTGAGCTCTCCAAGGTACCTATTGTGCTTCGTTCTGCTAAAGCAGCTCATTATGAGTACAATCCTTAGGGGCTTCTTGAGGTCTTTAACAAGGCCAGGTCAATTTCTCTGAAGCATCAGGGAAAATTTCCTTCTCATTTAGGTCTCATTAGGTGCCATTTTTTTAACAAGTTGATTAGAATTAAATGAATCCTGTGTAACTTGGGTTATGTTGTCCACTTCATCATCATCACTTTATAAACATAAAACTTTATAAACATAAAACTGAGCAGAAGGTTGTGATATATTAATTACAAAGTAGGGTAGTCTGCAGGATATGATTAGAAACAGCAGCAAAAAAACCTCTCTTTGCTTAAATTTTACTGCTGAAACTAAGGAAATTGGCTTAACTTCAAGTTATTTGTAGAATGACTATGATCTTCTTTCTGGTTTGATTCTCTATTTAAAATAATTGCCCAGGGCTATAGCTCTTTCTTTCTTTCTTTCTTTCTTTCTTTCTTCCTTCCTTCCTTCCTTCCTTCCTTCCTTCCTTCCTTCCTTCCTTCCTTCCTTCCTTCCTTCCTTCCTTCCTTTCTCTCTCTCTCTCTCTCTCTCTCTCTCTCTCTCTCTCTCTCTCTCTCTCTCTCTCTCTCTCTCTCCCTCTCTCTTTCCTTCCTTCCCTCCCTTCCTCCCTCCCTTCCTCCCTTCCTTCCTTTCTTTCACCACCCAACACACAAATGTGACTGTGGGTTGCTCCCAACAATTATTTAACTGTAAATTCCCATTCAGACAAAAACACAAACAAGTTAAATGGGGAAACAGTGGGGATGATCATTTAGCTTGCCATTGCCTTTATCCTGCCTCCATGCTTTTAACTGGAGATCTGAAGGGCATCTAGTTATAGTCATGCTTTTTGAATGCAATTATAACTGTCAGCTGACCCAGGACCTTTGGTGGTTTTTTTTTTTTATCCTGGGTAATATGCTGAGCTGTGCTTGTGTTCAAGCTAAAGCAAGTACTATATAGCTAGAGAGAGGTGAGAATAGCTTAATGGAATACTCCATACTCTTGAGTGTATTACGAATTCAGATGAACCTCTGAACAGGGTTTTGGATGTGCCTTTTTTCTAGTTGCTATTCTTAGGTTTCAAATAATCATTGCCTGAAATAACAACAACAACAACAATAACAACAATATCTATTCTGAGGTCAGCACAAAAACATTCTGCACAAAATACTCAGTTGATGAGTATTTGTATGTAGAACTATGAAGCACTTACTGTTCTGGATTTTCTTCTGGAAAATTCCCAAGTCTCGTCCAAAATTTCCAAGTCAAAATATTTTAGAAGAAAAAAGAATGTTCTGATCTCCCACAAATTATGTCTTTCAAATGTGTATTTGGCACATCACAATTAGATGGTTTCAAGTATTCTCTGCTCTTGTGGAACTCAGGATGTTTCAAGTGTTCCATCATAAAGAGCAATGGAAGCTGAAAACCAGCCCTTGCTCTGCACTTTTCATTGATACTGAGTGCTACCCACCATCTGAACTATAGAAAAATTGGCCAAAGGATTATTAGGAACAACAATAAAGAAAAAAAACAGCAAATAGTGGAAGTAATAATTCTGGGTGCTTTAAGTACTATCTGACTGCAAATAGATAGAATAGAACAGAACCCAACAGTAATTCTATCTATAATGTATATGCATATTACACACTATTGTAGTTGGCAATCTGCCTGAAAAAAGCTTAATACAGAGAGAACAACTGACAGGAGCAACAACATTACATTACAACCTAATGTCTATAATTTCCTTATAAGAAGGAGCAGCAATAACGTCCTGTGCAGGTAGCATCTTTTTCTTATGTTCCAAACAATTATCCATCTCTGAACATGTGCTTAACTGATTCTGTTATACTGTTTCTCCCAACCCGTCTTTTTCTAACCAATGGCGGCTGACTTGGAACCTGTACTTATTAAGCTCCCACAGAGACAAAGATGAACACAGCTGGGAGGTATATCATTACTGTAGTCCAGGAAATAATACTAATAGAAGATATATGGCAGTTTCCAAATGAACAAAATGACAATTCCAAATGATCAGATCTCAGACTTTCCACACTGTCTTGTAGCATTGCCCTTTCAAATGGGAGGAATTGGATTTCCTGTCTTTCCCTAACCCTCACACTGTCCATTGATGAGAAATACTTGCTTACATTTTTTGCATTCCTGCTTCCCATTCAGATGAAGTCAACAAAATTAGACAGGAATCTTTTAACCGCTAACAGAACCCTAATTGCTCAGTGTTTTATTAACTAATGTATTCTCCCATTCCCCATGGCTGTTTGTTTATTTATTTTTAATAATAAACTAGACAATCATGATTCCTTGTTTCAAGTATATTTCTTTACCTAACAGTCACACAGCCCCTCACACTCTCCCCAACCCTCACCGCACCTCTCTTGTACCCTTGCTCACTGCATACACACACACGTACAGGCTCAGCCTTCCCAACCCATGCTGCACCCCAACACAATCTCCCTGACCCCCACAACACTTCTTGTGCATCCCCACACACTCCGGTGCATTCTCTATGGCCTGTGCAGTACTTCTTGTGCAGGCCCTTGCACCCCTGTGCAACAGCTCCAACCCAGGTGGTGTCTGTCCTGCGCCTACTCCCACCCCTGCATTTATATGGTGCTTCTGCCATAACATGATGCATGGATTGGAGAGGGCAAGGGAGGATATGGTGTGGGTCAGGAAGGATGTGTGTGTGTGTGTGTGTGTGTGTGTGTGTGTGTGTGAGAGAGAGAGAGAGAGAGAGAGAGAGAGAGAGAGAGAGAGAGAGAGAGAGAGAGAGAGAGAGAGAAAGTGCTAAGGCAGGTGTGCATGTGTGCAAGATGGTTTGTAAGAACTATTATGTGAGTCGGGAAGAGTGCACAGGGGTGTGCGAGAGGTGCTGCATGGATCAGGGAGAGCACACACAGGTACAGTGCAAGTTGGAAAGGGTGCATGGGGGTTCTGGGCAGGTCACAAAGAGTGTGTGGGGGTGTGCGAGAGGTGCTGCATAGGAAAGGAAGGGTACGCGGGTGTGCAGCACAGGTCAGGAAGGCTGAGTGGGGATTGCACAAGTGGCTAGTGCTGCCCAAGCACCAAAGTTCTGGGAAGAATGCACAGGTGAGGGAGACTTATCTGAGCAACTAGCTGTGTTCTCTGCTGGCTTCCCTACCACCAATGCTCCCTGCCAGTTTCCCACAAGCAAAGACTTAGTTTGTGGGAAGCGGGCAGGGAGCAATGGAAATTACAGCTGATTACAGCCATGCTGAAGTGGCCACAACTTTCCCAAATTCATTCTCTTGGGAATAATGGGTTCAGCATTCTATAAATTAGTCCATTTGAAGTACCTTGGTTCAAAAATGGTTGCTCTATGGCACACTGTTTCACCTTACAAACAGACAGACACAGGAGTTTTAGTAGTATATAAACAGGGGGATGTTGAAGAAGTCTAGACATTGTGGAATTAAATGCTCATGAAGTATAGGTTTCTCCTGCATTTGGAATATTTTAAATATTTCAAGGAGCCTTTTGGATATTTTTAGATTTTAGTACAAAAGAAAGAGTATACTATAAGGCTGAAGTCTGCTCATCTTTACAACTATCATTTACACACTTTTGTTTTCATAAGATGTGTTAACATATTCATCATTTATATTTTCATATGAATTTGAAAGAGGTAATAACTGAAATGTAAAGAGGAGAACCTGGCCATAACTATTCCCTCTGGTATTGTGTTATGAAGCCTTGTGCAGACATTTTGAAACCAAAAGAAGGAGACTTATGCACAAGAAAGTAACTAAGGCGTTTGCACATTTGAGATTCACTTCAAGACTTGGTTAAGTTTTCAGGCAAGTTAAGAATAATGTGATGCTACCAATGTTATCAGGTCTTTAATGACATGCTATGTATATGAATGGTTAAAAAAATAGATCTTTGCTTTATAAGAGGAAGCATTGTGAATTTTCTGCTGTATCTGTCACTTTTCCAGTTTTATTTAGCTCCTATCGTTTGCCTGTTGTCTAATCTGAAAAGTATTTAATAAGCCCTATTTTTTTTCCAGAGACTGTTACTGACTTTAGCAAATAGTTTAGCTTTATTACTGTGATGGATGTCTTTTTTTCAGAATGATTATATATGGATGACTGCTCCTAAAAGAGATTTGGAAAGCAATGGAGGCTTCTTCCCCAATGCCATTTTTAACAACTGCTTTGTAAATGGCTGGCACATTGCTTGTTGTCGTCTATAAACTGTCACAGCAGCCTTACAGTAACACTGATCCCTGCCCCACCTTCCCAAGTTTTGTGATAAACATCCTCATTATATTAGCATTTTGTCAGCCATCTCCACTGATGCCTTTGTAATTAGAAACAGAGGGCTTTCATGCAAATTTCTTGATAATTTCATTCCAGAGGGGTAGCTGTGCTAGTTTCTTACTGCAATACACAGACTGTTCTTTTGACACTTTAAAGTAGTAGATATGATGGGATAGAAGGTTTGGCAGACAAGAAACCACTGCATCAAACTGGGTTGAATAGGGGCACATAATAAGCCCCAAAAACCTTTTCTGCAAAAAAGTTATTGCTTTTATAGATACTACCTCAATATCTGGTTGATTGGCCTATACTTGCTTGATCATCTGGATCTGGTAGTCTCACAGAATTTTAGCCCTGTTATTCTCCACCATGTTCTGTGGAATCTCCCATCTGGATTTGGCAGGGTCTAACCAATACACTGTGCCAATGTTCCTGTACCTAGAGCCAGCTACTTGGTTATGCTGTTCAGTATATGCTGTTCCTATCTGTATCACACTCTGCGACAATGTGTTGGATTGTCTCTGAGGCCTCTCTGCATAGCCTGTACCTTGGGTCCTGTCTAGTGTGTAGATCCTTGTTTCCATGGATCTGGTGCTTAGTGCCTGTTTTTGTGTTGTAATGATCAGTGCCTCAGTGTTGTCTATTAGTCCAGCCCTTTCCAGCCACCGATGGGATTCCCAGTGTCAACCATCTCAGCTACCTGTCGATAGTACACCATATGCAGGGTCTTGTCTTGCCATGACTCTTCCTTTGCTTGTTCTTTCTCCCCCATTTGCTGTTGCCTCAGATATTCCCTCAACAGCTCATCTTTGGGTGCCAACTTCCCAGCAGCTCAGGTATTCTGTAGCTAGTGGTTAAAGGTCTCTTTATTGACAAAAGTGAGGTTACCCAGATTAACAAGGTCCTCTTGCTGGGAACAAAGACAACCTGATAATAATCTGGCCACTGGAGAAAATCATTTATGGACAGGACAAGACATAACTAAATAAGAATATTATTTATTTATATAAGTGTCTGTGTGTACATGCATATATATACATATACATATATACATATACATATATATATATATATATATATATATATATATATATATATATATATATATATATATATATATATATATATATATACATATACATATATATATATATATATATATATATATACATACATACATACATACATACATACATACATATATATATATATATATATACATATACATATATATATACATATATATATATATACATATATACATATACATATACATATACATATACATATACATATACATATACATATACATATACATATACATATACATATACATATACATATACATATACATATACATATACATATACATATACATATACATATACATATACATATACATATACATATACATATACATATACATATACATATACATATACATATACATATACATATACATATACATATACATATACATATACATATACATATACATATACATATACATATACATATACATATACATATACATATACATATACATATACATATACATATACATATACATATACATATACATATATATATATATATATATATATATATATATATATATATATATATATATATATATATATATATATATATATATATATTTGTTTTCTGAGGTTTTCGCGGGTGTTTGTATGTAGGCCTTTGGTTCTTTGGGTTTTCTCCCACGTAGAATTTGAAGTGTCTGGTCGACGTTTCGATGAAGTCTCATTCATCATCTTCAGGCTGGTGCTTTTGGCTTCTGCTTCTAGGAGCAATGTGTGGTCTGAGCTGTTTTTTCCTTTTAACTGCCAGTGGGGGTTTGAACTGATTGGCTGGGAGCTTGGCTATATTCTGATTGGTTAGGGGCTTGGCTGTGCTCTGATTGGCTGGGGGGTTGGCTGTATCATTGGCCACTTTACATTATTAATAACAGAATAATCAGAGAAGCCATCGAGATAGAAAAATGCCCACACAGCATGAACAAACGAGATGATACCTCCCGCCTACCAGCCATTTGGAAACCCGCCCTTATTGACAGACGAGTCCATAGCACGGGGAATGACACCAGACCTACACTCACAAAAACCACACAGGATGTCACCACCACACATCCAGGCAAAAAGCAAACCCAAACCCACACTGATGAGGAGGCACGACCACAAACCAGAAGCCAGACCACAGCTGCATCATTAGCCACCTCAAACCCCTCCAATCCATACACGAAGTAAACTGACACCCACCATGAAGATGAGGCACGACCACGAATGCGAAGCCAAACAGCTACACAGTTCACCATCTCTAATCCCCTTGTAACACTGACTAACCTGAGCACAACAAAGCCCCCACCCAAACAGAACACTCCCCCAGCCAATCAGAGTACAGCCAAGCCCCTAACCAATCAGAACACACCTCCACCCAATCAGAACACAGCTGAGCTCCCAGCCAATCAGTTCAAACCCCCACTGGCAGTTAAAAGGAAGAAACAGCTAAAATCTCACATTGCTCCTAGAAGCAGAAGCCGAAAGCACCAGCCTGAAGATGACGAATGAGACTTCGTCGAAACGTTGCCAAGACACTTCAAATTCTACGTGGGAGAAAACCCGAAGAACCAATATATATGCAATTTAATATTTTTGATAAAAGTTTCAAAAATACACTGAGAATAACATCTACTTGCACGGCTGCATTTTTATGTTTTTATTCTAAAAACTATTTCTCTCCCCTTTTCAACTCTGTTCCTAAAATTTGAGGAACTAAACTATAAAAAACTGAGTTTTGAGCTCCATTAGGTGACCTGGAATTTTGTTGTTTCAGTACTTTCAGAATTTCAACACAGGGATTCATCATCTGAGCTTTGAGTTTATCTTTCACTTCCCGCACACAGGCATTGTTATCTGGAATAATCATTATTGGGTAACAGAGGTCATGCTAATTAGCAAAACATTTTTTCTCTATGCACTGAAGATAATGGAGTTTTAATCAAGGAATTGAAGAATATATTACTGCAAGAGTTTGATAGAACAGTATGACTATTCATGCCCACTCATATAATAGGACCACTGAGTTCAATTGACTTTATTCCTAGATAAATTGAAAAATGAAGCTATCTCAGAGTGTTTCTACATGTAGTTCCCACTGAATCCAATAGGACTTTACCCCAAATGGTAAATTTTAAGCTGTATAAATCTTTTATTTTCTGTTCTTCTTAAGTAAGGCAGTATTCTACTTTATTGATTGCTTTTAATATTTTTTAAAAGAGTCTTTTTTAAAAAAAATCTGACTCTGTATGCAACTTTCCTTAAAATGAGCATCTTGTGTACACATGTTGTTAAAATATACAACTTTAATCTGTATTCATTACATAATCATATTGTCTCCCCTATGTATATAGAATTTAATATAAATTCCCCAAATTCCATTTTCCTTTCACACATTATCTTAATATAAGTCTTATAAATACTCTTATTTTTTTTCTTTTTAAAAATGGATCCATCCGTTATACATTTTTTGCAGTTACCGGTACTTTTTTTTAAAAGAAATTTTGGTGGCATAGTAGTGAAGTACATTTTGATAGGAAAATTCAGTAGTTGTGCCTTCCAATGCTATCCATCTATGTCACGACAAGATGTTTTCTGTCTCCAATTTTTAAGGCATTGCATACCATTGTATTGGAATAGCTGCTAAGCCAAGGGAATGCAGCCTGTCATCTATGCCCCCTGTGTGACACCAAAAATAGTATCCTTAGAACTTAAATGTCACTTAGAAAACCCAGCCCCCCGAAAAGTAATGGTCAGTACCTTGCAGTATCAGCAAATCTGTGAGACTGTAGCATATTTCTGAGACTGACAGAGTACCCAGAAATCTTGCAAGAGGATTGGCCCCTGCTTTTTTTCCTGTTGTGGCTTTGGGGTTTTTCAAGGTTTTTAAATTTTTTTTAAGACCTCAAAAATCTCCAATTATTTAGGCAAGGTTAAATTGCTAAAATCTTACATTATTTGGGAAGTCTATGAGATTTCTGATAAGTGTATTTGGCATTCAGTTTGAAAAGTTTGCTAAAAAGTATGATATTAAGAAAGCTTATTCAAATATAGTGTTATACCATGGTTATATTTGGAATGCATGTGCATATATTTGGCATAAGATTAGACCATGGAGATCATTTTATGCCTTTCTCTACCCACTCTTCCTCATTTGCTTTTCATTTTCCAAATAATACTCAACATTCTCTGGAAACAATGCAGGTATGGCCCTCACTGGAGGGTTGTGTTTTGGTTTGGTTTGATTTTGCCCACTCATATTTTTTTTTTAGCCCTGATACATTCTGAAAGTCCCTAGAACAGATGTGGGGAACAATGGCCCTTTTAAGAGTTGTGGGCTTTGTGACTGGCTCAGGAATTCTGGGAGTTGAAGTCCACAAGTCATAAAAGGGCCATCATTCCCCACCTCTGCCTTAGACATTCTAAGATAATCTTCCAAATTATCACTCGTTTGGCTTCATTTCAGGTCATGACCAGCATGCTGATTTTCTCAGAAAGTAATAAAGTGAGGATTATTATCTGTTTAGGAAATCGGCTATATCAACCCTGCCCAAATAATCTGACTTTTAAGAATAATAATAATTCCCAGACTTCTTAGCCAACACAACATAGAGCTCCGTAGGTATAAAATATTGGGAACTGGTCTATGTTCACTTAGATATCATGGAACAACAATTTCTTAAGTAAAGCAAATTATCTGCCACTAAAATGATTGTTCACTGCCTAAATTTGCAGTCCTAAATCTCATTTTTAAAGAATAAAGCAACAAGACACAGACAAAACAACTTTACACAGGGACAGTTTTTTCCCTCACACCATCAATCTACTGAACACCTAATTCTCACAATGTTGTTAAATATCTATGGGTTTGTCAAAAACAGATCATACCAGACAAATCTTATTGCATTCTTTGACCAAGTGACAAAATTAGTGGACCAGAGGAATGCTGTGGATAGAATTTACTTGGACTTCAGTAAGACATTTGACAAAGTAGACCACAACCTACTACTTGATAAGATAGAAAAATGTGGGTTAGACAGCATCACCACCAGATGGATCCATACCTGGCTGACCGGCCGTACTCAGCATGTGGTTCTCAATGGAACTGCATCTACCCGGAGGGAAGTCTGTAGTGGGGTGCCCCAGGGCTCTGTTCTGGGCGTAGTGCTTTTCAACATCTTAATCAATGATTTGGATGAGGGGATAGATGGGGAACTCATTAAATTTGCAGTTGACACCAAGCTGGCAGGAATAGCCAACACTCCAGAAGACAGGCTTAGGATACAGGAGGATATGGACAGACTTGAACACTGGGCGCTATCTAACAAAATGAAATTCAATGGTGAAAAAAGTAAGGTTCTATATTTAGGCAAGAAAAACCAAATGTACAAGTATAGTATAAGGGGTAGCTTGCTCAATGGTAGTAACTATGAGAGGGATCTCGGAGTCCTAGTGGACAATCATTTAAATATGAGCCAGCAGTGTGCTGCAGCTGCCAAAAAAGCCAACACAGTGCTAGGCTGCATTAACAGAGGGATAGCATCAAGATCACATGAAGTATTAATACCACTTTACAATGCCTTGGTAAGGCCACACTTGGAATACTGCATCCAGTTTTGGTCACCACAATGTAAAAAAGATGTTGAGACTCTAGAAAGAGTACAGAGAAGAGCAACAAAGATGATTAGGGGACTGGAGGCTCAAACAGGTTGCTGGAATTGGGTATGTCTAGTTTAACGAAGAGAAGGATGAGGGGGGACATGATAGCAGTGTTCCAATATCTCAGGGGCTGCCACAAAGAAGAGGGAGTCAAGCTATTTTCCAAAGCACCTGATGGCAGGACAAGAAGCAATGGATGGAAACTAATCAAGGAGAAAAGCAACCTAGAACTAAGGAGAAACTTCCTGACAGTTAGAACAATTAACCAGTGGAACAACCTGCCTCCAGAAGTGGTGAATGCTCCAACACTGGAAGTTTTTAAGAAGAAACTGGACAGCCATTTGTCCGAAATGGTATAGGGTTACCTGCCTGAGCAGGGGGTGGACTAGATGACCTCCAAGGTCCCTTCCAATTTTATCATTATTATTATTATTTACCCATGTACTATGGTTGCAGTACTATCATTTTTCTTTCTTATTATCTTATTTACTCTCTCCTCTTCTTGGTATGATGATAGTGATGATAGTGGTGGTGATGATAATGAGTCTGTTGCTCTGCATGTACATCTGCATCAGAGACAAAATCCTTGTGTGTCTAATCACATTTGCCCAAATATTCTATTCTATTCTATTCTATTCTATTCTATTCTATTCTATTCTATTCTATTCTATTCTATTCTATTCTATTCTATTCTATTCTATTCTATTCTATTCTATTCTATTCTATTCTATTCTTAAATCCAGCTGATTCTAGAGGGGCTATTTTTTTGGTAAGCTTGCACAGCATCTCTCTCAGAGGAATGAAAACAAGCAAACTGGAAGAAAGATAAGTGTGTGCGCCATTTGGGATCACTGGGAAAGAAGTGATGCTGATGCTGTGACTGGGATTTAAACATATTGGCAACAAGGTGCTTTATTATGAATTCTGACAGTTATGCTTATGGCAATGCTTTTCCATAGATGGCTGGCAGATTTAGACATGGCTGACAAATGCCATTTCCTAGGTGATTAATGCAGTGATAAAATTTTAAATCTTTAATCCTTGTTTGATATTACCCTTTTGGTGTTCACAACACAGAGTTCATATCTGGTGAAAATCAGGCATTCACATAGGCTGAGTGTAGTAAATGAATGTCTTAGCATTGCTGCTTGATACAGTTTTCTCCATGAAACATTTTTTTTAGGTAAAAGCAACCCATTGGAAGCTTGTTTTATAACAGAGCTTCAAAAATACCATCAGGCAGAAATAGACGTTAAAGCAGGGGTGTCAGACTTGCAACGTCATGTGACATGTCACTATGTATCGTGACTTTTTTTCCATTGCCGGCAATGGGGTGGTGCGGTTTCGCTATGATGCATCCGGCCTGCGGGCTGGCAGTTTGACACATCTGCTTTAAAGCCACTTTTGCTAAAGAACTTTTTAAGTTTGAGGGCATCTGATTTCATTGAAAAAATATTGCTGGCCGTGGTGTCTTTAATCAAATGAAGGGAAGAATCTAAATTACTGAGCAAGAAATGGAGATAAGGACAAGCATGAGGCTAAAAATTGCATCTTCCCCCTCATGTGTTTTTCAAATATTTATCTTGCTTACTCTACTGACTAGCATGTTAATTAGATTTAACCAGCATATTTAACAGAAGAACAAAACCCAAAGGAAAAAATGTTTTCTTTGACATTACATTTTACAATTATAATAAAACAAAGTGCTTTTTTGACCTATAGGGTAGTGTGGCAATTCAATAGCCCGTTTATAAGAGTTGTATACAAAATACATATATTATGCTGGCAGATAATATTTTGTATTTTCTACCAGCATAATACATATATTTCTTTAAATATAAATTTCACCATCTTCATCCTCAGGTAATAATCATTTATAGACATAATCAGTTTTTTTCCTTTTTTTTCACCTCCTCGCCATGAATATTGACAAGAGGGAGCAGGAGAGGCAGATGACAGTGTAATTTTTAAATTTATTTTTATTTTTTTTAAATGTATTGGTCACCCAATAGGTTTATTGGGTGACCAATACATTTAAAAAAATAAAAAATAAATTTAAAAATAAAGTTCCAGTGGACTCAGGTTACATGGTTAATGTCATTTGTGCAAAATGACATTTTAAAACCACCATGGCTCTCACTGTATGCCTATGCTTTCCACTGATTTTCAAATAATCCCTGTTCTCTCTCCCACCCCCCAAGATAATGAATCTCTCCATCTCTCCTGTGATTGAAAATTGGCAGCTGTTTATATCTTGTTCCTTACAGTAATCAGTAAGAAACAAAGCCTCGTTTTAACAAGCTAAACACAGTCAGGAGGTCAAATCTGATTCCCTGTTGAAGTGATTCAGGACAAAATTGAGCTGTTCCTGGAGCTCTAGTCTAGCATGTTAACATGAGCTAAAGGGTGTTTTGTTTTCTGAAATTCTTGTGTTCTGGCTGGCTTAGAACTTGCAAGATGGATACAAAAGTAGAAGGATGTTAAAGGAGGCATCAGGACTGAAATAAAGAAGACCATGTTTATTAGAATTGCCCGCATTAATAACTTACAGCACTAGGGGTTCTTTCCCAATATGCTGTGATGAGCCCAAGCAGCTGGAACTGTCTCCCAGAGACCATTCACAAAGGGGTTCCTTTCACTGAGCCATTTATTAGGAAAAGCTAGCTTGTCTAAACAAGACTTAGTTACAGGAGTTCATTCAAAATGCTAATCAATTGCAGGATTGACCCAGAAACCCTGGTTTTTGCTGATGCAATCCCTGTATTAGATCATACAAGTGGCTGTTCCTTCCCAATGTTGCTAAACCTCAGATTCCATTAGCTCTAACCAGCATGACCAAAGACGAGAAATGTTGGTTGCGGGTAATAGTGTGGGAAATTAGCCTCAGAGAAGGAAATATTTAGAGGGCAGAAAAATATATTTCCTTAAAAGGATTTTTAAAAAGCAGAAACCAACTCTGCCCCCAACCAAGTCTCTGCCCCAAGCAGGAACCAGCCTGTACAAATGCAAATGTAAAACCATCAGGAAAGCTAGAGCCAGGAAACTCAAGAAGACACAAAGACCTAAAATCTGCATATCCCACCTGAGATGGGACATCTCAGTATACCAGAGAGGCACCCCTAAACTCAGGTCAGAATACGTGATACAGGAAATAGCCTCAAAATTCATGCCACAGGAACAGGAAACTATTCCAAACAAAAGGCTAGAGAGGGTATAAAAACCTACTGCCCATGTGCTCAGGTCCTTTTTTTCCTCTGGTCTTTCCTGCAAGAACCATCTTTCTGCCTCTTCAATAAACTGTAACCATCTTCCCAAAGCAGTCACCATGTTGCTTATTTATTCCCAGCTTGGATGAACCAGGATGAAGACTTTACTTCCAACAATTGTGATACAGTAGCAATAGCATTTAGACCTATGTACTGCTTCATAGTGCTTTATAGCGCTCTCTAAGCGGTTTACAATGTCAGCATATGCCCCCAACAATTTGGGTCCTCATTTTGCTGACTTTGAAAGGCTAGAAAGCTGAGTCAACCTCGAGCCCATCAGGATCGAACCATAGGCTGTAGGTAGAATTTGCTTGCAGTACTGCACCTTACCTACTGCACCACCAGGGCTTATTTGTAAGCAACATTTGGAATGCCACAGACTATGCACATGGTGAGATGGGCAGCAAACAAATTTAATAAGCAAGCAGGCAAATAAATATCTCGCCAATAGTATAATCGAAACTGTATTCTTTTGGATGTTTCGGTAACCTGGGATAAAATCAGATTGGAAACTACATTTTTTATTATTATTAATGTCAGTGCTTCCATCCCAGTGAACAATAGAGGGGGAAGAAGCAGAAACTCCCCTGATGGCAATGGATCAATAACATACTTTTGTGTTGGTGGTGTTCTAAAAGACATCTTAAAAGGATTATTTGGACAGCTATTACAGAGACCAACCCCTCCTTCCTTCCCCTGCTGGAAGTGACAAGCCTGCTTTGAAAGAGGAGTAAGCTCTGACTGAGAGTTGGAGCACCAGGATTAACTCACAAGGCAGGGGGTGGGAGGCACATGTGTGCAGGAAAGAAATTAACCAAGGCTTATGGAGCGAGCAGATTAAAAAGAAAGGATAAGAAGGGGTGCGTGGGAGCTGCAAATCGGTATAGAGATGAGGTTGCACTTTTCCCTTTGCAGAAAAGTTAATACAGTATTCCTTGTTTCTGATTTAAATATATTCAAAGGCATCAAGCAATGCCTTCAATGTCCCTTTATTTCCCTCTTTCTAGTAACTTTAGCAATAGCTCACTGAGCTTGTCAGCTGGAAAGCTAACAGCCCAGATTTGATACCCGAGCGTCATGCAATGGGGTGACCTCCCATTACTTGCCAAAGCTCCTGCCCACCTAGCAGTTTGAAAGCATGCAAATGCGAGTAGAAAAATAGTTACCTCTTCATTGGGAAGGTAGCAGCATTCCATGCACCTCGGCGTATAGTTATGCTGGCCACATGACCACAGAAGTATCTTTGGACAATGCATCTTCAGCTAAGAAATGGTGATGATTATCATCCTCTAGAGCAGACATGAATGGACAGGGGAAAACTTTATCTATACTTTTAGTACCTTTTGCATTATTGTTGGCAAGGAGTTCTTCTTGACTCTCTCCTCCCTGCTGAAATCACAATGAGAGGAAAGGAGAGAGACCCTTGCCCTGTGTCCTCCCCCCATTGATTCTGCACTCCTGTCATGTCACATCACCCTCTCAGCCACAGAGACTGCATCCTGTGTCTCTTAAAGACACTGATGGAGGATATAAATTCTTTCCATGTGAAAGAGAACGAGGAACTTCCATCAATTTCTCAAGAGAAAGCTTGGCATTTCTCCCCCAAACTCACTTTCTTCTTTTTCTCCTCAGCTTTTTAGTTTTGGCTGCCACATCCTGCCTCTCTTTTTATTATTAGCATCTCTCTTTCTCTGTCTTTCAGGGCACCCATTTCATGAGACAAACAGCTGTTCATTTGTTTTGTCAGTAATGGGGAAAAGACTTGAACAGCTGATGACAGGTAATTTGGGCTGATGTTGAAATTCTTATAATAGAAACAGCATTGAAAGCTATTACTTCATCTTATGCTGACTGTGTATGTGTGATGAGGCTTTCCAAGTAGGAGGAAACAATATCAAATATGCACTTTGTGAGGTATAGATCAAACAATTGGAACATCTCAAAAGTCAGAAACTTCAAATAGTCAGAGTTGCTCTCCCTGGACAAATTGGTTCTTTAACCAGAAGTATGAATTTAGGCAGTTTACTTAAGAAGTTGGCCACCTGCCCTGCCCCTTATAAACTCCAACAATGCAATCCCATCTGAAGTCCATAAGAATATCATCAATTGGCATAACTATACATAGCCCAGAAAGCAGGAGGAAAGGGCGTGCTATGGTTCTGGATTACATCTATTCAGGTTATCCTTCTGTCTGTCTTCTCATCACAATCCTGATTTTAGTTATTTTTAACATATTTATCCCCAAAGTACAAAATCATGTTTCTTTTTTCCTAGTGGTTCATGAACTATTTTGTGTGGGCTGTAAAAAAAAAAAAGAGTTCAGGGGCTACATATGGACCAGAGGAATCAAATTGTCCAATCTAATCTATGGTACATAATTTATTATATTATTTATTTATTAAATATACCCATATAGCCACCCGACTCACATACAGATGACTCTGGGCAGTTTAGAATTTTTTTAAAAAAATCTACCATATAATAAAGACCCACAACCCCTCCACCTCCATGGTGGTAACAATGCAATATGATCAGGCATTGGATTGACTTCGTCTCCATCATGATCCCCAGGCCTGTTATAAAAAAACACATTTTTAGGGCTTTTAGGAAAAGCAATGGGGGGGGGCAACCATACTTGGAGGTTCTCATGGGTTCTTTCTATCAACAGCCTTTTAATGTTTGTGTTAATTATACAGCACAGTTTACATACCCCAATATTCTAAAGTGTCTCAGCAAACTTAGCAAATGATTAGACAAGCTCATTGGAATGATTGAAGCCAAGATAACCTGTAACTCAAGAGATCTGAAAGTCTATGAGGGCTATATTTACCTAGGAAATATCTCAACTGTCAAGTTCATTTGTTTCTTGAAATCTGTGTGCACATAAATCCACTTCGGTACATGTCCAGGGCTTCCACAGTAACCCAGCTACAAGATTATCTCAAGCTGTCTTTGACTCTGCAAACAGAACTAATCAGTCCAGTGTGCAAATATGAGTCAGCCCAGTTCTGTTCAGATTAATGAAAATCATTTAGATAAATTAATCTCATCCAATTATTTTAAACTGACCCCTTGTTCCCAAGCCAAGGAGTGGAATACAATTAAAACTGCTGAACGTACAGATTTTTTTCCCAAATGTATTAAGATTCAGAGAAGGGGCAGAGTGCAGCATAAAATGGAGAGGCTGAAGCAAGGTTATTTGTTGAACATTACCATCTATCTTGGTTTTTCACATACTGGGCAGGCAGATAAAGCAGAAAAAGAAAAACTCTGCTGTTTTTTAAAAAAAGGATCAAAGAGTAGAGCTATTTCCTTCATGCCAGGAGAAAAGAAATGACAGAACAGGGAAGGTACTCACAAAGTCAGATTAGCCAGCAGAAGCTAAGAAAGTTAAGCAGAACATATAATACAAAAAAAGGGGGGGTTAGTACATTTGCAGATGGTTAGAATGTGGCTCTATATTTTTCTGATTGCATTCGTTTCGTTTCAATCATTTAGGCCCCAGATAGAATGACCAGATATCTCCATTTCTCCCTGAGGAAGAGTTAGCAGTAACTTGCTAAGCATACAGTGGGCAATTTGTATTCTTTCAAAGCAGACAAGCCAACCAAAGTGGAAAAAGTAGATATATTTTTATTTCCTTAATTGGAAGAGTTAGAATGCTTCAGAGTTAATTTCTAAACCCTCCGGTCTGTTGGAATGAAGATGGTCATCAGACAGATCTCCTGAACTAGGTAGCAAATAGGTATATATATTACATTGCCCACATACTAAGCTGCCCAGAGTCATTGATTGAGATGGGCAGCTGAAGAAATTTAAGGAATAGATAAATGAATTCTGAAGCTCACACAGGACCATCAAGGAGTTTGGGAACCATATGGGCATTCTGAGAAGTGCAGGAAGGCAGACACCAGATCTGCCAACAAGCTAGAATTTTCAGATTGCTTTTTCAGTTTGGGGGAAACATAATGAAATATTTAAATATTTTGCTCTTCTCTAATAACTGAAGGTGCAGGGCAGTCATAAGAAGGAGTGTAGGTTGTGCACTGCACAAAGGTGCCATGATGTTGGGGGTGCCAAATAATCAGAATGGTAATAGACCAGTGCCAGATTGCAGGGCACCAGGTTGGAGAAAGAGGCTCATTCAGTTACTACTTTATACATCTGTGTATGTATGGTATGTAGAAGAAAATGGAAATGAAGCACCGGGAATAAGCAACTGCCATATGGCATGACTTGAAGCTCTGAAGACATTTTTTTTTTTTACAGGAAGGGATCTTATAGGTCAGTAACAATCCTATGAGGGCAAAGTTAGTATGGTAACCCTTGTTTAATTGTAAATGTGGTTTTTTTTCAAACCAGATCAGATTCTTCCTGGAGGAGAGGGGGTCAAACGCATCATCAGTCATGAGTCCCTGCATGCCCCAAAAGATCTAAGTCCAGCCCATCTTGAATTTCTTCTATCTACTACCAAATTGCTTTAACTGTTAGAGTTGTGTTTTCCGTTCGTTGACAATTGATGAAGACACATGGTGAAAAACAACAAGCTCTTTATTTCTTTCTCCTACAACCAAGGAAGCAGCAAAAGGCATGCAGGCCTTTTATAGTACCTGAAACCCGGACAGTGTGAACCAATAGGAATTGATCATTTCGCACCTTGCGCATGCGCACAAGGCTGGCGCCACCCTGTCTGGTCTCGGGCAGCTTTTGGTTTGCCCAGGACCATTTGCAACAATTCTGAGCCTGCTTTCACCTTTTGCAGGCTCAGGACACAACCCCCCCTCCCTTAGATAAAACACACCAGCTTATGCACAGGTGCCTTGTTCAATTTATTTATTTATTTACTTATTTACTTATTTATTTATTTATTTATTTATCAAATTTGTATGCCGCCCCTCTCCCGAGACTCGGGGCGGCTCACAACAACAATATAGGTACACATAAAATTTTTTAATAACAATGACAACAGCCAAACCAAAGATCCATACATACAACATTCAAACGCACAATCAAGGATGGAAGCACATTCCTCGGCCCGGGGGTAGAACACAGTTCATACCCCCCAAGCCTGTCGGCACAAATAGGTCTTCAAAAGCTTCCGGAAAGCTAGGACGGAGGAGGCAGTACGAACCTCCAAGGGGAGCTGGTTCCAGAGGGCTGGGGCAGCAACGGAGAAGGCCCTTGTCCTAGGACCCATCAGATGACACTGTCTGATGGACAGGACCTGTAGGAGGCCAGCCCTATGCAGGGAGAGTGGGACACAGATGCATTATTCAAATGCAAGGAGAGTGGAAATGCTTGGGTCTGCACGCAGGCAAACACCTTACAAAATAATTATTAACTTAAATAAAATACATCCAAAATCATAATAGTATATGAGACTTCCTACTGAATGTTGATTCCCTCATTCAGCGACCTCATCGTAAGGTTCCTCATGTGTTGACAGAAACCTCACATAATCTTCTAGACATTTAGATGGGCACTTGGCCCGCTGCAACCTTCTAAGGGTCGGTGAGGTTGCCTGGTATACCTGCTTGCCTACTAGGCTAGGCAGGCCAGGCCTTTGATGCCCCAAATACCCAGGTGACTCACCCAGCTGCTGACTGGCTGGACCCTCTGAGTCCAAGCCAATGTACCTTGGAAGGGTGGAGGTCCCTGAGTCCACAATGGAATCCTCTTAGGAACACTGTCCCTCAAGCACAAGGCCAGCAGTTGGAGAGGCCTGAGTGGTGGAAGTGCCCCAGTACTCCATAGCCCCTGTGCAACTGCCAGAGGTGCCAGAGTCAGGAGTCACCTCCATGGCAACCCCCCTTGCTACCGACTTCCTTTTCGGAGCAATTGCTGAATTGTGAGAGTGCCCCTGATGGAATTCCCTTTCTGGGGCTGTGTTTGAGTTGTTTGGATACCCCCAGTGTGTCTCCCTGTCTGGAGCACTATCTGATGTGTTTGAATAATGTGGGTACCCCCAGTGTAACTCCCTGTCTGGAGCAATAACGGATGTGCGGGGTGACCCCCCTTCCTGGGAATTCCTGTTTGGCACACTTGCAGAAACTTGTGATGACCCCAAACAGCTTCATCAGCTTATAAGGCCCTGTTAGGCCTAGGGACCTGTGACCCAGACCCCATATTATGGTCCTCCTGCCCCCCCCCAGAGCAGAGTCAGGAGCAGAAATGTGGCTGTCCAGTCTCCAACGCAGTTGGTCTATGTGTCTGTGAAGAACATGGCCATCATCCAAGGCTACTTCATATGACAACGGCCCAGAGACCTTGCATACCATTGCTGTGACCCAGAGATGTCCAGGCCCATAGTTCCTTGCCCAGACCGGATCACCCACCTGAAGTCTCCTAGGTGCCCACGGTTGTGACACCTGTGAAGCCACCCAATCTGGGTGCAACCTGTCCAGTTTGGTGATGAGGTGGCGACCCCAGCGGACTTCTGCTGGGCTCTTCCCTGTGGCTGTGCAAGGTGGGGTGTGGTGTACAAGAAGGAAATCTGCTAACCTGTGATGCCAGTTACCATAAGTCAGTTTCTTGAGAGCATCTTTGGTAGTGTGCACCATCCTCTCTGCTTGGCCATTGGAAGATGGGTGGAAGGGAGAGAAGTCACATGCTTGATCAAGTTGGCTTGAAGAAAAGCCTGGAACTCAAAAGAGGCAAATTGAGGGCCATTATCTGAAACCAGGACATCTGGAAGCCCATGTGAGGCAAAAATTCCTCTCAACACCTGGATGGTCCTGGCAATAGTAGTGGAGGAAACAGGAACAACCTTTAGCCATTTGGAATGGCTGTCAATGAGGAGAAGGAAGAATTGCCCCTGAAAGGGCCCAGCATAATCTACATGTACCCGTGACCATGGGGTTTGAGTTTCCTCCCACCTATGAACTGGGGCCTGAGGCATTTCAGGCCATGACTGCTGGCATGCTTGGCACCCGTGCACCTGCGCCTCAATGGCTTTATCGAGCCCAGGCCATCAAAGATGGCTGCGCGCAAGCGCTTTCATCCTTACTATACCTGGATGTCCCTCATGCAGAGAGAGCAATGAGGCTGGGATGACTACCCTACTACTCCATAACAGGCACCCCTTGAAAGTGGAAAATTCATGCTTCCTTCGCCAGAAGGTTTGAAACTCAGTATCTGGTTACGTGTCAGGCCATCCTGACAAAACCCAGGTCAGCACGCGTATGAGTGTGTGATCAGTGGCAGTTTCTGCAGCCATGTCCCTAGCATTTAGGGGAGATTCAGGCAACTCCTGAATGGACAGAATATAAACTTTACAATCAGAGAATGCAGGAAAAAAAAGTTTTCTCACTGAGTATGGAACACAGCTGGGCTTCTCACAGCTAATGTTTCAAAGTTACATAGGTCTTATCTATTGTCTGGGCTGCTAGCCAAGTCTTTTTAAAGCAATAATAAATTGTAATATTAGGTTTAGCCACAAGATGTCGCCCCTAATTTAAAGTTTTCTTTTGAATCCAATGCTTTTATAATCTTTTCAGTTTTGCTACATTTTTATAGGTAAAAATCCCAGATCTTCAGTAAGAATAGAAAGTCTTTTAGTCCACAAACTTTAAGAAATAAAGTTCCTTTAGGATCAGGTTATTCTTGCAACTTTTAAAAACTCCCCCGTATAGTCAGTCGCCCCTGTTTCTAGAGGGATAGATAAAATCTCCCTTCCCTCTCACACGGGGGAAAGTACTTTAAGCAGCTTATGCAGGAAAAAATAGTTAGGATTTAAGAGAGATAGTCACATCTGTGCTGCTTTATATTTGCCTGGTGGTAAGTGTGACTTTGGCTATCTGCAGCCTAATGACGAGCCATATTGCTATGGTCGGTCTTTTGTCCACCAGTTTGGAGGGCTGCCCTGGATTGAGCAGAAGGACTACCACCCTCCCATGATCAAGCAGGGATCCCCTCCTTGCTGGTCGCCCCTACAGGGCGACTTTCACCCTTTCCAGGGTCCCCCAGCAATGCAAAACTGGATGCGGAAGACAGAGCTCGCCTTCCAAACATCCATGGCAGCTACATCGGCAAACTGGATGTCTGGTAATATAGGTCTTTTAAACTCTCTTGGCTTCCCATACAATGTTAGTAACCAGCTTCTAGATTTCTGATAAGGGATTTCCTTTCCTACTATGCTTCCTTGGCAAATTGCGTAAAACTAAGGACACCTAGGAGATCAATGCCTCCTTTTTCTTAAGCAATGTATAAACCAAGGCAGTTTAACTATAGTAAAATAACAGAGAAAGGGAAGAATGTGTGCTTTGAGAAATTATTGTCCTTTTGTATTCTGGTTCTTTGTAAAATCTTAAGAATGTTTCTATCACACTGAGAGCCAGTTTGGTGCAGTGGTTAAGGTACCAGACTAGAAACTGGGAGAATGTGAGTTCTAGTAGGCACAAAGTCATTTCTGCTCTCTCACAACCCTGGATAACAGGCAAAGGCAAACCTCTTCTGAAATCCTGATGAGGGAACTGCGGGGACTAGTCCAGGCAATCATCACGAATCAGCAATGACTTGAAGGCAACAACAATAACAAAAAGTCACAGTAGCCCTGCTGGCTAGAAATTTTGGAGTAAAATCCAATACATCTGGAGGGTTCCATGATAGGAAACGTTGTGCTAAACACTTTTGAGTTTTGCATTTTTTAAAATCAATTTTCATTCCATTTGTTAAACTGACATTCATCCTTGTTGTCATGGTTCCAACAGATGAAACTCTTCAAAAGAACTTTGAGGCATTGTTTACCTTAAAGAATCTTTTATTCAAGAAACAAAGTATTGGCACTACATAGTCGAAACCAAAAACTAAATTCCCCTCTCCTGGATACAAAGTATTAAAGCACAATTCTCTCCTCCAATAAACAGTCATAAATCACATTCCCCAATTAGCTTGAAGTTCGGGTTTTCTTCCCAGCTTTCCAGCCCACCAAAACTCTATCAACTCTGGGCCCAATGGTCTTGGATTCCCACGGCTGAGTTATTATTGTTATGACTAGCTGGACTCTCATCCACATTCCCCCTCCCAGCATCAACTAACTCTAAAAGCAATAGAGAAAAATTTGCTGCATTTCCATCTGTTGTCAAAGCAAGAACATCCGATGTTAGCAGTGTTGACACTTGTTTCAAGGGAGGGAGAAGGCAGCTTCAGTGGGCAGCATGTGGTGTTCTTGAATTTCCTTAGATACAAGTTGTAGTGAATGTTCTGGCTTTCATTCCATAATATATAGGATCCAATGGCCTAAAATCTCTCTGCCTTTCCCTACTTCAGTGTAATCAAAAGGCTGGTTGTCATGATGGGACTCTTCCCATCTGGGATGGAGTGGAGATAGTGGGAAGTGAAGTCAGGGAGGATAGAATAGAATAGAATAGAATAGAATAGAATAGAATAGAATAGAATAGAATAGAATAGAATAGAATAGAATAGAATAGAATAGAATAGAATAGAATAGAATAGAATAGAATAACCCCCTGCCCAGGCAGGAAACCCTATACTATAGAAATAGAAAAATGTATTACAGGAAAGAATACCAGTTTTGGACTCCAAGTATGAAATGAACAAGAAATTTATTTCAGTGGCGTAGGAATCTCAAGGTAAGATAAAGCAACCCAGACAGGAGCAAGAATAGCAACAACCCAAAGCCCCCTTTGCAGGAAAAAAAATAAACCATTGAAGCATGGCAAGGCAGATTTAATTCCCGCATTAATGTTACTTAATATTATTAAGTCCAGCCTTCTCCTTCCCCTCTTCCTCCTTTGTAAAGATGTTAGTTGTCTGTTTTCCCCACAACCTTACATTTGTTCCATCAGGCATTTCTGTTCTCAGATATCAGTTTATTTAATTATTTTGGGGATCCTTGGAGTTTACTTGTCTCCCTCCTTTTAAAAAAAGGAAAGAATGAAGCCCAAATTGTACACTTGCTGATAATGGTGCCTTTTATGCATTTTAGCAAATGTCTCATAGATTCTTCCACTAAAAATAATTGTTATTTCCAAATAATTTTTATTTATTTCATAAAAAAAACCCCACATTTTTTTCTGCTGTATAAGAGTGTCGTATAACTGGCTTAGTGCAAATGAGCATTTTTAGCCTCCTTCTGTCTCTTTAATTTAGAGCTAAAATTACATTTCTGTGGCTCTCTGTTTCTCCAGCTTAGCAATCCTTGACATTTGTGTCTGCCTTCTGTGCTACTACCCGCCCTTCTCTCTTGTGCACAACCATGTAAAGCCTTCATGCCTAAATGAATATAATTAGAAAACAAATTAGCAGAAATATGGTGGGAAGCTTTTGGAATGGTGCACGGTAACCTTGTGAAGATGCCTCTGCGGAGAAACTTCTAGCATTACCATGGCAAAATTGGCATTTATATCCCAAGGAAAAAGTAGTCACATTTCATAAAAAGCTTTTGGGGTATTATATGTTGAATATATGAAAGAGGAGAACTTAATATTTTAAAAAAGATTCAAATGGGCCTGTTTGTACTGATCAGCTTTCCCTAACCTGGATACATGGACTTTAGCCCCCAAATCTCCAGATATGTGGACTTTAATTCCCCAAATCCTCAAATCACCAAGGCAACTGTATTTATGTATTCATCACGTTTTTATATCACCATTTTTACCTAAGTGACACTAGGTTTAGGCTGGTTTATGCAGATGGTAGCTAGTATGGAAAATGCCAGTATAAATATGTAGAATTCAAAAGGAAGGAAGGAAGGAAGGAAGGAAGGAAGGGAGGGAGGGAGGAAGGGAGGGAGGGAGGGAGGAAGAAGAGGGAGGAGGGAGGAAGGGAGGGAGAGAGGAAAAAAGGAAGGGAGGAGGGAGGGAGGGAGGGAGGGAGGGAGGAAGGAAGGAAGGAAGGAAGGAATCTATTTCCATTATGCTGGCTACTCATAGAGAGCCGAGGTGGTTAAAATGCAGTACTGCAGGTTCCTTCTGAGGTCGGTAAAATGAGGACCCAGATTGTTGGGGGGGGGATGCTGACTCTGTAAACCATTTAGAGAGAGCTGTAAAAGCACTGTGAAGCGGTAAGTCTAAGAGCTATTACTATTGCTACTCAGTAATAACTAGGAAATTGTTTTGGGATTCTTTGCTTACTCATTTTCGTTAATGTGTTTTAATATTAGGCATAATAATGATAATATAACAAACATCAATAAATTAAAAATATTATTAACAATGATAAATCCTGGAAGAGAGAAGAAATAAACTGGCTAAGTGACAAAATCTATATAGTTTACAGTACATAATCCTATCTAAAGTTACCCAATTTAAACCAGTGGTTTATTCCATTGAGAAACAACTCCTAAAAACTATCATCATGCTAGTGTATCAAAATTTCTGGGGAGAAAGAAGACCAACCTTAGGTAGAAATTTTGATCCAACTGAAGCCCCGAAGAAGCTTCTTTGCCTTCTGATTCTGAAGCTTCATTCACTCATCAGGATTAAGCATCCTACCTTGGGAGCATTTCTCTATTTTGTCTAAAAAGTATTCATATATAACACTTGGAGCAGAAATGACATTAAAAGCCTTTCTCTGTATGTGCAGAATCTTACTTTATGTTTTGGGCAGTAGAATAACTTTGGGGAAAAAATTAAATGTTTATTGTGACCAGGCACATTCATCTTCTGCAGCAATACTGTGATGTGTCAGAGGATATTATTTTACTTACCAATTATATTTAATGACACCATCGGAAGGGATCATCAAGAGACATTGTACATGTTCTGAACCACTGTCTAGAGGCAATATGGGGTGGATAAAAGACTGACATTAAATCCTGAAGAGAGAGAGAGAGAGAGAGAGAGAGAGAGAGAGAGAGAGAGAGAGAGAGAGAGAGAGAGAGAGAGAGAGAGAGAGAGAGAGAGAGACTAGAAGTGAAGGGGTCACATAAGGGAAACAGAGTCAGAAAACTGCTCTTTTCACTGATATTTTTCTCACAGATCAAGGACCAGATTGCAAAACTTAACCTTGGAAAATAAGCAGTAATGGCAAAATTAATAGTTTATATTCACTACAGGAGTCTAATCAAATTTAAGCAAGAATGGCTTCCATACATACTATATATTTCAAAGCAAGGCAAATGTAAGCATTCATGGCATGGTTTTGAAGGGAATAAAGACCTGATCAAAGAACTGAAATCAGTAATACAGTAACATTTTAAATGTTTATTTAAAGATTTAAATGTTGAACAACAAAGGAGAAATTAGAAACTAATACTTATCTATAATATTTTTTAAAAAAATTGTGGAGATTTTGGCACAATTCAAATATCTTGCATTGTTGAAATAATTTAATGTACATTTTATTGTTAATTCCTCATCAACAATATAGTATATAGAACATGCTGTACGATCCCAATAATTTCCTTCCTCCAATTGTTGATATTATATATTTGCATTAATACAGAGAGAGAGAGAGAGAGAGAGAGAGAGAGAGAGAGAGAGAGAGAGAGAGAGAGAGAGAGAGAGAGAGAGAGAGAGAGAGAGAGGCATCAGTTTGTGTGGTTGTCTAAGACTTGTTGCCAACATTGGAAGTCTTCAATTAATTACAGAGCCAGATTCCAGCTTTTGCTTCTTACACAAAGGCCCTAAATGGCCAGGATACCTAATGGATCTAATGAATGGACACAGAACTACAGGATACCATGTTATGATTGCTTGTAGCATGATGGTCCTCTGAAATTTGTATCCTTTGTAGCATCTTTTAAGAACCTCCCTTCTCCCAGACCTTATCTACATGTATATTGAATGAATGGGTTTTGCTTTCCTGTTTCCTCTGTCTTATCCTGTATATAATTTTCATGTTTGATTTTTAATGGTGTTTTTTTGTAAACTGCTGTGAGTTGTTTTTCTATAAGAATCGGGGCAGGGGGGGGAGGAGGAGGAGGAGGAGGAGGAGGAGGAGATAAGGATAGGCCTTATCTCATATATTAGTCTAATAACAATTTAAGACATATTACAGCTTTCAGAGAAGCCCTGTGTTGCGAAAGTGTGTCCGTGGCGTCCCGGCAACCATGATTAATGACAGAGACCTTGCTTGTCTCTCTCGGGATGGAAAAGCCCCGACAGAAGCCAGGCATCCCCTTTTATTACACATCAAAGGTCTCTTCCCACAAATTGTCACCTTACTGATTTACAGCCAATTACATTACACAGATAGTTAAAACATACACTTTGAAAGCATGACGTCTTTTTCAAGTACCAAATCAGACGTTTACAAAGACTAATACTTAGTGTTGTATTTCAGGTTCTATAATGATGGCTTCTTAATATGATCTTATGTTTAATGTCGGTTGTTTTAATAAAAATAAAAATTTATATATATATATATAAAAAGAAATGAAACTTTTCCCTGCTTTCTCCTCCACCCCCTAGTACAGCTATCAGCTGACAGCCTGTAAGGGGGGGGGAAGGGAAGCCCATCCAGGCAGAGAAGGATTTCTTAAAGGAGAAATGGACATTTATCACAACATCTCATCCCTTTTTGTTTTTGTTTAGAAGCAAAGGCTTTCAGTCCATGTATTCGATTTCATCCAACTGAGGTGGCAGTTTATCCATTGGCATCCGCTCGAATCCTTGTTGACTAATGTTCACTTGTTGAGACAATTTTTTCTTTGGTATAAAAGATTTCATCATAGCAAAAATATCAGGCAAACATTGTATATAAAAGCATCCACAATGGAATAATATAACAATACAAAATAATACTTATCAAATTTCTTAACCATTGAAAATTTTTGGTAACCAAAACCAGAATGCATTCCAAATATCCCCAGTGCTTATGATCTCCGGATATTGGTGGAGGGATTTGTCCTTGTTCTTCATTAAGCATTTCAACGGCCGTCACTGTCATTGGCTGCAGTCCAATTCCGTGCGCCATTCAAATAGCTACAAACCCAATACACTTGCATTGTACTCTCCATCATCATATTTTGCATACACTTTGTTATTACTTTGATCACAATGATCAGGCATATTAAAGGTGATATTACAAGAGAGATATATACTTAAAAGAATAATTTCCTTAGAAAATTAAAACACACTAATACAAAATCTACATAATAAAACCTAAATGGCAGCGTATAATGTCCTGCCTCATTAATATTTACAAAACTTTCGCTAGCTCCAGTGTTGTTCAAAGGAAGTCCAACTAAAAAAAATCCTTGACTGGCATCCGATGGTGACATCATACACATCCAGCAGTCAGTATGGTTTGTTAAGGCACTAACTTTTTATTGTCCTTCCAAAATTATTGTCCATCCACTTTGGGCTCACCAGAGTCTTTGCAATCTTTTGGCTGTACACTGTAAGGGCGAATATTGCGGCCAGGAACCCCTATCGTATTGCCTTCATGTTGCACCACAGCATATCCACGACCCCAGGTAATAAGTTCAGCTGGTCCTTTCCACTGGGGGTCTGGTAGTTTACGATACCAAACTAGCGGTTGAACCGTGGTTGCTGCATCTGGAAGGGGAGAAAAATGCCTGTTCGCAGCTGTATTAGGTGTTGTGCCAGGTGGTTTAGAAAATTGAGAGTATATAAAGCCAAATTAAGATGATTTTGCACTCCAGGTAGTCCGGGGGTATTTTCCCCATTTTTCATTTTTAATTTGTCAAGCATGTGCTTAAGAGTAGAATTGGCCCGTTCCACTGCTGTTTGCCCCTGTGAATTGTAAGGAATGCCAAATTTATGAATAATGTCCCACCGATTGCTGAACTGAGCAAAGGCGTGACTACAATATGCGGATCCATTATCAGTTTTTAATTCTTTAGGAGTACCCAGAGTGCTAAAAGTTCGAATACAATGATTGATGACATGTTTAGTTACCTCTCCACACTGTGGAGTAGCAAGGATGAACCCAGAATATGTATCAATAGTCACATGTATATATTTCCACGGACTAAAAGATGCATATTGAGTAACGTCCATTTGCCAAATTTGACATGCCTCAAGTCCACGGGGATTCACACCCATTGGAATAGACAGTCCTTGTGAACAGTTGGGGCACTGTTGAATGATAGCTGTTGCCTCCCCGGGGGTTATGCCAAATTGTTTAGCCAAAGCCTTGGCGTTTTCATGAAAATAGCTATGACTATCCCAGGGAGTGGGTTGTTGCATAGTCATAACGTGCGTTGCCATATCCGCCTGGGAATTCCCTTCACTGAGAATTCCTGGAAAATTTTGATGACTCCGGATATGTGCAATAAAATAAGGACAATATCTTGTCTCAATAAATTTTTGCAATGTCAAAAATAGTGTCAACAAAGTCTCATCCAAACTAGGAGAGATATAAGCAAAAGGTAAATTTTTATGGCCAAAAATCATGGATCAGCTAGAGAATGACAAAAAAAAAACTGACCAGGCCAATCACCAATCAATAATTGCAAAACAAAATAATTTTGAATCAAAGTTTCCCACAATTTTAAGGAAAATGGGAGAAAAATAATTGCAAATTCAATTCCAAAAATCTGGCGCCATCGTGTGACCACGATGTGTAATTTCAGCCAAAGTCATAGCTGGAGTGAAAACAATTTCCTGTAGGCTCATTAGATTGAGTAATTGCCACTGTGGGTGGTCGATCAAAAATCACATTCAAATGCACAGGGTGATTGTCAACACACCGATCAGTCCACTGGGTGTTGAGGGCTGTTTGGACTTTCTCAACGACCAATAGCTGGTTAGAGGTCAATGTCACAACATCTGTGGGATTTTTGAGGCCTTTTAATGCCATGAACAAAGGAGAAAGAGTCGAGGTAGAAAGACCTATATATGGCCTTAACCAATTAATATTTCCTAAATATTGTTGTAGTTGAACCAATGTAGGTGCAAGTGGCAAATCAAATTGCACCACTTGGGGCAATGAATGTGCTTGTTGCAATTTGTGTCCCAAATATAAATATGGCGCTGTATTTTGTATTTTTTCAGGGCTAATAACCAATCCTGCCCTGGCCAGTGTGGTTTCCAATTCTTTATATGAAGCCATAATCATGCCTTTTGGCCCTGGGCCGGCAATGAGAATGTCATCCATATAGTGATAAATTTTCCAATTAATATGTAATTTACGAAATGGTTGTAATGCAAGATCCACATACATTTGACACATGGTTGGACTGTTCAGCATGCCTTGAGGTAGCACAGTCCATTGATATCTAGTGGCAGAAGCACTATTATTAATTGATGGCAGGGTAAAGGCAAATAACTTTCTGTCTTCTGGGAATAAAGGAATACTAAAAAAGCAATCCTTTAAGTCTATGATAACAAGGTCCCATGTTTGAGGAATCAAATTTGGATTTGGCAGGCCACACTGTAGGGGCCCCATGGGAACAATAATTTTATTGACTTCTCTAGCTGGTTTCATTTGTGCATCCACACCTATAGTTACAGGGTATAAACTTGCCATTTCCTCAGCGTTTAATTCTCCTGCTTCATAAGCATTCTGTAAGGTCTCCTGAATAAAATTACTTGTTTTGGTCAGAGCTGGAGGATCACACAACTCAACATTGCTAGGGAAAACCTTGCTGTGATTTTTAATTGTTACTGGAGTTTCACTGGCAGGGGGAAGAAGTTGAACTTCATTATAATTCAATGGATTCAGCAATGTTTTTAGTAGTGGCTGTTCCAGTATCTTCAAAGATTTTAACACTACTCTCCAAGATGTTAAAATAGAAGCGGGGCCCCTAGAATTTGTATGTAACAACTCCCCCACTTTTTTCCAGGTTTCAACTTTAAGGCAGCCTGATTCAGGATAGAAAGGAATGTGTTTCCAAATAAATTCAAGGAGAGATCTTAAATCTCCTGATGTCAGCTTCTTCGCAGTAAAATAAACATAATTCTTCCTGGTTATCTCTGTAAGTTCAGTCAAATGCATTTCTTGCACCTTTGAGAGATCTCCACCCATACTTACGAGGGGTCAGTCCTCGTCCAGCGATGAACTGATGAAGCGCACTTGGCCACATCCGGGCGGTAAGTATGAGGGTCCAGGGATGTATAACCTCTCAAGGTTATCACGTCGGGGTCATCACTTGTTGCGAAAGTGTGTCCGTGGCATCCCGGCAACCATGATTAATGACAGAGACCTTGCTTGTCTCTCTCGGGATGGAAAAGCCCCGACAGAAGCCAGGCATCCCCTTTTATTACACATCAAAGGTCTCTTCCCACAAATTGTCACCTTACTGATTTACAGCCAATTACATTACACAGATAGTTAAAACATACACTTTGAAAGCATGACGTCTTTTTCAAGAAACGAAACTTTTCCCTGCTTTCTCCTCCACCCCCCTAGTACAGCTATCAGCTGACAGCCTTTAAGGGGGGGAAAAGGGAAGCCCATCCAGGCAGAGAAGGATTTCTTACAGGAGAAATGGACATTTATCACAACAGCCCTGACTTAGTCCTACCATGCAACTTGGTATACAGGTTGAAGTCCAACAGGACCACTGTTTATTCACCACACTGAATAAACCAGCTTTATAGAAAAGTTGTTAATCATTATGATTGGCAAGACACTAATGATATTCCCATCTGATTCATGAACCCTGTCTCATTAAGGCCTGTATAGATAACTTTAATTTAGAGATGTTTCCTGGGGAGCAGGATAAATTCATATGAATGACAGCAAGCCCCTCCCCTCTTACTATAGAGTATGAGTATGAATGTGTAGAATATTAATCTATGAATGGCAACCACCCTAAAATATTGTCCTGGTGCAAACTACATTTAGGTGGGGACACGGCAGTCTTTTGAATTGCCTTTGGAATAGTATAATGTTGAAAAGCAGAGAATTTATTGGAGGAAGTAAATTCTAAGAAACATTTGCTGGTCGACTTGTTAGACCGAAATCATCCCCAAGATAAGTAGTAAAAGAGACTCTCAACAAAGATTCCATGATAAATGTATCTTTTGACACATTTATCATATACACAAAGATACATCCCTCCCTCCCTCCCTCCCTCCCCCCCCCCCCCCTCTCTCTCTCTCTCTCTCTCTCTCTCTCTCTCTCTCTCTCTCTCTCTTTCTCTCTCTTTCTCTCTCTCTCTCTCACTCACACACACTCACACACACACACAAAACACGTATATATTCTATATTTTTAAAACATCTAGCTGTCATCTATATCATCTATTTATCTAGCTATTTATCTAGCAAGTAGACAAATAGATAGACTCGATTAGATAGATAGATGATAAATAATCTAACTATCTAATCGGGTCTATCTCTTTGTCTACCTGCTTACCTAACTCCAATGTTATTTTTTTTTAATTTTGATGTAAATGCTTGCAATATTGTGTTATCACCTTATAAAACAACTTGTATTGTCAGCTTTGAAAGCTGACTCCAAAGACAGCTCAAAAAAGCCCCACCTTACCCCATTTTTCTTTTCTTTTTTTCCCCTTGAATGATTCCGGATGTTTGAAATTAATTATGAAATTGCTGGCTTTGAGCGAGAAAAGCTGTTCTGTTGATCAGTTGGATTTAGATGTGACATTTGATAAAACCTTTCATCTCCTGATGTACTTACCCACTGTCACAAGTGACACATTAGCAGGAGGGCATCCAATTGCTTAACAGGCAAATGACTAAGTAATAGCCAGATGGTTTCTTTGAATTTTTAATTGTCCCTGGGGGATCAGAACAGAGATTTATTTATTACATGAGGAATTATTTGCATTAAATGTTCTGTCATTTGGTAATGGTTTTGATATGTCTGTGCAATCTCTTTGGGATGATAGCTTGACTATAGTGATCCCTACAGAAGGACTATTGCCATTGTAGTGAGGCATGAAGTTGATGTTTTGCACCCAGCTATCTATTTGGGGTTGCTTAATATTGTGATTTTAATATCCTGTATGGATACAACCCTTCATGAATGCCGGAACTTTGGTTCAATGAAAATGGGATATGGTTATTGTCACCATTTTCTCTCCATAGAAGGCTTCCCGAGACTTAGGGATAGAAAGCATGCTATGATTGAAGATCTGATATTTCTTGTGGGCATCTGCAAGTATGATTGGGAAAAATACCTCTCTCTTACTGCCATCAATATAGATTATAGTTACGCCAGATGCATCAATAGTTTACTTCCTTGCTCATTTATTTATGGTCAATTTTATCCCCATATACTCCTGACAAAAGCAACAGGTGTTCACCATGCAACAATAAACAACACTACACTGCACCATGTAATAGTTAAAAGAACATCTATAAAATAATGAAACAATTAATGATGCAAACAAAATACAGATGAAAACAAACCATCTTCATATAAAGTAATAAAATGTACAAGAATTAAAAGGGAAATGCTTTGCTTATACATTCCAAAGAAATCTTTAGACTTCTTTTAAAATAGATGGTGAAGGCAGCTGAGGAATTCAACAAAGTTGGTGTCATCCCTGAGAAGGCTGGAGCCCTCATTGTTTCTACCTGGGTCTCATTCCAAGTGTCTCTCAGGACAAATCCATAGAGAATGAATGCTGCTCCTGGCTGATGGCATAAGGGGAAAGTGTTTTCTATTAAAAAAAAAAAAAGACAGAGCCCAAGCCATCCATGTTTGATATTCTATGTTTAATACTCTGTATGGATTCAATCATTCATTGAAGCAATTCTATCCTTGAGCACATTAGCTATTTATAATTAATGAATACCTGAAATTGAGCTTGGAAGGCCACAAGAAGCTTGTGGAGTTGTGGAGAATAGAGTTCCTGTGCTCCAACTAAGAAACACCAGGAAGGAACCTCTTTGATGCATTCTGGAGCTAGAACGTGGATCTGTACTTTCTATGTTTCCTTCAGAAGCATCCCCATGTCAAGCACAATATGGCAATTTGTTTGGGAGGTAACTAATTCATGGATCTTTGAGGCCAGATTGCTTAAAGTAGCTTCACATTTCCTTTCATACATCTATACCAGGGGTAGGCAACCTTGGCTCTTTTATGATTCGTGGACTTCAACTTCCAGAATCCCTGAGCCAGCCATGGCTGGCTCAGGAATTCTGGGAGTTGAAGTCCACGAGTCATAAAAGAGCTAAGGTTGCCTACCCCTGATCTATACTATGAGCTATATATAAAGGGAATGCCAATGTTTAAGTAAATCCTATTACTACAGAAGTGGGTCAACTTGGCTAAAAAAGTAAATTTCCCTTGAATCAAGTTTAACTTCTGGTGACTTTAATGATATCAGCTTCTTGTGAACATCAGCTTGGTGACTTTACTGACACTTACGTAAATTTCTTGGTAAGAAAGAAAATGGTTCGCTATTGTCTTCTTCTGGGGTGTTTTTTTCAACTTTCCACTCTAGCTCACAGCCTGAAATTCATTGGTGGTCCCTCATAAAACTACTAACCAGACCCTGCTTAATGTCTGAGATCAGCAAAGATCAGCTAGACCCTGCATGTATTAAGAAAGACTGATGAACTTCAAACTGAATGTTGGCAGTTTCTTAACCTGCCTATATTTCATGCTACTCTGTTGAATAGAGTTCAACAGAGTAGGGTTCATGCTGTTCTGTTAAAAATGATATCCATTTAATATGTAGGAACATTAGTAGGAGAGTCCAACTAGGGATGATTCAGAATCAATCTAAGTTCAGGTGGACATTTTTACCTGTTAATTGGATTCTTAGACAAATTTATGGTGCACATAGTACTTAGACAGAAAGGAGATTTTTCCTTACTCTTTTCTGTTCAGTTTTGGTACATAGATGCTGCCATCAAATATGTGAAAGATCATTTAATTTTTAATGTGATAAAGAGAGTGATTTTATGTTTAAGCCAATTGACGTTCCTCAAGTTACCTTTCCCTGCAATTTCATGCTAAATTAATATCCGCTCTCCCTTCTCTTATAATAAATTATAACAAATGCATTAATTAATTAATTCCACATAATATAAGAACTGACATGGAAATAGAAGTTGGGAGACAAAAGAAAGAGAAAAAAAACACTAAGACCATTTTATATTCTGAAAGCCTATAATGGGTGGAATGGAACAACTTGCTGCAACCAACTTGCCACGGTCATCTTGCCATGGTCAACTCACTGTGGGACAACTCACTGTGGGACAATTCAACAATTCAATTTAATTATTTGAAATAATTAAAAAAATATTTTAATTTTTGTCAAGTCGCATTTCATTTTGCCCCTCCTTTGGCATCTTTTCTTTTGTGATTCTATTCCACTCTTTCTTTGATATTTGTGTAATTCTTGTCCCACGGTGAGTTGTCCCATGGCAAGTTGGCTACAACAAGTTGGCTGTGGCAAGCTGGTTGTTGTTGTTCCATAAAGCATGTAAATTTGGCAGTTCTAACGCTAATGGTAAATTAGTCTGCTCCTCATTCTCTTGAATATTTGCAGAAGAACAAGACAATATGTCACTCCTGGCAGTACCGACAATGCCCATCACTGTAAACCCTAAGCTGGTAGATTGAACTGGGCTTAGAAAAGAAATAGTTCCCAGGGCCAACAGTGGGGCATTTGATTAATGCAGGGACTACATGCCCCTACTTTCATCTCACAAAGAGTGGCTTTAGAGATTAGCCACTCTTTGCAAATGGCCTTGAAATTACCTGAGATTACTCAGACCAATGTGCCTGAAGATATCAATCAGAAACACACATAAAGAGCTTTCTGAAACAGAGTCAAACAGTTTGGTTCAGTTAGTTTCTAAAAAGTCAAATTAAAGAGACTGTGCAGCTCACCCAATATACTGAGTATTGATAAAGTTTTGTAAGTTAGATATAGAAGCTTAAACGATAAACAGCTTTTTTTCTTTTAAAAAAGCCAGAGCTGATTTTTCTTCTTCTTTATGTTCTGATATTTTCCATCTTAAAAGCAGATTTAAGGCCGCTATTCAGAGGTAAAAACTTTAGAAATGATTATCCATCATTCTTGGGAAGGACTCAATAGATGGACAAAAATGCCAAATTCTGTCCAGCTCACAGTGCGATGAACCCTAATAATATTATCAGTGATGAAGTTTGCACAAAGACGACTGCTTTGAATAAAAAAGTAGGCTCAATACATTTCCAAGAAACGTTAATACCAACAGAAGTGAGTACGCTATTTTGGGAATGTGACCCTTTTTCATGAATAAATGAAACATTGACATTTGCAGATAAAAAAAGACTTAACTGCTGTGAAAGACAGTGACAAATGTCAGGGTCTCAATAATGATCAGTGATAGAATAGTTTCTCATCAGAGCTCTGAACAGATAACTAATGGAACTTCTGCTTGCTAATGTTGCGAGTGGGAAACACACACACACACACACAAACAAACAAACAAACAAACAAACAAACAAACAAACAAACAAACAAACTGTTTCCCTGAATGGCAGGAGAGAAAGATGATAAAATGCTTCAGACTTCTTCCGCTCTTGGTAGATGTAAATAGAGTGGTTTTTCAAACATAGAGTCAATAAATAATAGATTGTATATATTTGGTTGGCACTAGGATATGAATGTTTTATCTTTTTTTCAATATATAATATATCTATCCAAATGTTGGATTCCTGATATAGTTGGATGACAATGATGATGATGTAAATCTCTGTGCTTCTTTTCCCAATCAGTTCTCACATTTATGAGCAGACCTTCTCTGCTACCTCAATCACTATGGTGGCTTAATCTCTCTTTGTCATAGCTGGGACTGTGTTTTGTATGAAATTGGGATCAGAATAAAGAACAACAGAGTTGGAAGGGACCTTGATGGTCTTCCAGTCCAACCCCCTGCTCAGGCAGGAAACCCTATACCATTTCAGTTAAATGCTTGTTCAATCTCTTCTTTAAAACCTCCAATGTTGGAGCACCTACATCTTCTGGAGGCAAGTCGTTCCACTGATTAATTGTTCTAACTGTCAGGAAATTTCTCCTTAGTTCTAGATTGCTTGTCTCCCTGGTCAGTTTACATCCATTGCTTCTTGTCCTGCCTTCAGGTGCTTTGGAGAATAGGTTGACCCCATCTTTGTGGCATCCCCTGAGATATTGGAACCCTGCTAGCTCTTGTCAATGGGGAGAACATTTCTTCTCTTGAAGGCAGGATATTGAACAACAGGTAAAAAAGGAAAGAAAAATAAAGTATGTTTCACTGTACAGCCTGACTATGTCAAGGAGAGGGTATCACAGGGTGTATTTATACAGTAGTTTAATATAACCCCTTGCACATGTTTTTCACAGCACATAATCTGACAATCACCAGTTCCTACAAAACCTTCCAAAATTTTGCAAGTGGAATGGGATTTCATGATTGGCTGTAGCTTCTGGTCCTTTACAAGTGCTACAGCAGAGTGCCAGTGTTATAGAGAATATTTGGGTGAAATAAGTAGGGGAGGGGAACCAGTGCTGCCTGTGTCAAACAACAAAGTATGAAGGATGCTTTCCAAAATTAAAATGCAGCTCTTTCAAAGAGGCATGCAGTAATGGTGATTGGTGACTTTAATCCACCTGCTATCAGACAGGAGCCGGTCAAGATTTTTCCAGAAAATTTCTGACTTGATAACTTTTTCTGTAAAAAAGTCCAGAAAGGCACAGGGGAATCAGATTTCCTTGAATTGATACTAAACAGCTGGGGAAATCTATGTGAAGAAGTGGAAATAATGGGGAAACTGGAATGCTGAACTTCTTCATTTTTACGAAGGACTAAAGCTGAATATAGATAAAGGTTTCTTGAACTTCAATAACCCAGATGGTAAAACTCAGAGCAAAGAAATGTAGAAAACCTTTGCTGGGAGAACTAACTGTGAAAAGATCACCAAACGAGTGGAAATTCCTATAAAAGGACAACTCCAAAGAACGCCAGTGAAAAAAAGAAAATGGAAAAAACCAAAGTGTCTGCATAGAAAGTTTAGTGAAGACCATTTAGCCCCCCCCCAAAAAAAAACAACAACATTAACAATGAATTTGGAGGGTTTTTAATTTTCCAAGACATCATAATCCAGATCTTGGAACCCAAGACAATAACTGTGGAGAATAAGGAAGATGGCCTTGATAAAGACAGGTCAGATATGTTACTAAAGGTAATGAGGAGGAAACATGAATTAAGTCCAAAATGAAAAGAAAGCATGTGCAGAAGACTTGGGCAGAAACCTTTCTAATTCACATGAGGATAAGTGGTGGGGATAAAGAACAATCAAGCTTGCTAGATTCTGTCAGTATAGCCATCATCAATAGTTTTAGCCTTCATGTAGAGTTTGATTTCTCAGTTTGGTCTACAATGGGGCTCAAATAACATTGCCTCCAAGTCTAAGGAAGCAATTGCTTCCAGAACATGACAAAAACTCTGCAATTTGAGACCAGTTTCCTTGGGACCAGCAACCTTTTAAAGACTCATAGAGTTGGAGGAAGAAGCCACTTAGAGCGTTGTCCACCTCCTTGTTCAAAGCAGGAATTCTCTTCTGCTACTGAAAGCTCTCCTAAAAACACTTATAATTGAGTTGCATTATTAAGTGCCTTTCTTATCATCATTACTACCATTCTCACTACCACAGCTTTGCGATATGAGAAAAGAGCTGTATGTGTGTGTGTTTTGCTTTTTATAAAAGAAGTGAAGTTTCAGAGGAGTTAATCTAATTGGTGCTGATGCTGAATTTCTCTGGTGCTGACTGAGAGAGTTGCTCTCTATAATAATAATACCCCTTTGTCACAACACTGGAGTAGAAGGCCAGTAGTTTACAGCCAAACAGCAATGTGTGTTTTATTTACAGTTGTAGTGTGCTTTATTTTGTTGAATGGCATAAAACAATCTTTCTGTGTATGGCTTTCTGTACAGAATGATATCCTTCCACAACACTGGCAGTGCAGGTTTCTCATGAATTACTAAATAGGTGAAGTTCTTTTGTAAAAACAAGAAGGGATTTCTTTTCATTTTGAAGGGGCCTTGGACATTTCTGGCTAACACTTCTGGCTCATATTAATAAGAGAAGGATGTACATATACATCCTCCATATCATGTAGACCTGGATGGGAGGGGGACAGGCTGATCTGGCTGATTTTGTTGGATTGGAAGCTAACAGAAGATGAAAGAAGAAGAAGAATCACCAAAGGAGCGATGACAAGACACTCCCAGGTTGTTACCAAGAAAACTACAGGGATGTATCCCTGAAATCACCAGGAGTCAGGTTTAAACAAAAGGAGGCTTTGTTCTAGCATCCATCTTTAAAGTGAAGAATATCAGGAAGAAAGGTATTAGGTATACTCAGAAGCCACCTTTGATTCATTTCAAATCTCTGGTTGCTGGTATGATTCCCTTAGCATCAAATGACCCTTTAGGGCTGTTCAGTGAACTGGATTCCAAGGGGGAAAGGTGATCCACCATATGCCAGCATGCACATCTTATCTGACAGCATTGCCTTCAGGCAGTTAGATATCTTTCCTGGGCTGTCAGCATATCTTTAATTCAAATTCCTTGGTTCCTGGATTGTGCATGAACCGGGAAAAGTTGCAGTTTCGTGAGCAATTGCCAACAGGTGTGACTTGTGTTCTCTCCCCCCCCCTTTTGAATCTGGATCACTGCACCAGGGTTTTATACATTGGGCTGAATAGGCAGCATGCAGCTACAACTGTTTTTCTTTTGAATGTTTTCTAAACAGGATTATTTCAATTAAGACTCAAACATAGAAGAGAAGAAAGCCTACCTCTTCATTCTCCATCTGTCTTCTGGATAAAGATACCTTCCTCTAACTGGTCTGGAAAACTGAAGACAATGCTTTATGTATTCTGTGCAGAACAGAAGTTTGAACTTTGTGGAAGTTTGAACTTGAACAGAGTCAAGAGAGAAACTATACAATCAAAGTCACCTTTTAGCTCTTATTGATGGAATTTATATCTTGTTTTTTTTCCCCTTCTGGAGCTTAAGGCAGTATATAGCATTCCTTCCTCCAGCTTGCCCCACAACAACCTCAGGTAGCTTAAGTTAAGAGGGTAGGCCTGGCTTAAAGTCAGCCAGTAAACTTGCATGGCTGAGGATGGACTTGAACCCAACTTTCCCCAATTTCACTCTGATCCTTTAACAACTATACCACACTGGCTCTCCTTTTAGTCCTGGAGGAGAAGTTGCTGAGGTGGTCATGTACACCAGCTAGCCTCCATAAAGGAAGTACCAATACTCACCCCCCATAGACAATTTATTATATAAATCTAATGGGGTTGCCATTTTCTTCTAAACCCTTCCTTACTTGTTTGACATGTGACCTTTGGTAAGTGTAGTAACATTTTCTCTTGAAAAAAATAAATTAATAAAACATATCGTGATTGTCGTATGAAGCAACTGATTCTATCACACTTGGTGGACATGCCTCTATTAATCCTTTGATAAGTAGGAAGAAAATCTCTGACTCAACAGTTGTCCATGTATACACCTTTGCCAAGGAAGGTGTGGGATCATGGATGGTCTATGGTCTTCTTCTTTGTGGAAGAGCCCCATGCATATAAAATGCCATGCATAACAGGTGTCCTCTGACTTAATAACCATAGAAACCTCCTTCTATGGGTTATTAAGTCAGAAGACACCTGTTCAAGTCCAAGTTATGAAGGGAATGAGCTGTGGTTCCTCCTCCTCATGTCAGGGTTACTTGGCTCAGTATACTTACAATTCACCTTCGACCCTATCCCTGGTTTCTGTTTTCCTGGTTTATTTTTTATTGTTTATTGTATTAAACAATTGTATTGTTTATTGTATTAAAATGGGGACTAGCCAGGCCATCACATAATCGTTGGTTGAAGTTCATGGCAGAACTGCACACTGGCATCCATTGAACCAATCTTCTGATAACACAGACACAGAATTGGGAGACAACAGATAAACGTAGTCTTAATTTCTGAGGCTTTTTTTTTTTTGCATAATTCCAATTTAGACAAGCAGGAGAGAAACGTTTAAAATAAATTAATGCAGGGAAGTGACAAGACGGCTATATTCTGCATACCAACAACGGTATCATCCATCTTAGATATTAAGCAGATGGTGTACTGATGCAGTTCTGTGACAAGGCTACTAAGCAAATTTAGCCTAAATGCAAGAGTCCCAATTCAGTTGATGGGATGTTTAATTAATCAAAATGAATGCGCATCAGGTATTCCATTTGGAGGCTGGATAATGGAGAAGCAAGTATATTATGCAGCACAGGTATACAAAGCACGGGCCTCTGTGAGAGTATGGAGAATCCATTTCTTAAAGCTCTTTAGTACAAGCTCCAGAGAGGACTGATCAAAGAGTGGATTTGGAGAGTAATATGTCAAGATGTATTTTGAAAAGCTATAGAAAAGCAGACCAGGCGTTCCCTGGGCATTCAGCACAGCTTGTGCTCTGGTCTATCAGCTGCTTTTCTTCCAAGCCTGCATAGAATCCTTCCCCCCCACTCTTCCCTGCCACTCAGAGACCTAACTTTAAGACATTCTGATTGTCATGTGTCATTTTTTTTAAGGTTGGGAAGTGAATTGGGGCATCTTCAGTCTTTCACAGACTGGAATAACAATTGAAGCCTTTTACCTGTTGTCTGGGAATTCTTGAGTGCTGAACTGTTTATCCAGCTTACTTAATTTCAAGAGCTGGCTAACATTTTCTGTGAATTTATTAGCATACTGCAGGATTTTTACACTCTTTTATTGTTCCGAGGGAGCACCACTTACCTTAGATGTGTCAAAGTGCAACATCTCTCTCTCTCTCTCTCTCTCTCTCTCTCTCTCTCTCTCTCTCTCTCTCTCTCTCTCTCTCTCTCTCTCTCTCTCTCTCTCTCTCTCTCTCTCTCTCTCTCTCTCTCTCTCTCTCTCTCTCTCTCTCTGTAGTGAAAAGGAAGGAAAAGAAGGAGGAAGAAGAACTCTGGGTCCAATCCATTAAGCAGAAACATGATAATGAGACCTTTTTTCGTTGTTTGGTGGATAGCCAATGCTGGGAACTGGCTAGGGAGAGTGTGACCCTGGTAGTTCTTCTAGACTCTTTTGTGGGTTTTCACACCATTGACTGTGGCATCCGTCTAGATTATCTAGAGGTGCTGGCCCTTGGTCATACCAGTTTGTAATGGTTCCTCTCTTTTTTTTCTCATGCTATACCCAGAGGTGGAGACATCGTAAGTCTCATAAAGACTTACCTTTTCAATATCTACATGAAAGAATGGAGGAGATTGTAATATGACTGGTATACTGACAGCCCCCAGCTCTGTTGCTCTTAAACACAAACATCCAATGAAGCAACCACTAACCTCAATTTTGTTTAAATTCAATGGTGAACTGTATGAGGGAGAACTGGTTGAAATTTAGTAGACATGTGATGGAGCTGCTATTTATAAATAGGAAACTGGACTCATAGATGGAGTTTCTGCCTGAATGGAGTTGTACTCTCCCTAAAAGAGCTGGTTTGCATGTTAGGAGTGCACTTTGATCTGCAATTATCACTGGATTTGCATGCTACTGTGACCAAGAAGTGCTTTTGTACAATTATGATCAATGCATCAACTCAACTGTTTCTGGACCAGTTAGAGGTAAGGACAGTCATTCATGCCTCAACTATACCTTACTTTGCAATTATAATGAGTTCTACAGATAGCTGCTCTTCAAAAATACCCAGAAGTTGCTAATGTGGATCTAGTTTGCCATCTGCAGAAGGCACAAGGAACATCTGATGCTTCTCCTGAAATATCTGCACTGATTAAGAAATGCTTATTCAATTTGAAGTGCTGCTATTGATATTTAAAGCCTTAAGCAGCTTAGATCCTGACTAAGTAAAGACCGTTTTTTCTTACTGTGAACCTGCTCAAGCCTTAAGTACAAGAGAGGTCATTCTGAAGATGCCCCCATAGTCATATTGGTATCTGGCATGAAAAAGAGTCATCTCCCAGACTGGAACATGAACTCCTTCAAACTCCCATTCCCTCTTCCTTTAGAAGAGCAGCTGAGTCACTCTTTTCACCAGACTTTAATTCTTAATTCATTTAAAATTAGTTTAAGTCATGCATTGGTCTTACTCAATAGACTGGGGTGAGGTGAGCTCCCATTACATGCCCCAGCTCCTGCTAAACTAGCAGTTTGAAAGTGGACAACTGTGGATAGATTAATGGGTACCACTTCGGTGGGTATCTTCACGTGAAAGGAGCCTTTAATTGGGCATCCCCTGAGCAGCAGTGATATCTCCAGCAAATTCTTTTGCCATGGAAGCTTTACACACACACACACACACACACACACACACACACACACACACACACACACACACACACACACACACAAACACTCAACAGGCCTAACAGAATTGCTGACAGACAGGTGGCATACAAGTTTAATATCACTGGCTTATGGCGCAACCTTTCAACTTCAATTTTCAGAACTTGATACTTTGTGATCTCCTATTCTTCTATTCTACTATCCCCCAGTATGTCCACATCAATTATATATATATTCTTCTTTTCAACAGCAGTTAAATCTGGCATAGTATGCTCCAAGACTTCATCAGTTTGCATTTGCAAATCTCTCAATATTTTAACCTGCTCGTTTTCAACTACATTTTCAACTATGTAGAACAGTGATGGCAAACCTTTTAGAGACTGAGTGCCGAAGCTGCAACCCAAAACCCATTTATGCATCGTGGACCTGGCTGCCATGGTAACAGCAGACTGGGTGGGACTAAAAAGTTCAATCAATCAATCCCAACTTTGCGAGATCTTTTTTTTTTCCACGAGAAGTTGAAATTGACTGATTGAACCTTTTTTTTTTTTTGCACACGGCGGTGGAGGCCTAAAGCGAAAAGGTTTTATAAATCCCAGTTAAAGGCCTAAGACTGGGGCAACAGCCTGCGTGTCCACAGAGAGGGCTCTGAGTGCCGCCTATGGCACCCGTGCCATAGGTTTGCCACCACTGATATAGAACATAGAATAACAGGGTTGGAAGGGACCTTCTAGTCCAACCTCCTGCTTGTACAGTTGGTTGTCCAACTTCTCCTTGCAAACGTCCATTGATGGAGCACCCACAACTTCTGAAGGTAAGCTGTTCCACTGATTAATTGTTCTCACTCTTAGGGAACTTCTCCTTAATTCTAGGTTGGATCTCTCATTAATAATCTTTTAATTGTCTTCTCTCTGTAGATTCTTAATGACTGGCACGTTGTATTTTTTGCAGATGTTCCAGTGAATTATGCAGTTGTTCAATAAATCCAGCTTTCCCAATTAACTTTGCTTGATGAAACCTAGGAAGGTCATAAATTGTGGTCATATGACTGCAGCCATAGTAAATGCAAACCAGTTGTGAAGCGCCCATTTTATGACCCAAAGGAGTGGAGCAATGGTCATAACTTTGAGGATGGATTGCAAGTCATTTTTTCAAACATTGTTATAAGTTTGAACTGTTAAATGGACACAGGTGTCAAGGACTACCTGTACTGAAATATCGTAACGTTACCAGCTTCTATATGTAGAACATAAGCTGGGCAGCAATTTGTCCCTTGCTTTAAGCAGCCAAATGTCTTCAGCCCATGAAGGTAGACACATAAGATCACCTTGCTGAAATCATACCTTGCAAGGCTGATCTTGTTAAGTTCCAACTATCCTGCCTATTGACTGAGCCAAATCTTTAATGCCACAGCCTTTGTTATCATTAGGACTGAATACCTGATATTTATTTGCCATCCCCCCTCCCTTTTGCCTTTTTTTTGTTCTTGACCGCAATTTGAATTTTCTCTCCCAGCCCTAAAAGCTCCCTGCTGACTCGATAAACCCTAATCCCATAATTTGAAACTGTTACAATAGCTTCCATTCCGCACAATGATGCTGCAGTAAGCTTTGCACGTCAAAAATAATTTCAGCTTAAGTTGATTGTTAAAGATCCTCTTCGGGTTTACTGTCTGAGACTTGCTGTCAGTCTGTTGGTGGAAGTGAATTACTTGGTTGCCAAAAAAACAAAAAAAAAATCCCAACCCTTCACCATGCATAATTTAGAAGAACGGAACAATTGGATTGTCCATTTCACATTTTCCTTTTGTGCTTCTGTTGGAAATCAGCACCCACTACCCTCCTAGAGAAGGAAATATTTTGGGGAATATTAAAAAAGGCAGAAAATTATATTTCCCCAAAGGAATAATGGAGAAAAATCTTAAGCAAAAAACAACCCCCAGTCTCCTTCCCCAGGCAGGCCAGCTTTCAGAAATGCAGATTTGGGCCACCTATTCATAAACAAAATGCCTTCAGCCACAACCACAGAGAAGGTGTGAGCTGATGGGATTAGAAAAACAAAGACTCCAAGGATAGGAACATGATTTTTAGGACATAATCCTACACCCTCTTCAGACTAGCAAAAGACACCAAAGTCCACCTCATTGCACAACCCCCTGGAGCATTCCAAACACAAAACCCCAAAGAAGGTATAAAAGCCCATCTATCCCAACTCCATTTTTTTCAGCTGTCCCAGAACCACATGATGTTGGTTCTGTTTTTCAATAAACAGAACCTTCTCTCCAAATGGCCACCATTTTATTTATTCCCAGCTTGGACTGGACCTGAAGATTTTTCTTTCAACACTTCTATTATCTGACCAGGTTTGTTTCTGTTGTCATTCAGATATTCTACAAAATTGGCTGACATTTACACCAAGTAATCTGAACTTCAGCAAATGATGAGGCCTAAATGTCTTTTTTGGGGGGAGGGGCTATTTTGAAGAAGATGCCCTCTGCTGTATTCCCCACTCAGAAAATGCCGAGACAAACCCTCCCCAAACAACAACAAAAATCCATTTGTGTCTTATATGCTTCTGTCTGTCTATTAGCAACCTCAGTAAGGGTGAACAGAGGGGAGGCAGGCACTTATGTCTGATATGTCTGTTTGATAATAAGTACAAGAATCAACATCTTGGTAAAGATATGCTTCCTAGAAAAAAACAAAACCCTCTTTTACATCAACTGTTCCTAGTTCAGGAACTCTTCCCCAGAACTCTGATTTGCAGAGCTTGGCTCCAAATTTGAAGGATTTAATCTCAATCTCATCCTCCTTTGGCTGTAGGTAATTCTAAAATGTAAATAAGCAAATAAAATGGGCTTGAAGGGCAGGGTGTAATTGGAATAGGAATAAGCTCTTATGTTTGAGAGAATATTTCCATATGAATGGGAAAAAACCCTCTGAGTAAAAAATTATACACATATTTTATTTAGTTATCTGGCACACATCTATATTGGAAAACTCCAAATAAGGAACAGCTACCATGTTGCAAAGAAGAGAGCAAGTCTCCAAATTGGAGGGACTCTTCTTAGAGCTGTTGCTGCATCAGAGAATTGTCCACCGGATGGCAGCACATAGCCAACCTTGGTTAGCACCAGACATTAAAGAGAGTTGGAAGCAGTGATGGGATTCAGCCAGTTCGCACCACTTCAGCAGAACCGGTAGCTAATTTTTTGTTGCCCAGGCCCAGAATGGACTTCCGGATGTGGCATCCACACAGAGAACTGGTTGTTTACATATCTGAATCCTACCACTGGTTGGAAGTAATGAACTTTTATAGAGAAGATTACCAAAAATCTTCCAAGGTTGTAGGGTAGACTGAGGGAAAATCAATCTGGGAGGAGACAATGGCCAATCTCTTCTGTCTGGTTTTCCAAGAAAATGATATGGTTATTATACAAAAGAAAGCTGCATTCCTATATATGGACTTTAAAGTAGCAGGAAATGAAAAGTATTAAGTACCTTTGAACCTTGGTGTTGGAGAAGACTTCTGAGATTACTGCAGACAGTTCCTTGAGTTTTTGTTGTTGTTTTCTTACTGTATATTTATATAAGTTTTTATCTTAAATTAAGAAAAACTTCTTTAATATAAATTATATGAGAGAGAGGGAGGGAGGGAGGGAGAGAGAGAGAGAGAGAGAGAGAGAGAGAGAGAGAGAGAGGGAGAATACTATACTATGGACAACCAAGGAAACAAATCAACCCAGAGTTCTTACTTGAGGCACAAATGATCCTATTTTATGCAATCACCTAGTTTTGTGGAGAAGGCTGTAAGATTGGGTGAAATGGAAGAAAAGAAGAGAACAAGCAACAGCAAGGTGGATGGACTCAGTTACAATGACAATTGGTACACCATTGAAAAACTTGGAAGATCAGAAACTGATAACCGTGGGGTTGCCAGTGGTACAAAATGACATGATGGCAAATAATCAATCAATCAATCAATTTGTATAGATCAAAGATGGTAAATCTTTAGAGGAATATTCAGTGGCCCATAATTCTCTTTGTTTTAAAATCATCATTGCCTGAAATTCTGTCACTCTTTTTACATGTTTAGAGCTATCACACTGCTATCTTTTCACATGTATGTACTTGCACACACATTTCTACATTCTCTCTCTAGACACACACACACACACACACACACACAGATGGAAAGCTAGCTTAATAACACACACACACACACACACACACACACACACAGACACACACACACACCAAACTAAATGGGCTCCTCAGCCATCCTTTCCTAGGCCATCTAATTCCTTAAGGTCTGATATGATTTAAAAAGAAAGATGTTTGGAAAAAGAAGCAGCTGCTGTAGAAATTTTATTTTTTAAAAAGTGGTGTGTATAGCAGCACAAGTCAAAGCAAGGATTTGCCCAGCTCCAGTGTTCTCATGCACAAAAGTCCATTACCTGCCAAATCAATTCAAAAGCACCAATTCTAGCTGACGCTTCAGATTACTTTGGTGATTCAGCTTGAAGGAATAATTCAAACTGAAGGTTCACTCAGCCCCCAAGTCTTAGCCTGTCTAGTCACCAGCTTCCAGAGAGCCCTCTGTTTGTTTGCCTCTTACACCTGGGATGTCAGAAGTCTGTGCATGTGGGGATCCCAAGGCCCAAACAGAGACCTTCAGAGACAGTCTATATTTATTTCTCGCTGTGCATACAGTGAGCAGCTCTGCTCTTTCCCCTTCCAAAGCATTTCATTTACTTAAACCTTGTATCCCTTGTTTCATAACGGTGACAAAATGTGAAAGCCTCTGAGCCGAGAGATATACACAGATGACTTTTGGGGCGTTAGGATTCAGAATGACTGAATTTAGAAAGCATCCTCAATTCTGTCAGATTCATGCTGTTCACCATGCAGCTCTCTTTATGTTAACGTCAATATCTTTTAATGTGATCCAGTGGTTTCCTAGGAGATGCCCTCAATGGCTGAGCTTCTCTGCTTTAGTATTGCTATTGGATAATATCTATCTGCACCATTTGTTTGGTTTGTTTGGGGGGAGGGGCGAGTTGCTTTGCCCTTTTTTCCACTGGTCATTATATTCCCTCAGTGGGTTTTTAATGGGCACTAATGAGTTGGGGAGAGATGGGAAAATAAGTACATGCACATTTTACCTTCACAGCTTTGACCTGTTCTGCTGCCAGGAGATGCGCACCTGGCTAGCAAGGAGGATTCAAATGACAGAATGAGTATATCTTTGTTCCACAGTCAGAATACCAATGCCATCCTTAAGGATTAAAGTGTCCTTGAACAATCAGCAATTAAAGAAGAGGAGGATCTCCGCATTAAGAGTTGCAGTTTTCATTTGGGAAAGGCAAACCCTCAAGACTTTTCCGATGGCACCATCCAGGCTGCATCCTTAATCGAACATTAAAATGCCAAACAGGAAGGTTTTACCTCCTGTTTCTTAGGTTTTCCTGTCAGAAATCCATCAGCTTTGTTACAGGCTGGTGTGACAGAACAGAACACAAGCCGAGAGAATGATCTTTAAGTTTCACTGAGCCTGCTGTTACTGCGGGAGGAGAGGCTGACAACTTGGGTGGGATCCCATCCCAAGCTATAATTTCTAATCTGTCAAAATCACTTCCTTTTAGAGCCCCTGATTACATTAGCATGTGCTCTTCCTGCTATGATTGTCTCTCTCTTAGCAGCCACTTTCTCCTTTCAGCTGCCACAAAAAAAGCCAATCAGATTATACAGAGGGCAGGGAAATAAATACATCTTTTCTTTCTCTCTCTCTCTCTCTCCTCTCAGGCTGTAAATGAGTTTAGGCAGGAATAAATCAGTCAATGCTAGATCTTAGCTGCTGCTTGATGAAGTGCAAAACTTTAGGGAGGCAGCAGAAGAGGACTCAAAGACAGTAAAGAACGATCATGGTTAAGGTCACAGGGGTCCTGCCAGGAAAGGCCACTTTCCATAAATCTATTACAGGTAGTCCTTGGCTTGTAATCAAAGTCAGTAGCGGGAAGCTGAATTTGCTTAGCAATTGCAGTGATTCACTTGGCAACTCTGACAAAAATGTTGGTTGCGACTCACTTAACAACTGCCTTGTTTAGCAATGGAAATTCTGATCCTAACTGTGGTCTTAACTCAAGGACTATCTGTATTGTTAATACAACACCAAGCATTTTTCCATGTGAACTGGCTGGCAAGGCATTCATGTCTGTGATTCTACCTTTAGCATGAAAGTCCATAGTTAAACATGAAAGATCAGAGCTACTGTTTATCCTTAGGGGGTTGGTAGTGTGAAAAATTACCTCCTATCCTGTGGCAGAGTAACTGCCTCTTGGTGTTAACAACTACAGGCTAGGTGAAAAAATAAGATATGGCAGCTTCATGTATCCATATGCCAGAGGAGGCTGTCAGGGATTGTCCTTCCCAACCCAGCAAGGAACATTTATGCTCTTCTGTCTGGCTATAGCAATTGCTGTTGGGAGCATATGCAAATATGTGCCACTAGTTCTAAAATGGTGGGGAAACTCTGGGTAAAAGGTTGGGCTAGGGCTGGGAGACCCAAGATTTAAGTCCACCTTCTGACACAAAATTTCCATAGGTGGCTTAGGGCCAGACAGTGCTACTCAGCTGACTCTAAATTCACATGTTTGTGACTGTGGGGAAAAAAATGGAGGAAAACTATACGCTGCCTGGGTTCTTGGAGGAAGGACAGGATAGAAAACTCTTAAGTAAGCAAATCATGAAGGAGTCAACAAATCTGTCAATAGCTTTAAAATCAATTTTTAATTTTATATAAATTAAAATTGCAGATAGTGCTCACTTTATGACCACAATTGGGATCAGCAACTTCATCATTAAGCAACATGGTCATTAAGTGGAACACCATATGACTATGCTGGCTTTATGATGTCAGTTCCACTGCGGTCATTAAGCAAATCACTTGTAGTCATTAAATAAACATCAGGTGGCTGTGACTTTCAGCTTATTACTGGTTTCTCTATTGATTTTGCTTTGTTGGAATCTGGCTGTGAAGCACACAAATGGTGGTCATTTTATTGTGAGAAACTGCAACAATTGTAAGTTTGAGGATCAGTTGTAAACTATTTTTACAGTACCATCGTAAGTTCCAACAAGGCAGTCATCAGCTAAGGACAACTGTATTCCTGTATATTCAGGAATAAGCAAAATGGTCTCAGCAGCACTTTCCCCATATATTATACCAGTGATCCTTCCCAAAGCCTGAGATGTTTCAGATGGTTGAACTGCATTTTGTTCATACAAAATCTTGTGAATTTTGCAGTGGTGCCCCAAACCAGAAAATCATCCTCTCCTCAGATCAGAATCACCTGATTTGGAGATCCTAAAAGGAAAACAGATGGACAAAATATAGTCTAAACTGGATATGAGACACTTGACTGAACTTCCCTGAAGAAAAACATTCTTGGCTTAACAGAGGCAACTCTATTAGCAGTGCATATAAAGTCAGAATATGGTAGAATATACAGGTGGTCCTCGACTTATGACCACAATTGAGCCCCAAATTTCTGTTGCTAAGTGAGATATTTGTTAAGTGAATTTTGCCCATATTTTATGACCTTTCTTTCCACAGTTGTTAAGTAAACTACTGCAACTATTAAATTAGTAACATGGTTTTTAAGTGAATCTGGCTTCCCCATTGACTTTGCTTGTTGGAAAGTCGCCAAAGGGGTTCACATGATCCTGGGATACAGTAACTGTCATAAATATGAGTCAGATGCAGTGTCTGAATTTTGATCACATGATCATGGGGATATTGCAAAGGTCGTAAATGTGAAAAATGGGCATAGCTTACATGCATACACACAAACAAATGTATGCAAAAAAATCCTTCTATCACCACTAGGAAGATTGGTAAGAGTATGGCTGTCAACACTAGCCAGGCTCCTTTTAATGGTTTGGTGCTGTGTCATTATGAATTAATCCAAATGCATGGGAGAACCAGAAGAATCCATGTTTGCACAAACAACAACCATAACTCATATAAAGAAGTTAAGGGGAAAGCACAATACCGGTATGAACTGAAAGCAGCATTAGAATGGCCTAGTTAACTCAGGCTCTATTAAATAAATACATTATCTGTTTTACATATAGATGATGTAGATATAAATCCCTCAGCTTATAGTTCTGCCAGAGGTGATGACATCATTAATAAGCATAATTTTGTGTGATGCTGTCATGACACAACATTTTGAAGGCATTGCAACTTGTTACGGACACTTAACAAGCATGTTGAATTTCAACCACATTCTAGATCAGAAAAATGGATGAAGAAAAAGACCCAAGACCCTTCCTTTCTGTGTTGTAGATTGGCAAAGTCTTGAACAGTTGGAATGTCATTTTTCATTCAAACAGAATGAAATATTTGAATTGCTAAAAAGTTGCAGGCATGATGCAAGACAGCTGAGAAATAGAAGTCAGGATTTTAGTGTTCCTTATGTTTGAAATGTGCACGATGATGATGATAAATGTGATGAAGTACGGTATGTAGCAAAGCTAGTTCATATGGCAAAAAACCTCTAAGGCGAATTTTAGAGACTGGAGATAGATTGAGGGGAATAAGTGCAGTGGAGCTAATTGAATGAAAGGAAATATTTCTTTCCTACCCACTCCCCTATGTGATAACCAATTGTACCCAAACCAGAAGGGTCATTTTGATTTCACCACAATATTCTGGCAATGTTTTATATAAACAAACGGAAGCTCTGTTGTTTGGGAGCAGCTGTTGCAAGCCCTGCCACTTGCATTGTGCCAGACAAACAGATCAGGAACTGTAGCTTTATGGAGCTTTTTGATTTGGAATAGAAGGGATTAGACTCACCCACTTTGCCTTGAGCAAATAAAAATCTGCTTCCAGGTTGCTCTGGAAGTGGGCTTCAGCTTGATCAGGTTCACGGCTCCAGTTTGATAGCTGTATTTTATGGAAAAGCAATTTATATAATGGATGGATGGATGGATGGATGGATGGATGGATGGATGGATGGATGGATGGATGGATGGATGGATGAATATGAAAACACAAAATCAGTATTTTCCAGATCTTCTTTCCTTCCTTTATTGTGAATGAGAGGGAAATGTCAAAGAAAAGTAGAGTATTATAATACTCTCCTTATAATTATAGTCTTCACACAATAGAGGTTGTTTGTTTCTAGCTCAAACACTCCTGCAGTGTCTTGTAGTCCTTTTCCATTTTATATCTCTTACAGAGAAGCCCTTGGCTGCTCTCCTCTTGCGTGACAAATCTTCTTGGAGAAAGCCCAGATGCTTTTAAAAACAAAAAAACAAAAAACCAACCCACAGACAATTGCTTTAAGAACCATTGATCCAGTTCACTCAAATCTCTTCAGGGTATAATTCTATAACTTGTCAGTATATGCATTCGAACACTGAACTTAATGTTTGTTCAATGTGGTTTGATCCCTTTTAAGGTGAGGCTGCAAATGTGACCGGATCCTCCTCTTCCGTAAAGAGGAGAATTTGTCCCCTTTGATGCCAGCTGCTTCCCCCTCTCTTTGGGGAAACTCCTTTGATGGCCATTAATTTCATTTGGACCACGCAACTCTCCCAGATTCCAAGCAGCATCTTCATTAGCTGCCAACAAAGATTACTCTGTCTATTAGAAGTGCATATCTTTTATCAGGCCAAATTTCCCTAGACAACAGGGACATTAATCACCGTAATTTCAAGCCAGTCAGGGAGAATATAAGTGAGAAGATGTTTTCAGAGTTTGTAATTTGGTAACAGCTGGTGACCCCATTCCAGAAAGTTTCCATGGGATTAATGGTGCATTCATGACCGTGGACATTAGTTGTCATAATTTTTTTTTACGCCTCCTTCACTCCCTTTAACTTCCCATCTTGCTCCTTGAACATACAGAATTGCTTTATGCTGTCAGATAACAAACCTAACCAAGCTGGTATCTTTTTTTTTTTTTTTTTACTTTTCTAAGATCTTAGAATTTTTTTCCAGCTTTGCTTCACTGGTGTTGCACTGGCAATGCACTTATCACTGCTGATTCAAGGGTAAGTCTTTGTTTATCAATGGAAACATGATCTCAGACAGTGTCTCACGTTCTTACTGAGGAGCAGTGTGGTGTCACGATTAAATTATGCTACTAAGACGAGGTTCAAACCTTTCCTTGACCATGTATGTTCACTAGATGACTTTGGCCAGTCTTGCTTTCCTCTCTTTCTTTGCCAGCCCAATAACTACCAAAGAGGTAGTTATGGGGGAAAAAATGGGAGAAGAGAATCCTAAATATACTGCTTTATATTTCTGGAGGAAAAGTGGGATACATATGGGATACACAATTGGGATATATTATTTTTCAAAATGTCCTAGAAAATTTGCACACAATAGATGATAGATAGATAGATAGATAGATAGATAGATAGATAGATAGATAGAGAGAGAGAGAGAGAGAGAGAGAGAGAGAGAGAGAGAGAGAGAGAGAGAGAGAGAGAGAGAGATTATAGATGATAAATCCCCATGCAACTCAAATTATATTTTAATGCCACTTATTTATTTATTTATTTGGGTTTGTATGCTGCTCCTCTCCGGGGACTTGGAGCAGCTAACAACATATATATAACAATAAAATTACAATAAAAAACCCAAACAACGATATCTAAAAAAAACAACAATAAAAAACACATTCAATTCAACAATCAACCACAATCATCCCCAGGCCTGCCGGCAAAGATGAGTTTTTAGATTTTCCGGAAGGCCGGGAGAGTCGGAGAAACGCGGACTTCAGGAGGCAGTTGGTTCCAGAGGGCGGGCGCCACAACAGAGAAAGCCCTCCCCCTAGGGCCCGCCAGATGACATTGTTTCGCTGACGGGACCTGGAGGAGGCCAACCCTGTGCGCTCTCACCGGTCATAGAGAAGTATGTGGCAGAAGGCGGTCCCGTAAGTATCCTGGTCCCATGCCATGAAGGGCTTTATAGGTGATAACCAACACCTTGAATTGGGCTCGGAGATCAATAGGCAACCAATGCAGCATGCGGAGAGTTGGTGAAATGTGGGCACAACACGGAAGGCCCACAACTGCTCGCGCAGCTGCATTTTGCACTAATTGTAGTCTCCGAACACTCTTCAAGGGTAGCCCCATGTAGAGAGTGTTGCAGTAGTCGATCCTCGAGGTGACAAGGGCATGTGTGACTGTGAGAAGAGACTCCCGATCCAAGTAAGGACGCAACTGGTGCACCAGGCGAACCTGGGCAAATGCCCCCCTCGCCACAGCCGACAAATGATGATCCAATGTCAGCTGTAGATCGAGGAGGACTCCCAAGTTGCGGACCTTCTCTGAGGGGTTTATAGATTCACCCCCCAGGGTAATGGAAGGACAGATAGAAGTGTCCTTGGGAGGCATCACCCACAGCCACTCTGTCTTATCGGGGTTGAGCCTTAATCTGTTAACACCCATCCAAACCCTCACAGCCTCCAGACACCGGCACATCACCTCAACTGCTTCACTGATATGGCCAGGAGTGGAAATGTACAGCTGAGTATCATCAGCGTACTGATGGTATCTCACTCTGTGCCGATGGATGATCTCACCCAGTGGCTTCATGTAGATGTTAAAAAGTAGGGGGGAGAGAACCGACCCCTGAGGCACCCCACACGGGAGTAACCTAGAGGTGGACCTCTGACCCCCCACAAACACCGACTGCGACCAACCAGTGAGATAGGAGGAGAACCACCGTAACACAGTGCCCCCCACTCCCAATCTCTCCAGCCGGCGCAGAAGGATACCATGGTCGATGGTATCGAACGCCACTGAGAGGTCAAGGAGCACCAGGAAAGAGGACTGGCCTCTATCCCGGGCCCACCAGAGATCATCCATCAGAGCGACCAAAGCAGTTTCGGTGGAGTAGCCGGGCCTGAACCCCGACTGCAGAGGGCCCAGATAATCGGCTTCCTCCAGAGACCGCTGGAGCTGACATGCCACCACCTTCTCAACAACCTTCCCCACAAAGGGAAGGTTGGAAACCGGATGATAGTTGGTCAAAATTGCTGGATCCAGGGAAGGCTTCTTGAGGAGGGGGCGCACAAGTGCCTCCTTTAAAGGAGCTGGAAAGGACCCCTCCTTCAAAGAAGTGTTGACAATCTCCTGGATCCAGGTACGTGCCACCACCCTACTGGCCGAAACCAGCCAGGAGGGACACGGGTCCAACAAACAGGTGGCAGAACTCACAGCTCCAATGGCCCTGTCCACTTCCTCAGGCGTAACAGCCTCAAACTCACCCCAGATGACCGGACAAGAACATGCCCCTGTCCCCTCAACTGATTCATTATCAGTCGACTCTGCTACACAATTGGAGTCTAGGTCAGCCCGGATCTGAGCCACTTTGTCTTGGAAATAGTTGTTAAAGTCCTCAGCACTACCCTGCAAGGGAGGCCCCATACCCCTCGGGTTAAGGAGGGACCAGGTCACCCTAAACAGGGCGGCCATACGAGATTCCGCAGACGCGATCAAAGCAGAAAGATACAGAGATCTTGCCACCTTAATCGCCTTCAAATAGGCTCTAATTAAATGAGCTCAATCTGGTTCTATCAGATCCGGACCTACTTCGTCTCCATCGTTCTCTAGACGTCTCTTATGGTGCTTCATCTCCCTGAGCTCCTCGGTGAACCAAGGAGACCTCCTGGGGCCAGCACCACCGAGAGGTCGCAGTGGCGCAATCCGGTCAATAGCCCCCTTCGCAGCCGTATTCCATGCCGCTACCAGGGACTCCGCCGAATTGTGAATGAACTAGCTCGGTAATTCCCCAAGTGCCGTCTGAAAACCAATTGGATCCATCAGGCGTCTGGGGCGGAACCACCTAATCGGTTCCGCCTCCCTGCGGGGAAGTATTGGGGCCATAAAATTCAGTCGTAGCAGAAAATGATCGGTCCATGACAAAGGCATGACATCTAAGCCCCTTAAAGCCACATCATTACCCAACTGCTCCGAAAGGAAAATCATATCCGGGGCATGCCCACCCTCATGCATCGGACCCTGTACTACTTGGGTCAGGTCCATGGTTGTCATGGTGGCCATGAACTCCTGTGCCAACCCCGAGGACTCACCAAGCAACGGCAGATTAAAGTCCCCCAAGACTATAAGTCTGGGGAACTCCACCGCCAGTCCAGCAACCTCCACCGCCAGCCCAGCAACTTAGCCTGAGGTAACCTTTTTTAAAATAAACATTGGATGTTTTTGCATTGACAACAGATGGAAATGTAGCCATCTTTTACCTTTTGCTTTTAGAGTTAGATGATGCTGGGAGGGGGGAGGTGAACGAGAGTCCAGCTAGACATAACAACACTAAACCTAGTGTGAGAAACAAGGTTTTTGTAACCAGAGCTGATAAGGAATTGGCGGGATGGAGAACTGGAGAGGAAGCCCACGCTTCTAGCTAATTGGGGAATGTGATTTATGATTGTTAATTGGAGGAGGGAATTGTGCTTTGATACTATGTGCTCAAGGGAGGGGAATTCAGTTTTTGGCTTTGATTATGCAGTGCCGATGTTATGCTACTCAAAATAAAGATTCTTTAAGGTAAACAATGCCTCGAAGTTCTTTTGAAGAGTTTCATCTGTCGGAACCATGACAGCTTCCCTAATTGTATGTGAATATCCCCAAATTTCTGTGGTCAAGAACAATCAATACCATCTTACTCCATTCATTGCTGCTATCTCTGCTATTGCAGGATCTGTTTGGCATATCATAGCATTTCGCCATATAAAAAGAAATCAGTGACTGATCTTAATGACTGGATTCTTTTATACTTTAATATAAATTTACAAGATGTAAATCAGTATTGAAAAGGGAGGGGACTAAATTAGCTAGCTTGGTGTAGTGGTTTATGTATCAGACTAGAAACTGAGAGTCTGTGAGTTTTTAATCCAGCCTTGGGCCCAAAGCCAGCTGGGTGTCCTTCGGCCAGTTACTATCACTCAGCCCTAGGAAATGGGCCCTGCTGGATTTCTAGGATCCCATCAGTTGTCCAAGAGGCAGGCTGGTTGCTGATTCTTAGTTGGAGGCTTAGAACAACAATCAGGGTCCAGAGTTCCTTGCAGTTCTCCTAATTCAACCCTCACAGTCTGTGTCCTGCCTTACTCAGCGCTCTATGGGTAAAATGCTTTTGGCCCTCCAGATACCATTGAACAGTATTTCTTACTATATAATCTGCATGAACTGGGGCAATTGACCCCTGTAATTGAAGACCATCCAAGGGGCTATAATTCCTCATTTGCATGAAGAAGATCAGCATCCATGAAGCTTGTTGCTTCGGATGGTGAACAAGATGTATATTTCCTGAGCTTGCTTGATCCATAATCTCAAGGCCTGAATGAATACTGTTGTTGAGAAACAGATGGGAAGAGAATAGAAGGGAATCAAAACCTTCTATTTGGGAGAAACAACCAGGAAGCTAGTATTTGCAAATAGAAAGCAGAACTGAATCCTTCTAATTTACATCTTTATTTCTATTCAGAGTATATTCAAATAAATCAATTGAATAAGTGGTGAAAAGGTGTTTAAAGATCTGAATGCTTCAAAGGATTTTTTTTTAAAACACACACACACACACACACATTTTTTTCCTGTCAGATTTACAGAATAACCAGGTTGCCCCCACAGATAGTTACTGCTGTTTCTGTAGTTGCTATTCTTTTGTTTTCTACTTAAAGGGATTTGTGTCCCCTCCCACCCCTGCCTCTTTCAACTTTTCACAGAATTCCATTGTTTTCCCATTGAAATGTGATGGCAGCTACAATTTATCCACAAGGTAGTGCAAACTCCGTCTGCCTCTGGACTGTGTCTGCATAGATCAGAAGAACCTTCTATAGCAGGGGTTCTCAACCTTGGCAACTTTCAGACTTGTGGACTTCAACTCCCAGAATTCTGGGAGTTGAAGTCCACAAGTCTGAAAGTTGCCAAGGTTGAGAACCCCTGTTCTATAGTTTTACATGGTTCCTCTTTTCAGGCATTCTGAATGTATTGAGGACTGATCAGGTTCATAAGATTAACACATTATTCACATTTGCGAAAACTGTACAATATACCACTATTTTGTAAGCAAGTAAGAAAGATGCTACTTTACATACAAAGCCATTGCTGGAGAGAACAAACCTATACATGAATTATACCAAATGTGAGATGCTACAAAGAAGACTGGCTATTCATATTCAGTGTGCATTCAGGAAGGAAGGAAAATGATGGTGCTGGTAGTATAATGCACGTAGCAACTTCTCTGAAAATTGCTGTTCTGCCTACAACACAGGAAAAAGTTGGAAAATTCACAGAAAAGAGAACACAGTCCCTGGGTTCATCCCTATACAAGATATCACAAGGCACAAGTGTTGGAAGAACACCTCTACTTTTGTGACTCTGGAAATGCTTGTCCCAGATGTGCCAAAGTTTCAATCTCCTTAGTAGAGATTATTTAATTTGAAGGGTTGCTTCAATTCAGATTCAAAGGTCAGGTTCATTCTGAAATCTCCACTCAAGTCATTCATTAAATCATCATGGTGTATCCAAAATAGGCATTTGAGTCCTGCAATTTTCTGCTGATGTCACCTGGCTGAGAAATAAGAGATAGGAAACCAAGCCCAAAGAGCTATAAGGAGGGAAGTTGTTACAGTGGTACTCATCCTTAGTTGGTTCTGGGAGGTATGATGAGTACTAAATAAGTACTAAAAATGATGAATACCAAACTATTTTTTCTCATAAGGAATAAGGCAGTGTGTTGCAAGGCAGCCGACACCGACAAGTTCCAGATTGTGCATTGAGTACCAGAGAAACGATGAGTACCGGAACAAACTTTTCATTTCAAAATGTGTTGAGTACCAAATTTGGTGAGTTTCAAAGGAGTTGAGTACCAAGGTACCACTGGAGGATAAAAGAAAGTTCGCTCTGGGATGAAGATCAGCACTGTAAATCTCCCAGAGCAGTTTCCTACACACTCAATCATACAGGTGAGGGTTACCAAATAATTGTTCTGGCACAGCTTCTGTTTCCTCAACTCTTTTAAGAAAGGGTAGTTCTCCTGATGCCAATCCCCTCTCGTGTAAGTCTTTGTTATAAAGCTGGCAAGGAAACTTAGCAAGCAAACTTTCAGCTTTACAGAGGATCACTTGGGAGCATTCTGGTCATGGTTGCTGGCCCTGAACTGTGCATTGACCTCCCATGATCTGTAAGGAACAATACAAAGATATGATTGGTATCAGCTATTGGTAAGCACGCAGTAATATGCACAAGTAAATGTTGTTGATGCTATGCCTCTTTTTTTACTGTCTCCTGAAAACAAGTAAGTCTTTCAACACTGATGTATCACTACTGTCATTATCTTAATCATAGCTTTCCTGATTTACTGCTTTAGAGGTGTGAATGCAACCAAAGAATAAAATAAAAAATAAAAATAAAGTCAGTACAATTATTTTGCCTTTTGTTTTATGTGGTCGTGTATATGGGACATTTCATCTCCCTTTTTTTTTAAAAAAAAGAATGATATGACAAGAAAATAGAGTACATTCATTTCAGAATGATTACTTTGAAAACATTTCAGAAGTTACTCTTAAGTGCCTTCAGGAGACCTCCCTGTTCATACGATTGCTAATATTATCTCACAAAGGAAGGAAGGAAAGGTAATGGACATTGTTTATTGTTATTAGAGAGGTCCAGATTAGTCTAATTGCAGTATGAATCCATATGATGTGCAATTGAAAACCAGTTTGTTCAATTTGTCCACAAATTAGGTTTTTAAAGAGACAATTCATTATATCCTCATAGTTCTCATCTTCATTGCAACTTCCTTTGAATGATTGAAAGATGTATTATGTGTCATCAGGTCAATATTAGGTCTTAGCAATCCTATAGAAACATCTTCTCAACTTACATTACAGTATAATCTTTGCATACTTGTACATAACTTCCAAGAGGTAAATTGTAATCTCTTTTTTGTATCCTTTCTTTCTTCTATAAAACTTCCTCAAATATATGTTTTATTCGTGGCGCCTCTTTCCCAAACGGGTTCTTTCTTTGTATGCAATTTCATTAAATATATGAGGGTTGTGTTTGTTTGTTTTTTTCTGTAATATCCAAGTTATAAAATATTTTGGGATGGCCCTTTGCTGACTTTGAATCTCACATGCTTATTCATGCCGAGATAGCTTCAGATTCTGTTTTAGCAGATCATGTCATTTTGCTTAAGAGACAATTTGCAGTGGATCTTTTACATCCCTCCTCTTCACTATCTGAGAATTGAGAATTTGGTTAAGCACTTCTTTCCTTCCCAGTCACCTTAAACCATCACCACCACCACCACCACCACCACCATCATCCTCTCTCTCTCTCTCTCTCTCTCTCTCTCTCTCTCTCTCTCTCTCTCTCTCTCTCTCTCTCTCTCTCTCTCTCTCTCTCTCTCTCTCTCTCTCTCTCTCTCTCTCTCTCTCTCTCTCTCTCTCTCTCTCTCCCTTCCTCCCTCCCTCCCCCCTCTCTCTCTTTTACTAATGGGTCTATCTTAGGAGCATAGAATGGATTGATTGGCAGATTACAATATGCCCCATTGCTACCTTCTTACAAAAAACGCAATGGAAAGGGGAGGACCAGACTGGCCCAGCCATTAGCTGCAGTCTAAGCAGAGGCAGGAACCTAACTTTGCCCTCCATACACACAACATTATGCAGTTGAACAATTGGTTTCTCAGTGGCAGTAAACATAAAGGGAAGGTCACCCAGGCTCTAACAAGAGGAGCAAAGTCTGGTGGGTAATTGCATCCCCACTATCTGAGCAGGAATACCAACAAATGGAAATCAGCTGGCAAGCAATGGTAATAAATGCCTGTTAGCAAGACAACATACCTTTTTGTTATGACCTGACAAATTGATCTCTCTTTTCTTCCTCTACCCTCCAGACTCCCTTTGTCTGTGTTGTATGTTGATCTCTATACAATGCCTGGTTAATGAAAGTGCTCTAGAAACAGACATAGGGAGATAAGAAGAGGTTTGGTGACTGGAGTTTCATCTTTTCACCTTCCAAGAATAACAAAAATTGATAGGCCGAACATTCACAAATGACAAAGTAATAATTCAACGTATCAGATGCTAATCTGGGGTTTGAACCTACTGCCACTCACTCTCTGCAGCTAATGATGGGCAAATTTTCTTCAGCTAGATTCAGAAATCCATGACTAATTTCAAATACCGTTAGTGAATATTCATCTGTTCTGAAAATTGTCTCTTTCATGCTACTGGCATATACGTATGCCTGATTATTGCTCCTTGGAAATTTTGGACATTGTGCAAAATTGATTCATGAACCAAGCCTAGCTGGTCCTTTGCAGTCCTTCAAAGTATTTTGACAATTCAGCATCTTTTTTTTCTGGCACTTACAAAGTATACAAACAATAGTTAATGTAATAATATCACTTTCAAATATGGGTATTCTGGTGGAAGCAGGATTGGATGGTGTGATGGCTTGTCTGACATTGATAGCCAATCAAATAACTTTATATAGATATTATATTACTTTATTACTCCATCTATCAGAGTTTTCTTGCGACCCATTAACATTGTTTGAGGCATAGGTCACATTCTTAGCTTCTTTCTTCAGCTCAACCATAAGCTTTATCTAGCCTAGTATGTACTCTGGGCTTAAGCTTAGTTTTAAATTATGCCTAGTTGGGACAGATTTATTTCTCTTGACAGTGAGTGAAAACATGCCAGGCCATGTATCAGGCCCAATTTTTTTTTTACTGGATTGCCTGCCTTCATTGTGCTGTATCCTCCCTACAATAACTAGCTTCTGCTGGGTCAGTTTCTGAAATAATATCAAGAATTAATGAGTCACAGCCTGAATCAAGTCCTATTAGAGATGAGGGAGCCTTGTTAGTTTGCCAACCGACTATGCCAAAAACCCAGGAACTGATAGTAACAAACCTATACAGGTAGTCCTCAGCTTACAAGAGTTCATTTAGTGACTGTTCGAGATTACAAAGGGACTGAAAAAAGTGACTTATGACTGCTTTTCACATGACCATTGCAGCATCCCCATGGTCACATGATTAAAACTCAGATGCCATATATTTATGATGGTTGCAGTGTCCCCGGGGTCATGCCGTCACCTTTATGACCTTCTGACAAGTAAAGTCAATGGGGAAGCCAGGTTCACTTAACAACTGGGTTACTAAGCTAATAACAGGAGAGATTCACTTAACAGTGTCATAAGTCAAGGACTACCTGTACCATCTATAGCAATCAGTCATCATTCTTTAGTGCTATGCCAAGCTTGTGAAAGAAATGGCCTGTTTTTTTTAAACTATTTTAAAAAGGGCTTATTATTACACTGAGTAAGAGCCTTGCTGTATTAATTAGGCAAGAGATGGACTCTTTGTTGGACCACGAGGAGATTCTTCTTGCTGACCTTTCCTCATCCCTGCCTTAAAAGAAGTGGAGGAGGAACTCTTCACAAACCTTTTACCATGAACTCTTGAAAATATTCAGCTGAAGCTTAGCAGGGGAAATATGCTCTAAAGGATCTATCATCTTTTCTATTTTCATCCATTCTACCCAAAAAAAAAAAAAAAAGAGTGAAGCAGCTGCAGGCATTTTCATGTTTCCCCATTACAGCACATGAACCGATCTTATTTGGAAATGAATCTCAGAGCTCAAAGCCCTCAAAGCTTGAATCACAAACACAAATTGTCTGAACGCCTTCTCTGAATGTGGCATCACAGGAGTGAGATTGCTTCTCCTGACATTGACCTTGATAAGAACATAAGAACATAAGAAGAGCCATGCTGAATCAGGCGAAAGCCCATCGAGTCCAGCATTCTGTGTCACACAGTGGCCCACCAATTGTACATGGGGATCTTGAGCAGAAAGAGAAGGCAAAACCCTCCCTTTCCCTTGACCCCCCAACAAATGGTACTCAAGGGAATCCTGCCTGCCTCAACCAACATAGAGGCGGCACATGGACATCCGTTTTAATAACCACCGATACACTTGGCATCCATGAATCCATGATGTCGCAGGACCTTTCCTTGAGCCTTCAATGCAAGGTCCATGTATTAAATGCCAGGTCTGCTGCTTTGGAAACCTGTACATCAAGTGCCAGATGTGGTTGGGAACCCACATTGCTCAAGGCTCCAAATTACGTGGAAACCTGTATCTGCCTGAATACAGGTGGCCCTCAACTTACAACAGTTCATTTAGTGAGACTGTTCAAAGTTACAATGGCACTGAAGAAAGTGACTTATGACCAGGTTTCACCCTCATGACTGTGGCAACATCCCCATGGTCACATGATCAAAATTCGGGCACTTGGCAACTGGTTCGTATTTATGACGATTATCGTGTCCCAGGGTCAAGCGATCCCCTTTTGCGACCTTCTGACAAGCAGAGTCAATGGATAAGCCAGATTCACTTAACAACCGGGGTACTAACTTAACAACTGCAGTGATTCACTTAACAACAGAGGCAAGAAAGGTCATAAAATGGGCCAAAATTAACTTAATATATCTCTCACTTAGCGACAGAAATTTTGGGCTCAGTTTTGGTTGTATGTTGAGGACTACCTGTATATCTTTAAAGGAATGCTCTCTGGATGTGGGGGTAAAACTTGGGGGTGCAAAGTATTGGAGGCCAGATTGGGAGATATGGTTTGCTTTCCCAGCTAAGATTCACCATTCTTTGCATAAAGCAAAAGTCTAATAGTAATGAGAATTGACATTAATAGAAAAAAAATGCACATAGAACAAAGGATTTTTTAAGAGTTAGGGTTAGGGTTTGCCATTGAGAATAAAGTTTATTTTGGAATTTCTGGGGCCAAGAACTGAATTTTGGGACGAAATCACAGTATTACGATTATACAAAACTACACGTTATGCATTAATTACTTGTGAAATTTTTGCAAAATCTCTATTTCCTGAAACTTCGGGAGAAACTGTGCATTAGAGTTAGGATAGTTTTTTTTAATTCCAAATCGGTTACTTCTGAATGCTGACAACTTCTTTAATTACTATGCAAATTCTTTATTAGTGGAATGGCAGGTAAGTTCTTGCCAACAAGTTGTAGACTCTGTGCGAGGGGTGGGAGTAGGTTGAAAAGAAATTCTGAAATATACACTGTCAATATTCATGCTGTCTATTGAACTTTTTCATAAAACAGAATATTTTCTTATCATGCCTGAAGTGGATTTTTTTTTATCCAGAAACACATAATTAAATCCCAAAACATTGTTGCACATGGAGAAGAGCTAAGATGCCATTTAAATTATTCATCAATAAAGTCTCCAATTGCAGTAGGTAAGCATTTAGAAAGCCTTCTTTTTCTCCTTCTCCTTTATCTTCATCATCTTAAGATGGCACCTTCAAAGTCCTCCTCCTTCTAGTCTCATGAAAGCAATCTCATTTAACAGCCATGCTGCTCTGCTCATTACCCTTTTGCAAAAGCCAATAAGGCAAGGAAAAAGATGGGACATAGTAGACATAGAGGAATTAGTTGGTCCCAATCCATCTTTCACTTTCTGCTTCATCACATTTTTATCATTGCGAAATAAGCATGAAAAGCCATTACAAAATGCATCTCTCAAATAAAATTTCTGGGTTTTATTGCCCCTTAACAAAATGACAAACGTACCAGCATGAAAACATAACCAGTAAGATAAGCTTAACCGTAGATTTCAAATATTTCATCTTCACTTCCAAATGTCTTTTAATTACAGGGAGGTATATTGAGGAAACACTACTTTGTAAAAATTAACACAATTCTTTTGACTGTTTATTTCATGAATTTGTTATGGGGAGTTTGGCACCACTATTAAATGGAAGGATGCTTTATCAGTTGATTTTGGATGTGAAAGGATAGCAAATTATTCATTTTAAAAAAGGGATGATGATGATGAATAGGTGGTACCTGGCTTAATTGTAATAACTGCAAGAGGGATCTGGGAATTCTAGTGGACCATCACTTAAATATGATCAACACAATCCTAGGCTGCATTAACAGAGGGGATAGAATCAAGATCACAGAAAGTGTTAATACTTTATAATGCCTTGGTAAGGCCACACTTGGAATACTGCGTCCAGTTTGGGTCACCATGATATAAAAAAGATGTTGAGACTCTAGAAAGTGTGCAGAGAAGAGCAACAAAAATGATTAGGGGACTGGAGGCTAAAACATATGAAGAATGATTGCAGGAACTGGGTATATCTAGTTCAATGAAAAGAAAGACTAGGGGTGACATGATAGCAGTGTACCAATATTTAAAGGGCTGCCACAAAGAAAAAGGGGTCAAACTATTTTCCAGAGCACCTGAAGACCGGACAAGAAGCAATGGATGGAAACTAATCAAGGAGAGAAGAAACATAGAAATAAGGAGAAATTTCCTGACAGTTTAGTACAATTAATCAGTGGAACAACTTGCCTCCAGAAGTTGTGGGTGGTCCAACACTGGAGGTTTTTAAGACGAGACTGGACAACCATTTGTCTGAATGTTATAAGGTTTCCTGCTTGAGCAGAGGTTGGACTAGAAGACCTCCAAGATCCCTTCCAACTCTGTTATTCTTTTATTATCACCATCTTCTTTTTTCAAAGAAAGAAAAAGCTATTCCTGACATTCTGAGCTTAGAATCTGATCAATAAATACCTGGATTTGTGAAAGACCAGATATATTCTACATTTAGGAGAGGCAGAGAGATAAAGGGAGACTAGGTAATAGGGATGAGCAACTGTGGTCACCATCATTCTGATACGTGCTGGTGAATTAGGTGCTGTTAAAGGTGGTGAATTAACAAATAGAAAGAGAAGCCAGCCTTCTATCTTCAAACAAACCACAGAAGTGATTTGAAGTTGTCTTCAGTTTAGTTCCAACTGTAGGGTCTTTGCATATAGGAACAGTAATGCTAAAGACGGATCTGTATTTCCAAGCTCCTTAATATTATGTCTCACCTCTCTTTCATTTCTCAGTGGCTCAACCCTTGTTTTTTTTATATATATATATAAATTCCTTTATTAAAACAATCAGCATTGTACATAAAATCTTTGTATGCATCAAACATCATATCATCTGATATACAACACTACGTATTATTCTTTGTATTCAGTCTGCTTTTTCATTATTAAAGTAATCAACATTAAGCATAAGATCATATTAAGAAGCAATCATCGTAGAACATAACATACAGCAATAGGTAAACCTTCTGCACTCCTCACTTCAAGCCTCTACTATACATCTGTTACATCAGTGGTTCTCAACCTTTCTGAGGTTGAGACCCCACTTGCCACGGCCATGCGCGCCACGACCCCGACCTGGGGGCGCGCGTGTGTGCGTGTGCGCACCAAAAAAAAAATTTAAATTTTTTTTTAAAAAAATCAAAAAACAAAAAAACAAAATGGCGGCTGTGATGGGTGGATCTGCGCATGCGCGGATCGGCCCATCGCATGCACCACGCTTGCGCGCATCTGCCCGTCGCGGGCCGCCATTTTGGTTTATTTATTTATTTTTTTTTAAAAATTAAAAAAAAAAAATAGCAGCCGCGACGGGCGAATCTGCGCCTGCGCGGATCGGCCCGTCGCACGCGCCGCGCATGCACGGATCCGCCCGTTGCAGTCCGCCATTTTGTTTTTATTTTATTTTATTTTATTTAATTTTATTTAATTTTTTTTTATTTTTTTTAAATTTTTTTTCCAGCACGATGGGTGGATCTGAGCGTGCGCGGCGCGCGCGCGCAAAAAAAAATATAAAAAATTAAAAAAAAATTAAAAATAATTAAAAATAAATAAAAATAAATAAAAAAACCAAAATGGCGGCCGCCGGTGCCCGGCGACCCCCGCGAAATGGTCGCGCGACCCCAAATGGGGTCACGACCCCAAGGTTGAGAACCACTGTGTTACATTTTTTAACTTGTATGATCCCTAACAATAGGTCCTGAGGTAGTAATTCAATAACCTGAGGTAGAAATTCAGTCCGCTTTTTGATGGTTTACTCTTGACTATCCCTTCCCTCAGTCATTATGAAGGGTTTAAGGTTTTTAAACCTCCATTTTACAGTATATTACTGTGCAGATGTTTTCTCCTTTCATTCCTCCTTGTCAGTTTGGACAGACATGAAATGAATCCCTGAGGATTAAGTATAATGTAAGACATCAACAGGTAGTAATGACTAAGGACTCAATCCACAAACTCCATCTTAAAGTGGGCTCTGAATTTCAGGTGTGTTTCTTTAATCTTGCTTTAATAAAATGATCCCTGGGAAGGTAGGAATAGGTAATGTTTTTAGCAGAAAAGGCACAATCAAGCCCTTAAATTCCTTACAGGAAGAATAGCAGGTCATAAAGCCCTTATCCAAGACAGGCAGGGTTACCAATAACTGTATCTATCTCCCCTTTTAAAGTATGTCAATCAGGAACAAAGCAAACATTTGTTTAATTAATGATACAGTTTCCACAAAGAGAAGAAAGAATGTGCACAATCTCGTCTGATTAATAGAACTTTTTTTGGCTTGTCTCTTTCAAAATAAAGAAATGCAGCACTTTACACAGCAGGATTTTTCTTACTGCTGGGCACGTGTGTAGAACTATGATTTCCATTCCTTGCAGTAAAATGCAAACTCAGTGAACTCAATGCATGAATGGATGTGTGTCCTCATATTCCACATGTACAGTATTTCTGAGAATCATGCTTAAATAGGGTTCCTAGTCACATTTACAGTACAGGTGTTTAGAAACAGTTACAGGCAGTCTTCATGTTACAATGGCAAATGGGATCAGAAGTGCTGTTGCTAAGTGACATGGTTGTGAAGCAGGACGTCATATGACTGCATTGTTTACCGATGGCAATTCTGCCAATCTTGGCTACCATAGTTAAACCAGGATCATATGGAACATTAAATGAGGAACTTAGGTGACCATGACTTCCAACTTCCTGTTGGTTTCCCCAATGAGTCCTTGTGGGAAGCTAGTTGGAAATTGTAATCACAGGACTGGCTCACTGTGGTGTCATAATTGTGAGCTGGTTGCCAAATGCTTGAATTGTGATCATGTGACCACAGGGATGCTGAGACAGCCAGAACTTTGAGAACCCATCATTATTTCCCCTTGTTCAGTACTGTTATAGGTTTGAATGCTCACTGAACAAATGTTCATACCCTGAGGGCCACTTAAGCAATGCCATTTTTAACTTTTACACTGTGCATGGGATGTCTTCCATCCACCTACCTACCTACCTACCTACCTACCTACCTACCTACCTACCTATCTATCTATCTATCTATCTATCTATCTATCTATCTATCTATCTATCTATCTATCTATCTATCTATCTATCTATCTATCTATCTATCTATCTATCTATCAACTGTCTCTCTGTCTCTTTCTGCCTCTCTGTCTCACTATCTAACTATCTCACCATCTATCAATCTCACTCTCTATCTCACTCTCTATCTCACTCTCTATCTCACTATATATCTATCTCACTATCTCACTATCTATCTATCTCACTATTTATCTCTCTATCTCTCTATCTCTCTATCTCTCTATTATCTCTCTCTCTCTCTCTCTCTCTCTCTCTCTCTCTCTCTCTCTCTCTCTCTCTCTATCTATCTATCTATCTATCTATCTATCTATCTATCTATCTATCTATCTATCATTATCTGCCACCTAATGGAGTAATTCTACATCTGTGAAACTCCATCCTACATATTTGGAGCTGTCCTTCATGTTGTTTTTTTATTTAAACTGAGATTTCCAGGAATTGCTGGGTACAAGAGCTGAGGCAGCCAGCACTCTATGCTTATCTTGTCTAACAATTCCTTTTTTTTTTTTTTGCTGGATTAGAACAGTGCCTGGAACTCTTGCTGAATATGCTGCAGAAAATCGACCACTCCTATGCCAACGCATGTAGAAACAGGGCTTCACTGTTTAACTCACTGGTTCCCTTGGTCTGCCATATTGTGGCAGCAGAGGCAGAGAAGTGGAACATCTTTGTTCTGCCAATAGCTTTTGAGGTTTGGGTTAACAAGTTCCCAGGAGCAACAACAAGAAGAAATAGTTTATCCTTCATGTATTCAACCAGATCAGCCTCTTTATTTAACATTTCTCATCTGATCTCTGCCTTCAGAAGACCCTTTAATATTTCAAAACCAAACCAGTCTTTTTCATAAACTTTCCAAAGAATGAACTGTAGCACATGTATTCCAGCTGCGGCTGAATATGCTGTGTTTGCTCAACCCTGAAATGATCTTTTTAGATGTGAAAATAAAATGCTTCAACAGAGCCGAGGCATAAATACACAAATGACCAAGGATAGGAAAGTGTCTGCAAAATAAAATGTTTCCATTATCCATCAGAACGTTTTTCAAAGTTCTCTGAATGAGACCCCAATATTGACTTAAATGGGTGATGTACCTGAGTCTGTCGGGTAATTTTATGTGCCAGACAAGCTTGAGGAAACAATTCATTTATAGATTTGCTTTCTGCTTGAATAAAAAGTTGGGAACACATAAGGAAACTTAAGAGGCAGTCCTTATTTGCTGTGTTCAAGCCTCACTCTTGCCTTCTGCAGTTATTCACTTAGGACAGCTTATGGTCACTTGTTCACACACACTCAAAGCCCCGGAAACTAGCCACACTCAAATCATAACTGAACATTGAGGCACAACCAATTATTTAGAATACATGGAGATCCAGTGAATTTAAAATAACAGCAGAACTTTGCTGGTTACATGCCTATGGAGATTCTCAGTCATCCGGATCATAGTTATCCCAAATATTATTTTTCACAAGGCAATTGGACTTTCTTGTTTTTCTTTGAAGATGTTTTGCTTCTTATCCAAGAAGCTTCTTCAGCTTTGACTGGATGATGGGGAATGGAAGGATTTATACTCCTTTCAGACAGCTGGTCATTTGCATTCTTTTAGAGAGTTGTTGAGGCCACCTGGAGGTTTATCTGTGTCATCAGGGTCACCTGCTCTACTCTACAGAGTCTACAGGGATCTACAGACTCTACAGCAGGGGTGTCAAACTGCCAGCCTGTGGGCCAGCTGCATCATAAAGAGGCTGCACCCATCCCAATGCAAAAAAAGTCACAATATGTCATGATGTCACATAACATGGCGAATTTGACATTCGTGCTCTAGAGGGTCATTTGCACTACTCAGGTGATCCTGATGGCACAGATAAACCCCCAGGTGGCCTCAACAACTTAGTCCCTGTTGCCATGACTAAGCGAGGACCTCATATGAACACAGTGTAGGAAGAAACAGGAATCCAGAAGTGCTTGCTTATGCTGCTGTAACCATGCCTCAGATAGGCAAGCTGGTGGGCAAGCAGGCAAGTTATGTAGGTGGGTGCTACAAAGAACAGGCAGGTGGGTGTTGCAGTTGGGCACAATGGAGCACAGGAGAATGGGTGCTGCAGGCAAGCGCTATGGAACACTGGCTGGGCTGGGCAGGTGCTGTAGGTAGGTATATGTAGAGCGGGAAAGCAGGTGCTACAGAGTGCAAGATCCACATGCCACCTATGGACTCCTTGGGAGAAAAAGGAGTTGGAGTGGGAGCAACTTGCAACCTCCTGCCACTTCTCATTGATGAGCCCTGATGGCACAGTAGTTAAAGTGCAGCATTGCAGGCGAACTCTGCCCACACCCTGCAGTTCAATCCTGATGGGCTCAAGTTCAATTCGGCCTTCCATCTTTCCAAGGTTGGTAAAATGAGGATCCAAATTGTTGGGGGCAATGTGCAAACAATGCTTCTACATTGTAAACCACCCAGACCATGCTGTAAAGTGCTATGGGGTAGCATATAAGCTTAAATGCTATCAGTATCGCTATCCTTTTCCTTAACTGAATTCTCTTTCTGAAATTTCTTCCCCATAAAGGTGTGACTTGTGTGACTTTTTAATTTCTTTGTTTGCTTGGAATTTTCACTGATCTGCTTATTGCATGAACTTTTATTGCTTTTTCAATTGTTTTGTGCTTGCATGCTGTTTTGCTTTTATTATATTTTAGGATTATGTGATAGCTTAGAGGGGGAAAGCTGTTTTGTGCAGTACACTGATAGCTATTGAAGAGTGGTTTTAAAATCTTTGATTTCATACTAAAGACAATAATAATTAAAACTTGAATCGTTGCTTCTGAATCATTGTCTTAATAGGCTTATTTACAAAAAGCTACCATATGTAATGAATTTTAAGTAGCTGTTTTTACCTTCAGTCTGCTTTGTTGATGTATTTCTTTATATTCATTGTTGTGTTGTTAGATTTCATTATTTCTGTTGTTGATAAGAAACATAAGACATAAATTTAACAAACAAATAATAAGTACCGGATATTTAATGAAGATGTTTCCTAAAATAAGGGATTGATGATGATAAGGATGGTGATATCACCATTTATAAACAACCAGAGTAAACAAAGTAATACTGCCTAGCTACAGTTATTTTTAGATGGATTTTTAAAATAAGTCTTCCCAAAATGCCCATAACTCAATAAAAAATTATGGAATTTGTAGTTAGTTATATATGGAAAAAATCAGGCTGCATTAAAAATATCTCAGTGAGTGGAGAATATTTGAGTAATTTTAGCTGTAGAAGCTGCAAAAACTGTCATTCTAGTCAAAATAAATCTGTCCCACAGAGTCAAATCCAGCATCTTGAAACTGAGCATAAAAACTGAAAGAAACTAAGGAGAAAAGGAAATAGAAAGAAAGAAAAAATAGATTTTCATTGCAGGACTGATGGTGAATTTGAAGCAAGGAGATATTGATGACATGCCTCTGTCAGAAATTTTTCCCAATCATCTAACATCAACTCTGTCCTTATTGCCATGATTACTGGCATTGTGGTGTGCACTACTTAAGATCACCAAGTGAAGACAATATGCTGTTGATGAGCCTGGTCAGATAGCCAGATGTCAAGCCTTTTTCTTTTTTTTTAATGTATGTCTCTTGATTTGTTTTCCAGGACTACCTTAGCCTCCCTTTCCTGACAAAAGCAAGTTTATCAGGGCTAATGTAGCCAACATGAATTCATTTTTGAGCAGGATGCCCCACCCTGCTGAAGCTCCTAGTGAATGAATATGGTACCGTCTCCAGGCAGATCAGGTGCTCTATCACCACTTTCTAGCTCCTCATTAATGTGCAGAATTAAGGTAGTATTACCCAGTTTGATTGGTAGTAACAGCAAATATAGAAGAATATTTATTCTGACCTTGAATACCACCACTTTTGAAGAAACTCATGGTTTCACTCAGACCTCATTGGCATTTGATTCAGGAATAAGCCTTTACATTACTTTGCAGCTTAATCTACATTACATAAATCACTACAATAGACCAAAAGTTCTTCTATTGTATAATAAGAATAATAATATAATAATAATAATAATAATAACAACAACAACTTTATTGTCACTTTGAAAATACACCAATTGGCATTCATCAAAATGAAATTTCATTGCATACAGCTCTCAAAGAGTCACCACCTCCAATATATACTCCTTGTTCATGGCCAGCTCAAGTTACAGATCTTCCATTTTAGTCTCTAGGGAGCGAACGATGAAGTAGCATCATACGCATTTTTGGACATATAACCCAATTCACTGACAGAAAATGATACCACTTGAGATTTTAGGACAAGACAGCATTCTCATATACTGTGGATGCAGTTGCCAAAAATAATCTAAATGTTGAGATAATAGTATTAAATGATTTGGGAGTGGCCATTTTTTCCTGTGTAGATTGCAATAATCAAGAATGACTGAATTTAGATGTCTGAATGGAAAGCAGAGATACAGAAAATGTTTCAATGAAATGTTTAAATAGAAAACTGGATTTATAGCCAAATTCCTGGACATGCCTGGTGATCTGTAGACTGGTAGAGAAGTGGGTACTTGCAGGCTTTAGAATTTCTTAGCTTGTGGAACTTCATGTTTTCTGCCAATGTAATCAAGTAATGGTAATTAACTCCGGTAATTAAGGGCTAGTGGGAGAAGAATGGACAATCACTTTGCAGATAATCTTGGCATGCTGGGAGACAGAGATGCCTAGAATGTTTACTGTTTGATTCAGGAGGAGGTTTAGAGGTTGCAGCAGCCTAGGGATCATGATTAAAGGCCTGGAGATTAAAACATATAAAGAACGGTTGCAGGATTTGGGGGGGACATGATAGCAGTATTCCAGTATTTGAGAGGCTGTCACAAGGAGACGGAGTTAATTCATTTTTCAAAGCACCAGAAGGCAAGACAAGAAACAATGGATGGAAACTAATCAAGGAGAGAAGCAACATGGAAATAAGGAGAAACTTCCTAAGACTGAGGACAATTAATCAGTGGAACAGCTTGCCTTCAGACGTTGTGGGTGCTTCATCACTAGAGGTTTTTAAGAAGAGACTGGACAGCCACTTCTCTGAAATAATATAGGGTCTCCTGCTTGAGCAGGGGGCTGGACTAGAAGTCTTCCAAGGTCCCTTCCAGCTGTATTCTGATTGATTGATGGGTGAGAAAATGGAATTTGTAGACTTGACCTGGAAGGTGCATGTTCAACTGCAGTTTCAAAGTGAAATTGGAGCCTTCACCATGACCATAAGGAGCGTTACATGTAATTGCTCCTACATTATTGTGTCAGCTGCCTGGACATCCTTGTTTAGAGTAGTGTATTCCCTTTTAGTGGGAGGCCTTCTTTCCCTACATGGCTTTGGAGTAATGGGGCTTATTACGGTAGCTGCAGGAGTACTGTCCATGGTACTGAACCTAAAGACTGATCTATTTCTTTGTTGCTTTGCTTCATCGTCTCTTTCTATCCACTGTCAGCTTGGCCACCATGTAAAACCAAGCAGCAGGTTCTCTGATGGACCAGTCAGTATAACAAGCAGGTCCTCCCCCACAATTCCTTACAACTATCTTTCTGCAACGATTACAATTAGAAAGGGATGGCTAAAGAGCAAGAAAGGAGTGAAATCAGAGTTTGAAGCAGCATCCCAGCTCTTTAGTTGCATTCTTGCACTTGTAGTGTATTATCCAATGATATTTCTTAGGTCTCCTCTGAATTATATATCCCTGGTGCTGGGCACATTTTGAGATTTTATTATATGCACACAAGGACAAACTCATTGACATTTTAAAAATAAAATTATTTGCTTCTTGCATCTAATTCACAACCTCCAGTCCATCAAAACTCCATATCCTACCAGTAAACCTGTTCAGAAGGGGAAAAAACATATTTAAGAGCTTTTCCAGGTACATATTACAAATCTCATTGGACTTCTCTGGATGCGTGTTTGAGTCTTTTTTCTCTTGAGCAATTGATGTCTTCAAGCTTGGATGTAGAACCTTTGATGGGAGATGAAGAAGAAAATCCCTTCTGATTTAAGTTGAGATAGTCAATCTGTTTGGAAAAAATCCCTCGACTTGGGGATTTAAACTCTTAAAATCCTATTGAGAGGTTGGAAATCCACTAACAGGCCTTCACGTTCAGCAGGCTGTTATGGGATATTGTTTTCTGTTGGTGTGTGTGTGTGTGTGTGTGTGTGTGTGTGTGTGTAGAATAAAGCTTCCATTATTGTAAATCAAGCATTATTCATACCCATGACAGCAGATGCAAATAAAGAGGTATATCTAACAAAGTTTTATAAATCTGCTGTGTTTGCAGTCCTTATTAACATAAGCCACTCTGGACACAGAGTTAATTATGTGTTTTCTCTCAAAGATACAGATTAAAATACATTTACATAGTTTAATACCTTCTTCAAATAATTGGACTTTATTTTTTCCAAAGATAGAATAAATCTCATCACCCACTTTATTGAAGACTTGGCAGAGAGCTTCTAATGTTTGCTTTTTAATTTTTTTTAAATATCAGCCAGCTGAGATTTCAGAGTACAATATAAAAATAATAGATCAACTGCACCTTGGAGCTGCTGCTTTAAAGACAGAACACAAAACAAAACCCTTGGACTTTTTTTATTGACAGGTGCAATCATTATGAGTCAAGTCAATTAAGGAGGAGGAGGATGGAGAAGAATGAATCTTGCCAATAAAGGAAGTATGCAAAGTTTGCATAAAAGTTTATATTCAAAAGAGATATTCAGAATCACTTGTTAGATTAAAAGGGCTGATACAAATGTTTCAGATGATTTGGCTTCTCCAGCTTATTTTCTATCTGTATTTATTATGTAAATTGACACACTAGCATCCAAGCTCCCCCCTCCCCCTAAAAAGCAAAAGAACAATTTTTCAGGAAATGAAAGCTTTTCTTGCTGATGAGCAACACAGCCATTTGCATTTCATTCACTGAGACACTTTGGCCTTTACTGCATTTAGGAATGAGTTTCTTTTGTTTATTTTACAGTTCAATGAAATGGAAAGCAATTTGTCTTAAGCATTTCTTGGATCCATCAGACAAAGGAAAGGATCTGCTGTTCTATAAGCATTAGCCGTGAAAATATCAGTAATATATTTTGGGGAGGGTGGAATGATGTCATCTGATTGAATGGCTCTCCAAGGTAGTGGCTCCCATTATGCTCAGATGATTAGGTGAAGAGTCTGTGGCTTAGGGAGAAGGGACATGCTTTGTATGCAAAACAAAAACAAAAACCCCAAAACCTCAGCATTCAGTTCTCAGCATCTCCCTACAGGCTTGAGAAAGAAGTTGGAGAACCATGGCTAGTCAGTAGTTGTATAGCTGGGTTACTACATATTCACACACACACACACACACACACACACACACACACACACACACACACACACACACAGTATATATGTGCCTATTATTTATATTTTCACATGCTTATACAATCAAATGCTCTGCTGGACCTATGTTCATAAATAAAGCAATACAATTGTATTAAAGTCTAAAGCACCCCAGTTTTTCTCTGTCTTCTTCTTCTTCTTTTTTTTAGCAGCTATAAACACTGCACAGCAGTCACAGTTACCATCCATGCTGATGAGGCCCAAAGGTATTTTAAAATAAGAAAGAAGCTGGAGGTTGCAATGTTGTGTCCCCTAAGACAGATTTCCCAATTCTTTAATTAACAGAAGGTTAGATGGGGCAAGGCACCTGATGGGCACCAAAGAAGATGTCCATGGATACCATATCCCCTATCCCTGACACAAAACCCCACACACTCAGAATTATAGAACTGTACAATGGGCAGGAGTCATTTAGGATATTGAGCTCAACCCTCTTCTCAGTACAGAAACCAAAATTTAAAGCATCTGAGAATGAGGTTTACTTCTGTTTGAACATATATAGGGAAGGGAACCTCCCTGTATTGCTTCTATTGCCAAACTACTTTTGGATAGCTATGAGTTTCTTTTTCTTTTAAAATGTTATTGGAGTCTAGCTTGCTATTCATTATACTACAGTGTACGCTGCACTCTACAATTACAAAGCTCTGGTTTTGACTTTCTTCTGGGTGACATACTTTCACGTATTTGCAAAGCACTATCATATTACCCTGCAGTCTTTATTGCTCAAGGCTAAACATGGCCAGCTTCTTCAATCTCTCTTTATAAGACTCACTTTCTGTCCCCTAATTATCCTCACTGCCCTCCTCTGAATCTGTTCCAGTTTGTATGAATACTTAAAATGATGTTCCTGGAACCAGACAGAATATTCAAAGCAAGACCTAAGCCTTGCAGAATAAAACGGAATGGTTATTTCCTGTTATTTGGAAACTATTCTTTTCTTGAAGCAGTCTAAACTTTTTTTTTAATTTTTCCTCAGCTGTAAACTTAGTTTGCAGTTAACTGTGATTGTGAGATCTTTTTCACAAGTACGAGCAATAAGTTAGGGCATCTCACATTCTGTACCTGTTCATTTTATTTTTGTTTTCTAAGTGAAGAACTTTCTATTTGTCTCTGTTAAAGTTAATTTCTTGTTTTCAGCTTGTTTCTCTAACATCAGGAATTGTTTGAGTTTTATTTTTGTCAGCATTGCCCATCCTACCGTACAGTATTTTGTGACCCTTGCAAATTTCATAAACATTCTTTCCATTTTTTTCTCACATCATTTATAAAAGAATACATGACCCAGAATTGAATCTTGTGGGACCTCACTCAGTATTAACTTATGGATACCAGCTGGATGAAGTAAAAGAGATAAGCATTTTCTGAATAAGATTTTGGAGCCCCTGTACATCCACTTTCTTTTTATGTCAGCCACTTTGGTCTAATATTTAAGGCATCAGGCTAGAAACCAGAAGAGTTCTAGTCCTGCCTTAGGCATGAAAGTCAGCTGGTTTATCTTGGGCCAGTCTGTTTCTCTGAGCTCAATTCACTTCAGAGGGTTGTTGTTATAGGGAAAATAGGAGGTAGGTTCATTTCCTTGAGTTCCTTATAAAGTAACAAAGGTGGGATAAAAATCTAATAAATAAAATTCGGCTCACACAGAAGTAGCCATATCAACATAGAATGTCCTGGGGTACATTATGAAATACACAGTGGTGGGATTCAGCTGGTTCGCACCACTTCGGCAGAACCAGTAGCTAATTTTTTGTTGCCCAGGCCCAAAGTGGACTTCTGGAAGTGGCATCCACACAGAGAACTGGTTGTTCACATATTTGAATCCCACCACTGGAAATACATTGAAATCAAGGGATATTACATTCATGTCATTCTGATATTCCATTAAGGAAAACAATTGACTTTAAAAGATGAGGTTACTTTGGTAAGACTTGTTCTTGATAAATCTTTAGCTAATTTCTGGTAATAGATACTTTCTTTTCAATATATATATATTTATCTGCTCTAGAGTCCTTCTGCAAATTAGAATTAGACTTGCTAGAGTTCTGTGCTTGCTTAAATCCTCCCCCCTTAGAAGATAGGACCAACTTTGATCTCCTTATAAGTTTTCCATGTTTTCTCAGAAATAATACTAGCCAGATCACTAGCAAGTCCCTTTAGTGTTCTAGGTTGCAACTCATATGTTGCAATTTAAATTTAAGATTTAAATTCATTTAAAACAGGAATTCACAGTGGTAGCATTTTATTACTATTATTCCAATTAGATTTTCAGAAAAGTTGTTTTCTAGAGATGGAACAGTTTGGAGAATTCCAGAAAGTTTTGTCCTTCCTCTGGACTGTATCTATCTCATTGTACCAGGAATTTTTTGCAGCTGTTTGGAAGTGAATGTTCTAGAACAAGAAATGCTTTGTGACGATCTACATGTTGTAGAGTTCTGGACTGGCGTATTCAACTTTCTAGATTAATTTGCAATCGTGATCATTCTCTTTCAAATAGATTTTTTATTAGTTTTGAGGTTATATTTGTCATTTTCAATCAATATTTTCCATTTAATGGCAATGGCGTTATACATATTTATCTAGGACAATCTTAAATTTTATTAGCCCTTCAATTTATCTGCTTGTTTGCTTTCTTTAAAATATATATTTGGCATTGGGGAAATTAAACGGGATGTTTTTCCGTTTCTCTCCCTCTCTGTCTGAACCCATTTAAAATCCTTAGAACACAATACTTCTCTAATGGAATGTCAAGTACAGCAAATTCCATTTCAAGTGAAAAATATTATCAAAGCCCTTATTTTTTTAGGAAGCTTTCCTTTCCTTTCCCTCTTAATGACACATCTTGCTTCTAATACAGGTTTTACTATTTTGCCCAAAAGGTTTCGGGTTATACATTAGGAAAGAACCTTTAATCTTGCTGTGGGACTAGATTCAATTAAGTGCCTCCAAGGTATGATCCTCTGAGTATTAAATGAATGTCTGTAGCTTCCTTGCAGTCGGTATCTCAGAGTGATACCCGTGATGAACTACATGGAGGATAAGGCTATTGCAATGGCTATTAGTCATGATGGTTGCATATTACTGTCAGGATTGGAAGCAATATATGCTTCGCCGCACCAGTTGCTAGGCAACATGAGTGGGAGGTGCTTTTGCTCTCTGACATAACTCATAAGTTTCTTATCATTGGATATTATATGAGAACATAATGAGAACATAATACTAGACAAGATGGCTATTTAACCTGATCCAGCAGGGTTCTTATGCTCTTAATCACATGGAAAACTGATGCATTAAAAATAATAATGATCTGATTAACCTTTTCAATTTAAAACATCTCTCACAAAGTAGAGATTGAAAAAAAACTGCAGGTGGAATCCTAAAATCTATTTAAAAAGATGCAGATGAAGAAATTTAAGAGAGTGTGTTGCAATGAATCATCCAAATTAAACTTTTAATCTGAAAAAAAAGTATTGATATTGAATATAAAGGAACCCCGGAAGATTCAGTGGAATGCTATACACAAAGTGATCTTACAAATCCTCCGTCCTTTTTCAGGGCACTTAAAAATCATGTGGAGCAGACATCTTCTTAATTCTGCATATTATGTGGACAAACCGGAAGAATTCTCCATAAGCTAGACCAAGGGTAGGCAACCTTGGCTCTTTTATGACTCATGGACTTCAATGCCCAGAATTCCTGAGCCAGCCATGCTGGCTCAGGAATTTTGGGAGTTGAAGTCCATGAGTCATAAAAGAGCCAAGGTTGCCTACCCCTGAGCTAGACCAATGCTTCAGGGGAATTCTGGGAGCAGACATCCACATAACTTAAAGTTGCCAAGTTTGAAAAACACTGGTCTAGATCAAGGGTCAACAACATGACCCTTGGGGATCCCAGTACAGTTTGTCTCTCCATCCCTCTCAAAATTTAATCAAGTCGTGAATTTCAGGCAGTTGGAGGCAGGGGAGAGATTGTGGATATCCAGGCAATTGGAAAAGTTAGCAATAGCACTTAGTCTTATATATCACTTCACAGTGCTTTACAGCCCTCTCTAAGTGGTTTACAAAGTCAACGTATTGCCCCCATCAATCTGGGTCCTCATTTTAATGACCTTGGAAGAATGGAAGGCTGAGTCAACCTTGAGCGGGTCAGGCAGTGGGCAGAGATAGTCTGCATTCTAGCCACTGTTCCTGAAAAGCCTGAAAACTTCAAGTCAATTACACCATTTGCCAGAACTGTGAGCTCCTGCTTGCTGCTCCATTGAATATTGGTCATTTGTATCATTTTAAGGGTTCTACACTAAAAAGAGGGGTCAATTGGGTAGGAACTCTCAAATCTATATAGAGAAAATTTTACCCTACAATTCTAATAATTCTTTATCAGAGAGAAGCATTCTGAGTTTTTAGTAATGAATGGAACTAGCCAGTGCAAATCTGACAATTTCATGCATTCATGGTTTGCTTAAAAAAAACAACAACCCACTAACCAAACACCAACATGACTTTTCTTTCCTCTAATGACATTATTAAGTTGCTGTAGTAACTTCCTTATGATGTTGCCACCTGGGAACATTTTGCCAGTATTCAAGAACAAATTCAACTCATTATGGCTGTTCCACTTCAGAAACAATTGGATGAATTGAGCCATGAGAGATGGTCAAATAAATCATGATTAGGGCACCGCTAATACTTGAAAGAGCTGAACCAGAAAACAGAGCTGCAAGATTTAATTAGTAGAAAAGCCAAAGCTTTAGTTAACCAATTGGTGTGTGAAAATCAGGGCTGACTTGAAGATTTTAGAGGACCTTTGGACAAGTAACTCATTCTCTTTCCCTGTTTTCTAGCAATGAGGAACCGGGAAGTGCCAAAGTGGGATTACTGTTCCTCTTCCAGGATTCTTCTTATCAGTAGCTCCATTAACTGGTTTCTAAACAATGTAAAACACCTTTAACATTATTTAAGTATTGCTACTAATTATGTTGTTGGCTAACATCCTGTCCTCTGCCCAGAATCACAAAGCAGCATGCATAGAATTCCTTTATTTTTTTTCTACAAAAACACTTCTGGAAAGTAAGTTAAACTTTCCAGAAATTTGACCAGTCAACTTGGTACTGCTGGAAATGGACTTAAAGGAAGATCTACCCAGTCCTAGCATGACAAATTCATTGTTATACACACTGGCTGTCAGTCTGTGAACCTATTAATTTCTAATGTTTTCTGGCAAGTGGTAAAACCTTTGTCCATTACCTTGAAAGTTACCTTATCTATACTGGTTGTTTTGTTAATACTAAAGAGTACCAAAACCTAATTGCTTAAATTATTTTATTGAATTTTGAGTGACTTTAAAAAAAAAAGAATAAGCTTTTTTTCTTGGTCACTAGAGCTTTAATTTTATGGATGCTTATGTTAATTTTAAATATTTAAATATGTAAATGGATAATCTGTATTACATCTTCCAACAAAATGAATATCCATACAATTTCATCAAAAGGTACCTTACCACTCAACCCAATATAGCACAACCGACCCAAACTGCTATACATCAAAAACATTTGAGAAACCACCAACAGACTATTATAACCACATGGCATTGGTGTAGCACACAAACCACTAAAGCTCACCAGAACATTGTAAGTAAACCAAAAGACCCAACAGTCCCAGAAAAAAAAAAACAGGAGACATCTATAACATACAGTGTAAGGACTGCATCAGCGACTATGCACAATGAACAGGTAGATTAGCAGAGCATATCCATGAACACCAACTAACAGTTAGAAGATAAAATGAAAACTCCTTAATTTTACAACACATGGACAGACCTAATCAAAGTTTCAGCTGGGAAATGGTGACCAGCCAAGTCCAAAAACACCAGAGAATTTTCTGGAAGCCTGGTACTCCGACAAATTGGCTACCAATAGGCACATAGACATAAACAACATCTGAATACCATCAAAAGAGACAACCAACTAGCCAAAAAGGGAACAAACAAAACACCTCTCCACCAGGAATCAACATGCAGATGAGCAGAGATTAACACCAAGATTAATATTAGACTAACAATTGAGAAGCCAACAATACTCCCACCAACACTGACAGGGCAAGCCACTAGAATTTAAAATGAAAGCAAACCCCACTCCCTACTAGCACTGATGATGTTGCTTAGTTTGGATAATGAAACTTGGTCTGCAAGAAAACAACCAGGCTCAGGGAGCACCTCATCTCAACCCTGAGCTACCAATATTCTCTGTCAGAAACAGTTCTGTCTCTATCTTTCCATAAATTCACTGGCCAGAATCTTGTGTGATACTGGAGAGAGTGGAGAATGCTGCTGCTAACCATTCTCAGAACAATTTATATTCTTCTATTAGCTAAAGAACAAGTAGGAAGGCTGTAAAACTATTCCCTAAGCATGGTATTTCCATCAGTGGTTCTCCCAGATGATTCTTACTATATATAGCCTTTACTGAATTTGGGGTTGAGTTCCAGATGTCTCTTTTTTAAAAAATAATTCTTTAGCTTTCTGCCTTTGAGATGCAGCCAGCCAGCCTCTGCTTGAGATGCCTTAGGTGCAAGTACTGCCTGGGGTATTACTTTATGGCTTCCTTTTTGATGTGCCATCTCATTGCATGTCCTATCAAAATCAAACAAACAAATGCATCTGGAAGAGGAGTCTTGGTGTCATGTTTGGAAAATCAGAGCGATGGGAACAGACACTGTCTTAGAACTCCACTCATGGTACCACACTAATCAGAGCATGGTCCCAGAGGACTCTGTTCATTTCTTCTCTTCTCAGTTCGGAAGGGAATAAAATGCTCACCTGCTGCTTATGCTCATCAGTGTCTTCCTGTCAGACAGCAGGGGGAAAAGAGGAAGTGAGGGAAGGAGACAGAATGTCAAAGTAAATATTCTGATAATGCATAATCAGAAGAAAAATCCAGGTAGGGGTTTTGGTAAGATCTGATTAAATCAGAATCTGTATTTATTAATATTCAACACCACCAATAATTGTGATTCAGAAAATGAATAGTGTCTGGAGGAAAGTTTTTTGGGGTCTAAAAAGTTCTGTGAAATAACTTATCTGCAACAAATAAGGGTTTAATACTTATACAAATCAATCAATTTAATGATGGTCCAAGACCAAACATAACAAAAGACCAGCATATGGTACAATACTGTATCTAGAAAAGACCATTTTAAAAATTGCAAGAACATCTTAAAACATTTAGCAGCTAGCAGGTAATAGCACTGAGAAGGAACCAGGTGCTGTCATATACAAATATATATATACCCCACAGATGCATGCATTTGTGTTTGTGTGTGTGCTCTTTTTTGCTTGATCAAGATTAAAGATGAACAAAGAAGCAAAAGCTCTGACACTGGAGATTAAACTTTCCTTTCTTGCTTCCTCATTATCCTCCTAACATTAGAAATCCCCCCAAAGGGGTATAACAGACTAGATCAAATCTAGGGGCTCACTAGATCTTCAGCTCCTCCAGATTCTGAATACACTTAAATTAACTTTGCTTTGGTGCTCTCCAGACGTTGGCTCTTGTGTTCCAAACCAGACTTTCAAAAGACCACTTTAAAGAATTTTGATGGGCTAGTAGATTTTAAATTTAAATTAATTGCCTTGGTGAAATTAATTCTATTGAAGATAGGGAAAAAACTGGCTTGCAGGCCATGTATGGCTTGCCAGTATCTCTTTATGGCTCCCTAAGTTGGCCCTTTCTTGCATTGCTTGGAGTTTGGAAGACAATTTAAGAAATAAATTTGGGGCTTAAAACTTGCAGAATTCAAGAGATTCATTTCACCCTTTAACATTTCCATCCTCTATCCCAAAATAGGCCAGGCTCCACCCATTTTGGATGGTGACCCTTGACATGCTGTGCTAAATTCATGCAACTCTTCATCCGATGAATGCTTTGGAGCTTAGTCTTAGACATTGCCACACCCGTTTAAGAAACTGTGAAAGAGCATGTAAATGTTTCAGTTCTTCAAGGTCACTTGGGCATAGCTTCTTTGCTCATTCCATCAATCTGCATACTCTGTGCAAACTATGATTATATAAGCAAGATGTCATCACTGTGCCACAAACTCAGGAAGAATCATTCACAATTAACCAACCATGTGAAATGCTGACAATGATAAATGGATAAACCTATCTACAGAGGAGAGCAGATTGAGCTGCTACGGAAATGCAAAAACTCATTTATGCATTTGTTTCATCACTTTCTTTTGAGGCTGAATACTTCCTATATTAAGGATAAACAATTAGCTGATTATTCTAATTTCCTGCAATTATGAGTTACAAACATAGTTTAATTGTCAATATGCAAAAAAAGACTTATTCTGGCCCAGCTCAAGACATTGTTTTCTGTAGCAGAGCAGCAAATAGATTTCTCACCTCCAGTGAGAATATGAATAACCCAAGCCCATGTAATTTTAGTCTTTGAGGGAGATAATCTCATAATCCTTTTTTCTTCCTGAGCCATCAAAGTATGAGCACAAAAATTAAAAGAGGTCACCAAAGAACAGTTGTTTGTTCAGCCTTTAATATGGTAGGACTCAATCCAAGAAACAAACCCTGAAACATTGTTTCAGTCAGGTGATTATAGAGGACCACACACTTTTGATTGATCACTTCATCTGGTCTTCAGATGCGTATGCAGGTATTCTATACGGCACCCATGCTGGTTGAATTTGATATTTAAAAATGGATAATGGCCAACAGATCTTTTCATAACTAATTTTTCATTTAAGAATTGGATGAAAACTCATCTCAGCCTAGTGCTGATCAATTTTAATGAATGATTTTGAATTCCAGTACGGAGGAAAAATGTTATAGGTTACTTAGCAAAAGCATCTGCAGGTGGGGGGGGGGGTCAGAAAAGTCAGGATGGTGGCTTCAACAATGTGATTGAAGCCCACATCATTTACACCTTTAATTATTGGTTTTCTTTAGATAAGAATATATATCTTATATAAAAAGACAGCACAAACAGAAGCCCACTCTACAGAAGAAGGAAAAGGAAAATATCACTTCTCAGAGCTTCTGAAAGTGAGATTTGGAAAGATCTCCCAAATACCTCACTGTTGCTAAAAGGTATGATAAGCATGGATAAAAAATCAGGTGGGAAGGAGGGAATTTTCAAAAAGGTGAACAGCAATCTTTATCTTTCTTGCTTAGTCATATCACTGTAAGAAGTAACTAAACCAAGGACAGGGTGAAACTTAGACACAAGGTGGAATTAGCATTCCCATCTCAGCCTATCTTGCTGTATCTGAGTTTGCATAGGAAAATTAGACTTATGAAACCAGTGATTTAGATCTGAATTATTAATCAAAGTATGTCTGTTTCATTGGTTATAGGTAGCATGTTAGTCCTAACTTTATAGTTCAGGATATAACTTTTGTCTGTTTCCCAGAAGAGCTTATTAAGTGCTGCATCAGGGATTGTAAAATGACTGTGTTGAGGAACTTATGTCAGGAGGTTAGCTGGGACCAGTCTGACAACTCTTTGTGTCTGCTTGATCTGTCATTCTCTCTTTCTACCTTGAGAGCACTAGGGCTTTTTTTTGTCATAGAACGCCCAGAATGGAGTTCCGGCACCTTTTTTGGATGGAACCTTGTAGGGTAGGCAAGGTGGATTGTATGAAGTGTGTGAGTTCCAGCACATTTTTTTTTTTTTACAAAAAAAGCACTGGAGAGCAAGGAATGATAATGTTCTCCCCTTCTCCAGATGTGAACCTGTTGACTTTGCTGTTCCCCAGCAAAGCAAGTGCTTAGGACAGTCCATGAATGAAACACATCCATGTAATATTACATTATGAAGTGTATATTTTGTGAACAGTTTGCTCTATTACTGTAAGTATACATTGCTAAGTTTACAGATCCAACATATCTATAGTCCTTCATGGTCATCCAACTCTACTCTGTTTCACATAGTGAGATGTTATCACTTTGTGTACAGATCTTGAAATAGTTTGATAACGTAAACTTTATAACTTGCAACCAAGAAAATGCTTCAGTTATAAATAAAAGAATGGATGGCCTAGACTTCTATCAGTAATGGATTGATTGCAAAATTAGGCTCTCCCAAAATAGACTAATATAATAATAATTTTTATTTTGCGGTCACAGACCAAAATACAAGTGTAACAAAAGAAAACACAAGAAAAATATAATCACAAACAATTAACCCCAGAAGCCTTGGCTAAGGGGAATAACAACATTCTCCTCTAATAGTTACAGCTCTTAAAAGAAATTTAGAAACCTGAGAAGTAATATAGGAGGAGCCATCCCCTAGACAATATAAAACCAAATTACTAACATTAGAACCAGAGGGATCAAATCCAAGGAAAGGCAATAGTTTAATTCTGGTTGTATTATACATAGGGCAGTATAATAAGACATGCTCCACAGTTTCAACTTCAGCCCTATCACAGGGGCATAATTGCTCACTAAACGGGAGCCTCTTGAATCACCCATCGAGTAGTGCTGAGGGCAAGACATTGAAACGGGTTAGGGAAAAGACTCTTCTATACTTGGGGATGGTTAGAGTATAGAAATAAGAGGCCATCCTCAATCCATAATTATTAGAATGGCTAAAGATCAAAGGGGAGCAGGTTTTGTTGGCTCTGGCTCTTAAATATTGCAAATCTACGTCCACAAGCCATTGGACTACCCTAAACTGGGTGTCCTTGAGACCATAATCTCCCAGAGCATCCCCCATAAAACCTAGCAAGTGGAGTTTCTTTGTCAGCTCCCTCTCCCAACGAGAACTATGAGAGTCAGCAAACACCAGGGAGAGGTAGCTACCAGGGGCTGCCGAAAAGAGCACCCAAAACCACCATTTGAAGGTGTTAATCCACGCCATGCATTCGACTGAACGAATGCCCAGTTCCAGGTACATCAAAGCAAATCCAACACAGGGAGAAGTTTCCTAAGAAAAACAGCCTGGGTACTTTCAATACAATCCTTGAAGCCTCGTATCCATATGGGAATTCCATAAAGAGTTTGAGCCAGGGTTTTGGAATAGACTAATATTACAGAGCAAGTCCTTGGCATCTTACTCCTTAAAGAAAACAAAAAGTGAAATAAGGAGCAAGGGACTTACTACTGAAAAAGGGATTTGGTTGAGGAGATGCTGAAAAGAAATAACATGATTAGAAACTGTGTTGGGTTTTAGGGCTAGAGTTGGGGAAGACACTTTCTGAGAGGTCACGTATTCCTTAGTTGGGATGGAGTGGCAAGTTTTCTGCTGCTATCATACCAGACAGGAGTGAGTGAATGATTGTTGTCATCAGTGCTTTTTTTTCTTAAAAAAAAAAAAAAAAGGTGCCGGAACTCACAAACGTCATACAACTCGCCTTGCCTACCCTACAAGGTTCCATCCAAAAAAGGTGCCGGAACTCCGTTCTGGGTGTTCTATGAGGAAAAAAAAAAAAGCGCTGGTTGTCATCCAGGAAGGATCCTCACATCTCTTCCAACTTAGACCATTCCCCTTCCATCTCATTGTTTTTTGCCTTTCTTTCTCTCCCTCTTTCTTCAGTTTAATGTGTGATTTTGATGCCCCCCCCCCCCCGTAGAGATTTGGAACTTGCTTTAGGTTTTCTTTATTAAACAAGCTACTGTTTTCAGAGCCATGTATGTAATCTTCTAAGATAACAGATGTCCTTCAGCATCGCCAGTATATTTCAAGACCTTCAGTTTGATGTATACATCAAGTGCATGTACCCTGCTAAGGGGCAAAACCTTAACTCAGAAAGATAGGTAGGTGCAGATCTCCTTAGCACTTTTCAGTAGGAGAAAGCCCCAAGGGTCTAGCCTTTGTGTGTGTTTTAATTTGTTTTGAATTGGGGAAATAGTTTAAGGACAATGATCAAGAGAAGGTTATTCACAACATACAATGAAGCCACTTTGGCTGAATACGACATGTGTAACCTTTGCCCATTCCCACTACTCCTTAACAGAGCAGATGCATGCACATTTTTTTATATAGAAGTGATCACATCATGTACAGCTTCTTTCTGATTCTTGCCAAGGTCAGTAAAAAAAAAAAAAAAAGAGGAGGCAAACCCAGCGCCCTGAAGGACTTTTGCACGGCTTCATTACTGACAAGCATGGCAAGGAATGAATGGACTTGTAATGCATAATTCTAAGTTCTAGATCACCAAACTTGGGAATTGAGAAAGAAACAGCCCAGCCCAGAGGGACTCTGAAGAATGGAAGCTGCTTGCTTCAATATTAGTGTGTTTGAGGAGTGCCTGTCATTTTGGTTTTATAGTTATGACTGCTTTTCAGTTCAGACTGTTACTTTTTATTATCATGTTGTCACTGTCTTAATTATATATTTAGATGTTGTAAACCACACAAATCTTTTGGATTGGCTGTCCATAATAAATCTATACTAATAGTAATAGTAATACTCATAGTAATATTAATAGCAATACTAAGGCTCTTGTAGCTTCCAAACCAAGCAGCACTAGTAAGCATTTTGTATTCTCAGTCTTTTTTTTCTCACATTTCTATGCTTATTGAAACAGCATTTACAAGATCCATACCTGTCAGTCTAGATGCCCATCATTTGGAGAAAGAGAGAGAGGGGGGCAAAAATTGAAATTTGTGAGACCATTCAGTCTAATGTTTATGGTTTCTGCTTTTTCAGCAAGAGTTAGGTTTCAGCATCTGAATGGCAAGAACTGGTAGGGACCTCACATACTGTACTTGTAGGGACCTCACCACAAGATTTAGAAACAAAAGAATCGTGGTCACTGCTGGCAAACCAATATTCCAAAACATTCTTCTGGGGTTCATGCAAGAACACTATAAGAGTAATTATTGTAGAATGAATCCATCTGGCCCAGTAAGTTAAGCATGAGGCTATGGCAGTTGTCCATGGGTCCAATAAAGTGGGGAAATTCCATCCCACAAAAAAATACCATAAACTGAAAAGAGAGAGAGAGAGAGAGAGAGGGGGGGGGGGGAGAGAGAGAGAGAGAGAGAGAGAGGGGGGAGAGAGAGAGAGAGAGAGAGAGAGAGAGAGAGAGATGAGTATTTTATTCTAGTGTGCTAATCTTTGATAGATAACAAATCAGCAGAGAACTAAATGCAATCAACAATATATTACATTGATTGAAAGTGCTGAGAACATAATATCGAAAGATTGCTGTACATTGTGATTTTATAATACAGCACAGATTGCCTGTACAAACACATAAAGGTTAATGTAATTGCTTTGCAGCTTCACCTTCAGGGATGAAGGCAACCATAGACATGCATCATTGAAAAATACGACACGTGTAACCTTTGCCCATTCCCACTACTCCTTAACAGAGCAGATGCATGCACATTTTTTTATATAGAAGTGATCGCATCATGTACAGCTTCTTTCTGATTCTTGCCAAATTGTGACATTACTAGAAACTTCTAAAAGATAGTTTTTATTTTACAAGATCATGTGCATTTATGTAGAAACAATGAAAATTAGGAGTGATATCTAAATCTAAACATTAATGTTTAGAGTTTGTAGTGATTTTCAGTGATTTCTTAGGAAGTTAAATGAGTCTAACATTATATATTATTTATTGAATTAATTATTTACTTAATTTAATCAATGAAATTATGAATTTTAAATTTTATTTACTGATATTTTATTTTCTATCCCTTGTGTCCTCTTTCACTTTCTTTGTTGATTTTTTATGTAGTCATTCATTTTGTTCCTCCAATGTTTTAAAATGATTATAAAATAACAAAATAAATAAAACTAAAAGATACTGAAAGAAGATCTTTCACAGAGCACAGATTGGTAATGACCATCTTGAAATACCTATCAGTAGCTAACATTATGTCAGCAAGTAACAGTATCTGGCAGATGTCTGGAAAGTTAACCAGGATTAGGCCTGATGAGAATTTGAATGGAAGACTAATGAGGAATCCCTGGGTTAATGTAGGCTAGATGAGGAAATCAACAACACCATTCAAAAAGGCAACAGCCAGTCACAATGACATACTTGCCTTGCGTAGCTGCATGTCTATGTAATTACTGGGAATCAAGGTTGATTCATATTTTTTTCCCTGACTTTACTGTATATAACCAGAGTACCATGCTTGGAAACTATCAGGAAGATATACTAAACTCTGAAACCTCAATGGGTATCTTTTCTTTATCTTTACTTTGTTATTATCTCCCAAACACATTAATTTCCTGACTAGCAGGATCTCCATGACAAATCAGACTTGGTTAACAATTCCAGCAACAGTCAATTGCTGGAACCCAGAAGACTGCATACTTTCTTGCAGAAGTCTGGGGTAGGTAACCATTGCTGCTTATTGCTTGACTGGTGTAGCATTGCACATTGCAACTGAGTAGTGATGCAGAACAGGTGGATAACATAATTATGTGAATATAATGATTATGAAATTTTCCAGCCATTTATCATCAACTCAAGTACCAGTGACCAACACTGACCACCAGGTTGTGGATGATTAGTAAGATTCCCAACACCTACACTGAAAGGCAGGCATAAACCATGATATGACTTTACTCTGATGCTGACACCAAGCCAATATACTTGTGTTTTAGTGATTAAATAATAGCTCCAGTTTTTTTTACGTATGTTAAAAGCAAACACTGGTGATGATGACTCTATGGGTTGTTTAAATGTCACTATCATCAAATGGGAAGATTTTGCATACAACAAATAAGAGGGCTTAAGGATGAGAGCAACCCAGCTGATTGGTCCAGTGTAAAGAGAAGAGAAGGAACTTTTCATATATAATTTTGCATTAATCAGTGGTTCAGAAGTGTTTGCTCACTCCTTTCAGTGTCAAAAATATGGACAAGATGAACAGGAAGACATATAAACATTAAACAAGGGTGGGGGGGAAACCCTGCAGGAATTTCTTTTCATTGGACAATGAAAACTCAACAGTTCATTGGACATTAGGAACCAAAACCATTCCATTCCCACACTCATCATTGCCATCACCACTTGATGAAGTAGCAGGGTAGAAAATGGAAACAAAAGGAATACTTGACCAAGGGCTGATCATTAATCCACAAACCAGTCATTCTTAAAATATGGTGCAAAAATGTAAAATGAAAAGACTACACTTGGACATAATTGTGGGGAATATGATTGCTGAGCATGAATGTTTGGCCCCACCTATGACATGAAACTTAATACTATCGAAGTCAACATTTTTTACTCTGTTGAAACCTAAGCAAAGTTTCTGAGCCATTTCTTCCCAGCTTGTGTGCTTAAGAACGCAATCAGGACTTGATTTTGTCATATTGCTACCCCAGGATAAAGTCTTCAGGAATATATTCAGACTCCCATCCTTCTGCCACTTGCAGAGATACATTAAAGCCCATGATCCCTTGCTTGCTGGAGCTTTTTGCCACAAACAATAATGTATGGAATAAACCTATGACTTAAACCAGCCCTGCATAATGATATTCCAGCAACTTAATTAACTAGTTCAGAACCTGTTTATTCCTATGAGTCATCTTCTTACTATGAAAGGGTCCACTCTCCTGGGCTGGCTGCTTTATTTAGAGAAAAGCACAAATCAGATTAAGCTGTGGGCTGACTGGCAGGTAGTGGAGAAAGAAAATACACAAGCAAAGAGGAATGCATTACCTTGCAAAAGAAGTCAACCCTGATAAATTCAGACAAATCTTATTTTAAGATTTAGGCTAATTTAGAAGACAGTGTAGCTAAAAGCAGACAGACAGACAGACAGAGAGTGTGTGTAAATCTTTGATCTAATTTACTTAGTTTCCAGTTACAACTACAGTGTACATTTTGAGAGAGAGAGAAAAACACCTGGCACTCAAAGACTGTTTATATCAATTTTCGTCACTGAGCCTAATCAATAATGGATTTAATTTAACAAAGACTCATGTAGAGGTGATATCCTTCTCTCCTGTCCTTGTCCTGATCCTCCCTAGTTCTTTTTTCTTCTGTTATTAAAGATTAGGAAAAATGGGTATTGTATCCATGAAAACAGCAGAACTATAGAAAATTGAATCTCAGAATCTGAAATTGCTATAAAGTATTCCTTTATGATTGGACCAAGTGATGATCATGTTTCTTCCACAGAATATGACTTTCATTTAGTAATAGTGGTGCCTTGGATTCCTCAGCATTCACTGAGATGAATCTGCCTTGTTTGCATTCTGCATCACCCTGAAGGAAAAAAACAAAACAGCACCTCCATGAGGCACTTTGATTTGTGAAGCTATCTGCCTTCATAAATTGAGGCTTCTCATTAAAATGGATAGCCCATAGTCTCCACACACATTTTACTGAGGAATCCATTTTGTATTTTTAATCAGCTGTAGGCACATATCCCTGATGCTTTAGAGCTGCCCTGGCTTCCAGGTGTAATTCAAGATGGTGGTTATCACCTCTACAGCTCTTGATGATATAGGGCCCAAATACCCAAGAGACAGTCTGTCTCTATACATTTCAGCTTATCCACTGAGGCCAGCTAGAATGGGCTTCTCCAGGTTCTACTGATTAAGCAATATCACCCTGTAGTAGTCAGGACATGTGCTTTCTCAGTGATATTCCTGGCCTCTGGAATGCTGTCCCCCATCCTGCTCCCACCCTATTGGTTTTTCATATATTTCTGAAAATTGGATTGTTCTTTCAGGCCTTGATTTAGGATGAGTAATGGAGACCCTTTGGGTTTTTTTTTATTTGGGCATCTTTAAAAAAAAATTCCTTAGTCTTCCAGTTTGCCACTTCCTTTCAAATATGTTTTTTTAAATTTTATTTTACTTCATTGTTAACCATCCAGTCATAGTGGAATAGGGCAACTTAGAATTCAGATATTAAATGTAATTGCTACATTAAATTACAGTAAACCAATTAGCTGAGGGATTGTTCATTTCCCTGAGCTCCAGAACAAGTGTTGCTTTATGGAATTCAAAAGGCCAAGCAGACAACATACCTTTCATAATGCTCTATTCCATTCTTTTTTTCTCTGTTATTATAGTCTGCTGTTCCATCTCAGTAGCTAGTTAGTCATTATTGGCACCCACACACAGCCTGCTTGGTCCTCACTGACCATTTATCAAATTCGTATGCCTTAATTTTTTTCACTCCCATTTATTTTTGTTCTTTTAAAAACTCCAAGCCTGCTAATAACTAACACTTGGGCATAGATAGTGCTTGCCGGCTACATAAACCCTGACATCTGGAAAATGAGTTTTGCTCTAGCCAGTTGTATAGAGATGGGAATGTGAAAATTGCTTTCCTGCTCAGTGTGAACATAGATTCACCAAGGAGTTGAGCAGAGATTCAAAAAACTCTCCTGAGTCCTCTTTCTCTCTTCTGCCATTCTGGTGTTAGAAAATGTATGTTGCAAGCAGAGGACTTTTTGTACTTCACCCTGGACTCACAACTTGCCAAAAATTCAGCAGCAAACCAACACATTTTTATTTTCTAAAAGTGCCAGTCAGAGGAACTCTCTTGCATTTCACCATAAAATGCCAATATGGTAATTTAATTTGTAGCCTCCTTTAGACCCATTCAGTGACATAGCTGGAAAACATTGCTCTCCAAATTTAATGGTCTCATAATAGGCATGAGAGGATGTATTACTAATATGTCCCCATTAGCAATAATCCATTTTTTAAAAGTAATTGTTAGGCTTCTTGTTAGGTAGGACTGAAGCCAGTTAAATATAGGAGCCTCTGATAAATAATTTATTATGGAAAGGCTAGGGGGGCATTATAAAAGATTTCCAGTGACTGCTTTGCATCAAGACCTATTTATGATAAAAAATCAAAGTTCACACTTTCACATCACTTTCTCTCATCCAAGTGATGTATTTCTTAAGTAAATAACAACAACATTTGTAAACAGATTGGTGCCCAGCCACCTGCCCTTGATGGTATATAGGAAGGAGTGAACAAGGGAGGGAGGAAAAAAAGGAAAGAGAGAGGGAGGGATGAAGGAAGGAAGGAAGGAAGGAAGGAAGGAAGGAAGGTGTGGCAAACCACACTAGCTTCATGGAACCAACAGCAGTTAAAGAGAATTTCCCTGAAGATGGGCTCCAGCATGAGTCTGAAAGCTTGGAAGAGTAACCTCTGGTCCTGGTTACTGACCCAGAATGGATCCTGCAGCAATTAAATTATCCAATCTAATCCTAGTTGCTGGTGCCCTCATAAACAGCAACTCCAAATTAGTACTGATCAGAAATATGTTCCTGTATTATTTTCTTGCTAATTTTCATTCAGGTTAATGAAAGATCATTTGCTTTTGAAATTATTTATATAGAAGAATATGATTTTAAATTAGTTCTCGTGTGTGTGTGTGTGAAAGAGAGAGATGTCCTTGCACTTATTTAGTGGTATAGTGAGCAAGGGCTGTTTATCTTTCCTTTGTACTATCATCCTTCCAGCTCTTTGGAGCCTCCTTACTTCTTACGCTTCAATTCACTCTCACAAGGAAAGATGTCACATTTGTACTTCTCCCGTGGAGAGAAGGAGTTTTTCAGAAGTAGTGATCTTGTCATCAGTAAGGGAGGTTCCTATCCATGAGAAAGAGCCATGATGGCATGAAGAGGTATGGTGGCCCAGTGGTTAGAAAGCACTGTAGGCTAACTCTGCTGACTGCCAACAGTTCGATCCTGACCGGCTCAAGTTGACTCAACCTTCTAAGGTCAGTGAAATGAAGGCCAAGATTGTTGGGAGCAATGTGCTGACTCTGTAAACCTCTTAGAGAGGATTGTATAGCACTATGAAGTAGTATATAAGTCTAAGTGCAATTGCTATTGCTAACTCTTGAACATTTTCTTGTTTTCCTGAAGAAATTTGGGGAAATCACCTACTCAAATTTCCTGCCCACAGATGGAGTAAAGATTTTTTTACCAAACCATTACTGACCAGCTCTAAAGCTCTGGACCTAAGAATCACATGTGAAGAGTTCAATAAGCTATTTTATTGCTCAAGTCTATACACAGGAAACTTCTCAGACTGATGTTTGGCACCTGGGTGAGATCAGATACGGCATTTAGGGGGAGGGGACTTTGCCCTCTTGTGACCATATAGGGATTCCAGACTAATTCCCAATTTGACTCCTCCCCCTGGTTTGGCCAGTCTTTCTCTTACATCTATGACCGGCACAGGCCTACTTCTCATGTAGCTAAATATATGATGCAGGCTGTTGCTGCAATATAGTTTTGGTCCCTCACCAGCGAAATGTGTTTTCTTAAATGTTGCCATGTATTTCAATATACTTTATTTTTTTAACAAAGATGAGTTGGTGGTCAGGGAAGCTTGTTTTTTAAGGAGCCTTTACAATATCAATCAATCCCAGCATGTATTGCTGTAACAAATACATATTTATTCCTTTTCCATCCAATAACAAATATTATCTGCACTTGTCTTCACATAGATGCCTAGGTAAATATAAAAATGCCTCCAAATCCAATAACTAAATTTCACTCACTTCCCAGATCTTCTCCGTGTGTGTGTGTGTGTGTGTGTGTGTGTGTGTGAGAGAGAGAGAGAGAGAGAGAGAGAGAGAGAGAGAGAGAGAGAGAGAGAGAGAGAGAGAGAGAGAGAGAGAGAGAGAGAGAGAGAGAGAGAGAGAGAGAGATGTGCAGCATATCATGTTAATAGAGTGCATGGAACAAAAGTATGCATACAAAGAGGATAGTTATGCCCATAAAAGATTTAGTATTTTATGGCATTTAATAGTTTTATAAGATGAGTGGTTCCCCCCCCCTAATTATTTAGAACATTCCCATTTTAAATGTGAAAAAAACAAGAATTTGTGGCCTTTTAAAGTGCCAATTGTGTCTCTGGAAATTCTGGTTTTCATCTCTGTTCCCATTAAATGCATCACCATCTATGTATCTTTACCAGTCTTGAATCAACTGGTACATCCAAGGTGCCTTCAAAACATTCCTGCTTTTCCCCTGACAAATACGATTGTGTGCCAGAAAATTGTGCAAGGTAGAATTCACAGCCCAATTGAATGTAAGGTAGGCATGCTTAACCTGACTAAAATCTCGGGATTTCGAAATGCCAGCCTAATCATAGGATTCACAAACTGGTGGAACTGGGAAAATAAAAGAGGGCTGTATTGCAGTAGACTCACTGAAGGCTTGCCTCCAGAAGTTGGGGGGTGCTCCATCACTGGGGGTTTTTAAGAAGAGATTGGACAGCCATTTGTCTGGAATGGTATAGGGTGTCCTGCTTGAGAAGGGAGTTGGACTAGAAGACTGCCAAGGTCCCTTCCAATTCTGTTATTTTAAAAAATGTGCTGCTCAAAACTGATTTCTGTTAGACTTTACTGTGGCAAAAATGTGGTCCTGAATTAGCAGAAGGGGAAGGGAATGTTCTCCAGATGTTGATGAGGTACAGCCTTCACAAGTCCTCACAAGCATGGTCCATGGGGAAGAATGCTGGGTGTGGTAGCTCAGCAATACCTATTATGGGTTCTCCATGCTTTGTCTGGACAAGAATTGGATATTTGGATAACAAAAGATTTTAATGTCAAAGAGATGGTGGATGAAAATTTAGAACAATGTATTCTTGAGGAGAGGGAACCTTGTATTCAGAATAACAGAATAACAAGAGTTGGAAGGAACTTTGGAGGTCTTCTAGTAAAATCCCCTGCTAAAGCAGAAAAATCTATACCATTTCAGACAAATGGTTGTCCAATCTCTTCTTAAAAATCTCCAGTATTGCAGCACCCACAAGTTCTGGGGCAACTCATTCCACTGATTAATTGTTCTAACTGTCAGGAAGTTTTTCCTTAGTTCTAGGTTGGTTCTCTCCTTGATTAGTTTCCATTACTTCTTGTCTTGCCTCAGGTGCTTTGGAGAATAGATTGACTCCCTCTTCCTTGTGGCAGCCCATCAAATATTGGAATACTGCTGTCATGTCACCCCTAGTCCTTCTTTTCATTAAATTAGACATATCCAGTTCCTGCAACTGTTCATATATTTTAGCCTCCAGTCCCCTAATCATCTGTGTTGCTTTTCTCTGCACTCTGCACTCTTTCTAGAGTCTCAACATCTTTTTCATATTGTGGCGACCAAAATTTGACGCAGTATTTCAAATATGGTCTTTAATTATGGGGGGGCGGATGATATGATGTAAGGAGGGACATTCAGTTTCTGGAATATAAATGCTACATTCTGATCCTTGTGGGAGGACAAGCTTGTTTGACTGACAGAGTCTTTAGTATGAGAAGGAGAGGAACTTTTATACATCTCTGAGGGTATTGACAGACATTTTGTACATGCTCAGGGACACTATTATTATATACATTTTAAGCAGTAGAACGCTCAAGCAGCAATAACCTCAATCTATGCTAACTGAACATGTAATCTGAAATGAAAAAAGAATCCTATTTGGACTGATTAATGGGATGACTAGAATGGCAGTCATCAGAATGACAAGAGAGCAGAACAATGTTCATTCCAGGATCTGGATTGGATATGTGCTCATAAATGCAACATTGGTTCAGTTTTTTACCCAGTTGGAATGAAGCACTCAACTGAGAGGTTGACCTACACAACAGGATGACATTTGAGAACTGTTCTCAGGCCCTTCTAATATATGTCCCCTAAGATTTGTCCCTCTCAAACCCTTTAAGGAATGCCTGGAGTGGTATGACTGAGGAGTTGTGTGACACAACTATAGTTGTAGTTCTATCCCTGAATAGAACTACAAAATAGCTAAAGTGAGTCTACTTTTCCCTGCTTGTTTATCCCTAGAATTGTCTCACCCAAGCTAGTTGATAGCTGTGCCTGAGCAAGATTTATGACTGACCACATAAGTCATGAGTGACTTTGGGGCAGTCATTCTTAAGAAAAACCCACCTTATTGGGTTATTATGGGGATAAATGAGGGGAGGTGAAATTTGCATGTACCTTCCATTGTACTCTCAGAGAAAAAGTAGGACATAAATGCAGTAACAAATATTTAATTAAATATATGAAAATGATTCATATCTGTTTGGAAGCAATGCTTGTACAGCAGGTTTGGTTCGTGTATTCAGCTGAGAATTACAAAATGCAGGAAAAACAGGCAAATATCATTTTTTTTAGGACAGGGTACTGTTTTCAGATGCATTTTCAACACACCACAATCTCCCTTAATGGTGCTGCAATATTTACACATTAAACTTGTCATTTAACCTCCCGTTTAGGAGCTCCTTCTCGGATATCAACAATTGGTTCTTTAATTTCCATTTAATAGTTTTAACTGAAAGCCACAGGAAAAATCAACCGAAATACTCCCCTCTCCAAGATTGGTTGAGCCCTAGAGCCTCCATAAGGGCATAGTTTAAGATACGGGCTCTATCTCGGTAGCTGAGCTCTGAGAGCTCAAATAAGAAAGATACGTACTACTTATTAACTGACCCATAATATTATGTATGGTTCATATTTAAAGATGGATGGACCTGAGTCTTCCCAGTTCAACATCATAACCATTTATCATTTTTCTCAGTCATGCTGTGGCAAAATACTCACTAGAGAAAGGACTTCAACATTCCAAGAGCATGCTGGGTATTTAGCAGAAAAGGCAGGCTGTCAAGATTTTTAGGAAGAGGGTTATATAAAGACAATTTATGAGCGGTACTCTCCTCCTTGTTTGAGTTTTCAGACTGTGCCAGGCAGAATAACTGTTTGAAGGGTATATTTGATATGATTAAAGTAAATTTGATAAGATAAGATAAACGGTCATTAGAGAATTAAACTGTTTTAATAAAAACTGGAATAGTTCACATCAGTTATTGCCAGCAAACAAGTGAGCAAGTCAATCCATCAATCTATCAACCAGATAGGCAAGATCACATGTTTTGCTATCTTTATTATATTTTTAAACTGCAGTCTGACAAGGAAAACACACATTCAGAATCTAGTAAATTAGCTTAAATAAAAGGTAAAGATTCAATTAAAACCTAATCGACTCTTCAAAATCTGCTTTTGAAATGTGTGAGTGAGGCTTTTAAAATTCTCAAGAAGGAGGTCAGTCTCCAAAGTTAATAGGGGAGGAAATCAGCAGAGACCAGGGATTGCTGAAGCAAAAGGATGACCTCTAATCATTACCCCAAATCCCCTGGGATCTGTTCTCTCCTTTTTTCTGACGATGTCAACAAATAAATGCAGGGTCCTATAAACGGAGGCTGCACAACTTCAGAGAACACAAGGGTCACTGCTGGCTTAATGAGGCAAGGTAAACAATGTCCTTTCCAAAACAGTCCATTAGTTCATGTTATCAAATTTATTGGATTGTGGCTTTTTTTTTTTTTTTTTTTTACAATGGTGGCTGTTGGTAATGCGTTGATGGTGATGCATTGGGAATAGCTAAATTTCTACCTCGTAGACCTGCAGCTTTTTCCTTCATCAGTAGAGGTCTCCAGGATACCAAGACTCTTTTTTTCCCCTTATCACTGTAGTTCCAATACTGATAGAACAAAAGAATACATGGGGAATTGCTTTTTTTTTTTACTTTTTATTTATTTGTTTATTTTAACAGAGGATTGAGGTTTTAAAAGATGCCTTAAGCTTTGAATATACTGGTTTTTTTAAGCTTAGTCCTTCACAAATATTTGGTAGAACAGAACATTGGAATGGGTGATATACAGGGTTATAGCTATGCATTTCATTCCTTAGCTTTCTCCCCCCCCCAAAATCAAAATGAAAAAGAAATGGGGGCTGGTGGTGATATTCTTGCATATATTTTTGATATAAACTGGATTCATGTTACCTCAATGCAGACTTTCAGGAATGTAAATGTAATAATCAGTCCTTTGATTTTTGTCCAAAAATGTGGAAAAATGGTCATATTCCATTTCTGTCATTCCAGCTGATTTAAAAAACAACACATTTGCATATAGGTCTTATTCTGGGCTTTTTCTTGGATTATATGCATTTTGTCAAACAAATTTGTCTAGTATTTAGGTTGTATGTGTAGGGTTTTTTTTCTGATAATGTTTATGACCCAATATATTTCTGCAAACTGTTTTCCCTTATGTTGGTATTTTTTTGTACCCATCTTTTGGTCAGTGAACCATGTCCCACAATTTGGAGAAAGGCAAATTGGAGAGGACAGCTGCATTTTTCTATTTGTGCAAGTGCAAAATTTAAATGCAACCACAACAGATTTCTCTCACATCCTTAATTAGGTCTGACCCACGGAGGCTTGGATTCTACTGCTTAATCGGCAACAAACTAAGTAGCCGTGCTGGTAACTATTTCTCCATGTCAATTTCCATCTGCTATATAGAACTGTTAATAACTCGACTCAAAGGTCGATATGAAGATGAATAAGCACACTAGAAATTCAATATAATTGGTTGCGCTTAATTATAATAATGTCTTACTTCTAAACTACAAGGTATCTAGTGCAGGTTATCTCTCTCTCCCTCTCTCTTTCTCCCTGCCTCTCATTCCCTATCTTGGTATTCTGCAATGCACGGTGGGTTTTCTGAGTTCTTGGAGCCTCAAACTGTTTTTGTAACAAATAATGCTAAATTTTAGTAATCACTTAGTGGTCTGAAGGGAGGAAAATTATATTAAGGGCATGCTTGGTGCAAAAAGTCTTTTCTGGATGTTCATTAAAGGAGCTGTCATTTTCAAGAGCAGCGTGTCTTAATTTCAGCATTTAGTACATATGCTGTTTGATTTTAAGATTGTCAGAGAAACCTGCAGGAAAAGCTTCCATCATTCCAGGCCTCTAAGTAATCAGTCCATTTTACCTGTATTCCCCTTTTTTAAGCCTAGAACTCTAGTCCTCAGAAGGGTGACTCCAGCATAAATCCACCATATTACAATCAGTCTTCTGCTAGTGCTTTGAGACTATCAAACTGTGATTGATACATTTGGGCAGCTTAAAGAATATCTGCCAATAACCAGTCTGTCACAGCCTATAACGTGTAACACCCTGGCAGGTGAAAGGAATCTGAATGGTTGTTGTTGTTCTTTATTTGGTTTCCATTAGACACAAAAACCAGAGCCAGCCTCCATGCTTGTCTGACCTTGATTCCTATCAGAGGGTAAAGAGAATTATGGGGGAAAGGCGGATGGGGCAATCCCACCCTCTCCTCCTGCTCAGAATTCTTTAATCTGCTTTGATGTTCTTAGACTGGTTTTCTTCCTAACATGGAATATTTCCACTCCAGCTTTTTAGAATGTCACCCAACCATCACATAGTGCATTAGTGATCTATACACTAAAATGGATGGTAATGCTATGAATTACTAGTGAGAAAGTTCTCTTACGGCAATCTGGTCCTGGGAAGAGAGAGTTTATTAAACTTGTTCAAAACAGGATATGCCATATTGGTTTGAAAGAGGGGTCAAAGAGGCCATCTATGTCAAAACTGAACAGCCTCTCTCTGTGGAGGGGGGGGAATACGACATCATGTATCTCCGGTCTACAACACAGCCCTTTCAGCTGTTCCAAGAAGGCTCCACACTCATTTGCACTACTCAGGTGACCCTGAGGACACAGGTAAACCCCCAAATGACCACAATGACTCTCTAAATGAATGCAAATGACTAGCTGTCCCAAGGAATATAAATCCTTCTATTCCCCACCATCCAGTCAGAGCTGAAGAAGCTTCTTGCAGGAGAAGCAAAATATCTTCAAAGTAAAACAAGAAAGTCCAGTTGCCTCTTGAAAAAGCACTTTTGGGTCTTCCTAACCTGGGCCTTCAATCTATCCATTTTACTGCTGGTTATTCTCTTCTCTTTCCTTTCACCTTTCCCAATGTTAGAGACTTCACACAATGTGTACAAAGTAAGATACACATCTGGCCTTCACATAATGTGTAAAAAGTAAGATAATTTGAAACTGCTATGAGTAAGAACTCTAAGTTGATTTTTTATATGATCCATTTGTTTGTTTTCTTGGCTGCCCATCATATTCTCAGGAGTATTCTCCAATTTAATGAATAAATGTTTTATTGCCCATGAAATCACGACAGAGCAGATCTAAGTAGTGCCAATTGATAATTTGGTGTTCACCTCTCTTTATTTTTCGCTTTTTCTCCTTTTTTGGTTAGCCTAGTAACAGAAGGAAATATCTAGAGCATGGCCAAGGTTGAGAGACATTGTGTTAGGAAAATGCCAACCATATTTTTCATACGTTGCTTTCTTCAGATGACTTCACCATCTAAGAGAAAAAGAAAGAAGCAACAATTAAAGTGGTAAATGTACAGTCCATTAGATCAAAGTGGACAGCTTTAAAATGCCAAAAGAATCCCTTAGATGGCAAGTTCATTTCATATTTCTTTGATGCGAAGAACTGTAATTTAGATATGTTTGGCTACACTATTATTAGCTAGCCTTTAATAATAGCTACTTTCAATAAGTTGTTTTATTTAAGACTCTCCCTCTGGCAGCTTTCAATAAGAAATCATAACTTGTGGATTTCAGGGATAGTATCTTGCTAAGCCTTAGGATATGTTGCCTTATTGGAAGAATCAAGAAATTGGACATCTTAATGACTTTCTGTGATCAATATAAATAATTTCCAAAAGGTAGTTACTTTTGCTGTGAATAAGCAGGAGGGATGGGAGGGAGACTAGGAAAGCAGATATAGAATTTCTACTCATTTCCATACATGTTGACACTTCAAAAACAAAGGTACATTACTACATTTCAAAGGATTTTATTACAAATGAATTTATTTCCATATTGCTATAATACAAATATGATATATCTATGTGGTGTGCTTCTCTTTCATGTTAGGCTTCAGAGCTCTTTGATTCGTAAATGATCACAACAATATATATTTGCATTTTTTTTTAAAAAAATGTTGAACTGTAAAAATGTTTCACTTTATAAATCAAATGTTGTGGAAAATTTGGTATGTGTCTAAGTGCACTTCCAAGCACATGGTGTCTACTGATTCTAATAACATGTATATTTCGATGCAAATCTGAGTGTGCATTTAACAAAAAAGGATTGAAGGTGCCACTAGAGCCAGGGGTAGGCAACCTTGGCTCTTTTATGACTCGTGGACTTCAACTCCCAGAATTCCTGAGCCAGCATGGTCCACGAGTCATAAAAGAGCCAAGGTTGCCTACCCCTGCACTAGAGCATCTGCACAGAGTGGTTTATTTTCTGGTTTGCTCTACCACAGTAACATAAACCTCGGTTCATCAGGCTGACAGCCTGATTCCTTGCACTTTGAAAAATTTGCAGCTGCAGCTGGGTTGCTTGTCCTCACCACTTTCTGCTGCCATTCCATAGCATTGTCTTGCGAAAGTAAAAACCGAGGATTACTTGAGCTTGCACAATAAGTTCTCAGAGAGAGCATTCCAGGTTTGCTAAGGAACCTATTACATGGTTTTAATGGAAATAGATGAAATCTGATAACAATGCTCTCCACAATCTTTAGATAACTACAGTAGCAACTTGCAATGGTAGAATCTAAGAACTAAGCACACATACTTCTGGAATCACTTCAAATCCATGAAAGAATGCAAAACCACAGAATAAAATATATATTTTTTGTTGATTCTTCTACGATCAAAGCTGGTTATTATTACTATATGAGTTTTATTGCAGGATCTTTAAGAAAACATATTATATGCTATGGCTTTCAACATCTGAGCACCCTTTTGAAAAAGGTTAGCCCTAGACTATCTTGACCTTTTGGTGAACTTTATATATTGAATAGACATTTCATTTTGGATCTACTCAGTCTAGAGTGAAGGATGTCCATTGATATACTCATATTTCTTGGTAACAGTAACATCTACTGATGGGTTCCATGTATGACATGATAATAATCTGTAACATTCTAGAGACAAACATCTGTTATGAGCTATGACATCAGCTATGACATCTGAGGGAGTCTTCACCTTTTGATCAGTAAGTCACTGAGTAATGAGATATTAGGTGGTAGGGTGCATCACTGGAGATTTGCCATAAGGTATAAATAGAATAGAAAATAGAAAATAGAAAATAGAAAATAGAAAATAGAAAATAGAAAATAGAAAATAGAAAATAGAAAATAGAAAATAGAAAATAGAAAATAGAAAATAGAAAATAGAAAATAGAAAATAGAAAATAGAAAATAGAAAATAGAAAATAGAAAATAGAAAATAGAAAATAGAAAATAGAAAATAGAAAATAGAAAATAGAAAACAGAAAACAGAAAACAGAAAACAGAGAACAGAAAACATTGAATAGAATAGAATAGAATAGAATAGAATAGAATAGAATAGAATAGAATAGAATAGAATAGAATAGAATAGAATAGAATAGAATAGAATAGAATAGAATAGAACAGAATAGAATTCTTTATTGGCCAAGTGTGATTGGACACAGAAGGAATTTGTCTCAGATGCATAAGTTCACAGTGTACATATAAACAGCAAGTAATAGGTCATAGGTCATAAATAATAGTTACAATCATTAGTCATAAGTTACAAACAACAATTGATAAATCATATGAAACCAAAATGAGAAGATAGTAGGAAAGATGAGAAGATGAGAAAAGATGAGATACCCCTTACAAGAAAACATTATAGAGTACTGTGCATGATTTGCAAGTGATAATAATAATAATAATAATAATAATAATAATAATAATAATAATAATAATAATAATAATAAAGTTGGAAGGGACCTTGGAGGTCATCTAGTCCAACACCCTGCTCAGGCAGGAAACCCTATACCATTTCAGACAAATGGCTGTCCAGTCTCTTCTTAAAAACTTCCAGTGTTGGAGCATTCACCACTTCTGGAGGCAGGTTGTTCCACTGGTCAATTGTTCTAACTGTCAGGAAGTTTCTCCTTAAGTTTCTCCTTCCAGGTTGCTTCTCTCCTTGATTAGTTTCCATCCATTACTTCTTGTTCTGCCTTCAGGTGCTTTGGAAAATAGCTTGACTCCCTCTTCTTTGTGGCAGCCCCTGAGATATTGGAACACTGCTATCGTGTCCCCCCTCGTCCTTCTCTTCATTAAACTAGACATACCCAATTCTGGCAGCCGTTCCTTATATGTTTTAGCCTCCAGTCCCCTAATCATCTTTGTAGCTCTTCTCTGTACTCTTTCTAAAGTCTCAACATATTTTTACATCATGGTGACCAAAACTGGAGGCAGTATTCCAAGTGTGGCCTTACCAAGGCATTGAAAAGTGGTATTAATACTTCACGTGATCTTGATTCTATCCCTCTGTTAATGCAGCCTAGCAGTGTATTGGCCTTTTTGGCAGCTGCAGCACACTGCTGGCTCATATTTAAGTGATTGTCCACTAGGACTCCGAGGTCCCTCTCACAGTTACTACTATTGAGCAAGTATCCTAGGTTAGTTCAATTTGTAAATTATTGGTTGTCCAAGTGAACAAAAAAATGGGCTAGATGAACAATAGCCCAAACTGTACATTGAGTATCTTCTTCAATTCTTATAATGCAGAAGAATAAGAGGTGCTTCTGAACAGTATAATGTAACAGGGAGAGAGTAGAAATACACGATCTCAGTACATTGACTTTCCCAAGTCAAGTGCCACTTTCAGGTTGCATAGAACACTTGATGTTATTTTTCCCCCAATTTTTGGAAAGGTGTGGGGATGAACCAAATTGATGAAGTCCACTTATAAACTTATAGTGGATTTTTCAAGACAGGGAATTGCACTTATCTTCTTATTTTCTCCTCATCTCCCTTAATTTAATAGCCTAATGCAGAAGAAGAAAATACAGCCTGTTTAACCTTTGGAAAATTAGAGATGCTTTTTATTGAGTGAATTCATACTCCCCCTGGTTTGAAATTTAGAAATACAGTAATAGACAGAAAAACTAGCCATCAAAAGACAAAACAATGGTAAATGTCATTGTCAGATACAAAAAGGGAGGGAGGGAGGGAGGGAGGCAGGGAGGGAGGGAGGGAGAGAGAGAGAGAGAGAGAGAGAGAGAGAGAGAGAGAGAGAGAGAGAGAGATTTTAATTAAGCAAACATTACTCCAAAATGCTGATGATACTTTTTAAATTTACAATATATTGAAAGGTTTCAATGAAAAAGCAGACTGCTCCTCTCTCTCATTTTTAAAAGCTTTTAAAACAAAGATACGGTTATTGATTACACCTCTAGGTGGACCAGAACCAAGATAGCTTGTCACTTTTCCACACTCTTATCAATGTAGTGCATAAAGACACAGAAAGTGCACTTATGTAATGACATTACCACTGCTTTTTACACTATCTTTCTTCAGTATTCAGCTAAGCAGAGCAGATAAAGATTTCTGCTGCCTTTAAAACCAGGACATCAGCTTTCCCCCCCATTTTATGATCTTTCTTGCCACAATTGTTAAGTGAATCACTGCATTTATTAAGTTAATAACAAGTGAATCTGGCTTCCCCATTGACATTGTTTGTCAGAAGGTTGCAAAAGATGATTACTGGGACATTACAACCGTCATAAATAAGGGTCGGTTGCCAAGTATCTGACTTTTGATCATGTGACCATGGGGATGCCGCAATGGTCATAAGTGTGGAAAACGATCTTAAGTCACTTTTTCAGTGCTGCTGAAACATTAAATGGTCACTAAATGGAGGCCTTAAAATCTACAAGTACTCCAGGAGTGTGCAACTATGGCCCCTTTATATCCTGAGGACTTCAATCCCAGAATTCCTGGCTAGCCAAGCACTTGGATTCTAAAAGGCCCAGCCTTATATGGAACATATTTTTAAAGTTTCTAGTTCCCACAAGCTGTTTAAACAATTACATTTTCTATTCTAGCCTGTCACAAAATGGATATTGTTGTGTCCTGAGCCTGATGAGGAAACTCAGCAGGCCCAGAAATGTTGCAAATGGTCCCGGGCAACCTAAAAGCTGCCCGGGACCACACTGGCTGGCGCTGGACTACTGCGCATGCGCAAGGCGCAAAGAAAGAAGGATTATTATTGGCTGGACTGCCTGGGGGTTGGAAAATTATAAAAGGCCTGCGTGCCTGGTTGCTTGTTGCTTGGAGTGAAGTTAAAGAAAAACAAAGAAGTTTGCTTTACGATGTGTTATGTTTCAATGCCTCGAATCCCAAAGCACAAAAGTGGCGACGAAGGTGGGATCGCTGCAAGGAAAAAGGCAGTAAGAAGAGGATAAGCCTCATCTGAAAAGCCTGAAGCCTGGGAATTGGCGTCCAGCTTTGCACTCACCTGCCAGTACAGCATCGCTAGAGGTGAGCTTGGGAAATGGGCCCTTTCCCTCAACAAAGGCTTGCAGCGAGGCATTCGAAGCACAAGATGTCAAAGATTGGACGTCTGTCCGAGTTTGATGTCTCTCACCCGGAGCGCTGGAACTCCTATGTGGCCCGGGTGGAAAATTACCTAAGGGTTAACCAGATTCGGGAAGACGGCTTGAAAGCAGCAACCCTGCTGAGCCTCTGTGGTCAGGACACTTTCAATGTAGCCGAGAACCTGGTAGCCCCGGCACAGCTGGAGTCTGTCACCTATACAGACCTAAACAACATGCTGAAGGATCACTTCCACCCCAAGCTTTCTGTGATTGCGTGGAGGCATGCTTTTGAGCAGAGGGATCAGAAGCTGGGCGAGTCCGCTGCTGAGTTCATTGCTGCATTGAGACAAGCTGCCACATCTTGTGAATTCAAGGACCTGGAAGAACGCTTACGAGACCGTTTCGTCTGTGGCCTGAGAAGCTGGGAGATGCAACAAAAAATCTTTGCTAAAGCTGAAGTCACCTTCCAAATGTCTTACGTGAAGTTGCAGCTGAAGAAGCAGCAGGCGGCGCTGTGAAGGCTCTGTGGCTTGACAGAAACGCTCCAGCCGTCGTGACCATACGTCAAGAGGTCGCTCAGGAAGTCCAAGACTCAAATCCTGAAGAGGAGGTGGACAGACTTCACCAGCCAGTGGTGAGAAGACCACGAGAAAAACTAGACAAGGCCCCAGTAGCCCTTCAGTGTCTCAGTTGCAGAGGACACCACAAGCACATAGACTGCCAGTTCCGCTCCGCCATTTGCCGAGCATATGGTAAGCAAGGCCACATTGTCATCGTTTGTTTGAGTCACCAGCAGGTGCAACCTTGGGAAGAATCCCTTCGGAAAGGTACCAGGGTCCCCAGCCAACACAGGGTGGGTTTCTGTGCATCGCGTAGAAGCATCTTGCGAATGGGGACAGACAAGCCCCTTAAAAAGAAGCCTCACATTGATGTACAGTTACAAGGGGTTCCTTTATCGATGGAGCTGGACACTGAGTCTGCTCTATCGATCATTTCACACAATACTTTTAAAAAGATTTGCTGCAGTAGTGGCTATCGAGTCAAACTCAGGCCATCGAATCTAATTTGTACTGACTTTCAAAATTCAAAGGTTAATGTATTAGGAGAAGCCACACTCAAGGTGCAGCATAAGGCTTTCCAAGGCCTCTTAGATGTGGTAGTTGTTGGGGGGTGATCGTATGAGTCTAATTGGACTTGACTGGTTTGAGGCCCTGGGAATTCAGGTGACTGGTCTGAATAGTCTGCAAACTCCAGGACTTGCAGAAGTCTGCAAAGAGTTTGTGGATGTGTTTAGTTCAGAGCTTGGTTCATACAAAGGGCCTCCCATTGCACTGCGATTAAATCCAAACATCGCACCAGTTAGGATTAAGCCTAGGAGGGTGCCATTCGCCCTCAAAGGCAAGATTGATGCTGAAATGGACAAGCTGCTCCAGCAGGGCATCTTGGAACCTGTGGACTCAAGTCCATAGGAAACCCCAATCATGACTCCTTTAAAGGCTAACGGGGGAGTCCGAATTTGTGTGGACTATAAGTGTACTCTGAACACAGCTTTGCAACAGCATGCATATCCTGTACCAGTAGTGAGTCATATTCTGGCTTTCCTTAAAGGGGGAACACTGTTTGCAAAGCTTGATTTAGTACAGGCCTATCAACAGCTACCTGTTGATGAGGCAACTGCTGAAGCCCAAACAATAGTGACCCATAGGGGCGCTTTTAAAGTAAAAAGTTTACAATTTGGGGTGAATGTTGCTCCTGGCATATTCCAGAGCGTCATGGAGCGCACGCTCAGGGGTATCCCAGGGGTCTTCCCCTACTTTGATGATATCCTCATTGCAGGGAAGTCATCGCAGAATTTGGCTGAAAGATTAAGGGCTGTGTTGATGAGGTTCCGTCAAGTGGGCCTCAAATTAAAAAAGGACAAATGTAAAATTGGTGATACTTCTACAGAATTTTTAGACTTTAAAATAGATGCTCAAGGCATCCACCCTGCAGAGTCTAAATTGAAGGCCATTCAGGAAGCCCCAAGTCCCAAGTCCAAAAGTGAGCTTCAGGCTTTCTGGGACTTCTTAACTTTTATCATGCTTTCCTTCCCCATAAGGCTGCTGTGGCTGAGCCGTTACACTGGCTCTTGGACAAGCAAGCTCCATGGCAGTGGACTAAAATCTATGACAGGAGTTTTAAGGAGGTCAAGGTCTTGCTCTCATCAAATGCGGTATTAGCCCATTTTAATGAGCAACTGCCTGTATGCATCGCTTGTGATTCATCCCCTTATGGGGTGGGTGCTGTAATCAGTCACCTGAAGGCTGATGGGACACAAGTCCCTGTGGCCTACTATTCAAGGACTCTGTCATTTGCAGAGCGTAATTACGCTCAGATTGACAGAGAAGCCTTGGCCATAGTGGCTGGCATAAAGAAATTTCATGATTTCTTATATGGCTGCCACTTCATGGTCTACACAGACCATAAGCCTTTGCTGGGGTTATTTACCACAAACAAACAAACACCACACATTATTTCCCCACGTATGCTGAGATAGTCTATTTTCCTGTCAGCATATGGCCATCTGCAGATGGCCTCAGCAGATTACCTCTAACACAGATAGAGGCAGATCCTGCTCCTGCTATTAATATTCTCTCAATTCAGGAGTTGCCTGAATCTCCCCTCAATGCTAGGGATGTGGCTGCAGAAACTGTCACTGATCACATGCTTGCACGCATGCTGACATGGGTGTTGTCAGGATGGCCTGACACATGTCCAGATACTACATTTCAAAGTTTCTGGCAAAGGAGACACGCACTGTCTACCTTTAATGGGTGCCTTTTATGGGGGAGTAGAGTAGTTATTATTATTTTATTATTATTATTTGTCAAATTTGTATGCCGCCCCTCTCCCGAGACTCGGGGTGGCTCACAACAACAATATGGGCACACATAAAAATTTATAATAACAATAACAACATACAAACCAAGGATCCATACATACAACATTCAAACACACAATCAAGGATGGAAGCACATTCCTCGGCCCGGGGGTAGAACAGAGTTCATACCCCCCACGCCTGCCAGCACAAATGGGTCTTCAAAAGCTTCCGGAAAGCTAGGAGGGAGGAGGCAGTACGAACCTCTGAGGGGAGCTGGTTCCAGAGGGCTGGGGCAGCAACCGAGAAGGCCCTTGTCCTAGGACCCGTCAGATGACACTGTCTGATGGATGGGACCCATAGGAGGCCAGCCCTATGCGCCCTAACCGGTCGCTGGGATGCATGAGGCTGAAGACGGTCCCGCAAGTAACCTGGTCCATTGCCATAAAGGGCTTTTATAGGTCATAACCAACACTTTGAATTGTGTTCGGAGACCAATTGGCAGCCACTGCAGCTTACAAAGGGCTGGAGTGATATGAGCATGTCTTGGAAGACCCAAGACAGCTCACACGGCTGCATTTTGGACAACCAACAAGTCTTCGGAGAGGAGCGGCATATAAGTCCAAATAAAATAAATAAAATAAATAAATAAACCTGCAGTCTCCGGACATTCTTCAAGGGTTGCCCCATGTAGAGAGCATTACAGTAGTCGAATCTCGAGGTGACAAGCGCATGAGTGACTGTTAGGAGTGACTCCCGATCCAAATAGGGTCGCAACTGGCGCACCAGGCGAACCTGGGCGAATGCTCCCCTCACCACAGCCGAAACATGATGTTCTAAGCTTAGCTGTGGATCAAGGAGAACACCCAAGTTGCGAACCCTCTCCGAGGGGGACAAAACTTCTCCCCCCAGGGTGATGGACGGATAGTTAGAATCATCTTTGGGAAGAAAAACCCATAGCCACTCCATCTTGTCGGGATTGAGTCTGAGCCTGTTGGCACCCATCCAGACCTTAACAGCCTCCAGACACCGGTTCATCACTTCCACTGCTTCGCTGTAATGACGCAGGGTAGAGATATAAAGCTGAGTATCATCAGCATACTGATGACAACTCACCCCGTGTCGACGGATGATCTCACCCAACGGCTTCATGTAGATGTTAAAAAGCAGAGGTGAGAGAACAGACCCCTAAGGCACTCCACACGGAAGAGGCCTCGGAGCCAATCTCTGACCTCCTGCAAACACCGACTGCGACCAGCCAGAGAGGTAGGAGGTGACCCACCATAAAATGGTGCCCCGCACTCCACGCCCCTCCAACCGGCGCAGAAGAATATCATGGTCGATGGTATCGAATGCCGCTGAGAGGTCAAGAAGCACCAGGATAGTGGAATAACCTCCATCCCAGGCCCGCCAGAGATCATCGGTCAGCGTGACCAAAGCAGTTTCCGTGCTGTAACTGGACCTGAACCCAGACTGCCAAGGGTCCAGATAATCAGCTTCCTCCAAGGACCGTTGGAGTTGGAGTGCCACCACCTTCTCAACAACCTTCCCTAAAAAGGGGAGATTGGTGACTGGCCAGTAATTATTCAAAACTGCTGGGTCCAGGGAAGGGTTCTTGAGGAGGGGGTGCACAAGTGCCTCCTTTAAGGGAGCCGGAAAGGACCCCTCCCTCAACAAAGCATTAATAACAGCCTGGACCCAGCTTCGTGTCACCTCCCTGCTAGCTGAAACCAGCCAGGAGGGACATGGGTCCAATAAACAGGTGGCAGAACTCACAGCTCCAATGGCCTTGTCCACATCATCAGGAGTTGCCAGGTCAAATTCATCCCATTCAACAAGACTAAGACGAGCCTCTGTCGTCTCGACTGACTCATTGTCAGCCGACACTGCATTCCAATTGGAGTCCAAGTGAGCCCAGATCTGAGCGATCTTGTCTGCGAAAAATGTGTTAAATTCCTCAGCGTTGCCCTGCAAAGATTCCTCCCTCCTCTCCGTATCAAGGAGAAAACGAGTCACCTTAAACAGGGCAGCCGGGCGAGAATCCGCAGACGTGATCAATGCAGAAAGATACTGAGATCTTGCCGCAGTGATCGCTTCCAAATAGGTCTTAATATAAGCTCTCAATTTGGTTTGATCAGATTCGGATCTGCTTACCCTCCATTGCTTCTCTAGACGTCTCTTCTGGCGCTTCATCCCCCTGAGTTCCTCGGTAAACCAAGGAGATCTCCTGGGTCTGCTACCACAGAGAGGTCGCAATGGTGCAATCCGGTCTAGAGCCCCCGTAGCGGCCATATTCCAGGCCGTCACTAGGGACTCCACCAAACTGTATATGAGCAAATCCGGCAATTCCCCAAGCGCCCTTTGAAAACCCATAGGGTCCATCAGGCGTCTGGGGCGGAACCATTTAATCGGTTCCACCTCCCTGCGGGAGAGGAGAGGTGTCATAAACTCAAGCCACAGCAGAAAATGAGCCTCACTGAGGTCTAGGGTCTTGTCCTCTCTGCATGAGGGACATCCGGGCATAGTGTGCATGAAAGTGCTTGTGCACAGCCATCTCTGGTGGCCTGGGCTTGATAAAGCTATCGAAGCCCAGGTGCACGGATGCCAGGTATGCCAACAATCCCGGCCCAAAATGCCTCAGGCCCTTGTACACAGGTGGGAGGAGACACAAACCCCTTGGTCAAGGGTACATTTAGATTATGCTGGGCCCTTCCAGGGGTAATTCTTCCTTATCCTTGTGGATAGCCATTCCAAGTGGCTAGAGGTTGTACCTGTCTCCTCCACTACTACTGCTAGGACCATCCAGGTGCTTAGAGGAATCTTTGCTTCCCATGGCCTTCCTGATGTTCTCGTTTCTGACAATGGTCCTCAATTTACATCTTGTGAGTTCCAGGCTTTCCTTCAGGCCAACTTGATACGGCATGCAATGTCAGCTCCCTTCCACCCTTCCACCAACGGGCAAGTGGAAAGAATGGTGCGCACCACCAAAGATGCGCTCAAAAGATTAACGTACGGCAGCTGGCATCACAGGTTAGCAGACTTTCTTCTTGCACATCGCACCACACCTTGCACTGCCACGGGGAAGAGCCCAGCTGAACTCCACTGGGGCCGCCACCTCATCACGAAGTTAGACAGATTGTACCCCAACCGGGTGTCTTCCTAGGTGTCACAGCCATGGGCTCCTTGGAGACGTCAGGTGGCGAACTGGTCTGAGCTAGGAACTATGATCCTGGACATCTCTGGGTTCCTGTTGTCATCTGTAAGATCTCTGGACTTCTATCATACGAAGTGACCTTGGGAGATGGCTGCGTCCTGTGGCGCCACATCGATCAACTGCACTGGCGGTTGTCCCCTGTAGATTCCACCTCTGCCTCCACTCTCGGGGGGGAGGGGGCCCAGGAACTACATCACACTTCAGGTCAACATTTGGAGACCCCGCCTCATTGTTCCTGGGAATTACCGCAGGTCGCTAGGGACTTCCCAGGGGAGAAGCAAGGGTATCCTCACGGTTCAGTTATTGCGCCAAACAGGGAGTCATGCTTATCCACAAGAGCTCCAAACAAGAATTCTCCTGAGAAGGGGTTTTCCATAGAGGTGGCTCCTGACTCTGGCACCTCGGCCACAGGGGACAGGGAGTATTGGGGCACACCTGCAACGCAGGTCACGTCCGAGACTGGTCACGGGCTCAAGGGACTAAGTTTCTTGGAGCCATCCAGGGAAGTTAGGGAGTCCTCAACCACTCCAGCGGGTTGGGGAATTTTCTCTGCTCTCATGGAGCCTGGAGAGAGCTCTGGCAACTCTGCCAGTATGCCTCACCAGGGGTCACCTGCAAAATTTGTGCATAAAAGTCCTGGTCTAGCGAGCCCACCAGATGGGCTGGTAGGCCAGGCGCCCTTAAGTACAAGTCCTGGTCTGCCTTAAGTACAAGTCCTGGTCTGTCAGTACACGGGATCTTACAGGTCTAGGATGAGGAGATGGGACGTATGTTGGGTAGACGATAGACACATGAAGTCCACATTAAAGGGTGGGTTGTTTAGCTAACCCTATTAGTTATAAGAAGGTTGCCTGCATGTGAGCAGGAATATTATTTTCTTTTTATTATATGGCAATGGGCCAGGATACTTGCGGGACCGTCTTCTGCCTCATGAATCCCAGCGACCGATTAGGGCACACAAGGTTGGCCTCCTACCGGTCCCGTCTGTTAGACAGTGCCATCTGGCGGGATCTAGGGCTAGGGCCTTCTCTGTTGCTGCCCCAGCCCTCTGGAACCAACTTCCCTCAGAGGTTCGTACTGTTCCCTCCCTCCTAGCTTTCCAAAATTTTTTAAAAACACATCTATGCAGAAAGGCTTGGGGCATGTGAGCTGCGCTCTGCCCCTGGCCTTTGATTGGGAGTGTATGTTGTATGAGTGAGTATAGTTTTATAGTTTTATATTGTAGTATTATTTTATATGACTTATATATTTGTACTTGTATTTCTGTTGTGAGCTGCCCTGAGTCTGGGGAGAAGGGCGGCATATAAGTCAAAATAAAGATAAAAATAAAGATATTATTATTATTGTAAAGAAAATGGGAATTGTGTGTGTTCTATCCAGGGGGGAGGGGTGTTGTTTCCTGGGCCTGATGAGGAAACTCAGCAGGCCCAGAAATGTTGCAAATGGTCCCGGGCAACCTAAAAGCTGCCCGGGACCACACTGGCTGGGGTCGGACTACTGCGCATGCGCAAGGCGCGAAGAAAGAAGGATTATTATTGGCTGGACTGCCTGGGGGTTGGAAAATTATAAAAGGCCTATGTGCCTGGTTGCTTGTTGCTTGGAATGAAGTTAAAGAGAAATAAAGAAGTTTGCTTTACGATGTGTTATGTTTCAATGCCTCGAATCCTGAAACACAAAAGATATGATACTTACTTTCCAAATAAAAGGAGCAATTTCCCCAAATGAAAATGGACAATTCAGAATGCATAAGCAGACTCTCTATTGATCCAAGTGCCTAAACCCCCCAGTGTACGCATGTACATATTGCATTTTGCTATTTACATCGACATCTGTAAAAGTATTTGCATGGATTTTTTTTTAAAAAAATAAAAGAATGTGCTTGTCATATGCAAATGTGGCATTTCACAGTAAACAATCTACTCTCTGAACTTCAGATCATGGCACCTTGGAACTCTGAAAGGCTGAATGGCTGTATATTCTGAAACAGAATGATTTTATTGTTCTGGCTTCAAAGTGTGGCAGTGTATCAGTGCATCTGATTGCTACATTTTAATTGGAAGTTCTTTGGTTCGATAAACCTCCCACCAGTTTAATATACAGATTTATAAGAGCATAATTCTGGGATGAACATTTGCTCAAAGGTATTGTACTCTTATAAATTTTTGGATTGCTAACAAAGAGTTAAAGGGAGACTTTCTTCTTCCCATATTTGGGCCGACAGGGTGCATCAAAAAACACTCAAGACATTATATATAGATTTAGAAAAAATAAGCACAGGCTATAAATAGCCAGAATAGTCCTTTCCCCCTCTGTATGAATACATTTCAATCAAGTGAATGTAGCTTGCTTCCTACATACCCGCTCTATAGGGAAATATCAAGATGATGAAGAAATCCATTTTTAATTGAAAGGAGAATTTTAGTCCCATCCAGCTTAGGGTATAAATAACAGAAAAAAGTTAATAACACACCAATAATCACAAAGATAAAGGACACAGGTTTAATTATCAATAAAGTTATATACTACTAGAACTGATCTGTTTGTTCATTCCCTCTCCCCGCCTCCCCATTCAGAGATAGAGATAGATAGAAAGTCTGGCAAGGAACTTTACAGTTTTCTCCCTACTCTATTCATTTCCATTCCCCAATATCATGATTTTTAAAAAGAAAACACTTAACTAAATATTGATAGAGATATTTGGATTTCAGTGAGACATAACATGCTTAGATTGTATGTGAAATGATAACTGGGGAAGTGTGACCTGGAATCTTATGTTCTGCTCCCAGTATGCAGATGTTCTCAGCAGCCCCAGCCAACATGATTAATGATGAGGAAGCTACAAGCTCTGTTCAGCAACAGCTAAAGCACCAGAGGACTGTCATTACTTTGCTATGCTATGCGATCTGCCAGGCCAGGCATACACCCGTTTTCCATTCAGAGTCAGATAACAAGATCCAATTTCTTATAAACAGCCCCTCCTAGAGTATAATGTGATATCCCGAACTGATCTCCTAACAAGTCCATAATCTCTCTTAGAAGAATATTCTGAGTATCAAAGGCCTGGAAAAAAAAATGCTGGAGGCTGTTAAGTAATTTATACATACCAACTCATCTAATAGAAAAAAGTAATCAGGAACTCCTTGCAAGTTATTGTAATTGTTGCTGAACAGTATTAATTTACAGTTTTGGAGTTCAGAAAGCGATAAATGGGTTCCGTTTGGATTTGCCACTAATAAAAGTTAGTCATAATGGAGGAAAGTAACTTGGATTTGTTTTCCCATTTTAATGTAAAAATATAATTTATCAATAAAACAGGACTCTCTTTCCCTCTCCCCTTTCCCTCTCCTCCCCCTCTCTCTTTCCCTCTCATTCTCTCTCTCTCTCTCATTCCAAACTCAGACTGATAATTCTTTAGCAATATTCAGCTACTTTCACAGGTTACATTTGTATTGTTTATCCATACAAATAAAACAGCCTTATACAAATAATCTGCAGTTCCTTTTTACAGGCTTTTGTTCAATCAATATTTGGAAAATTAAATTCTTAAGAGTATAATCCATATATCCATGCAATTGGTATAATCCATATATACGTAAATTTAAGTACTCTTACCTGGAAACTTTATTCCAAGGTAAGAAGACAAAAGATCATAGTCCTAGCCACATGCAAAAAATGTGGCATGTATAAATAATAATACAGATAGGGAAACCTTGAGAATGCTTTAGAATGTATTTGAAGACTGAACTGAGATTTAAAAAAAAAAATCACTCCTGGGTGTGAATGTGGATCTTTCTTGGTACGGATTCATGGTGGATCTAAGGTGAGATGAATTCACTTTGCAGAGTCATTGTGAGTTGGATTGCTTATACATTAGATGTTCAAATGAATAAACAATCTCTAGTCAGCACTTAGCTGTTACACTTTTTAAAAAGTTAAAATAAACACCAAGACCATCTCTTTTCTATTTCACAAAGTTTATAAAGCACACCCCTGGTGCATCACACAAATTTCCTTACAGAACGTTTAACTAAACTTTGCAACAAAATGGAATGCTGGATCCTCGCTACTACTCCTTCCAACTGAATACAGCAAGAAAAAGTGAGGTGCACATTGTTACAAAGCAATAAGCAACAGGGAAATACTAATGATTAGTGGCAGAGTTAACTGCAGTGTTAATATCCTCTGTTTCCATGTTTCTTGTGGGAAGGTTTGCTAATATTTTATTTGGTACAATGTTGCTGAATAGAGCAATATTAATTTTTGGAATTCACTAAAATGTTTTAGCCAATAGGCAGGTGTTTTTAAAGGGAGAATTAAAAATGCTGGGAAAACCTGTCATGAAAGACCAAAAGAAATTTCAAATTCAATCGTTAGGTTAGTTCAAAAGAGAGTAGCTTCTGGACTTCTGGCCTCCATGATATCCCCCCCCCAATACCCTAGTTTGTCCTGTTAATGTGCGATGATAAAATTGCTCATTTTTAATAACAGAATCCCACTATCAGTGTTCCAACATTGGAGGTTTTTAAGAAGAGACTGGACAACCATTTATCAGAAATAATATAAGGGTTTCCTGCTTGAGCAGAGGGTTGGATTAAAAGACCCCTAAGGTCCTTTCCAACTCTGTCATTCTGTTACTCTTGAATAGTAGGAGTATATGCAAAAACTACGTGTCCCAAAACACTATAAAAAGAGGCCTTGGCAGCCAAGCCCAAATTGATCCCTGTTGCCTTAGATCGGGGGGGTCTCCAAACTTGACCGCTTTAAGACTTGTGGACTTCAACTCCCAGAATTGGCTGGCTGAGAAATTCTGGGAATTGAAGTCCACAAGTCTTAAAGCAGCCAAGTTTGAAGACCCTTGCCTTAGATGGTTGTTTGGTTTGATCCAACACTTGTAATTTCATGAGCCTGAAAAGAAGGCAAGGATGGGCTTGGCAGCATATACTATTGGGTAAAATCTGATAAATCATCAAATAAAGTTGAATACCTTTCATGTGCAGCTGTCCAAGAGGCCATTTTCCCCTCAGCTTATTCTTATTTAATCTCCCCTTTCTGCAGTTGAGGGCAAGTATGCTATTCTCTTATTGGTGGCCTCAGTTGTAATCCTGTAACTTCCTGACTTATTCTGCACGTTCTGCCTGTGGAAGGTCATAACTTGGGTCATTACATTTTCCCACAGGCAGTAGCAGCAGTTATTTTTTTCTACTTGTTTTCTTCAGCGGCTGTGAAGCCTGTCCATGGGTGGTGGGAGTTTATTACTTTGGTCCCTGGTGTCCCTCCCCCCCCCACCATTTTTCTTTCAGCTTCCCTGTGCTACAGCACTCTTCCAAGCTGTCACAGAAATCTTGCTTCATTGCTTCCACCCTTCCTTGTTCCTTCCTTCCTTCCTTCCTTCATCCCTCCTCTCTTTCTTTCTTTCTTTCTTTCTTTCTTTCTTTCTTTCTTTCTTTCTTTCTTTCTTTCTTTCTTTCTTTCTTTCTCCATCCCTCCTCCCTTTCTTTCTTTCTTTCTTTCTTTCTTTCTTTCTTTCTTTCTTTCTTTCTTTCTTTCTTTCTTTCTTTCTTTCTTCTCCTTCTTCTCCTTTCTCTCCTTCCTTCCTTCCTCCATCCTTCCCTCCTTTCTTTCTTTCTTTCTTTCTTTCTTTCTTTCTTTCTTTCTTTCTTTCTTTCTTTCTTTCTTTCTTTCCTTCTTTCTTCTCCTTCTTCTCTTTCTTCTCCTTTCTCTCCTTCCTTCCTTTTTCTTTTTTCCTTTTTTATTTCTCTTTTATTCCCCTGGACATTTTTTAGTATAGAAAAACCTTTTACATGCTGTCTGTTCTCTCTGTTTAAAGATTTTTTTCCAATAGAAGAAGGCCTATTCTTGACCTTGTATCTCCAGGCTGGTTTTTTTATGCAATCTTAGATGAGAAAAGTCATATAATTGCCATCAGAACACATGATGGGGAGTGAGGATGCAAGCCCAGCATCCCCCAGTGTTTCTGTGTTCAATATCAGTGTAGATAAGCTATAGACATTTATATAGGTTCACCAGAGAGGATTGGGGTTTGCTGTGGCAATGAGAGGGCTTTTCTTTTGTTTGTAAGTCAGGCTGTCTCATGGAATGGAGAACCAGATTCCATTTTGAATGAAGACATTCCATGCCTGTCACAGTGCTGTTACTTTCGTGAGCACAGACAATGGATGCACTGTGTGTTAGCATGCCTGATCTTGCTATTCTCCTCTCTATGAAGGTGTGATATTCCTGCCTTTATGGATTTTGGGAATCTTGGGATCTGGGGCAAAATTCTAGTCTAGTGAGTAAGTCAGTCTGGAATGGGACAATTCACCATGGCTGACTTGCTGTGGCCAACTTGCCATGGGAAAGTTGCCACAGGACAATTGAATGCAAGATAATTCAAGAAAGGGACAAGCAGAATTGTACCTCACCCCAGCCTTGAGGACTTCTGACTTGAGAAGGTCGAAACCTAAACCAAGACAAGGCTTGCTGCAATTCATCTGTCCCTCTCTTGAGTTATTCTGCATTGAATTGTCCTCCACTGAATTGTCTGCAGTGAGTTGTTTTGTGGCGAGTTCTAGAGACCCAAGTCAGTCTACCCATGCTTACTCCCACAAATGTCTTTGTATAAATATGGGAATAATTAATACTATACTCTGCAAAATGGGGTATGGTCTGAAGCTGCAGGATTTGGAAGGCCTCCTTCAATTACCAGAATCTTTGCTTTACCGGCCCAGCAACATGTAATGTAATGAGTACCTATTGTGCATTCCCAGGTTTATGAAAGTATTAACAATGCAATAAGATCTGTATGAAGCACATGGATTTTATTATACTCTTTTCAGAAATATATGCTTGTTTGAGACTGGACACATCATCAGTTTGATCTTCAAAATCTAGCTTGTGAAATAGTATTCATACATTAGCAGAGTTTTGTTAAATGTCTCCTCTGGGTTAATTAAATTCTAGGATGCAAACAAACTTTATATTTTCCCAGAATGATATGCCTAATGGATAATATCTGGCACTCTGGTGAAAACAGTGTAATGAATAAATAAAAGCAGCAAACAAAATCAGCAACAAATACATGTCATATACCATGGAAGATAAGTAATACAAACATATTTCCAACATAAGAGAATATTTATAGCTCAGGGTTGAACTGTGAGGTCCGAGGTGCTGTCTGCTGGTTGTCTTCTTGCAGACATTTCATTACCCCACTACCAGTAGGTAATATCATCAGTGCTTGAAAAGAGTGGGATTTGATCTCTTTTTATATATGTGTCACTTGTATATAAACAGAAACAGAAACCAAATCCCACTATATTCTAGAACTGAAGATGTTACTTAGTTGGGTAATTTTTTGTCATTTTTTTTTATTAAAGTGGAAAATTAACTTTTGATAGGAATTCACAAACATCAAATTCCTTAAGGATATACCTTATGGCACTCCCATTCATGTAACTCTAAAAAAAAAATCCCTTGAGAATTATTACCATCTGATTTTCTAGCTATCAGAGGTCAGAAAGTGGCTCCACTGCTAACTTCCACTTAGGACAGGAATTAGCTTCAGCAGATCCCAACCTGTTACCTGACCATTATCTTTGAAATGTTTAATTACATTACATTAATGCCTCTTAAAGCCAAGCTTCAGTCAGATTATGTTGCAGCAAATAATTCCTGTGAAGCAAAATATCAGAGATACAGCAAAGGATTTTTAATTGCTCTAGATCAGAACTTAAGCAGCTTCAAAAGCAGGCTAATGATGAACTTACAAGCTAATGAACTCAAATGGCAAATCTGGTTTCTCATTAGCAAAATACAAAGAAATTACTTTAGAGCAATAAAAACAACTTTTTCCAATTGTTTTTCTAAAAAGATACATTAGCAAGAACATATATTTTATTTCACAACCTTGCTTCCCTTCACTGATAATATTAACCGTAGGGGTTTTGGGGGGGTATAATCAAATTTATACATCCTTGGTAGCAATGTCCATTTAGTTTGATTCCTACTTGCCCTCCCTTTTTTTAGTCTAATCAGCAAAATAATTCATAATAGTTGTTGTCCATCTCTACTCGTGTGCTTTAAATGGAAGCATTGAATATGGAAGTGGACAGTTTTGTAATTTTCTGAAGACCACATAATATATGTTTTGTTACAGTTTTTTTTACTAGAAAGATTATTGCAGGGTCCGCCCAACAGAGTTGGGTGGCTAATAAATTCAAATATTATAATGCTTATAGCTGATCTAAATGAAAGTAATTTTTAGTCCTCTGTGAAGTTTATTTTGTCACCTGCTCTGCCTCATAGGACTGACATACACTGCCTAGAATAATATCATAGCTGATAACATCAAAAGCTCCTGAGAAGTGCTGGGTTACTCTCTCATCTACTATCCAGTGTAGATCATCCCTCCCAGTGTGTAAAGCAGTTTCCTACCCCAACTGAAATCCTGATTGAAATAAATTCCAAATCATTTCCATCCTAATGAATTTGGATTGGTGAGGCCACTTGTGAGGTCTTCTCAATTACCTTTATCTAGGGATTGAATAGTTGGGATGGACCTCTAGATATCTTCCTGATCAAGGCAGGGCTTTTTAATTTCTACATCCCACCTTCAAGATGTTATATATCATCTCCCTTAATCACAGAGCTTGTACTGTCCAGATGGTAACCCTCATTTTCCCACACATGTTTATGTCCCCAAGTTCTACAAGCTGGATAAAATCTATATGAGGAAGACCAGGACCTGCCTCAGCACTGGAGTCAAGGTGAATCTGATTAATGTTATCTGTATAGAACAATGGAAATTCCTCACAGCGTTGTCCAGTCTGTCCTTTCCTAATATCTTGATGAAGCAGTTGCCACACAGTATGAAAAAGCATTTGAGGTCTGTTAGTGCAAGAACAATGGAGGCAAAGAAGTAGGAGGAGTTCAGGTAGACCTCACTCAACTAATTGATCCAAAAAATCCCTATCCCAGTTCTCTATTATCTGCTTCATTGTTTTATGTAAATGATCACCAGGCCTAGGGATCTCAAGGAACCATTGGGGTTGATCTTTTACTTTCACCATGTGGTTTGTATAGTTTATATAAACTCATTCTAGAAATATAAAATCATTATTATTATTTGGGTTTTCTCCCACGTAGAATTTGAAGTGTCTTGGTGACATTTCGACAAAGTCCCATTTGTCATCTTCAGGCTGGTGCTTTCGGCTTCGTGCTTCTAGGAGCAATGTGTGATTGTAGCTGTTTCTTCCTTTTAACTTTGCAGGGGGATTACAGATGGTGAGCTGCATAGCTGTTTGGCTTCGCGTTCATGGTCGTGCCTCATCTTCATGGTGGGTGTCAGCATTCTGCACAAACAGAAAAATATCCACCATCCTAAGAAACCCTAAAGACAAAATTGAATTAGAAAATCAAGGAGTATATGAAATCCCATGTACTGCTTGCCCCACCACATACATCGGACAAACCAACAGAAGAATAAGTGCACGCACTGAAGAACACAAAAACTCAGTCAAAAAAGAGGAACCAACTTCTTCCCTGGTCCAACACCTTAAAGCCACAGAACATGAAATTGACTTCAAAAAGACCAGAACTATCACCAAAACTGAACACTTTAATAACAGAATAATCAGAAAAGCCATCGAGATAGAAAAACGTCCACACAGCATGAACAAACGAGATGATACTTCCCACCTACCAGCCATTTGGAAACCCGCTCTTATTGACAAACAAGTCCCTAACACAAAGAATGACACCAGACTCACACTCATGAAAACCACACAGGATGTCACCACCATACATCCATGCAAAAAGCAAACCCAAACCCACACCGATGATGAAGCACAACCACAAACCAGAAGCCAGACCACAGCTGCATCATTAGCCACTTTAAACCCCTCCAATCCATACACGAAGCAAACTGACACCCACCATGAAGATGAGGCACGACCACGAACATGAAGCCAAATAGCTATGCAGCTCACCATCTCTAATCCCCCTGCAACTCAGACTAACCTGAGCACAACAAAGCCCCCACCCAAACAGAACACTCCTCCAGCCAATCAGAGAACAGCCAACCCCCATCCAATCAGAGCACAGCCAAGCCCCTAACCAATCAGAACACACTTCCACCCAATCAGAACATAGCCAAGCTCCCAGCCAATCAGTTCAGTTAAAAGGAAGAAACAGCTACAATCACACATTGCTCCTAGAACAGCGGTTCTCAACCTGTGGATCGCGACCCCTTTGGGGGTTGAACGACCGTTTCACAGGGGTCGCCAAAGACCAGGCCTTTTTTGCGCATGGAACGCTCAGAACAGCTTTCCGGCATCTTTTTTGCTGGATTTTTTTTCAACTTTTCCCTGAGCTGTGCTACTCCCTCTATTCTATTGGCTTTTGAGTGCCAATAGAATAGACTCATTTTGAATAGACTCTTAATCTATTGGCTTTCGAACGCCAATAGAATAGACTCTATTCTACTGACTTTCGAAAGCCAATAGGAATTGACCAGACCTGGCCGTTAAAGGCTGCTTCTGGGCTGCTGAGCGCGCCAAAATCCCCAGCCAGCAAACGTTGCTGGAAGTTCTTTGCAGCAAAGGCGAGTTTCCCTGCTGAGCAACTAAGGAACACCATCTTCTACTCTACTAACTGTGGATAAAAGAGGACCAGGGGTGGGAGGTCGGTAGCGGCGCCTAACTCTGACCTGGCAAAAAAGCGTGCTGACCTGGCAAAAAAGCGTGCTCATCGGTGTGGTGTGCGGATGGTGCCATGGGGCTGCGCGGGATAGGAGGCGGCCGAGGTGGTTCTTGCGGGGCAGCAGCTGGTGCTGCGTGCTAAAGCAGATGTCCGAGCAGCCGTCCAGGTTCAATATCATCCACGGCTGCAGCATCGGGCCTGTGGGCCTGGTTAGCTGACGGCATAGGGGGCGCGAAGAATAACCGGCCTGTCTCAGCCATCCCAAAGGGCAGCCCGGGGCGAGCGACACCGCTGGCCCTGGAGAGAGACCCTCTCGCCAAAGCCTCTGGGCTTTAAGGGTTCCACGCAGGCCCCTGAATGGAGCAAAAGGGAGGCTGGCCTGGCCGGTGCTGGACCTGCGCCGCCGCTGCCTCATCCTGCGCTTACGTGGCCTCCCGGGAGCACCTGGCCCACTTCGCCTGCTGCCCTCTGGGCCTGCCTGCCTGCCTGCTGTCTGCACCCTCCCGCCGCCCCGCACTGTCATCCAGCTCGGGTGGTGAATTAAAGCGCTGCACCATTGATGTGTGCGGTGGTGCAATGAGAGCCACGGAGCTGCGCGGGACAGACGGATGTGGTTCTGGTGACACAGCGGCTGGTCGCATGTGGGGCATGGCAGATGGCTGAGCAGCTGGCCAGCCTGTGCTGGGCAGGCGCCCGGGAGTCTCCCGAGGAAGGAAGACAGTCAGGCAAGTTCCATGCTGTGGTCCGCCCCCTACGGGCGGAAAAGCTCTGCCAAAGAGCGGCGGTGGCAGCGCTGCTGCTACTGAGCGGCGGGTAGCCATAGCTGGGGGGGGTGTCGAGGGGACCCCGCCTGCACCCAGGCTGACAAAACCAGATGGGGGTCGCCTCTTGGGAACTGCCCAAGGCAAGCTGCGCATTCCAGGGCACGAGCAATAACCGGCTAAAAATAGCAATAAGCCCCTTGCTAAAGCCTCCGCGATTTCAGGGCTCCGCCCAGACACCGAAGGGAGTGACGGGAGGCTGAAGAACCCAAGCTTCCCGCAGGTGGCTGGGCGCTTGCCTGCTCTAGGTCCGAGTGGCTTCCGAGTCACGATCGGAGCAGACTATGGCTTTCCTAAGGACAAGTTGAAACCAGGTTTCCTTGAAAGCAGAAGGGGAGGATATTCCATGTACGTTCATATTAGTAGGCCAGGGGTTCTGAACCTTGGCAACTTTAAGACTTGTGGACTTCAACTCCCAGAATTCAGGGAATTGAAGTCCACATGCCTTACAGTTGCCAAGGTTCAGAACCCCTGTGCCAAGGTTTAAAACCCCTGTGGCAGGCCATAGTTTCCTGTATGCCTCAAAATGACTTGTTTGAGACACAGGCTGTGCCATAAATGTTGCTTTGCAAAGACTGGATTCAAAGATGACTGTAACCATGCATTTTGGGTTATACATTGCTGGCTGGGGAATTCTGGGAGTTGAAGTCCACATGCTGTGTTGCGCCTTCTTCTTCCATTTCCAACAACATATCTTTGTGAAACAGGGTTTTCCAGCTTGTTGGTTATCAAGTCTAAATACAGAAGTAGATTTGTTGTGGAAGATGATCTTCGTTGTGCTCTTGCAAAGACTGCCCAGAGAATTGCTGATCTGGTGCGAAGGAAGCAATCTCAACCCTCGCACTGACATTGACTTCTTAGACATACTGTTTAAAAATGTAGCAATGTAGTTCACTGCTGTTATATTAAGACTGTTACCCATGCTACACCATGCTTCAAGACAAAATTTCATGTATTTGTAATTAGAAATAAATATTTAACAATATACAATTACATATTGTTTTTTTTAATCGCTATGCTTTAATTACGTTCAATTTGTAACAACGGAAATACATCCTGCATATCAGTTATTTACATTGCAATTCATAACAGTAGCAAAATAACAGTTATGAAATAGCAACGAAAGTAATTTTATGGTTGGGGGTCACCACAACATGAGGAACCGCATTAAGGGGTCATGGCTTCAGAAAGGTTGAGAACCACTGCTCTATAAGGATCCAAATGAGTTGGGAGACTTTACATTATTATTTAAAATTAAAAATACCAAAATTAAATTAAAAATCTGAAGCCTTTCCCTTCATCCATAGAGAATGCTATGATGAAAATAAAATAGTTTGTCAATATCAAAACTCCTTCTACTGATTAAGAAAACAAACCAAGACAGAAGCAGGATCTAAATGATTGGCCTGGATTTTTCCCCATGAAAATAGTGAGGTTCTCTATGAAAGCTCAATCTGATTTGCGGGAGACGTATTGGAATTTGAAAGGGGGAAAATAGGTGTCTTAAATTTCTACAAGTAAATATCTATTTCATCCAATAAAAAGTTTTTAGGTTCCACACAAATCTGGGAGACTTTGCATCTCAGAAAGTGATGGTGGTGGTGGACAATAGGATCAATCAATCATTTAGTCGTCTATTGCCTGCCTACCTGTCTAGGAATTCAATTAATCACAGATTCAGACTACCTAAAAGACTATACAGCACAGGGGTTCTCAACCTTGGCAACTTTAAGACTTGTGGACTTCAACTCCCAGAATTCCTCAGCCAGCTTCTGGGAGTTGAAGTCCACAAGTCTTAAAGTTGCCAAGGTTGAGAACCCCTGATTATAGCACATAATGCAAAATACAATGCAGCATGAATGGTAAAAGGCTGGTAATTATGCTTAGTCTACTTTTCTGTCAATAATACATGAATTCTACAGAATTCTACAGAACTGAAAAAGCTTCTTGGATGAGAAACAAAATGTTTTCAAAGAAAAAAAAAACAACCAAGAAAGTCCAGTCGCCCTTTGGAAAAGCACCTCTGGGACAGCCATGAGAATCTCCATAGACATGAATTCTTTAGTTTACAAATACAAACTTTGTAACAGTAAGTGTTATCTTGAGATCTTTATTCATTTAAAGAAGCTGTATGTAGAATATTTTTCCCTGAGCTGGAAATGGATTAAGAAGTGTTAGTAACTCACTGCGGGTTTTGCGGTAAAAATTACAGTATGGCAAGATGTAATCTTGTGATTCAGTGCTTCCATCTTTCCAAGGGCAAAATATTTTCAGTATTGGGGATTTTGAGATGTTTGCCCTTCAATACTGTTGACGGTAAGATATTGAATCGCAATAATGTAAAGGGCCTCTAAAATGTATTGTTTGTAAGCTGGACTAAATATAATGCTGGTTTAAAGTATAATTTCTTGCACTCCAATTGAAGGCTAAGTGACATTTTGCTATATCCTGTTTGCAATTCTATATCAAGGAGCTTTTTGAAAGAGCTACTATTGCCTAATCTTGTCCCAAGTACATCAGCATCACAATTGAAAACCCCAATTTTTGTAACCTGTCATTTATTTAGAGCTTCCGAAAGAAATAATATTTATCTAACAGAGTAATAAGATGCACCAGACCATGAGGCTGAAAATGAGCTTTTAGCCAGTATCAGAACGCCCATATACATGCCCTTGTTTTGAGTTTTGTGAGTTCTGCCTGCAAATATAGGGCAACTTTAGATACCCTTTTGAGTATCTGGAATAACTTTCTTAGGAAGCTAGTTTGAACTTTCTTCAGCTTCTCATAGTTGACGCCTGGATTTAACTATGCTTTATAAAGGAACTGTACAAGCATCTTGGCTTCAAAAAGTTTTAGAGTAGCTGGTATGTACAGGACTAGCCTGAAGAGAATAAAAAGAGCATTTAGGAAAAGAATAAGAACATTCAGAACAAGCTGTGCAATATGATTATGTCTAAGATAGCATATTTGAGATCCAAGTATTTCAAATAAGGGACTTGTTCAACTTTCTGTCCTTCTGTCCTTCAAGAGTCCAGAGGAATTTTTTTGAAGCCCCTCACAAAACATAGGAGCATTCCCTACAAAAATGGGCCAGTATTTCCACGGCTCTTCTAAGACCTACTGAGCTCTGCATATAGCAATATCAGTATAGATCTGTTAGCTAATTTGGAGGAATGAAACTCTTCCTGGTTTAGGGCATCAGCCATTGAGAACTGAAGGAGCTTCTTGGATGTGAAGTGAAATGTCTTCAAGAAAAAACAAAGAAAGTCCAATTGCCTTTTGAAAAAGCACCTTTGGGATTAGCAATGGAATCAAAGTCCTGTCTGAGATCTTCAGGCAGGGCTGATTTAGATGGCTGAGTTTTTAATGAAACTGGAGAGTATCAGCTTTGATCAAATATATATATATATCTACTTGAAATCCTTCCTGCTCCTTTGCTAGAAGGATCTCTTCTACCAGACAGTCTAAAATAAAGTAGTCTGTCATATGTTTTATTACTATGGATTTGCTAAGCAGGCTCAAAGGATAGTCATTTGGCTGGGTCATCTTTTTTCTTCTTGCAAATAGAGATGATTATGGCTATGCCCCAGGCTCTAGGAATGGAGCTTGCATTATATATAAAAAAGTGAAGCCAGCACTGAAGTCCACCACTCCAAGTGGGTTTATATCAGTTCAGAGGACTTTAAGTCTAGACTTGGGACTTTTCTAAGTTTTAATTGCCTAATAACTTTAGCAGCTGAAACTAGAGACCACTCTGGCAGAGGCTGTTCTCCTAAAACATTCTCTCCATTTTGTGAGTTCTTCCCTCCTCATAAAGCTTGAAAATATGTTTCAAGATTGTTATTGGGATATGACATTAGAGAGGAGAGGAGTAGGTTTTCAGTTGTCTCAAAATTTAGCAGACTATTTTGAACTGGCTGCTGCTATCTATGCCCAGGTTTCATGTATCATCTCTCTTTTTAGGGGAATTCAGCTTTTATAATGCTTCCTCTGAAGGAGAACCATTGAGAAACTGAACTTTTCTATAGTCCGAAAGATAGCCCCTACTTCTTCTTCTTTTTTCTTTGTTTTTTGCTTTCTGGCAGTCCTTATCAAACCAGTACCTTGGCACAGTCTGATTACTTTGTGAATTTTAGATTAACATTGACCTAAGTTTTGTTTGCTGGACTGGTTAAACCTGCTTGCAATGTTTCCATGTACTTTCATTAGCTAGATTTAAAACTATGAAATGTTAATTTTAGATGAGTAGAGTTCAAGGGTTCTTCTAGGGTGGTGCTTACCTTAGCTGATCATCTTATGTCAAAGCAAAAACATTTGTCTTTGGGGTTATAAGGAAAGGGATAATTCCCAATTCCATTTGGTCACCTTAATGAAGAGGTAACGAGGGAGTAGATGTCATTGTCTGGAGCACTAACCACTATAAAGTTTTTTAGATTATATAATCAGTTGAGCTTACTTTTGAGCCTGACCAAGCCTAAGCTGCCCTGGTCTGTCTCGGGGGGGGGGAGGAATCTGTTAAAGATATGAAAATCCAATTTGCTGAGTCATTGTATCAAGCAAAAGCCTGTAAAATTACATTTCCCATCTTGAGATTGGCATTGGCCCAATGGCAGTGGTGGATAATTTTCTGGAGGCTGGCTATGATATTTTAAATAAAGAATCATATTGTCATTAGGACTTAAGTTTGAGTAAAAAATCTCCTGCTAAAGCAACCAGTACTTGTGTAGAGTTTGCTACCAATTGCATGACCTTGCCATGTTTCTGTATATTGTGATTGGGTCTTTGTAGGAAGTAAGTATACATCTATCAGCAAAATGGAACAGTGCTTAAGCCTAACTAGGATTGATACTGCTACATTCCTAAATGTGTCAAGCTTAATGTTAACATGCTTTGCAATCTGGTACAGTTGAGTGTTGCCATCTTTTCATTTGGGTGCTCTCCAAATGGGGGAGCACCCGCATTCAATGAAACTGTATAATATCCATCCAACTTTAGCAATTCTTTCAACCATGTTTCCTGCAATGGACTAAAATAAAAACTGATGATAAAACTGATGAGCTCTAAGTCTCTGGACAGGGCTTTTCACCTGCAATATTCCAGGAGGGCAGAGAGAGGTGATAGAAGGAGGTAAATGTCAGTCTTCTATAGGCAATTTCTCTATATTTCTGCAGGAGCATGAAAAATTGTTGAATAGGGTGTTAAAGATAGACTCATTGTTATCAATTACTGTAGCACAAAAGCTTCTGTTTCTTTCTGAACATGTTTTTTCCCCAGCTACTACTACTGCAAATACACACAGCAACAATTGTGCTGCTATATTGGACCCTACTGATGTACATTGTTTGAGCCATTTTGGGGAAAGAATGACACCTGCTACAGTCAAGGGGTGAAGATGGAGATTATTTTTGGGGAAAAAGTTGTATTTTAAATCTTGAAACGTCTTTCTTTACAAAAATATTCCTTGAGAAGTTTTAGCTCACTTTTTCATTTAAGTATTTTTGGATGGCTATTGATTTTCTACTAAGATATTAATGAGCTTGAAGATCTATTAAAATATGCTTCAGATATAATATATCTGAACTAAGCCTTAAGCCAGCTGCTGGGTGTTAGCAAAGATCCTAACACTAGCATGATATTTTTCTGAAGTGGCAAGATTTATAGGGCATCCTTATACAACTGTATTGGTAGTTTTTTTTTTTTTTTTTATTTATTTATTTATTTATTTATTTATTTATTTATTTATTTATTTATTTATTTATTTATTTATTTATTTATTTATCAAATTTATATGGCCACACATCTCACACAAAGTGATTCTGGGTTGTGTACAGTAAAGTAAGCCATTAAGACATTCTGTACAACCAGTTAAACTAATGAGTATAAAAAAAGCAAGATCACAAAACAGATGATATCACATATAATACAGCCACTGTTTGGGCTCCCTATTACCAGGGAATCCGTAGGCTTGTTGGGTGAAAAAAAAATACAAGTTTTAAGGGCTTTCTGAAAGATCACAAAGGTTGGTAACCTCTGGAGGGATGATGTTCCAATGGGCATGTGCCATGGCAGAAAAGGCTTGTCTCTTAGCTCCTGTGAGATGGGACCCACAATATGCTGCCATACATGATGAGATGGGCAGGTGTAATCAAAGACAGTGATCCTTCAGATAACCTGGCCCCATGGCATGTAGGGACTTAAAGGTCAAAACCAGCACGTTTGCAGAGCAGAGATGCAATGTGAGTCCTTCTAGGAGCACATATAACTACCCAGACAGCCATATTTGTTGAAGCTTCCAGATACTTTTTAATCTAAAGAGGCAGGTTGTAGGATTAAGTATGGTAATCTACTTGTTGTTTTTTTTCAGGGATATGCTAGCTGGAACACTAGAACCAATCTAAACTGATTCTGCCAAGGGTTTTGTCAAGCGTTCGTAAACTGTTCAACATTGCTTCTTGTTACTGTTATGTTAATCCTTTGTGGATATAGCTGCAAAATCTTGCAGAAGTTTTTGTTGCTATTTCCCCCCCCCCCCTTTCGTTTCAAATATTCTTGAACTATAGAAAAGAGAAAGGAGCAAAATCAGAGAAACAATACAGACTTACATGTGTGCATTCTCTATTTCTTTCTTGGCACTATCCTGTTAAAAAATTGCTTTTTACCAAAAGAAAAAGCAATTTTCCACTGACCAAATGTTTTGATGAACATTTTTAAGCAATTCTAGCCTTGAGAGTGACAATCCTGGAAAGCACTTGAAAAGAGATTTGGAAAGATTTTTTTTAAAAAAAAAATGTTTGAAGGATATGAAATACTTGACATGTTTCTTTCTCCATCTTGCATCTTGGATTTGCTGCAGTTTGGGGAATTTCTGAACTGTGCTTTTAAAAGTGCAAAAATAGACACACACACATACAGACATACACACAAAACCCCAAGTCCTCCTCCCCACCCTTCTCAAACTTACAACTTCTAGTAAACTTCTTCCTTTTTATATATTCCAGTCTGACATGATATGATAAGATGTACCCTTCATGGCTGTTAGACTTGCTTTGTAAACGGTGACAGGGTTGAAAAGATGCTTTATTCCTATCAGCTTTGGAAGTGACTAAAAAGGGGCAAAAAAAGAGAGGTTGTGTTAAGATAGTGTTTGCCTGATCTGGCATCCTTCATACCTCTGGGGATATCCAGCTGTTTCTATTGATGTACTTTGTTTCTTCTGAAAATGTAACTGTAAAGCGTGAGATCAGTGCAGTTTTTAATTCTGTGCAGAACACGAGGGGGCTTTGTTTTAAAATGATTAAAAAGGGATTTTTAAGAAACTAGTGTAAACAAATGAAGTACATTTTTTTTTCAAAGTGAACAAATACTTTAATCCCTAGATTGCCACCGAATCACAAAGGCTTCAGGAGAGTTCATAAGCACAGAAATGAAAATGAAAAAGGCATCATCATATCCAAATGAGCCACTAAGTAAGGAGTGTGTAGGAATCTATTCCCAGATACATACAGGCAAACATTTAAATAGAAGTCAGCATTATACAAGGTAACTAGAGTAGCAGATGATTATAATATTTTTAGAGACAATTTTATTTTCTTCTGTTGATGATTTACATTTATTTGAAATGTGTCAATGTACATTTGATGTATAATGCTCATGGGCAGCCTGGCCATCTTTAATGATCAGAATAACAGAATGACAGAGTTAAAAGGGACTTTGGAGTCTTCTAGTCCAACTACCTGCTCAAGCAGAAAACCTTATAGCATTTCAGACAAACAGTTGTCCGATCGTTTCTTAAAAACCTCAGTATGGAGCACCCACAACTTCTGCAAGCAAGTTTTCCTACTGATTAATTGTCCTAAACTGTCAGGAAAGTTCTCCTTACTTCTAAGTTGGTTCTCTCCTTGATTAATTTCCACCTGTTTCTCCTTATCCTGCCTTCAGGTGCTTTGGAGAATAGGTTGACTCCCTCTTCTTTATGGCAGCCCCTGAGATATTGGAACACTGCTATCATGTCCCCCCTTGTCCTTCTTTTCCCTAGACTGGCCATACCCAATTCCTGCAACGATTCTTTGTTTGTTTTAGCCTCCAGTCCCCTAATCATCTTTGTTGCTCTTCTCTGCACTCTTTCTAGAGTCTCAACATTTCTCTGCACTCTTTCTAGAGTCTCAACTTTTTACATTGTGGCAACCAAAACTGGATGCAATACTCCAACTGTGGTCTTACCAAGCCACACAAGATCTTACCTGCTTTGTGCATCTTTGCACAATGCTCTGTGTGCCACGTCCCCTTCTACCTACCGTTGTCAGATTTCAAAGTTCTCTTACAAAGTTGCACAAGAGTTTTCTGAAATTCTGAATAAATATCACTAGCATTATTAAAGGTTGAGGAGCATGAGAAACAATGATAAGATGGGCAAAACTTTTTGGTTATAACATAGAATTAGAAAAATGGCAACTGTTATGGGAGAGAAAGTATAAATTGACAATGTCAACTTCGTACAAAGAAAATCTGTATAAAATGTTTTATAGATGGCACCTTCCACCAGCAAGATTAGCAAAAATGTTTAAAAATATGTCAGATAGATGTTGGAAATGTAAACATAATGTAGACACATATTATCATATTTGGTGGACATGCGGAAAGGCAAAGGTTTATTGGAAAAATATACATATGTGGTTAGAAAAAATATTGGATGAACAAGTGGATTTTAAACCTGAACTTTTTTTTACTGGGCATCATGTCTGAAAAGACTAATAAGCAGAAATTATATTTAACTCTACATATTACCACAGCAGCAAGAATAATTTTTGCACAATATTGGAAGAATGAAGGATTGCCATCAGAGGAAGAAATAATCAGGAAGATTTTGGAATGTGCAGAGATGGACAGATTAACTATGAGGCTGAAAGACAAAGAAGATACAGACTATTATCAAATTTGGAATTTATTTTACTCTTGGTTAGAGAAAAGAAGGAAGGATTAGGAATTGAACATGTATTAGTTTAGCAAATTTCAGACAACTTGTTGATTGGAAAAATTAACATATATTGAAAAAAATAATAATAAAAAAGATTGGAAAAAAAAATAAAGGTCAAGGAGCATGAGCTACCTCTGGCCAGATTGTGAGTTCCCTGGCATCTGTAGGTGCTCTGTTGCCATCCTCCGCAGTAAAAGAAATATCTGAGAGGTATTGGCCGGGAGCCAATGTACAATTTTGTGGTAGCCATCTATGCTGAAATGCATTCAGTCTTAACTCCACAAGTTAAGGGCATTTAGAAACAGTGAGGAACCAGCCCCTGCTTTGTCGGCCCCGCCCCATGGGGGCATGCTGGGGAGGTGTCACCCTTTGTGAGGAATGAAGAAATAGACCATGCATTGGCATTTGCCCTGGTCCCACCCCCTTCTGCCAGAGACCCTCAGATCTGTCCCACTCCTGCCCAGGCCCCCACAGGCATTCTTGACGTGAATGACGTAGAGCTGGCCATGCCCACCCAGTAGGCCACACCCACTCCATCCACGCCCACCCAGTAGGCCATATCCACCTGGCCCCCCGAGGGCAACCCCAATGCTGATGCGGCCCTCAATGAAATTGAGTTTGACATCCCTGTTTTATTGCCTGCTTTGGCCTCCTCTCTACTCCTAAAATGACGTCTATTTAGGAAAGAATTTTTATGCAAACATGGATTGCTCAATCATTGTTGTAATATGTTGTAATGCATGTGGCTTGGAACAAAGGAACAGGCCAACATGTGACTTTGCCATGCTGTTTTGGAGCAACAGGAAATGGAGGCGGAGCCAAGAGGTGGAGTCCATTGACCACAGCAGAGGAACAGGCCATGTGCTTTGGAACAAAGGACAAAGGCCATATGGCCTAGGAACAGGAAATAAGGGGGGCTAATAGGTGGATGGACATTGTACCAAGATTTGAATCCATTGGCCACAGGGTGGCCCTGCAGTGTAGCCTTGTCATTGGCTGAAGAAATAACATTGTCATTGGCTGTTTGTAACCATGTGATGCATTGTGTAACCGCCCACTGTAACAGGGAATAAAAGGGAAGGCAGCCTTTTGTCAGTGGTTGCTTCGCCCAGAGAAATGTGATCAGCATGTGTCTCTTAATTCGGCTATCGTGAAGGACCCGCCATTGATTGGGGCTCAATGAGGTGCCCCAAATCGGAATTGAAGTGGCCTGCGCAGGGCCTGACTTCAAGTGGTGATCCCTGACATGATTTGATGCAAAAGTCACGTCCTTCTGGCAGCCCACCATTTACTACATCTGGAATAGACCCATGTGCACGCTATTGGTAAGTGTGGGACAGAAGCAAGGCAAAAATTGGGCTGTATACCTGAAAGAATTGCTTAGCTTAGTCAGGAGAGCAAATTATATTCAGAAACTTAATAATTAGACTGTTTTCCCTGTCACTCAAAAAGATCTATGTCTTTTATTGGCCTTTTTTGAAAAAATCTTAGCAATTAGACCTCGCCACATGGCATAGGTCCCTGGCTCCAAACATTGCCAAAAGCGTCGCCAGGTTTCTTAGCCCATGAGAGGATGTATTTGTCCATGCTGACATTACACTATGCAAAAACAGAACAAGCTAAATTGGCTAATTCTCAGGTTAAAAAAAAAAAGCAAGCCTAGAGACAAAAAATCTTACAATCTGGCTCTAAATTTGGCCAACTGGAGGAACAAACCTCGTGGCATTTCTTCAGCAAGAAACACCCCCCCCCGTGAATATGTGGGTGGAATTCTCCAAGGATCAAAGGGGAGGGCTTGGTGTAATTGTCAGGACCTTAATTATGCAACTAACAAAGTTCACAATTTGCCTTCACGTAAGGAGTTTAAAAAGTATTATTAATGTTTGTTTGGCATTGTCTCTTACACTTTAAAGGGACCATTAAAAATTGCTGATTGGATTAAAATTGGCTTGTGTGAGGAGCTCTCTGCTTCTTCCCCAAATTCTCCTTATGTGAAAGAATTGTATGCATGGCTATTTCAAAAGGCTATCTGCCTTCTTTTTCTTCTCCTGTAGCTATTGGCTTGCAGGATTCTGTTTCTGTTTCTTCTGCCTGTACTTTTTAACTTGCTAAAAATCTTAAGTCTGTTTCTCCCTCTGACTCAGAGCATGCTTTTTTGGCCGTCGTTTTCTCTCTATGACTCATACAGCCCCCTGCAGTTACTAAAGACTTAATAACTGCCCCTGCCTGTCTCCTGTTGATCTTACTTCTGCTAATTCAGTCTTTACTGTCTTACCTTTTAACTTGTTAAAAAATCTAAAGCCTGTTGCTTCTGTTCCTAATAATTGAAAAAATGGGAAAATATTTCCTGGTAATCCATTGATTCAAAATGCCTTGTTCGCTTGTTAACTTTTCTTAACCTGAGAGCCTGCAGCCACTTCCTCCCCCACAGGGCCATTTTCTCCCCCCTTCTTTTGTCCTTTTGCAGGTTTATCTGAAGGCAATGAAGACCATAACTAGGCAGGTTTAAAACCCAGAAAAACCAGCTACTATTCGCTCCTGGTTTCCAAGGAGAAAAGGAGGGCTGTGACGAGACTCAATTTACATATGACTGAGCTTTATTGCTGGCCATCTCCAATCTGCATTTGAATCTGTTCCCCCCCTCCTCTCTCTCTCACCCCCTCTCTGGTTGTGTTGCTTAATAAACCATGGCTTTTTCCCTTCCTTATTATTTTCTCTTTGCCAATTTTGCCCTTAATTTTGCCTTTCTGATTTCTTTGCAAAATTTGCCTTTCTCATTTCTCTTTGCCTATTTTGAATTTTATGTTTTTAGTTTGTTAATGATTTAATTTTTGTGACAATCTTTGCTGTTCTGTATTTTTTGTCTCTCACCATAAGTTGCTGAATGCATTCAATTGTTAATGATACATGCCAGCACAGAACAAACATGCCTTTTCTCCCTTCATGATCTATCTTGCTTTGTGTTATCTTGCTCAAGTAACAACTATCACTATAAAGCTAGATATTATAATGAGACAAATCTGATAACAAGAAAGCATGTGCTGATTCTGTTCCCTTGTTTGATTTTGGTGAAAACTTTGAAACTTTGTACAACTTCTCAAAAAGACAATGTAGATCTTATGTGGAAAAAATGCACATTGGTCAATACCCCAGAATTGGTCTGGTACATTTACATTTCTGACAACACACATAACATTGCTGCCACAATTGCTCACATGGAAAATATGGTACAAAACAATCCCTTATCACAAGAAACTGGTGCCTTGTTTGATTGACAGTTTATTTTCCTGACTACCTAATGCTGGGTGGCTCAAGGAATTGGGTTTTCAGTATCATAATGTTTCTGGTATTCTGTGTAACAATCTGTTGCTGTGTACAAATGTATTCCTCCCCTGCTGAACCTGTGTAAAACCTGTGTAAGCCTCCCTCTTCTAACCATCTGGAAAAGAACCAACTCCTGCCTCTGATGACTGGACAGAGATGTTTCTATGATGGCAGCCTCTGAGGACTGGACAGATGACAGCTTATGCCCTAGGATCGTGTACAGAACTGGACGGAGCATAGGTGGAACAACCCACAGCTGCTAAAAAATAAAATAAAAAAAGTTGATATGTTGTAATATGTTGTAATGCATGTGGCTTGGAACAAAGGAACAGGCCAACATGTGACTTTGCCATGCTGTTTTGGAGCAACAGGAAATGGAGGCGGAGCCAAGAGGTGGAGTCCATTGACCATAGCAGAGGAACAGGCCATGTGCTTTGGAACAAAGGACAAAGGCCATATGGCCCAGGAACAGGAAATAAGGGGGGCTAATAGGTGGATGGACGTTGTACCAAGATTTGAATCCATTGGCCACAGGGTGGCCCTGCAGTGTAGCCTTGTCATTGGCTGAAGAAATAACATTGTCATTGGCTGTTTGTAACCATGTGATGCATTGTGCAACCGCCCACTGTAACAAGGAATAAAAGGGAAGGCAGCCTTTTGTCAGTGGTTGCTTCGCCCAGAGAAATGTGATCAGCATGTGTCTCTTAATTCGGCTATCGTGAAGGACCCGCCATTGATTGGGGCACAATGAGGTGCCCCAAATCGGAATTGAAGTGGCCTGCGCAGGGCCTGACTTCAAATCATCTTTTTTAAAAACAAAACAAAACAAAGGCTCCTAATTCATGATATGTTTTGGGAAAACTCTTTTTTTTTCTATTATTGGAAATAAAATATTACCTCTCTTTAGCTCATCATCCATAGTCAGCTGGTAAAAGAAGAGGACAAATGCCACCTAGGAGAAATACCTAAGTAGTTTAACAAACCAGCAAATAGTTTAATCTTTAATTAAACAGGATCTTTAAGTTACTGTATAAATAAAAGAATATGCTTATTCAGTTCATTCTTCTGCTCAGATATTACCATTTCAAGCCTTTTAGGATTACCATTCACCCCTGCTGCCAAATAATGTTTGTTCCTCTCCTATGCTAGAAGTCTCTTATTTTTTCCAAGAACCAATGGCCAATTCCAAGGGCCATTTAGTCCCTCCTCAAAGAAAAATTGGATTCTTGGTCAAATTCACTCTGTTGACCATGATCAGCAGAAAGGGCCTCTGATGCAGATGGAAACCATATCTAGGTTTCCATCAGATTTCTCCCCTCTCTATGACAGTCAGTATACAGTATACAGTGTACAGTATACAGTATACAGCATATAGCATACCGTATACAGCATACAATTAACCAGTGGAACAGCTGCCTTCAGAAATCGTGGGCGCTCCATCACTGGAGGTTTTAAGAAGAGACTAGACAGTTACTTGTCTGAGATGGTATAGGTTCTCCTGCTTGAGCAGGGGGCTGGACTAGAAAACTTCCAAGGTCCCTTTTCGCTCTATATTCTATTCTATTCTATTCTATTCTATTCTATTCTATTCTATTCTATTCTATTCTATTCTATTCTATTCTATTCTATTCTATTCTATTCTATTCTATTCTATTCTATTCTATTCTATTCTATTCTAAATTAATTTCATTGGCCTGGCTGAATTTAGAAAGGAACAATTGATTGCATATTCAGGACTCAGCCTTATGAAAGTCTGAGGCAGCCCCCACTAGAAAACTTGGAATGTGGGCTATGAGACTTTGATTGACCTAAGAGTGAGTGAATCTAAGATTGGGAACTTTATCTTTTGCAGCCAAAGGCTTTTCTTTCGCTCTTGATAAATTACCCATATTGCCATAAATAAAGCTATACTGAAAAATAGTTTTTCCTCCTTTTTATAAAGGTTACATTTGACAATAGACACACAATCACAGTTCCTTCAAGGCAACAAATATGAAATGTTGCTTCTGTGACCTTAATGTTGGCAAATGGTGAGTGATAAGCAGTGAACCATGGAAAACAGCTCTGCTGTTGCTCATGACTATTCTGTTTTTCTAAGGCAATGCTATGCCCTGAAAGGATGGGACAATCTCCTATTCTGTTTTGTCCTGTGTTGTTGTCAGATGCCATAATGATCAGTTTAGGAATAGGAATGCTTCCATTCTAACAGAGGTGAATCAAAACAGGTGAATTCATAGATTCCTATTCACAGGTAAAGAACTAAAAGGTGTTGCTGGGGCACAAGGCACGTTTCAGGAAGATGACCCATTTTTATATTTGATTTGGCTCCTAGGTCACTACCTTCTTTCCTATCAAAAATACTTTTTTTTTTTTTGCTGCAACTAAATTGCAAGGAGTATATTTTTCTGCCCTACATTGGGGAGTTGCCTGATGTAGCATTCTACCCCAAACTGTACCAAGCCCCAAATGGGAAGTAGAAAAAAGAAATTGCCATCTTGTTTGTTATGGATCAATGCAAATAATCCTCAACGCACAACAGTTTGTTTAGTGACCGTTCAAAGTTACAATGGCACTGAAAAAAGTGACTTATGACTGATTTTCACTTATGACTGTTGCAGCACCTTCAAGGTCACGTGATCAAAATTTAGAAGCTTGGCAACTGATTCATATTTATGACAGTTGCAGGATTCTGGGGTCACATGATCAACTCTTGTTACCTTCTGACAAGTTAGTGGGGAAGCCAGATTCACCTAACTACTATGTTATTAGTTGAATAACTGCAGTGATTCACTTAACAACTATGGCAAGAAAAGTCATAAAATGGGGCAACAGCCACTTAACAAATGTCTCACTTGGCAACATAAATTTCAGGTTCAGTTGTGGTTGTAAGTCAAGGAGTACAGTACCTATATTCTGTTCATTTTCTGAGTCTGGAAGTTATTTTCCAGACCAAAATGTTAGGAGATTCTGCAGTTGTGTGGCTAAGTCCACTGGTTTGCTTGTTTCCTGGGTGCAGGAAAGCAGTCTTCTTATACAAAGCTAGCCTCCCACTGATCTTGATGAAACAAAATGTTCCCTGTAGCTGTATTGAAATGTTAATTCCCTAGTCCTGACAAAATGCTTGCTGACTGCAGTAAATTAGGAATCCAGAACCAGACTTCTGTTTAGGGGAACATTTTCTCAGTAAAGGTCAATTCTCTCAATTATTTTTTTGTGTCTAGCAAGAATTAAAGCAGGTTCTTGTTCTTAGGTACTTTGTTATTTATACGAGGATGGCTGAATTTCCAAAGATCTTCAACATTTCCCAGGAGAGCCATCAACAACCATGCACCGGATGTTGCTTTAACAGAGGGAACTCGGCAGCAAACAGACGAGTTTTTTAAAACAGCTTTTTAAGTGCTGGTGAATGTCAAACAAGGTACAGATATAGCTGAAGGAAGCTTTTCCCATATCTAATCATGCATAAGGACTCCAAAACGTACATACGCAATATTTTTATACTCAATTTTCTGGTCGAAAACCCTGTAAATCTTGATTTGCTTTTGGTATACGCATCTGTATGCTCCTAACTTCAACTAATTTCAAAAGAAAACTTGGAAAAATACTCATCTTTGTGAAGTAGAACTTCACATATGCAAATATCCATAATTACTGATATCTTTATACGCCATTTGAACTCCAGGGTGCTGGCTGTAGTATGCCTTACTTGATTTCCAGCTGATTCCACGTTACAATCTACTGGTTTTATTTTATTTTATTTTATTTTAATTTTATTTGCCATCTATCTCACCATGGGGCTACTCTTACTGGCTTACAATAATTAAAAGGAAGAAAATGAAAAGAGTGCAAACAGAAGTAAAACAATAGAACAATAAATGAGCAATGAAAAAGAAATGCAAGAATACGTCAATATGGTAACCAAAAAAAATGGATGGGTAGACAGCAGAGAGTAATGGGGGAGGGGGAGGGGGTTAGCAGCAATTATTTCTTTTTAAGAGAGTGTTCCAATTATATCATTGTTAAAAGCACTGATAAAATATTCAGTTCGCTATCATTATTTGCTTGCCGGGATCTCAGTTGCCAGGAATTAGCTGCCTCTGAGTCTTGTGTCACCAACTACATGCTAAACAGTGTTGGTGCATTAAACCCCAATGTTACTTTTATTGCTGACAGCTGTGCTTATTATCATGCTGACGTAGTTTCCTGAAGAGCCCCAGGAACAATCAAGCACTAAATAAAGGCCGCCATCCAAAGATTTAGAAGAAAACGGAAGAAAAGATATAATGAAGACAGCCAGGCTGTCACAGTCACAAAAGCAAAAGACACTTTCCCAAAGTTACTTGATAGTAAGTTCAAGTTAAGATGGATTGCTGATGGCTTCATGGAAATATCTGTTTTGTTTTCTTGGCAGCCATACAAAAGCAGTTTGGTACTCATTCTCTGGTGTCCACCTTATGAAAGACCAGCCTAAGAAACCAACATCCTCCAGGCCGGCAATCCTTTTATTGTAACAGCTGTAGTGATAGAATCTTGCAATATACTTCTCTCCTCCTTCACTTTATCTTTGTGTCACTGGGGAAAGGGGTTTGTCTGACATTCTTGCATAGCATCTTGCAAGATTTGAATTTAAATTTAATTTTAAGAGACCTTTTAATATAATTTGGGGTGGCTGAGGAGAGTTTTATGAGTAAATGTAGAGGGAAGAGTGAATAGCCTTGAAGACAGGAGAAAGAAACCTCTGCCTGATGCAATAATCAGACAAGCCGAGCTTGAGCCCAACGAAGAAAATAACTTGAGCAAAAGTCTCAGACAAGCCCCTCCCTAGTTGATACAAAGATGAAGGGGGTGATGGGGTGGGAGAGAAAGGAACCATGCTCAGGTTTGCAAGATTCTGTCAGTACAGCTGTTACAGTAAAGTAGTATTGGCCTGTATGATGTTGGTTTATCAGGCTGGTCTTTCTTAGAGCTGACACTAGAGAATGAATTCTTGATTCCTGGTTGTCTAAAATACAAGAAAGTCATATTGAGGGTATAAAATGAGAGAAAAAGAGACGTTGTAATGAAATAACAAATGGAAGACGAGAGAGTAGCCATTTAAGACAAGCAAATATGTTATTCACAATTAACAAGATGAAGCAGGGTTGAACATATTTATTTTTATTTATTTAGAAAATGTATATTGCCGCCCACTTGCACATGGCAATTCAAGACAAGTGAAACATTTCTACTCAAAGCAAGAAATCAGTTTCCATATTACTGTACGTTCCCTTACCTAAAATGCAAAAGAACAATGACACAACAAAATGTTTATGCATTTCTTAAGAGTTCATCACTGAAACCAGCAGATCTGGACAATCTTTACCTCATCACTGACCTTCCTTATCCAATGCTAAAACAGTATTGATCATGCTTGTTGAGAATCTCTCATGGGCTTGAAGTGGGGTAAAGCATCCATCCTGATCCTCCCTGATTTGTCAGCAACTTTTGATATCATCAATCATAGTATACTTCTGGGCTGACTCAGGAGCTGGGAGTTGGAGGCACCATGTTATGGTAGTTGTCCCTTTTTTGGGACCAGTTGCAGTCTGTGTTGGTATAGGGAGAAAGATTGAGCCTGAGGCTCCTGCTTTGGGAAGTGCCTCAGGGCTCTACCATCTCTTTGCTCATTTTTAACATTTACATGAAGGCACTGGATGAGTTCATCTGCTGGCATGGGATACAGTGTCATCAATATGCTGATGATACCTTGTTGTGCCTCTCCACCCTGGGCTGGCCAAGTGATGTGTCAAGGTCCTTTCCCAGCACCTGAAAGCTGTGTGAGGTTGTATGGGGGAGGACGGATTTCAGCTCATCCTTGGAAAGACCGAGTGGCTATGGGTTTTAAGGCCCACTGGTTCCATCTGCAATTCTGCTTGGGATACACCTCCCCCGTCAGAGTTGGTACATGGTTTGGAGGTTTCTCCTGGATACTGATCCTATTCAAAGATCAGATGGCAGACATGGGAAATCTTGGCTCAAGTTCATGTTTTGCACCAATTGCACCCATTCCTGGAGTGGGTGGTCTTTCTATGACTCATGCCTTAGTCTGTCCTGTCTGGCTCATGCTCTACATGCCCTGGAGGAGTACTTGGAATCAGCAGTAGATCCAGTGTGAAGAGGTGCAGGATGTTTTTGGTATTTCATGTTACAGTCATTTAACACTGCTGCTTTGTGAGCTACACTGGCTTCCCCCTAAGCTTGAAAATGAAATTCTCCAAAGCATAGGGTCAGGCTACTTGCAGTAATGTCCTTTTCCCATTGTTCTGCTTGCCCTATTAGAAGACATGCTCTGGGTCCCTTCTATCAAACAATGTCAACGTATTGCACCTCAGTGGCAGCACCCATTCTATGGGACAGCATCCTTCTGAAGATTTGGATGCCCCAACCCTGAAATCCTGCTTGTTTCCCCAGACATTTGCATCACTTCTATGAGTGGGGTTATTGTTGATGCTTGGGTGCCAAGTCTTATGGTTAAGTGGTTCACCTAGTAAACTTAACTTCATGGGTAAGGCACCAGGCTAGAAACTAGGAAACTGGGAATTCTAGTCCTGCCTTAGGCATGAAAGCCAGCTGGGTGATCTTAGGCCAGTCACCCTCTCTCAGCCCAACTCACCTGACAGGGTTGTTTTGGCACAATGAGAAGAGGTGTGTTGGTTGTGTTTGCCACCTTGAGTTATTTGTAAAAATAATAAAGGCAGGAAATAAATAAATATGTGGTATGGGGTTTGGTGTGTGTTTTTAATCCTTGTACAGCACTTAGAGTCACTGATGTGAGACAGGTGGCCATATAAATGATATAAGTAAAATATAAAAAACCAGAAAGTTTGTGGGTCTGCTTTCTAACAAGCCTTATTAGATGGTCAGTGTCTGGGATGACATCTGCCTGCCTGCTCACTTCAGAATAATGTTACCTAGGAAAAGGCTAAACCCTCTACACATCACAGGAGAAGTTTGTATTCCCCATGCCTCTTGTCATGCGGATAAAAAGCTGGTCCACTAAAGAGGCAGATTGTATAGCCACATATGCGTTTTTGTTCAAACTTCATTCAGATGTTGTGTAGGCTTTTTCTTGCGCAGGATTTGGGAGTGGGGGGGCATCTTCAGTCTTATCCTCCCCTCTCCCTTCTCTTTTAAAAGTCAAAATCTATTTTGGCTTGGGAAGGCAAGGGAGAACTGAGGAGCACTCATTTCTTCAGCTGGCAAATGAAACCCGTTTGTCACAACAAAAGAGAGAGCTGAAGGTCACCGTGCTACTTGCTGAGACACATTTTCATGAGCTGCATCATTGCACGGTGATTGACAAGGCTGACACCCATGAATAAAAGAAGAAGGTGAAGGTACAGGCAATGATCAACATTCCTCTAAGGAGGAAAAAAAAATATAGAAGCAGGGAGGGGAGGGGAGAAGGCAAAGAATGAAGAGTGACAGCAGCAACTCACAAAAGAGTATTAAAAATGCCTGTGTTTTCCTGTCTTTATTATTTGAGATTTTCCAGCATGTATTCCACCAAGCATTTCTGCTGATGACTTGTTTTAGTCCTGGCTGTTGAAAATATCAACTGATAAATGTAATAAGATTGCATTGCCTTTGTGTTGCTATTGTTTTATTCAAAATTTTATTTTCTTCCTCCTCCAATAAACTCAGAACTGGTTTCCGACGGATCTATTATTCAAGAAGCTTAGACTGCAAGCTTATACTTACTTACCTTGAATAAGTGTATTTTGGCTTATGCTGTGAAAGGATCAGATACTTTTACAATGAGGCTATACCTCCCTCAAAAATGATTAGGAAGAAATGATTAAAACAGTGCAAATATAACATTTCTCTGCTGTTTATTAAAGCAATCCAATATTGTCTTCAGGGTTTTGAATGAGCCTGAAAAAGAAAGAGACTATTCTACTTTAAGGGCCCTACATTAATACAACTTTTAAAATAGCAATAATTTCTCTTCAAGCTGGAATTTTGAAAAAAGAAGTAAGGTGTTTTAATTAGTTTTTTTTTAACTGTTACAACATGTACGCAGTCCTATTTCTTAGGACAAAAAGTATAGATGTCATGTCTTATGGTTAAGACTTGGCTAGTGGTTGCCTTAATGGGACTAAAGTCAACTTACAATCGTTCAAAGTTAAGGCATTGAAAAAAATGACCTATGATTCTTTTTCACATTTACAACCATTGTGGCAGCCCTGGGGTCAATGATCAAAATTTAGGAGCTTGGCAATGGACTCATATTTATGATGGTTGCAGTGTCCCAGGATCACCTTTTGCAACTTCTGACAAAATCAATGGGGAAGCCAGATTCACTTTAAAACTGTGTTACTAACTTAACAACTGCAGTGATTCTCTTAACAACTGTGGCAAAGATGTCATAAAATGGGGAAAAACCACTTAACAAATGTCTCACTTAGCAACATAATTTTTGGGCTTGATTGTGGTCATAGATCAAGGACCATCTGTACAGTCTCCGCCCCCAAGGCCTTCTGTACTGCTTCATTGTGCTTCATGAAAGAACGAGCAAAAAATGCTGGGAATGCACACCAAGAGGATTTATTCCCAGCAGAATCACCCAGAGCTTGAAAGTCATTCCAGCTGCACATCTAAAGCAAACAGGAACCTATATTGGGCAGTAGCGATATAGCAATAGCAATAGGACGTAGACTTATACTGTATACTGCTTCATAATGCTTTATGGCCCTCTCTAAGTGGTTTACAGAGTCATTATATTGCCCCCAACAATCTGGGTCTTCATTTTACTGACCTCAGAAGAATAGAAGGCTGAGTCAACCTTGAGCCGGTCAGGCTATGGGCAGAGTTTACCTGAAGTACTGCATTCTAACCACTGCAGCACCAGGCTTCCTTCTGCATGAAGATGCTGGAAGCAGAGGATCACTTTAGTGACAATGGCAAAGACATCAATTCACACAGTGCAGGAGAAGGCAACAGTATACCACTCCAGTATTTTAACCAAGAAAACCACATGGACAGGAAATACAAAATGCTGGACAATAAAGTGCCAGATGGCACTCAACACACTACTGAAGAAGAGCTGAGTGTCTTTCGCAGCGCTAATGGTGTTTATGACTAGATAAAAGCCTTTGGAGTATCTCATGGCTGATGCTGCCATACAGAAATGAAAATACAAAACTGAATTACAGTGGGAACGTACGAATTGAATGTACAAAGTCTGAACACAGGAAAGCTCAACAGAGTGAAAGATGAAATGAAATAACTACAGACTAATATCTTAGATACCAGTGAACTGAGATACTTTCAGTCAGATGATCACACTATTTATGACTCAGGACATGAAGAACAAAGAAGGAACAATGTAGCATTTATAGTAAGGAGAAATATATCAAGAACACTACTTGGGTACAATATAACTAATAACCGAACATTATCAATTAGACTCCATGGACAACCTTTCCATATGATGACTATTCAAGTTTATGCTTTGACCACCAAAACAAAAGAGAGATTGATAGATTTTATGATCAAGTTCAGTTTGAAATTGAGAGAATGTGCAAGCAAGATATATTGGTTGTGATTGGAAACTAGAATGCCAAAGCTGGAAACATGAAATTGGAAAATATGGTTGGATTATATAGCTTAGGAAACTGAAATGAAGCAGGAGACAGATTTATCTATTTTTGCCACTCTATTTCCTCATATGTCTTCAAACAACGAAAATGCCTTTATCCATGGACATCACTGGGTGGAATATAGAGAAATCAAATTTACTATATTATTGCTAAAAGGAGGCAGAGAATGTATCCATACTTATAAATGTAAGAATTGTGTAAGCCATAGATTTCCCTGTGATACTCTGTGAAAACAAAGTTGGATTTTGAACAAGCAAAGTAAGAATATATGGCTGCTTCTGAACACCTGTTGCAGAAGACTACTGAGAATACTGTGGAAAGTAAAAACATCAAACAAATGGATCTTCAAACAAATCAACATAGAGTTCTCACTTGTGGCACACATGACCAGTCTCAAATGAATCTGAATGTTTAACATATTGACATCGTTGTGTTTGATGGGAACAAAGTAAAGAAATAATGTTGAGAAAACATCATATCCCAATGTATATGATGCTACTTGCTGGGCAACTTGCATAACACAGTATGCCCAAATTACCAGTACTTGGTCCATGAAATGACCTTGTGCTTATAGTTACTACAACATGTGTACCTACATGTTTAGGAATATATTTTCTCTGGAAAGTATAAATATCATCCATTCTCTCTTGGAGGTATGCTTAGGACTGTAGCCTTAACTCTAAGTAAAAATAAGAAAATGCATGACTAGGATACAGAATAGAGTTGAAAGGGACCTTGGAGGTCTTCCAGCCCAATCCTCTGCACAAGCAGGAGAAGGCAAGCCATTCCAGTGGTTGATTGCTCTGACTGTTAGGAAATTTCTCCTTAACTCTAAGTTGTTTCTCTTTTTGATTAATTTCCATCCATTATTTCTTGCCTTGCCTTCTGGTGTTTTGGAGAATAGGCTGACCCCCTCTTCTTTGTGGCAGCCCCTCAAATATTGGAACAACTGCTAATGCAATTCTGATTGACTACAAACTTATCTAATTTCTTGATTCTTAGTCTTTTCAAAGCATGTCGTACTTTCTTTCCTCTTTTAACCATTTCCTTAAAAAAAAAAACTTGCCTTCAGAAAGTGATATCCAGTGAGAAAATTTATAAATATTTAAGGTCATATCCAACCAGAAGGGAACCCCCCCCCCCCGAAACAGTCCATCAGCTCCAAATTGTTCCTGTACTACTTAAGAGGGAATGAGAGAATATAGGAAACATATTCCCCAAGGGTAGTTTAAATAGTTTTAAGACAGATAATTGAGGGGACAAAACTGAATGGTTTTGGTTCCCAGTCTTTGAAACATTGACCTCATTATTCAGCTTTAGTCAAAGACCATACAGGCTCAGACTATAAATAGGAATAAGCTGACAATGAGAAAAGGCTGGTGATGAGAATATGAGAATACTTGATTACTACTACTCTAAAAATCTCACAGTTAATTCAGAGGTTTTTACTACAATTCCAAGAGACAAGAAGTTTACAAGTCAAACTATTGCCAGAGAGATACGAGAGGTCACATCCTGCTAATTACATTTATTCATTAATTGTTCATTATGAAAAAAAAATAGCATTAGTTTTTGTGTTTTTATGTGATAAACCTCTAATCATAATATCTTACACAAAAAGCTATATTTTAAACATCATAGTTATTTACTTCTATCACTATTTTTGCATTTCTGTATTTGTTCTCTGTGTGATTAATAGATGGTACCACCCTACTGGTTTTCTTTACTTTTATTTAAATCAGGATAGATGTAAAAATGTATTTCCACATGATTTTTCATTGATGGTACATCTTGGATACAGTTTTGATTTAGGGTTCATACAATCTAAAGGCAGCTGGATGGATGGCTGTTTTGAAGTACAGCAGCTATGTCTGTTCCCCCTTCCTCTTTTCTCTTTCTCCTTCTTTCTTTCATCCAGTAGCTTAGGGGGGGTTTTGGGGGGAGGGGAGGGGGGGAAAGGATCTTCTGTCATTTCAGTTCCATAACAGTCCAGTGAGTTTCCAGGACTGAGGAAAGCCACAATTCACTACTATAGCTTCTATATGTTAAAAGCGTGACTTTTAAAGATTGCACCAGCATTTCATGAAAATAATTTTATTTTCTGTTTAATGAAAACAATTCTATTGTTCAGGCCTAGGGGAATAGTTTGAGGGGGGGGGGTTTCAGCAAGAAAAAAAGTGTTCTTGTGTGGGTCTTTTAAACTGCTCATTGACAATAAATTCTTTTGTGGTTCTACAGAAATAAAAACGACAGAAATCCCATTCAAAATGCATGTAGTTGTAAGCCCGCTTCCATGTTTATTTCACTTGTGAGGTAGGCTGGCTTTTAACAAACTCCTTTCAGCAGTAACCATGAAATGGAAGCCGCGGAATATGTTCTTTTGTTTTGTCATTTTTATGCTGGAACTTGTCAAGAAATGATTGCCCTGTTATTAGTTCTTGAGGCTGTGCAGTGCTTTGGATCTGAAGGCCAAGAGGTGCTTTGAATCATGAGGGAATGTCTTGTAGCACCCGTTGGCAACTCCTTAAAGCAGCTGCAGTACAGTCCTGGGGAAAGAAAACATGTTTGGTTTAAGATATTTCAGACAGATGTTACATGCCTTGCCCTTCTGGCTCTGAAGAGGGTTTTTTCTTTTTTTGCCTTTGAATCTGAAGCATTGCATAGCCATATCGACTGTGCTACCAGGAAGGTCTGTTAAACCATACATCAAATAACTGTTGATTGACAAAACTACAGGGATGTTATTAAAACTGGCTAAGTGGTTTTTTTTTCAGGGGCCATATGACTGAGTAAGCATTACTTTGTCTGCATTAGAGTGATTTTAGTTTTATTCTATTGTAACTGTACAGTTTTGTAACCAAGATTTCAATTTCACTTGTATTTTATGTTGGACCTATTAATTACAAACAAATGTATTCCAGAACTACAGAATTTAAGAGTTAGTAAGAATCTTGGAGATCACCTAGCCCAGCTCCCTACTCGGTGGAGCAATCCATTGCTACAGTACTTCTGTCAGATGGTCATCTAATTTCTCTTTAAACTCCTCTCAGAGAAGAGAGTCCAGCGTTTCTTCCCCATGTCCTTCATATTCAAACCCATTGTTTCTTCTTCTGTCTGGTGAATCAACATTGAATAAGCCTGCCCATCTTTATTCTTTTTGCATTTATTTGTTTGCCCATCCAATTTATATGATCGCCTACTTGTCCAAAAACACTTTGCGCCATGAGCAAAACAAAAACAATCTAAATAAAATCAAATATTTAGATTATTATTATTATTATTATTATTATTATTATTATTATTATTATTATTATTATTATTTAATTTCTATGCCGCCCTATTCTGGAGAACTCAGGGCGGCTCACAACATGATAGAAATTACAATAACATACATAAATATAAAAACCCTTAAGTTAAAAAAGGAAAAATCAATCATCCACAAACATACACACAAATGTACACTGGCTAGGGGCAAGGTGTTAGCTGCCCCAGGCCTGCCGGCAAAAGTATGTTTTAAGCAATTTACGAAAGGCGGAGAGGGTGGGGGCGACACGGATCTCCGGGGGAAGTTGGTTCCAGAGGGCCGGGGCCGCAACAGAGAAGGCTCTTCCCCTAGGCCCCGCCAGGCGACACTGTCTGGCTGATGGGACCTGGAGAAGGCCCACTCTGTGGGCCCTAACCGGCCGCTGGGATTCATGAGGCAGCAGACGGTCCCGTAAATAACCTGGTCCGATGCCATGTAGGGCTTTATAGGTCATAACCAACACTTTGAATTGGGTTCGGAGACCAATTGGCAGCCAGATATTGTAAGAACAGGTAACACCTCCTCTTTCCCCAAGTTAAATATCACCACAACATCCCAAATCATTCCTCATACATTTTTCCCCCTCCCAGGCCTTCTATCATCATATTCGCTCATCTCTGGATACATTCCAGTTATCAATGTCTTCCAGCCAATGCAGTGCTCAGAAGAAGCTGCATTGTTCTAAGGCTGGTCTGAACAATATAGTATGAACAGAAATGAACCCTGACCTGATGTAACTGCTCCATCAAAAGGCCCACCACAAGCCTCTCACTGATGACTCACATCTGACCCATCACAAGGCCCTCACTTGACACGCCCACACTTGAAGCCCTTGTAAAGAGAAGAACACTGACAATGACATCCCCTAAACTCTGCTGAAGATGTTACCTAGCTTGGTAATGAAACGTTTGGAAACCAACCCACAAACTCGGAGAAGGAACCTTCACCCTCATGAACAGAAATGATGAGTTCTCTTGACCTTTAATTCTGCCCTATAATGTTATGATCCACAAGGTGCTTTTCCCCTCATCATCACAAATCTTAAACTGGCACAAAGAATATTTTCCCCAAATTGCTTTCTCTAAATGCTTAGCTGGTGTTAATTGAGCCCTAAGTATTACTACCTATAGCAACGTATAACACAGTCTCAAGTTTTGCTGGTTTCTCTTTTTCCTTCTTAGGTGTAATTCCAGAAAGTACTAGGGAAAAAAAAACCCTGATGATACAGGTGATAGATTTTACTTCAGAACAAAGATTAGCACCTTTCATCTCTGTAAATTGTCAAGCAGTAAGATACCAGGCTCTTCAGAGGCCTAGCCAGCTCAGCAGTTATTAATGGCAGAGTTCCCATTTTTACTGCTGAGGAAAATAGTAGTAAGAGCAAGGCACACTATACAAACTGTTGTAAAGCTTTTGGAGTGATAAAGATTTATTTTCTATGAAAATTATTCCTCTCCTGTTACCAGCAGAGAGAGGGCAACTATCAGTGGAAATGGGGAGGCTAAAAGTAGTACTCTTATTTAGATCTTCAAGCCTCAACAGTGTATGTTCAACATACACTGGTGATTTTCATTTCATTGGTAACACTTCCCCTTCTTCCAGCCTGCACATCTCTCAGCCATGCTGTGTGGCTGCCAGTTCCAGTACTATCTTGTAAGATTATCTGCTTTGGGATTTCTTGTGTGGGTAGGCAAAATCTCCCAGTTTCATTTTCTTGTGCAAGCAAAATCTGTCCTTTGAGAAACTTATTTGTGGGGAGCGGGAAATAATGGGATGAGAAAAAGGAATTTGGCTCCTGTCCTGGACGGGGGGGTTGGACTAGAACAGGGCTTTTCAACTGGTGGTATGTGTACCACCAGTGGTACTTTGGCATGTGGCAGTTGGTATGTGGCCCTCCTAGACAAGTGTAGCGGGGGAGGGGAATGAGCTGAAGCAACCTGAGGAAGAGGCAGCAGTCTGTAGCTGGAGGTGAACTGATGAGAAAAGGGGGGGGGAGAGGAGATGACATAAAAGGAGGTGGTTTTGGTGGGAAAGAGGACAGAGAAGAAGCTGTGGAAGGAGAGCTCAGCAGGCAGGGAGGAAAAAGAGACAGGGAAGAAGAAGCTGTTGCTGGAAGAAAAGGTTCCCTGGTTCATTTTCTCCAGTCAGGAGAATGCAATCAGCACTGATGAAATGAAAAGCCGGGAGATGAGCATGTTGGAAAGGAAATTGGTTTATTTCAGAAGCCAGTGGGTTCCAGATCAGCTGGCAGCTTGATTGGGTTGCCATAAGGATTTTTATACAGTTTTTACAGCATTTTGTAATTCAGAGCCTTGGTTTGTATGCTTTAGTTATTGGAATATTTTAGTCTGTTTCACAAAGGCTAGCAATGAGTCCAAAATGTTGGCCTCCGTAAGTTTAATCCCTTTAAACAAATGTAATTAGTTTTACCCGCTTATCTTGATTCTGTCTATGGCTTTTAGCAAGTTTTTGTAAGTAAACAGGCTTAATTTAAGGTTATAACTTTTTGCAATTGCCAGAGCCTTTCAGGCTCTGGTTGCAACATTGTGACATGCCTGAGGCAGCTTAAAGAAAAAAAAAGTTTAGTGTTTCTTTATTCTGGGAGGCTTTTGTGAGCCTTTCTTGCTCTGTGCTTGATTCCTGTGTCTTTAGGGGTACAGTGAAGGGACTGGGTGTGCATTCTTACTACACTGTGGGAAGAGAGCTCAGAAGGCAGGTAGCAAGAAGAAAAGAGGGAGAGAGGAAGAACTGCCGACCAGCCAGCTGGTAGTGATTATTAATAAATAAGGATAAATTCATCATACATTTGTCAGTGCAAAGGGAAAATGATTCAGCAAAGGAACCACCATTGAAGAAATTAAAACTGGTACTGAGGTCTGTCTGAGCACCATTTGCATGTAGAAATTAGTCACTACTTAACATTTCTAACCTCTGAATCCTCTGATTTTAGACTTATCATATCTGGACTACAAAAATGTAGAGGACTCACAAAGATAGGAAAGAACGTCAAGTTGTCTGCATCTCTTTGCTGCCACTTTGTGATCTTCTGGTTTTTTTTAATAGTCAGATATGGTATGCCTGGTCAGATGCTGGATTGTTCTGGAGTTTTTGAGTGCCTGTTAGTATAGGAGGATGCAAATTTATTTTATTATAGCCTTTAAAGAATTGTATGATTTGTATAGCATTTGTTTCAATGCAAAATTACGAAAATGAGATTTTGAACAATGAAGTGCTTTGATTAAAGTGAAAGATTATCCTACTATGAGTAGGTTAAAGGTTATCTTAATCTGAGTAACAGGCACAAAATGCTTGGGTTTTTTTCCATTTCCATTTTATTTTAATTTTTATTAAGCCTTTAGTATTAAAGTCAGAAACAATCCCACTGATGATATTGGAATTCATAATATATTGTTCACAAAGGGTTTTATTGGCCTGAGTTAGTTGCTCTAGATTACATGCAGGATTAATACTATTTTTGCTGGCATGCAATATTTGCAGAGTTATTTTCTGTGTGCCCGAGAAATGAGAAGTCGTGTGCCTTTAAGCAATGCAATCACTAGCAGAGGATAATATGTTATAAGAATGTGTCCTGCTGACCTTACAATCGCTTCTTAAAAATTAACATGATCATATTGATCCACAATTGTCTTCTAGTAATGCAGCTGAAAATATATATTGTTTGGCTGCAAATTGCAAGAACAAATAAATGTGGAAAACATGCCTCAGTATGCTTCATTGTAATAAATCTATATTGATGAAAGAATGAATATAGCTTAATCCTGCAGGTCTATCTCAAAGTCTAGACAGGAATCAGATGCAGTAATAGCATAACTCAGGGAAAGGTTCTGCATATATTCCTTATGCATTTCCCCAAGTAATGTCGATAAAATTTTCGTACATGATTTAACTGACAGCTTTTGGATTTGAATTGCTTTGTTTTAATATCAGCATCTCTAAATTTTTCTTATACATGTTTATGTTGTTCTACACATCCACATTTAAATGCTAATTAATTTTATTATTAGGCACTTCCTTTTTAAATTTTTGATGTCACTTTGTTGATTTGTACCAGGATATAATTCTTTACAACATTATTCAATAAACCACCATATGGTTTACTTTCACAACCACAAATGGTTACTTTCAGGATCCTAGTAAGTTAGAAAAAACAGAACAAATAAAAAAATAACTTAAAACTTCAGAATTTTCATTGATAAAATATCATAAAACCCATTACAAATGGGATCAATTATTGCTTCATGGATACTGCTAAGAACTTAAATGTGAAAAAAATATTTTTCCCTAACACACACACACACTTTCTTCTTTCCTCTCTCCCTCTCCCTCTCCTCTCTCATTAATTCCAAATATATGTAGATATTGTATATATTCCAAAGATGGAAGGAATTCAGAATGAGAGACTTTCATATACAAGCATTCCTTGTTTAGCAACTGCCTCATTTATGGATCGTTCAGTTACAACACTGTTGAAAAAGTGACTGTGGCAAGTCCTTGTATTTATGACTTTTGAAGGCCTGTTAAACAAAGGAAAACTGAAGTAAGATCATAAGCACAGTCATGATTTCATTTTCTGATCACTTTGCTTAACAACAGAATTGTTGGTCCCAATAGTGAGGACCATCCATATATATTTTATGAGGTTTGTCTCCATTCCCTTTGAAATCTGAACCTTTTTTCTATTTTCCCCTTGTTGCCAAACATCAGTCAGTCCTTCCACCCATTATGGTATACCTTTTATTCCCATCCTTATAGATAGGATATTTACTGCAGAAGTCATAAAACAATATTACATCTAGAAAGTAGGTGCTATAGCATTGCATAATGGTTTTGCTGCTTCTTTTAGTACTGGCAAGTGTCAATAGCAGATGGTAAAAGCATACTAGATTCTTAGTCATAGTACTGTGACTCTATTTCTTCCTAAACATGTATTGGCCAGATTCACACAACCAATTAACCTAATTATAAATCCTTGGCCTAGTAACAGAGATCTCACCTACCTTTTCTACGAAGTGCTAGATGCCCCATGATATGTTTTAGAATACTAGTTAGGGCTTCATTATTAATAATTTCTGCCTTATTGGGCAAGTGTCAATACTCATGGTTTGCCCATTGCAGCCAATCAATGTTTGAAAGTGTTCTGTTCTACCAAACTTTGGCAGTGAGTTCAACAATGAAGTGGATTAGGTCTGAGTCACTCTCCCTTTCCCGCTTTAGACTAGGAATGTGTATAAAAGATCCTTTGAGGTGTAGATGTTTTTACAAGACAACAATCTGGGTTGAATTACTGTAACACTGTGATTACTATATCTATTTTGGATTAAATGTAATCCAACCTAACTCCCCCCTTGGGTGTTTCCAGAAGACATTAGCTCCCTCATTAAATTTAGCTAAGTGTCCTGAGGGATCAGAGTCACTGGTTATACAGTGACTTGGGAGAATTAACTGCAACAGATCTTGCCTCAGATAGTTTTCTGTTATTGCTTTTCCCCTCCATCTGCTTTGTTTTTATCTGTATACATCTACATCATCTATTGCATTCATGGATTACCATCTTGATGTGCTGGGAAGGTTCAGCAATTCAAGTTACCTTGAGAGGGGCATCAGCAGGAACTCCAGTCCGGAACTCCAGTCCAGAATTTCACTTTGATCAGTGAGAGAAAGAGAGAACCTAAGAACAGCCCATGGCAATGAAGGACAGGCAGATATCAGGAAAGTTAACACACTGAGGAAAACTCCTATAGGTGTGACTGTTGTATTTCCACAAATGGAATTGGGATGTGGTGATGTGGCCAAACCAAAGGAACAAAAAAGTCTGGTACTGATAGGGCCACTATTGAAATAGGAGGTTTTTTTTAAAAAACAAGGACATGTATGATCAAAATATGGAATGAAAAAAATGCAAACCAAGAATAAATTGAAATTGTCAAAGCAGAAAGAAAACTATCAGGTTGGATATCTTATAAATAATATACTTAGATTGGTATATAAATTTCCACGCTGAGCACAAATCCATTCAAAGGAATGGAGTGATAATGATACTCAAAAAGAATATTGTTTTGTGTCTGGCTATAACACAATAACAAGATTATATCTGCTGGAATGAATGAATATGCAGATAATGTTACACAGAGATATGCCCCTAATATAAATGCAATAGAGGGAGACATTGAGATAGATTCTAGTTAAGTGGTAAGTGCAATATCAAGAAAGGACGTAGATAATAGATAGGTGGTTGATAAATAATTGGTTAAAAAAGTTGAAAAAGTAAAGGAATTGAGTAAGTTAAGCAATCCAGGGGGCAGGATTGTTATGATTACCCCTCCTGTCAATGGAAGGCATTTTATCATTGTCATTAATGTTTTAACCATGACTTCTGAGAATAGAATAGAATAGAATAGAATAGAATAGAATAGAATAGAATAGAATAGAATAGAATAGAATAGAATAGAATAGAATAGAATAGAATAGAATAGAATAGAATAGAATCTGAAAGAGACCTTGGAGGTCTTCTAGTCCACCACCTGCTCAAGCAGGACCTTGTACCATTTCAGACTAGTGGCGGTCCAGTCTCTTCTTTAAAACATCCAGTGATGGCACACCCACAATTTCTGAAGGCAAAGTGTTCTACAGGTTAATTGTCACCCCTGGTTCTTCTTTTCTCTAGACTAGCCAAATCCAAATCCTGCAGCCTTACTTCATATATTTTAGTCTCCAGTCCTTTGATCATCTTAGTTGCTCTTCTCTGAACTTTTTCCAAAGTCTTAACAACTTTTTTGCAGTGTGGTGACCAAAACGGGTTTCAGTATTCCAGGTGTGGTCTTACCAAGGTTTTACAAAGTGGTACTAATACTACTACATGTGATTTTGCTTCTATACCTCTGTTTATATAACCCAGGATTGTATTAGCTTTTTTGGCTGCTGCCACAAACTGCTGGCTCATATTCAAGTTATTATCCATTAGGACTCCAAGTTCCCCCTCACAGTTATTGTTTTTGAGCCAGCTCTTGCCTAATCTGTACTTATATCTTTGGTTTTTCCTGCCTAAATGTAAAACTTTGCATTTCTCCCCATTAAAATTCATTTTGTTGGATAGGGTCCATTGTTCAAGTCCGTTAATATTTTTTTGGATCCTGAGCTTGTTTTCTGGGGTGTTGGCTATTTCTGCCAGCTTAGTGTCATCTGCAAATTTGATGAGTTCCCCTTCTATTCCCTCATTTAAATCATTTATGAAGCTATTGAAGAGTACTGGGACTAAGATGGAACCTTGTGGTACCCCACTCTTTACTTCCCTTCACGTAGATGTAGTATGATTAAGAACTACTCTTTAAGTATGGTTTGTTAGCCAGCTACAAATCCATCTGATGGTGATGTTGTCTATTCCACATTTTTCTAGCTTACCAAGAAGGTTGTGGTCTACTTTGTTGAATGCCTTACTGAAATCTAAGTATAATACGTCCAGTGCATTTCACTGGTCTACTAATTTACTTTATCAAAGAATGAAATAAAATTGGTTGGGCATGATCTGTTTAAACAAATCTGTGCTGACTAATAGTTATAACTTTATTTATTTCTAGCTGTTCACAGATCTGTTTTTTTATTATCTTTTCCAGGATCTTCCAAAGTATTGATGTTAGGCTAATTGATCTGTAGTTTCCTGGGTCTATTTCCCCCCCCCCTTTCTTGAAGATGGGAACCACATCAGTCCTTTTCCAATCCTCAGGTACTTCCTTGCCCTGGTGCTTCAGGATTTTTGAAAGATATAGTACAATGGTTCTGAGATAATATCTGGCAGCTCCTTCAGAACTCTGGGATGTAATCTGTCAGGTCCTGATGATGTATATTCATCAAGATCAGATAGGTGTTCTCTTACCATTTTCTTGCTTATTTTAATTTTTATTTCTAGTCTGTCTTTTAGTTTTGTTTTTTTTTGTAGGTTGGGCTATAGTTTCTTTTTGCGTGAAGAATGGTGCAAAGAATGAGTTAAACAGCTTTGCTTTCACCTTACTTTTACTTCTTTGCCATCTTTTCTCTTTAGTGGACCGACTGTTTCCTTGACTTTTTTCTTGTTATTAATATATTGAAAGAAACTTTAAAAAAAATCTTTGATTTTTGTTGCAAGTCTTTGTTCATGCTGAGCTTTTGCTTTCCTGACTTCATCTTTAAAGGTTCTGGCATTTTGATGAATCTCTTGTTTTTTTATTTAACTTATATGTCTTTAATCTCAATTCATATTAGGGAGTTTAGAATCTATGGATAGAAATGGTCCTTAAGCCAGCCAGCCAGAAAATAAATAAATGATAACAGTTGGCTTGAATAGATGCAATAATAGGAGTGATAGATTAACAAAGCTTTGCAAAGATAAACCTTTTTTTATTGACCATATCAAGTTCAGGCAACAGAATTACAGACTCTACACCTGGACATCACCAGATGGAAATTATTGGAATCAAACTGACCTCATAATAGGAAGCAGAAGGTGAAAAAGTGCAATCTGCTCAGCCAGGACACTTCCAGGTGTAGATTGTAGAGAACATTATGAATTATTGGTTGTCAAATAGTTGGTTTAAACTTAGAAACTAAAGAGTGGGTGCACAAGTAAGATACAACCCAGTGAACACATAGTCAGAATGTAGAATCATTAAGAAACAAATTTAGTATTCTTCACTTATGCAAAGAGAACCTGAGAAGCTATGGGTGAGATAAGAGATCCTAAGAAAATTGAAGCAGAAAAATATCCCCCAAATTTCAAAGAGGAAAAGATCCAAGAGGCTTTCAGAACAAGCTATCATGTTAGCCAGAAAAAAAAGAGGATAAAAGCCTTAGGCAACAAAAAGGATGTATGATGAATTAATGCAGACTTCCAACATCAAACAAGAAAGAACAAGGAAAGATATCTTAATGCAGAATGTCAACAAATAGTGGAATGTAATAATAAAAAAGGAAAATGAAATCTTTTAAAGAAGATCAGAGAAATCACAGAAAATTCTGCACCTAAGGTAGGAGGAATACTCAGGTAATCATAGGAGAGACAAGAATTGTATGATTTGTATAGCGTGGGTGTCATGGCTGTTTCTGCGTCCTCTGATGAGGAGTTGATAACTTCGTAGGATCAGGACCTGCAGGAGACAAAATGCGATTCCAGCCAGCTGTTGGCAAGAAACTTGAGTAAGACATCTTTCCACAAGAGAGCACATCTGGAGATGATGCTAGGGAATATGCTCCTCCTCCAGATCCACTGAGTGGAGGCTACTGCAACAGAGAATGCACACCTGAATTCAAGATCTGGCAAGATCAAGACATCTTCAGCCCAATAATTGGGCAACAGCTGGCAGAATTGTTTGCTCTGCAGATTTATGCTAGTAGTTATTCAGATTTTTCTCAATGTTGCTTACAACTGAGATTCTTTTCTGAAAATCTTGTGAACTTCTCTTGGTTATATGTTCTCTAATTGCTCTGCTGCATTTATTATTCTCAGTGCATTTATAATTCTCAGTGAAAGCGACTGACCTCATCTCCTATGGCCAGGGAGCAGGGTAATGAATGACAGTGACAGAACATGCTGCATATTAGAGTCAAGAGTGTGTAATGGAATCTGAGTGTTTTCTGCAATGAAGTGTAACTTTTGGCTGAATCATGGCAAACCAGTGAACCATTTCTCTGCCAGTGACTTGTTTTTTGACTCAATTTGTCCAGACTGTTTGCTCCAGTTCCAGTTTCTTCTGTACAATGTATTTGACTGGCACATAACATTTGCTTTGCAATCTTCTGTAGATGAAGAGGATATTGGCCAACCTGAAGTATAAAGAATAAAGATTGTGCTATCACAGATTCTATTTGGATGAAAAAAATAAATTGCCCCTCTCTCTGCCAACTGATCTGTGGTAGAGAGAAGGGCAATTTATCTTTGGCACTCTGATGAAACAACTTTTGTTAAATGTACAACTTTTGTTGTTGTTTTTATAGGAGAATTAGTTATCAGCACTTGCCCTTTAGTAAGCCTTACATGTGACATCTAGAAACACCCTGGTGGTGATGACATATTACAGTAGCCCAAAGAGCCCTCTGGGCTATACAGAAACAAAAATCAATGGAAATAAGAAATGGTTTTATCCACTAGAGAGGAAGGAAAATGCAGCCTCACTCTTTGGAATTTATTCTCTTTCCTTGCACATTGGAGAAAATGAAAGAGTAACAAAGGCAAAATGTTCTGCAAATGACTGTGAGCTCCCTCTTCCCCAGCTTCAAAAGGAACATCTTGAGATGCTTTGGTTATAAGATTACAGAGCAAATCCTCTGGACATACAATACATCTTGAAACAGCTGCTAAAATAGTATGCACTGGTAACTGAATTCCTCTTTAAAATTCAGAGTCTGTCTTTTTTAAAAATTGGAGACTTAGCTGCAACTCATTAAAGTTCTATGTAAATATTCTCCATTCCCTTCTATAGAAAGCATTAGACTGAATAACATGTTCTTTCATCCAAAGGATAAATTTTGCTCTGGGCAGAAAAATCTTTTACTATATATTCTACAACTATATCCATGTATATCTCAGTTGTTCACAATTCCAGTATTACACACAAGGGCAAAGCATGGTAAATTGTAGCTCATTAGGAATATAAAGTTGGATTTAGACTTAGTCGTACTGCTTAGGAGAGCCTAAGTCTATGCAAAATTTCAAATAGTACTTTGGACCAACAAAGGTTTCATTGATCCATCAAAGCAGGTTTACGAACTGAAGTGGGCACCAATTTCAAAGTAGTGCATTGGATCAAATGTCTTCGAAGCACTTCACAGGGTTTTGAAGCAGTTCACGAATATGATGGCTTTTCTACAGCTTTAGGGGTTCTTAAAATTTTGCAACTCTATATTATCTATGAAGAGAATGTTAAAAAAAATTGAATGATGTCATGTGTTCTCTGATATTAATATGAATAGTCAACTAATCAGTTTAATATCTAATTTAATTTTCAGCCCATTGGAACTCTTTTGGGGTGTTAAGGATTTGTCTTCTTATGGTTTATCAATTCTCATCTTTGCTCTTTGTTCTCTTAATGGGATGTCGCCCTTCTATTTATTTATTTATTTATTTTGTTTAGGCTTATATGCCGCTCCTCTCCGAAGACTCGGAGCGGCGAACAACATGTATATAAAACAACAAATACAGTATAAACCCAAACAAGAAATATTTAAAAAATAAAATAAAACCCCACTCACTCTCACTCATATTCATCAGTCAATCCACAATCATCCCCAGGCCTGCAAGCAAAGATAAGTTTTAAGATTTTTTCGGAAGGCCGGGAGAGTGGGAGAAATGCGGACTTCAGGAGGCAGTTGGTTCCAGAGGGCGGGCGCCGCAACAGAGAAAGCCCTCCCCCTAGGGCCTGCCAGACGACATTGTTTTGCTGACGGGACCCGGAGGAGGCCAACCCTGTGTGCTCTCACCGGTCGTAGGGAAGTATGTGGCAGAAGATGGTCCCGTAAGCATCCTGGTCCCATGCCATAAAGGGATTTATAGGTAGTAACCAACACTTTGAATTGCGCTCGGAGACCAATAGGCAACCAATGCAGCATGCGGAGAGTTGGCGAAATGTGGGCATGACATGGAAGGCCCACAATTGCTCGCGCAGCTGCATTTTGCACTAATTGTAGTCTCCGGACATTCTTCAAGGGTAGCCCCATATAGAGAGCATTGCAGTAGTCGATCCTCGAGGTGACAAGGCCATGTGTGACTGTGAGGAGAGACTCCCGATCCAAATAAGGGTGCAACTGGTGCACCAGGCGAACCTGGGCAAATGTCCCCCTCGCCACAGCCGACAAATGATGATCCAACATCAGCTGTGGATCGAGGAGGACTCCCAAGTTGCGGACCTTCTCCAAGGGGTTTATAGATTCACCCCCCAGAGCAGTGGTTCTCAATCTTTTTCAGGTTGAGACCCCACTTGCGCCGCCCATGCGCATCGCGACCCTGACCTGCATGCATGCGTGCGCGCGACGGGCCGATCCGCCCATGCGCAGCGTGCACGCGACGAAAAAAAAAAAATGGCAGACGGCCCGAACCGTGACAGGCCGATCCGCGCATGTGCGGCGCACGCACGACAAAAAAATCAAACAAACCCAAAACAAAATGGCGGACCACGACGGCCCGAACCGCGATGGGCTAATCCGCCCATGCGCGGCGCGCGCACAACAACAAAAAACCAAAACAAAATGGCGGACCGCGACGGGCCGATCCGCGCATGCGTGGTGCACGCGCGACGGCCCAAACCGCGACGGGCCGATCCGCCCATGCGCGGCACGCGCACGACAAAAAAAAACAAAACAAAATGGTGGACCGCGACGGGCCGATCCGCCCATGTGTGGCGCGCACGCAACAAAAAAACAAGATGGCAGATCGCAGTGTCTGGCGACCCCCGCGAAACGGTCGTTCGACCCCAAATGGGGTCACGACCCATAGGTTGAGAACCGCTGCCCCAGAGTAATGGAAGGACAGATTGAAGTGTCCTTGGGAGGCATCACCCACAGTCACTCTGCCTTGTTGGGGTTGAGCCTTAATCTGTTAATGCCCATCCAGACCCTCACAGCCTCCACCTCAACCGCTTCACTGATGTGAAGAGCCCATTTTAGTTTCCAATGTAATTAGTCCACTATATAGATTATTTTTAAACTGGGAGAAGTTTAAGTCCTTCAACAACAATCCTTGCGGGGACTAGCCCAAACATTTATTGTTAAGGGGTATAGATGCTATTTGTCCTTTCCTCATCTTGTTCTGTTTGACTTGCCTAACTTTGCGGCATTATTGTTAACTGTGCCTATCTGTTTATGCAGGTCTAGGACAACTCCCTGCAACCAACTTGCCATGGCCATCTAGCCACGAGACAACTCACTGAGGGACAAGAGTTACATTAATATTGAAGAAATGGTGGAATAGAATCATTAAAGGGTGACAAAGAGGGAGAGAATGAAATGTGAATGACAAACATTGAAAAAAATGTTTAAATGATTTTCAATAATTAAACTGAATTATGGAATTGTCCTGTGGTGAGTTGTCCCATGGCAAGTTTGTCCATGGTGAGTTGGCTGTGGCATGTTGTCCCATTCTGTGCTTCTGCTGCCTCATTACATAGCTCACTTTCCATGGCATAACCATGGAAAAAACAACAGCTTGAGTCTAGGCAGTAATGTGGGGTCCATCCCAAAATGACCAATCAGCTATGTCAACCATCCTGGCCCTCCACAGAGCCCAATCATGAGAAGTAGCAAAATTACCCTGCTCCATAAAGGCAAATCTATGGTGTTTTTCTGAGTGCTGCCTAGAAGAGGCCAAGTTTGCCTATATTTGAAGGATAATCTCTCCCTAAGAACATCTACTGGTTTCATGAGGTTGGATAGGGTGAGCTCCCTTCAGATTCTCTCTATTAAATGCTGTTACCTGGTGGAGCTTGGAAGTGAGACTTTTGTATATCTCTCCTTGCCTTAAGATTGGATAAGAGGTTAGCCCTGTATCGGTGTTTTGGGGAGGATGGTGTTACGGTGGTTGATAAGGTATATACGAGTTTATGAAAATTATGTTTACTAGGGTTGTTTTATACAACATGGGTAGCCATCTAAGGTTTTTTATAAGTAAAATCAGACCAGACTGGTGCACTATTAAAGTTGAGAATGAGAAGATATTTGGTAGAGACATAGATAGATTTTACAAGAGCGCCATCCTCTTCTTCCTTCCTGCAAGATACAATTTTATAGGTAACTTCCAGTGGAACTGTAGGATCTGTATGAGCCTCTCTGTTTGCTTACAGACACACTCAGAGAGCATCTGATGTCTCCTCAGTGAGAATCAGGTTGATTATTCCATACTACATAAGATGCTATCAAGATTTAAGGGCAAGAAATTGACCCCTTTCCCCTTTTTGTTTTGTTTATACTGTATATGGTGCTATATGCTACTTTTTTTTTGCTACAGCTGTAGTTAAGGGTTGCAATAAAGAATTGCTTCCATTTTTTTTCTGAGCCATACTATTTGTCTTGATAAATAAATATAGGTTTAAGAAGAACTGTCGTTTAGCATTTCTCTTTCACCCTGCAAGTACCCTAGATAGGAGGATTATCCTATGATTGTGAGTTTTCTACGCTAGGTTCTGTTGGAGGACTATCCCTCCAAAATTGTTCCAGGAAAGCAGGCATGTCATTTGTGAGCTATCAAAACTCTGCAGGCTTGTTAAACTGCACAGTTTGCAGAAAATACAAAATGGAAAGAAAAATGTTCTTGGCAATTTCAGAACCGTAAGTGTTCAAAAATTGAGGTTGTATATTAAGGAAGTTTGGCAGTTTAGCTTAGTATCAGAGAGTAGGATTATACCACTGAAATTGGAACAAAAAGTAGAGTTGTGGAGTTGTTGAAGAACTGAACTAGTGCTAATGGCCACTTTTGAATCATTAGCTGAGCACAAAGAACCATCAAACAATATTGGCTTCTCTGTCAGAAGGATACTGAGTGTCTCATCCTGCTCTTTCAGATTTATGTCTAAAGAGGAATCCCTTTGTCCTGTTCATAATAGAGAAAGAGAATGAATCACCTGTATTTATCTACCTGGCAAGTACAAAGCTTCCAAACTCTTAATGTTGATGTACTGAGAATTGGAGACTTAAGCTTCTTTTTATAATTGTGCAGTCTGCTGCTATGATTGGATGCGAGTAGCAAGGAGGTGGGCCAAGGAAAGAATCTCCTCCACTAGGAGCGTAGATCAACTTTTATTTTCTCTTTTTAAATCAATTTTTATTTTGTTCAAAAGGTTAAAATGCAACTCCAAAAAGGAAAAAAATACAAAATTAGACAAGACTACACCCAAAAAAATGCATACAAAGAAAAAAACAAAACAAATATATACATAAATTGTTCCCCCTAGCTGAATATGATAAATATAGGATAATAACTCCTCTCCCTTGCAAAGTAGATGCACAATTTGTGAATTTCTAAAATGTGGTTTACCAACCTACTTGGCCTGATATCTATTTAGAATATAAAAACATAGTTAGTAGATAAAACCAACAGCTAAATTAAACTTCTAAATCCACTGTTAACTTTTCAAAAATTAGGCAGTAACACACTGTGGCTTCTCAGCTGGCCTTTGCAATTTGGAAATAACATTTCCTTCCTAGGGATATCCGCAAGCATCAAAATATGTGAAAACCACACACAGGAGCAAGCCCTAGAGGTTGTTGTGATGATGTCAATTGCAGGTAAGGCACGTTGGAGTGGTCTTCACTGTTGTAGTCTTTGACTTATGACAGTTTGTTAGTGACCATTCAAAGTTACAATGGAACTGAAAAAAGTGGCTTATGACTGTTTTTCACACTTAACAACTTTGCAGCATCTCCATGGTCACATAATCAAAATTCAGATGCTTGGCAACTGACTCATATTTATGATGGTTGCATTGTCCCAGAGTCAGGTGCTCACCTTTTGCAACCTTCTGACAAGCAAAGTCAATGGGGGAGCCAAATTCACTTGACAGCCATGTTATTAATTTAATAACTGCAGTGATTCACTTAAAAACTGTGGCAAGTAAAGTTGTAAAATGGTGCAAAATTCACCTAATGTATGTCTCACTTAGCAACAGAAATTTTGGGCTCAATTGAGGTCGTACGTCGAGGACTACCCGTACTAGATCCAATAGAAAGCTTCATTTTCTCTCTGCCAAATCTAACTATTTTTGCAAGGATAAATAGTTGGTGGAGAGGCAAAATATTTCAGGCACAAGAAACCAAGAATCAGGGTAGAGTTCAAAAGCACTGTGAATTTATTCCATGCAACCCTATACACAAGAATCTGATCCACTAAGGGTCAAGGCAAATTGGCACCAGATAAGCATCAATGGCCTTCAAGGGGAGTTGGTCTTAAGTCTCTTTCGGGGGCATGAGGACTCCAGATGATGCTTTAAATAGCAATAGAAACAGCATTTAGACTTATATATCACTTCACAGTGCTTTACAGTCCTCCCTAAGTGGTTTACAGAGTGAACATATTGCCCCCAACAATCTAGGTCCTCATTTTACCAACCTCAGAAGGATGGAAGGCTGAGTCAACCTTGAACTGGGCAGGATCGAACTCCTGGCAGTGAGCAGTACATTCTAATGCAGTTAGCCTGCATTCTAACCACTGCGCCACCACAGGTTGATCTTATTCTCAGGTTCAGCCTGGTCATCTACAGCAGGACTTTTCAACCTTTTCACCCATTGTATCACTTTTAGGATATGGCAACATCCGAGTACCACCAGTCGCCTAGCAAAGTGTCAAAAACTTGAGCCCCCCCCAAAAGGGAAAAAATGATAACAGTTCGCTTAGTGACTGTTTGAAGTTACAATGGCACTGAAAAAAGTGCCTCCCAAGCCACAGCCAAGCAAGACACCTGCCTGCGCACCCAGCGGCGCTCTTCCTCCTGTCCAAGGTTTTCATTGTTGTGAGGCATTTCTGTTGAGGATTGGCAGCAGGGGTGGGGTGGAGAGTGTTTGGTTTTTATTCCCCCCGTCTGCTGGGTGGTTGCAGCAGATTTTGGTCACTTCACATGACCCTGGGACACTGTGACCATCATAAATATGAATCAGTTGCCAAGCATCTGAATGTAAATCACAAGACCCTGGAGATGCTACAACATTCCAGCTGATCAGCTCTTCAGGGCTCAGCAGAAGCACCAGGATCAGCGCCGAGCTCCAGATGGAGTCTGGCGCTGATCCTGGCGCTTCCGCTGAGCCCTGACAGCCCTGCAGCTCCAGCCATCTCTCGCTCAGACTTGTGCGGTGCTGCCACCGGTTCAGCTCATTCCCCTCTCCCACTACCACTTTTCTAGGATGGTCGCGTACCACCTGCCAGGTGCCAATGTACCACAGGCGGTACCCGTACCACTGGTTGAAAAGCCCGGATCTACCGAATATTTGTGTTACAGAGAGATACCTTTCTATGATGCAGATATAATAACTGTCACTACATGATGCTTTTATGATGAACTAGTATTCTGATCATGGTTAAAAGTCACTGTGTTCATCCTCAGCCAACTGCACCTGGGATATATCTGAACTGGACTTCCTAAATAGGCACTGAGCATTTAGATCTATTGATTTTAATTGGGCTGGATGTAATTTTCACTAAATCGGAATGCAAGGGTTTTCTTTAAGAAAGATTAAGAAACAAATACATATTATGTTGATTGAAAAGCTATCTCCAAAGCCCTGTGTGGGTGTAATGGTCTGTGATTATGATACCGAAATGATAGCATAGCATCAGATTTTATATCATATTGATATGCTTCACTATATAGAATACTATCCAATCTCATTTCTCTATAGATGAAAGTATCTGAATAGATCTTGGCAGGGTAGACTAGTTGGTAATTATTCTGTAAGAAGAGTAATATTCTTTCTACTTCCATCCCTCTTCTAAAACACCAGCTGGTAGAGAGTATATTGGTCAAAGCAACAATGCCAACACATTTTACATATTTGGAATAGCAACTCTATATGTGAAATTACATTTCTATATGGAGAGTTTTCTTTTCTTTTTTGTTTTTATCAAAGCAACAACTTAAAATTATAGTTCCATTAGCAGAAGTGACATTATGTATAATGGAAGCTAGATTATCATTCTTTACCTATGTCATGAATTAAATGTAACATCATCTAATACTGGGGTAATTGTATATCAGCATAATTTAAAATCCAATTTATTTTTGAGTGCACATGCTGTTGCCTTGCTATTTACATTACATTTCTCTTCAACAAATAATTTAGATTTGACAATGTAATTGTTTCTAGAATAGTTTTGGATATTACAGTTCATCAAAACTCTGTTTTTCTTTTCTCTGTTTTTGCTTGCCTGATTCTTCAGCTAGGAAGTAGTAAAGACAATACTTTTTATCAGATTTTTCAGTAGACGGTATTTATGGACTCCCCCAAACTGAATGTACAATTCTAAAGTGCATCTGGTATAAAGTGCTGGTTGTCAGTACGAAATCATATATTGCACTTGCCTGAAGTTAGGCCACAAAATATTATTTGTTGCAAATTATATAGACAGGAAATAAGGGTCCTGTTCATATAGTTAATTGGGCGTAAAAATTAGTGTCCCTGAAAAAGAAAATGATCATTTCCATTCAAAACAAAAGCCAACTGCTGGCTCAGGAATTCTGGGAGTTGCAGTCTACAAGTCATAAAAGGGCCAAGGTTCCCCACCCCTGAGCTAGATCAGTACAAAATTACATAGAGGTAAATGTACATCTTGCAGTTTTCTTGGCAAGGTTTTCAGAAGTGATTTTCTGTTGCCTCCTTCACAGGTCTGAGAGAAAGTGATTAGCTGGGTTAAGGCATTAGGATAAACTGGGAGTCTGTGAGTTCTAGTTCCACTTTGAGCATGAAGCCAGCTTAGTGACCTTGAGACAGTCAATTTCTCTCAGCTCTAAGAAGAAGGCAATGGCAAACCATTTCTGAAAAACCTTGCCAAAGAAACTGTAGGGACTTATCCAGGCAATCCCTGAATAGGGCGGCATAGAAATCGAATTAATAATAATAATAATAATAATAATAATAATAATAATAATCGCACACGACTGAATGGAAATAAAAATGAATCCAGACCTGAGTCACATGGAGTCTTTGATGCTCTCTGAGCTTGGTTGTTTATTTGCAGACATTTCAATATCCAGCTAGGTAATGTCATCAGATCTGAAGAATTTTGTATGAATCAATCTACTGCAATTTTTGCTGAATCAGAATAGTGGTTTCCATAAGAATATTTTACGTGAAATGTATATTCTCTATGACAAGAATGGAGTCGCAGACAATGTGATTATGTGAACATACATTTGCAGCCTAATGCAGCACAATGGACTGTTGTTCCTATTTTAATGATTCCATTCATTGTTTGATATACACAGTAAGACATTCAAGACAAAGTAACTTTCAAGTAGCATTTAGGGCCTTTCTCCATTGACATTTCATCCTGTACAAGCATCTCCTAGTAATATATTTTACTCTTGTCACATCCCTAAAATGTTGCCATCATTTTATGCTCAACCTGTACCTGAAACAGCCTTGATTATAATCTTATATATCAGAATAATAGAGTTGGAAGAGACCTTGAAGGTCCAACACTCTGTTCAAGCAGGAGATCCTATACCATTTCAGAAAAGTGGTTGTCCAATTTTATCTTAAAAACTTCCAGTGAAGGCAAGCTGTTCCACTGGTTTATTGTCCTCACTGTCTGTAATTGTCTCCTTAGTTCTAGGTTGCTTCCTTCCTTGATAAGTTTCCATTCATTGCTTCTTTTTCTGCCTTCAGGTGCTTTGGAGAATAGGTTGACCCTGTCTTCTTTGTAGCAGTCCCTTAGATATTGGAATATTGCTATCATGTAATGTTAAATTAGACATACCATTCTTCATATGCTTTAGCCTCCAGTCCCTTAATTATCTTTGTTATTCTTCTCTGCACTCTTTCTAGAGTCTCAATGTCTTTTTTGTATCATGGTAACCAAAACGGAATGCAATATTCCGCATGTGGTCTTATAGGCATTATAAAGTGGTACGAACACTTCATGTGATCTTGATTCTATCCCTCTGTTAATGCAACTTAAGACTGAATTAGGAGTTGTTGGTTTTTTTTTGGTGACCGCAGCTCACTTCTGGCTCACATTTCAATGACTGTCCAGTAGGACTCTAAGATTTATTTATTTATTTATTTATTTATTTGTTTGTTTGTTTGTTTGTTTGTTTGTGTTTGTATGCCGCTCCTCTCTAACTCATCCTTAATTCAACATAGGTAAAGAAGTGCTGTCCTTTTGCTGAGAAAACCAAGAGCAATTTCAAAAGCTTTGCCCACCAGTTGATCCACAGGCACAAGCTCACCCTAGTACTAACTGGCTATAGCACTTTGTTGTAGACACACTTTTCCCCCACCAACCTCTGGACAGTCTCCTCCATTGCCATTCTTTTTTTCCTACCTTCATCTGAAGAGATGTACTCCTGAAATCAGCACAGTGCTACTCTTTCAAAACTGGCACATTCTGCAAACCTGCTGACTAACAATGCTCTCAAGCATAATCAGCACAGGTCTGTTGTGGGGAAAAAATGGGAAGAAGCAAGTGCCGTGTCTACTTTCCTGAGGCCCTGAACAAAGGGCAAGATGTAGATCTATTAAATAAGTAATTAGGCATTTCACCATTAAAAAATGAACAGAGAAAGAAACACTTCAACATTCACCCCATTCAATTTATCCTTGTCTACATCTGTCACATATCCTTACCTACTGCAACTTGTAGTCTTCCTCTAATATTGTGTGACCTTGCCTGATGGGAGGAGGGGGGCATAACATAATATCACATCTGTATCTCTCTGTTTCTCTCTCAGAGCTTAGTGGAAGGTGGACTATATACAGTATTCTAATAGAGTTTACAAATCCCTGTTAATCTGCAAAAGGCTACATGAAACTAAATCTTAAAAATTGGGATAAGAAATTTTATTTGAAGGCAGCAATACTTCAAGGTGCTGCCTCTAAAAAACAATTGACAACAAAACACCAAAGATGGCCATCTCTCAATTTCAGAAACAAAATAATTGATTCACAAAACAGAATTTCCAAAGATGCTTTTATATCATCCTGTAAGTTTCTCATTAGCACTTTCCGCTCCCTCCAAAACTTGTTCCATCTGTATCTTTCCCTACCATTTCTAAACTTGTTTGCATTAGAATATTTATAATACTGACATTTTAGTATTTGGCAATGAAATATAACCCTATTTGGGTTAATTACCACATCCTACACATGGGGCAGTCACAGTAAAATGACAATATATGCGGTATGTATGTGTGTGTGAAATCTCAATATATCTTGGTATCAGCTTAGATATGTCTGGTTCAGGATTTTTTTTAAAGAAATATGTTTCTTATGGGGAATTTAAATAAATGAAATGTGGAGTTCTGTACTCAGTTAAGTATAATTGCGCCTCATCATTATCTGCTACTCCTCATTACAGCCTGTTGTACAGAAAACAGTTCACTATGGCATATATACATGTATCTTTGAATAATTGGACACCGTAAGTCAAATATAATTGAAGCCAACGGATCAGTCATCCAAACAGGAGACAGTTTATCATAATGACTAAACATGAGGATGTAGAAACATTTCAGATATTTTTTTATTGAACTGGAAAATCCCCACTGCTGAAAGCATTATGTGGCTTATATGTGATTATATAATGGCCTACATTATACAAAAGTTGTCCCACTCAGAATAACATCTGGTCAAATCAACGACAGTGACCATGGTCTATGACCATGGACTATATTAAACTAAAATATTTTTGGCATCAGCAATCTCCTGATTTGATCAATCAATGTAACTGGGCTGAGATCATAGTGACATATCCTCTATGGCCTCTTCTCATCAGAATCTGACATGCAAAATTATATGCTGGATGCATCATCTGAACCATGCTTTAATAATCAAACCAGAAGTTACTTAAACATAGTTAACTGAGCCTGTATCTGTGTCATTTCCATAGAAACAGAAATGGAAAGATGACATAGTATTAATGTAAGATTATCCATATGGGAGACTGAGGTACATTCGAACATTTTACCCATGATGTTATTGCTACTACTATTGCCTCAAATTCTATTTTTCTTTATTTCTTAGTTCCATTCAATATGACTATTTCTTTCTAAAACCAATTTACTAAAGTTGAACGCTTTTACAATTGTTTCTCAGTAGGAAACCAATCTATACCCAACTACCTGGGAGTAAGCCTTATTGAACTAAAGGTACTTCAGTAGGCATGAATGCGAGTTTACTTAAAATTGTCTTTTTTGAGCCATAAATCCAAAGACATCTCATAGAGCAATCTGTCAATTCAGACAGAATGGATCTAAAATACCATTTCTGACAAGTAACCTTTTCCTAAGCACAAAGCCCAATGCACATCTCTTTAAACTCAAACATAAGCTTAATTTATACAAAATATTTAGATCAAGATAAAAAAAACTTCAAACTTGCTTCCACTTTTGTTTGGCTGACAGCACATCCAAAGGCTACATAAGACGTGTAAAATTTGCAAACTGCGGGATTTAGAAAATGGTTTCACACTTCCTATAAAAGACTCCTTTCTGCAATGTACCTTGGGGTTTAATGTCACTTGATATTTTCTACCATACCTGTCCACCTTGTCTCAGTTCTGGGTTTTGGCACCTTATTAAAGGAAATGCTTAGTATTCTGCCTTGCATGGGTTCCATTTGCACATTAACCTGTAAATAGATAATAATGAAGACTAGCCTTACAGCATTTGAAAGATGAGAATAGTTCTATTTGTGTTAATATTTAAGGTTCCACTAGATTGTCTATTGTTTTTCTGCCGAAGACTGAAATGATTATAGTATTCTCATTTACCAAAGCATTTAAAAGGAAGGAAGCAAATCTGTCAGTCTCTAAAGCATTCCAGTAAAAACTCAGTTTCTATGCCAATGGATGTTCTTATTAATTAATTAATTAATTACTTAAACTTATATGCCGCCCTTCTCCTAGGACCCAGGGTGTCTTACAAAACAAATACAATAAAATTATACAATAAAATTAATCACATTCATACAGCATACAAGCACAGTCAACTCACAGTTGCTGATGGAGGGACATTCCTAAGCCCAGGGGCAGAGCACAGTTCATACGCCCCAAGCCTGTCGGCATAAATGCGTCTTTAACAATTTCCAGAAAGCTAGGAGGGAGGAAGCAGTACGAACCTCTGAGGGAAGCTGGTTCCAGAGGGCTGGGGCAGCAACGGAGAAGGCCCTAGCCCTAGGCCCCGCCAGATGACATTGCCTGACAGACGGGACCCGTAGGAGGCCAACCCTATATGCCCTAACCAGTCGCTGGAATTCATGCGGCAGAAGATGGTCCCGCAAGCATCCTGGTCCATTCCCATAAAGAACTTTATAGGTCAAAACCAACATTTTGAATTGTGTTCGGAGACCAATTGGTAGCCAGTGCAGCTCACGGAGAACTGGAGTGATATGAGCATGTCTTGGGAGACCCAAGACGGCTCGCGTGGCCACATTCTGGACTACTTGCAGTCTCCGGACATTCTTCAAAGATTGCCCCATGTAGAGAGCATTACAGTAGTCGAATCTCGAGGTGACAATGGCATGGGTGACTGTGAGGAGTGACTCCCGGTCCAAATAGGGCTACAACTGGCGCACCAGGTAAACCTGGGCAAATGCCCCCCTCGCCACAGCCAAAAAATGATGTTCTAGACTTAGCTGTGGATCGAGGAGGACACCCAAGTTGCGAACCCTTTCCGAGGGGGACAAAACTTCTCCCCCCAGGGTAATGGATGGACAGTTGGAATTGTCCTTGGGAGGCAGAGCCCATAGCCACTCCATCTTGTCGGTATTGAGTCTGAGCCTGTTGGCACCCATCCAGACCTCAACAGCCTCCAGGCACTGGTTCATCACTTCCACTGCTTCGCTGTAATGGTGCGGGGTAGAGATATAAAGCTGAGTATCATCAGCATATTGATGATAACTCACCCCGTGTCGACGGACGATCTCACCCAATGGCTTCATGTAGATGTTAAAAAGCAAAGGTGAGAGAACAGACCCCTGAGGGACTCCACATGGAAGAGGCCTCGGAGCCGATCTCTGACCTCCTGCGAACACCGACTGCGACTGGCCAGAGTGGTAGGAGGTGAACCACCGTAAAACGGTGCCCCACACTCCAAGCCCCTCCAACCGCGCAGAAGGATACCATGGTCAATGGTATCAAATGCCGCTGAGAGGTCAAGAAGCACCAGGGTAGTGGAGTAGCCTCTATCCTGGGCCCGCCAGAGATCAGCGGTCAGTGCGACCAAAGCAGTTTCCGTGCTGTAACCGGACCTGAACCCAGACTGCTGAGGGCCCAGATAATCAGTTTCATTCAAGGACCGTTGGAGTTGGAGTGCCACCACCTTCTCAACAACCTTCACCTGGGCTGATGATTTTGGCAAACAAAAGCAAAAGTAAACTATCTCCTCCTTCCAAAGATGAAATGAAACTTCAGTTTTGTGGTCCTTTTTCCATAAGCTATAGTAAATGGACTCAAATGGACTCACTTTATAATGCTTTATGTGTGTATTGTACATACACTAAGATATTAATCTGAATATGATTAGTTCCAACTCTTGATTGCATTCTTACTCGCTGAAATCTTTAACACAAAGATAAACTTGTTTTGTCTTTCAAATGGTCTTCTGGCATTTTGGATTGTGAATGCAAAATTTCCTTCCTTTTTTCTTTCTTTCTTTCTTTCTTTCTTTCTTTCTTTCTTTCTTTCTTTCTTTCTTTCTTTCTTTCTTTCTTTCTTTCTTTCTTTCTTTCTTTCTTTCTTTCTTTCTTTCTTTCTTTCTTTCTTTCTTTTTCTTTCTTTCTTTCTTGTATGGCATTGTTACATTAGCCAGGAGAATGTCTATGGAGATTCTCAGTCATCCAGGTCATGGTTGACCCAACAGTGCATTTTCAAAAAAGCAACTGAAAAACAAAGAAAGTCCAGCTGCCTTTTGAAACACACCTTTGGGACATTAGTCAGGAAACAACAATGCTAATGCAGAATAGTTTTTTGGCTGACAGTTTATTAGCTCTGGTTTGGTACACGGTCAAGTACTTCCCAAGGTGTACCATAGAAGAGTCAACTGGTTTCGCACCAGAAAAACAAATGGCTTTTCCTGTAAGTGTCATCATCCAAGGCTTTCTCCCTTCACCAGAGGTATCTTGGGTGTCACAACTGGGAAGATTCAGATCTGGCAGGAATCTGACAATCTACGTATACAAAACACCACTTGTCTCCCCCTATTTATCTACTCACATAGAACATGCTTTCAAACTGCGAGGTGGGCAGAAGCTGAGGCAGGTGATAGGCGCACAGCCCACCATGCAGTGCTAGGGCATGAACCACTGGAGTAGAGACCATCTCCAGTGTCATTAGGTCATTAAGCCACAGTGTCTCTATTCTTTGAAAACTACAGAATAATATGTTGACTTCTGTGCACTGATGATCTATCACTAAAAACAGAACAATTGCCTAAGCAACCTAAAATCACCATAGGAAGCTGCCAGTTCAGCCATTTGTTCATTTAACCTAGTTCACCAAGGCTTCAGAGAGAAGCTTTCTACACATCTGCTCTCTTATGTTATTACTGGACATATGTGAGATTGAATCTGGAAATTTCTGCACAATGTGCTTGACCATCACACTGTAGACTTCTTGTGCACAGTAGCTCCAGTTCATCTGAAGTTTCCAATGATTAGCTGTGGCATCCAAAAATGCATTCAACTTTTTCAGCTAGCCTTGAATGGCATCACAGTAGAGATGGCTAAGTTCATCTATACTGGCAGTTCATGCTGAAAATGGCTTGCCTTCATGGAACTCTTTTTCTGGAGAAACTGAATTATCTTTTCATTCAACCAAGTCAATAAATATTGACTGAATAAGGAAGATGTGTCTGATCAGCCAGCTTTCAATCTCACTCATACAGTGTGCTGAGTGAAATAACTCTGCCCTTCCTTCTTCTGCTACAATAAAGGGGGGAAGGGCTTGATCATGATTTTAATGTCCTGAAGAGTTTGTTATGTTGATTGATGGTAATTTTTATCTTTCTAGAAGGCAGTATAGTTCCTTCAAGATAATTAAAAATAAGCCTGGTACTTGTTACTGTTCTTAATATAAATTAATGAATCCTTTAACCAGAGCTAGCAAGACATGATGGGCTTAGATGTGTGATTACATTTTCAGTCGAAGGGTGACTCAATGTGCATCACAGATGGAGGCCAAATGATGCAAAAACTTTCCAGAGTTTGTGGTTGATCAACTTCTTGGAAAGTGAGAAAACTACAGCCTGACATCAAGACCTGGGAAGACCCTGGAAAAGATATGCAACTGATCTGTAAACACTTAGAAACAAGCAAAGCTATTACTAGAAGCCAAAATGGGTTTCTTAAAAACAGATTATGCCAGACAAACCTTTTTGCATTCTTTGACAAAGTGACTAAATTAGTGGACCAGTGAAATGCTGTAGACATTGTAAACTTGAACTTCAGTAAGGCTTTTGACAAAGTAGACTACAATCTACTTCTTGGCAAGATAGAAAAATGTAAGATAGACAGCATCAATAGCATCACCACCTATTGGATTCTCAACTGGCTGACTAACTGCAGCCAACATGTAGTCCTCAGTGGAACTACATCTACATGGAAGGAAGCATGCAGCATGTACTTCAAGGCTCTGTCATAGGCCCAGTACTCTTCAACATCTTCATAAGCAATTTAGATGAGGGAATTTGCAGACAACACCAAGCTAGCAGGAGTAAACAATGTCCCAGAAGATAGGTTCAAGACAAACTTGAACACTGGGCTCTATCGAACAAAATGAAATTCAGTGGTGAGAAAAATAAGGTTTTACACATAGGCAAGAAAACTAAATGCACAAATATAGAATAGGTGGTATCTGGCTCAACAGCAGTAACTATGAGAAGTTTCTAGGAATATTAGTGGACAACCAATTATGTATGATCCTACAGTGTGCTGCACCTGCCAAAAAAGCCAGTGCAGTTGTGGCCTGCATTAACAGAGGGATAGTATCAAGATCACATGAAACATTAATATCACTTTATATTCCTTTGTTAAGGCCACACTTGGAATACTGATACAAAAAAGATATTGAGACTCTAGAAAGAGTGCAGAGAAGAGCAACAAGATGATGAGAGGGTTGAAAGCTAAAATATATGATGAACAGTTGCAATAACTGGGTATGTCTAGTCCAATGAAAAGAAGGACTAGGTGTGACATGATAACAGTCTTCCAATATTTGAGGGGCTGCCACAGAGAGTGGGGGGTTGTCAATCTATTCTCCAAAGCACCTGAAGGCAAGACAAGAAGCAGGGATGGAAACTTGTCAAGGAGAGATCCAACCTACAATTAGGGAGAAATTTTCTGACAGTGATGACAATTAATTAATGGAACTGCTTGCCTCCAGAAGTTGTGAATGCGCCATCACTGGAGTTTTGAAAGAACAGATTGGACAGCCATTTTTCCCAGACTAGTGTAGGGTCTCCTGCTTGTGCAGGGGGTTAGACTAGAGCAGCGGTTCTCAACCTGTGGCTCGTGACCCCATTTGGGGTCGAACGTCCATTTCACGGGGGGTTGCCAAACACTGCAGTCTGCCATTTTTTTGGGGGTCTGCCATTTTTTCCCCTTTGCGATGCGGGCCATCGCGCCATGCATGCGCGATGCGGGCCTGCCATTTTTTTTGGTCGGCCATTTTTTTTTCTCCGCCATTTTTTCCCCTTTGCGATGCGGGCCGGGGTCGAGCCCCGGAAAAGGTTGAGAACTGCTGGACTAGAGGATCTTCAATGTCCCTTCCAACTCTGTTATTCTATTAAGATAAAAGGTTGGAATGTGATAGCTGTGGTCTGCTGGCTCTGGAAAGCAGACATTATCAATTCTGACATGAAATAGAAAAGGGAGTTATTTAAGAAAACACAGTTAAGAAAATGTATAATTTATACCTAAAGGGGGGGAAATTGCACTGATTTGTGGATTTAATTATCCTCATTAAGGATATACAAGCAGCACAATGGGATACTGCTGTGTCTGGTCATTAACAGTTCCTGAACATCAAAGCACTTTTGTCAATACTAACACACACACACACACACACACACACACACACACACACGAAATGGATAGATACTAAGCAATAAATGCCCCAGAGACTGAGAATCAAACCTATATTTTAATCCTGGGGGAGGAGTATTACAACCAGCTAATACTTTCTGAGCTACAGTACTAAAGCTCCAGAGATCCATGGGGAGGGTGGATAGGAAACAAGTGATAACGCATGTGTGATGTTATCACAATGCAAGCCCAGGCCTTATGTATTCATGAGAGATATTGTAATCTCTGTATAAAAGGATGTGGTTTCCAGTATAATGTGAGGATGCATATCGTTTTGACATCCTTGTGGTTAAGAATAGATGCTTCAGCATGGACTTCTGTGAGCTAGCTCAAGTCTGGATCATGTTAGGATGTTCATTATTCTTTAGTGCCTGAAGTCTTTTTGTCTTCGCTTTTGTTGTTGTTGTTGTTGTTGTTACTGCTGCTTACATGGTTGCTTGTTGATCTTTGCTATGTTGCTTTAGTGTTTTAATCTTCTTTCTAAAAAAAAAAAATGGAATGCAAACTGCTCAGAGGCTCTTTGGATTGGAGAGGCATATAAGCCCTGGTAGGTAAGTAAGTAAATAAAACCCTTCTTTTTAAACTACTCTTGAGATAGAATAGATAGCCTAAGAAGATGTAGGAAATAAAAAAAAAACCAAGCATTCTTCAAGGGCTTATTGAGATTCAGCAGAAAATAATTCTTAGCTCCAGCTCAAGAGACTAGTTATCCCTACACTAAGAGATCCAATTCTAGGCCGAAAAAAAATCCAGTAGAGAGATAATTTACCTTATCGCTCCTAATTTGGCAACACTTACCTCTCACTGCATTAGGTCATTTGCCTCTAAGTGTATCGTTTACTTTATTATAATAATTCCATCATAATTCCATTTGCTAGAAGGGATCTTTTGGCAGAGAAGACCGGTTGGAGCTGCAAACCTGCAGCTGCAATCTACAATTATTTGCTCCATAGTTGGGAAGGAATATTGCCGGTCAGCGAATCTGTGGTGCATCACCATGCTTGTTGCTGACATCCTTCTTTCCATTTTCTTTAGACAAGATGAACAACATTTGCCCATGGGTTGCCTGTGACCTCTAATTACCTGTTTGGGCAGCTCCCTAGATTTCAGCCTGCATAATTAAATTGAGATACTGAAAAAATTTATAGAGGGAAATATATGTAGCTCGGGGTTGAAATGAGGGGTCCTCTCTGAGCTTGGTTGTTTTTTTTTGCAGATGTTCCATTACCCAAATTAGGTAACATCATTAATGCTAGTAGGGAGTGGAGCTTGCTCCCATTTTATATTCTAGTGACTTGCCCTGTCAGTGTTGGTGGGAGTGGTCTTGGTGATTCTTTGGTTGGGCTGTTTACTGTTAGCTTGTTTGGCAGTTCCTTGATTGGGGTATTGTTTGATTCTTGATTGATAGTCTTGGTGTTAATCTCTGCTAATCTGGGTGTTGATTGATAAGATACGATAACCTTTATTGTCATTTTTTTTACCATGAGCATATTAAAAATGAAATTCTGTTGCCTGCTCTTGAAAGAAAGTATATATCTACCCGTACACACATGTACCACATGCTATATACATATGTACCTACCCCATATATATATATATATATATATATATATATATATATATATATATATATATATATATATATATATATATATATATATATATATATATATGTGAGTGTGTGTGTGTGTGTGTATGTATGTATGTATACACACACACACACACATATATATATATATATACACACACATATATATATATACACACACACACATATATACACTTCAAATTCTACGCGGGAGAAAACCCGAAGAACCAAAGACCTACATACAAACACCCGCGAAAACCTCAGAAAACAAATATATATATATACATACATACATACATACATACATACATACATACATACATACATACACATATATAAATATAAATCACTGTCCATTTTGAATACATAGTGGAAAGAGGAAACCTGAGAATTCACAAGGTTGATGTTATATGGAACAAAACTGTGACTGAATCTGGATATTCTGCTTCAGATATCACGAAGCCTCCTCCCAGAAGGTAACAAGGAAAACAGGTCATGAAGAGGACGTGTAGCATCCCAGACAATCCGGTGGGTCTTGCTCAAGCATCGCTTATATGCCATGTCCTGGATAGAAGGAAGTGAACTGCCAATAATCTTTTCTGCCATCCTCACCACTCTCTGCATCTTCTTCCTGTCTGAAGTAGTAATTGCTGGTGTTTTGGTCTTTCTGTTACCTTTTTGGCTTGTTGATTATCTCCTTTGAATGGTATTCAGATGTTGTTTATGCCTATGTGGTGGCCAATTTCAGATGTTGTTTATGCCTATTGGTGGCCAATTTGTCAGAGTGCGAGGTTTCCAGGAATCCTCTTATCATTTTTGGACTTTGCTTGCTCTAGGATAGTCACCGTTTCTCAGTTAAAAATTATGGTTTTAATCGTCTGTTGGTAAGTTTCTGACATGTTTTTGAGGTATGGCAGTGCTATCCTTTTCACATAAAATATTTATTTTCAATTTTTTAAAATAAAATAAAGCTGGTATGATAAGCGCCCAAAGCATTTTTAAAAAAAATAAAAAAACCCTCTCTCCCGTCAGGGGAAAAAAAGAACAAAACTTTCAGCCATGTCCTCCCTGCTGATATCATTGTGGACCACCAAACTCTCTGCTCCCTTTTGGAGATCATTTTTTAAAGAAGGCTGTTTAAGAAAAACTCCAACCCTTGGAACAAGAAATTTGTCTACCCTTGGCCTGGAGTCAGATTTGAAAGGAAAATAAAGGTTAACATTAGACATTGGACGTCCATGGGTAAATGCAGGGAACATTGCAGCAGAATAAATGCTCAAAAATTATATTTTGTACAGGCACAAAGCTAAATGTCAAGGAGATTTTTCAAAAGGAAGCAATGGCAGAAAGAAAGTGGAAAGAAGAGAGAAAGGGCAAGGAGTTAGAATAAAGAAAGTTAGAAGAATGGCATAGGGAAGCAATTTTCAATAGCAACAGCAATAGCACTTAGACTTATATACCACTTCACAGTGCTTTACAGCCCTCTCTAAACAATTTTATAGAGTCAGCATATTGCCCCCAACAATCTGGGTCCTCATTTTACTGACTTCGGAAGGATGGAAGGCTGAGTCAACTCTGAGCCAATGAGAATCGAACTGCCAAACTGCAGGCAGCCAGCAGTCAGCAGAAGTAGCCTGCAGTACTGCATTCTAACCACTGTGCCACCATGGCTCATTTTCAAGATTTTGGAGACTTATTTGTCATACAATCCTTCTACAGTCACTTTCCTCAAGATGCATCTTCACATCTTCAATGAACATTTATAAAGGCTGCATTTAATAAATCTTTACTTCATGGGATTTATCGCCTGGAAACGTACCACAGAGTACAGTTCCTAAGCATTTCAGAAACTCAGTAAGCCACTTTTGGAAGGCTTTTTCTTCAGTCCTCAAAGCTCCAGATTGTTTCCTTTCATCAAGAGATGTCAGTCCAGATAAAGGGATCAACGTTGCTTTTTTTTTAAAAAAAGAATTTATTTTTGTTTAAGTCCCCATGCTTGACAGGGCTATGGATCAAGTGTGACGTTTGCCTATTGTGCAAAACATAGGATATTGGTATTACTTGAAAATGGCAAAAAAAAGAAAAAGAAGAAAGGGTCTGTGTGTGTGTGTGTGGGTGTGGGGGAGGGAACAGGGTGCTGATATTTTTGAACATGTATAATTTATAGATAACTGTTCTGTCTGGCCCCTCTCAGCTCATTAAAATCCACATAAATATGTCTTTAAGAGGTTTATTTAACACATTTCAAAAGAATTCACTTCAAAGCACGCTGCTGGCATTTTGCTGGCAGAAACAGCCAAGTCTCATTTATTTACATTTAGATTAAAACATGCTCCTTCCACACCTTCCAATTAACTCACTCTTTCTTTATCACATTGGCCAAGACCTCATTATTCTCCCGTAGATTTCCAAAACATCAGAAGACTGAATTCAAACGCACGGCTCCAGATATCAGGCTACTCCTTGATTAACGTTGCTCGTGACAAAGGCGTAGTCTCTCTGTCCCCTTCTAATATAGTGTCCGATACGTCACTTCCCCCCATTACTTCCTTTTTCCACTTAACTGACACCTTCGTTTATCAAACCTTCGGAATCTCGGATCAAGCCATCTATCTTCTTGATCCAAATCTGACCCCTCACTTTGTGAATCTGACCCAGACTGCCTGTAAATCTCCTCCCTGTCTGGCTCAGCTGCCGGGAGGGGAAAATACCCAGAGGGGGCTGGCTGCTCTTCCTCGGCTGCCGGGAGGGGAAAACACCCAGAGGGGCCTGGCTGCTGATCCTCATCCTCTGATACTTCCCAAGCTGGTCTAGGGACACTCACAACAATAACTAGTGAGGAAAATGAAGGAATGTTTGCAGTATCTAAGTAAAATCTAATTACCACTTTTTTTTACAGAAAGGAAAGAAAAAGGAAGCACAAAGCTATTCAGTTGTAGCTAATTCAGAACACTATTAGTAACACTTAGGATGCTTTTTTTAAAAAAAAATCCTTTATGTCTTAGGCAAAAGATATCCCAAATTTATATCAACACACTACATGTATCTCCCAGTGGTGGCATGGAGCTAACAATATGCTGGCTTGCAAGATAGTCTCTAGATTAGAATACCTGGTTTTCATAGAGTATTGCAATACTTTGGGGATAAAACTGGGTGCTAGTTGTGCTAGTTGTGTAACTAGCCAAAATGTGCCAATGTTAATGTATGTTCCTCACTGCTAGTGAACGCTACATGTGTTATGGATATGACTAAGGCTGGTACTGTAATCGACACCTACCTTCTCTATCTTACCAAAAATACATGAAAGCCTCAATTGACTAAAGCAAAAATGACAATGCTTGTCATTCTTGGTGGCACAGTAGTTAGAATGCAGTATTTCAGGCTAACTCACTGTTCACTGCCAGCAGTTCGATTCCGACTGGCTCAAGGTTGACTCAGCCTTCCATCCTCCTGAGGTTGGTAAAATGAGGACCCAGATTGTTGTGGGAAAAGTGCCGACTCTGTAAACTACTTAGAGAGAGCTGTAAAGCACTATGAAACAGTATATACAATGCATTCAGAAAGTATTCAGATCCCCCCTTTCACTTTGGTCAGTTTTCTTATGCTGCAGCCTGATTCTACAGTTGTTGAAATTCATTCTTTTTTCTCATTAAACTGCACCCCATAATGACAAAGTGAATACAGTATTTTAGAAATTTCTGTACATTTATTAAAAAGAAACAACAGCATATAAATCATCTCATGAAAAAGGCCATCACTTAATGTTAGTTAAAGCCAGAGAAGCAATGGTTAACTGATGTTTAATGCTTGCCCAAAAGTCTTGGGGATCACTGATACTAATATTGTCAAAAAACTTGAAACGCCCAACTTCCGGTTACGGATTGCAGCACCTCTAGTCATACGAAGAGACTCATCTCCATGTTGGCTAGTTTCCCTCTGCCGGTAGACCCTTATGTGGGTCAAAAGTCGCCCTGGAGGGTGCGACTACTGTCAAGGAGGCTGTGCTCGGCTGCGGAGGAGTGGCAGCTCCTCCAGCTGTCTGAGCAAACTCTGAGGGCTGATGAAGAAGAAGATTGGCCAGTAAAATGGCCGATCACCCTGCTGCACCAACCGCAACTCAAAAAACAACTAAGCATAAAGAACCACCATGATGAATCTGGGTGAGACTTTTTTCTCTCTCACTATCCTGATTGTTCCTGTAAAGAGCTTTGTATTTCCTTGTCTTAAGAAAGCAGCGGCTGCCTACACCGGAAAAAGAGCTAAAAAAAATCAACTAATAATTCTTTGTCTTTTTTGGTTATTTTTTATTATTGGACTTTGGGGGGGGATTTTGGGGGAAAAGAAGAAAAAAGGGACATTATCAATTTGTTCCCTTCAATTTTATAATGCTGGAGATACCTCTCTTGTTAACTGTTTAACAATAAGAGAGAAAACTTTTTTTTCCTTTAACTCTACCAACTTGGAAAAAAACTCTACATCTGGTGTCCAAAAGCTAATGACAATTGTATCTCTGTTATTTGAAGAGGAATTGATTTTCATATGACATTAAAAGAGAAGAGATAATTTGACATCTGGGTGGTGAAGCTGGCTATTGGTCCTTTGGAGATGGATATTTGTGGATCTTGTTTAAACATAGTCTCTAATAAAGGGACAGGCTAATCTACCACCAAAATGGAAGGGAATATCTCACATCTTGACTATGATTTAATATTGGAGATTTTTTTAGAAATGATAGAAGACTTCAAAACTTATTGGAAACCTAGGAGAAAATCTAATTATGCCACCTTGGCACTTCCAATGGACCCTCCAATAATGAATCAAGCCATGGAACAAGGAACATTAGAGGAAGAACAGAGCAATCTTGAACAGGCCTCTACACATCAAGACACACAACTTAAAGAGACAGAGATATTATGCTCACAACCCAACTGGGAATCTACATTGGGAGAAAAGGTGGAAACCACTGAGCCAACTAATTTTACACAATGTTACCTACAACGGATGAATGACTTGGATGATCAAGAACTAACTGTAATTGATTCAGTTCAACTACCAAAAATAACAAAGATTGACATTCAGATACAACCTTCTGGAAACTACAATAAAGCGGATAATTCACTTACAATTATAACATGGAATAAAAGTCAATATAACACCCAGATGATATTGGTAGAAAGGGAACAAAATTTTGCTCAGTTTGAATTGGTTAGAAATTTTTATAACCAAAGTTTGAGGTTCGATAATCAAAAAGCTTTAATATGGGAACCAACTTGGCATAGAAAGAAAGCTAGAGTTAGGTTTAAATGTGACATAAAATGTCACTTGATGGGTTAAAAAGGCTTTAGAAATTTTGTCTGGTTTAATAACGAATGAAGGATGAGAATTGACTGTTATCATAGTTGATAATTATTCAAGAGAGTAAACCTGTTTAGGGGTTAAAAAGACTTTATAGATGTAGAGTGATGAAATAATAGAATATATATTTAAAAATAGAAATGTACTTTTTGAAATTACACTATTATCTTAAATATGATAACTATTTTGTAATAGAGAGAGAGTTTTTTGTTTGATTTAATAATGAATGAAGATGGGAAGTTCCTGATATTATAGTTGATAAGTATTTGAAGGTGTAAACTTTATTAAAGATTTTTTATAGGTGTAGATTGATGAAATGATAGAATATATTTTTAAAAATAGAACTATATCTGTTGGATTTATATTATTATTCTAAATATGGAAAATATGTGTAATAGAGAAAGAGAATGAACTATTTGTGATAGGGAAAAATTAGTCTCACTGAGTGATCTATCATTAAGGATACCCGAAATCCCAACTATATTTTCATTGAAATGTAATTGGAATATGACAATGGTAATTAGTAAAGCTTAAAAACAGGATATAGATTACATCGGACCAGGTTATTTACGGGACCGTCTGCTACCTCATGAATCCCAGCGGCCAGTTAGGGCCCACAGAGTGGGCCTTCTCCAGGTCCCGTCAGCCAGACAGTGTCGCCTGGCGGGGCCTAGGGGAAGAGCCTTCTCTGTTGCGGCCCCGGCCCTCTGGAACCAACTTCCCCCGGAGATCCGTGTCGCCCCCACCCTCTCCGCCTTTCGTAAATTGCTTAAAACACACTTTTGCCGGCAGGCCTGGGGCAGCTAACATCTTGTCCCTAGCCAGTGTATGTTCGTGGAATGATTGGTTTCTTTTTTTTTTAACTTAAGGGTTTTTTTTTAACTTAAGGGTTTTTTATATGTATATAATGTAATTTCTATCATGCTGTGAGCCGCCCTGAGTTCTCTGGAATAGGGCGGCATAAAAATTAAATTAATAAATAAAAATTAATAAATAAATAAATATTATAATTGCAAGGTGATTGAGGATTTTTGTTGGATTGAATTTTATCTAAAATTGTATTAATTTTAATAAGTAATATTATATTTAGGAAATAGAGAGGAAATTGTTCATAATTAATTTGAGCTATATGTATATGATTTTGTCTTTGAATGATTTGACACCCTGACCACCACGTTGTGTCCTAAGCTTTGTAAAAAATGGAAAAAACCAATAAAACTTTTATTAAAAAAAAACTTGAAACATCCAATATGTTCACACTCTTCCGCCCAGCTGCCAGAGGATTTTCAACAGACAGAGCAATCCTCAAACTGCTAAGAAATAAGATGGGAAATCCTTAAATACTTAACTTTCCTTTTTTACTATTGCCTTGCAGATTCTTAGTAAATATTTAAATGAAGAGGAGAAATACTTCTCAAAGTATTTCTTTCTCTAGCATATGCTATAGCATCTGGTAATTTTAACTCTTCATTTTAAATTATTCACATCATTAATTGTTATGAGTGAATTATAGGGGTTGGAGTAACCATCTTTTCCTTGCCTTCCCTTATTATTGCTTATCTTTCTCTTTTAAAATATCTGTGCATATACTTATAACACATCATTATAATGTGGTGTCAAAAATAATTGAGAATTTTGCATCTGATCTTAACATGTTTTAAATTATAAGAACATACACATGAGGATTTAGTGCATGCATAGAGGAAAGTTCAAGTGAAGGAATGAATCTTAATAGTAAATGATAAATAATAAAATTTATCTTGGTGTTTCTCAGGAAATTTTGCTTGAGCTGGGTTCTCCAGAATTCTCAGTAATTTCCATTCATTTAAATCTGACTTAAATGCAGATCTGATTTTTAATGTTTAGGAATTGTTGACATTAAAACAAATGTTGCATTATCACTATATTATATACTGTAGTACTCTGAATAAATTAAAGCAGCCAGCTTCTGTTTACATTTAAAAATAAAAAATGATGGGATAAAGAAGTTTTAGTTAGTACAATTGTTTACTTCAACAATGTTGGGGCATTTGAAGTAGCCACCAAGAGTTCATCTCTATCTCCGAATAATGCATGAACACATTCAAAGAACTAGCCATTGCACTAACTAGTGGGGTCTCAAATATTTACTACATTTTGGATTTTGCCTCTTTTATGGAGGCTTTCTGGTAAAAATAAAAGGCAGCATATGAAGGGTAATGAAAAACCAAGTTGACCCAGAATTATGGGGTGTTGGGAAGATTCTCTCACCTTGCTGGTAGTCAATACCTGAACTTTTAAAACCAGACATGTCAAACTCGTGATGTCACATGACATCGCGCAACGTATTGGGACTGTTTTGCCATTGCTGTGAATGGAGTGGGCGCGGCTTCCACATGACGCATCCGGCCCAAGGGCCAGCAGTTTGACACCCCTGTTTTAAACCCTTTAGACTAAAGTGATTCCCTTTCTCATTTTTCTTTTTCTTCTGGCTGTGATCATGTGATCCTACAGTTTTGCACGGTCAGATAATCATTGTCAGAATTTAAAAAAAAAAGACAGTGGAGAAAGGGAGATATTCTTTTGCATGTATATTCCACAATATGGTGTCTCTGATGTCAGAGATCCAGTCTGGTGTGGTGGCTCAGATATTAGTCTAGAAACCAGGGGACCATGAGTTCTAGTTCTGTCTTAGTTATGAAAACCAGCTGGGTGACCCCAAATCTGTTTTCAGTCTGCCAGTCAAGCCTGAAATCCCACCTCTTGCCATTAGCTTTCACTTCATCCCCCAAGCATTTTCGTGCCAATATTCATTCTACATCTACTGTATACTGACGACAGATTAAAGTATTAATGCACATTTAATTTCCTTTAATTCTTGGGTCATTCAGCAATTGTAGCTGGTTTCCTTCTTTTTTCACCTCTTAAAAATAGAGATAAGGTTATGTATTTTGTCATTCCTTACCTCTCTGTATTCTCTTGTGCACATTTATGGGTTGTTCTTTTTTTTTTTTGAGCTATGCTTCATTTTTATGAATCTTTAGGATGCTTTCTTTTCTTCAGCGGTTTTTTTCAAATTTCTGATTATTACTCATGCTGATGACCTCTAGTCACCTTCAGTTTCTCTTATTTTCCTTTTGTTTGGCAGGAACAAACGTAAAAATATTTTCTCCTAATAAAGAGTGTTTCAAATCTGTTGCTTGTGGACACTGTAAGACAACATTAGCAGGACCTAAGGGTGCAGTCAGAGGCACAGAAATACGTAGCCTTCCATTTTATTATGTAAATAGGATCTGGGTCTTTGGAAATAATAAAAGGCTAATTACATTTGGGAAATACTTTTAAAATTTAGCTTTGGATTAACACAGAGAAAATTCTCTCCTTGCCCTAAGCCATCATTATAACAGAAGATGACTTCTCTTTTAAACAAGGACAATTTCAAGTTTTCAATAGCTTTTCAAAACTAGAAATCTCTCCTATTATAATTCCTAATGAAGACTCTTGCCTAGATTTGATAGCTGTGAGTCCCATGCAAATAAGTAAGCTACTAATTAGGTTGATTGTCTGAGGCCTGCTGGTTCACTTCCAACCCTCTCCCTCCATCACATTTCTCACTTTACAATAAATTTAGTGTTGCATGACTGCTGATTAAGAGGTCAGAAAAATTGGATTATTGCACAAATAGACAAATAAGTGGCTTTGCCAGTTTTCAAAAGCTGGAAATAAAAACCTGACAAGATAATAAGGTGGCCAATAGGAGAAAAGATGAGTGGTAAAATTGACGAGGACCTAAAATGTGTGAAATGCATTTTCTTTCTATGAGTACACGAAAGAGGAACCCTGCTGAACCATCTCCCCTTTTATACAACCATTTTCAGGCTGTGAAAAATGTGGAAGGGTGCATTTTAAATAATGGGTCACGAAAAAGAAAGCAGCTGAAGACTCTGTGTAATGTGTGATTTTTCATCATTTTTTTAGAAAAACAAAAAAGCATCGCCATCGTTTCAAGCAATGGCAAAGTTACAATCAGTAGTCCTATGGCTGCTGTTTCATAGTAGAATGGCTTAAGTGAAATGAAGAAAAGCCTTTTTTTTTGGCTAAAGAAGAAAAGGGGGTAAAATACTTTTTTTGAGACCTTTGCTCATGGTACTCTCCTCCAAGCCCGCCCTCATATTCCCCTTGTCTGCTGTTTTTTTTTCATCTCAGACGTGTGGTCCTATGTGGAACCATGTGAACAGTCCATGATATCATTCATCTCCAGCATTCAGTTAAGAAGGACACTTCTGAAGAGGAAAAGAATAAGAATGGTAAGAGAGGAGACAAAGGAATCTTTTAATAGTTCCATGTGCCTAAGATATTATCACATTAGAATTCTTATTTTTAAGTATTTTTAAGCACTCACACAGTCAGATACCAATGCAGCCAAACAATATATCTGGTTGTTTCCCTGGTGGTGCAGTTGTTAAGTGCGGTTTTGCTGGCAAACTATGCCCACAGCCTGGAGTTTGATCCTGACGGGCTCAAGGTTGACTCTGCTTTCCATCTTTCCAAGGTTGGTAAAATGAGGACCCAGATGGTTGGGGGCAATATGCAAATAATGCTTCTACATTGTAAACTGCTGTACAGAGAGTGCTGTAAAGTGTTATGGGGCTGCATATAAGCCTATATACTATTGCTATTGCTATTTGGCTTTTGATCTGACATTCTACAATATACCCAAGCATGATTATTTCTAGGGTACCAGCAGACCAACATATTATAGATTATTCTCTGCACTACTAGAAAGACTTACATTATGCAACTTGATTTGTGTTGTTTATTTATGACATACTGTATTGGTTGTCAGCAACTCTTATATTTATATCCAAAATTTATTTGCTTGATTTTAGTGTCAATTGTTGATGTGCCTTTATTAAATTTATTCAGAAAGCTATTAACCTCTAGAATGGAAATAAAGTTAGTGGGAGTATATGAGGTGTAGCAATAATAGATATACAATTATATGTAAATGAATTCACACAGCAAAAGGTCCTGGAGTGGGAATGATGTAATCTCTGGAATCAATCTACTGCAATAATCTTTTTAATCACCAAGCACATTTCAAATCCTTGTCGGCCTTTTACTATCTTAAAGAGGATGCAGAAAGACTATCAAATAAAGCTGAAAAAAAAGCAAAGAGGAAAAAAAACAAACAAACCCCAAATCCAACACATTGATATTTAAATTTTGTTAAGCTAAAAACAGATTACATGAAGATGGCAAGGAAGTTTAAAGCGGTTGATTACATCCATTGATTGATGATTGGCTTTAGAATAATTCTCTGTCCCTGAATGAAGGTGGGAATAGGCAAAAACGTGACAGTATTGACCCTGCTCATTCCATCAAAATGATAATGCAACATAAAGAAGACTCTGGATGCTCAGAGAACCAGGAGAGAATCTAAATTATGTTTAGGGTACCTCTTAATGGGTGTTTATGCACAAAACTGATTATGTTACTTCTCCACTGCTTGTCTTCCCAGTATGCGGGCACATATGTACACACCCCACCCCTTACAGGAACCAACTAAGAACATTGATTTTAAAAGCATGTTTATATTTTTCTCTGTATCTTTGGAATCATCATATTTCCTTTTCCCACTCCTTTCCTTTATTTGGATGTTAAAAAAAAAAAATCAAGCCTGAAGTTTATTCTTCAAATGTTGTACTTAATGAAAAGAGCTTCTTAATGTTTCCTTGCATTAGGGCAGTGGTCCCCAACTTTCTGGCTTTGCAGACCCAGTTGTGGGTCTGCTTACACAAATAGAGCTCTGTGTGCTTGCCTGCCATTTCTGTGGCCTAGATCCAAACAAGCCAAGGCCCAGTATTAGCCCATGGCCTCAGGGGTTGGGGACCCCTGCATTAGGGCAATATTTTTGGCATCATCCAGACTCCCTGCCCACATGATTTCTAGTTGGCTTCAGAATATAATTTAGCCTAGAAAAAAAAAGGGATTAGCAGGCTGTAGAGCAGACATGTCAAATTCGCGAGTCACATCATGTTGCGCAACATATCGGCACGGTTTTGCCATTGCTGGCAATGGGGTGGGTGCAGCTTCTGGATGACGCATTTGGCCCATGGGCCAGCAGTTTGACACCCTTGCTGTAGAGTATCATTATCAAGCACATCTATTTCCAGTAGTATCTTGACCCCCACACAGCTATTTTAAAAATAAAATGATGAGTGCTGATCACTTAGGTTGGAAGGAATGCACAGTTGCTCATAAAAGGAAGCTGAAGTAGGAGGGAAGATTCTGGCAGGCAAATGAGAAGGTGAGGAACAGCTTCCCCAGTTGGTCTTTTGGTAAATGGTGATCATGTGAGGAATGATTACTATGGCATGTTGTGTTAGTGAGAAACTTGTTCTTCAAATTGGAAATAGGCCTATTGGCCAACAGAAAAAAGGCCCTGAATTTTCCTAGAGAAATATAGTGAGTAGTAGTAGTGTAGATTTTTTTTTTGCCTATTTCAAGTTTTAATGTTTTGTGAGTGTACTAATTGTTGACCCTGACAGGGAAGTTAAACATAACATGTAGCGGAGTAATTTGTCTCTGGCATCTTGACCTCAACTAGTGGTTTCTTCCTCTTTTTCAAGAAGCCAATAAATACAGTTCTCATTCAAGATTTTCTTTTTTTTTTTAATTTAAAGACTAGAGAAAAAAACTACACAAGCATTTAGGTCCTATTGGTTTTTATTGTTATGATTTTTAGAAGCAAATTATAGCAAGGAGTTTCCTTCAGGTGGGGCAGGCAAATGCCGGCATATCAACAGAGAATGGACACCAAAAAGCATCAGAAAGGTCTTTTGGACTACATCAGAGACATGCAATTTCCAGGAGCTTAAGTTTGCATAGCTTATCAAGGAAACTCTTCAAAAGTGGGTCAAGTTGGACCAGGTCAATTTGGAGAGAAGTGTTTTAAGGGATGACAATGGGTACAAATATCCAAGAAGTCTCCAAGTGCTTTTCTCCAAATAATATATCATAAAAATGCATTGAAGTTTGAAAAGACCTTTGAAATTCTTTGAAATCAAACAAGAAAACATTGCCTCTCCAAATGATCCCTGGGATAAGATGGGGACATGATCTGCCCTGTTCCTTGTAAAATTCAGAATGGTGAGAACATGTATGTATGTATGTATGCATGTATGCATGCATGTATGTTTTTGGCCTACATGGTTGCCTATCTTGTGATAGATAACTCTTGGTAAATCATGAGAACAACAATAATAATAAAAAATTAAAAAACTAGAAATCTCTGCTCCATCAAATTATACAATCCTCAGGCTCCAACTGCACCCTATCTCTACGTTGTGTGTGTATGCATGAGGTGGAAACCAGTCCTCGCAGGGGTTCTCAACTTTGGCAACTTTAAGACTTGTGGACTTCAACTCCCAGAATTCCTCAGCCAGCTTTGCTTAAAGTTGCCAAGGTTGAGAACCCCTGCACGTTACAGCTTTGTAGAAGGCTAAAAGTGGGTGGGATGCTTGCTGGGTTCCCAGGGAAAGGTTATTCTACAGGGCAGGGTTGCTACAGAGAAGGTGGACTTCCTAGACCTCATTAGATGACAACATTTAAAGGAAGGGGCCTTGTTCATTCTCAGAATAATAATAATAAAGATAGGGGAAAATGATTACATGAGCATTTTACTTTACTTTCCCAGTATCAAAAGAAAAGACACCCTGGGAATACCTGCACTGCCCATTTAACATGCTCCAGTCCTGTGTTCATGCCAGCTTGACTGGAAAGAAATATTTTGGCAACAACTTGCATTCAGTCTCAATGGCAGGCCAGCATGACTTTCCATTGGATGATTCCCTGCTGCTATCCTTCCATTTTTCTCATGGATGGATATTCCCGAACATATATCCTTTTATATGGGTATAAACATATACACAGGGCAAACAGACACAATACACAGTATGGGATAGAGCTGTATCCCTGCAGTTGAATTTGCTTTCCAACAAAACACACATACACACACACAAACACACACACAGAGAGAGTTGAGGAATTAAAGACTAACATTCACAAATTTAAATTGTGTGTGAGTAGCTCATGTCTTTGCTGTGAGACACTCCATGTTACTAAACTTCAAAATCCCCAAATCCCAATGATTGCAAACATGTTTCTTTTGGGAAAAATCATTCAGACAAACAGATAGTTGAAAAGTCATCAATTGTTCTCATCAGATTCTTATTAAAAAAAATTCTATCCTTTAGAAATTGCTCCCTTTTTTAATTTATGTGCAGACTGAGATTCCCATTCACTTTCCAAATCAAATTAGATTGTCCCACCTAAGACTTTCTACTCTTTCATAGGTCTGACATCAAAACTGAGGATCTTGAATGTGAGTTCTTCTGTTTTCTCAGGAGAAAATCACTTCTTTAAAAAAAAGTGCAGAGTTGTGGACAGTTAACTTGAAATCTACTGAAGGCAAAATAGTGAAATGGAACCAGCCTTGTTGGGATTAAACCACTGTGGCTTCTGCTGCTGACTTGTCTGATGTTTTACAGGCAGATCTTGATTTACAAAAATTCAGCTAGTGACCTCTCAAAGTTACAATAGCACTGTAAAAAGTGACTTACCATGGTCCTTGCATTTAAAACCATTGCAGCATCTCCATGATCATGAGATCAAAATTCAGGTGTTTGACAATTGACACATCTTTACAATGGTTGAAATGTCCTGGAGTCATGTGATTTCCATTTGCAATCTTTCCAGCCAGTTTCCAACAAGCAAAATCAATGGTGGAAGCTGGGTTTGTTTAACAATTTCAGTGATTTGCTTAACAGACTTGGCAAAAAAAAAAATAATAAAAATGGGTTTAACTCATTTAACAACTGACTTGTTTAGCAATGGAAATTCTGGTAGCATTTGTGGTCATAAGTAAAAGGCTATTTGTATGTTTTTCCTTTAGGGACTCTGTGTAAGAATTAAGAGCCAAAAAGGCAACACAGTTTAAAGAACAGGAGTACTGGAACACGCAAGTTTGAGGGTTGTTTTATGGGGAAAAAAGAAGGGTTATGTCATCATTATAGCTGTCCATACTGTTGAAAAGGACTTTTGTTTCATTGGATAGCTGAGCAAAGTGTCCTTTCTGAGCAATTCTGTGAAGAGGTACCAAGTTCACAGAAAGTCCCACCACTGTAGTATATAAGCAAATAGGCTGCTAGTCTGAAAAGTAGACCCACTCAGGTTTTTTTTAACTTAGGTGGAGCAAAGTACTGTGGTGCTTTCAGACAAATTGCCTGCAATTTGTGCACCTCTCTGACCCACTCTACCTTTGGTACAGAAAGTGCTTCTTTCTCCCAAACAATGTGCTTTGCTTCAGCCTCTTCTTTGAAAAAAATCTGAAAATTACAATCATTCTCCCAACTCAGAACTCAAAGAATCCAGCCAAACTTAGAAAGAAGTCTTTCTCCAACTCTACTCATGGTAAAAGACCCATGAACCAAAGTTGTGTGGAAAGATGGGAAAGCAGCAGTTCTTTGCAGAGTGTGGTTCACCCATCTGCCTCACCTCTTGTGGCAAGGAAGAACAGAAACACAGCATGAGCAGAGCCGAATAGCATCTCAACACTCTTCATTGAAGCCTGAGCTTACCTACCAGCTCCTTTTTACAGCAGTAGCCAGGCCACATGCTGCTCCTTATTTCATTATTTAATTTGTGACTCAAAATGAGGAGTTTGACAGTATTAAAAATTCATGAATGATTCTTGCCAACTCTATAGAGATTTCTTTGTCACTTCTTTGCATGCTGAATGAAGTTAAAATTGGATGTGGTGAATCTGTTTTTCACGAAGTCTTAAGTCAGAATCTACACTGGAGTTCCGTTTGGCATTTAATGATTGATGGCTGCTGTGTGTCACACCTCAATAGAGCATATTCTATCTGCAGGAAAATGAGGCAAAAGTGGAACATTTCACATGTATTTTACCACTCATGTTTACAGAATTTATACATGTCACAAGCCACCTTTTGGACTAATTGTGGAAAAAACAGGAGGAGATTTTTAAGTTTGCTAACATCATGAGATGTTCTGCAAGAATTGTGCAGAAATTTGTAGATGCTTTACAGGGCCAATGAGACCCAGTGAGTACACTTTTTATTTTCCCCTTCTTCGTGGAACCCAACAAATTCCTGGTTTTAACAACCTTTCCATTTGTGCTGTTGTTCCAGGTTGATGTTTTAGCCTGCATTTACAATTGATGAGTTGTGCAGCAATGCAGATTTTTAAAATAAAGATTGGACAGCTGTCTACTGTTGTGTAATGCACATCCAAACATGGATTTCCTAATGGTTGATCTTGTGCCATCTGCCCAAGGACAAAGGATAAGAGAAGCTGTAGTAAAACAGAACCTATAGCCTTCCATCTGCTCTCAACAGAAACAACTGTAAATCCATTAGCTGTTACAAGACTGGTACAAATATAAATTTCTAGTAGATAGATACTAGAGTCATCAAAAAAGATAACAGAACAACAAATGCAAAATAAGTGAAATATACAGATAAATTGCTCTGGAGAATAGTCTGGAGAATCAGTTGTGTGTGTGAAGTGAATCAGGATGAAAATATGTAAATATGATCATCTTAGTTGCAATTTGACGTGCAACTATAGACCAAAAGAAGATATTTAAAACAGCTTTAATGGGCCATGTTTAAGTAACTTTTTTCTAAAAGTTTTACCTCTGTTTCAGTTTTTCTTTTTAAAGCATTACAACCTTCCACAAGACAGAATGAAAAAGAAAACAAAGCAAATTCTGTTTCAACTTATAGAGCCATTTGTACGATTTGTTATAACTGTAGTTTCCTTGATTTTTTTAAAAAAACATATTTAATTTCAATCAGTGTGCCTAAAGATATTTTATCCCATTTTTATTATTTTTATAAATAACTCAAGGCAGCAAATGTATCCAACATACCTTCCTCCTCCTGTTTTCCCCTCAACAACCCTATGAGGTGACTTGAGACGAAAGAGAGTGACTGGCTCAAAGTCACCCAGATGGATTTCATGTCTAAGGCAGACTATGGACAGGATCTGAATTTACATTCTCCTGATTTCTAGCCTGATGCCTTAACTGTTAGATCAAAATTCTTAATAGTAGCATATTAGGGATTAAATGATGTGTAGGAAAACATGTTTCTGGAAATATTTTGGTCTAGTGCAACTTAGCAGGTAGGCAGACTGGCTGAAAGTTGGTGGCGGAAACCCAAAGAGACATTTTATCTAATGAGAATAGAGATACATGATTGCACAGAGAGATTCACATATAGGATGAAAAAGAGATTTCTAATAACAAAACATTTCACATGAAAATGACTTGCTATTTCTTAACATCATAATCTTTTATCCTGTAGTAGATCCACACATGTTCAATAATTGTTTTAATTTCATTTGTATACTTTTTTTTAAAGTTGACTTTTGCCTTCCAAAAGGAGAAAGTTCCCCAAGACAACTTAGAAACTAACTTTTTAAAATAATTTACTAAATAGATGTATACTCTGGAGTGGAAAGTCCCAGTGAAGTCTGAAACACATATGCATGATAACTTCAGCAGTTAAAGCAACGTTGGATTAAACTTACTTTTTACTTTACTTTTTTTAGAACTGATGCTAATATTTGACGTAATATTATCTTTTAGTATTATACATAAGGAATGATCACTAAAAGTAGATTAGTAGATCCATGCATAGGAGCCTAATTCTGCTTGTGTGTGTGTGTGTGTGTTTGTGTGTATCTGTGTATCTGTATATGTACTTTAGATGTAGTGACTTTGAGTTAGGGGCTTTTTAGTTTTATGGAGAATTACCATCTTTGGTGGATGGAGTTGCACTGCCCCAGACCAACCCAGTCTGTAATATGGGGTTTCTTCTAGACTCACAACTCCTGCTCAAAGAGCAGGTAGCAGTTGTGGCCAGGAATGTCTTCATGCTACTATGAGTTGTGCACCAATTATGCCCATTCATGGACCAATGTGCTTTTTTCACAGTCACCCCTAACCTGATTATCTCTGGTGTGGACTGTTGTAATGCGCTCTACGTGGGCCTGCCATTGAGTATTCAGAAACTTCAGCTAGTTCAAAATGCAGCAGCCCTAACATTTTTTTTGCAAGCATAGACTTGCACATGTGTCACCTTTTGCAGGAACTGCACTGGCTGACAATCTACTTCCGGGTACAATTCAAGGTGCTGATTATCACCGTATCACCTTTACAGCTCTACATGGCTTGGAGTAAGGCTATTTGAAGGATATTCTCTCCCCCCCCCCCCGCCCTAATTACAACTATGCAGCCGACCAGGATGGAAACTAGTTGTGAGTCCCATTTATTAGGCATGTACATCTGATGGGGCCCAATAGATTCTATGATTCAACCTGGCCCTGCAGGATGGCCCAGCTGCTCCATTTAAAGCTTAGGCTGTGCAATTCCTATGCAGATATGCAAGACAGCTCTCTTTGTGTTAAAGAAAAAGCAGTGCTTAAGATAGCAAAAACTGATTCTTAAAGTTTTGTCTGTTTTTACTTGATCAGTGGGGTGCTCTTTTGCAGATCTTTATATCAGAGTATCATTCCAATCTCTTAAATTTCAATTGTGTGGAAAATGGTTTTGTATTGAAAGACTGAGGGATTGAGCAGCATTCAATAAAGTCTTTATGTTTGTAAAAAAAAAAGAAAAAAAAAGAAAAAAAAGAAAAAGAAAAAAGGGTTTCTGGGTGGTCCCTACCTTGTTGCTTTTTCAAAAGCCCCTAAACATATGGAGTGGATTTTTAATATTGCAAGCCATTTGAAATCACTAAATAAATCACTAAATAAATCAGTAAATCAATCAATAAATAAATAGTGATTGTGTATACTGTAAATTTAAACAAACAAAAATAAGAGTGTATATATTTGTAACTCTTCTTGAGTTTAACCTGAGCCCCAAAAGGCAATAGATCACATGAGGACATCTACTCCAAGTTTCACAAGAAAAGTGCCATGAAACTTCCCCATGACCTCGGGAAGAAAACCTGCAGCCATCAGCTACCTTGTGAATGGCCAGGTCAGGTACGCTTGGTCAGCAGTGGGAGCAAGAAGATGGCAAAGGTCATCTAGAGTGCAAGATATCAGGAGCCTTGCTGTGCAGTGTGGCAAAGATGTTTTCGGCTGGGACTGGGCTGGGGTGGCTGTGACTTTGTGTCATGCTGCTGGGCCAGGCTGGGGCCAGATTTTGTATTATAATGGGTGCTGCACTGTGGCTCAGGACTGCTTGTAGCTTCAGAACCACAGTGCACCCAGAAGCCCGAGGGGTCCAGAGTACCAGGGGCCAAAGGGGCATAGATGGGGGGAGAGTCTAAATAGTCCTTGCTCCTAAGTATGGGCAGGCTGCCAAGCACCCCTTATTGATCAAATGATGAAGGGGATGCTGCAATGATTATAACTTCAGGGACTGGTCATAAATCCTTTTGTTCAGCACCGCTGTAACTTTGAATGGTCACTGAAGGAATAGTTGCAAGCTGAGTACTATCTATACATTTCATCAATTCAAGCTTTAAAAATCCAGCATGACAGAGTCTTCTTATGAAAGTAGAACAAATGTTTCAAAGTATAGTCCATGTGTCACTGAATCAGAATAACATGGATATGACTGAGTTCCAAATTTGGGATATATATCTTAACATTTTACATCAATAACTTAATCTTATTTTTCTTCCCAACATTCTATTAGTTTTATAAACACTGATGGAATGATCCCCAAATGCATCTGTCAATGACCCTTCCATTATTGAAGATGAATGCAACTTTTCAAAAGCACCCAATGGTACCTTCAAAAATATTTTTGTTGGACTGAATAAATTTTAAAATCAAAAGATGCATATTTAATATTCTTCAACAAACTTTATTTTTTCTGCTGAGAAAACAAAAGATACATGGCAAAGTTATCAAATGGTAAAGAATACATGGTAAAGATATCAAAAGGTATTTAAATTTGGCAAATAAAATACATACATACATGAGCTAGGAATAAATGTTTCTGCTGCTTATGCAGTTCAGTATTGTTTCTCCCTTTTTTGTTTACTACTAGATGTTGCCTATCACATAAAAACCTACCAATCTGATAAAAAAACTTAGCAGTTACTAACATACAGTAGGTGTCACTTTCAGTATAGCAATGATACTGATTTTAACAACTGTTATTTTTCCTTAAAGCTTCATTGATATTTTAACTAGCTATTAAGAGCAATATTAATCCAAGATAAATAGTTAGAAGTATTTATCTCTATAAATGTAGACATCTTCTTAGGAATAATTATTCTAAGGTATGTAAAGGAATTCAATCTATATTTAAGGCCCCAACATTACACATTTCAGTAGATGCTTCAATCTGCTTGATGTTATCAGCTTGAAGAATGCTCAGGTATTTGTAGTGACCTTGTACATCTTGATATTATTTCCTTAGAGCATATTCATTCCTTTCACAATTTTCCCCTGTTGATGGTACATTCGTCCAGTCTAATCTCCATGGCAATTGTATTCCAGCTGGTGTTTTTCTATATAGTTTAAGATTATCTCTGTAAAGAAGATGGGATAGCCTGTCAGATGTTTTGGATGTTTGATAGCCATGGCCTGACTTGTTCAATACTGCTGACAGAGGAAACAGTGCAATAACAAACAGTAGTGGTGACAGTGAGTTTCCTTGAAAAATTCCTCTCTTGGATTGACCTGTTCCAGTCTATCACCATTGACCAGCATCTGTGTTGTCTACCATGTCCTTGATCTTTGCACAAACATCTGATTTTTTTTCTAACTTCTGTTCTTTCAAGGTACTTGATTATTCAAGCATGTGACAGAGAGTTGAATGTCTTCTTGAAATCCAAGCTACATTCAAGTTGGACTTCCTTCTCTGGCTGTTTTCCAAAATATTTTTTTTTTTCAGTTAAAAGCCATTCTTTTGTTCCTTTGCTATTGCTGGATCTGTCATTTTCAGGTAGATTTTGCCAAATGTTATCTATTTTTCAATTCCACCTTTTTGCAGTATGTTAAAATGCTTGGCAATGAATGCTTGTAGACCAGTCAGATGTTTTAATCTAAAACTATCCAATTCATTTTCACCTGGTACTGACCAATTGTTAATCTTCCTTGCCCTTTACTTCACCAATTCTGCTGTTATTACCAGTTCTTTCATTTCATCTTCTTTTTTATTCTTATCCACCTTCTTTAATCTACCTTCTTTTTGTTGTATTTCTTTGGGTTGTCCAAAAGCCACACCCAGAACAGCACTGTTCCTTCTTTGTAAGGTTGACTAACTCATTGCAGTCTCTCCCTGGATAGTTAAAAGCTTTTGTAGTATATCTGAAGGAAATGAAATCTTGATTGTAAGGAGAACTTGAAAGGTAAATTCATATCAGTTCTTCTGAACAAATGGCTACAACAGTTAAAATAGAAATAGAGGCCAAGAGCTAATATTAGACATTACTTTCAAATGTATCAGTAGTTTATTAATATTTCATTATCTTTAGCTTCTCTATTTAGCTTCTGTCAGAATAATTTAATTGTTATTCAGGTATGTAATAAGTCAGATTGATGCACAAGGAAAGCAAGAGTTGAAGAGAAGGAAAGAGCAACATTTGGGTAAAGAAGTTTACATCTGTTTGGAGAGGTACAATTGTAATTAAAGCACTCCAGAAAGGCTTCCCATGGGCTATTAAACTAAGATGCATGTGTAGCAATAGGAAAAAGCTGCAGGTGTGGGGGTGGGTGGGGAGAATATTTCTGATTTAATCAGTAAATTTAATAAATTTAATCAGTTGATTAATCATAAGAGACTTTCCCTGTTCAGTGCTCAGAAGAATAAATTTTTTGAAAGCTGGGCAGAGATAATAAACTTCTGTTGGACAAATCCATGACAGTAGGATACAATTAGTCATATTTTTGGTCCTGCAAAAACAAACCCCCCCCCACACTTTTGTATGCCAGAAGCAATGATTACTCCTGACCTGCTCCTTCCCTATCTCTGCCCAGAGAAAATCAGTTCTGTGGATGAAAATTTTCCCTCTGGAACCAAACTTCCATAGTGTCCATAAGAACCAAATATCAGCATCTAGAAAATTCAACAAATTAAATTAAATTAAATTAATTGGAAAAGAATGAACACAACTCAGTTAACAATATATAATCATATGTTTACTGAAATTTGTCCTCTTGGAAATTTTGGACTAATTTGCTTGAATAGCCTTCCCCTCCTTCACACAGGTCAACATTGTTCTTGATGTAATGTGGGGTAAAAGTTGCGAGAGACATGGATAGGCTGGTGTGTGCAGCATTTCTGATTTAATTCCTCAAAAAAGCTACACCATATGGAGATACAAATGTCTGTGGTTCTGTAAAGCAGTCCAATCTTCACATTAAAAGTTCCAGACAGGTTGGTACATCTGCACTCTTGTAATTTTTGAAGTGCACTTCTGGAATTGAATCTGAAGCACAGCTCGCCTTTAAGGAACACTAATGAAAAAAAATCCTATTAGACATATCTACACCAGTTCTTTTCCCCCCATTTTTTTTTTTTACTGAAAGTCATTTATTTGAACAAGGTCCAGATCTGAAATTCTGGCTCATATGAAATGCAAAGAATCCAACTTCCTGTTATCACAATGCTCATTCTGAACAAGCGTGTTCCTTTGCCTTATCCTGCTAAGTGGATAATGGAATCACAAGCATTATTTTTTATTCTGTGATAAATTATTTGCAAATGTATGGAAAAATGTACAGGCACTTATAAATAAATATCAGTACATCTTCCAGACTCCAGCAGTGAATTCTGAAAACATTTTTTGTCCATTCAAATGGAAATGAGCTTCAGTTTTGTCTTTTCAGGAAATTTTATGCAGGACAAGCAAGATCCTATTATATTTTTACCAGCTGTCTTGAACCTAATGATCTCTATAAAGATAGATTACTCATTCCATCAAAGGCATACTTTTGTTCTGTCTAGGGAATGAAACATAATGTGACAATTTTTCTGTCCACAAGAGTTAATTTTTGAATAATCTAGATGTGCTGATGAGATGTTTTTTCTCTCTCTCCCCCTCCCAATGTTACTGACTTAGATTCCCCCCCCCCATTTATATCACTCATATACTTCTAGCAATTACACACAGTTTATTTGGTTCTTAGAATAGACATTAAAGATTGCAGTTCAACATATTATAATGAATCCTTCCTGGTTCCTTTAACTGGCACTCTGACCTTATAAAATCATAGCTCAATTGTTCTGTTGTTTGTTGCATGACGGGTGCTGATATTCAAAAGGCCAATGTGCCAACCTACATTATAACAAGAGTAAGAAGGAATTTTATCTTCCATAAGGCTTATAACACATTGTGTGGAAGCAAATTTTGCAAAATTAATGATAAAAAATGTTTACATGCAAAAGCACATACATACTGTATGTGTCAAACCACAGCCATTAACTCTTTATCAACAATAAGGTCTCTGTGTTTAATTATATCAGCCAGCTTGTGGCAGAGGAACATGAAACTCATAAAAATATCCAGCTTCTGCTAGCCCAGTTATTTCCCAGGGTGCTAATATTTTACAGTACAATACTCTTTCAGGCTTTATGAAAAAGTCCGATATAGCACTGTGCAGTTCTGGATTGCTTGTCTGCAGCTGTTTTCTCATTCTTTTTTCCCCCTGCAGGTCTGAATCTGAAAGTGGTGACTCTTATTGAGCACATCTCAGATTGCTGTCATCTATGGATTTCATAGCGAGTCCATCTCCACTGTAGCCAGATTTTAGAAGGTGGTTTAATACACATCCCATTTCTCACCACTCTAATAACATATATTTTATGAAGGCTGTACTCCAAATTATTGTGACCTACATGTTTACAGATAGTTGGTTTTTTTAAAAAATTCAAGATGGAGGCTGATGGCTCTACTTTGTTTGATTCTCAGTTCAGATTCCTACAGGAAGCTCATTTTTCCTGCTTGTTCTTATAGAATATCTTGGCAATAAATGGTGGGAGAAGAATATGAGTTTTGGTGACAGACAGGTCTTTCCTCAAATCCAAATAAACTTTGGGATCAATTACTACTGATTATCCTTAACAGATTTCTTGGTAGAAATGAAAAGAATTTGTGGGGAGGGAAGGAGGAATATGGGGAGTAGGAGAGTGACAGACAGGAAAAAAAGAAAAAATCCATTTACTACCTTATCTTTTCCAATTTATTTATTTAAGAAATTTATATGGCCACCCAACTATGACTCTGGGTGGCTTCCCTATTTATTATTCATAGAAATAGGGAAAAGGACTATAATTAACTTATTTATTAATCTGACTTAAAGGAAATATTTTCTATGGCTGTGCGTATATTTTCAAAAGGGTCCTTCGTTTGAATCCACTGCTGGACTCTAATCCTTATCGACTAAATTGATGGGTTAACTAAGTTTAAATTTAAATAAATGCCTGCTATAGAGCCTAGCTTCACATCATATATAAAGCCAGCCAAGAGTTAAATGCTAGTAAATACAGACGGTCGAATTATCCTGTTTTATCTGAGCATAGGCATAGGCAAATATTATCTGAAGCTGAAAATTAAAATTTCTTTTGTTAGCATGATGAGAAGTGAAGGCAGCTTGACTTCACAGAGCAAGGATATTAGTATGTTGCCCTACACCATCCAGAGGAATTGCAAGCAATATTGAAAAACATGTTAAATGCAGCAATAGGGATATAAATCATCCGTGATTTAATGTCTTAGAAGAAAAACAAAGCAAAAATTTCCAGTAACTCACTCACATTCAGGGAAACATCTCCAAGTATTCATATGTATATGTATGTATGCATTTATGTATGTTTGCATGCATATGTGTATATGTGGATGTATCACACACAAATACATTCATATATTCACATATATGCATTATGCACACAAACACACATACATATATAGGTTTAAATACTTCACGGTAACCTCTTAACTAAATTATTTTAATTTTGTTGTGAGAAGAGGCTGAGAATGGCTGTAAGGCTGTTTTACTGTAAATCTAACTAGTAAAATTAAATGGTAGGCAGGTTTAGGTTTTTACAACTGCACAGCATTATTGTTGTTATGATTGTAAATATACTTTGGCATAGATTGATTTTATTTCTTTTGTGGAACTTTAACTGCTGTTTAGTTCTGAGTTGTTATTTTTCATGAATAGACTGCTTTCTGGTGAAAGGCAGGTTACAAATAAAAATGTGTTAGCTTGTTGTCAGTTTTTTACATAATGTCAAGCATGTTCATGAAGTACACATTTTCTTCAACTAATACATAAAATATAGTTTGATAATATTTAATTAATACTTGATCAACTTAAACTGATACAACATTTTAGAAGATCATTATGATTACAGCATATGGAGCTCTATGCTTAATTGCTTCAAAGAGGAAAGGTCAAATTTATTGGTAGATTTCACTAAAGCAGCGGTTCCCAACCTTTGCAGCTTGGCAGCCTGGTTGGGGGGGGAGAGGGGAATTGGGCCATGTGAACAGCGGGCTGGCACATGCACACGCACAGTTTCACTCACACATGAGAGAAAAGAAGTCTTTGGGGCAGTATCTCAGCTCCTTCAGGTTTCTCCATGCCAAAAGCTTTTGCAAAAGGATGGAATGCCTGAAGTGAGTTGGCTTCCCTGAAGCCTTTTGTCCATTTGGGGAAGCTTTTGGTGCAGAGAAGAGAAGCCTTTGGGGGTGCAGTCTCATGCTCCTTCAGACTCACCGAGGCTGACCAATGCTCCAAAAGTGGAATGGGTATCCTGCTCAGGCAGCCTTGGTGAGTCAGATAATCTGAGCAGGGTGCACTCATCCAAGTCAGCCTCTGTTCTCACCACTCTGCTTTTGGAGCATTGGGAGCAGGTAGCTTGGTGGCCCAACTGGGGGGAGGAGAGGAGAAACTGGGCCATGTGAGTGGTGGGCTGGCAGGCATCCACACACACTCCACTCATGCAAGAGAAGTAGGGCTGTGAGCATTGGCGCCTACCACTCACAGGAGTGAGGCTGCGAGAGCGAGTGCCTGCAACTCGTGGGAATGGGGCTGCGAGTGCCAGTGCTCAAACGAGTGGACTGCATGCGTGAGCACAAATGTACGCCAGCCAATCATTCGGTCCAGTTGCGAATAAGCCACAGTCCAGTAGTGGGCTATAGCCCACAGGTTGGGGAACCCTGCGCTAAAGGACAATGGAACAGAGAGGTTATGTAGTTTTGTTTAGAAAATTTATTTACCAACTGTACTGATGCATTTTGAATTTTTTTTAAAAAATAACTGAAAATTCTTGGTACAAGTTTCTACAAACTTTCTACTGTTTTAACATACTAGGTAGTAGGAAATTATTTGTAATGTGTTTTGAAAATATTGGTTTCTTTCTCCTGCTTTCATAAATCATTTTCTGAAACATATATGTGAAAAAATTTCATCCTGCTAGTAGATTTACAACTTCTGAATTTCAGTGAAATATATTATTTTCTGACTAGATCACACTGAGGTAGATGGAGATAATTGGGAGATTAGAAGGCAGAAGCTTTACTTCAGCCATCTTCCTTCCTGCTGAAGTGATATTTCTCATTGGGTTATTCTAGAATTCTATTACTTCTTTTTCAATTAATCATGACAGTAGACTGCATATCTAATAATCATATAATCAGGTGAAAAAAGCTTTGTGTGGGTGTACAGATGTGTCCTCTGTGGCACCAAAAGAAAAACCTGAGATTTTTCAGTAAAAATACTAAGGCAAAGTTCACTATGCAGATCATCAAGCGAAATTTGATGCAGCCTGAAATTACTTGGCATAGTAACAGGTTCAAGGGGAAAAAAAGTTTGCTTAAAAATTAATAGCACTTTGTCAAGTATGATTTCAATCTTTCCAAATGCAAATGAGCCAAGTATTGCCGAAAAACCTTCAAACACTGATGTGTAGCCTTTAGGTCCTTGCATCAAATAGTACTGAGGGGGCTGAAAAGACAGCCTATTTTATTTGCATAACAGTTTTGTCCTTATGCTGCAAGCAAGCACACAATTGTGTTGCTCTTGTGTCTTTACTTAACCTCCATTAACCCTGAATAGAGTAAAAATGTCAGTATTAAATAAATATTATTCTTTTCAAAAACAAATTAGATGTTGAATAGTATAAGAATATCTGGCTACGTTATTCTTTTCTGACCAAATTCAGCATAAATGTGCTTCATATTTTTCACTATTTATAGATCTCTTCCCACCTCACCATTTCCTTATCATTCAAAGGCATTGCTTAGAACTAATTCACTTGCTTCTCCTGTGCTTTGAGTAGCTACATTGGCCTATTGTGCAGAGAGGCAGCTAAGGGTCCAGAGGCTATTCTGAAGCGACGTTTTTGCTGCTAAAATTTGGCAATGGACTGCAAAGAATTGGCAGCTCAGTCTTTTGCTATTTTTTCCCCCACCATGGTTGTGTAAAGCATGAAAGGAATGTTTCATAAAACTGTCTGAATGAGTGAAATGCTCCTTCTTAAAATACTGAATCAGCAACATGGTTTTGAGAGCTTGGTGCAGGTGCTTGGAGGGTTTTCCCTATATTGTCCTATTTAGAGACAACTGGAACAGTCCTTGAAAGCCCTTGATGTAGCTATGCTCAGTCTTCTGAAGAATACAGTTCCCTCATGATTTAGAGAAAGGATCTTCTTGCCTGACCCTAGTCTTAATTGGTTTTAATCACTCAAATAAAATTCCAAAACTGCCTAATCAATGTGTGTGTGTGTGTGTGTGTGTGTGTGTGTGTGTGTGGAGAAACCAAAACGTTTCCTCTCCACCATTTACTGTACATTATGCAGCCTTCCCACTGTGGATCTTAGGGTCTTCCCCCAATTTGATAGGCTTTATCTTGCAGGGGGGTATTTTTAGTCATTTTCCTAATGATGGAAGAAAATAATTTTAAGCATTGATTAAATGTCAATTTTGGTGTTTAAGCTTTAAATCTTTACTTCTTAAGGACTGTTCTTGCCTGTTATAAGGATGAAATCCTTGTTTCATCCACAAATGACTATGGTAGAGGGTAGAGGTTTGTTCTCTGAGGTTGTGGGTTGATTTCTGAATGTTTTGTTACCAGGCTATGTAACATCTTCAGCGGAGATTAGGGAATGTCAGTGTTGGTGGTGTTCTGCTTATAAGGGCTTCGTGTGGTCAGTAGGTCTTGTGATGGGAGGGTCGCATCAGATGAGGGTCTTGTGATTGATCTTGTGATGGGTCAGGTATGGGTCATTTAGGTGATGGGGAGGTCACATCAGGTGAATATCATTGGGAGGTGAAGTGTTGGTTGGGGGGGTTGGTTGAAGGTTGTTGTCATTGCTGGTTGGTTGTGTGGTTGATTTGAATTCTCAGTTCTCACCACCAACACTGACATTCCCTAAACTCTGCTGAAGATGTTACCTAGCCTGGTAACAAAACATTCAGAAAACAATCCACAAGCTCAGAGAACAATCCTCCACCCTCATCCTACAAATGAATGTGTTATCATCTCCAATGGAGAAGACACAACTTATCAACAGTTCTCAGTATGTTAACCAGGTGCAAAACAATGAAGTTGATATTTTTTGCTTTCCTTATTCTTTCATAGCACAGTCTCCAACAGGTTAGGAGAGGGTGGTATGATAGTATGGTTAAATGTTGAATTTAAAGACTCAGTGTATGGTTGCAAATCATAAACCATTTATCCTAGATCTGTTCAAATGAAGTCATCAGAGACTCTCTCATAATAAACTTTCCCTGTAGAAGACTATTTATGCGGGCCTGCCTGTTCAAAATACCAGGAAATCAGTGGTTATCAGATGCAAAGGAAATATATGTTCGCATAAAAGATATTTTGGTAGATGCACGGACAAGGAAGAAGTTTTTTTTTCTTCAGCAAAAATAATAAAAATAAAGTACAGCTTCCCTTTTCTATTTTTTTGCTCATCTTACAACTATTTTGATCTGGGGTGGGATTGCCTTATGAACAAAGAACATCCAACACATCTGGAACATCTGCCCCAACCTTCTCATCTTTTCATAAGGGCCTAAAGGCTGTGCCAGTCGGCTTGGGGCCCCAATGGGGGAACAGCACAATGGTTGATTGAATAATGACAGATCCTGCCTCCTTCCCCATTCTACCCCCACCCTCCCCCTGTGTCTTTAGTTTTAATGTTTGATTTTAACATTTTATGTTTTAACTAAGATATAATTGTAAGCCACCCAGAGTTACTCTATCGTAAGATGGGCAGCCAATAAATTTTATAAATAAATAAACATCAGACCTAACTTTGAAGGAACCATGAAAGAACTGAGCTGTAATCCTATTCCTACTGATGCCTACATGAAAATGGCACTTAGTTTTTAATGCAGTAATATTCAGTGACAAGTACCACTGGATTTGAGTAAAGAAATATGTTTGGGATTAAGGCTGCATGTTACTTAGAGTTTAGAAAGTGCTTCAGCGTGTTTGGTGGATTAAAGAAGTAATAGAACATTCTGGAGAAGCCAGAATCAAAAGAACATTCTCTGAAAATCAATGAACTGAGCAATTTGAATGCTGCTGTATTAAAAACTAAATGCATTTAATATTAGTTTGAACAGATCCTGACTGAATAAATTAACTGACTTGTAAAGCCTTTCATTATTATTGTTATTGTTATTGCACAAAAACCTCAGTGCCAACAGCATTTCTTGGGTGATAGGGAAAAAGTAATGTGCCATTAAATATTACCATAGAAAGAAAGATCATTTGCATTTTTCACAAAGTCTTTTGCCAAGTTTTGTGTCTGAAGAGAAGGAATATCTGGATGGAAAATCTAATTTATAAACTTAATTTAAATTGGCTGTTCCCATTTTTGTTGAGTTTCATAATGTATGATAGGAAAATTCAAAAGAGTTGAAAAGGGATAATTATATATAGGATTATTTTTTATGAATTAAGATAACAATAAAAGGGATATCATTATTGAAATTGCAGTATTGGATCAGAATATGTGAATAGTTCCATGTCAAGGCAAGAAATTTCAAATTAACTTGTTGAAACATACCTGTTTAAGAGTAAGGAGAACAATGTAGATATATGCCTAAAAGACTTTTATTCTGAGAAAGTCATACGCATGATTAATTTAATTCCTTTTAATAAAGTTCCATTAAAAATAAGAATAAAATATTATTCAGGGAGCTATTGATATTTTTATAACTTGTGAATACAAATATAAGGTCTGAACAGTTCAAGTCCCTGCTTTTTAAATGGATCAAAAATATATAATTGGATTAAATGTGGACTTTTTTTTTTTACTGCTTTCAAGATGATCATAAAGCTACTCCAGTTAGTAGTGTTGGGCATACTTCAGCTGTTGGGTTCATAGACTGCACTAAAAGGTCTGTTAGAGGTCAAATGGCATTTTAATGTGACCTTTAGAAGTCAAAGGGCATAATATATTATGGAATGCATGCAGAAAATAGCCACAATACTGAGAACTGTGATTATTAATTTCATGTCCATACTTATTCATCTGATTATGTGTCTGTTTTCTCATTTCTGCATGAACGTCTAATTAAAAAATACCCTATTAAAAGACAACTATTTTTTCTCAAAATGCATAATTAAATACACTGACAAAATGTATTTCAAGGCATACAGCACTTGAAGTGCCCTTAGAATCTGTACTGTATTACAAAACAAAAACAAAAAACCCGCTAACTTTTTAAAGGCCAATGTAGAACAACATTTCCTCAGCTCCTGTCACAAAAGCGGCTTCTCAGTTTCTGATATGTTGATGATTAGCTTGTTACTTGGATTCATAGATAGGAGGTCCTGACAAATCTTCATTATTTCAAGTTTTCACTCTAAACTACATAATCAGTCTCAACCTTGAACAGTCAATACAATAGGCTTGTTTTCTGGGCATTGTTGTACATTTCTGTAATGAACGCAGCAAATACTTCCTTGCATTGGAAAATTAATGATTGCTACTCGTGCATACACTTCTGAGTTTTTACATCAGAAAAATCTACTGTTTCTACCCTTTAATGCACTCTTATGTGTACTAACCCAGAACGTTTTCAAAGACTAATACTTAGTAACGAGTTCGTATCTTGTATTATGCTTCTTGTTTAGAGCAGGGGAACAGTTTCATTGGGTCAAACTGACAGCTGGGAATGATTTATTACAAGATAAGCCCAGAAGAGAAAGTATGTTCTCACTAATGATCTTTAACCCAATCTAGACAATTCAGTCTTTCTCCCCTTAGCTTTCCACAGAAGTTCTATGCTTGCTAAAACAGCTGACCAATTGCATGCTCTGACAGATCAGGTGACAGCTAATTTTTAGCATCTACTTTATTTACAGGATTTTGCAACAAATGTCACCTGCAAATCACAATTTTGTACACACACACACACACACACACACACACACACACACACCTTCTTTTGTCACAAATGCCCTATCGTACTTTACATAGAAGAGACAGATCATCTGGATGCAGAATCTTGATTGAGATCCAGCGTTAAGAACAGCAGTATTCAAAAACCATCAGAAAACACTTTGGTCTCTCAGAATACCATGTCACTGACCCTACAATTGTCATTTGTGAACAAAAAAGTTTAAAACACTGATTGCAACATGAAACAACTAAATTACAATTAATCAAACAATTCAGTTGTATAACCTATTGCTCAAATAGAGACAAAAAGAGTTGTTTTTCTTTAATCGGGCTACAGTAACCCTCAACTTACAATTATAATGGAACGTGGAATTTCTGTCATAAATCATAATGGTTATAGGTTGGGACACCCATGTGACTGGATATGATTTTATGACTTTTTTTGCAGATGTTCTTAAATGAATACCATGACTGATAAGCAAATTCATGTATTCTTAAAGTTTTTTTTTTTGTCAGAACACAAAATGCCATAAAGGTAAGCTGTGTGAGATTGCTTGTATGTGTGCAACCATCAGAGCTCTGAACCTGGGAGGGGGATCTGTCATAACTTCAAAGGTCGCTGTGTGTATAATTGATTCATCAGCACTATGCTATAAATGTTGTTACTGTTTTGCAACAGCCTCATAAAGTGACTATAACTCTCCATTTTTCTGTACGTCATGTACATGAGTGCTTGTGACTTTTAATTTGGATAGTCATTAAGCTCCATAAGAAATTAGGTAATTTTATCTGAAATGTACATTTTGCTACGGTTTAAAAAAAGCTGATGAAACCTGAGAGATAATTAAAATTTAAATCTTCATTTTATTATGAATGGCATTATTTATTTTAAACATTTTATCTTGGGTTTTTTTATTTAAAAAGTACTCAAAGAAACAAACAAAATAATTAAAATGGCATTAAAATACAAGTCACATTTAAAAAGCCCATTAAAAATACAATAAGGAAGTAAAATATAGATTTAAACCATCAATTGAGCAGAGGAATAAGAATCAGAAAATAACTGAAATGAAGCCAAGAAAAGTCAACTCATTATTTTATGCCTGAACACAAAAGTTGGAGCTAAAGCTTCAGGAGATAAGGAATTCTAGAAAATGGGAGCATTTTGCAAAAGTGTCCTCTTATAAATTTAGTGGATTATTTGGGAGCAAGTGAGTTTTTTAAGATGCTTTGACTTAAAGCCATTTAGTGTGCTAAAGGTCAAAACCAAGCAATTTGAATTCCACATAGGAGAAAAAAACTGAACAATGAACTTTCTCTGAATCTTTTAGAGCCCGTTAGCTGCTACTTTCTTTTTTCATGCTGGGATGCCACTGGGCATGTCAAAGACCTTGCCCAAAAAAGAAATTTAAGCAAGGTGCTGTTTTTCTTCCAATGTGGAATAAGCTATGGGCTCCTTCAGGCAAGATGGAAATAGAATTTTCAAATAAAGATTAGTTAACCAGTGTTCCCACTATATCAAATTATCAGGTTCTTTTACAGAAGAATGTGCAAAAGATAAAATCCCTCAGGCTTCTGTGACTCTGAATACCAGATGGTGTATAGAACTGTACTCCCAGCAATCTTTTACTATAATTTCTAATGACTTCCAGAGGAAGTAGGTCCTATCTGGGTCTTTTAAACACTGTTTTGCTCTCAACCTAAGAGTCTCTGTCTAGCCATTCATCTGATACATTGTTGAAAACTCTCCTCTCTGAACTTCTTCTGTGATTGCCTCCTATGCTCTGTTTTCTAAAGCTAAAGATATCATATTAATCCTAACAGTTGAAAAGAATACCAACAGGCAAAAGATTTACATTGCATTTGTCCTAAGTGTACTGTTTTAATATAATCACAACTGAAACACATTCAGCAACATCTCATGCCTGAACAGGAAGTTAAAATCTATTTATATAATTGCATATGTTTGCAATTTACTGCTCAGTCAAAAATATCTGTTTCTTATATTTGTAAAATTACCTGATTGCATAATGAACTCCTTATTGTACCCAGCACAATGTTTACCCCTGAATTTCCTAAAAGATTTTATGGGAAGGTCAAGTATACCACTGTAAGGAAATAGCATCCTCAAATATGGATCTTACTGGGTGACTTCACACCAGTCACATTCCCTCAGCTCAAGGTACAAGTTGGTTGTCTGGGGAGAAATGCCAGAAAGTTGTGTAATGTATATTACCTTGAGCTTCTGTAAAAAAAAAAAAGAGAGAGAGAGAGAATAGAAATCTAACAAATACGTAAATCAATTGCAAAAGACAGCTTTAATCAGAATAGCTTACATCCTGCAATGATATCTCTAATGTCATCAGATGTCAACATTTGCCTCTCCCAGATCCTTGGGAAGGACTTAATAGATGGATAAAAATGCCAAATCTACTCTGAACACCTGACTATGTGACAAATCGTAATAAAATATTTCAATGAAATTTGGAGTGGACAAATGTACCACCTTCATCATCATCATTGTCATCAATAATGACAATAAATCATGCCCTTCATCCATGCAGCGATGTTGACAGATTCTATTTACCAAGGAAAATAGGTTGATATGAAATGTTGCAGGTACATGAGATAGTGAAGAAGGAAAAAAGGCATTGGAAGACTTTCTGAAGAAGGTACACTGAAGTTAATATACCATGAAGGTTTCCTGAGTTTAGAATGACCAAACTGCCCTAGAGAAAAGACCAAGTGAAGAATAGAAAAGATAAGTAGAAGGCAAAATATTACATGTCCAGTACATAAAAAAGCAGGCTAAGCAGATTACAACAAGACTTGGCAATGACTAAGAGCAGTAAAATTGAAGGAAGATATAGAGTAGTTAATGCTGGCTGAACAAGAATAAGCTTTAAGAACACACACATACAAAGCCAGAATTGAGAAGACAGCAACAGATAGTAAACATCACCTCTGCAAAGAAGCTGAAAAAACAGTGGACCACCCAGTTAGCTGCTGCAAGATCACACAAACTTCCAGATGTGGAGCCTCCTATTTCAAGAATTGTATCCAAAATAACCATTTGGAGATTTACTGGCAAGAAATTTGCTGTTTCCACTGCCAATCCCTATTCTCTCTACTCTCTATGGAATCTGTTCTAACTTATTGCTTAATGTCTATGGAAATTCTCAATCATCCAGGTCATGGTTGTCCCAAATATGCTTTTTCAAAAGGCAACAGGACTTTGTTTTTCCTTGAAGACATGTCATTTTTCATCCAAGAAACTTCTTCAGGGACCCATTGCTTAATTGTGATGTTCTCATTTTGCTTGAGCAATACCTTTGCCTTTGCTACTTTTTCTCTTCTCAATACACCAGAAGTCAGCAGGAAAAACATCTGCCCACTGTAGTATGAATTTGGAAAGGAAGTGATATTGGCTAGAGGATTCTACCCACCTCTAGTTTCCTCTTCCTCCACCCTATTCTGCTGTAACCCTATGGTGAATAAATTAATATGAAGCAAAACTGAAAACCAGATTAGGGTTATGAAGGGAGAGGAGTTACAAGCAAGATTTCAGATTTTCTCTTTGTTCTTTTTTTTTCTTTATATAGCCATCAATTGTTAAACGTGTATGTTTTTGTTAGCATTCAAAAGCTGAAGATGGTATGTGTAGTATCTGGTATCCTTCTTCCCTTACAACAATCCTGTGTGGAAAATAGCAGTTGCCCTAAAAACAATCATTAAGTTTCCATGGCTGACCTCCATGTTCTTCTGTACATGTAGTCCTTGTCTTACAACAGTTCATTTAGTGACTGTTCAAGATTATAATGGCACTGAAAAAAGTGACTTATGACCATTTTTCATACTTGCAACCTTTGTAGCATCCCCATGGTCATGTGATCAAAATTCAGATGTTGGCCACTGACTTACATTTAGGATGGTTGCAGTGTCCTGGAATCATATGATTACTTTTTGCGACCGTCTGACAAGCAAAGTCAATGGGGAAGTCAGGTTTACTTAACAACTGTGTTACTAACTAACTACTGCAGTGATTCAGTTAACAACTGTTGTAAGAAAGGTCGTAAAATGGGGGGGGAATCACTTAACAAATGTCTCACTTAGCAACAGAAATGTTGGGCTCAATTGTGGTCATAAGTTGAGGATTACCTGTACGTTATTTGGGAAGCAATAGTGGCAGTGTCAATCTTGTCATTTTATATACTATACTAATAAGGAGTAAAGATTTCTGGCTATTTTCCAATCCTGAAAAATAATGCATCCAGCTCTGGTGATAGATGAGATTGACCCAGGGAATGGGCTGATGGAAGCATGCCTAAATCAGGCTGAAATGGTCAAGAACCATCTCGTTTAATCCCATCAACTATTGTTCACCTGACTTTGGCTCCAACATAATGAGTGCATAGTTCTTGCTGTCATATAAGAATGCGGCAGAAAAGTAACTAATATTCAATTATATCAAAGCAAGGATGAAAGTAAACAAAGGGGGAAAAGATTCTAAAGAATATCATTTTGCAATATATATGCAAAATGAGAAGATGAACTTGACAATATAACTGTAATCAAGGATTCTTTGATGCATTTGGAAAGCAATTCTTCCTTTCTCTGATGGGGTTCTTTCAGAGAGTATTGTGTTTTAGCAAAATGAGTTGCCTCTTTCAAATAAAGAACAGAATCAATGAAAGATGCAGAAATTACTGCAGTGGCAAAGTGTGTCATTTGTGAATATAAATGTAATATGAAATATGAATATCAATATGAATGAAAATATAAAATGGTAAGTCTCCTTCAAGTCTAGCTTGGCTTCTGGTGAGTTCATGGACATATCCATGCAGTTTTACTTGGCAGAAATACAAAAATCTAGCCTAGGTTTAGCAATGCCCCAAATCTGTCAGCTCCATCCAGTTCCATACTGGACCTCTAACCATATTTAATCCAGCAATCCTGGAAGTCTCCTATCCAAGTACTAACTAGGTCTGACCCTGGTTTTTAATTTAGGCAGGTTGATCAAGGGCTGCCTGACATGCCATCTGCTGAGAATTGGATGTAATTATCAAGTAGAACATTGTAGTTGGTTATTCCAGAGTAGGTAAAAGCTATTAAACCACAATACAGGTAGGCTACTGTTTCTTAGAAATTAGGATTTGGAATAACTGAGTTGACAAACACATCAAAAAGCAGTTTTCAATCTTAGCATTTAAAATGTATATACTGCTCAACAAGTGTATGTGTATGCTCTCTACATGGGGCAACCTCTGAAGAATGTCCGGAGACTGCAAGTAGTTCAGAATGCAGCCGCGCGAGCTGTCTTGGGTCTCCCAAGACATGCTCATATCACTCCAGCCCTCCGTGAGCTGCATTGGCTACCAATTGGTCTCCGAACACAATTCAAAGTGTTGGTTATGACCTATAAAGCCCTATATGGCAATGGGCCAGGATACTTCCGGGACCGTCTTCTGCCCCATGAATCCCAGCGACTGGTTAGGGCACATAGGGTTGACCTCCTATGGGTCTCGTCTGTTAGACAGTGCCGTCTGGCAGGACCTAGGGTTAGGGCCTTCTCTGTTGCTGCCCCAGCCCTCTGGAACCAACTTCCCTCAGAGGTTCGTACTGCTCCCTCCCTCCTAGCTTTCCGAAAACTCTTAAAAACACATTTATGCAGACAGGCTTGGGGTGTGTGAGCTGCGCTCTGCCCCTGGGCCTTTGATTAGGACTGTATGTTGTATGAGTGGTAATACTTATATAGTTTTTATATTGTATATTACTATTTTAATTGATTTATATTTTTGTACTTGTATTTTTGCTGTGAGCTGCCCTGAGTCTGGGGAGAAGGGCGGCATATAAGTCAAAATAAATAAATAAATAAATAAAATATGTGTGTGTGTACATGCAGACATACATACTGTATATCTGAAATAAGGGACTTGAATATTGTATATTACTTAAAATTTAGCACATTAAATAAAAGAAAACAGAACATGAGAATAAAGAAAATATTCTATTTACCTAAGGAATAAAGGTTTCACTATTCTTTTAGGCGCTCATTTCATTCCATCTGTTTAAACATCTATTAGAGTATCAAATATTGGTATTTGGGTTCATCTATTAGTTACATATGGTAGAAATTTTCCTGAAAGTGATCTGGTCCCAAGTTTTTCCAATTTTAAATCTGGAAAACAACATTTTTGATTAAATTTTGCAACCAACAAAAATGGCAGAAACAACATTGCCTCCCCATCACCACCACCACCAAAGAAAAATGCATATTATCTTTTAGTGGAAGAGTGCAACTGCTCTGAAATAAAGTAAATACAATAATCAGGAAATTCTTGTAGAAATTGCCTCAGTTTCTTGGTCCTCATCTATGGTATCACTCTATTGGAGAACTTCTCAGAATCATCAATTTATATGCTTTTATTGCACGAAAAGAAGCTGAGTTATCATTGTGTCTTATTGATTTGCTAGTCTACATCTCTCTGTACCTCTTCCAGTGGTTTAATATAGTTATTATGAAAAACAGTAGATAAAATAGCACTGAAGAATCCCACTGTGCAACAGTTACAGTGCAGAGTTAAATCTCTGAATGCCAACTTCTGGAATTAGTCATCCAAATAGCAGCAAATTCTGGAATTCATTGCTGTCATTTTCCAAACTCCTGGAATGATACTGAGTGACACTGAAAGGTCCAAAAGAATGAATTGGATCACATTTCCATGTGCATCTTCTAGTATACACAGGTACTTTTTAAGCCAGTGATGGCGAACCTTTTAGAAACCAAGTGCCCCAAAACAGGCCCTGCCCTGCCTTCCTGCCCACCCCCGCTCTGCCCACGTCCTGCCCGCCCTGCCCCTGCTCTGCCCCTGCTCCGCCTTTGCCCGCCTGGCTGCAGGGCCACTCACCACCTCCATGGCCCCCTGCAGATTGCCCAGGTGACCCAGCAGTGCCATAGTGGCCACACCCTCCACCTGCGCCCCAGAGCATCAATTGTGTGTGACAGGGTGCAAGGGTAGAGTCTGTCTCTGCTGCCCGGCTGCCATGTCCTTGGCTATGCTGTTCTTCATGGGCCGTGCTCTTTTCTGGGGGGGGCTGCTGGGGAGGAGGGGGCCACTGGGGAGGTGGGGCTAGGGCAATGGCATGCGTGCCCACAGAGAGGGCTCTGAGTGCCACCTCTGGCATGCTTGCCATAGGTTCGCCACCACTGTTTTAAGCTTAGGCTTGAGATAGATCTTGAAAAGTTTTCTCAACAAAGACTGTCTAATATTTGTCGTCACTTGCTTTGTTTTTTTTTTTTTTAATTTTAAGTAAGCAATTAGGGGTTTGGTCTTTTGTCCTCATTACAAATGCATGCTCTTCTCTTGCTAGACATTTTCTATAAGCAAAAGATATCTCCAAGCATTCCCAGACCAAAATCCCTCTGAATTTTCTTCCTAGACTGATTTATTTATGATTCAGACTTATGGTCAATAGGTCCTGCGGGAATCTCTAAAATTCACCTGATCAGGTCATCCAAGACATTGGACAGTTTCAATTCATAAACTATTCCCATCAAACAACATTTGGTGCACCTGTTTTATCTTCTAAAGATTAGCAGAGACCAATCTCTTTTGTGGAGTTCTATAGAATTTCCCTGTAAATATTATCCGGGGTGAAGTTCCTAATCAACCTAAGTAGATAATTATAAGTTTTAAATAAGAATTTATGTTGTGTTCTGTTTTAAACCACAGTTTGACATTTCTGACTCTTCTCTGCTGGAGTTTTTCATAAACATACTATATTTGGAAATGGAGTTCATTTAGTTCTGACTTGATCTTATATGTATCAGAGTGCTAGGTGATCATACTGACTCAGGGATATCTTCTTCAGAAGTCAGCTGATAAACCTTGAGTACTGCTTATTCAGACCCAATGTTTATAATTGCTTTGAATCAGGTATTTATGGCAGCAAAATCTCAGAAATATGTAACAAAATGCATCTGGTCTTATTTCACACATTAGGCATGAGCACCCCCAGTTGTTACAGTCCCTGACTGCTAAAATCTGGTTCCATATGCAGAGCATAACATTCTATTCTTCCATCCAGTGGATTCAAATAATAGATGAATGGTAAATACGAGGTGGCAAAAATAAGGACATATAATGAACATAATTGAAGCTGAGTATCAGCAGTAAAAATATACCTTTTTAGTCTATGTCTGTCTGCCCAATTCATTTAGATGCCTCCTCAGTTACTGTACATGTTCAAGGACTTCCAAGTTTTTAATGTCATTTTGATGTTATTCAAAAAGATTATTATTCATTTAAATATTGGAATACTTCCCTCAAGCACAAACATTTTGTATGAAAAATTGAAAATCAGTTCCAAAGCTAATTCACCTTGGGAGGTACTTTGGCCTATAGTTTCCCCTCCCCAAATATTTCTTTAATGAAGTCATATGATTGAGACTGGGATGTTTTTAGCAGCAACATTAAAGAAACCATGTACCTCCTTGAATTTGTGTGCTCACATTTAGCAGAATTGGCAGGGACTAAAAGTAAGTTACCTATTTAAAAACTGATAGAGTTATTGCAAGGGATAGAAAGTATTTTGATGGTGACTTTGTAGATATAATGTTGAGGTAACTGGCTGTGATCCTCCAATGTATCCACTGAAGTTATATTTAGCAAAACAAGGAAAGACCTGTAAATAAAAGCAGTCCTATTAAAAGTAGCTATAGGAAGACTGATTGAAGTCCTAAAGAAATAAAAAAAGAAATAAAAAGAAAATAAAAAATAAGAAAGTTATATGCTCCAGAAAGAAAGAAGGGAGGGAGGGAGGAAGGGAGGGAGGGAAGGAGGGAGGGAGGAAGGAAGGAAGGAAGGAAGGAAGGAAGGAAGGAAGGAAGGAACTTTTCCTATAGAAAAGAGGCTAAAGAGGATTACCAGCATTCCAATATAGCAGGGGTCCCCAATTCCTGGGGTGTAGTGCACTAATGAGCCATGGCCTATTTGGAACTGGGCTGAGCGAATGGCTGGCCAGAGCACATGAACATACATGCAACTCAACTTGTGTAAGCAGCAGGCTGGTGAGCACTCATGTGTGTGTACACTGGCCTGCCGCTTGCACAGCCCATTTCCCTTTTTCCCCTCCCCAGCCAGGCTGCCAAGCCACAAAGGCTGGGGACCACTGCAACATGAGGGTAAATAGAGCAGAGAGAAAGGAAGAGGAAGTGTATTGTTTGCTATCTTTACTCTCTCTAAAAGTCAATATGATAAAAAGCGCAAAGAGCTGAGGCATCAATCAATGAGATTTGCACCCAATGCAGTGCAACTGCTTCTCAAAGAGAAAGATCCTGCTCCAGAAGTTTCCATTTATTATGAACTCATTATCAATCGCTTGGCCTACTGAGCAATACTGTATAGGTGGATACTTTTAGAAGTAGTACTGTTTAACTGTGGAATGAGACCTATTTAATTAGAATCAGACTCCCTGTGATTCATTCACTATAATTTGTCCAAGAGATGTATGATGGAACATTCTGAGAAACATTTCATGTATTTGCATGACTTCTATGCGGCTACTTTTTGCTAGCTCTGTAGAGAATCTCAAGGGCAACTAAATGAGGACTATTGCTGGAAAGCTGGCCTGGCTGAAAATTTTGAAAGGTGGAATCTCAGTAGATGTTATTCTTCCTCTTCTTGCATTTTATATGCTTGAGGATGGCACATTGGCTATCCAGGCTGTTGAAACTAAGTACAGGTAGTTGTTAACGCATGTCCACAAATGGGACAGGAATTATGGTAAGTCATTGCAGTCACCCAACGGAGCAAACCCATTTTTTAAATTGTGGCTGCTGGTCATAAAATGCAAACCAGTTGTCAAATGCAATTGTGTGACCTGGGAGGGGGTGTGCGGTGTAACAGTTTATGATGGCCCCAAGTGCTTTATGGAACGCAAGAACCCTTTCCAAAGCCATTGTAACTTTGAACAATTGTTAAATGATCAATCATCAGTTGAGACTACATGTAAGCTGCAAAGTGCTTGGTGAAACTATTCAAAGGTGGCTAATATAAAAAAAGAAAGCAATAGGAAGAGATTCAGTCTAATTCCTTCCTCATAGGGATCATTTTTATTTTTATATTTTTATTTTTAAATAAATTTTATTTTAAATAAACATATGCATTAATTGCAATATAGAGAGAGAGCTTGAACAGTAATGGAATCACCATGGCAATAGAGGATTTTTCTTCTTATTTTATATAGCTAAATATGCATATACCCAACCTAACATATCATTTAAGGATATACCTGGCTTCTTGTAGAAATACTTAATTCTAAATAGATAAATAAAACTTTTACAACAAAGAAAACAAAATTAGTATTATATGTCTACTTGGTATATTAAAGGCAATTCATAAGAGATAGAATTATAATTCTATTTAGCCAATTTGATTTAATTTAGCTTTTTTTGAAAATGATTTGCTTTTTTCTTTTAAAGAGCACTGATACCAGTACATTAAAACCAAATAGATCTTTAAGATAAATTTTAACCTGAGGAAGAAATAAAATAAATTCAAATTGAGGATTTTGAAGAAATTGCTTATTTTATGACACTTCCAAAAATGTACATTAAAAGAACACAAAACTATAAGTTTTGTTTAAATCTAATAGAATTATGCTGAGAATTATAAGCATCATGCCAGTAAATAAAATGCATTAATTTATTTGTTTATTATTATTAATCTTATTGGTTTCACCTTACTCCAAAGCAACTCTGTGTGGCAATTTTTAGAGGAGAGTTAAAGGATTTTAAATAAAGTATTGGAATAGAAAATAAAATATTTTAGGAAACTGAAGTAAGGTTTATTGGGAATCAAGATAAGAAATCAACAAATATTAACTATGCAAGCTATAAATACCTTATTTTACTAAAGGGATTCACACATCCTGTTAGAGCAAATTTTCTTTAAGCTATAGTTTGATGAATAAACCATCATATCCTGCTGACACAATGTTGAGCCGTAAATTGTGTATTATAAAGCACAGTTTTATGGATCCATATATCACATTAAGATAAATTCAAATAAACCACATTCATCTTAGCTCCCTTTGTGAAATCTAACTCTATCAAAGCTTGACAAACATTATTGTTCTGTTGAGATAAACTTAACAGACAGAAGAGTAAAATGCAGCAAAAGATTAATTCACACTTCTCCTCACAAAGCAATGGAATTGAAGAATCCCAGAAAATTATTCCCTGTGATACGAAAAGAGATTTGTTAGTTATTCAACTCTACCTCATTCCTCTTCATTCTTTGTTGTTTGCTGTTGTCTTTCATCTTCCTCTGTTTATTTGGAGGATTAAATTGGGTAATTCCTTTAACTTGCAAGTTGTCAGAAATAGGATTCCTATCCCCATATTTTGTTCAGGATTGAGCAGATCAATCTAAACCTGGCCCCATGCTAGTGTCAAGTTTGATTTCTATTATTTATTGCTAATATATATCAGCTTTTTGTAACAGTAGCATGTTCCTGAAACCCAAATTAGTTTCTCATTGTGCCGCATAACACTAGCAACCCCTTTCTCTTACTCCACTCTATGTATAATTCTATGAAGAAAAATAAATGAAAATTAATATGACTTCAGGGTTTATGTTGTAAACACTGACAATAATGTCCATATGACTTTTACTCACATATTTTAAACAGGCAATTTCATAGTTAATTTTCAATTTAAGGCTCAAACCAAGGATTTTTCTTTTAAATCTATTGCTTCAACACAACACTGGTGGTTTCAACTTTTCCTGTTTTTAAACCAATGTTGGACTTACTTGTTCATATCAATAATGATTGTAATGCAAATAATATTGAATATATATCATTATACACACAATTAGATAATTATTGGTATTTTGGAACTCCTGGTAAGAACCTGGTTCCAATTATAGTTGGAATACCAATGCTGACAGGGCAAGCCACTAGAATATAAACTGAGAACAAATCTCACTCTTCCCCCCCCCCATATATTTTACTGATTTTTTAAAAACATAAATCACTTAATAGTTGGTAAACAGTATGTTTGCTGGGTTTACATTTGTAAAGAAAAATCATTAACAATTGGTTTCTATAATCCATAATCCACAGAGTACATTTAGTTGATTTTCCCCTTTTCCCAAAATGTCTTCTTTGCAAACCTTGAAATAATACAGTTCTTATTATTTTGATAAATAACAGTTACATATATGATTTTTTCCCAATATTCCTAGAAACAATGATCACATCAATATAATATTTCTTTTCTATCTAATCATTCTGGTTGCTCCATCTTATATCCTGTTACAGTCCTTATTTAGATTTGTTTCTCCCATAAAGTTCAAAATATTCTTGCTGGTTAAGATTTTCTCAACAGTTAATTACATTTAAAGATTTAAATCCATTTTTCCCATATAAACCATTTCAACACTTTTACATTTCTTAAAGGATAGGTAAAAACAGTAAAGAAAGGGAAAAGAGAGCAAGAGTAAAGAAACATAAAAAGTAAAATACTACTTAAAATATATATTCCCCCTAAGCTAATATATATTCATTCCCAAAATTTCTTATTCTTTTTAACCATAATTAAAACTATATTTACTTTAAATATTCCATTTAATGTGTCTAGTCATCTAATCTTTTAACTCTTATTCAAAACATTTTTTCTTTTTTATACATTATAATTTTCCTAAATTCAAACACATTTAATTATCTAAAACATTTCCTTCATCTAAGCTATTCCAACAATATTATATTACTTATATGAAGAAATAAAATAAAAAGAGAAAAAAGCATACAGTATTATTTAAGAAATTCATCTCTCTTAGAATGACATATGTATTCAGAATCTTTTCTATTTCTTTAACCATATTCAAACAAATATTTCTTTTTTAAATGTGCTCTCTGGTAGATCCCATCATCTATTTTCTTAATTTTTACTTTGATCTTTTTCCTTTGACCAATATTTTTCTTGATCGATGTATTTTGATGAATCAAAAAGTTTTCCCATATATTCATGACTGTTGCTGTAGATATAAGAAGTAAATTGAATAAAGTGTCTTTATATGAGGCTTTTGCCTTTCCATGTTTCTTGAAAATCTTTTTCTTTTTCTCCTTCTTTGCTTCTCTTTTCACTTCCTTTCTCTCTGATGTTTTCAACATCTCTACATTCCATTTTATCCAATCTGTTTTTTTGTCCTCAGATTTATTTTGTAGTCTTAAGGGATGAGTTGTTTTTTCCATTTCTTGTAAATTTTTCCCACTAGAATTAAATCATGTTTTCCTGCTTTGTTAAATTCCATCTTTGAGTCTCTATTTTTAATTTTATGTCCACTTATTTGTTTTGTCTGCTCCTTGTTGTTGTTTCCTGGAAGTTTTTTTTGTTGTAGAGTTAACTTAGAAATAGATTGATTTATATTTTTAAAGTTATTTTGGATTTCTTTGTGATCTGAACTCAGTGTTATTTGAATTAATTATAGTATACTATACAGTATATCTCCTCCTGAGAGGTATTTATGTTTTCTTGGTGTGTTCTATCTATATGTATCTGATCCATGATGGCCAAAAGTTGAAGTTCTCCTTCTTATCTGCAAATAGCTTTAGAGTCCCAGTTAAATAGATATTTGTAATTCAAAGAGTTCAAAAAAGATTTTTTTCCCCTAAAGTTTATAATTCTATATTTGTCTGCAGCCCAGATTGTTGTCTTTTTTTGCCACAGCTGTTCTTTGTTATTAAAGCTTTGAAAGTCACAAACACAGATTAGCTTTTCCCAGATTTTGGCAAGTTCTCTATGGAAATCATAACTGTCATAATCTTCATCCACCACTAGGTGTCAGCATCTATTTAGTTTTCAATATGAACAATGGTCTTTAAAATGAGAATCTTAACCATTCAATAATTTTAAACTTGTCCAAAGTTAAATTTTAGCTTTCAAGTTTATAAATTTATTTTACTACTATATATTTTGATCCTCCATGGAAATTTTAATTCACCGTTTCCGTTAGTATAAGGGTGGGGCAGAAATCCCCCTCCTTCACTTTTGGAGGTATTTTGCTTCTTGGGGATCTTTTCCAGGAAATTAAGTATAGAATAGAAAAGGGAAAATCAGATTCCTCACACAGTTTCAAGCATGCTGTTTGCTGTTGTGCTGGTTAGTTCTTTTGGACTTCGGTTGCAAGTAGCTTGGGCTGATCGGTGAAATACAGTCTTTCTCCTGTCGGGTTAGAAGGCTTTTCCCAAGATGAACGGAGTGACCGCCATCATTCCAGAATCACCGGGGCACCCTTCATTCTTCGCTGCCTCTCCGGGATGGCTTGGACCCATTAGGATCTCCAGGCAGGATGAAAATTAGCCACGGGGATGTGGGCGGTCTGCAAGCCCGCAATCAGTCGCTACCGTGCAGGACTGGAAGTCATCCCATTCCTTACTAGTATTGTTGATGTTACCTAGTTTGGCTAATGAAACATCTGCAAGAAAACAACCAAGCTGAGAGAGCACCAAAGATCCCTCCTAGTTGCAATAATGTATACTTTCAGCATGTAAAACTGTTGGACACAAATGTTTATATTTGGTAAGAAATTAAAGCTGTACCCAAGGTCTCATGAGAAATTTACATTTGAAAGTAGTTTTTCTTGGGTTAAAAAAAATGGGATAAATGATTTTAAATCAAAAATAAGAGCAACTTACTGGTTAATATTTAGAAATTTAATGAAAACTTGGTTATTTTAACAAGGGATTTGGGGATTAAAATATGGATAATATATGTAAGGATATATGTGCATACTGCTATTGAAGTAGTTTTTATTGTGATTTTGATATTGTTCTTTGTATAATTTACTATATACTGCTTTTAGAAGCTTTTTAAAGACTTCAGAAAAGTACAAAAATAATATTATCTGCACCAAACAGCTGATGTAAAGCATTTGTTACATTATGTATTTGATTTAGGCATTTTCTGAAAATTTGACAGTTTTGAATGCACTGAGAAGGTTTTTATAGAGGCTGATCAACAATTCAATATTATCAACAGTTTAGAAAGTATATTAACATAAATTTGGACAATATACCATATTAAAAAATCCTATATCATCAAATGGTTCCAACTTTTAAGAAACATTAAGTATAATTCTTATCATTTAAAAACTAGGATAATCCAATACAAATATTTTTGGAATCTATGGAATTCCCTAATGGATGTTTGAGAAAGTTGCCCATTGTCCTTTGAAGATATGGCTAAGGATAGTCACTAGTCTAAACCAGGAAAGCTTAAACTGATCACAGCCTTAGAGGGTGGCAGAGATCATTATATATGGGCACATCTGGAGATAATCATGACATGTGGAAGATTGGTAATCACAAATGAAATGACATTGTGCATATCAAAATGTGCAACATTCTGCATAAATGTGACCCTCTGGAAAATAATTATTTTCTATGCCTTGAATAAATGAGTGGGAATGAAACAAGAGAGTAGAACGGTTATTGAGCAATATAAAGATGCAAAATGAATGTGAATGGTACCTGCATATGATTAGAATGTTGGTTTGTTTTCAAACAATGGTCTATTGACATGTACACAACATAAATGAATTAATTTATATCTAAAAGATTTTTTTATTATGAAATATTGACACAAGAGTGGTGGAAGATATTGAATGTGAACAAAATCTTTTTTGGTGATATTAAGAGTAGATGTTGGGGGAAATGGACCTGGGTAAAAACCAAAGGAGTAAAAGAAAACAGAATGAAAGAAAAAAAGGATGAGTTCATGTGAAAAAAGAATGAGAAAGTAGATTATTTGTGCAGCTGGATGAATGAAATGTGGGCATAAAGATAAAGGACATGGAAGTTGCATGGACCAAAGTGGAAAAAAAACACCATTACGGAGTGCCATATAGCTGTGTGAGGTTATACTAATGAGAAACATGTAGAAAGATTCTTGGTGGAAAGATGAAGTGAAAAATACTACACATGAGAAAAACATTTTTGCTGCAAAAACTGAGGATGAAAAATATGCAATCCATATATAGAGAAAGAGATAGTTGCAAAGAATGCAATGAAAGAGAACAAGGAAACATGGTTTAAAAAAAACAGGAAAGGCAGAGTGTTGTTGAGAGAAATAAAAATATTTTGATGGAAGTGATAAGGACTAAATAAACAGATTAAATTGAATTAAAAATAAATCTTCTGAAAACATTTGGAATGAAACTGAAGTGAAAAAAACTGGACAGAGTATTTTAGAGATTTATATAGGAATGAACTGAACTGCTGACCTGAAATAAAGACTTTGAATGTTAATGTCCAAGAGAAAAAGAAAAGTAAGAAACATACTGTAAAAGTTGGGGAAAAAAAACCCTGAAGTTATAAATGCCATAACTACACAATGTTAAAATATGGATAAATTTCATTCTGCATGAGAGTTAAGATGTGTGTGGAGATTTTATCTGTAACAGTTGATGGGAATAATGTTGATGTTGTGAATACTTTTATTTCTCCCTAGTTCAAAGAAAAAGATGTCAATAGAGAATACAGGCACATTTGTTGGTTAAGAATGTTTGGAAAGTCTTTAGCATAATTCTGATTGAAAGGGTCCAAAGGGTGAAAGTCAACCATAATTCAGGAAGTGACATGTAAGACAAGAAATGTGATCCTCATTGTTTGTTCAATGTATTTATGATTAAAATATAAAATGATATTTGAAATGTGTTGCCGAAGCTTTATGGATATGCACTTTTGTGTATGAAAATAACTTGTCCTCTAAGAATCAAAATGATTTGGGACAAATATTAGATTGCATAATGCAAAGAGAAGTATGAAACTTCATATTACATCATAGGTCAACGTACTTATGTTTGGCAGAGAAAATAAAATGAATGATTGCAAATTATACATATATGGTCAAAACCAAAAACAAGAAAATGAATTTGTGTGCCTCAGTAAAATGTTTGCAAAAGCTCACAAAAAGGATGAAGAAATATTAAAATATCAAATGCTGACTGAAGAAAATAGGTGGTCTGTGCATGCTGCAAAGCAAAACAGTAGCTTCAAAGATAATTTGCATCATAATGTTGCTGGGTTAAATAGTAGAGCAGCAGTTCTCAACCTATGGGTCGCGACCCCATTTGGGGTCGAATGACCATTTCGCGGGGGTCGCCGGACACCGTGGTCCACCATTTTGGTTTTTTTCCTCCCGTCGCGTGCGCACCGTGCATGCGCGGACCGGCCCATCGCACGCGCACCGCGCATGCGCGGACCGGCCCGTCGCACCGCGCATGGGCGGCGCAAGTGGGGTCTCAACCTGAAAAAGGTTGAGAACCACTGTAGTAGAGCATAGAATCATTCTTACAAAAGGAGATAGTGAGTAGCTGCAGTTCAGAGCTTTATCCTATCTTCAGGTATGTGATGTTTTGTAATTGGTCACACAAGAGCCAGGCTGGTGTAGTAGTTAAGGCATCAGACTAGAAATTGGGACAGCTGGGATTCTAGCCCCATTTAGCCAAAAAGTCTCTCTCCCCCCCCCTCTCTCTCTGGCCAATAAGCATTCACCAAAAGTCAAGATTGACTTGAAGGCATCATAAATAAATAAATAAATAATATTAATACTTTTCTCAACCATGCTATATTCTGGAGGTGCCGTTCTTCATTCTCAAGCTATCATATTCAGAAGAAGTGAATCTTTCTTTTACCTCATTATCAGCTAGAAAATTCTGTTATATTCAGGAGGGGTCATCGCTTGTTTCTTAAGAAATCTCTTCCTCAGCCTTTCTGCCTGAAATTTGACACAATTTAATGAATTACTGATCTCAGTGCATTGTATCTTAAACAACAGTTTAAAGGCATTTTAAAAATACAGATTTGAAAGGAACATAGCTTTTCCCTCAGACTGATATCTATAAATTATGGGTTCATTCCTACATAAGTTTTAGATTTCTTGCAAATCAACAAAAGGTTTACAGCCACTGGTATTTTTACTACAAAAGATGATGGGAAATAAAATACCTATTTGTTCTAAAATGCTCCAAATTCAGGAGTAGCACAAGGTGGATGGAGCCCTTTTTATAGCTCTACATAAGCCACCAGAATGTTATTGGATAGTTTCTGCACTTTCCTAGAAGCTAACCTTTCAGAAGCAGCATGTTGGTTCAACTATTTCAATACTGCCTAAAATGAGATAGGAATCCTGGGATTATCCAAATATTGCTAAACTATATCTCTCAGCACTCTGTACCATTTACTATGCTAGAAGAGGCCACTGAAACTGCAGTTCAGCAATACCTGTTAAGATTATAATGATTAGCAACAGTCTCCTGAGTTTCAGAAATATTTTTTCCTGTCTTACTTGGAATTTGGCATTATCATAAATATTTTTGTACAAAGTTACAACTCTTCCTTATGAATATTTTAAAACAATAACATAAATCACTAATAAAAAACTATGCTTCTATCATAATTAACAATATTGTCATTAACACTTAATATCCTTGGTCTTAAAAACAGCAGGAAGAAATGGTTGCTTTCTGATCTATCAACATGATGCAATGTTGACTCAGCTAATAAATTAGGAGTATACATAGGTCTAAATGAAACACCCATCATAGCATACAAGTTAAAAAGAAGGAACACCCACAGGAGATTTTGCAGTGAATGTTGGAAGATAGATTTCTTTTCAAAGTGTAGGATACATCTGTTGCTAATAATTCAGCAATTATGAGTGCTAAAATTTATTTTTTATTTTTATTTTATTCGGATTTGTATGCCGCTCCTCTCCGAAGACTCGGAGTCATTTTGCTGGAGAGCATAAATTGATGACTGCACAAGAAAGGAAGTTATTCCACTCCTTGATCATTCAATGCTTAAATAAATAGGCAAATTAAGTAACATATACATTTCAAGGATGATTGAATTATAATTGCATAAGAAAAGCAATATAAAGCCTTTCTTGCATAATCCCGATAACTACATAGATAAATTTATATTGTTTCCTTTTTGAAGTTTTTTTTTAAATATTAGAATAGTGAAATACAAAGGAAAAAGTCTACAAGAATAAAAAAGAGAGAGAAACAACTGCTAAACATAAATAAAAACATTTTGGGAAAGCTTTCTAGTGACAAATGCTACTCTTTCCGGTTGATGCTGTTTCCTTGGCAATAATATGGAAGTGATGCTTCCATTGTCCTTTTATCAGAATCCTCCCTCGCACAACTTCCCAATCTGTTCTACAGTCTTGGGATTTTCTAGTGGATTGATCCCACATATCTTTTTTAATATTAATCAAAGTGGACCTATATTTATATGTAAATCCTGTGTTTATTGATATTTACATTATAATCTGAGCATCAGACTGTATCATTCTAAATTTGCCTCATTGTTTGTGGAAAAAAGAATGAAAAGGGAGTAGTGATGATAGAATCTAATTTTAGTCATATTTAAAGACAACCCACTGAAATTAATAGGGTTGAAGTTAATCATTACTAATTTAAGTTCCATTAAATCACTGGGAGTTAAATTAGTTAATATAAATTTATGTTCCATGGATTTTGATGTATTTACTTTAATCATGGCTAAAGCTGGGTTGACTTTGGTGGAGTCAACAGAGTTTTCATCGTTTATGAATCTGAGCTCTTAATACCATATGAGTTGCTTTTTGATACATCATTTTTATTCTTACTATTCACTAAAGAATCTTACAAAGCTGCCAAAATAAGGCTCTGAAAACTGCTAAAAAGGCAAGAAAGTAAAATGTAATTTTCTGCACTTGTCTCCATCAATGTAATCCAGACACATATCTTCGTCTTCTTAAACCTCTTTAGAGGTTGTCTTATAAGTTTTTCTCTTATGTCAGGGTATTGCTATTACATTTAAACTTATTTTTCCTGCAAGGTCTGATACAGATTCAGAACTGTCAGTGGTGTTTCAATCTGTCTTGTAAAATTAGATCTGCCTTCATTTTCCTCTGAAAGGGCCAGAGCTCAACAGAAGAGCACCTGGTGCTTGGCACCTAGATAATCTCAGATGGAATACTTGTGTAGCTTTTGTTTTAATGCCCAAAGTGTTTTGAGTTCAATGAATGGACACTTCCAGACACTTCAGATGTGTCCTATTTAAATAAGGTTCCTAAGCATGTTTCTGACTCATAGGGTTCATATATCTATGTTATGGGGCAATGTCGTTGGGAAACATTGAAATAGTTTCTCCTTTTAAAGACTTCTTATAAAAATGAATGAATTTGCAATATATCTGTATAATATCTGTGTAATAAGAGATAAAAGTGGGTCAAACTAACTTTTCTGAGGTCCTTCAGTTTGAAGATCACCTATGTTTGTGGGTAAAAGCTACTGGTAAGCTAGGTCTATTTGCTGCCATCCCCCATATACACACATACTATAAACCTATTTCTCCCTTCCCCACCAGTCCTTGGGAGAATCAGGAAAGGATTGAAGGGGAAATTCTCATCTTAGCCCAATTCTGGATAAATACAAAACAGGAAATCAAAACTTGTGGAAGCTCAGGCAAGCTAGAAGGCAAAACTACTCAATTCCAGGAGTGAAGCAAAATGAACTTTATGAAAGGCACCAAAAGAAAATAAATTTCTGAACAAGCAATGCACAGCTTAACTACAAATAACCTTAACACAGTCCTAAGTATAGCTAAATTATTTTCTGTCTTGCCTGAGATCACCTCCTCACCCAGGATTCCAGCTGAATCTTCACAGAAGACAGCAACTTTTCCCTCCAAAACCTGCCAGAAACCCCTTCTTCTTCTCTACTGGCTGACATGGGTCAAGTGATTCCTTCTGGACACATCAGAAGGCTGACTTATTCTCAAAAGGGTTGGCTGTTACCTACTAGAATTTGAAATTGAATTTGAAAAATTCTGATTTTTGCTCTTTACATTCTTATTTGTCATGTTATTTCCCCCCTTTTTTTCCCTTAGTATGTAGGTAACTGTTCATATGTAGGCTTGTTTGAAAATGGGTTAATAAACATTTTTTTAAATTAAGGGGTGATTTCGTCCCTCCTTTATTGGGGACTGAAACCTTTAATTAGGAATAGTCAACAATCATTTTATTTTGCTGCTTGCATTACAAGCAGGAAAATCATACAGCTGTACAGTAGTTTTGCATTTTAAACAATACAGAGCTATTGCATTCAATGGGGTAAATCCCTCTGTGTCATATTAAGATTTTTTTAGTGGTTGCAGCTATACACAATAGATGACATAGAAATCTTGCCATTTTTTTTCTGGTAGAACAGTGTTTCCCAACCTTGACAATTTTAAGGAGAATTCTTGGAGTTGAAGTCCACATGCCTTAAAATTGTCAAGGTTGAGAAACACTGTGGTAGAGAAAAGATAAAAAAGAAGAAGGTCCACTTTCACCTTTTCACTTGTAAAACAAAATATAACACAACTCTAGTAACTCATTTAGTGACTATTCAAAGTAACAAAGGCACTGAAAAAAGTGACTTAGGACCATTTTCCACACTTTCAACCATTGAGCATTCCCATGGTCACGTGATCAAAATTCAGATGCTTGGCAACTGACTCATATTTATGACAGTTGCAGTGTCCTGGGGTCTTGTGATCACCTTTTATGACCTTCTGACAAGCAGAGTCAATGTGGAAGCCAGATTCACTTAACAACCATGTTAATATCTTAACCGCTGCAGTGATTCACTTAAAAACTGTGGCAAAAAGCTTGTAAAATTGAACAAAACTCTCTTAACAACTGTCTTGCTTAGCAACATACATTTTGGGCTCAATTGTGTTCATAACTCAAGGTCTTCCTGTGATCCAAGTTTGTTCCAAAGCAAACTGGCAACTCAAGACAAAATGCCCTAGGAAGATAGTTGCAACCAGTGATGAAGAGAGAGAGACATTCCTGGCACAGCACCCAGTGTGCAGTTGATGTTGGAGGTATCAGATTATAATGAAATGAAGGTGAAGCAGGTGACTCACAATGTACCCTTTGTACTGGCACCAATCTAAAATCACCTTTGATGTGTAGCAACAAAAGACAAGAGGGGCAGGGAGAAGGTGACATTGTGCATTTCTTGTCTGAAATAAATAGTTAGTGAACTATACTTATTCTGGGCAACCTGGGAATACAGATGATCCTTGGGCCTCTATCTGTTTCTGTCTGTGTCTCCATAGCTGTCCCCAATTCTTATATGGTAATAGCAGATAGGTTACTATATATACACACAGATGGAAGAATACAGAAATACCAATGGAGGAATAGACTTTAAAGATGATAAGAGTCACAGAAATGGCTAAAGTGACGTACAAGAGGGGGAAGGGGGGAATAACGACTACTACTGGTGTCTATCCAGTTTGCTATAGTATTAAAGCATCAGGCTAGGACTGTGACCTTGGGCCAGGTCTTTCTCTCAGTCCTAGGAAAGAGGCAATGGCAAGCCTCTTCTGAAAAATCTTGTGAAGAAAACTGCAGAGACCTGTCTGGTCCGTATCCATAATCGGACATAATGCAATAGAAGAAGAAAATGACTACTTTTATGAAAGCCTGGAGACATTTTATGGACTTTTTGCTGAAAATGGATAAAAATGAATGGGTTATTGCTGGGTTTACTGATTAAAAAGGGCTGAATTTGCAGAGAAAGAGAATTAACTTATGTAATTTTGAAGGGGAGAAATGGTATGTAGTACGTCTATAACTTCTGTAAAGACTATCAGAAGTAGCTTCTTCAAGTATTTTGTCTTTTTTCCATTTTCTATTGATTTCTACTTCCTTCCTCCCTTCCTTCCTCCCTTCCTCCCTCCCTTTATATTTTTTCATGTTTACCATCTCTAATCCCCTTGTAACTCAGACTAACCTGAGCACAACAAAGCCCCTACCCAAACAGAACACTCCCCCAACCAATCAGAGCACAGCCAACCCCCTATCCAATCAGAGCACAGCCAAGCCCCTAACCAATCAGAACACACCTCCACCCAATCAGAACACAGCCGAGCTCCCAGCCAATCAGTTCAAACCCCCACTGGCAGTTAAAAGGAAGAAACAGCTACCATCACACATTGCTCCTAGAAGCAGAAGCCGAAAGCACCAGCCTGAAGATGACGAATGAGAAACGTCGCCAAGACACTTCAAATTCTACATGGGAGAAAACCCGAAGAACCAAAGACCTACACATATATATATGAACCACCATGAAATCTATCAGTTGTAGTCTCTGTACTATAGTTGCATTTGTTCTGACCCACTTGACAGAGATGCTCAAAGGATAGACTCAAACCAGATATTCAGGGAACTGAATTATCCACCCAATGAGATAATTAAACAAATCAACAGAGCCAGAACTACTAGGGTGTACTTATTAAAAGACATACCACAAAACAGGGCAAAAGAACTATTGGTTCTCAAGATTCTCAAGCTGGTTTTCAGTTCTGTTGGTTTTCCCATTAATTAGCTCAATAATTCACCCATTATTAATAATCTACAACCCATTCTTGACAATGGCACTGCATTGTCTCTGGCACTGGGTGGTAGGCCCATCACCTATGTGGTGATATATGTCATCATCTTCAGAAATGCCTCTTTGGAGTCCATGTTGGAGAAACAGTTCAAATTTTGCTCAGAATAATTACTGGACACAAGTTTGAGTTCAAGGCTCAAAATAATGAGGATCAATGGACTTTGATAGCACTATGATAAACATTGAAGGCCATCTGCTAAGAGTTTAGTAGGCTTCCTTGTTCAGTTGCTTGTCTAATTTAAGAGTAGATCGCTGGACTGGATGAACCGGGGTCCGATCTTGTAGGTACTACTTATGTTCTTAAGGATAAAGTAATACTGTATCAGAGCACTTCAATTCTTATGCAGTTCTCAGAGCAGCCATCTTGGAAAAAAACAAAACTGCCAGCACAACTGAATAAAAAAATTGCTGAACTCATACATCTAAATCTTCCAACAAACACAATAGGTTTTTAACTAGCAGATAAGGTACTGGAAAATCTGATTCATAGATAACCTATTTTTATATAAACATCCTGCCTTCTATCTTCCCCTCCTCCCTTATTGCTTCATCTGAATTTAAACTCTACATTTGTCTAGCCATTCCACTGCTTCTGATGAAGTGAGCTGTAGCTTATACAAACATATGCCTTTAATAAAATTTGTTAATCACAAAAAGTACTAACAGATTTCTTCTGACACTTGGCATCTCTGAAGATACTATTTCCTCTGTTTCTAAATCCTTCCAATTACACATCTGTACAATATATTTGGAACTCTAGGAAATGTGTTTTCAACATTTTGAATATGCTCCCAAAAGCCATTGATCAATAATAGAAAAGAATGGAGGAAAAGGAACATTTTAAAAAAATGATATATCTCTTAGTCACAACTAGTTGGTGTTTGGTGGCAGTTTTGATGTGATATTCCAGTAATCATAGGTCATATTATCTTCTTACTGTGATTATCTAAGCTTCTTGTAGGGAAAGAAGCTTCAGAATAAAACTCCCTGCACTTTAAATTTGCCAAAACTCACCTGAGAAATTGAACGTTGGATGGTATAATAGTAATTTCTGCACCAACTAAATACTTGGGTTTCCATGCCCACCAAATTTGATGGGTTCTGAAATATCCTAAGTATTTAAGAAAGACAAGTTCCCTTTCCATTAACTTATCCTGACCTTTATAGCTGATGCTAAAACTTAGAATTCCTGCTCTATGTCCATGAAATAAATTGTTGCTGATGCCCTTTTGACACATGATCACATCTTGAGCAAGAGATTTTACAGATCGGGGCAGGAACAGATGGTTAATGCCTGCCTCAATGACAGGGAGGTGAAACTGTATTACTGCGATGATCTAAACAGCATAAATTGGGACATTTGGAATATTGTGATTTTTAGTAAATACTAGCATTTATCATTATGTTGTAAGAACGGGCTATGGTTGAATAACTATGACCAAATTGCATTTGTGGATGATATGTCTATTTGCTTGAGACCTTCTTCAACACTACAGCAAAGGAAATGTGGCTAGATATAAACTATCTTAGCCATACTATTGGTTGGAATACTTTTTCTAGAATTTTTTCCTGAATTAGGCAGTACAATATTTTGTAGGATAAGATAGAAAATTTGGAACCAATATGGATCTTTAATTTTAGGAATGAGAATGAGAAGTAAAATTCTGTTTGGACTAAGCGTACATGTCATATATGACTTTAGTTTAATTTAGATTACTGCATATGCAATCCATTGTATCTAGGTCAAAAAATCAAGATCTTACTTCAAATTTAGGAAACAAGAAATGTCTTTCAATTGGCTATAATAAGAAAATCAACAAACAGCTATTACTTGTTTGCTTTTTAGAGAACTGCATGAAATTTGGAAGTGGAGTATAACTTTGGGAGTGGTTGAAACATGCAATTGTCAGATAAATACCATTTTTACAAAAACACTGAAGAATCAGAGGAGGGATCCTATCAGCACACACATGCCACACCATTTACAATGGACAAAATTTACATATAGTTACATTTTTGCTATGTTGAAACATTTATTAGAATTATTTATTTTATTTTATTGATCTCTCGATCTCTCTTCATGAAAAATATTACAGTGCAACCATGTTTGGTATTATGGTGAAGGTGCTGGCATAGAAACTAGGATATTGTGAGTTCTAGGCCTCTCTTAGATATGAAAGCTGCTAGGTGACTTAGAGTCAATCACACTCACAACCCAACCCACCTCACAGAGTTGTTGTAGTGAGAATGATTAGGTATGTTTGCAGCCTTGATCTTGGTATCTCTTTTTTCTTTCTTTCTTTCTCTCTCTATCTCACATGTTTTATTGTACTGTGAGTTATACCAAGTTTATAGGACAGCGTATATTTCCCCTTTATTAGAGAGATTGCCAGGGAGGGCAGACAATTTTTATGTAGGCTTTCTCCTCCAAGACTCAAACCCTTCTATCACGCATGCAGTGGCAAAATACTGTGTTGCGGCAATGTCCACAAGAAAAAAAATGGTTACAGATTTATAGTCGTCAACTTGTGCCAATTTTTTGGAGATATCTCTAATTATGTTTGGAACATTATATTTACTCACACATTAATCGGCTATCCATTCATGTAAATTAGGGAGTGACCCTAACATTTTGAGAACATGTATTTTCTTAACAGGGATGTTATTATTTACTATTAATGTTTGTATTATTATTATTATTATTATTCCCTGCAGGTCTACAGGGAAAAAAAGGTCCTTACCTATCACAAATATGCAAAGACTGAAAATAAAGAAGTAATGATTTGCTATTACAAATCAATTCCAACAAGAAAAGAAAAGAATATCTCACCAGTTAGAGCAACATCCAAAATCAAAAATAACAGAACAGAGGCTAGCAGATCAATGTTGATTTATAATAGGAAATAACATATTCATAAAAATAGAATTGGAAGAACTGCAAAGGGCAAAGAAATCAAAGCTTTGGCTAAATAGTGTATGCAAATGCCCTCTCTTTCTTTGTTTTCCTGTATTTTCAATGATGCCTCCAAATCACCAAATCATTTTCAGATCTTTTAGAAGAGCCATACTGGAAGAGAAACCACTTAATCTCAGAATGTTTGCAAATCTCAGTGGATTTGAGATTCAATAAACTATATAGTACACCACTTTATCAAAGAAGGCTGCATTCAAGTGAATTTTAATTACCTATATAACTGTAAGATAAAAATAAATCATATACAAAATTGAACCTTTTTCTAAAAAAATAATGAACTAAATTGCTCCATAGGAGTTCTGAGTGGAACGTTTTTGCCCAGGCTCTATTGACTTCATCTAATAATAGAGTTGGCAAAACTTGGATGATTACAATGAGTGGCAGATTTATTAATTGAATCTGTGAGAAGGTTTAGGACCATGAGCTGACAAGGTCTTAAGTTTCTTGGCATTGTGAGAAACATTTATCATAATCTTGCCTTGCTGTCATGTTTAACGAGATTGCTCTTTAGAAGGAACCATAATATCATGATCTAAACGTCCTTGGCTGGTGGCTAGCTCTCGTACTTCAGTGCACTGTATATGATGGATACAGTGGATACATCCAAGAGTCTAGAATGGTTTCCTCTTTAGCCTTTTATGTTGACTATTTCATGGGAGACAATGGACATTTAAGTCCTCCATGTATCCTGATTGGAGAATGGCTCTTCAGTATTTCAGATAGGTAGTCTTCAGAGCTAAAACTACAGTGTTGCCTGAAGACAATGTGGAAAGTTGATGGAGGGAAACTGAGCATAAACCATGAGAGGAGGGAAAAAAAATTGCATCGGCAAGTACAGTAGAGCATTTTACTGAACTCCTGTGTTTTCCTTGGTAAAATGTTTTCTCTTTCTTTTTCACTCATTTGCAATCTCTGATTTATTTCACAGATTCTCTAGGACCGGTTACATTTTTAAATTTCTCAGTACCTTAAATCAGGTTCAGTTTGAGAAATTTACACTTCAGGCTATATGCAGAAACCCTGTTCATTGATTATAGAGTTAATCTTGTTTCCATGACCCCAGAAAGGAAACTATTATTTGCTGTTCCTCTGGACATTGCAGGTTGGTTACATGGGAATCCCTCCTGTGATAGTTTTGCTGTGTGTTTGGTCATCATTTTATTATGTGTGTGTCTCTCTGTGTGTAAGATAGTTGTTGTTGTTGTTTTTTGCTTTTTCTTCTTTTGATTGATTGTGTGCTTATGCTGGATGCCACCCAGTGTCACATTGATTGGATAAATATTTAAATAAATAAAACTATGCAGAGGTAGGAATGGAAGACATGGACTTCTAGTGAAAGACAATGGTGCTGCTGAAAAGCTGTTCTGCTCATGGAATTTCAGTAACAAAACTGGTTAAGCATATTAATGGAGGCAGACAAGAATTACTTTGCTGATAGCATAGATAATCCTCAGTTACCATCACTTGTTCAGCAACCATTCAAAGCGAGGATGACTGTCAGGTGCAATCAGCCAGATCAACAAATATTGAATTCAAACTAACTGCTTTATTGTTCTCTGCCTATAATACAGGGATATAATACTGGCAGCTTTTGGGAAAGACCAGATAAGACTCAAAGGCATTGGTGGTGGTGGGGAAATAAGACCCAACTCTCTTGTTGTTTACATAACAAGTCTAGGCTAATTCACCTTTTGAGTCCTTCTTCCAACTGGGATGGTTTCTTTACAACATCGGCACTGAACAAGGGGGACTTACAAACAGTCCTTGAAGGTACATCTATTGCAGGAGCCCCATTGTCATGTGATTGCAATTCAGGTGCTTGGCAAGCTGCTTATAAATACATCGGTTGCGGTTTCCCATGGTCATGATTGCCATTTGCAACTTTCCTTGCCTGGCTTTTCACAAACAATATTAATGGGAAGACTGACAGGAGGTCCCAAGTCATTCCCACTCCCACCATTTTTTTCTCCCAAGGAGTCCCTGAGCAGCATGGGGATCTTATACTTCATAATGACTGCTGTATTCCATAATGCCTCACCCACTAGCACTCAGTAGCCCTTGCCTGCCCATAGTTCATAGTGCCCCCCCCACATCAACCACCTGCTCATAGCTCTCACCTGTCGATTTGTTTGCCTGGGAAACAGTTTCAGTGCCTCTTCCCAAATAGTGATCACATGAGGTCCTCACTTAATGAAGGTAGTGGGGGCTGTCAGAATTGCTGTTGGAGTCACACGATGTTGTGCTTTTGAACCCCATCCCATAGCAATAGAAATTCCATGCTCAATTGCTCTTTGTGTGTGATCACCTATGAGAGTGGGAATCTGACTTGAGCAATGATTAGTGAAGCATGTTTTGTAACTATAACAAAAGGAAATACGTGATTGCCATAGGCCAAACCTAAAAGGATCCTAACAGCAGGGAAGTCCAAGAGCAATGTATGTGCAATGTATGTGCAATGAGGGAAAAAGATAGAAGGAAACAGCCCTATCTTAGGGCTCATAGACAGAGAAATAGATTAGGATCGGGATCAGGAGAAAATACTTAACTGTCTGACCAAACCTGGCTTTCTCTCATGGCTAGTACAGGTAATCCTCAACTTACAACAGTTTGTTTAATTTATTTATTTATTTATTTATTTTCCGATTTCTATACCGCCCCTCTCCCGAAGGACTCGGGGCGGTGTACAGCCCAAAATTAAAAACATATAAATATACAAAATTAAAATAATTAAAAATAAAATAAACAATTTGGCCATAAATCCCATTTAAAACCCAATACATAATGACCATTTGAACTTACAGCAGCACTGAAAAAAGTGACTTATGACCGTTTTGATTATGTGGCCATGGAGATGTTGCAATGGTCACACACTTACGATCATTGCAGCATCCCCATGGTCACGTAATCAGAATTCAGACACTTGGCAACTGACTCATATTTATGATGGTTTACAGTGTCCTGGAGTCACGTGAACTCCTTTTGCAAGCAAAGTCAATGGGAAGTGTGATTCATTCAACAACCATGTCACTAACTTAACAGCTGCAGTGATTCACTTAATAACTGTGTCAAGAAAGGTCATAAAATGGGGCAAAACTCCCTTAACAAATGTGTCACAAATATCTCACTTAGCAACGGAAATTATGGGTTCAATTGTGGTCGTAAGTCGAGGACTACCTATAGGTCATGAGGCATTGAAGAATCATTGCAATTTGATTTGACCCTACAACATACTGGATGCCTATTGTGAAAAACAATCCATTGTCTTTGGTAATAGAGATCCACTTGGACTTTTTATTGGTGTTTTTTTCCCCCTCTAAACTTTATTTTCTCCTATATTTAATTTAAAGCTATTTCCTTAAGCCATTTTTTAAAATTTTATTGTTGCATGGTTTTTTAAAAATAGCTGTTCCTGTTAGGGCTTTTTATTTAATTGCATACTTATTGCTGTTATTTGAAATGCTGATATTTATTTTAACATATCTAATAAACTGTACAATAGATAGAAGAAATCAATGTTTACCTGTTTCTGCTGCAGTCCAATTGACATGGCAAGGGAAGAATTGAAGGAAAAGAATGCCAAATTGAGATCTCCCTCAAATCACTGCCATCTAGCAATGATTTTCCCCAAACAATTTGCAAAAGTGTAACAAACAGTAGAAAGGTTGATTTAAAATTGGACAAAGGGTTCCATGATCTCCTGTGGACAATTTTTCAGTTTCTTGTCCTGCTCATAAAGGTATGGCTGAGGTGTAGCTTGAGATGGATCCCGAAGTAAAAACTTATTGCTGTCAAGGATGCCTCTGCATTTCAACTTGCCTTTAGATTAAGGTGGGGGAGGTGTTGCTCTCGGTGAGTTAGATGGAAAAATGAAACTTCTACGATTCTGCTGAAGACCATGAGAGCCTAAAACATTTTCAAGGACACCAGACCAGGTGTGGATTTGAAGCAGATGATTCCCATAATAAGTGAACTTCTTTATATGGATTGCATAAGACATTGGGGGTTTGGCTAGGAAAATTATATTGTTTAAATCTATGAATTGGAGTTGGAACCTCAGAGTTAGTTTTGCTTTGACATTACTATGCAGTGTATTCAATAAACAGTAAGATTTTCACAGACGGAATGAACCTGGAGTTTTGTTTGGATTTTTGAGCTGGATGTTGACATATCTCAGTGAGATAATGCAACTGCAATCATTTTGCTCCAGCTCACCCCTCTTGATTTTCTTTCCTGGACAAACAGTGATTATATGAAAATGTTTCTAAAAACAGACCTCTCTTAGAAAACCAATTCTCAACTTATCACTGCTAAGATGCTGAGTTTCACCATTTTTAAAGCTCAGATTTTTTTTTTAATTTTAGAACACAAGCAGGATAAAAAGAGTATTGAGATTCCCCTGAGAATACCACGGACATTCAAGAAAACAACATTGCTCATCCAAGAGTTCTTCTCACTCAAGGCACAAATGATCAGACTCAAATGATCCAACTTTAGGCAGAGTATAGGAAAACCTAGTTCTCTGGAAAAGGCTCAGATCCTAGGAAAGAGAGAAGGAAAGAAGAAGAAGCAGCAGATGACCAGCAGCAAGGTAGATGAATTCAATTACAGTGGTGATTGCTGCACCATTGGATGACATGGAAAATCAGTTCCAGCTCTAATAACATGTTTTCAAATATATTAATAACACAGCTGAAGTTCAGATAATGTAATTCTGTTAGAAGGGTTATTCCTCAAGGTACAGGTAGATCTTGACTTACAACAGTTCATTTAGTGGTCGTTTGAAGTTACAATAGCCCTGAAAAAAAGTGACTTATGACTGTTTTTCACACTTATGACTGTTGCAGCATCCCCATAATCAAAATTCAGATGCTTGGCAACTGACTCATATTTATGACGGATACAGTGTCCCGGGGTCATTTGATCACCTTTTGTGACCTTCTGACAAGCAAAGTCAATGTAGAAGCCAGATTCATTTAATAACCATGTTACTAACTGAACAGCTACAGTGATTCACTTAACAATTGTAGCCAGAAACAATTGTCCCCAAAATGGGATAAAACTATATATATATTATATGCAGCAGGACTAATTTTTTCATTATTAATAAACAAATGGAATTATTTAGAAGTCAAAGATAGATAGATAGATAGATAGATTAGATAGATAAGGTAGATAAGATAGATATAGGGAATGATTCTCATCATAATTGCCAACTTTTATATATTTGGTATAGTGGCATTGTGTTATTGTACTGGTGCTCGGAATCCAAAATATATGATTATTTATTTATTTAACTTATATAGCCATCCATCACACATATGTAACTCTGGCCAGCTCAGAACAAATAAAACAGCACCAGAAAAAAAGAAAATATAAATTAACAATTCCAAAATAAAGACTTCAGAAGCTAATCACAAGGTTCTTCATTATTTATCTCTGTTCTCAATATCTACAAACAGGACAAGTGTTTTATTCATCACGGTTCAAAATAGAAACAGGCTTATCCTCTTGACGAATCTTAAATGACATGATACAAAAAGAAACAACAAGAAAAATTTGCAACTATTCAAAGAACCCCAGATATGCTTTTGAAAATATTAAGAACCAGCTGTGGTTGTTCAATAATAAACATAATCAGCGTGTTTGCTTGTCTATTTTCATTTGATTTTGTGCTGCACTCTTACTAAGGTAGGGAAATGTTGCATCACAGTAGATGGCTGTGGATACCTTCAGTGAAAATTGTGGGTTAAACTGCAACATAATTTATACCTATAATTAATGTCTTGCCCTATTTCCAAATTCTGTCTGGATTTGGCTAGAAATGCATGCTGAAACAGCTACGTATGTGTCTAGCTTTAACATGAACTCGATTTAGTTTCTTATGATTTAGTTTCTTAACGATTCTTAATTGCTACCAAATACAGGTAGTCCTCGACTTATGAGCACAATTGAGCCCAACATTTTTGTGGTTAAGTGAAACATTTGTTAAATGAGTTTTGTTCCATTTTACAAATTTTCTTGCCACGGTTGTTTAATCAATCACTGAAATTGTTTTTTTTTAATTTATTTTTTTTATTTTTTTAAACCAACAAAACAAAACAAAACATAACACATGTACACGCACAGTGTATACTCCTCCCTTTTTTTTAAACAGTGATTTCGTAACGGTAATCTTCTATTATTTACATTTCCCCCCCTTATTCTTCTTTAGAATATTTGTCCTTGTTGCCCCGTTGTTTCTTATTTGCATTTTTCTTCCTTCATACTATACTTCATACTAAGAATAATACATATTATTATTACTATACATTATTATACACACATTTTCCACTTTTGACCTTTCCACATTTATTCTCCTCTATTATTTCTAGTTTCCAACCAGTCATACCATGTGTTCCATATTAGATAGTACTCTGTGTCTTCCTTTTCTTTTATCTCTTTTGTTAATTTGTCTATCTCAGCACAGTCCAGGATTTTTCTTATCACTTCTTCCTCTGATGGTATATTCTCATTTTTCAAGAACTGTGCATATGCTATTTTTGCTGCCATTGTTATATGTAGAATTAAGTACTGTATTTCTTTACTATATTTTCTGTTTAAAATACCCAGCAAGAAGATCTCTGGTTTCCAGTCTACAGGTTGGTCTATGATTTCTCCGATCCATCTTCTTATTTTAGTCCCAGTCACTGAAATTGTTAAGTTAATAACACAGTTGTTAATTTGAATCTGACTTTCCCATTGACTTTGCTTGTCCGAAGGTCACAGAATATGATCACGTGAGCCCAGGACACTGCAACCATCATAAATACGAGTCAGTTGCCAAGCGTCCCAATTTTGATCATATGTGTTATGCCATCCTGCTTGAGCTCCAATGAATGAAAGCCAGAAACCAGGAACGACAAACAACCAATAGCTTTAATCACCATATGGAGAAAAAGTTAGCACTGGGAGTGGCTTGGTCCCAGTGCCTCATATACAATAGGTACACCCCACCCTCACCAGACCCCACCCATGACCGGCCCAGCCCCACCCAACAAGCCACAATCAGGGTGGCATCATAAGTACATGTTACGGAGGTCTGTAATCCCAGGTTCCGCTAATCCTTGCTCTCCTGTGCCTTCCTGCAAGCCAGACATCCTCGGTCATGCAAAGTCATTATGGGAATCAATCAGCAGCCCTGTCACTTGCATGTTGTTGGACCCGCTAAGACGTGTTTGCCGATTCCCGATGAACAGCTGATTTCCTGCTGTCTAGGAGGCCCGACGAACAGCTGATGGGGTTGGGCACCTTCTACGAGTGTCACCAGGCCCCATTAGCCAAGAAGCAGGCAGATCGCCTTTTGATGATGCCATCATGCCTGGACGGTTGCCGGCGTTCAACCCCGATGACGCTAGAAGCCGCAGCAGCAAGGCACGAGGAGCAACAGATCGGAATGAAAGACGGGTAAGTAGCAACTGCCTCTGCCCGTCCGGACAGATGGGGCCTAGTAGGGTCCGACAATATGACCATGAGGATAGTGCAATGGTCATTAGTGTGAGAAAAGGTCATAAATCACTTTTTTCAATCCCATTGTAACTTCGAACGGTCACTGAATGAACTGTTGTAAGTCAAGAACTACCTGTAATTGAAAAATGCAATCAGAAATATTTGCCATAAGTTACTTTTGTCCTAATGTCTGATGCAAGTACTTTAAGTCAAGCCATTTGTTAATGATATCCCTTGGGCTTCATCATTTATCTCCCTTGAACCAATCCCCCCCCAAAAGATGCTCAAGATTCCAGTGCCATGGAAACAAAAGCACTTAAATACTTTCTCACTTCTCCTGAGCATGTGACAAAGTGAACGTGAACAGACAGTTTCTGGAGTTCATTCACTGTATGCCGCAAATGAAAGTGAGCAAAGGCAAATTCCAGAGTGAAGTCATGTACAGGTAGTCTTTGACTTACAACAGTTTGTTTGGTGACCATTCAAAGTTACAGCGGCACTGGAAAAAGGGACTTAGGACCATTTTTCACAGTTACGACCTTTCCAGCATCCCCACGATCATGTGATCAAAATTAAGACACTCAGCAACTGACTCATATTTATGATGGCTGTAGTGTCCAGGGATCATGGAATTATCTTTTGCAGCCTTCTGACAAGCAAAGTCAATGAGGGAAAAGCCAGATTCACTTAATAACTGGGTTACTAATTTATCAACTGCAGTGATTCACTTAACGAAAGAAGCAAGAAATGTTGTAAAATGGGCAAAATTCACTTAACAAATGTTTCACTTAACAACAGAAACTTTGGGCTCAGTTGTGGTCATAAGTTGAGGACTACCTGTATACTCTAGGCTGCACAGAAATATCCAGTGTGGCTTCAATTCCTACTAGCACAAGTCAGCAGAGGAAGTGACCAAGGCAAGAACAATAGTCCAAAATATTGGGAGGGTACCAGGTCATCTAATCTTGTTTTAAACTGTAATGTATGAAAGTTTTCCCATTAAAAATGTACACCCAGAAGCCCCATTACGACAATAGTCCCACTACCCCAGCAAAAGGGCATCATAGGATCCAGACTTTAGAAGTTGTGCAAGCAGAAACATATGTGTGAGATAACTTGTACTTATAATTAATGTCAAATACAATTTCAATAACTGAAATATAAATTATGGGAAAAGAGAGTTATCAAAACCTGTTTAGGCTGTTGTCCTGGTGCTATCTTGGTGCAGCAGAAGCCAAAAAAAGCTAATACAATCATGGGTTGTATAAACAGAGGCATAGAATCAAGATCACGCGAAGTAGTAGTACCGTTTTATAAAATCCTAGTAAGACCACACCTGGAATACTGGAACCATACTACAAAAAAGATGTTGAGACCTTGGAAAATGTTCAGAGAAGAGCAACTAAGACCTGGAGACTAAAACATATGAAAAACGGCTGCAGGACTTGGATTTGGCTAGTCTAAAGAAAAGAAAAAATAGAAGTGAAAGTATTTGGGGGGCTGCCACAAAGAAGAGGGGGTCAAATTATTTTCCAAAGCACCAGAGGACAGGACAAGAAACAATGGTTGGAAACTGATCAAAGAGAGAAGCAACCTGGAATTAAGGAGAAACTTCCTAACAGTGAGGACAATTAACCAGTGGAACAGCTTGCCTTTAGAAATCATGGGCACTCCATCACTGGAGGTTTTTAAGAAGAGACTGGACAGTCACTTGTCTGAGATGGTTTAGGTATTCCTGCTTGAGCAGGGGGCTGGATTAGAAGACCTCCAAGGTCTCTTTCAGCTCTATTCTATTCTATCACCAGGCTACTTCAAATATTCTGATTCTTCTCTTGGATTGGACAGTCTTTTAGACAGAAGCTTTTTTTTTAAACAAAACAAAACTAGAGGATTGTCATAGATTGTGCATTGTCCTTTATAAAATAGGACTCATGGCTTCCTGACTCTCCATGCAATTCCATTGAATCACACAGGTCTTCAAGTATACCAGATAATGTCTAATGTTCCTTCCATTGATAATGGTATTTGAATCAGTGATAAAAAGTCTCCCCATGCTGTATGTAGAAAATTACTGTGAATTTCCCAAATACTCTTGCTTTTTGTAATAATAGGGTGAAGCATATCAGCAAAAAAAAATTGTTGTTTTTTTTACTGCAGCACGCAACACTGAACACTTTGCAAAGGGTTGTGGTTGAACACTACTGCTGTTATGTGAAAAATGAGCTTTTACAGGAAGTCATGAAAATGAAAGTAATAATTAAATCTTCATGTAACTTTTAGGTTGCATTGTAAGTGCGTAACTGAAAAATTTATCTTTAACTCATGGCCTGCAGCAATCACATCTGTTATATTTTAGGAGTTGCAATTAATGAGGTGGAATATAGAGTACTGAGCTTAATTGGTCCTGTTTTGATTATGCGTAATGTGCTGGGAATATTTCATTTGCTTGTACAAACTGCAAGCATCCAATGTAAGCCGCAAAGCTCACCAATCCTTTGTGGCTTAGTTCAGATAGATAAAGTTGTTTCAGCACTGAACACACTGGGCTGGAAAATATCTGGGAACCTGATTTAAAAGTATATACTCTCTAGTCTTCCCTAAGTAATGGTCCCCTCTGGAACTATTAATAGACTTTATTCATGCATGTGGGTGCACATTGTCAGATGTGTGATGTAGCATAAAGATGCTTTCAAGCATGTTTTCAAGTTGACTGAAATATTAGTGACGAGAAACAGGACTGTAAGATTTGTAGCATAACTAGATTGGGATGGACAGGACACCTGGTGCTGGAAAGAGATGAACTAGGCTGTAAGATGTGCATCAACAGATATGTCACATAGCTAAGAATTATAGGAAGTGTCATGGTTGATTATCAGTGCTTCTCTTGATGGATGAGAGGTGCTGTCTACACTGAGGGAAGCAAGTACATAATTTCCTAAAGAGACCATATTTATATATCTTCTTTAAAAAAAGAAATTATAGGGCAAGATCAAACTTGCCATTTCTGGCCAGATGGTTGAGATGGGGAGCAACTCTGAGTGCCTCTGGTTAACGTGGATTATTTGGGTTCTTTTTATAAGGTACTCTCTGAGATTAGTTGTTTTCTTGCAGACATTTCATTACCCAAACTATGCTGATGATATTACCAATTTGGGTAATGAAATGTCTGCAAGGAAAAAAAAAAGCTTAGAGAGCACCAAGGATCCCTCATTTCAACTCTGAGCTACAAATACTGTTCTTTATTGGGTTCCTTTTAGGTAAATTTCAGGCAAAGAGATGGCTTTAGTCACCCTGATGGGCAATCAGTTGAGAGACTAGGATTGGGCTATGTACTCCCAGAGCTTTTTTTCCTCATAGAATGCCCAGAACGGAGTTCCAACACCTTTTTTGAATGGAACCTTGTAGGGTAAGCAAGGCAGGTTGTATGACATGTGTGAGTTCCGGCACCTTTTTTTTTTTTTTTTTTTTTTAGAAAAAAAGCACTGTGTACTCCTATTGATGCTTCTGGATATCTAGGCAGCATTTGGCATCATTGCCCTTGGTGTCCTTATGGACTACCTTAGAATGTTGAGAATCTGGATATAACTTTAGTATGGTTCATTTTCTATCTCAAAGATTAGTCTTGAGAAACTACTCAGTGGTTGTCAGTGGTTTTTATTGTGGGAGGTTTCAGATTTTTATTCTGTCCCCCTTGCTAAAACATCTACATCCCTGGGAACAATCATTAGGCTGTAGAGTTTGGTGTTCTTTAGTGCTCAGCTTCTGATGCAAGATTATTCCAGGAAGTATAGGAGGAACAACTCCAGTGAGTTTTACTAGTTTTAAACAGAAGATAGGAGAAGCTAGGGTCTGCTTTTTATATTAAGAAATCAAGGTCAACTACCTCCTGCTCCTGAAAATGGTAGAGCAAATTTTTCAACAGTTTTGTTTCGTTTTAGTTTTTTTTTTAAGAATACAGATAAATGGATTGGACAAATCCAATTATTTCTGAAAGTAAAACAATTATTGCATTTTAAAAATAATAAAAAGTAAAAAATACAAATGTCCAAGGTATTTTTCTGCACTAATTTAGGAAAGCTATACAAATAAGAATGTAAAAGCATAAATAATTTTTGATAATTATTTACAGCATTAATAATAATAGGAATGTTTGCTTACATGGCTTACACTGCTGCAGCCAGGTTACAAGATCGAGAAACTAATAAAATAGATGGAGTAACTACATCATTAACCCAGCAAACTTCTCTAGGAATGACCTCTTGCTCTTTCAAGCATTATAATGAGGCCATAAATGGTCACAGGCTATAATGACCTTGACTGTACACCTCATCAAAAATACAACTATTTGTCAGAGTGACCTGTTGCACTACGTGCTATGAATGGCTCAATGATGACAATAAAGGACCAGCATTACCCATGAATGTCTTCAACTTTGCTTCCTCTGGATTTTCTTTGGGGCCAATGCTAGACATACATAGAACAGGAAATGGTGATTTGTTACTTCCAGAATACTGTTAACTTCACAGAAGCTGCAGAATAAGAATTAGGATGGAATTTGAAAAATTGGTGTTTAGTAGTTACCATACACCCATCTTTTTTTTTCCTGGTTCTAGTTCAGTCCTTAGGAGCTCATCTGCCAAAGATCTTGATCATGTAATTAAAAATATCCAGGATTCTATGGGTAGTACCAGACTTGCTAATTATCCCATTCAGACTGGTTAAATTAGGTAGCTGGTGTGATGACCATGGCAAAATATAACAGATATGGGCAGCTGAACTTGATCAGAAGAAGTACTTATCATCTGTCTGGGAGAAAGAAATTCTCTGGTCCTAGCCACTAGAGAAAGAGTGTATAAGTGCTTCCTTTTGTAATTTTAGCAATTTTAGAGTTAAATCAATGGTGAGGGGCATCCTGCACTGATACCTGAATCAGACAATGGATTGTGAGGAGGAGGAGAGTATCTCCTCTGGTTCAAATTGTAGTCAGGAATCTCAAAATACCTAAAATAGCTGAAATTGTAAAAGACTGCAAAGTATCATGAATAAAACAAGCTGAAATTAAGCTAAACCCCCCACCAAACCGAAGGAGAGCACTATATCCCAACCTGATAATTTCTTGGAAAATCTCTTTTATCAGTCTGAATGAGAACTACAGGGGTAGCTTTCTATGCATTAAGGGATTTTTGGGGCATTAGTTTTTTTTTCTCTTTGCTGTTTGTGTAAAGTCCTCCCATATGTTGACGTTCAAAGCATTAGAACCTGCAAAATGCCTGAATTAGCCCATCCAGAGTTGCTTAAAATGCCCTTCAAAATTTGGGGAACAAGAGAAGAGTAGAATCTCTGAGATTATCTATCCAAAGTGAGAGATGTTCCCTGATTGGAACAAATTTCTGTTTGAGTAATTGAGTAAACAAAAAGTATTTGTTCCAAAACATGCTTGATGGTCACAGAGCTCATTAAAATGCTGCCTGAATTGCTTTTGCCGTACTGAACCTACAAAATCCAGCTTTCAAAGACATGCTATTCTTCTGAGAGAGTTTGCATTCTTTCTCTGAATAGACTCTAAATCGCCTTATAAAATAAAGATTTCTTCGTATCAATGGTGAGTTCCAGCTGATAAAAGCCAATATACCAAGTCACAAAAGGGGATCACATAACTCCAGAGATGCTGCAACTATCATAAATGTGAGCCAATTGTCAACCATCTGAATGTACATCACGTGACCATGGTATGCTGCAATGGTCATAAGTGTGAAAAATGGTCATAAATCACTTTTTTCCAGTCCTGTTGTAAGTTTGAACAGTCACTAAATGAAATAAATGAAGTTGAGGACTAGCTGTAGGTGAAGAGGCTACTTCCTGATTTCCTTTCAGCATAGTTTTTTTTTCCTAGTCAGAACTGGTTCAGAAAGGGATAATGATATATTTAAAAAGTCCACTTTTCAGATTTGTTTTGATAGGGCCAGGATTGTTGGATCTTTTGGTTTTATTTATATATTTAATAATTTAGTATTTGTTTGATGTGTTTTTTACTCATTTGGGCCTCTGAATTCAGGCTTCAGTGGTTTTTCTGTGTGACTGTTTTCCTGGGAATTAGTACATGATTTATTTTTAGACATTTGGAATCTACGTAAGAGAAGGGTGATGTCCCAATACTTGATTATTATGTTATACAGCATAGTCTAAGTATTAAGTGTGAATATGGGCAAACAAGATTACTTTCAGGAGGCATACCACCCATGTTCCATGAGTGTGTTTGTGTATGTTTTAAATGTAATGCAGAAATTATTAAAAGTACAGGGATACTTGTTAATGGTCCCAAAAATGTAAATTAAGACCTCTTTAATTTGAATCACCAAACTGTGAGTAACTCTCATATAAAGAAGAGATAAAGTAGTTTTATCTTTAGCTGGATCATAAGAACCCATAAAATGGAGGGGGGGAAAAGACAATTTCAGGGGGGAAACCCCCATGTGCCTATTTAACAGTACAAAATGTACACAGGTACACACAAAAATATGCAGATTCATGAATTTATAATCTTGTAAACTGCTTTGTGGGGGCATATTATCTTGAAAACCAAGTTAAAATGTTTTGACAAACAAGTAAACCAACAATGGGCCTTACTCCCTAGGTGCATTGGCATAGGTTTGCAACTTCCACGAGACTGTTCTCGGTTGGCACGTACAAAATTGCAGTGAATCTCTAAGCTGTCTTGTCTTGAAGAAAAACAACAACCCAATTCTACTTAAAAAAAAGCTTTAGAAAGCACTGAAGATATTACTAAACCATCAGATGTTATTGTTTGTGGGGAAATGACTTATCCCCCCCCAACTGAGATTAAGAAGAAAATATTGCAGCTAGAAAACAGAGTAGGCGAAATTGATTTCATTTAACAATAACCTTCCAGCCTCACTTCACATCTTACTCAAATATCCTTTGTAGCTAATTATAGTGGGATCTGAAATAAAGCACTTCTAGGCTGAAGGGTTTTAGAAGTCATCAAAATTATCCAATGCTCAATGGACCAAAAATTCTATAAATTATTATCTTGCACTCCTTCGCATGCCTCTCTACAATTTAGCATCTATGGAATTATGAGGGCTAAACACATGTATCATCAAATGCTCTACTGATAGACAGAAGTGTTAATGGTAGCAGAGGAAATCAATCATATCTAAATTCATTTTTTTTCACTTTGAATTAAAAACAAGATAATAAGCATGTAATTTGTTCTTTAGGGTTTTTTTCTTCTTCTTTGCTGTCTTGGGGGGAACTATTTGCATGATATAATCTACTCCACAGAAACAAATATAACTAGAATTTTCAAAAAAACAGCAAGTTCCTGCTACAAAGAATTTGGCAATATTGTTGTTGATTTGCCCTATTGTCCAGATTACTTAGAAAGACACTCCTTTTCATGTCAAAGGCCTTGGAATTCATAATATTGAGAGCCAACCTGGAGTAGGTTCTTCACTGATTTGATTTTTAGGCTAGAAGCATATTCCTTCACATTTCTCCCTAATATCAGGGAAATATCAAGACTCTTTTTTCTGCTATGTATTCAAAATGGACTGTGATTAATATATATCTGTGTTTGTGTGTGTGTGTGTGTGTGTGTGTGTGTACATACATATACACATATGCTGTATATGTATATATGCGGCATATGTACTGTATATGTGTATGTACGTGTATGGAAATAGACAGACAGACAGGCAGGCAGGCAGACAGACAGACAGACAGACAGACAGACAGACAGACAGACAGACAGACAGACAGACAGACAGACAGACAGACAGACAGAGGGCTTTTTTTCCTCATAGAATGCCCAGAATGGAGTTCCGGCACCTTTTTTGGACGGAATCTTGTAGGGTAGGCAAGGCGGGTTGTATGATGTGTGTGAGTTCCGGCACTTTTTTTTTTTTTTAAGAAAAAAAGCACTGGATAGATAGATAATTTTTTGAGAATGGGCATCAGAAATACATTTTAATGTCTGCCAGAGTGTACACAGAAAAAGTGACAATAAAGGTTATCTTATCTTAATACCAAGTACCTCATAGGAGAGATTATGCTGAAAAGTTGTGGTGTTTAGTCCTTAGTCAATCAACTTTCTTGATAGTATTTAGTGCTTATTGTTTTTTTAAAAAATAAGAAAGAAATATTATTTAATGTCAAAGTAAAAAAAATAAAAAATGTAGACAATATTCTGCAGAATATATGAGATTTGAATTAAATTAACTTTTTTAATCATTTACAAATGTTGCATAAAGATATGAAGGAAAGATTTGAGGATCATCTTAATTTTAGGCAATACATCCATTATGAAATGAAAAAATATGGAAAGATGTTTCATAGAAGACACACTTATTGAACTACAAAATGACGTTGAACTGAAGCCAAAATTTCAAAACTGATATCAGAATTTTGACACCATTTTGAAGTGTATCTTTAACTTTTAATAAAACAAAGTAATCATCTGTAAATTGTTGAATATGGCAATTTATGACTTTTGCTTATGGAGATGACACCTAATATTGAAATATTAATAGATCTCCACCAAGCCTATCCACCACATAAAGTATTAAAATATTAAATTACTTACAGTTATTATAACTATATTTGTAACTATAACTATGACTTAATTGTATGTATTTGTGATTGTTTGCAAAAAATAATATACCGGTATGTACAATTTATTTCACATAGACGCAAGACAGGGGATGTTATGAAAAACTTGGTACTACTAAAGAGGCAATGATCCAAAAACAAAAGTCTGAGAAATGCTGATCTAGAGTAGTGATTCTTAACCTTTTTGAAGGAATCGCCCCCTTGAGCCAATGAGGACGTTGTCATCGCCCCTCTTCCCCGACATAACCTCTCAATCACAACATACAGTAGGAAATCATTCTTCAATTTATGCAAACACTTTTTTTGTTTTCTTTAAAATTGTCATCAGGACATATCGATGCAAATAGTTTATTTCCAGTCTTTTTCCCATATCTCCAATAGCCTAACAGATTAAAATGGAACGCCCACTGATAAACTGCTCATAACTGTAATTGATTTAGTCTGCCAGTGGCTCTTAAACTTTGCAATACTGCAGACCTCTTAAAATGTGAAATGAATATATATATATATATATATATATATATATATATATATATATATATATATATATATATATATATATATATATATATATATATATATATATATATATATATATATAAATAAAACTTTCATTTCTCTCCCCCAGAATAAAGCTAATAATTTTGTGGATGTGAGGGCTGGGCAAGGTTTGAATATTCAGAGACTTTTAATAATTACATTTTAATCTATATATCACAGGGGTAGTCAAGCTACGTAGACCCATGACTGCTGGCTTGAAATGAGTGAAAATGAGAGATTTTCAGGGGAGTGCTGGCTGTGTTTTCACTGTGCCTTTAGAACAGACTGGGTGGGTGGTCAAATCTTTCCTCTCCCTCCCTGCCAGGTGAGGAGAGAGAGGGGGGGAGAGAAGCACTTGTGCTTCCTCTCTCTCTCTTTCCTCTCTCTTTCTTTTTCTCTCTTTCTCTTTCCCCTCTCCCTCTCTCTTTCTCTCTTTCCTCTCCCTCCCTCCCCCTTCTTTCTCCAGGTGAGGAGAGAGAAAATGAAAGGCAGAAGCACCAAAGGGGTGGGGATGGGGAGCAGGAAGCAGCAGAAGACCCCCTGTCGCCGCTGGAGGCACCCAGCTCTGCTGCCCACTGGACCTGCAGGTCCACCCCGGCTCGCGGTCACGTTGGCAGGCCGTCCCACATGCCACTGGCATCCCCGGGCTCAAGTCAGGGCCTCGGAGCATCTGCCCATTAGCTGCATCGCCAAGACTCCCCTCACGCCACCGGCATCCCCGGGCTTAAGTCGTGGGGCATCCATGGAACACCCCAATCAACTGCATTGCCAAACCTTCTCCCACGCTGCCGGTGTCCTCGGTCGGAACCGGGGCAACGATCCACCTCCCACCAGGACCAGTGCTGGAGCCTCCTGTGCTGCCAGTAGGTCCGTCGTGCTGGAGGATCTGGGGCTGCTCCACACTGTGCAAAGCTCCCGGCGATCCACGACCCACCAGCATTGCTCAGGGAGCGATGCCCCCACCGGCTGCTGTCCCAGCCGGGACTGCCACCCCAGGGGGCAGCAAGAGGAAGAAGGGGAGGAGGAGGAGGAGGGCAAGGAAGCTAGTGCCGGGTCCAAGGAGGAGGTGCTCCTGCGGCTCTGGCAGGGGGTCTTCTGCTGTTGGTTGGAAAATGCCTCCCCCTCCCTTTCTCTCTCTCCTCCATCTTCTACTCACCTCACATTCTTCAATGACAAAGCAGCCAGGACTCCAGTGCACCTTCCTGGCCAGCTGGGCCAATGGTCCTGTGGCTGGGGATCTCAGGGACTGCTCTCCCTCGGGGCCATGGCTTGCGGGAAGCTGAGGCTCTGGTAGGCTGCTCCCAATGGGGATCCTGGGGATCCCCCAGGCGGTTCCCCAGCCATGGGGGCCAGCCAGGGAAACAGACTTCCTGGCTGGGCTTCACCCAGGGGGCAGGGTACCCGGGTGCAGGGCCAATCAGGAGCCCTGCGAGGAAGCAAATCCACATCAGACAGACAGAGAGAGAGAGACAGACAGACAGAGAGAGAGAGAGAGAGAGAGAGAGAGAGAGAGAGAGAGAGAGAGAGAGAGAGAGAGAGAGAGAGAAGCACAAGTGCCTCTCTCTGTCTCTGTCTGTCTCTCTAAATGGCAGAGGAGGCTCGGAGTCACAGGGGCAGGCTCAAAAGTTCCCCAAAACTTCTTACTCTATCGCCCCCATATCGCTCCCTTTTTGTTCCTTCGCCCCCTCATTGCCCCTTTTTGTTCCATCACCCCCCTGAAAAATGAAATCACCCCTTGTGGGTTGATATCGCCCAGGTTAAGAACTACTGATCTAGAGCATTCAATCAGCCCCAGCTAGTCTGGTTAGTTATCACTGGTAGTGAGAGATAGAGTTTAGCACATTTAGAAGCTACCAGGTCATCTCTCTCTTTAGAATACTGATGACTTTAAACCATTGCCAATCTTAAAGTAGTCTGCCTTCCAGGGGTTCATACACATCTGATTCCAAAGCCCACAGTTTTATCACCAAAACTGCATTGAACTAGGCTGCTGCCTTATTTACATATCAATCCATCTTTGTGGGTATGGCTCATAGAACAAAGACAGCAGATTAAGAATTATGAGTCTGACTAAGGAAATACCTGAATGGAAGGGGTGGACCAGAATGTAGATGTCCTTGGGCCTTTGCATTTTATTCTTTTACCCTTGGCTTACATAAGTCAGTGAAAATGTATGCTTACCAAAATGCATATATTAGAATAATCTTTGTTAAGTCATAAGGAAAAATGTATAACTTGAGAGGAATGGGAGTTATAGCAATAATGTTGAAATGTTATTTAAAGGCTTATTTTCAATAGCATAAAGAAGACACAACCAGACAAGATAAAATTATCCAGTGGAGGTTTAGACTGGAACTGCCCTGCTCCTTTGTGCATTAAAGATCCAACTTGCTCAGAGCGTCAGCATGCCAAAATGCATGGACTTATGCGGTGCCAAAAAGCATCAGAGTGGATAGCAGAAGACTGCCAAAGAAGCAGGATTTAGAGTACTTTCATATACTCCAGCTGGAAAAAGATAGGATGTATGGCTTTCTCCCCCTTTGAATTTTGAATAGCCTCTTCATTGGTTGTCTGATAGCCGCATGAATCCATTCTTTAAAAATGCATGTAATTGGCAATGCTACCTTAGCTGTCCTTTCCCCACTGGTCTCTCTGCTGGGATCTACAGCTTTCATGCTGCTAAATGACACCTTTTTACCTGGAAGCTCAACTTCACCTTTTAAAAGGATTTTCCATGGTTTTTGTCCAATTGCCATTTACATCCTGTTCTCATTAGGGATAAACAAAGTGCAGAGCATATATAAACTGACAGTAGAAACTGATGGATTCCGAAATAGGGGTTGTTTTCTTACCTGGTGTTTTTGGCTGTTGCTTGGGAGGTTCTGCATCTCAGCTATGAATCAAGAAAAGATGCTGATAGAAGCAGTCCTTTGGCGGGGCGGGGGGAAGAGACAAACTACCATATTGCAATAATTTCTTTCAGCCAAAGATATACTTGATTTTTTTTTTTACCTCCTCAAGAAACATTACTGAACTGTATTGTTGATATACAGCTATGCGTGGCAAAAAGTGGACAAAAATGTTATGCGTTATACATACCATTAGGTGTATGACATCACAAAGAATGTTGCTAATCTTTCCTTTATTTAAGGTTTATAGATGATTTGTTCCCCATATTCCCCAGTTGATATATGTGGATTTTTTATAGGTCTTCGGTATGTCAAGGGAGAACTTCCTAAATGACTCAAAATTTTCTAAGTATAATAGCAAGTTCCTCCACTGTTGACATCATAATTAGAAGATCATCAAAGTATGGCATAACTCCTGAGATTCCAGAAACTAGAACTTTTGTGGAAGTTTATCGAAAATAATTCAGGAGCCATGTAGATTTGACCTCTGAAGATATTTAGCTCAGAATGCTCAATCAATGGTGAGTGATGATAGTTGCTGATACGTTTGGACTAGATCCAACTTTGCAAAGACTTTTACCCTGGAACAACATAAAGCACTTGATTGATTGCATGCACTGGGTGTAAATGCTGTTTAAATGCCTTATTTATAATATATTGATGATCTCTCCACAGCTTCACCTTTCCATTAGGTCTTAAATATCATTGTAGTGTTTGTTTTTAATCCTATGTTCACTACCCACACTTCCAATTTATGAGATGGGTGGCTGTATCAATTGACGTAAAAATGAAATAAATGATGGATGAATTTCAGTAGGCCTTTGTTCAAGATCTCCTTGTTTAAGCACATTTCTGGGGTTCATGCACATTGAAATAATGAAATGATCACATTTTATAAACTCTTAGTTCCTCAAAGAAAGCATTTGGAAATTTATTATTTTTTGTAATATGACTAATAACAATGATGGACACTCCTCAGACACTGATTCTTAGTAGTAAGAACCAGTTCTTTCTTACAATGGTTTGTTTGTTTTTTTAGTTCTTTCTGCTGATTGGAAGCTTCCCTTGGAATCATCTGTATTATCCTGATATAAATGGTATTTATAATGATGTAGCAGCTACTTACCTTAATTATCCAATAAAAAATTGGTGTGAAAGTTGGTGATGCTGAAACTCCTTTGTTTCAGTTCTTTAGTTCCATACTACTGCATCTTGCTCAATGGTACTTTCTTTCTTACAAATCCTGCATATCACATTCTTGAATTTGTACACCAAATGCTGATTCTACCCTAAAGTCTGGGCAAGGATTGATGAGTCTGAGCTGATCTGCAGCTATGGTAGCAAAACATTTCCTATATTAATAACTGAACTTTTTACCTTGAATTTTAAGACATGGTTTTTTTTTGTAAATTAGCGATCCTGAAGACTCAGATTAATTATTTATATCACAATTTACTCAATGGGCAATTTATAATCATCAGCAAACCTTCTCATTTATATAACCTGAATACTTTTTAAAGAATATTTTATTATAGTTTCAAAATGTACACAGAAAACAGAAACAAATTTAAAAAGCAGCAATGTATACCAATCAGCATATATAGTAATGTAATTGTTAAATTATATTCCCTAAATAAACAGATATTAGCAGTTAAAAGACCTTCTGAGAAATTGAAAAATTACCTCTCTTCAACCCAATCCTTGATGTTCAGTGCAGCTGTATTTTTTCCAGTCTCACAATATTATTCTCTTAGATATTCTTCATGCTTGGTATAACCAAAGTTCCTTAAAAATAATAAAATTCCAGAACCCTTACTATCATTTAAAATAGTATTCACATATTTAATATGAACATATTTAACCATGAATTTATTTCTTTGAGATATTTCAAAAGATAACCCCAATAACTTACAAGGCCAAATATCTTGGGTTAACCCTCAAATTTCTTACCCTGCCAACAGGGTAAGAATGCATCCTTTCTGATGCATTCTTTGGGATGTCCAATAAACCTGCAATAATAAAAATACTTCTCATGGATTAATTCCAATGTTAAATTAAAAACATACAGCATTTTAAAGACTTGCATCCACTGATGTTCCATTATTGGATACTTTAACTCTATTTCATAATGAAGTGGCTTTTGAAATCAAATCTAAAAGCAAATTCCATGCTTGGCATGATTAGGAAGGGAATCGAAAATAAGTCAGCAAGTGTTGTATTGCCTCTGTACAAATCGATGGTGAGACCACACTTGGAGTACTGTGTACAGTTCTGGTCACCGCACCTCAAGAAGGATATAATGGAACTGGAAAAGGTGCAAAAAAGGGCAACAAGAATGATCAAGGAAATGGAGCGCCTCCCTTATGAAACCAGATTGCAACGCCTTGGTCTCTTCAGCCTTGAAAGACGGCGTTTAAGGGGTGACTTGATCGAAGTGTATAAAATCATGCATGGGATAGAAAATGTGGATAGAGAAAAATTCTTTTCTCTATCACACAATACCAGGACAAGGGGGCACTCCCTAAAGCTTATAGCTAAGAAAGTGAGGACAAATAAAGGGAAATATTTCTTCACCCAGAGGGTCGTTGATTTATGGAATTCACTTCCTGAAGGGGTCGTGACAGCTGTCAGCCTTGACAGCTTCAAGGCAGGGCTAGATAGATTCATGGATGCCAAGTGTATCGGTGGTTATTAAAACGGATGTCCATGTGCCGCCTCTATGTTGGTTGAGGCAGGCAGGATTCCCTTGGGTACCATTTGTTTGGGGGTCAAGGGAAAGGGAGGGTTTTGCCTTCTCTTTCTGCTCAAGATCCCCATGTACAATTGGTGGGCCACTGTGTGACACAGAATGCTGGACTCGATGGGCTTTGGCCTGATTCAGCATGGCTCTTCTTAGGTTCGTATGTATTTGATATCTATATAAGAAACTTTTAAATATCTTTAAAGTTGAAATTTCCTACATTTAAATCATAAACTTTGTTGGAATATGTCCTTGTAAACCACATACAGTGTATGTATAAGATTATCCCTTCCCATGTCTTTTAAAAAATCTCTAAAATTGCACAATTGGGACACACTGTGGATCTCTGTTATATAAGCAGCAATAACTTCCACAGTTCACCAGACTCCTTTGTGAAATTTAAATCTCAGTAAGTGATTAAGTGCAGGTTAGAAATGGTCCTTCAGTAATTATCAAGTTCTTCAAATGTTTTAGACAAGTAGAGCAGGAGGTATTGGAGGCTTTTTTTTAATCATAGCAAATGTCAGGCCCTAAGACAATCAATAAAATTTCTCATTTCTCAATCCCTCATGTTTTTGGCTTCTAGATTAAAGGATAACAGTTGACAGAAACTCAGTGACTAATATCAAACTCTTCAAGAGTCCAGATTAGACATTAAAAAAAAAAAACAATAAAAGCTACAATCTTCTTAGGTTTCCAATTAGGGATTAATTGTGATGGCTTATCAGAGCACCTGAATAGTCAGCTACCTGCCTGATAATCTCCAGGTCTGGATAAATTCCACCTTGGATGCCAGTAAAGATAACTTGTTAAGAAAAGGAATTGAAACAACAGATACAGGTGGTCCTCGACTTACAGCAGTTCATTTAGTGATTGTTCAAAGCTACAATGGCACTGAAAAAAGTGACTTATGACTGTTTTTCACACTTATGACCGTGGCAGCATCCCCATGGTCATGTGATCAAAGTTCAGATACTTGGCAACTGACTGATTTTTATAAAGTTGCAGTGTCCCGGGATCACGTGATCCCCTTTTGCGACCTTCTGACAAAGAAAGTCAATGGGGAAACCAGATTCACTTAACAATCATGTCACTAACTTAACAACTGCAATGAGTCACTTGGCAAGAAATGTCATAAAATGAGGCAACATTCTCGCTTAGCAACAGAAATTTTGGGCTCAGTTGTAGCTGTAAGTTGAGGACTACCTGTACATGCCCAGATACAAGACTTATTTAAGAGAAAAAAAAACTGTTAAGACTGCTATCAAAAGCCACAAATAGTGGTGATAACTGACTCTAGACTAGAAACAGTAGTTAGAACATATATAAGAGGAATGTTTACTAAACCAGACGTTCACAAAGACTAATCCTTAGTGTTGTATTGCAGGTTACATGATGATTGCTTTCTAATACGATCTTATGTTTGATGTTGATTGTTTCAATAAAAGAATTTTTTTACAAAAAAAAAAGTACGTGAGGACTGGTAAAAACTATTAGCAATACAAAGTTTATATAATACACAACAGATATTGCAAAAGTTGATGGTGAAGCCCAGAGGAAAGCATGGCCAAGACATGCATCTCTGTTTCTCCCTTGCATGATTCTAATTATATTGCTCTGATGAAGATGAAATGAAATAATGAAATAAAGAAATCTTAAATCTTGATGAAAGAGCCTGCCCTTTGATACTCAATACTAACCCATCAACTCGATTAGTCTTTTTTAAAAAAGTATAACTTTGGCTGAAACATTTTCTTATTTAGCAGCTGCTCCACACTGTAAGTGAATTTTAAAATCCATTTATGCATTATGATAATTATAATTATAATTTAGTCACTAAAATACTATGAAACAGATTGCTTCATTAAACACTTAATTTCATTAAACAATTGAACAGTTCCTTACAACTAGAGGCAGCAGAAATTTCCTAGACAATTTTTTCCCTAATAAACTTTCTAACACTTACTTTTTGCTCCCTGCAAAAATCACATTTTTTGCCACTCGTTCTACAAGTTTATTTATTTTGTGTTGGCTCCTGTTTCATCCTCCCAAAACCAATAAGGCTGGAACCAGAACTTCTTGGTTGATAAAGAATCATAACTTCAGCAGCAGATATTTGTGAACAAAGATGAATGTGATGTCATGATTCCTCCTTAAGAAATTACAGAAAAATGGTTTCTCTGACCCTGCACTCCCTTCCAAATGGCTGAAATCATTACTAGGTGAGATTTTATCCCAAAAGCTTGGAGAAAATTCAGGAAACAACCTCTAGATTCCCAGTTCCTGTTTTCAAAAAAAGTAAAGAAAGTGGTGGGATTCAAATTTAACAACTGGTTCTCTGCCCTAATGACTGTTTTAAGTATATAAAAAATGATATACCGAAAAGTAGTTTATTATTTCATGCATTTAATACTTAAATAAGAACAATAAAAGAGGTACGAAAAACTAGATTATGTTATAAGAAAGAGTTTTAAAATATTAATGAAAAATATTAAATAATACCTGGCACGTATGTAAAAATCAAGCTAGGATGTGGAGGTGGAGCTGCCCCAGGCACCTCACATCTGGTTACCTTAGGACCTCCCATGTCCTGACCTCCTGGGGTTGACTGTAGATCGTTGAATGAATGACGAATGTGTCTGGGGGTTTTATTCTTAATGTTTTTTAGTTTTGGACTTAGTTTCTGAAATATTGTTTTATTTATGTTGTAAGCCGCTCCGAGTCTTCAGAGAGGAGCGGCATATAAGTCTGGAAAATTAAATTAAATTAAATTAAATTAAATGTCACACCGCTGCCCAAGTTCTTTTGCAGCTGTTTGTGGCCACACGCCACATGGCGCATCGTGCTGCTGCTGCTGCTCACGGCTGCAGGCCTCGAGGCTCGTCGCACCGTCCTAACTGCCAAAGTCCCACCACTGAGGAGACAGGTGGTACTCAACTTCTCTGCCCAGAGAGGGGCTTCTGCGGGCTCTGCTTCTCCGCAGGGAGAAGTTTCCAGCTACAAGTCCCTTGTAGCTACCATGGCCCTCATCATTATGTTCAGCACGCCATCACCTTCCTGCAGTTCACTTTGGGCTTCTTGGTGCCTTTGGCCGGCAGAGGCTGGAGGATCAAGCTTGAGAACCAGTCCTGCAGGATTTGGGCCCTTCCTGTTGCTGAGGCTTCTGCTTGCCTTCCTCCTCCTCTGACAACTTCACCTTTTAGCTAGGCACCAGGCTGGCTTTGGCAACACCACTCTTGCCTAGGCTGCCCTGCTGACTGGCAGAGGCCCCAAGGTGCCCCAGCCCCAAGCCATCTGGGTCAAGGAATGTGCGACCAAGCTGATGCCAGGCTCCTCCTGGGTTTTTATAGGTTCCAGATCCAGGCTGCCACATGGCTGTGTTGTAGGTGGAGGCATCTCCTGTTGAGCTGGGGGGAAAAGGATTGCCGGAGGACCCTCCAGATGCTGTGGGCTGGGCACCATTCCTTGTAGGTCTAGGTGTGGCTGCAGCCCAGGAAAACTTTCCACACTTCCTCCATCCATCTCATCCTCTTCCTCCAGCTGCAGGCCTCGAGACTCATTGCACTGATTGCGCTGCTGCTGATCCCATCAAAGAGGTATTTATCTGCTCGCATTTGCACACTTTTGAACTGCTAGATAGGCAGGAGCTGGAGCAAGTAAGGGGACAGTCACGCTGTTGTGTGAGCTTGGGTCTCAAACCCAGACTGTCAGCTTTCCAGCTGACAGGCTCAATGTCTTTAACTTCTGAGTGATTACACCCCATTCAGTTTCAATACCCAACTAAAAAAAGAAATTTCTTCAGTTGACAAGCCACTGCTTGGGATTGATACAACTGGACATGAATCATCTGTGGTATTAATCTGAGCAAACTACAGCTCAGTGACAGAGGTCCTGCTTGGTGACTGAAGCTTCCACATTTAGTTTGGGCCAATTATGATATTACCTGAAAGGATGGTTTTGGGGAAACAAAAATTGAAGGAGGAAATGGTATCTATGCTGCTTTTTGCTCCTGAAGGAAAGAAGGGCATACATTAAATCATTAAATACATAGATACATTAATGTACAATTCTAAAGACTATGTTCCTTTGAAGGCTAAATCTGAGTTTTAATCCCCCTGACCCTCAGCATAGAGATCAGGTTGTTTATTTGTTTAATTATTATATTTGCATGCTATTTGACTCCCAACAATTCTGGATGGTTTCCAAATCACAATGTTTAAAAAATACAATACGAAACAAAAATAAAGAGTAAAAGATGTCAAAAAGGACAAGAATTGGACAGGAATGGGAAAAAAAAACCAAGAAAGGGGGCTCACTCAGGTCTTCAAGCACCTTTGAAACACCAGCAAGAGGGAGGTCATCTGGTCTTAAGGGATTCTCATTCCAGAAGGCAGAAGCATGCCATTAAAATCAAATACTGGATGGCTTTTTGAGTATTTAACAAACTATCTCTCCCTAAGAAACTTTTCACTGCAGCACAGTGTTACTCTAATAAGTACTGACCCCAAGCTTTGCTCTGTAACTTTACTTAGCTCAGGGATGTCAAACTGGTGACCCACGGCCTGGATGTGTCACATGCAGGCCACACCCATCCTGGCTCAGCAAAGGCAAAAAGCATTGTGATACATCACAATAGGTCACGTGACGCGATCAAGTTTGACACCCATGTTTTAGCTGATTAGCCATCTCTGGCTCCCTTGCCTTGCTACCTGAATTTGACAAGATTTTAATCAGTTATGCACTGAAGGCTTTTGTCTCCTAACCCAATTAGGTAAACAGCCAGCATTAGTTCATTCCTCTCAGGTGTGTAATCCTAATTGTGTACTTGTTTATTCACTCGTAATTTCTTCTCCAATGAATATAAGTACAAATATTAAACAGCTGATGTGTTCTCCATTTCCCTCATTTGTCTTCCTTTCCAATTGTCCATGTCATCCTTTGCCTGTTTAGATATCTGGTAACTTGAGTCCCGATAGATGACATTGTTTAATTAAAAGAACCCAGAGTGCACCAATGATGTCAAGTCAAATTGACTAGGCAGATACAATGGGAGATAAAGGATCCCTGTCTGATGCAGTCTTAATGCTATCTCCCTCTTTACATTCTTAGTCATTTCTGTATCCCATAGGCTCAACAAAAACATATCCTTGATATAATTCGATTCAAGGCACATATTACATTGGGGATGTTTTTAGAGCCTTTGGACAGTCAGAATTCCAATGTATACATGGAATTCTACATAGAGCAAGCACTTCTATCCCAATCTTTATGGCAAGCTCAGTATCCTTTGAGTGAATAAAGATATCGTTAGACATTTGGTGGCACAGTCAATTGTTAAACAGCATTAACCCAGAGGTATTTAGGTCCCACTGAAATCAAGTGTAATGTCAAGCAATGAAGCACCTTCCTTTCTAACTAACTTAATTTTAAGCACACTTTTTTTTTTTTTTTTTGCAATTGTTCACATACTTTGGAACCAAATGAGTAATCAAGTACATGTGCTGGAAAGCTCAGCTGAGAATCAAATCCACCTTTATACTCTTTATTTGAAGAAAACAATTCTACACTTCACTGTTCTGTGTGGTGACATGTTAATGGAATAGAGATTGTATTTTCCCTTCTTCCCCCTTCTTTTAAATCAATTTACTCAGGTGACAGCTTGGAGTCAGAGAAAAAAAAATAGAAAGTGAAAAAAGTCGTTAAGCAGACCCCAGACTTATAGCTCATGGGATAAACACTTTTTGCTTCAATATTTATCCTGACATTTTTCACCTAAGCTTTTCAATCAGGATCCCACTGAGTCTTTGTAAAAAAAATAAATAATATACAATCCCAGATGAACTGAAGTTAACACTGCTGGAATGGAATACAGCTGGATATGAAAACACTCAAGGAGTGGTGGTTGTTTTTTTTAAATCCAATTTTGCCATATGTACCTGAGAGAGAGAAGGGGGGGGGTTTTACAAAAAAAGAAGCTAAAGAGAACTGAAGTAACCTGATAAAGCATTTATTTAATTTTATTTTTCCTGCCTTAGGTTTTTTTTCTTTTTAAATTTGATTAATGTTCAAGTTTCAATCACAACCTAGGCAGGCTCAGTCTGAAAGGATCTCAGTGCACAGCAAAGGAAAGAAGCAAATAGCCTTTATTTGTCAGAGTCCCTAAAAGTGATATTGAAAAGCAAGACACAGCATGTCTTTCAACAGTTGGTATAGATCGTTTATATCAGTGGTGGGATTCAGCCGGTTCACACCACTTCAGCAGAACTGGTAGTTAATTTTTTGTTGCCCAGGTCCAGAACAGACTTCTGGAAGCAGCATCCATACAGAGAACTGGTTGTTCACATATTTGAACATATTTGGTTTATATGCTATCTGAGCATCTGAAGTTGAGTTGACAGGGACAGAGAAACAGATACTTTTAAATGTGTTTGGGCATTAGATCTGGATGACTGAAAATCCCCTCATGCCAGTGGTTTGGCTTGGAAAACTATGTTAAGTGTAACCTGACGATTCTCAGCCTACCATTTGTCCATTTTATTTCTGCATGTAGTCATTCATAATACTCTTTCATGAAATGTCCATATCGATATATGATTTTTTTAAAAGGGCAACATAAGAAGAAAATTAACATGCATTTTATTTATTATTTTATTTGTTTATTTGTACCCCCCATTTATTATTATTTATTTATTTATTTATTTATTTAAACTTTTTTCTTGCTTCAAGGCTACTCTTTTTTTTTTACAAAAATTCAAGGTGGGGACATATCTAACACACTTTCTTCATCCTGTTTTTTTTCCTGTGAGGTGAGTTGGGCTAAGAGAAAGTGACTGGCTCCCAGTCAGCTTTCATGGCTAAGGTGGGACTAGAACTCCCTGTCTCCCACTTTCTAGCCTGGTGCCTTTACCACTAGATTAAACTCATTGTCCTTTTGATCTTCTATTAGAGCAGCGGTTCTCAACCTATGGGTCGCGACCCCTTTGGGGGTCGAACGACCATTTCACAGGGGTCACCAAACACCGCAGTCTGCCATTTTTTCCCCTTTTCGCACGATGCAGGCCATCGCGCGCGCGCTGCGCATGCGCGATGCAGACCGTCGCACCGCACATGCGCGATGCGGGCTGTCGCATCGCACATGCGCGATGCGGGCCATCACGTGTGCGCCACGCATGCACGATGTGGGCCGTCACGCCACGCATGCGCAATGCAGGCCATCACGCCGTACATGCGCGATGTGGGCCGTCGCGCCACGCATGCGCGATGCAGGTCGGGTCGCATTGCGCATGTGCAGCGCAGATAGGGGTCGCGGCCTGCAAAAGGTTGAGAACCGCTGTATTAGAGTTTATTTGTCAGCTGATCACGAAGGATGAGTAAATACAATTAAAAGCATGAGTTCAAAGTAATTGTTATCAGCCATTTGTTTGACCTTACCCTGAGTAAAGGTTTCTTAACATTCAACCTGAATCTGCCTTTCTATAATTTAAGATTATTTTTATCTTCTGGCACTCTGAGACCATAAGATAAAAGTTTATGGCCTTTTTTCTGTTGGGCACTCTTCATATACTTGAGAGCACTAGCCCATTTGTATCAACATGTCTTTGTAGGATTTCATTTCCAATCTCCTAGTCAGATGAATACATCTGTCTTTCAGTTTTCTTTGAATCTTTCTTATATTATGGTGTCCAAATCTGGACACACAACATGGAATTGAATCCGACTACTTTTGCTTTGTTTTAATCACTACAAAGTATTTAAATCACTTATTAAACTTACATCTCATCTTTCTACTCAAGTGAGTATTCAAGACAATTGAAACAAGTTGATAGATAATTGAAGACCTTGACCATATCACTATCTTAAAAACAGGTAGGCAGAAAGAGCCAGCACAAAATAAAGCACCCTCCCTTTTCAGATGCAGGCTCAGATTAGGGAAATCCCACCAAGTGGGATAAATCGTCATGAGGAATTGATAGGAATATTCCATGAAAGTTTTGTTCAAAGAAACTATCTCCACTTTCTTCTGCTTCATGATTTGCAGAGTACCATTAGATAGACCACTGGCTTCAATTCAATATTTTGGGGAGCTGAAAGGGCTGTCGTCAGCTGTTTCATGCATTTCAATCTGAATCTATCCCAGTGCTGCCTCTGTCCTCACACACCATGTGAATAAAAACATTTTTTTAAAGAAAAAGACCTTCTATTAAGGTATGCATGGTGGGGTGTTTCCGGGTGTTTCCTAGACCCTGGGATATGAACTCTCTGTGCCCAGGGTCTGAATTTCTGTTGCTGGCGGGCCCATTAGGGCTGAATGTCACCCTGAAGGGGTGGCCACCGAGAGATGAATTCTTTGAGGAAAGGGAGCTGGTGGTAGCCAGCTCCCCAAACTCAAAATAGCCTCTGGAACCGGCAAGAGAAAGGCGGAGAGCTTTGCGTCTGCCACCATCTTCAGCAGATCATCGGAGACAGGAGTCAGCTGTTTAAGGAAACAAGCAACTGATCCAGGTGAGATGATATCAGTTTTTGATGCAAAGTGGATCCTTAAGAAAATTGCCTGCCTTTAACAATAAGCTGGAAGCCTAAGGGGAGGAGGAGGAGGGGATTTTTTGCTTCTCCCCCCTCCCCAAAAGTGGCGGTTTCAGTGTTTTAAAAACTTTTGAAAAGTTTTTGAACTAAAGCTATATTGAAGGAACCAGCTTGTTTTACCATAGAGGGGAAGAAAGATTTATTACTATCCTATTTGGGGAAAGCCACCTTAATTGCTCTTTTTAAAGAATTTTTTTTAGTATTTTTCCATATTTATTGCTGGAACTTTCTCTTTCTCTTTTACTTTCTCCCTAAGTAAATGGTGAGGGAAGAAACAGTGTCCCCTGGTGGTTATTCTTGCAATTTTTTTCCTTTGTTCTCTTGCTACACTATCTTTTTTGCTACACTATCTTTGTTGATCCAGCTGTGGTGTTTGGCTCAATGCCCAGACACTTGGCTGACTGCCCAAACATTCCTACCTCGTTTGGAGATTACTAGGAGAGACTGCTCTCTATTTATTTATTTTTTGTCCTTGCTTGGTGTTTGATTACCTTTTTGGATTGATTTTATTCTTTTTAAAATAAGGGAACCATAGAAGAAGTCTTTTATGTTCACGTTTGGATTATAAATCAAATATTCTTTTTTTCTTCTTTTTTGTTTTTCTTTTTTATTTGTTACTCTTTTTTGTCAGCCTTTTTCTGTTGATATAAATATATTTTTTATCTTTCTTCTTTTTCTATTTGCTTTTCCCCCCCAAAGATCTGCTATCCCTTTTTATATTTTTCCTACTTTTTGATATTACTATTTATTTTTATTTTATTATTTATATATATTTGTTTTTTTTAATCTCCTCTCCTTTGAGCTTTTTGGTGGAATACAACTGGCCATCGGGCCCTACTCTTGGATTACAATTAATTGGACCATAGGGCTTGATATTGGATTATAAATAAATACAATAAGCAAGATGAGTGTTTCAAATTTGGCAAAAGGGGTGAGGAAGGGATCCTCTGCCCCTGCAGCAACCTCAGTTAGTCCAGTGCTTCAAAAATCGATTACAACCTTTTTACAGTCAGACACACAACAGAAGGATACACAAGCCATTCTCCAGGCAATTATGGATTCTAAAATGGAAATGAAAAAGGATGTTGAAGACTCTAAAATGGAAATGAAAAAGGATCTTGAAGATTTGAAAAATGATTTGCTTAAGATGGATCAAAAATGGAATCCTTTCAACAAGCAATGTTGGATACTCAACAACGAATACAAAATATTGAAGACAAGTCAGTAATAGTAGACCAGAAATTAGAGGCTCTCCAAGATGAAAATCAGAGATTGGCGCAATCTAATGTGGAGCTGGAAGAAAGTATGGTAATGATGGATCTAGAACACGCATCATATTTTCTAAGATTCCAAAATGTGACAGAAGAGAGTGACGAGAACTTGTTACTATTGATGACTGAATTATTGGCGGACTTGCTTGGAATGGAAATGGACCAAATCAAAAGAGAAGTTGATCAAGTCTATAGAGTGAATTCAAATTATGCAAGAAGAAATAGAATGCCCAGGGAAGTTCATGCTAGATTCAGCAAAAGAGCAGTACAGGATGAGATCCTGAGACTAGTGAGGGACCAACTCTGAAATACAAAGATAAAGATTTGGTAGTTCTCAAACAGATCCCAAGAAGAATTAGAGAAGCTCAAAGAGAATAGCAATTCTTAATGAGGAAATTGATCAGTAAAGGAGTGAACTTCAGATGGTTGGTCTCAGAAGGACTATTAATTTTTTGGGACACAAAAAGATATAGATTGAACACCCCACAACAAGCAGAGGATTTCTTTAACAATCATACTTCTTGGAGAGAGGTGAGGTGGAAAGAAACCAGAGGAAATGACTGCAGGAACATCGAAACAAACGGAGAAAGACTCAATCAGAGGAAGATGTGAGGCCTAAAGATCAGAGACAGATAAGCTCTCCTAGAAAACTGAGATCTCGCCACAACTGAAACTATGGAGGAAATTGGAATTCTTTCAATAAATATAAATGGTCTTAACTCCCCATCAAAAAGGAGTAAAATATTTCATAGACTACAAAAGCTAAAAATGGATATAATTTGTCTCCAGGAGACACACATCAAGTTACAACATTCTAGAATACTTGAACAATTAAAACTTGGTAAACTTTATTTTTCCTTGACATCACAAAAGAAAAGAGGGATAGCTCTCTATATAAAAGAAAAGATGAATCCAAAACAAATTTATGCTGATGAAGAGGGAAGAATATTGATGGTTGAGATTACATGGAATCAAAAACAAATATTGATGGTTGCGATATATACTCCCAAAGAGAAGCAAGATCAATTTTTTCAGCAATTATATGATAAACTTGTGGATTTAAATTACCATAGCTTGTGTATACTTGGAGACTTTAACACAATTGTTGATCCAGTATGGGACTATAAAAGTTATAAACAGGGAAAAAAAGGAAGCAATATCCTACCTAAATCCTTTCTAAGAATGAAAGATGAACTTTATATTCAGGACATTTGGAGAGAGATGTACCTGGGAAAAGCACAATACACCTTTTATTCTAATAGACATAAATCAAGGTCAAGAATTGACATGATATGGACTTCTTTGGACTTAAAGGCCATGATACAAGAAATTGAAATAGAATCTAACATTTGGGCAGACCATAACTCAATGAAAATGACTCAGAAAGGACTTAAGAAAAGACCGAGATGGTCCTTGAAAAAATCAATATTGAAAGAAAAGGAGTTTTTACAATTCACAACAAAAGAAATGGAATTCTTTTTTAAAGTTAATAAAAAAGAAGAAACCTCTATTCAAATTGTATGGAACATGGCAAAAGCATATTTTAGAAGTTTGGCCATAACTTATCTTGCTAAAAAGAATAAGGAAAAGAAACTTGCTCAACATAGATTGAAAAAACAACTTAGTATGTTGGAAGCTGAATTACAATCAGACCCGCAAAAGAAAAAGTTGAAAATACAAATAGAACTATTAAAACATAAGTTAAACTTACTTGGGACAAATACAATGACACAACAGATTAAAAGGTCCAAACAGAATTTTTTTGAAAATGCCAATAAACCTGGAAGATGGCTGGCATATAGATTAAAAAAAGAAAGAGAAAAAATATTAATAAGCTAAGGGACATGGACGGTGACCTACATTGTCACAACGACTTAATGAAAAAAATTACGAAGGAATATTATGAGACACTTTATAAGGCGGAGACGGTTTCTAAAGATGCAACTCAGGCTTATTTAAAAGAAGCAAATCTCCCAAAGGTTCCTAAGAATATATGTCAGAGGTTAAACAAGAATGTTTCAATGATGGAGATTACAGAGGCAATAAAAAAGCAAAAGAAAGATAAAACACCAGGACCTGATGGTCTTCCTGCTGAATTCTATGTAGCGTTACAAGATACTATAATTCCAACTTTGAAAGACTTATGTAATGAAGTTTTTACACAGACAAAAATACCGGACTCATGGACTGAAGCTAATATTACCTTGATACCTAAAGAAGATACTGATCATACACTAATCAAAAATTACAGACCAATATCACTGTTAAATGTGGATTACAAAATCTTTGCTGCAATAATGGCAGAAAGAATGAAAAACTTTTTGAATGAATTTATACATCCAGACCAAAATGGTTTCCTACCAAAAAGACAGATAAAGAACAACTTGAGGATTATTTTAAACGTCTTGGAATACTACGAAATCCATCCAGGGAACCAGATGGCATTGATATTCCTTGATGCACAAAAAGCCTTTGATAACTTAAATTGGCAATTTATGTATCAACAACTTCAAGAAATGGACTTTGGTGAAAATTTTAACAAAGCATTTCAAGCAATTTATAAGAAACAAACAGCAAGAATACTTTTAAATGGAGATTATACAGATGGATTTGAGATTTAAAAAGACACTAGACAGGGATGCCTGTTTTCTCCTCTGTTGTTTATTCTTACATTAGAGGTTCTGGCAAGAAATATCAGACAAGATACAGAAATTAAAGGTCTGGAAATTAAAGACCAGAAATATAAGCTACAGGCTTTTGCGGATGACTTGGTCTTCATTTTAGAGGAGCCATTGCAAACAGCTGATAAACTCTGGCAGAAAATTGAGAAATTTGGAGAAGTGGCTGGTCTGCAAATAAACAGGGAAAAGACTAAAGTAATAACAAAAAAATTAACAGACAAACAGAAAATTCAATTCGCTAAAATGACAAATCTTCAAATAGTTAAGAAAGTCAAATATTTGGGTATTTATTTAACTGCGAAATATACTACATTAAGATAATTATGAGAGATTAATGAAACAAATAAAAATAGACTTGGAAAGATGGGAAAATCTTCAATTATCACTTCTAGGAAGAATAGCGATGGTTAAGATGAACATTTTACCAAAGTTAATTTTCCTATTTCAAGCAGTGCCCATTAAACTTACTAAGAATTTTTTTTGATGATTTAAGTGCAATGATTTTAAGATTTATATGGCAAAAAAAAAAAAAGAAAGCGAGAATCAAATGTAAATTGTTACAAGAATCTAAGGATAGAGGGGGCTTTGGACTTCCAGATTGGAGACTTTACAATCAAGCGGCTATTTTGCTTTGGCTTAAAGAATAGATTGTATTGAGAAATAAAAGATTGCTTTACTTATAGGGACACGACCTTCAGTTAAGTTGGCATGCTTTTATATGGTACGAGAAATCTAAAGAACATAAGTACTTTCAAAATCATGCGATAAGAAACGTACTACTCTCAGAATGGGAGAAAATTAAACATAATATATATATGAAAATACCTGAGTGGCTTTCAACAATGGAAACATTTGCTTATCCAAATCTGATCAACTATGACAAACTGGTTAGTTATAAAGACATTTTGGACAAAGAGGGAAAACTTAACAACAGGCAAACTTTACAACTACAAGGTATTGACTTGACATTGGTGGTCCTATTTGCAAATTCAAACAAGATACAAAAAAGATATAAAATTGACAGGTTTTTACAAAGAACAGACCCCATTAGATAAAATTTTGTTAAAAACAGATGAGAATTTGATTAGAAAACTCTATAAATTTCTTTTAAACTGGAAGATGGAAGGAGAACAAGTGAAAGAAACAATGATAGTATGGGTAAAGAACTTTGGACATTCTATAGATTTGGAAGACTGGCAAAAACTTTGGGATAAAAATATTAAGCTTACAAAAGTGGTAGCATATAAAGAAAACTTATATAAGATGTTTTATAGATGGCATATGACACCAGTTCGCTTAGTGAAAATGTTTAAAAATGTTTCGGATATTTGCTGGAAATGTAAACAACAGCCAGGCACGTACTACCATGCCTGGTGGATATGCCCTATTACTAAGAAATATTGGTCTAAGATCCATAGATGGTTGGAAAAGATGATGAAACTACAGATAGAATTTAAACCGGAATTGTTTTTGTTAGGAATATTAAGACCTGATTATGGTAAAGAGAATGACTATTTGATATTGCATGTTTTAACAAACCGCAAGGATAGTACTTGCCCAATTTTGGAAAAATGAGAACTTACCATCTGACCAGATTATAATTACTAAAATTTTAGAGTGTGCAGAAATGGATAGACTAACATTAGAAATGAAAGAAAAAGATGATACAATTTATTTTAGAACTTGGGAAAATTTTATCAATGGTTAGAGACACGTTAGAACTTGAAGGATTCGATATTTTAGAATAGATGACTGATTTTTAACCTAGTTCTAACTAACATTTTGATGATATGATTATTTTTCCTGACTTACTGATTTTCATTTGTTACTTTTGATTGTTAGGATTTTTTGAGATTTTATTAGTAGTGTTTACTTAATAAATTAACGTATTTACTAATTGTTCTTAATATGTTATAGTCTAAGCTTCATAAAAATGGTTGAATATGATATTTACTCATTATTATGATCCGGACAGTAGCTTGTTTGTTGAAATACGTGATTGTACCTATCCTTATTTTACCCTAAACCCTTTATTCCCTTCCCCTTCCCTTTTCCTCCCACCCCTCCCTTTACCATACCTGTATTGTTCCTATTTTTCCTCATCTATATAAACTTAATAAAATTTTGATTTTTAAAAAAGGTATACATGGTATTGCAAAATAATACCAAAGTTCAAATTGGAGTGGGCAGCTTTATTAAATCTAAATAATACTATTAATACCAACAATAACACTCAATTTTCACATAATATTTCCTTCGATCACATTTAACTCCTTAAGGCCAGCTCAGAACAGGAAGGATTGGAAACTTATAGATAATTTTAGCTTTCATACTTTAGCTTATGTATTGAATTTTTGTAAGGTTTGATTGGAAATATAATACAATGGAAGGGTTGTTTTATTTCCTTTGCTAAGAATCTTTTGGATAATTCACTCAATATCAAATCAGAATTTTAAATAATTAGAATTGACTACATCAAGCAATTGTAAAATATATATTAGATAACATTAATAAGTTTCTAATATACTTAAATTTATGTTCATTAATTGGGAGGTTATATGGTTTTCCAGAACATGCTAAAAAAATTAAGAAAACTGTCAGTGGTTTAGAGTAGGGGTCCCCAATCGTCGGTCTGTGAACCAGTACTGGGCCGCAGGATGTCAGCAACCGGTCTGCAAAAACAAGCAAAGCGCCATCTGCAGGATGCAGATGGCACACAAACCACACCCTCTCTGGTCCACAGAAAAATCTCTCTCCACGGAACCGGTCCCTGGTGGCCAAAAGGTTGGGGACCTCTGCTTTAGAGGAATAATTGCCAGTTTTGCAATAGTTATTGTAAGACAGTAGTGCACTTCTCCTACTCCCAAATAAATTGGTCACATTTACAACTCAATTCTTCTAAATCTGACCTCTATAATTTGAAACTTCCCTAGCCAAACATAACCCATTGGTTATGGAAACATATTCCTACTTTTACCTACCTGCAATATGTTTTTTTCTCCTGTTGTGTCTCCATGAGGTCTCTCTCATCTACAGCTCGTGAGTGAGAAAAAAAATGCTTAAGTGCTCCAGTGTTAATGTTGAAATTTCTCCTAATCCTTTCATGGGTAGCCTGAAAATATGTGAAAACAATTATACTCTGCCACTTGTTACCTTGGAAAGAAGTCAGGGGACTTAGAATGACTGGGAACAGAGGAAAAAGAAGTAAGAGAGGCATCAGCAGTAAGACTAGCAATTTTCATGGCAGTACAGTTTTCTGAGTTGTGGTATGAGTGGCTAATACTACAACTCAGTATTGAAGAAAACCTCACAGACTTAAATTAATATGTTGTATCGTGTTCTTTGGAGCATTAGAGCAGCGTTTCTCAACCTCAGCTACTTTAAGAGGTGTGGATTTGAACTCCCAGAATTCCCCAGTCAGTGGCTAGGGATTTCTGGGAAATGAAATCTACATCTCAAAGTTACAATGCTACTGAATTGTGTGTCTTTGTGTAGCAAGTCTCTACTGTTTAGCCTGATATTCTCAGGATTATCATTCCTTTTCTCCTTTTTCAGTTGAGTTCTCTTTCTTTTATGGAGTTTAGGACTTAAACGTGCTTCATTTTCTATTCATGCTATAATGGAGTACAGCACATTACTAGGTCCTAACTATCAATGGCTCTAAGCAACACAGGCTTTCCTATCACCTTTAAACATTTCCTGTATAAAGCACTTTTTTTTTCTAAACAAGTACCAGCCCTAACTCCCCTAGGAGTTAGACTCCTAACTTCAGTGTTTCTGTCCATGAGTCTTTTTTCCCCTGCTAGATACATCTATCTGGAATGTATTAAAAGATGACTTCTCTTTTAAGGCAGTATTGCCACTGATTCTCCTTATTGTGGTGTCCTTTTTCTATTATGTTATTTCTAAAAATTAAGTCAAATCCCATAAAATCTGGGAGATTGCAACGGGATGTATCGATTTTACGGCCATCAATAAATCTTGTCTGCTTTAGAAACTCTTTTCTTTTTATGTCTCTGATGTAGGAATGTGGGGATAATATACAATAGCATAGTCACCTGATTAATATTTAAACAAATAAAATGACTTAACTTTAACTATCTAAAATACATTATAAACAGGTTGACCTGATTCTACAACGTATCAGTCAATTCTTATCTGTCAGGGACTAAACACATTCTTAACCCCCTGTTTCTGACAAATGGAAGTTTTCTGAGGCTAGGGCTCTTGTCCTCTGGTCCAATGGTTTTAAACTAGGGTCATTACATCTGGAGTCAATAGAGCAATTTTGTAATTTCTCATTTATGAGTTGAGGATCAAGTTTGGGATTGCTAGTACTGAGATACTAGTATAAAACAACAGAGGGATATAACTCTAATAAAGACATACTACATATATTCTGCAGCTGAGTAACTTCATATTACCCCAGGTAAAGGCCAGGAACTGACCAGCCATTTCTTCTCATTTGGGGAAATGTCAAGTGAATTTTACTTTTTGTAAAGTATGCCTTCAGTCCATCAGATGCTTAAAATACCTGTTTTGTTTCACTGCCTGCTAGGGGGCTGAAACGGTCAATATGGGTCTGGATCCATATTCTCACCTTTGAACTCCAAATCTATTTGCTTCTCAAGAAGTGCTTTTGGCACAAGAAAAAAGTAAAAGTAGAAGTGGACACAACAAGATTCTCTATGCGGCCAGTGCAATGGACTAAACTCTTCCTTTACTGTTTCCAACATTTTGAAAAAGCTCTCTCCCCTATGCAAAGTTAATCAAAATTAATTGTGATTAAAGAGGCATCTACTTAATCAGCTAAAATTCTTTAATTGGGTGACAGCTGTACTTAGCACAAAACAGCATCTGATCACCCTGCCACTCTAGTACTTTTTTTTCAAGCAGAAATAGCAAAAAGTGTATATTTCCCCCCAATCCATGATTGTGCTTACATACTCCATTTCTACAAGGGGTGAGATGCTGGGGGGCAGTATTACCCAAGTCTCTTTGGACAGGTAGTTCTGGAGGCTAATATCTGCCTTATCTACAAAATTGCAAGTGGAGACAGGAAAGAGTCAATCTGCCACTTTATATCGGTAACCCTCACAGGCAGAGACTTCAAGATGCCTTCCATTCTTTCAGTTTTTTGCTGCTGATCTCTTCCAAAACTGCAAAATGACTTATCCATAAACTGTGGCTAAGTTTGCATGATACAAAGGCCTCGTGACTCCACCCACCAAATATGCTTTTTTTTAATGGCTTAGCAAGCTTTCCTTCTCCAAGATAATTTCAATAATCATGTTTTATGAGCCTTCTGGAGACTCGTATAACCTATCTTTTCCCTGTGGTAGGGATCAACTTTTCTAAGAGGAACTGAAAAGCTCTGAGAAAACCCCCAAATGCTGTGTAGCATATTTTTTCCTATTAGCTCCTTAATTCTTACTACCTGGTCAATGTATTAACAAAAGTCTATTTATGAAACAAAGCACGCAAAAGTACTGGCTGTGTATGTGATGATTTTGAGTTTGTCTAGCTCACTTTCAAAACTCTTGGAAATAAGGGAAGTAAAATACTAAGTTGTTTCTACCAAGCTCCCTCCAAACTATGTCAAACTATAGACATTAATCTTATCTAATACGAGGATTAAATATGTCAGAGGATGGGACAATATTTTTGGTTATGCCTATTCCTATTTCCACTTACCTTCCTCTTTCATGTACTATAAGATCATTCTCAGAAGTTGGAAAAGAAAGTGGAGTATTTCAAAATATGAAAAACGAAGAAAAGATAGATATTGCAGTCTTAATTGATAAAAGCGCCATTAGCCTTTCAAGAGTCACCTTAGGTAAGAAGGACAGTGGTATACATTTAATTAATAAATAAAATAAGCAATACAGGAGAGAGAATTTCAAGCAAGTCTCAGAGACTCCACTTTACTGAATTCACTACAAATGAGGGGAGTTTCTCTAATTAAGCACTTAAAATTCTGTATGCTTAGCACCTTTTTTCCTTGCATTAAACATGATTAATAAAACACCATCCAAATCTTGCTTCCCCTGGTTGTGCATGGCTGCTCAGGGGCTTGACAGTGTTTTTAGCTGGAAGGTATTAAGCTGAGTTGAACTTGTTTGTTTGTTCAATACAAGCATAATTTCTTATGCTGTTAGGTTCACCTGGATAATTGTTGTCACATATAAGTGAATACCATTCTATTTTCCCTTCAGACCTCTTAGTTTAGGGATGTCAAACTGGCAGCCCATGGGCCGTATGTGTCACGCACAGGCCACACCCACCCCAGCTCCGCAAAGGCAAAAAACACCATGCTACATCAAGATACATCACATGACGTGATCACATTTGACACCCATGTCTTAGCTGAATAGAAGAAAGGCGAAGGGGAAGGCATAAGTTAGGGCAGGGGTAGGCAACCTTGGCTCTTTTATGACTCATGGACTTCAACTCCCAGAATTCCTGAGCCAGTATGGCTCAGCATGGAAACCTCTCCCTTTCCACTCAGCATGGCTGGCTCAGGAATTCTAGGAGTTGAAGTCCACGAGTCATAAAAGAGCCAAGGTTGCCTACCCCTGAGTTAGGGAAATAGGGCTTGACATCAGCATGCATGCTTCATTGTCCTATTTTAGCTCTTATGTGTCACATGGGAGGGGATAATAGCAATAGCACTTAGGCTCCATTGTGCTTTACAGCACTCTCTGATCTGTTTGGAGCCTCATTTTACTGAGTTCGGAAGGATGAAAGGCTGAGTCAACCTTGAGCCAGTCAGGATCGAACTCTAGGCTATGGGCAAAGTTTGGCTGCAGTATTGCATTCTAACCACTGTGCCCTCATGGCTTCTAATGGTTATGTGAATGCAGCTATTGGGGTATCAATGGTTGGGTGTGTAAATGTCAAAATGGTATGAATAAGGTAAAGCTCAAGCCCCCTTTTATGTTGTGTGATGTATGTAACACATTTAAAAGGATGAGATTATCACATCCATCTTTTTTAGACTGTTGATCTGTTTGCCCTCTCTCATTTGCCCTCTGGAGGCCCTGAATTTAAACATCCTAGTTAAACTGTACTGCATTGAATTCCTAAAGAAAAAGGAGGTGACACAGCCTCTACATGGTACAAAGTTACAGAACATCTTTCCATACATCTAAATGCATTCTTACTATTTGTGTGCAGGTCTTTGCAGAGTTAAAATTGGAAAACAGTGAAGCAATTTTATCTGCAAAGAAATTTGCGAAACTGTTATAGTGGATGGTTTTTCACTCTTACCTTTTCCCAAAAGGGAACAAGTAGCTTTAGAACCATTGGAGAAATAAGACAGCTTCATTGCTCTTAGCACCAATCTCTGCTCCTGAACATCTGGATGCACTCATTGTTTTTCTCTAAGAGTTTAGACTAGCTCCATGTCCTGCAGCTCCTCTCTAATTGGGGAATTTGCTGGGATCCATAAGAAAGGAAAGTTATTTGGGCAATCTTTTTCCATGCTCCCTCCTTCTCTGTGTTCCAGAGACTGGTCCAAAAGCCTATTGGGTCCACTACATGCCTAGGCTAGATCAGAGTAATCCATTCGACAGCCCTGCAGAGATCTGGCAGATCAAAAAAGATTGATTAGAAAGTAATTGTTATAGTAAAAAGCTTCATGTTCAGATGACATCATAACTGCTTTAGTGTGAAGGCCAGGTCAAGCATGGGACTATATGCATGTATTGGCATGAGCTCTACAGCAGAGGACCCCAACCTTTTGGGCACCAGGGACCAGTTACATGGAGAGAGGTTTTTCTGTGGACTAGTGGGTGCGTGGTTTTGTGTGCTACCTACATCCTACGGATGGGGCTTGCTTGTTGCTGGCATGCTGTGGCCTGGTACTGGTCCATGGACCCAGGGGTTGAGGACCCCTGCTCTATAGGGAGAAGAAGATCAAGACCATGAACTCTTGAGTTTATCTGGAACTTGTTCCCTGAGAATGGAGGTTACAATTTCCCAGTACCAAAAGCCTGGGGCATTCCACCACTGACCCAATCACAATTTCTGGAAGCTCAGGAACTACACATAATATTTAAAAACTAAACATAATTATGAGTTGTAGAGAGAGTTGAGTTCTCAAAACACTACAATCGGCTTAAAATGTGATGGATTGGAATGAAGGGAAGGCCATACAAATCACATTTTCTTTTATCTCCCACAAATCAAAATGCAGCCATATCTTGAGGAACTTGAATGCATGTTATTTTGAATTATAATAAGGACTGTGGGTGACCAGATGGCACACAGATTTGTGCTGCAGAAAAGATGGGGGTGGAAGAGAGGAATATTCCCACACCTTAGCCTACTTGACACACAACACCATTTTGAACAGCAGTGTTCTATTTGAGAAGAGGACTCCAGTGCTTCACCACTCAGTGATTTGCATAATTTTAAAGAGGCTGAAAATGTCAATGCTATTTTATCAAAACTGTTGAAAATGATTAGCTATACCATTTATACTCTCCAGAAAAGGGAAGGCTTTCCTTTTCCCCTTCCTGTTTTACTCCTTAATGTTAATTGAAAATAATTAAATGAAGGAGAACAAAAATGAGATATAGAACATAATACATAGCCCAAAAGTATCTACTTTATGGTAATTTTATTGATTTTCCTTCATGCTTCAGAATGCTTTTTTTTTTAGCCATACGTCTGCCTATATTTCAGCTCTTCTTTTAATGGAACAATAAAGAAATAATGCTATGACGGGGAGCTGCTTCGCTGCTTCAAGGTTTACCATGAATTGATCACCAGACTTGTGGAATATTTGTTAGTAAATTTATTTCAAGGTGAGCCCCAACACAAGGCAGCCATAGGCAAAACAAGACAAACTGCAGGAGGTTTATTATTAAGTCCCGTTCAAGCAGCAACAAAAAATATCAATATTCCAACGCTTTGGCTAAAGGAAGCCTCCAATTCTAAAGGCCAAGGAATAGGGAAGCATCCCATGCCTTGAAGGAAACCTGCAAGACACAGTCATCTGGTTCAGTCTTCATTGATCTTAGTTTGCAGGAAAACTCTTATGCAAGCTATTTCTGTCATGCACTGCAACTGTGTTAATAGCAACAAGCAATTATACAGCATGTTGTGTATTTTACAGATTCTTTTTTTTAAAGTCACCTTGCAATGTACTTTATATTTTACAATGCAGCACTTCAAATTTGAAGGAGGAAAGGTACTTTATCCAGCATTCTTGTTTTAAATTCTCAAAAGCAGTATTTTTATATTAGGTTCATTTGAGGGATGCATTATTGGAATTATATTCCAGATGAGGCCACATAATTTAACTGGAAAAGTTTTAAAATACTAAATTAAGAAGGGTACTCCTATACTATCTTCCTTGGCAGATTTATACTCCTTTTCAATCTAGCTTATTTGACCCAATAGATAAACAGTTTCAATAGCTGTTGCCAACTATTAAATCTATAGTCTAAGAAATTTACCTGAAGAATTTGATACAGGTAAGTCAATCTAGGTAAAATATCCATTTTTAGGAACAGTCATTCTTCCCAAGCAAGATAACTGTAACTTTGTCCACTTCTTTTCCAGATTTATACTTATTCTATTAATTTAACCTTCAAATACATTATCAATTTGTTAGTAGATGATAAAATATGGCTTAGTTTATATATAAATATATTTCATGTACAGTCAAACTTTTGTTTCAGCTGCATTCAGGCATATTATTTCTGACATACAGATTTTATACATATGGTAATCCTGTATATCAGAGTTCTATAGAAATACCAAACTGGTTTTATAAATGAGGGTACTACATCATTTGGAAAAAAAATCTGATCTGCTCTCAAATTTAATTTTAATACCATGAATTCTATTATCTGAATGTATTGTATTAGCTGGGAACTTAATAGCAAAGACAAAAAGAAGAAAAGCTAATGGATATCTTTGCTTCATGGCTCTTCCAAATGGAAACCTGTTTCCCAGCAATACACTTTGAATTTGACCAAAGTAAGGATACATAATTGATGCAATCCATGAATAAACTTATTTCCCTTATCTTGCTTCAGATGCTGATTCTTATAAAGTATTATTTCACAATATTACCTGGTTTGTTGGCATCTTATGAGAAAAGTCATGGGAAAGTAGAATTTTTACCTCTAATATGCAGAATTTAACAGCTGGCAATTTGCCAACTTAATTTGCCAACTAAGTTGATTGGAAAAAATAAGAAAAACCTTTTTAGAGGGATTATAAAGTCTCCAAATATCCACTAATCATAAATAACCCCAAATATCAGTACATTTTTATTCTCTGGATTTTCTTTTCTTAAATAGCAATTTGGTTTATTGATTTCAACATTAGAAGTCATGTTTAAGCCTTCCCTAAAAATATAACTGCTATAGAGAGTCATTGTTAAAATGGGTGACTATATGAATTCAATAAAGACAATGATAATTATTTTTTAATTTGTTGCTTTTGAGCAAAATATAATTTATTAATTATGAGACACAAATATCAACTAAACCTCCCTTTTTCAAATGTAATTTACCCAAGGGAAATACACAGAGACACATACAATGGGGGGGATTAAAGCACATTGTTGATCATTCAGTCTGATGTACTTTTAATCATAACTGTCACATTCACATTCACTGCTTTAGTGGATGAGATTTATTTAAATGTTTACTACTGCTGAATTATAAATAGATCTATCATTGAACAAAATAACCTGAAACTGTGAGTTATTTATTTTATTTGCAATAAATGGAACTCAATTTATTCAATAAAACAAATACTTAAACAACAAAGAAAGTTTCTAGCTGTAATGATCATGAAAAATATTGCGTGGAAGATGAGTTCATGTTTAATATAACAATGTGATGCAGAGATTGCCAGTATCACAAAATATTTAGTTTGAAATGTTTATGATTTTTGTTAAACATCATTTTTTAAGGCACTCACATTCTTCATTTACCATGAAGTCTTCATTTACCATGAAGGGCACTCATGAAGTCTTCAGTTGTTATTGATAGCTATGAAGATAAATTATTATCTCTTATGTTCTGATTTTCCAGATTCAGAGCATTTTCTCAGATAAATGGATTGTTAACTATGCAGTGTGGAAGTAGAAGAAAGACCATCTGTTACCCAACTTCTCATCTTGTTTTGCTTCCTAAATCCCTATATCCACAAAATTGGATTGCTGTGTAGAAGACAAAAAACGTCTAATATGATAACATTGATGTATTGATTAAGTGGTAGAAGGGAAGGAGAAGGCATCATAATGATTCTGCAACATTTAAGGATCCTGAGTTAATCCACACATAATCTTTCTAAGATGTAACCAGTGGTAGCTGTTGTGACTTTCATCATGGCTAACAAAATAATTTTGATTTCAATAAGTGCTGGACAAGTGGAAGACAAGTAGGGAACTGCAAGGAACAAGCAAATGTATAACAAGCAAATGGCTTTGGCAGATATGTCCAGTTTGGTTGGTGATAATGATTCTCTGATATTGGCCTGGCATCTCAGATAGCACACCTCTGCATGAAAAGATGCTGTAAGTCAGTGGTGGCGAACCTATGGCATGTGTGCCAGAGGTGGCACTCAGAGCCCTCTCTGTGGGCATGAGTGCTGTGTCCCGGAGATGGCGAGGGACTGGTCTCTGCTGCCCTGGCCCCGCCCACCCAGTCTGCTATGACCACCGGGGCCATGCCCACCCAGCACCCGATGATAAATAAGTGGAGTTTGGGTTGCAGTTTGAGCACTGGGTCTCTAAAAGTTTCGCCATCACTGCTGTAGGTTATCTAAAATGGCATAATCTGTGATGCACTGAAGATGTTACCTAATCTGATAATGAAACATCTGCAAGCAAACAACCAAGCTCAGAGAACATCGAGGACTCCATAGTTCAAGACTGAACTGCATATATTCTCTTCTATTGTAGTCATTCTGAAATTTAAGGAATTTGTTGCTTTTTTAAACAGACAGATTACCATTTTCACTATTACTGTAGTCCTTCAGATATGGGGTGTTTAGCACCAAGAATTTTCAACAATGAATATTATAACAAGGAACTTTTTGGGAGCTGAAATCCATATGTCCAGAGGATAACCAGATAGAAGGAACATTTTTGCCTTCATTCATAAGAAACATCTTACTTTGTCATGTTTTGAGATTTAGAGGTGCTATCTATGCTATGTTGTTGACATTTTGTGTTTTTCTGGGTTCCAGGATTTACAGTGTGCATGTAGTTATAAACTGGATCTATTACTCTATGAAATATAGTTTTACAGATTCATGCACACTAAAACTCACTGTAATGTAATGGTTAAGGTGCTGGACTAGAAGTGGAAAGATCACGTTTCTACCGGTAGTCCTCTTTTAGACAAAGAAACCAATGGGTGATGTTGCACCAGTCATTCTTTTTTTAGACCGGGAACTTCTATACATTAACTCTCACTACACTACTATAGTAGATTATAGTTCATAATAGTAATGGACATAAATAATTTACTGAGTATATACTTCTGGCTGATTCCAATTATAACACTTCCCCCAGAAATTTCTTTTTCTGCCATCTTCTATGATATTTCAGACAATTCTTATATTTAATAAGTGGATGTTCACAAACATTATTTCTCTAAGTATAAATCACATTCTTATTTTAAACTCTAATCTCCTCAAGGACTCCTGTTGTGTCCTGAGCCTGAAAAAGCAGGCTCGCATTCCAAAAGCTGCCCGGGACCAGACAGAGTGGCGCCAGCCTTGCGCGCATGCTCAAGGCACGAAAATGCTCTGTTCCTATTGGTTGACACTGTCCGGGCTTCTGGCCATATAAAAAGACCTGTGTGCCTTTTGCTTTTGCTTGGTTGTTGTAGAAGGAGAATAAAGTGTTTGTTCAACATCGCCATGTGTCTTCATCATTCACACACGAATGAAGTATACAACACTGGGGACGGTGGGATCCTTTGCAAGCTAAAACAAAAGATTTAAGGACTTACCCAGGAAGTCCTGAAGAGGGGAAGATGGCATCTGAATCAGCGTCCCAGCCTGCCAGTACAGCGTCACTGGAGGGTGAGCTCGGCTAAAAGACCCTTTCCCCAAACAGCAGCTTGCAGAGGAAGTGAGTGTTGAAGGTTGTAAAGTTTACGATGTCGAAGATTGGCCGCTTGACTGATTTTGAGGTCTCCCACGCAGAGAGAAGGAATTCCTATGTAGCACGGGTGGAGAACTACTTCAGAGTAAATCAAATTAGAGAAGACAGCCTGAAGGCAGCAACTCTTTTGTGTGCCTGTGGACAAGAAGCTTTTGACATCGCAGAAAATCTGGTGGCCCCTGCACCTCTGGAGTCAGTAACATATGCTGACTTGAAAAAAATGTTGAAGGAACATTTCCAGCTGAAGTTATCCATCATTGCTTGAAGGCACACATTCAAGCAGAGAGACCAGAGGCCGGGTGAATCTGCTGCAGACTTTATTGTGGCCTTAAGGCAAGCAGCCAGACCTTGTGAGTTCAAGGATCTGGAAGAGAGGCTGCGAGATCATTTTGTTTGTGGCTTGAGGAGCAGAGACTTACCACAAAAGATTTTTGCAAATCTTTTCCAAGATGCGTTGTGAGAGGTGGCAGCTGAGGAAGCAGCAGGCGGGGCTGTGAAGGCCTTGCGCCTCACCAGGAATCCTCCAAACACAGCTACCATCCATCAAGAGGTCGCTCGAGAAGGATCAGAAGTGGATCCTGAAGAGGAGGTCGACAGACTTCACCAGCCAGCTGAGAGGAGGCAGAAGGGATGTCCAGTCAAGGCCCCAGCATCTCTTCAATGCTTCGGGTGCAGAGGGCGCCACAAGTGAGCTGACTGCATGTTTCGCTCCACCATTTGCAGGGCGTGTGGCAGGCAGGGCCACATTGCATCCGTCTGTTTGGGTCGCCAGAAGGTTCAACCTCGGGTAGAATTGCTTCAGAAAGGTACCAGGGTCCCCAGCCAAAACAGGGTGGGTTTCTGTGCATCACGCAGGAGCATTCTAAGAACTGGGACACACAAGCCCCTTAAGAAGAAACTTTACATTAATGTAAGGTTGCAAGGGGTTCCCTTACTGAAGGAGTTGGACACAGGGTCCGCTCTTTCCATTATTTCAATTAATACATTTAAAAGGATTTGCTGCAGTAGTGGCCTTCGAGTTAAACTCAGACCATCAAATCCAATAGTCACTGATTTTCAAAATTCTATGGTGTGTGTTAAGGGGAGGCCACCCTTAGGGTATAGTATAAGATTATGAAGGTTCCCTAGATGTGGTGGTTGTTGGGGGTGAACGTACGAGTCTTATTGGACTCGATTGGTTCAAGGCTCTGGGAATCCAGGTAACTGGGCTGCACAGCTTGCAAATGCTGGGCCTTGCAGAGGTTTGCAAGGAGTTTGCAGATGTGTTTAGTTCAGACCTAGGATCCTACAAGGGGCCTCCCATTTCACTATGGTTAGACCCAACCATCACGTCCATCAGGGTTAAGCCTAGGAGGGTACCTTTTGTCCTCAATGGTAAGATTGATGCTGAGCTGGACAAATTGCTCCAGCAAGGCATTCTAGAACCTGTGGATTCTAGTCCATGGGAAACCCCCATAGTAACGCCTCTAAAGGCTAATGGGGACATACATATATGTGCAGACTATAAGTGCACACTGAATAAGGCGCTGCAACATCATGCTTATTCAGTGCCTGTGGTAAGTGACATTCTGGCCTCCCTCAAGGGGGGCGCATTTTTGCGAAGCTTGACCTGGCACAGGCCTATCAATAGCTACCTGTTGATGAGGCAGCTTCAGAGGGCCAGACTATTGTAACTCAAAGGGGGGCCTTCAAGGTCAAGAGATTGCAATTTGGGGTAAATGTAGCCCCTGGCATATTCCAAAGTGTCATGGAGAGCACACTTCGAGGTATTCCTGGGGTCTGTCCCTACTTTGATGATGTCCTCATTGCTGGGGAGTCATCTCAAAATTTAGCAGAGAGATTAAGGGCTGTCTTGCTTCATTTTCAAAAAGCAGGCTTAAACTAAAGAAGGATAAATGTAAGATAGGAGTCACTCCTACTGACTTCTTAGGATTCAGGATTGATGCTCAAGGCATTCACCCTGCTGAAACTAAATTGCAAGCCCTAAATCTAAGAGTGAGCTGCAAGCCTTCTTGGGGCTATTAAATTTTTATCATGCATTTCTCCCACATAAAGCTGCAGTGGCAGAGCCATTACACAGGCTCTTAGACAAGCAGGCTCCTTGGCAGTGGACTAAAGTCCATGACAAGAGCTTCAATGAGGTTAAGGCCTTGCTCACTTCTAATGCTGTTTTAGCACATTTCAATGAGCAATTGCCTGTTTGCATCGCATGCGATGCATCTCCTTATGGGGTGGGAGCTGTACCTAGCCATTTGAAGGCTGATGGGACAAAGGTCCCTGTGGCCTATTATTCAAGGACTGTCTTCTGCAGAGCAGAATTATGCTCAAATTGATAGCGAAGCCTTGGCCATAGTGGCTGGCATTAAGAAATTTCATGATTTCTTATATGGCCATTTCATGGTCTATACTGACCATAAGCCTCTGCTGGGTTTGTTTACCACTAACAAACAGACCCCACATATCATTTCTCCTCGTATGCTGAGATGGTCCATTTTCCTATCAGCATATGACTACACATTAGTTCACAAACTAGGAAAAGAAATGGGTCATGCAGATGGAATAAGCAGATTACCCCTGAACCAATTAGAGCCAGATCCTGCTCCAGCCATTAATATTCTTTCCATTTAGGAGTTGCCTGAGTCTCCCCTCAATGCTAGGGATGTGGCTGCAGAAATGTGTGGCTGCTTACATGCATGCTGACATGGGTGTTGTTAGGATGGCCTGACAAGTGCCCAGATACTGAATTCCAAAGCTTCTGGCACAAGAAGCATGAGTTTTCCACTTTCAAGGGTTGCAGGGAGTGATCCCAGCCTCATTGAGGTTTAGAATCTTGATCCCTCTGCACGAGGGACATCCTGGTATAGTCAGGATGAAAGTGCTTGCGTGCAGCCATCTTTGGTGGCCTGGGCTCGATAAAGCCATTAAGGCCCAAGTGCATGGGTGCGAAGTGTGCCAACAGTCTTGCCCTGAAATGCCTCAGGCCCCAGTACATAGGTGGGAGGAAACTCAAACCCCATGATCTAGGGTGCATATAGATTATGCTGGGCCCTTTCAGGGGCAATTCCTCCTGGTTGTTGTTGATAGCCATTCCAAGTGGCTAGAGGTTGTTCTTGTTTCCTCCACTACTACTGCCAGGACCATCCAGGTGTCGAGAGGAATTTTTGCATCACACGGTCTTCCAGGTGTTCTGGTTTCAGATAATGGCCCTCAATTTACCTCTTCTGAGTTCCAGGCTTTTCTTCAGGCCAACCTGATCCGGCATGCAACATCGGCTCCCTTCCACCCATCCTCCAACGGACTGGCAGAGAGAATGGTCTGCACCACCAAAGATGCTCTCAAGAAACTGCCTTATGGTAACTGGCATCACAGGTTAGCTGATTTCCTTCTTGCACACCACACCACACCATGTACAGCCACAGGGAAGAGCCCTGCTGAACTCCACTGGGGTTGCCGCCTCATCACTAAAATGGACAGGCTGCACCCTGACACAGGCTTCACAGGTGTCACAACCGTGGGCAACTAGGAGACTCCAGGTGGGCAATCCGGTTTGGGCAAGAAACTGTGGGCCTGGACATCTCTGGGTCACAGTTGTGGTCTGCAAGGTCTCTGGGCCATTGTCATACGATGTTGCCTTGGGGGACGGCCACGTTCTTTGCAGGCACATAGACCAACTGCATTGGAGGCTGGACTCTCAGCCTTCCACTCCTGGCTCTGCTCTGGGGGGGGGAGGACCATAATATGCATTCTGGGTCACAGTTTCCCAGGCCTAACAGGCCCTCACTAGCTGCTACTGAGGCTGTTTGGGATTCATCCCAAAGTTCCGCAAGTGCTCCAAACAGGAATTCACTGGATAGGGGGTCATCCCATACATCCATAATTACTCCAGACAGGGAGTCACACAGTATTCACATATGTCAGATAGTGCTCCAGACAGGGAGACTGACTAAGGGGTATCCACACAAATCATAAGCAGCAAGAGAAAAGGAATTCCATCAGGGGCACTTTCCTAATTCCACAATTGCTCCCAAAAGGAAGTCACCAGCAAAGGGGGTTTCCATGGAGGTGACTCCTGACTCTGGCACCTCAAGCACGTGCTTGGGGGCCACAGAGTACTGGGGCACTTCCGCTACCCAGCCCTCTCCATCTGCTGGCCTTGGGCTCGAGGGACAGTGTTCCCAAGACGGGTCCATTGTGGACTCGGGGACTTCCACCTCTCCAAGGTATATTGGCTTGGACTTAGAGGGTCCAGCCAGCCAGCAGCTGGGCGGGTCAACTGGGTATTTGGGACAGCAAAGTCCTGGCCTGCCTAGCCTGGTAGGTGAGCAGGTAGACCAGGCACCCTCACCAGGTCACCTGGGGATTTAGGGCAGCAACGTCCTGGCCTGCCTAGCCTAGTAGGCAAGCAGGTGGGCCAGGCAATCTCTCCGGGCCTTAGAAGGTCGCAATGGGCCAAATGCCCACCTAAACATCTGAGAGACTTTGTGATGTTGCTGTCAAATCACGAGGGACCTGCTCATGAGGCCCCTGAATAAGGGGAGTAACTCATGGGTAGATTATTTTGTATTAATTTTGATTTTGAATACATTTATTTGTATTAATAAATACTGAAGGGGGTTTGCCTCAGGGCAGACTTGAGATTCCACACTCTTTCCATTTGAATAATGCAACTGTATGCCACTCTTCCCAATGCACGATGTACATGTTTGTACGCGCAGTATGTTCCATCTAGGAGGGAGGGGTGTTGTGTCCTGAGCCTGCAAAAGCAGGCTCGGGATGTTGCATTGATCCCGGGCATTCCAAAAGCTGCCTGGGACCAGACAGAGCAGCACCGGCCTTGTGCGCATGCACAAGGCACGAAAATGCTCTGTTCCTATTGGTTGACACTCTCTGGGCTTCTGGCCATATAAAAAGGCCAGCGTGCCTTTTGCTTTTGCTTGGTTGTTGTAGAAGGAGAATAAAGTGTTTGTTCAGCATTGCCATGTGTCTTCATCATTTGTACGTGAACGAAGTATACAACAACCCCAAAGTTGTCTTTTGCATTGCTGCCTAATTAATCTTTGAGAAGAGAAAAATGTATTGATGATGATAATAATATGACAATTCATTACAATCTGCAAATGCTTGAGTCCTAATTAAAAAGAAAGCAAGTTGAAGGGCAGCAAAGGATCTAAAAGCATCTCTGACACTAAAGGTCCTTCTTAATATATTTCCTGTCTATCACAGTTATTATTGCAGAGTGGGCTGACAGGTCAATTATGTACTTGCAGAAGAACTGATACAAAGGATATTACAGTCTCAGATGCAAACCCTTGCAAACATGGTCTCTAAATAGTAGATAGTCTCACCTTGAAAAGCTCAACATTTTGAGAACACTGTTTCTTAAGAGAACAGCAGCCAATTGGCCATATTGTTAAATCAAGTGAGGCTGCTGTCTTGAGCAGAGTATGCTATGGGGCAGAAAAGCTGGAGTGAGATTGTACGAGCCATTGAAGGTAGCTGAAGAGGCTGGCTCATTGCCTGAATACAAGCAAGGCCCAATTTCCTAATCAGTCCTGATGGTTTCTATCTGCAGAATGAAGATGGATGGCATTCTCTCTTTTGCTAAAGGTAACAAAATGTCTATCGTCAAGTCAAAACTTCAGATATGGCCCCAGTAACATTATGGTGGGGCTGTCTATTGCCATCTCCCCTTCCTCAGAGGACAGATAAGCTAGACTTCATTCCATATATATGGGTGTACATATCCAATAGTGAGTCAGGAATAGTTGAGTCAGACTATTCCTCCCTTTATGGGACAAGTGCTATTTGTGGTCATAAGTGATTAACCACATGTCCATGATTATAACTGAGTAGGAATTATTGTGTTTCCTGATTGACTTTGGTGGCATTGTTTCCCCACTAACTTTTTTATTATGGACAGATAACTTTTGATCCCATTTAACTTTGGGATATAGTAGTCAAAAGTTGCTAATTTGGGAAGCGTGCTAAGGCACCAAAGGGAGAATTGTATGTGTGCCTTTGTGCATTTCATTCTGGTTGGCTTGAGAAATGGGGAAGAGAACAGTCTTGGATTCCCTTTCTGTCCAGTAAAGGCTAACAGGGGTTGGGTTAGTGTAAGCTGGAATTTCTCTAATGATTTATTTATTTAGCTTATAGCATATTATACGTGGACTAGCAATATAAATTAACATTTCAACTACATTAGTAGAACTCAGTAAAATATAAATGTCAACAAGAACTATATTCAAATATCAATGGCTAGGTCATCTAACCACTGAAGCTCAGCATTGTTTATATTAAAAAAAAAATACTGAACTGGTATATGCCCTCAGTTACAGCTGGTCATAATGTGATCTACAGTTTGACGTGAGACCACGCAGTCACACTGAGGGGAGGATACTATGCCCCATTTATACAGATAGTCCCAGCAGACTACACATGAGGTGTGAATCCTGACCTGATAATTCAAAGCCTGGCACCTCTTTTTGTGGGGTCATTTATATACCTTACTATGTCTGGGCATTCAGCAACCCATTTGGCTTCCTCTCATATGATTTAAAAACAGGAACATGATGACAGGAGATGATTATTCTCAAGGGATTGCCCTTGACACACACTATAGCTCACAGCCTTCTAAACAATGGGATCTCCAATTTCTTTTTGTGTGTGCGCGCTGTTCTTTATCACAGATCTTTTGCGGATTTAATAAAAAAACTCCTGGCTCATGTAGTCCTTCTGGCAGATAACACCAATCACTGATAATAAAACACTATATAGTTCGATCTTTATTTTTGGCCTCTCTATATCTGGTGCCCTTTCATAACTGACATAAAATAAATGCATAATGGAATGAAACAGGGAAAGTGTTGACTGACCAGGACTTTGGCCATGATCAGTTTTAGATATGAATGTCTTGTGGATAAATTGATATTTGAAAGTCTTTTTTCTGCAAATGAATTTTAAGAGACTTTCCTGAAAACATTGGGTAGATCTATATACACAAATAGTGCCCTTTTATTTTCTCATATAAGCAGAGCAAAATTGTAATATGAGGGAAAGTTTGAAAAAACAATCACATTTGGTGCTATACAGAACATTGGAATGCAATCCTCCTCTTCCTCCTCCTCCTCCTCCTCCTCCTCCTCCTCCTCCTCCTCCTCCTCCTCCTCCTCCTCCTCCTCTCAGGTAATGAGCCAAAGGTGGCACCAATTACTTTGCATGTCATGGAAAAGACTGTTTGGATTCCATTGATTGATCTGATACATTTGACAATGTTTGTGCTTAGTTGATCACACTTGCCACTTCTAATGGTTTCAAGTAGAAAATGAAAAAAATAAAACAGGCCCCATGAGTTACTCTCTACCCTCCTGCTTGAATCCAGAGCTACTGATTCATATGGTGGAGTGAAGAGAAAGGATAAAACATGATTTTATGTTGTCTCCAACTAAACGTACCCCTGTGCTCGGGTCTTAACCATGTAAGGCCTCAGTTTCCTTTGAAGTCTTCTCTTTATAGTAGACCTGTAGAAGCAGTCAAGTTTTACAGTCAAGTTGAAGAAACTGCTCTTTGTGGGGAATGTGAATGCCTTTCAATGTGAGAATTGTTGTCGATATTAGTCCAATAAAATATTGTTTCATGAAAAATTTGTGGCCATAATTTGCTCTTCCTCCTTTCTTATCTGCAACACTATTATTTACAAAACCTTCCTAATTCTGTTACAAACACTTCAAATCTTGAACTGTATTTGTAAACCCTACATCTCCTGTAAAAGCTAGGCCTTTCCATTTTTCAATAATCATTCCCCATTAACTTGAGAAGATCATTGGACACTGGTTGATGAGGAAGAGAATGTTATTTAACAAATGAATGGTTTATTCGAAGTGTTCCATCTGTAGCCCACGTTTGTAGCCTTTTTAAAATTAAAATAAAGAGTAAATATTTAAACTGTGCAGCATACTCTTTTAAAGACTGAAGGGAGGGGGGAGATTGTCACACTGCTTCCTTTCTGCTGAAAGTTAACCACATTTTGTTCACTGTGAGCAGTTCAGTTGCTTAATCTGCACAATGAATGTCATCAAGAGCATAATGCAATGCCAGTTGGAGCATTAATTCCCTCTTGTATTATTTCTGTGTGCCACAACCCTCCTCCCCCCCTTCAGTAATTCCTCCTGCTCCCTTGGAGAAAAAAAAACACACACACAAACCAAGCACTTTGACAGAGTGGACTCTCACGGACTCTCTGAGTTCTGTTGATTCCCTCTTAGGGTATTCATCTTCAACATATTCACCTATTTTATTTTGTCTTATTGTTAGTATCTAGTTCTCAGCTGGAAGGAACAAATAGTATACTATTGAGAAATATGCAACATATAATTTAATGGCAGCGCTGAACCATTTGACATAAATGGACTTGATTTTCTGCATCGAGCAATTTCATCTAACAAACCTGTAAAGCAATTCCACAGCAGCAATGTGGGTGTAAACAGAAAAATATTGGGGAGGGGGCATTCTTCTATTCGTGCTGGAGAGAAGAGGCAGCAGCTCTTTATTTGAAACTGATTTACATAATGGTTCCTACAAAGAGCAAAGGTCCTGGCAAAAAAAACCCTCTATTCAAATTAAATTAGCTTGAATTTCTGGGGGGGGGGGAAATGGCAGGCTTGATTAATTCATTTTAGAAGTTTGACAGATTATAATATCTCAAATCCTGCAATTTCCTCTATAAAGAAATAAATGGGAATTGTCCAGAACTATTTAATGAAATAACAGTTTCTTTCTTTTTCGGAAAACCCGGCATAAGCCAGCAATACTATATTATGATGAGTGTCTTTTTGTCTACTGCATATAACCAAAAGGGGGCAGCACTCTATCTGTCATTTTGGGATTGCCACAGTTACTTTAATGACATTACCCTCTATAATTCCTTTCCCTCTGAAGCGAATGCAGGAAGCATTAATTACAAATCAGAAAGCCAGCCATTTTGCATAGAAAGGCAAGGTTGCTTGAATGTATTTCACTCCCGTAGGAGGGGAGATTAGCAAGAATCTTTTGAAAGTTGATCTTACAAAACACTGAACATCTCCTAAAAGCAGATTAGCCCTCCATAATATTCATTTACACACAGAAAGCATAAACCTATTCCACCCTTTAAGGTGGTTTAAGTTGTAATTGAGATTTAAGTGGTTCTACATAAGCATTAACACATCGAGTTGTGAAAGTTACATGTTCCTTTCAAAGTGAATAGAAAAAAAAATGGTCTGTTTTTTCCAAAGAATTAGAATCGGGTAAAGATGATTTTTATTTTTTCTGGGCAAAATAGAAATGATGCAAATATCTTTTCACAGCGTAGCATCAGATCTTTGAGTCAGAATAAGTTCTGGATATAGGCAGGATGTGAATTTGAAACAGCAGTAGTCCTAGTTGGATTTTCTTGAGTTCCCGTGCTGATGAAGGATGAACTATACAAACTGAAATAAAAAGGAATGTTTTTATGGCATTGGCAGTTAAGCAATGAAACCAGTAACACGGGGGTGTGGGGGGGGAGGCTGTTGTCTACTCTACTGAAAATTTTTAATCTGAGGCTTCAAGGCAATTCTAGCTATGGATTCTCTTCATTGAGCAGAGCAGAGTTATGTACCTCCAGATCTTTTGGGACAAGTCTTCAATATGCTCCATTCATGCTGATCGCATCGCTGCCCCAGTTTGTGCAGGAGGCAACATGGTGTATTGTGTGAGCTGTGGCAATGGTGCAAGCAGCACAATGTTCCATGTGGCCTCCTGCTGCGAGCGGTGGCACCTGCAGGATTGATACAATGTGCCACACTTTCTCCTGCTATGGGTGGCAGCACCAACACAATCAGCATGATGTGCCACGCGGTCTCCTGCTGCGAGTGACGGCATTGGCACAATCGGAGAACTTCACCATACGGCCTCATGTTGCGAGCAGCAGCACTGGCTCAATTGAAGCAATTCACCATGCGGCCTACTGTTGCAAGTGGTGGCACCAGTGTGATCGGCATGATGAGCCCTGCGGCCTCCTGCCACAAGCAGCAGCACCAGCACAATCAGCATGATTGGCATGATGAGCCATGCTGCCTCTTGCTGTGAGCAATGGTAGCTTCTCAATGCACCATGTGGCATGCACCCACATGTGGCTGCAGAATGGGAGGCCAGGCTGTGGCAGTCCTAAGGTAAGACATCCCCCAAAAATAAGACTCTTTTGGAGGCATATATATATATATATATATATCTGCATGCTAAGCAGACTGCCCAGGTTCGAATCCCGGAAGGGTGAGTTCTGACTGAAGAGAGTTAAGAAACTCGAAATAGCTATATCAGAAATCCCTTATTTCTTTGTCAACAATTTTAAACAACATATATATATATTTGTGCTTGCAGGATGGCTCTGGGTTGAGCTGAAACAAGCAAAAGGAAAGAATGATTCCTTCCTCCCATATTTGGGTTTACAGGGTGCAATCTAAAAAATAAAAAATAAAACACTTGACATATATATATATATATATATATATATATATATATATATATATATATATATATATATATATATATATATATATATATATATATATATATATATATATATATATATATATATATATATATATATATATATATATATATATATATATATATATATATATATATATATATATATATATATATATATATATATATATATATATATATATATATATATATATATATATATATATATATATATATATATATATAAGACTGGGTTTATTTTTGGGGAAATATGTTGGGTTTATGGGTTTATGGTTAAGAGAGAAAAGTTTCAGGTTGCCATCTTGAGAGAAATTTACTTGCCTTTAAACCGAAGCCAAGGTTGCTTTTCTGTTCCTGGTTGGGTTTTATTGTCTCTCCATTGTAATCTAGAATAGAACCAGGAATCCAGTCCACCATGGGATCCAGAGTCTGATCCAGGATAGGATCCAGAATGTAATCCGGGGTATAATCTAGAATAGGGTATTGAATTGTATCTAGAATATAATCCAGAATGGAATCAAGAATCTAGCCCGGAATGAAACCCTGAATCTCATCCAGAGCAAGTTCCAGAATGGGATCCAGGAACAAAGTGGCCAGAAAGAGAACCCAGAACCACATGTGGAGTGGGATCTGGAATCTAATCCAGAATGGGATCAAGAATGGGATTCAAGAATCAAACCCACAGCGTGATCTGGAATGCTATCCAGATTCCAATCTGAAATAGAACACAGAATGGGATCCAAAATCAAATATATAATATGATTCCAATCCAAAATGGAATCCATAGTCCGGTCTAGAGCACAGTCTGGTACAGGATCCAAAACCTAATCCCGAAGAGCTGATGTGATCCAGAATGTGATCTGGAATATTATCCGGAATGAGATCCAGAATCAACCCCAGAAAGTGATCTGGAATGGTATCCAGATTCCAATCCCAAATGGATCCAGAGTCTAGTCCAGAATAGAGTCTAGCGTATGATCCAAAACCTAATCTGGAATAGTGTACGGAATGAGATCCAGAATCCAACCCAAAATAGGATTTGAGATCCAATCCAGAATTTAGCCCATGATATAATTTGGAAAAAGGAATTGGGTTTCCAATACAGAATGGAATACAGAATCCAGTCTAGAGTACAGCCTGACACGGGATCCAAAATCTAATCTAGAATAGCATATGGAATGTGATCCAGAATCAAACACATGGTGTTATCTTATATTGGATCCAGATTCTAACCAGAATAGAATCTAGAAAAGAGAGTGGAATGGAATCTGGTCCAGAATGAAATCTGGAATGGGATCCAAAATCCAGCCTAGAATGGAATTGATAATGGGATCCAGAATCTAATCCAGGATGGGATCCAGACTGGAATCCAGAATATGGTGTAGAATAGGGTGTGGAATTGGATCCAGAATCCAACCCATCATATAGTCCAGCATGGGAATGTTAGTGAGTGAATAAGGGCAATATATAACTTGTTCCTAGGGAAAAATGGAGGCTGGGCATCTCCTGGACACCTTGAAGAAAGAGGGATAGACAGGTCTAGGCAGAGACACAATGATCTAATGTCACTGGAAATTTTTTTATAAAAGCAATACTTTTATTCCACTTTAGTCATCTGATTCTAAATAGAATACAGCAACAACCTACAACCTCTAACATTACAATGATTAACAAATGATCAAAATGGTTAACTATATCAAATAATGAATACAATCAATATAAATCTTAATATAGTCATAAAAATGGTGTGTTATAACTTCAGACCAACTAGGTTAAGCCCAAACTCAGGATCATCTCATACTCTACTCCTCCAATGTACATGGGAAGAATCATGTTTTTAAAAGTTTCTTAAATATTCAAAGTGAGGCATTGCCATTCTTACCCAGGACAGCTTCTGTAGAGAATAATCTTTTCCAAGGGTCCTGGATGTTATTCAAAACATCCAGAACCAACCCAGTTCAATTTTCAAATGGCCATGAATGTGACTTCGTTTCCTCTAACACGTAGTCATCAACTATGCAGTTTGAGGACTCTTCAGCTAAGGATGGGTCTAGAGACAGCACTGAGTTATACAACAGGTCAAATCTTACTATCAAAACCTGTGTTAGTCTTTGTATACATCTCTCTTTCTGTCTGCATCCTTTAAGGCAGGGGTCTCCAACCCCCGGTCCATGGACTGGTACCGAGCTGCAGCATACCAGCAACCAGTCCATGCAAACAAGCAACCTTCACTGACAATTTACAACAAGCACAGTTAATGGGGAAGCTGCAACCAGGACTGCCAGAACTGCCATTGTAAGTCGATGTGATCATCTTATTTATTTATTTATTTATTGCTTTATGAGTACGTCACTTAGCGATGGAGTTGCTGATCCCAACTACAGTTGTTAACTGAGGACTAGCTCTACCAAGTGGATGAAAATGGATGTTCTTGACTGCCATCTAGTGATTCTCTGGATTTTGGCAGCCCAGATCTGGTGTCCTTTCAATTGTCAGCTATTGCGCAAGTGTGCAAAATTATTTTAGAGAAGGATATTTCACACTGGAATTCATTTCCCTTCAAGCTTTTGTTACAGGTTCTATTTTTTTTTTACAGAAAATTAGTTCTGGATGGGCATATTTTAGTATAGTACTGCTGATTGAAACCCAAAGGCCCACTCAGATGTGAAACTAAAGGTAAAGGTTTCCCCTATCCTGTCATAGGATTATTAGGGAGTGCTGTTCACCTCCGTTCCTTCAGCCTCTTCCAAAGACACTTTTTATGGTCATGAGGCCAGCATGACTAGATGCCAAGGGAGAATCACACAATATCTTTCACTTGGTTATTTATCCATATTTTGGATTTGCACAATACATTGAATCGTCATTTAAATGTTTTTGTTCTGTTGGCTTGCTCCTTTTAAAGTGTGAGAGACGGAAAGCATGGAGAGGGGGAAAGAATCAATAACTAAAGAACGTTTGCATGATATGCATGATGCCGTGTATTACTTCAGACAGGGTTTTTTTTACAGCAATCAAATATTGTAATTCACAGTTTGTTGGTTTATAAGATCTCAGACTGCTTCTGAAAAGTCCCACACTAGCCTTTCCTAACTGAGGTTTCTTGGTGAGTTAGAATTCCAACACTCAGAATTCTCTGACATGCTTGCTGGCTGGACATTGTGGGATGGGTAGTCCTATTACACCTGAAACATATTGGGGAAGACTCGTCTAGAATCCCAAGAGAACTCATTATGTAATATGGAGTTTTTATCTAAGCACAGAGTGGGAATTGCAGGTTAGCTTGTGCAGGTTTTACTAAAGAAGGGGGGAGGGGGAAAACAACAGTGCAAGAAGTATTTTACTTCTTATGTGAAAAGAATCTTATATTTGTTTTCCCGACGCAGCACTGAAAAACAGTGTAATGAGAAAAAAAATAAGCTAATACTGAAAATCAAGTTTGCAATATTGCATGTGTCCTAATGCATACAGATACATAGAGATATGTATGCATATCATGCCCTTACTAAGCACATTGAATGCAAATGGGAGGCAATTGTGTGAAAAGAGCTGCTTGCTGCTGATTCCGCTGCCTCCTTGTCCTCCTCCTTTTAAAAATCTGTTACACATTCTCTTCTTGCTCACTGCTTATTAATCATTAAGGGTGTTGGTTATGACATTGTTTCTGATTGAAGATGTCAGGGTTCATACAGACAAGCTCTAAAGATGCCTAGTGGAGCAACTGAATGTTCACGCAAATTGCCTCGTGTCCTAAACACAGAAAGGCAAAAATGGCGATAAAACCAAGCTGAAGTAGCTATTTTTTTTTTAAAAAGAGATGCAAAAATAGCACTCTGAATGCAGGCTCAGCAGCTCTTTTGACAGAGGGTGACGATGACACTGATGATGATGATAGAAGAGGAGGAGGAAAGGCAAAGGAGAAGAATGTGTGCATATTGTAAACAAAGCAAAACACCTTAGAACTTCTTACACACTTCTTATTTATTTGTAGCAAAGGTCACACCAGGATGGTGGAAAGTATCCTGGCAGGACTAGTTCATCTTTTGAGAAATGGGGTTTCATAACCCAAGAGACCCCACCATGGCAGCCATTTTGTGAACAGATGAATTTCTCAGGCACCTACCACCGGCTCTTAAAATTTAGCACAAAAAAACCCCTGTCCCTCTCTGATTTAGAAATTCCATTAAATAGAAGTGATTCTGGATGGTGGAGCCTTCCATTTTTGAAAACAGATATAAACCATTTATTATGGTTGATGATAAGATGCAGTTGTAAAATACAGTAAGAATATTAAACAGATGAAGGAGAGTGTATGACAAGAAACTAAGTAATAGACCCAAAACAGAGAGGAAAAATAAAAACAGCAGGTAACAACTGGAGTACCAGACCATATTTCAAGTATGCAAGGAAGTGAAAATTCTGAGGAATACTTGACTGCTAAGAATACACAAAGCTATATTGTAGTATAATGGTAGAATATTAAAATATTAATATATTAAGATATTTAGATAATTAAAAATGTAATAAAAGGCAGCGGTTATGCTAAAAAATAAAGCTTAAATAATAAAGTTCTACCTGGAAATTATAAAGATGATAACTTAATATCAGTTTATAATCATAATTCAGGGATAAAAAGAGGGAAGGGAAAGAAAAAGAGGGAAAGATTTGTTTTTGTTTTTGTTTAGATCTGAGGTCTACTGCTCACCCTTAGGTCAGATGAAGTTTTGTCATTAACTCCACTGGAGCAAAGAATTCTCTCTTGGGTTCCTTTTTCTCCTGTTTATTTGTGGATTTAGGTACTTAGTAGATTATGTGAAGCAGACAGAAAGAGAGAAAGAGAGAGAGAGATCTTATTTTTTATTATTTGTTTATATTATTTATATTTTATATTTCTTAAACAGAGGGTGGCTCTGGGCAGTGTATAATATAATCTCTGCAGGATCCAATCTAGGTTGGTTTCCAAGACCAGGGGTTTTGTCTTCCGAACTTTCGGATTCATGCTGGAGCCCATCTCCAGGGAACTTGTTTCTAGCAGAGTTCTCTGTGTGGTATTTATATATGGTGCCTGTTGTATGTAGCTTTTTAGAAGTTGATTGGTGTGTGTTGATGGCTGACTATTAAGTGGTTGGCTGTCATTTGCTTATGCTGCCAGCTCTTGCTTTCTAAGTACTTGATAGGCTGGTGGTAAATCAGCATTCCTGTTGACTGATTGACCTATATTCACCTTCAATCATAATATACTCTCTTCATACCATTCCTCTTAGATTAATAATCTGTAATATTCTGGATCTGGTTTTACTTCTTTCCATCATTGCATGGAACTGTTTTTTTTAAAGATTTTGTTTCTCTTTAAAAAAAAAAAGTTAATTGTGCAAGTGTTTCTTAATCCCAACATTTGTTGCAAGCTGCAAACAAGCAACAGGAAAGAGGAATCCACACTGCAATGGACTGCAATTCCTAAGTTCTACTGTATTTTATGAGACAACAGCAGCCTTTAATCTTTTTACTGCCAGTGGTCTGAAGTATTTCAGAGGAGAAGCACATCTCGAAGAGGATGCCTTTTCGAAAAAACAAAACCAGCAGAATGGTGCTGCTGATTGGAAAACCGATCAAAATGTCAGCAGGGATGTAGCAGGAGCCAAAGCCCAGATGAAGCAGTGAGTGTTGCTTTTATGAAATACATCACACAGTTATTACTTATTTCCAAAGGTAACTGATTAAAAGAGTGCAATAGGCATTTCTTCCTTTCAGAAACAATGATGTTTTGCATATAAACAGGGTTTACTGTAGAAAGTTTAGGACTTCATAGATATTATTAATGTAATTTTGCAATCCCATAAGATACATCATCCTTATCATCACCAAAGAACAGAGATGGCTGAATTCTTCCTTTAAATATCAATGTTTCTGTTCTAGCTTTTTCCTGCAACACAGTGTCCTTGGAGACTTGCTTAAGGTCATCCTGTAAGTTCATATCAAATGCAATATTTGCACTGGGCAATTCTTGGTTCACAACTCTGATCCTTATCCACCATCTGCTACTAGTCCACTATCTATTCCTCTGGTTGGATTTATTTCTCAGCATGGAGTTTACCTGTAAATTTACTGATAGATTATCCATAAACTTGAAAACTGGATTTCACATATATTCCATCGTGCACCAGAGCTTGGATTTAACTACAGATCTTGTTAGTGTGTGTTTTCTGCACACAGGATATTTGTTAGAGCGCAGAAATATTTGTAATATAATATTGGATGGAACATTTATATACATTTTCTCTCTCATTATTCCACACACTGTTGATTTTTTGCTTCAGCGCTATTGGACAGATACACACAAGTCACAAAGACATGCTCAAATTTGCAAACTGCCATTTTGATTGGTTCCCCAAAAGATATTGCTGTATTATCCAAGTATGGATTGTTTTGATGTATCACAGTGACTATGATTGCTTTTCATGCCTATTTTTGGGAGGAGGGAGAATCTGAGAATATGATCTAAACCAGGGGTGGGAAACTATGGCCCTTTTATGACTTGTGGACTTCAACTCCCAGAATTCCTGAGCCAGCCACAAAGTCCACAAATCATAAAGGGGCTATAGTTCCCTACTTCTGACTCTAAAGTAAGGCTTGTATTGTGAATATGATTGCATCTCATTGCCATATATACATACCTAAAATCCATAATTATAAATATTCTTGGACAATATTCTTGGACAATAAGGATGCACATGGACATCTCAGCTTTGTACTCTAATTGGGAGATTATACTTCAAAATAAAGATAATTATTTTTAGATTACAAAACTTTGTCAACATTGGCTTATTTTTGACACACATCCCCAGCTAATAAAGCTCAATCATGGTTAGCTTGGATGGAAGACTGCTAGGGAATCCATGTAATATAGATTAGATGTGGAAGTAAAAAAAATTAAAAAGAAGAGGGTCAAAGAAGAATTGCAAACCACTTACATGTTACTCAGTGGTGGGATTCAGCCGGTTCGCACCAGTTCAGTAGAACCAGTAGCTAAATTTTGTTGCATTCAGAGAACCAGCTGGCTTTCAGAAGTCCAGTCTAGGCCTCAGAGTCCTGGAGGAGACCTCCCAGGCCTAGATCAGCCTGCCTGAAGTGCATGGATGCTACTTCCAGAAGTTCGTTCTAGGTCTCAGAGGCCTGGAGGAGGCCTCCCAAGAAGTGGGAGGAAGCCCACCGGAAGTGTGTGATGCCACTTCTGGAAGTCCATTCTAGGCCTTGGAGGCCCAGGCCTGCATCGAATAAGAGAACCGTTTGTTCAGGTGTTTGAATTCCACCACTGATATTATGGCCAGGAAAACTACCATGTCCATACAATGAGAAGGAGCTGGATCATGCTAATATCTGTAGACAATATATCCCTGTATGTAATGCTTTGCACTTGTGATTTTACTACATCTATACTGGTCACAGGAGCAGGTGAACAATGTGCCTACAGATACCTTCTGTGGTGAACTTGATCAGGCACCCTACTAGGAGTCTATGACAATTCACTGTGGCCAACTCACCATGGCCAACTTACTGTGGCCAATTCACTGCAGCCAACTTACCATGGGACAACTCACCATGGCCAACTTGCCACAGGACAACTCACTGCAGGACAAGAGTACACAAATATCAAAGAAATGGTGGAATAGAATCATTAAAGAAAGGATTCCCAGCAAAGTACCAGAATCCAACATAATTTTTATTACCAGGAATATTTCTGGACTCCATTTGGGCTGCAGAGGAATTAGAAGAAAATTAAATTGGTGCACTAAAATGGTGCATGATTGCAACCCAGTGTGTTGTTTGGAAATGTGTTACTTGCTGTGAAAAAAAATTAAATAGATAAAGCTAGATAGTGGTAGCAGAAAGTATTCAGGTATGTGTGTGTTTGTGCAGGTGTGTGTGAAAGCTAAAGGGATGGCAACAAACAAACTTACTTGTTTGTCTTCTAAAATAGGAGTATCTGTTTGCCTAAACCCACCAACTATTTCCAGTGGGATCCATTTATGGTAGCACAGAGAACATGGTGTCAACATACACAGTGAATGCACCAACCCCAGATTGCTGCCTTCTGGCATGTAAAAAATAAAATAATAAATAAAATAAAATAATAAAATAATATAATATAATATAATAAAATAAAATAAAATAATAAATAAAATAGGAAACTTTTCCTTCTGGAATAGAAGCAGACTTCTGAGACACTGCATATTTACTGTTTCACAACAGGCTTAGATTTATCACAATTATATTTCAGAAAGCAGCAGCTATGCCAAGGAACCTGTCTAGCTAAATCAGATTACTCCATCTTCTACATGATGCTATGGTGTTTGCATTCCTTTTTAAAGGTATTGCAATCTCAATTATAAGAGAGAGGTCAATTTAGGAATATAAATTAGAATATTAGACAAGCATGCATCCCCCTTTATGATCATGCATTTCCTCATCCTTAGTGAAGAAATGCATGCCTTTGTATTCACCAACCACATTATGGAAAAATGATAATAGGGGACATGGTGGCTTAGTAGTTAAGTTGCTGGGCTTGTTGGCTGGAAAGCCATCAACCCAGGTTCAAGACCCGAGCGCCACATGATGGGATGAGCTCCCATCCTCACCCCAGCTCCTGCTAACCTAGCAGTTCAAAAGCATGCAAATGCGAGTAGATAAATAGGTACTTTGGTGGGAAGGTAACAGCACTCTGTGATGTCATGGTGGTCACATGTCTGCAAAAATGTCTTCGGACTGTGTTGGCTCAATGGTCTTGAAACGGAAATGAGTACCACCCCCTATAATCAGACACGACAAGCGGAGTAAAATCTGCAGGGACTCCTTTACCTTTACTATATCATTGAAAATTTGCATTAGTTTGTTTAGCTCTATTTCCAATAGATCCATTACATATAAGACTTCCCAGTTGATATGAAAATGACCCCATGTTTACAGCTGCTGCATGCAACTGACTGCAGATGAACTCATGGAGCAACTAGATTTTGCATGGTTTGGGGGAAGCTTTACTTGCATCAGCTGTATGTCTCTTTTTGCACAACCATTGGACATGTAAATGTAAGAGGCAGAATCTTGGCACGGCAAGATGGGAGAGATGGTTTGATCAAATGATCTCTTTCTTTACCAATAAAACATTTTATTTTGGTAAACTAAGTTAGGACTGAGCAAATGGATACCTACAAGATATGGATGTATTCTAGATTGTGCCATTTTATTGCATTGCCTGCTCCACCCTCCCTGTTTTCTTTGTTCTTTTACTGAGCTGATTCATTAGACATGTTAGATGAACTATGGTAGCAATTCAAGCTTTTACTTGGACACAACAGGCTGGGAAACTAATTATAGTCTTGAGCAACTGAGAAGTAGTAGATAATGAGAAAGACATCTTCCCTGTGCCATATGGATGCACAAAATGTTTTCATTTCTTTTTTATATATATACATATATATATATATATATTAAAAAAATCTCAGCATATTAGAGCATAGACTATAATAACGTTTGGATCTTGCCCTGAGCTGCAAGAAGCAAAACACACAGGTGAAATGAGGAAAAAAAATCACTCTTGGTTGACTAGAATGTTTATGAGTGAAAAAGGAATGGGGCTTCAGGCACATTACCTGTTAAAAGTCACATAAAGAAGCAGATGGCGTAGACACAACTCAAAAGGAATATAGACTGGGGAACAAGCTAGGAAACTTAAATGTTGCTTCATTATAAATAGCCTGATGAGGATAGGATTCAGAAAATACTATGAACATATGTTTGTTTTCTATTTTTTGCTAATGCTAAGTGCACATGTTATGCTCTACGCAGTCTCTTCCATCTTTCCATCTAGGTAGTCTATACAGCAGCGGTTCTCAACCTGTGGGTCGCGACCCCATTTGGGGTCGAACGACCATTTCACAGGGGTCGCCAAGCACCGCAGTCCGCCATTTTTTTTTGGGGTCGGCCCTTTTTTTTTGTCGGCCATTTTTCTTCCTATCGCGATGCGGGCTGTTACGCCGCGCATGCGTGATGCGCCCGTCACACCGCGCATGCACGATGCGCCCCGTCACGCCGCGCATGTGTGGTCCCGCCATTTTTTTTGCGCGATGCGGGCCGGGGTCAAGCCCCGGAAAAGATTGAGAACCACTGCTATACAGCTAACAAAAATGAGCAAAATATCATAGGACAGGTGCTGTTCTCCATAACTCTTTAATAAATAGAAGAAGTTATGCTTCTGGACAAAATCTGGCAGTAGCAATTTGTTGTGTTCTGTTCCAGATAGCCCTACCCAGAAGTTCATGAATATGCATGGACATTTGAAGGGGGAAGCCTTTGAATATCAGGTTTACTACACTTACAAGTAGTCCTTGATTTACAACAGCTCATTTAGTGACCATTCAAACTTACAACAGCACCGGAAAAAGTGACTTAGGACCATTTTTCACACTTACAACCATTGCAGCATCCCCGTGGTCAGGGGATCAAAATTCAGACGCTTGGCAACTGACTCATATTTATGATGTTGCAGTGTCCCGAGTCGTGTGATCAACTTTTGTGACCTTCTGACAATGGGGAGGCCAGATTCACTTAACAACCGTCTGACTAACTTAACTGCAGTGATTTACTTAACAACTGTGGCAAGAAATGTCTTCAAGTGTGGCAAAACTCACTTAACAACAGAAATGTTGGTCTCAGTTGTGGTCATAAGCCGAGGACTACCTGTATTTCTCTAAATCCTGGGACCTTTGCAGCCCAGGATTACAAACATAAGGATGCCCCCCAGTGGTGGGATTCAGCCAGTTCACACCACTTTGGCAGAATCGGTTGCTAATTCTTTGTTGACCAGGCCCAGAATGGACTTCCGGAAGTGGCATCCACACAGAGAACTGGTTGTTCACATATTTGAATCCCACCACTGGATGCCCCCCATGGTTTAATACCTCCACATGAGGCATTTCCATACAAGAATTCTGTACCTATCGCAACTCGGGGATCGCTTGGCATCGTCTGAGTTCAGCAACTGAAACTCTCCCATTTGGGCTTTGTGCATCATGACCCTAAGGCAAAATGGGGGAGGTTTCTTTCTGCAATCATAGAGGTCTTCAGGGCTTGTAGGTGGCCAGTTTCCTCAGCGGATGGGCCCCTTGCCTCATCATTCCTCCTAGCTTCTGAGCATCAGCCTCTTGAGTAAATCCTTTCAGGAGGTGCAGACGTGACTTCACAGGAATGAAATTCTCTATGGGATGGGGAACTGGACATCCAACAAAACCTCAATTTAACAATCCTTTCAGGTGAAAGAAGTGCTCATTAACCCAAATTCCATTAAATCTGAATTTACAGATAGTCCTCGACTTACAAGCATTCACTTAGGGACCATTCAAAGTTACCACAGCCCTGCAAAAGTGTCTTAGGACCGTTTTTCACACTTGCAGCATCCCCATAGTCATGCGATCAAAATTTGGATGCTTGGCAACTGATTTATATATATGACGATTACAGTGTCCCAGAGTCATGTGATCAATTTTTACAACCTTCTGACAGGCAAATTCAAGGGGGAAATCAGATTCACTTGGCTAAGTTAACAACTGCAGTGATTCCTTTATCAACTGTGGCAAGGAAGGTGATGAAATGGGGCAAAACCCACTTAACAGCCATCTTGCTTAGCAATATAAATTTGGGGCTGAACTGAGGAGTACCTGAATGTCATTTATGTAATTTGACCCAAATGGCGTAAATTTACCCAAACCCTCAGATGCTTTTGAATACAGTGGACTTTGTCTATTTATTTATTTATTTATTTATTTATTTATTTATTTATTTATTTATTTATTTATTTATTTATTTATTTATTTATTTATTTATTTATTTATTTATTTATTTATTTATTTATTTATTTATTTATTTATTTATTTATTTATTTATTTATTTGACTTCTATGCCGCCCTATTCCGGAGAACTCAGGATGGCTCACAACATAAATAGAAATCACCAGTTAAAAAATATATATAAGAACCCCCTAAGTTAAAAGAAAACCAATCATTCCACAAACATACACACAAACATATACTGGCTAGGGGCAAGATGTTAACTGCCCCAGGCCTGCCGGCAGAGGTGTGTTTTAAGCAGTTTACGAAAGGTGGAGAGGGTGGGGGCGATACAGATCTCCGGGGGGAGTTGGTTCCAGAGGGCCGGGGCCGCAACAGAGAAGGCTCTTCCCCTAGGCCCCGCCAGGCGACACTGTCTGGCTGACGGGACCAGGAGAAGGCCGACTTTGTGGGCCCTAACCAGCTGCTGGGATTCATGGGGCAGCAGACGGTCCCGTAAGTAACCTGGTCTATTATATAGGGATGGTATCCAGATGAAAAATGTGTCTCCTGTAAAGCCAATTGAAGCAAGATCCATTAAAATGTGTATCCTTTAAGCTACAATTTTTATAAAAACACAGTTTTGAGTATAATTGTGCTCTGATCTGTGTATAGGTTCAGAAGGTTTGAGTTGGGTAAGATCACATTAAAATATGAAAACCAATTTCCCCCACTGCCAGTAATTGCTATCATCATTTTGATTAACTGCAGTTTTCTTTTTATTTCTCAGCTGCCAAGGTTAGATTGGCTTATTAAAACAAAGTTCTATAGCCTTTGTTGAAATAAAGGCAACTATTACTTGTTCATTTTGTGTTGAAATATTTCACAGCTTTTCTTCTACGACCTGAATTATATTATTCCCCTCCTTTTTTTGTTTAAAGAAAAAAAAAAGAAAATAGCATTGGAATTGTCAGATAAGTCAAGATCAGCAAAATTTACAATTCACAGACTTTTCTTGCTAATAACCTGTTAGGCACTTTAATTATTCAAGCTAATTATGCTGAGATTGACTTCTGAGTATACTTCAACCCTATTTAAGGAACTGCTATGGAGAAAACATATCTCAGCAACACTGACAGGACAAGTTACTGTATATAAACAGGGAGAAAACCTCACACTCGCTAGCACTGATGATGTTACCTTCTTGGGTAATGAAAGGTCTTCTAGCAAACAGCCAAGCTCAGATTTCACATTTCAGTTACTGCTTTTAGAACATTTTCTCTCCTTTTATGTTAGCAGTGCTCCATGTCTTTAGTGTGTGTCTCTCATGTCTGTTATTTCTGCTATTCTATTATTAACTATGAGAATATGACCGTGACAAAATAGAGGCATGGTGAATTTTGAAAGAATAACTCAGTTAAAAGCATATACTCCCTGCTTAGGCCTACACGCCACTACCATTCATAAGAATGCAATATGACTATCTGGATGAATGTTTATTCAAAAATCTATGGAGATTCTCATTCATTCAAGTCATGGTTGTTCCAAAGGTGTTTTTATCAGGAGGCAACTGGACTTCTTGTTTTTCTTTGAAGACATTTTGCTTCTCATCCAAGATGCTACTTCACATCTGAGTAGGTGGTGGGGAATGGAAGGATTTATACTGATATTTATATTTCCTTCCATTCCCCACCATCTAGTCCAGGGGTTCTCAACCTTGGCAACTTTAAGACTTGTGGACTTCAATTCCCAGAATTCCTTAAAGTTGCCAAGGTTGAGAACCCCTGATCTAGTCAGAGCTGAAGAAGCTTCCTGGGTGAGAAATGAAACATTTTCAAAGAAACACAAGAAAGTCCAGTTGCCTCCTGAAAAAAACCACCTTTGGGTTTATTCAAAAGGAACGATCAAGAAAACAACGATAATGAGCCACATTCTCTCCTTGGTTCCAGTTACTTGGTTGATTTCAAAAGGAATCATCAAGAAGACGACATGATGAACCAAAATCTCTCTTTGGTTCTAGTCATAGAACATAGAATAAAAGAGTTGGAAGGGACCTTGGAGGTCATCTAGTCCAACTCCCTGCACAAGCAGGAGAGTCTATATTTCTTGAAAACCTCCAGTAATGGGGCAACCCACAGCTCCTGAAGGCAAGGCATTCCACTGGTTGACTGTTCTCACCATTAGGAAACTTCCCCTTAATTCTAAGTTGTTTCTCTCCTTGATTAGTTTCCATCCATTTTCTTTTGGTGCTTTGGAAAATAGGTTGACCTCTTCTTTGTGGCAGCCCTTCAAATACTGGAACATTGGTACCATATCTCCCTTAGTCCTCCTTTTCGTTAGACTAGGACATACCCAGTTCCTTGGTTGATTTGACACAGAGCTGTTGAACGATTGTCCCATGTCCAATAAGTTCATGTAGCAGGGAAGTGCAGACTAGAATGAAGCTATTTTAAACCGCCGTATGGTCTCTCCTCAACATGAAATGGAAAACCTTCTTATATCTATGGGCATTTCATTTTGTTGCTCCTGACTCCCATTCTTACTATAGTTTAATAGACATTTTGCTTTCTGCTTCTCAGTTTTGCAGATAGAAAGCTATTGAGTGCTGAGACCATCAACATGCCTGCCTTGAAACAAAAAAGGCATCTCCTTTTCTGCTAATTAAAAAAATAAAATAAAAAATGCACACAAACACTGACACAAGGGCAGTTTTTCCTCAGTGGCTAGTATTCAGTGTAGTTTGTACTTCCTAAGGCATTTTACTAGATTATAACCTCCCAAGTCACAAACTGGCACCAAAAATATCTGTTTAAAATAGGATTTAGAGCTGATTAAAACATAACAACAAAGAAAACAAGGACTGGCCTTAAACTCAAAGGGGAGCGTAGATTAAAAAAAAACAATAGGTAAGCGCATCTAAAATGAATATTGATTTTCAAGATTAAAACTACTTGAACAGAAATCATGCAAGGCCTTGAGCATCTCCAGAATAAAATCAGATTCTAGCATTATGCAAATATACATCTAAAATTCTATATCTAGAAATCTTGGTGCACTGGAAGATTTCACTAAGCAGCCAGCAGCTGCTCCGGGAGAAATTTGAAAAGCAAAAGCTTTCGGCATACTCATCCCTTTGGATGTTATATTAGCTACTGACCAGAAGGAGGCACTAAAGAATTCATTATTCCTGGGATTCCTCAGGTCTAGATGTTGTATACTCAACCCTTTACTGGGATTTGAACCTGCAGGACTTGCACTTGTTGACTATACAGTATGTTTACCTTTAGAGCTATATTGACCTGTGGATCAGTAGCTTTCAGGAAAGAGATCTGGCAAAAACTATGTGAGTGTCCTGTCCCTTTTTTTCATATGTTTTCATTCTAAGGGTTTTTTCTGATCTTTGTTGGTCTGAGCCTCATGCTAAAGGCTTCAAGACCACCTTCTCAAAAGAGGGAGAGCTGATTAAAACATAACATAAAACATAAAAACATATGACACCACCTATCTCCTGTCTACAACACATCCTTTCAGCAGTTCCAAGAAGGCTCCACACTCTGATTCAAAGGGTACATATAAACCCCGAGTGGCCTAAATGACCTTCAGAGAGAGTGCTAGTTATCCGATGATTGCAAAGAATATAAATCCTTCCATCCCCCACCAATAGTTAGAACTGAAGAAATATTTTGGGATGAGAAGTGAAACTTAAAAAAACAAACAAGAAAGTTCAATTGCCTTTTAAACAAAAAACAAAAAAAACCTTTGGGTTAGGCAACCTTTCTTTCCATATTACTACAGTGAGACTATTTAATGAAAAATGGTTTCTTTTTTCAAGAAAAATAAATCAAGCCTTCCAAGCGGTCACCCAGTCTTTTGAAAGGATTTTTTTTTTTTTGGTCACTAGCAAGGCATCATTTTTAAACATGGGTTTTCCTTACTGCACTTTAAAAAAAATACTTTTGTCAGTTTTAACATGGAGCAAAAAATAGCTCCTATGCCAATTTCTCTTGCTTATGAGAAAAATAATATTAATTCTCCATTTTTAACAGATAATTTTAACTTGGTTGAAGCAATTATCTAAAGTTATTTTTAGTGGGTTATGGCATTTTTAAGAAGTTCATTTTCCTGCTTGCACACAAGGCAAAAACCATCATTTGCTACTATTACTGCATCTTCTCCGTTTTCAAGGCTTGGCTTCATTCCACAGGAAATTAAATAATTTCTCATTCATTTGATAGGGGATGGAAAGGAGACAGAGGTTGTGCTTTGTTCTTTATTACAAGATGTCCAAGGCAATTGGTTTAATAGGTCAGCTATCATAATTACATGCAGTACTGTGGTTAATAAAATGCATGTGAGACATATATCGTCTATGAATATTAACTCCATTAAGCCCCATTTATCATATTCTTATCTTGTACCTGTAAAGGTTGGCATATTTTTACATGTTTTCAAAATGAATACAATTAATTATTGTCTGCATGAAAGCAGATAGCTTTATTACTTTATTTTGACACAGCCCCGTAACTTAGGGATGAGTTGAAGACTTCTGTCATGAAAGTAGACCAACCAAGTTCACTGAAAGAGAAATTACCATGAAACAACAATCAGAAATTAATGTAGTCTTTTATCAAAGAAGTAAAAAAAAACAGTACTAAAGAACAATGGAAGTTGTAGTTTATGACTTTCCCATCTTCAAAAAAGGAAAAAAAATGGATCCAGGAAATTAAAGACCTATCAGCCTGACCTCAATACCTGGGGAGATTTTGGAAAAGATAATCAAACAATGAATCAGCAAACACTTAGAGGCAAACAAAATCATTACTAAAAGCCAACATGGGTTTGTCGAAAACAGATCATGCCAGACAAATCTTATTGCATTATTTGACCAAGTAACAAAATTAGTGGATCAGAGGAATGCTGTGGATATAATTTACTTGGACTTCAGTAAGGCATTTGACAAAGTAGATCACAACCTACCACTTAATAAGATAGAAAAATGTGGGTTAGACAGCACCACCACCAGTTGGATCCATAGTTGGCTGACCAGCCATACTCAGCATGTGGTCCTCAATGGAACCGCATCTACTTGGAGGGAAGTGTGTAGTGGGGTGCCCCAGGGCTCTGTTCTGGGCCCAGTGCTCTTCATCATCTTCATCAATGATTTGGATGAGGGGATAGATGGGGAACTCATCAAATTTTCAGACAACACGAAGCTGGCAGGAATAGCCAATACTCCAGAAGACAGGCTTAAGATACAGGAGGATTTGGACAGACTTGAACAATGGGCGCTATCTAACAAAATGAAATTCAATGGTGAAAAAAAGTAAGATTTTACATTTAGGCAAGAAAAACCAAATGTACAGGTATAGTATAGGGGGTACCTCGCTCAATAGTAGTAACTGTGAGAGGGATCTTGGAGTCCTAGTGGACAATCACTTAAATATGAGCCAGCAGCATGCTGAGCTGCCAAAAAAGCCAACACACTGCTAGGCTGCATTAACAGAGGGATAGAATCAAGATCACGTGAAGTATTAATACCACTTTACAATGCCTTGGTAAGGCCACATTTGGAATACTGCATCCAGTTTTGGTCATCACGATGTAAAAAAGATGTTGAGACTCTGGAAAGAGTGCAGAGAAGAGCAACAAAGATGATTAGGGGACTGGAGGCTGAAACATATAAGGAGCAGTTGCTGGAATTGGGTATGTCTAGTTTAATGAAGAGAAGGACGAGGGGGGACATGATAGCAGTGTTCCAATATCTGAAGGGCTGCCACAAAGAAGAGGGAGTCAAGCTATTCTCCAAAGTGTCTGAAGACAGGACAAGAAGCAATGGATGTAAATTAATCAAGGAGAGAAGCAACTTAGAACTAAGGAGAAACTTCCTGACAGTTAGAACAATTAATCAGTGAAACAACCTGCCTCCAGAAGCAGTGAATGCTCCAGCACTGGAAGTTTTTAAGAAGAGAATGGACAGCCATTTGTCAGAAATGTTATAGGGTCTCCTGCCTGAGCAAGGGGTTGGACTAGATGACCTTCAAGGTCCCTTCCAACTTCATCATCGTCATTGTTGTTATTATTATTATTATTATTATTATTATTATTATTATTATTATTATTATTATTATTATTATTATTATTATTATTATTTCTTTGTTGTCCTGTACAGAAAAATCAATCAAGTAGTTGCAGGCTAAGACATACTTACTGTTTGCCATAATGCTCATTCTCACATGGGGAGGAGGGGGGAAGGGAAGGTAGCATCTTCAAATTTCCAGGCAGACAGGCATCTCAAGGTACAAATATTACTCAGATCTGGCTATTACATAGGAAGCAGACTGAAAAATCCTTGGTGCTGTCTGAGCTTGATTGTTTTCTTGCAGACATTTCATTACCCAAACTAGATAACATTGTCAGCACCAATAAGGCATGGGAATTTTCTCCCAAACAATACACCAATCAAAGCTTGTTTAGTAAACAAGCTAACAGTGACCAGCCCAACCAAAGAACCTCTAAGATCACCCCCGCAAATACTGGCAGGGCAAGCCACTAGAATATAAATCTGAGAGCAAACTCCAAATAACTTCCAAATATAGGAAGGCAACTAACTTCTGAAAGCAAACAACCAAGCTCAGAGAGCACCAAGGATCCCTCATTTCAGCCCTGAGCTACAAATATTCTCCTTTATAGGAAGCAGGCTATCTATTTGTAATCCACATTCAGTATTTTTCATTAAGTCATTGGGGTAATCAGAGCAGAGGTAAATGCATTGGTTTTTGCATGTTATGTTTCTTTTTTAAAAAAACAAAATATCACTATGTTCTTAGCATCATATAGTAGTTTTCATAATTTAGAGCAGCTTGACAAAGCAGTAATTCTTTTCTAATCAGAATCTCTGGTATGATCCCTTCTGGAAGAAATGCCTTAGCAACGGTATCATTAAAGGTTAGGCATCCCATTCAGAACCTGATTATCTTTCTACATTTTCATACAAAATGGATTAATGTGTCCCAGTTTTTATTATGTTTTCAACACTTGTCATTTGGCATTAAGTTGACACTATGAAAATTTATTGCAGATCCCTATGAATGGACAGAATGCAGTGGTATATAGAAGGAACAGTAAAGGAAGGATAATTTATGTCCCAGTCATAGAGATAATAATAAAGTTGAAATAAAAAAATACACTTTGGATAAAACAATCATTTTATGAAGCAGAGATATAGGAAGGCAACTAACTGTAAACTCATAAACTATGCAGAAATCATAGTTTAATGATGAAATATCTGATTTTCACAAATGTGCTCTGAAGTTGAACCTCTAGAATTTCTGTTTAAGGAATTTCAGATTTTAGGGTTGGGAAAGCCATTTCCTTGAGATCTAGGGAATCTGTTTTCAATCAAAGAAGACAATAGTATGGAAAACATATAAATTGTTTGCTTAGCAGATATTGCTTCTTATAAGTTATGACAATTTCTTCTTCCCTTTGTTCAGTTAGATTTAGAATATGCTGCAGCCAGGTATGACCATAGTGGAAAAAGATCTTTCAGGCATTTCCAGCACATATGCTTCAAAGAGGGGAGGCAAACCAGAAGATCCTTATCAAGTGACCAGAGAATTAGGCCAAGTTAATTATAGGAGACAATCATTCAGTTATCATAGCTCTGCCCTGTTTACAGCTTCAAAGATTATAGCAACACTATGACCCAGTGAATGATTTGAATGCTTGATCTGGCACCTGCATGTTATACTAATTTTAAGTTTCCAGATGATTTGATATCCTAGTGTAGTTTAGCTGTCATTCTGTTAAACAATAATTCTATCTTGTCTAGACTACATTTTAAGTTCTTTATCTGAAATCAGACCACCACCATACTCAGGTAACTATTAGATACTACTAGCACACTGGATTTTCAGAAGAATGACAAGCTCAGGTGCAAATCCGTGGTAAAAACATCTGGACTGGGCAATCAGTCTTGAAATCAGCTCTGAAATTTTTTTAAAGGAAAACCAAACACAGTGAGGAGTATGCTTCTGCACCTCAGGAAAATTTGGCATCAGATTAATATAGCTTACCAATTACATTTGCAGAGTAATGGAGGTAAATATGGAAGCAGAACTGGAATTACAGAATGACATTCTAAAAATCTATGCTCTAAATTATTCTAAAAGTCATGGAGCAAGAAAAGCACAGAGCTTGTCAGTCCAGCGTGGTAATTTTTCATTCAAGAGCTGAAAACAAATTTTTCCTAACCTCTATTCCATCTGAAACAGTTCAGCTTCTTTTTCCTTACAGCTTACACACTGCATTTTTATGTGTGGGGGGGAAGGGGGGAAGGGAAGGCAGCATCTTCAAATTTCCAGGCAGACAGGCATCTCAAGGTACAAATATTACTCAGATCTGGCTATTACTTTACACTTATAGTTTATTCAGAAGCAAGACAGATGAGTGCAAAAATCTGTTTCTCGTAGTATAATATAGGGTTGCCTACAGTGTATCACCCACTCACTTGCTCATTTATAACATATATTCCTCAGAAACTTGTAAAATGACATTAAATGTATTTCACTGGGTCACCAAGAATTCATTGGAGCTCATAGTAATGCATACAGTTTTCTCTTCAGCTGGGTGCATGTTTCATTTCTGCCTGACACAATCATCTGACAAGCAGGGCCTGCACTGGCAATGTTGAATATTTTCAAAGTCATGTAAATTAGGTTGACGGATCCATAAACATAAAATGGCAGGCATACCACTGCAATGCTTGTTAAGACACACTAATGGCATATAATAAACATATGATTCAAGGGCTATTTATAATGTGCCGATATATGCGCATAGTAGAAAAGGAGAAAGAGAAAAGGTGAACTTTGGTGGAACATAATGGGAGCTCCAAATTGTTTACAAATGCTAGAGGTTAATGGTATGTAAAAGCTACTGCAGAATCTTTAAACGATTATTTTGCCCTCCACAAAAAGTGCTTCTTTTACCAAACGTGTATAGAAGTCACATTTGGTTGGTATTTTTAAAATCTTTTGGAGCTGATATTTCAAGTGCACCATGACTGCTTCTTATCTCTACATTTAAAGTAAAAGAAATGTTATTAAATTGTCAGATAGGTAAAATGTGTAGTCTGAGCTAAGGGAGATCTCAGTGGGGATACTGAAGCTACTGATATCATGTTTTATTATACCAGAGATCTGTTGGAATACAATCTTCATGTATTCTATGTCAGGGGTCCCCAGTCACCAGTCTGTGGACCTGTACCAGGCCGCGGCATACCAGCACAAACAAGCAAATACCCTTCCATGGGATGCAGGCAGCACACAAAACCATGCGTTCTCCGGTCCATGGAAAAAACTTTCTCCATGGAACCAGTCTCTGGTGCCCAAAAGGTTTTGGACCTCTGTTCTATGCAACAACAGCATTATTCAACCAGTAGATGGCAGTGTTTATAAATTTGCATCTATGTTATATAATCTTTTGTTGTTGTTCTGAGCAGAGTTTCCTGTTTCCTGTTGCAATCAAGCAGAAAGGCCCATGTGGACTGTGCACTTTGTTCTGTAGGGCTATATACAGAATTTCTAACAAGATCCTAGAGCAGGGGTGTCAAACTTGCAATGTCACGTGACGTGTCACAATGTATCGTGACTGTTTTGCCATTGCCGGCAATGGAGTGGGTGCAGTTTCGCTATGATGCATCCAGCCCACAGACTGGCCGTTTGACACCCCTGTCCCAGAGGCATCCTAGATTCTGGATGTGAAATAACTGCCTAACGTCAGTATAAAAAGCTGGTTTTCAGAGTAATACAGCAGATTGTTATGTAAACAGCAAATTGCAAGTTTCTCTGTTATTAGTGATGGACTACAGGAAAGCTGTTGGAAAGAACAGAAAGTCTCTGCCCTAATGTCAACAGATCTTGGTTTCTAAATAAGAAATTCTTCAGTTGTTTGAATCTTTATAATAATTTTCTTCACAATATATTTTGCTAAAAACACTTTGTAAGAATGAATTTTTCTACCATTAAGAAAAGCTTATGATAATCAGAAGGGCAGCTTCTAGGTGAGATCTATGGCAGACTAGACCTCTCTGAAGGAAAGAGCACAGAATTGCTATAGAGATTGATGATGATAAATTCTGGCCAGCACAGTCTTTCTAGACAAAGGAGATTTTAATTGCCAACTTGCACTATGGATATTTGGTCTTGAGAACTGACTGCAGGAATTGAGGTTTTTGTGATCTATTTGGGAGCTGAGGGATTTCAATCAAGCTCACAACTGTAATGTAGCCACCAAAAGTGGCAGAAACAGCAGAGGAGAGGAGAGGTTTTGCTAGAGCCACCTGCAGAGAGGAATTACATCAGATTTTTTTCAGAAAATGTTTTAGGATTTAGGCAATACATTATCTGAATCACCTGATTGTAAATTGACTACATCACTTGATACTAAATTGATTAATTCACTTGATGCTAAATTGAAAGCTTTTTTAAAAAAAGAATGGATGAAAGATTTGTAAAGATGAAAAGGGGGATGAAAGAAGAAGTTAAGAAGATGGAAAGCACTGTAAAACAAGTGTCTGGAGGTGTAAAAGTATGACAAAGTGAATATTCTGGAGAGTAAGTAGAAGCTATACACAAATGGAAAGAGAATTAGATAATTTGGCACTAACAGAATTAAGAGAATTTTGTTTGAAATTTAGAGTAAAGATATTAGGGAAAAACTTATTAAAGCATTGGCATTTTGGGGGATTGGGATGAGGATACAGAAGCAGAAATTGATAAAATATATAGAATAAATACAAGATACAAGAATAAGAAATGTTCCAAGGGATGTGTGGGTGCATTTTGTCAGGAGGAAAACAAGAGACCAAATTTTGCAATAGCATTTTAATACAAAACTGAAGATCGATAATAAACGTGTGATTGTTTTAAATAATACTTATTAGTATTTTGCATGAGAAAAAAGGTTTTTTTAACTGATAGATTAAAGTGGAAGATTTTAAAGGGACAAACTGAGTTTTTACTTTTAAATAGCAGAGGTTTTGTCTGAATTCTGTCCAGGAGGCGGGAGAATTTTTAGAAAAAAATAAAGAAGAAACCTCAGATGGAAGTGTCAAATGAGACTATGCAAAAATCTATACAGGTACAACAGAAACTGAGAATGGCGATATTGAATTAGGCTTTATAGATACTGATATTTTTAAAGATTTGGCTTGAATATGAATTACAAATGCTTTACATGGAATTTAAATGGAACAAATGTTCATGAAAATAAAATATTTGTCAATTTCTGAACCAAGCCTTGCTGAAGCCATCTTTGCTGTTCTAAGTTGCCACAAATTGGGAGGGGGGATCTAGGGGAAAACAGTGCTAGACAATACACTGAACCATCTTGTGGGAACCAAAGTCATTCCTGCAGGTGTTGGAAGGAGGAGTGAAGACAATCAGAGAACCCACTAATTACTTTAATTAGGTAGCATGATTTATATCACAGCAGAGAGGAGGGAATTGTTACTTTTAGTTACTTTGAATCTCTGGGGAAAACTTTAGAGTTGGTTTCACTTTTGACCATGCCGATAATATGTATCCAATAAACATGTGCTTTGAGGAGACATACTAAGTTTTGTTTTACTTAGTTGCGTTAGTCGGAACCTTGATAATATTATTGATTTTTTTTAAAAAATAATTTTCCTAAAAGAGACACATACTAGAAAAAAGGACTAAAATATTTGCTTTATAAAAATTTGGATGAAGAATTTATTTCAGCAGGAACAACAATAACAACAACAAAAAGAATTGAATTCTTTTGTATATCTACCCCCAGATAAAACCAAAACTTGTATTGACTGATGATTTAGAATTGTTTGGGTGTAAGATAATATGCATGGGACTAAGATTTTGATATTGGGAATTTATATCTCAAATAGGGATAAAGGACTTATGGAGAGACTAATAGATTTTTCTTATGAAAATTGGTGTTTGTTGGGGGATTGAAATGGAGTGGTCTCCCGACAACTGGACAATACTTCTGAGAAAAAAATGAAAATCACTCAAGGTAAATTACCAAAAATATCCTTTAGTAGACAATTTAGAGCTTGTTGATATATGGAGATAGAAAAACAGCACTTCAAGAGAGCAGATGCATTTTTCTGAAAGACATACTGTAGATCCTTTTCAAGAATAGAATATGATTTTGATTGTGAAGAATTTTGCCAATAAGATTCACAAAGTAGAGATATACTACTACAGACTTTTCAGATCATAATCCTGTGAGTATGGTTTATAAAATGTAATCCAGTCCATTTTAGATGGCAACTAAATGAAATGTTGCTTCCAAAAATGTACTGGGGGAGTATTTTAAAAATAAAATAATTATTTCAAAATAATTTATATCTTCTGATAAAAGCTCAGTACCATTGATTTAAGAATGGTCTGGGATGCAAATAGAGTTTTTATGGAAACTTATTTCATACAGCACAATATGAATTTAAAAAGAAAGAAAATGCAATCTAAATTTGATGACATAAAAAGAAAAGAATTAAAGAAATTTCCAGAAAAAATAAGCATTTCTCAATAAATTAAGTTTTTACAATGACAATTATCTATATTAACAGTAAGAGAAATGGAAATAAAAAGGAACTATGTAAAGCAAAAAAAAACCCTTTGAGTTTGCAAATAAAAGAAAATGGTTGGCATATAAATTATGAAAATAAAAGAAAATGATATTGAAGAGGGAGATACTGTATTAACAGATAATACAACTATGCAACAAGAATTTCATCAATATTATTCCAACTTGTGTAAAGGAGAAGACATTTCTTTGGAGAAAATAGATGAATATCTAAAGAAACAAAATTTACCAAGGATTACAGAGGTACAGAAACAGATTATAAATAGAGTTATAACAATAAGGGAAGTTTCTGAAGCTATAAAAAAGATTAAACCAGGTTCTTATTATAAATTGTTTGAGGATGAACTTTTACAACCTTTATAACATCCAATGAATACTATTTTAGAGAGTTATGATGTTAAGTTTAGAGGAAGAGGTAATTTTATAATTTACTTATAACTACTGTAAAGAAGATCAGAAGCCACTTTTTAATCTTTTTTCTTTCTTTTCTCTTTTTATCTTTCTGGCTAGGCCAGAAAACCTTTCTCACAAGCTGTAGGATGCTATTACCAGGATTTGTCAATAATACTAGATTACATTAGGAATACCATGTCTGAGCAACAACCTCCAGACAACCATTAGGTGGCACCAAAAAGAAAACAAAACAATGGCTTTGCTGCCATCTAATGATTGTTCAGAGTTTTACATCTTAACTATATTATGCCTGGCTATATGGATTATAGATTATATACAGCTGACAGTATAAAATAGCTGACAGTGTTTCTGTTACATGGAGATAGATAACTTTACTCAGCAGAATATATCTTAAATTCAGAACAGGTCTAATACAGCATGTTAGAAAGAAAATGGTTCTCCAACATCTTAAATGGAGATCTTCTTTCATGTGGCTTTTAAACATTTAATGGAAGATACTGGAAATCAATCCCAAGACATATTTCATGTGTAATACACGTTGTTCTGGCTCTTATAGTTCTATGTAACCCTAACTAGAGAGCATGTATCAGTATGTTAAAATATCTGGCATTTATTGAGTTTAGTGTTGTTTCCTTAAGAGATGGATTATGGGAAATGCAGTTTAGTTAGTCAGTCATCTCATGTTAATGGGTCAGTGGGAGGAATTTCTGAGTTCCTCTCAGGATATACTGGCTACGTGCCCAGTTTAGAATGCCTTTGTTCATCCAGCTTCATGCCTCCCAGTCACATGGCTTGGAGGTCCTATGCTAACATGTGATGCTTATGCAGAAGAAGAGGGGAAAATTCATTATCAATTTACCTATGGAAATGAACAGAGATGTGTTATCTAGAAGCTACAACGAAAAAGCAAGTATTTTCTCTGAATAAACATATTTATCTGTTATGCAATCATTTCTATCGAGTGGTCTGTCTGCCCTGGATTGGACAATTAAGCAAGTTGTTCTGTCTGGGTCAGAACACACATATTATTACACGGAATAATAATCTTTCTCTAGAAGCTAGGACACCAATTGTAGGATTTATATCACAACCCTTGTATATTTTCTGCCAGAAAAAAAAGAAACCTTACCATTAATTTTCAATTATTGCGTTACTAGTGTAATCAGAGAAACCTTAAGGTGCGTTAGTGAAAAATTGGAGAGTTAGTCACTAGTTGTCATTCTTTCTGTAAGGTGCCTGTTGAATCCAGGTTTTAAAAGATATCTGATGTCCACAGGAAGTCTAAAACTATTCATCAGAAAAGTGGTGGGCTTTTTTTGTTATTCAAATGACTATTCAAATATAAGGTAAGTATGTAATTAGAAATAGATAAATCTATCAGTCTTGATTCCCCTCCAATTAAATATAATTTAAATCTGCCACAAAGTAATGAAAGTTGGATGTTGTTCTTAAAACCCAACCCAAATAGAATTCTTAGTCATACCTGAATATAGCTTGACTTGCAGTCCAGCTACCCTCATCCCTTCTACATTTCTGACAGAGGGAGGAGTCCTGCCTTTCCAATTCTACTTAGCATTGTTGATATGAACATTTCTGGATTTCATTTCTCCATGTCAACCATGTTTGACAGGCAGCAACTACTCTGACAACTTTACATCACATTTTCCTAAGCATGTAAATTTTGTTGACAGTCTGATAAAGTTAAATTGGCAGGCATGATCTCCCCAAAGCAAGGCTTATTAAAATACACTAATGGAATAGAATATGTATGTTACTTCAAATCCAAACAGAAATATACAGTAATCATATGATGTAACCTGGCATTTAGAAAAAACCCTTGGTGGCAAAAAATATACGGTATTGGTGACTTATGCCAATTGTGTTATTAATATTTGTATTCATATATTCAGAAAATATGTTCTGTATTATTAATTGAGGATTTGGATATATAGTTAATATAAATTTCTTACCCATGCATATGAAATAAAAGTTGCTATTCTTCTATAAAATTAATGTGCATTGTTGTATTTTGAACAATAGGTGAACATTCTCCATTCTCTTATTGTTGTCTTTCATAAATGTACTACGGTAAATTGGAATCATTTATTTATTCAATTTCTATAGCTGCCCATCTCAGTCAATAACTCTGGGCAATGTATAATTCAAAATATATATTATAATAAAGACACTAAAAGCATTTTTAAGCAATAAAAACATCCAAAATAAGTATACACAGCAGCCAATATACTTGGCCAGATAGCAATACCACCAGGAACTGGGTCCTTGACACTCGGCACTCCAGGCTCGAGAACATGGGTTTCTGAAGTATGTGTGTATATACATAAAATAGGTATGCTATGTGACTGTGAAATTAAGTGAAAAGGAAAGACTGGAATGAAAGATCTTCCCTTTTTTGAAGGAATAGATCTCAATTAAAGTGGCTTGATCTTGTGAGGTGGACATGAGGTAAATACATGCATGAAATTGAAGTGTGGGTTTAATTATGAATGAAAGGGCTCATTAAGTGCCAGAAAGCATGAACTGGTGTCATTTAGACTGATGAGCATACATATGAAAACTGGAATTTATGGAACCAGTGGTAAGGTTCTAGGCAGAGACTGTATAATTAGAGAAACATTAAAATAAGTGTGTGGTTTGCTTATAGAGTGGTTGTTTGACTTGTTTAAAATGTGTATGATGACTGCACCTATGTCTCATGATCAGAAGGATATGTTGTAATTATTGTTTATTTATACAAAATAAATAACAAGCATGAATGCCAAAGGTACAAGTGGATTAGTCTTTTAAGTGTGCCTGAAAAGATGTTTGGCAGAATTTTAACTGAAAGGGTTTAAAAGGTGACAAGGAATAAAATTTTGTAAGACTAGTTCTGCTTTGTGCCAGAAGGGTGATGTGCAAATCAGAGTTTTGTCTCTAGCAGTTTGTTCAGAAATATGTTAATATGAAAAAAAATATTCTATATTTCTTGATTCAGACAAAATATATAACATAAATTGTCTTTAATTTGAACATTTGGCATAAATATGGAGTTGAGTTGATAACTATATGCAGTGTAATAAGAGTGGTAATGGAAATAATGTATTATAAAAATGAATGGTTTAGAATAAAGCTGAGAGTCAGACAAGGATGTATAATGCCCCCTTCATTGTTTCATGTATTTATAACAAATCCGCCCCAAATTCATGAAAGATGTTAGAGGTGTGTTGGTTGTAAAGTGAATGATGATGTACTTTTATGTGGAGATAATGAATGGTTGACCTAGAACTTGAATATTTGAATAAATATTTGATAGACTGCATGGTGCAAAAAATTGATACAAAAGAATGGAATGGTTCCTAGATATTGGATAGATTTTTGACTAGCCGATTATCTCTGGGTTTGGATATCCTTCGTATTTATATTAGAGGCAATTTCCAATATTTTTCTTGGTCTTTTTCATTCATTCTTATTCCTATGTCAAAACTTTACAGACTTAAATTTAGTTTAATAAGTTTAATAAGCTATAAATGATTGTTTCAGAGATTCTATTCTTTCTTTAATTGCTGATAAGTATTTGAAAGTTGATATCAGAGTCTGAGCTGATAATAAGCATTGACGAGATATAATCTGTGACTTTTTCATTTTTTTGCTCTCCCTCCTGGCTCTCCATTCTTTTACTCATGTTAATACAGATGCTTGGTATTATAAAACTCAAGCTGGTAAACCAAAACCTCCATTTTCCTTGGCATCTTGTAACATTTTCATTTTGATTCTAGCTTTCTTTCCTTGCCAAATAAATTTCAAAATTAATGAATTTAACTCTTCAAAGAATTTTTTTCTCAAGTTTTATAGGTATTGTTTGGAATAGAAATAATTTTTTGATAATATATTCATTTTCACTATAGCAATTCTTCCTAGTATTAACAATTGGAAGTTTTTCCATTTTTCCAAATCCACTCTTATTTGGTTCAATAATTTTGTATAATTATCTTCTTTTATTGTTGAACATTTTGCTGTTAAATATATTCCCAGGTATTTAACCTTTTTTAACTATTTGTAGTTCGATTTTTTCTGACATTAGTTTTTTTTTGTTTATCTGAGAGATTTTTAACTATTACTTTAGTTTTTTCTCTGTTTATTTTCAGTCCTGCTATTTCTCCATACTGTTCTATCTTTCCCAGTAATTTAGGAATCATCTCCAAAGGTTCTTCTAAAATAAATATCAAGTCATCTGCAAATGCTTGTAATTTGTATGTTTCACCTTTTATTCTAGTCCTTTAATTTCTGTATCTTGTCTAATATTTCTATTTAGAACTTCCAAGGTTAGAATAAATAACAATGGAGATAATGGACATCCTTGCCTTGTACCTTTTCTTATCTCAAAGTTCTCTGTGTAATCTCCATTTACAATCACTTTTGCTGTTTGTTTATTGTATATTGTTTTAATCATATTTATAAAGTTTTGTCCAAAGTCCATTATTTTTAATTGCTGAATCATAAATTGCCAGGAAACATTATCAAATGCCTTTTGGGCATGTAAAAATATTAGTGCTAATTGTTTCCCTGGATGTAGTTCATAGTATTCCAATATATCCATTATCACCCTTAAATTATTTTTAATTTGTTTCTTTGGTAAAAATCCATTTTGGTCTGAATGTATAAATTCAGTTAAAAATCTTTTCAGTCTCTCTGCTATTATTGATGTAAAAAAATTATAATCCACATTTAATAATGATATCAGTCTGTAATTTTTTATCAGTGACAAGTCTGAATCTTCTTTTGGTATTAGGGTAATATTGGCTTCTGTCCATATATTTGGGAGTTTAGCCTCCAATAAAAGTTCATTGCACACATCCTTCAGTGGTTCACTTAATATATCTTGTAAAGATTTATATAGTTCAGCCAGTAGGCCCTGGTGTTTTCTCATTTTTTTGTCTTCTTATAGCCTCTGTTATTTCCATCATTGTTATTTTTTCCTCTAGCATGGGTTTAAATGTTTCTGAAATTTTTGGAAGATTATTTTCTTCCACATATTGAATCATTTTCTCCTGTGAGATTTCTTCTATATCATAGTATTCTTTAATTATTTTTTTATTCCTTCGTTTTTAAATTGTAAGCATCCTTTTTCATCTACTAAGTTATTTATCAGTTTCTTCTGCTTCTGTTTTTTTAAGTTTGTAAGCTAACCATCTTCCTGGTTTGTTTGCATTTTCAAAAAAGTTTTGTTTTGCTCTTTTAATTTGCTGTGCCAATTTTTCTGAATCCAACAGATTTAATTTATGTTTTATTGTTTCCATTTCTCTTTTCAATATCTTCTTTTGCGGATTCATTTGCAGTTTTGATTCTAATTTTTCAAATTCTTCCCTTAATAATATGTGTTGTTGTTGTTGTGTCCTGGGCCTGATGAGGCAGCTCAGCAGGCCCAGAAATGTTGCAAAAAGTCCCGGGCAACCCAAAAGCTGCCAGGACCAGACTGGTTGGTGCCGGCCTTGTGCGCATGTGCAAGGCGCGAATAAAGGAGATTTATGATAGGTTGTTTGGAAGACTATAAAAGGCCTGCGAGCCTGTTGAATTACTGAGTGGTAATGTGGATCAAATAAAAGAAGAACTTGGTTACAACGTGAGTGTGTGACGCTTCAATGCCGCAAACCCCAAGACATAAAAGTGGCGACGAAGGTGGGATCGCCTCAACGAAGAAGACAACCGAAGAATCTAGTCTCTAAAAAGAGCTGAAAGCTGGGAAGTCGGCGCCCAGATCTGCACTCACCTGCCAGTATGCAAACACTGGAGGTGGGCTTGGCAAATGGGCCTCTTCCCCATTGAAGTTGCAGCGAGGCTAAGAGAAGCTAGCAATGTCGAAGATTGGCCAGCTGTCCGAATTCGACGTGTCTCACCCGGAGTGTTGGAACTCTTACGTGGCTCGAGTGGAAAACTACCTGCGAGTTTACCAGGTTCGAGAAGACAGCTTGAAGGCAGCGACCTTGCTGTGTGTCTGCAGTCAGGACACTTGCGATGTAGCCAAAAACTTAGTAGCTCCTGCACCGCTTGAGTCTGTAACATATACAGACTTGAAGAATATGTTAAAAGACCATTTTCATCCAAAGCTATCTGTGATCGCATGGAGGCACGCTTTTGAACAGAGAGACCAGAAGTCTGGTGAGTCTGCTGCAGAATTCATTGCTGCCTTGAGACAAGCAGCCAGGCCTTGTGAGTTCAAGGACCTGGAAGAACGCTTATGAGACCGTTTTGTCTGTGGTCTTAGAAGTAGAGAGCTGCAACAAAAAAATTTGCTAAAGCTGAAGTCACCTTCCAAGATGTCTTGCATGAAGTTGCAGCTGAAGAGGCAGCAGGCGGTGCTGTGAAGGCCTTGTGACTCACCAAAAGCGCTACTGCAGTCGTGCCCGTCCATCAAGAGGACGCTCAAGAAGATTCAGAAGAGGATCCTGAAGAGGAAGTGGACAGACTTCACCAGCCAGCAGAAAGAAGGTCGAAAGGGTGTCCAGACAAGGCCCCAGCAATTCCTCAGTGTCTCGGGTGCAGAGCATGCCACAAGCGAGCTGACTGCAGATTCCGCTCCGCCATCTGCAGGGCATGTGGAAGGCAAGGCCACCATTGCCTCTGTCTGTTTGGGTCACCAGAAGATCCAACCTCGGGAAGAATTGCTTCAAAAAGGTACCAGGGTCCCCAGCCAACACAGGGTGGGTTTCTGCGCATTGCACAGGAGTATTCTGAGGACAGGGACACACAAGCCCCTTTAAAAAACCTTCGCATTGATGTGAAGTTGCAAGGGGTTCCCTTATCGATGGAGTTGGACACAGGGTCCGCTCTATCAATCATTTCACTTGACACTTTCAAAAGGATTGGCAGCAGTAGTGGCCTTTGAGTCAAACTCAGGCCCTCAAATTTAATCCTCACTGACTTCCAGAATTCCAAAGTCAGTGTGAAAGGGGAGGCTACACTCAAAGTACAGTGTAAGGCTTTTGAGGGTTTCCTAGATGTGGTGGTAGTTGGGGGTGAGTGCATAAGTCTTATTGGACTCGATTGGTTCGAGGCCCTTGGAATTCAAGTGACTGGGCTGCACAGCGTGCAAACATTGGGCCTTGCAGAAGTCTGCAAGGAATTTGCTGATGTGTTTAGTTCAGAGCTTGGCTCCTACAAGGGGCCTCCCATTGTATTACGTTTAGACCCAACTATTATGCTCATCAGGATCAAGCCTATAAAGGTGCCTTTTGCACTCAAAAGCAAGATAGATGCAGAGCTGGACAAGCTGCTCCAGCAGGGCATTTTAGAACCTGTGGACTCTAGTCCATGGGAAACCCCCATCGTTATGCCTTTAAAGGCTAATGGAGAAGTCCGCATATGCGCAGACTATAAGTGTGAATAAAGCATTGGAACAGCACGCATATCCAGTGCCTGTGGTGAGCCATATTCTGGCCTCCCTCAAAGGGGGGTGCCTTTTTGCAAAACATGATTTGGCAGGCCTATCAACAGCTACCTGTTGATGAGGCAACTGCAGAGACCCAAACAATTGTAACACATAGAGGGGTCTTTAAGGTTAAAAGACTGCAGTTTGGGGTTAATGTAGCCCCTGGCATATTTCAAAGTGTCATGGAACGCACACTTCGTGATATTCCTGGGGTCTGTCCCTACTTTGATGACGTCCTTATTGCTGGGGAGTCATCTTAAAATCTTGCAGAAAGATTAAGGGCTATCTTGCTGTGTTTCCACCAAGCAGGCCTTAAATTAAAGCAAGACAAATGCAAAATAGGAGTCATTTCCACTGACTTCTTATGCTTCAGGATTGATGCTCAAGGCATCCACCATGCTGAATCTAAGCTTCAAGCAATTCAGCAGGCCCCAAGGCCCACATCCAAAAGTCAGCTGCAAGCTTTCTTGGGGCTCTTAAATTTTTACCATGCATTTCTCCCACATAAGGCTGCAGTGGCAGACATCGGCTTTTAGACAAACAGGCACCATGGCAGTGGAGCTTTACATTACATTACATCAGCTTTTAGACAAGCAGTCTCCATGGCAGTGGACTAAAGTCCATGACAGGAGTTGCAATGAGGTTAAGGCCTTGCTCTCTTCAAATGCTGTATTAGCACATTTCAATGAGCAACTGTCTGTATGCATCGCATGCGATGCATCTCCTTATGGGGTGGGAGCAGTTCTTAACCACCTGAAGGCTGGTGGGACACAAGTCCCTGTAGCCTACTATTCAAGGACTCTGTCATCTGCAGAGCGGAATTATGCTCAGATTGACAGAGGAGCCTTGGCCATAGTGGTTGGCATAAAGAAATTCCATGATTTTTATATGGCCGTCACTTCACGGTCTACACAGACCATAAGCCTCTGCTGGGGTTGTTTACTACCAACAAACAGACACCACACATTATTTCCCCACGTATGCTGAGATGGTCAATTTTCCTATCAGCATATGATTATACACTCATCCACAAACCGGGAAAAGAGATGGGTCATGCAGACTGCCTCAGCAGATTACCTCTCAAGCAAATAGAGGCTGGTCCTGCTCCTGCTATTAATATTCTGTCCATTCAGGAGTTGCTTGAATCTCCCCTCAATGCTAGGGACATGGCTGCAGAAACTGCCACAGATCACACACTCATACGCATGCTGACATGAGTTTTGTCAGGATGGCCTGACATGTGTCCAGATGTTGTGTTCCAAAGCTTCTGGCAAAGAAGGCATGAACTGTCTACATTTAAGGGGTGCCTGTTATGGGGTAGTAGAGTAGTTATCCCAGCCTCACTGAGGTCTAGATTCTTGTCCTCTCTGCATGAGGGACATTCGGGCATTGTGCGCATGAAAGCGCTTGCACACAGCCATCTTTGGTGGCCAGGACTTGATAAAGCTATCGAGGCCCAGGTGCACGGGTGCCAGGTGTGCCAACAATCATGGCCTGAAATGCCTCAGGCCCCTGTACACAGGTGGGAGGAGACACAAACCCCTTGGTCAAGGGTACATTTAGATTATGCTGGGCCCTTTCAGGGGCAATTCTTCCTCATCCTGGTGGAAAGCCATTCCAAGTGGCTAGAGGTTGTACCTTTCTCCTCCACTACTACTGCCAGAACCATCCAGAACCATCTTCGCTACCCATGGCCTCCCTGATGTCCTCATTTCTGACAACGGTCCTCAATTTACTTCTTTTGAGTTCCAGGCTTTCCTTCAGGCCAACTTGATCCAGCATGCAATGTCAGCTCCTTTCCACCCTTCCACCAATGGGCAAGCTGAATGGATGGTGCGCACCACCAAAGACGCACTCAAAAGAATCGTGCACAATAGCTGGGATCACAGGTTAGCAGATTTTCTTCTTGCACACCGCACCACACCATGCACTGCCATGGGAAAGAGCCCAGCTGAACTCCGCTGGGGTCACCGCCTCATCACGAAGTTGGACAGACTGCACCCAGACCGGGTGGCTTCACATGTGTCACAGACGCGGGCACCTAGGAGACTTCAGGTGGGCGATCCGGTCTGGCCAAGGAACTACGGTCCTGGACATCTCTGGGTCACAGCTGTTGTCTGCAAAATCTCGGGGCCATTATCATACGAAATGACCTTGGGAGATGGCCACGTCCTTCGGTGTCATATTGACCAATTGCGCTGGCGGTTGTCCCCTGACATTTCTGCTCCTGGCTCTACTCTCGGGGGGGAGGGAGCCCAGGAACAAGGTCACACTTCAGGTCAAAATCCTGGGAACCAGTCTTCCTGTGCCTGGGGTCTTCCGCAGGTTGCTGTTGATGCCCCAGTGGAGGAGCAAGGGCATCCTCATGATTCAGCTATTGCTCTGAACAGGGAGTTACCTGGGGGGGGGGTGGCCTATGCATCAGCAAATGCTCCATTTGCCCCTTTCCTGACAAAGATGGTTGCTTTCCAATAAGAGCTTTCCTAATAAGTGCTAATAGCAAGTTAACAAGCTGCTCTGTGACCTTAATTAGTTGATTAATACCTTCCATCTGACTTGTGCTGCAGTTTGAAATTGACATTAATCCAGTGTTTGTTGCTGTAGCACATTCCTGCAATTGAAAACCCAGTCTTTCCAATACAGGAAAAAAATAAGTTCATATACCCTATTTCCCCAAAAATAAGACCCAACCGGAAAATAAGCCCTAGCATGATTTTTCAGGACGCTCGTAATATAAGCCCCACCCCCAAAATAAGCCCCAGTTAAGATCGTCAGCTAAACAAATGCATTTAGTACCGTATTTCCCTGAATATAAGCATAACTGGAAAATAAGCCCTAATGCGTCTTTTGGAGCAAAAATTAATATAACACACATTCTTATTTTTAGGGAAACATGGTACATGTAGGCCTAAGTACTTTTTTTTGCTTTTTTTGCAATTTTTGTCACGAATGCTTAGAAAGGTAACAAATTAATATGTCCTCCTTTCCCCTCCATTTGCTCTCCTTTCCAATTGTCTGTGTGCTCCTTTGCCTGTTCAGATACCTGCAACCTGTTTCACTTTCTGCAATGTTTATGATCTTGTGCAAATGCATTATGAAGTGTTATGGAAAATATTGCTGGAGTGGTCCTATCGCACCCATATTAGAGAAGAGAGCCTATCAGAGAATAATTTGCCTCTGTCTTCTCAAACTTGGAACAGACTTGATGGGATTGCATTTCACCTTGCAATACAGGCCTCCTTAAGAAAACTGCCTGACTAAACTACAGTACAAAGTGATTTGTGTTTATTTCTGTTTTTAATTTAGCAGGGTTTGTCTGTTTAACCTCCTTCATATTTCTGCAGCCTCTGCTCCGTAAAATGAAAACCAACTTTTACTACAACCTTATAAAATACTTTATTTTCGCTATCCCCCTCCCCCACTTGCAGTGTTTTGAATCACCACATTTTCTCAATTGCTTATTGTGATACATTTGTGCAATAGCTGTAGCAGTTTCCTAGAATTACTGCAATGGGATGGAATTCTCTTGTGTTCTGAGTGTAGCTTTTCTTCTGGTGAAAACAGTTCCACTCATAGCAGGTACTTGTCATTAGCTGTTATTGAATAGGAAAATGCCCCCTGCCCTCTTCATCTGGTATCTGTATGGAGCTTTTCCTTACCCCAAACTAAATTTTCACATGACTAGTTTTCCTTTTTAATCATAATATCAGGTTCTGCTGCTTTTGGAGTATGGCACTATTGTAGCACCAACCTAACATCGGTATACAACATAAAAATGATTTTTTTAAATTTTTTTTATAAATGCAGCAAAATAAATACTTGGGATAAGACAGATGAGCAACGTTTAAGAGGCCCAGATTTACATAGAGAAGATGGCAACCTTTAATCCGCAAGCAAGCAAAGAAAGAGAGGAACAAAAAATTCAGCCAAGATAAAAAACTATACCACTAAAATAAGCAGAACTGAAAAGAAACAAACCACCTCTGATGCTTCTGCCTCTGTGTTGCCTGCAACTTTTTCATACTGGTTCTACTGGGCTTTGGGACAGAAAGACCGACTTCCAAATTCAGACAAGGGATAGCATTGGTAGGCTTTGTTGGTTTCAGAACCTCTTGTCCTCTCAGATTGTGACAGGAGGAATGTCTTGGCCACTTCTTTCAGCTTGAATCCTATCTCCAACCCCAGCCTTTCAGGGGAAGAAAACAATGGCTCTTGGAGTTTTAAAATATTTAGACCTTCCTTGCAATCCATAGGTCCCTAAATCTACTTTTTGCATGTTATGCTTTTTGTAAATTTTGGTTTAGAGGCATTAAAACTAAAGGTAACATCTAGATCTATAAAACAGAGTTAAACAATTAAAATTCCCCTAAGGTCTCAGTGGGTACAATTATGATTCCCCCCACCCCCATATACTGGCTTCTATGGCATGTGCTTCTTTAAAATCAATACTTTGGATCATAGGATTTGCCCAATTGCTTACTGTATTTGTTCAACACAAGTAGTTTCCTAGAGCTACTGTTATCGGGTGGATTCATATAAATAGCAGCTTCAGCATATGTTTAAGCTCATCACTGAGATGATACTGAACAACAGAATAACAAATTGGAAGGGACTTTGGAGGTCTTCTAGTCCAACCCCCTGCTCAAGCAGGAAACTCTATACCATTTCAGACAAATGGCTATCCAATCTCTTCTTAAAAGCCTCCTGGGAAGGAGTACTCAGGCAAGCCAGTTCCACTGGTTAATTGTTCTGTCAGGAAATTTGCTTCTCTTCTTGATATGTTTCCATCCATTGCTTCTTGTCCTGCCTTCAGGTGCTTTGGAAAATAGGTTGACCCATATTTACTACAGGGCCATTTATCCATCATTCTTCCCAATGCCTTCCCTTCTCTTCCCTGGCACGCTTCTGCTTTACCAATATTCCCCACCAACATCTCCCACTGTCCCCATCACTTTGATCTGTATCTGGAACAAAACAGCCCCATTTCATTCCCTATATACCCCAAGACATATTTAAGTCCAGGCGCCATATTGGCTGTTCATGCTCAGAAAGTTTTGATGATCACATTGGTTCCTTAAACGTGGCTCTTTTTGCAACTTTAAAAGTTGGTGTTATATTCTCAATGTTTTGCTAGACTTGATTACCAAAACAACCATAACTTTAGAAGTTCTAAGAACTGTGGATAATGCAAAGGAGAACTTTGTGCAAAAAAGAATATTGCCTTTGCCAGGACCCAGGACATTGAGACAAGGGATAACATCACAACTCAGAGACTTAACAGAACACTTTCAAAGATGCCATTCAAGCTAACCTTACTAATCTGCATTTAGGTAATCCTCCCACTTTGTGATGTGACTAAAAATGGCATTCTCTCTCCCTCAAATGTCGCCAAGGACTAACAGAGGAGCCTCTGAAATGAGAAATCATAATAACACTTGCCTTCATTATTATTATTATTTTTAAATGCATGTGCAGTGCATTGACAAGTGTGAAGTGTTCCAAATAACTGAAGTGAAGTCTGCATTGTCAAACTAAATGTCAACCTATACTTTTGCTCACTTTCTTATTAATTCACTGCATTTGGAAAATTCACATGGGGTTTAATATGATTTGGATTGACACTTTTGAACTAATACTTTACTTACTCGAGAGGGGAAAGAAAAAGTGATAGAAGGACCAGCAACAATTTTTCTCTCAATCTAAAGCAAATCTGACTTCTTTGTCTCTCCTGAGGTATGATCCTTTTGCAAGCAATGCCAAATAATTTAAAGACAATAGCAGCAGGAATATGGCTATTGCAAATTTATAGTTGGAAAATATGCAAAATTGAGAAGGATTTCATTTAGTGACTCTGAAAAAAATAACTTACGACCATTTTTCATACTTACAACTATTATGACATCCCCATGTCAAGTTATCAAAGTTCAGATGCTTGGCAACTGACTCATTTATGATGTTTACAGGACCCCAGGGTCATGTGATCACCTTTTGCAACCTTCTGACAAATATAATCATGAATCCCAGCGACCGGTTAGGGCACATAGGGTTGGCCTCCTACGGGTCCCGTCTGTTAGACAATGTCATCTGGCGGGGCCTAGGGCTAGGGCCTTCTCTGTTGCTGCCCCAGCCCTCTGGAACCAGTTTCCTTCAGAGGTTCGTACTGCTTCCTCCCTCCTAGCTTTCCGAAAACTATTAAAGACACATTTATGCAGACAGGTTTGGGGCGTGTGAGCTGCCCTCTGCCCCTGGGCCTTTGATTGTGATTGTGTGTGGTATGAGTGTTATAAATTATTCTGTTTTTATATAGTATTTTAAGTAGAAATTTTAACTGATCCTATGTTTTGTTTTTACTTGTATTATTCTTGTGAGCCGCCCTGGGTCTGAGGAGAAGGGCGGCATATAAGTCTGAACAAAATAAATAAATAAATAATCAACAGGGAAGCCAGATTTACTTAATCACCATGTTACTAACTTAACAATTCCAGTGATTCGTTTAACAGCTGTGGCAAGAAAGGTTGTAAAATGGAGCAAAACTCATTTAACAAACGTCCCTCTTAACAACAGAAATTTGTGGGTCAGTTGTGATACTAATCTCGAACCGCTGTAAAGCAACATTTTAGCGAACAACTCAAGCAGGCAATCCAAACTGAGAAGTTATATGGACATGCAGCACTTGGATCTGAAGTGAAAAAGTGATTCAGAGGAAGCATGGGAACAGGGCTTCCTTTAAGGACCTTCTTTAAAAATCTACTTCCAATCACAATCTTGCATAATAGCCAATTAATTCCAGGATAATTTAGTAAGTTAAAAGAAATCAGAGGAAGACTTTCTAAAAGGCAGAAAGGAGGAAGCAATCACAATAAAGCAAAATATTCCTTTGGAGAAAAAAAAATCTAAAGAAGAGGGGAAATGGAATCTGGACAAAGACATGGTTGGTCAACCTCCTTTGTCATACTTTGACACAGAACAGGATATCTTAGCCCTGAGCGATGTAAAAGTTTACTGATGTTTTCAGAAAACAAACTAAGAACAAAAACATGCTTCAGTGCATTTCAAGCTTCATAACATAATGCTGTTTCAGGCATATGAGCAAAACACTCTATTAACTGTTTTGCCAAATGGAATGCTGAGGTAAGGCTGTGATCTACACTTACTCATTTACTTGTATTTCAAGAAATTTCAAATTCAAGTGCTCTAGTTCAGACCTTTTTGGTCTCCGAGACAGCAAAAAGTTCTAAAGCATGAAATGACTTGGCTGCAAAGCTGCAATTTTTGCTGAAATGTCATTTACTTTTACATGGTACAAGAGCCTACAGGCTATTGATTTATTTGGAGTCCTTAAAAAAGTGTAACTTCAACTGCACATATAATGTGTTCGTCATAGTTTTTTCTGTATTTTTGGTGGCCCGCTACTGCTTCAGCTGCAGAGCAATCTGCTGCTGCAGTAAATATTTTCTGGGTCTGACAGAAGCTTTAGTAACTCGTTTCAGTTCTAGAAAGAAATTCTACAGTCGTGGTGGTGCAGTGGTTAGAATTCAGTATTGCAGGCTAACTCACTGCTCACTGCCAGCAGTTCGATCCTGACTGGCTCAAGGTTGACTCAGCCTTCCATCCTTCCAAGGTTGGTAAAATGAAGACCCAGATTGTTGGGGGCAATATGCTGACTCTATAAACTGCTTAGAGAGGGCTGCAAAGCACTGTGAAGTGGTATATAAGTCTAAGTGCTACTGTGACTGCTAAAATTTATAACTGTACCTTTACAAAAATCCCTGCCCCAGTTTCCCAGCATTCTCCCAAGAGAAAAGCATTTCTTCAAAAGTCTCACAAGTCAAGGCATGGAGATCTTGCACTTACCTTCAATATATATGTGGTGGTTGATGTTGAATTTGATTCAACACTATTTTTCTTTGTTTCACAGATTTTAAAAAAAAAGCTATATACATTAACTCTTTCTGGTGCTATATACATTAACTCTCAAGTGCAGATTTAGGGTGCAGAAAGTGAATTGGGAGGTGAATAAGAAAGACTCTCTGTAAGTGGTACTCTGTCACATGCTGTTGGATGAAAGTCTCATCTTTTAAAATATTTTAAAATATTATTTGTGTCTGTTCATTTATTTCATGCCTAAAGGCTTGTCCTATATTATAATAATGATGATTGCTGTGTGTTCACGCCTTCAAGTCAGTATTGACTCTTAGCAACTGCCTGGAGAAGTTCCTATAGTTTTCTTGGCAAGATTTCAGACCTGGTTCACTATTGCCTTCTTCCTATGGCTGAGAGAAAGTGACTGGCCCATGCTCACCCACCTGGCTTCATGCCTAAAGCAGAACTAGAACTCATGGATTCCTGGTTTCTATTGTGGTGCCTTAACCACTACACCAGGGGTGTCAAACTGCTGGCCCATGGGCCGGTTGCATCATGTGGAGGCCGCGCTCACCCCAGCTCTGGCAATGTAAAAAAAGTCACAATATGTCCCAACGCATCATGTGACATGGCAAATTTGACAGTCGTGCACTATACCACACTGGCTTATTATGGGAAAAACAGAATAATAAGAAGACTGGCAGTTATAATTGATCATTAGATCTTTCATAGACTGGGAAGTTTCAATGGGATACAAGTCATGGGTAGAGGAAATTTCTTCCATATTTGGCTCCTATCAATAGGTCACAGATGCTCCAAATTTCCATATTTAGTAGTAAGTGTGGCATTTTAGAGAACCAATCACCAGCTGTTTTGCATTTGGTAGCATATCACATATTAAGAACCTTCTCCTACTCTTAATTACATGTTATAATTATTTCATTTTACAATTACAGACCATGTGTTCAGAAGTTAGATTCCTCAGAGACTCAAGGGTTCAATCACCAAAAGCCCATTCATGAACATAAGACTGTATACATTTGCATGTTGCTGGCCTGGGAGATTGCAGGTGTCAAACATCTTCTTACAGCTTCTCCCTTGGCAAGCGGGTCTTCTTGTCTTCTTCCTTTTGATCACCATTCAATATCAGAAATCTCTTCTGCTGGCAATCTAACTCTCAGTATGCCACCAAGCATATCAGCAATATGCATCAGTTGCTTGAACAAAGTAGTCTCTTAGTTCCATTTGTCCTGAGGCAAAGAAATGTGTAAGATATTCACGGTCATAAAGCAGTGCCAGAGCAATGTGGGTTAATGAGTAGGACACCTTTGACTTGGCAAACATTGTGAAAAATGATCAGGGTTACTATTCCTAGTCAAGGAAAGGAGTAAATTGAGTGACAGCTTTCCTCAACACATTCTAAGTATTTATGGGTTACTTAGAAAGTGACAGAGAATCCATAAACAAGGCCAGAACAAAAGAGAGGGAGGGAGGAAGAAAGAAAGAAAGAAAGAGAGAAGCAATTTTATTGATATCAATCTGATTTATGTTTACAGCATGTGCTGGTAATAACCTAATTTGTCAGGAACACTATCAGGAATACTAATTTGGAGTTACCAAGACAAAACCTAAACAACTGATGTTTTCACTTTGTGCATTTTCACAATAATGCATTTTGAGAGAGCAAATATACAATTGGCCTTTAGTTGCAAGGATTTTTTTTTTTTAAAAGATAGAAGCTTGACTAGAGACAAGGAAGCTTCAAACGGTCCTTTCTCACAAGTTCAGTATCTCCACTAGGTAGACTGAGATAGTCACTCAAGAGCAGATTCAAGGGCTAGTAACTATCTCACCATTCTTTCTAAAACCATTCCCGTCCTAGTCATTCTCATGATCCTGAGCTATTGGTCTACTAGCTAGATGCATGTTTGTTTCTGAAGCTGGATAATTAAATTACTCAGTAGCTTTCTTTCTTCACACTATTAAACTTTGATTAACACAATGTATGGATAGATGATCATGGTGTCAAAGCAAGAACATCCGATGTTAGATTTTTTAAGGTAAACAATGCCTCAAAGTTCTTTTAAAGAGTTTCATCTGTCAGAACTATGACACATAGTTTCTTTAAGGAACCATGGCTAGAAAACCATGGAAAGCATGATAAACTTAATCTGAAAGTCAAATTATTGGACTATTTAGGCTCGTAATCTCAATATAATTTCCAGGGTCTTTTCAGGATTACAGATGAATCCCTATCTTTCTGACATTTGAAGGATAAGTAGAAGGTAAAGCTGTCATACTTGGTTTCATCCAGTTTCTCATTTTTAAAAAGTTTGTTTCTGAATCACATTGTGATTTTTTTTCCCCTCTTCAAGAAAAGCATTTACCTTGTTAGGATATTTCCCTAAATGCACACAATTTTGTATAGACATTTGCTAACTTAGACTGTTTTTCTGCAAGTGATTTTTCCTTCATATAATACAGTTTTATTTTCATCTTTTCCTATTATATACTCAGTTGTTTTTTCTCCACATACAGACATTTTGGGCAGAGAATTCTATCATGAAATCCAGGGGGAAAAAAAAGTATATCAGTGTAGTGAGGGCTTACGTTTGGGGTATGAATTCAGGAAGCGAAAAATAGGTAGATTGTCTTAAACATGAGAACAGAGTGAGTTTTTCACCTAACACCACTCATAAATATGGCATGTTCCAGAGAAGATAACTCAGTACTTTTGGTTGACATTCTGGATGTGCTTGTACCTATTTCAGACAGAGCTCAGCAGCAACTAACAAAGTATGTTTTTCTGGCAATAACAATAGCATTTATGTTTTTCTATCCTGAAAAAAACAAACTCAATGTGATTATAAGGTCATACATCAGAGCTCTCAACACATTTCTTAATTTGCAGGAGTAACTCCTAAAAAAAAGTGTAGTTTGGATTGTTAAAGGGAGCAGTGGCTACTATCACTGCAAGGATTTAATCCAAGCTAGATAATGATTTATTTATTTATTTATTTATCAGATTTGTATGCCGCTCCTCTCCGCATACTCAGAGCGGCTCACAACATACAAATAAACAATTCAATATAAATCCGAAAAAAACATTAAAAATAAACCCCACACATACTCCTCAGTCACACCACAATCAACAATCATCCCCAGGCCTGCCGGCAGAGGTAGGTTTTTAAATTCTTTCGGAAGGCCGGGAGAGTCAGAGAAACGCGGACTTCAGGAGGTAGTTGGTTCCAGAGGGTGGGTGCCACAACAGAGAAGGCCCTCCCCCTAGGGCCCACCAGACGACATTGTTTCGCTGATGGGATCCGGAGGAGGCCGACCCTGTGCGCTCTCACTGGTCGAAGGGAAGTATATGGCAGAAGACGGTCCCGTAAGTATCCTGGTCCCATGCCATGAAGGGCTTTATAGGTAATAACCAACACCTTGAATTGGGCTCGGAGACCAATAGGCAACCAATGCAGCATTCAGAGAATTGATGAAATGTGGGCACAACGAGGAAGGCCCACAACTGCTTGCGCAGCTGCATTTTGCACTAATTGTAGTCTCCGAACACTCTTCAAGGGTAGCCCCATGTAGAGAGCGTTGCAGTAGTCGATCCTCAAGGTGACAAGGGCATGTGTAACTGTGAGGAGAGACCCCCAATCCAAGTAAGGACGCAACTGGTGCACCAGGCGAACCTGGGCAAATGCCCCCCTCACCACTGCCGACAAATGATGATCCAATGTCAGCTGTGGATCAAGGAGGACTCCCAAGTTGCGAACCTTCTCTGAGGGGTTTATAGATTCACCCCCCAGGGTAATCGAAGGACAGATAGAAGTGTCCTTGGGAGGCATCACCCACAGCCACTCTGTCTTATCGGGGTTGAGCCTTAATCTGTTAACACCCATCCAAACCCTCACAGCCTCCAGACATCAGCACATCACCTCAACCACTTCACTGATATGGCCAGGAGTGGAAATGTACAGCTGAGTATCATCAGCATACTGATGGTATCTCACTCCGTGGCAGTGGATGATCTCACCCAGTGGCTTCATGTAAATGTTAAAAAGTAGGGGGGAGAGAACCGACCCCTGAGGCACCCCACACGGGAGTAACCTAGAGGTGGACCTCTGGCCCCCCACAAACACCGACTGCGACCGACCAGTGAGATAGGAGGAGAACCACCGCAATACGGTGTCCCCCACTCCCAATCCCTCCAGCCGGCGCAGAAGGATACCGTGGTCAATGGTATCGAATGCCACTGAGAGGTCAAGAAGCACCAGGACAGAGGACTGGCCTCTATCCCAGGCCCGCCAGAGATCATCCATCAGAGCGACCAAAGCAGTTTCGGTGCTGTAGCCGGGCCTGAACCTCGACTGTGGTTTCTCAGCCTGTGACTGAAAATTGGAGGAGTAAATTGGGAAACAAGTGATAGGAAGTGGGAATACACAGGATACTCCATTGCTCTTGGGGTAATACCAAAAGGTCAATAAAAATAATACTTCTATCAGCTTCTCTGTTCTTGCTTCAGCAGATTAGGGGCTCTAAACTAGCTGCAATATTGCAGTAAGTGGTAGTTGTGTAACATCGCTAAATTGGAAAAGGGGATTTCCACATCTAAGATCTCACAACATGCCAGAATAGAGTGTTTCCACTCTGGGGATAAAGGAGGATTTATGACAATTGGATGGAAGCCTCTTATGAGAGGGTAGCCCCTACCTTCTTTCCAGGGGATAGACCTTCAGAGAATAAAGTCTCATTTTACAGCTAGTAATGTTATTTTGTTATTTGTGTGAGAAAGAGGATGTTACACTTAGCAATTCAGCATGGAGATCTTGCACACATGGTATTGAATTTTTTTTATTAAAAAAAAGAAATAAATGAATGGAATAATAATTTTATTCTCTGCAGTCCTTCTTTCTATGACTAAGTAAAGTCCATATTTGTTTCACTGAACGATGGGTTTAAATTAATACCTTCCTGTTACCTTTTCAATTATGTATTTATTGGATTTATTAATTCATTGTATTTCTATAGAATTCTTCCACTAGATGATAGAGACAGAAATGGAGATATATCCAGTGGTGGGATTCAAATATGTGAACAACTGGATGCTGGTTGTTCTCTGTGTGGATGCCACTTCCGGAAGTCCATTCTGGGCCTGGGCAACAAAAAATTAGTTAGCTGAACTGGTGCAAACCAGCTGAATCCCACCACTGGATATATCTCTCTTACATAATTTTGAGAAATTCCATAGATGTCTTGAAATTTCTTCTACTTCTAGAAAGAAAGCAGAAGAAATTTCTAAAATCAACAACCAATAGCCATGGCCCATTTTATGTATCTATTTGCTTAATATGGAGCTTTTCTTTTGGGGTCTCAAATTGACATACCTACTGCTTCTTCCTCCCAATTTCCCCTCCCTTCTGTGAGGTCAGTTGAGCATAGAAAAACCACCTTGTCAGCACCTGTGGCTCAAGGTAGACTAGATTCTGGGTTTCTGTGATGCCAATCCAACCACTACACCACAGTTCTCTCTCATTGTGTTTATTTGATACTGAATGCATATTTTTGCAACCCTCTCTAATAAGGCCCTGGATAGGTGAAAGAAGTGCCTACATCTGGCATCATCTGGAATATCAAGCATTCTAGGAAAAGGGGCCCAGGAAAGGAACATCTGAACACTAGCAACAACTGGACCCTGAAACCATAAGCTTGGTTGTAGCAAAAAGCAGCTTTTGGTCATCTTGTCAGTAAGAAGGATGTTTATTTGCTGCTACATTCAAAACAGCAGCGTTGCTATAACTTGAGTTTCTGCTCACTATGGACAGCTGGAGAAGCTGCATTGGCAAAACTAATTACAGAGTAAACTGTTCAGTCCAAGTTTATTTTTTACCTTCAGGCCCGAAAGATTAAAGAATTTATCTCTAGACAGTGGAACCATTTCTCTTCCTTTTTCCATTTGCTTCCTTTTCACCAGAGCTTCAGGAAAAGGAGACTGGCACGAGAAAGAGAAGCAGGGGAGGGAAGGAGACAGAGGGAATTGAATATATCCACATAATATAATCCTTGGCTGGTTACTAACGACAAACAAAACTGAGCAAATCACTGACTGAATATTGTTTCATAAAGACCACAAAAACAGAAAACCCAGATACATAATTTTATGTTCTTTCCTGTTTCATTTTAGAAAAGAGGTGCAACAAGGTGACACGGCAGACACAAACACAATGCTCCCATCCCTCTGGCCTTTTCTTGACATAGCTTGAAAAAGAATTGCTTTGTTTGTTATGTAGCCCATGAGTGACATCATCCCAAGGGAAGCGGCAACTGAAACAGTAGAGATTAGTTTTGTTTAATACAGGCATATATATATCCTGAAGACCCTATTCTGTTTCTCCAGGAAATGTCAGAAGAGTTCATTACATTCATTTGTCCTCTGTGTGTGTGTGTGTGTGTGTGTGTGTGTGTGTGAGAGAGAGAGAGAGAGAGAGAGAGAGAGAGAGAGAGAGAGAGAGAGAGAGATTAATTTCTAATGCTTGAACTGAGATACATGTGTGAAGGACATATTTGGGTTCTGACATACATATATATGTGGAGTTGTTGGATGGAAAAGACTATTATGATCCTCTCTCTCTCTCTCTCTCTCTCTCTCTCTCTCTCTCTCTCTCTCTCTCTCTCTCTCTCTCTCTCTCTCTCTCTCTCTCTCACACACACACACACACACACACACACTCACACACACACACATACACACACATATACACACACCAGTTGAAAAAGCTAGTTGTATGTTCTCAGAATCCACAACTGCAGATAACATCATGGAGAAATAGCTTCTCCATAATTTGATATGTGAATGATAAAAGGGAGATAAAAAAACCCACTAAGGTACCTGATAACCTGTTAAGAACTCAGCCATAAGAAAAAAGAAAAACATTTATGCTCATACCTAAGAAAGAATTATGGGAAACTGGCTTTTGAGACAGAAGTTAGAGCCATCATAATTGCCTCAATCATTCTGTTGATTGGCTAAAAATTGCATGCTCGAATATAATATATAGATTTGTAGATCACGAATGAAGATTTTAACTCTAACAGATTCAAAGATCCATTCAACAGCAATAGCACTTATACATATATACCACTTCTTAGTGCTTTACAGCACTCTCTAAGCGGTTTATAGAGTCAGCATATTGCCCCCCAAATCTGGGTCTTCATTTTACTAACCTTGTAAAGATGGAAGGCTTGAGTTGGTCAGGATCGAACTCCTGGCAGTGGGCAAAGTTAGCCTGCAATACTGTATTCTAACCACTGCAACTAACACAATCCACTATCTCCCAAGTAATTCTCCACTAGTTGGTTTTTTTTTTCTTCTGCAGAATTTGCTTTCCTGGAGAATTTTATGCTAATTATACATTGTTACACTGATTCTTCGTTTTTTTATTGGCCTCAATAAAGAAATGCATTTACTAGTGATTAAATCTGTCATCCTCTGCATGCTTTCCTGGGAGTAAACTCCATTTAACTCAATCAGACTTCTTCCTAAGTATCCAGGTATAGAAGGTTCAAGCAGTTAAAAATCACATACCCCAAGATTCAGTCTTCTGAGTAATTACACTTCCCATCATTCGTGATCCTTGGCCATTCTGGCTGAGGATGATATATTCCAACATCCCTAGTCAAAATCTGGGAACCACTGATAATTTAAGAAAGATCTTTTGCAACCCATCAAAATGATATTCTTTTCTAAACAAGTACATGTTCCAAATTTACAACTGAATGATAGTTGAATTGATTATTCACCAGATTGTGCTGTTTGTCCTGGATCTAGACAGATAAGAGAGGTAAATGGCTGAGTTCATGAAGAATACAGATACCTAAAGGCTGTGTGAACTAGGTTCTGAATGATATTTTGGGCACAGAAGTGGTGAATGCTAGCTGTGTAGCTGTTGAAGATATAGGGAACAATTCCATGGTAAGACAAAGGCTGTAGAATTGTTTCCAGGGCCATTTATTTGCTTAACTTTGGTGTCTGAAACCTGATACATATATCACGTGTTTCCAAATAGCAGACAGCAAATTAGAAGTGTGTTGTGAAGTAACCCAATAATCCATCCAACCAGCAAAAGTAATTTAACTAAGATGGAGTGAGGGCTTACCATGGAACAATCTATCACTAATGACTGGAACAGGTGCACAAAGTGTCTTAATAAATCAGTAACCTGAAAAACACATAAATTACTTTGAAGGTTAATGTATTTTCCTCCTTGTTTCCCCAAACATCTTAAAGCTATGTTCATGAATATTTCAGAAACTGCACCGAAAATCTCTCTGGAATATGTTTGAGGTGCTAGATAAAGGAAGAAATGGAAATAATTATACTTACCTAAGTGAGGATCATTATGGACCAGTGCCTTACATATCTTCCTAGCAGTGAAACCTACTGAACTGTAAACTTTTAAGAGGACTATCAGGTTCATATTATTAACTTCACTTAAAATTGGATTTTTTTCCCCTAGATTTTTTTCAGCTTATGGTTGAGAAATATTTTCTCAGTGAAAATATATTGAACTTTAAATGAGGTTTGCTAAGGCATCATTTCCTTCTCCTTCCTTTCCAGTCCATGAATTGAGGTCATCAGACTTAGTCTGCTTTCACCCAGCAAATGTTTGGCCTTGAGTATGACATGCAGTTTCAACTCTCTCCAGTCAACTGCAAACATTCTCTGCAGTAAGCCGTTTTGTACAAATTATACCAAAATAATATTATATGTAACATGCTCTGTGTCAGAAAATGCTACAACAAAGAATTGAAAACATTTAGTTCTTTATAGATACCCAAATGGAGAGACCTTGAACTGAATACTGGAGCATCTGAATGGATTGCTAAGTATATCCCCTGGTTCTCAACTAGCCTACTCCACTTTCAAGGTGTTAGTGACTACCTTTAAAGCGCTCCATGGCATCGGACCCGGATACTTACAGGACCGCCTGCTGCTAGCAAATACCTCCCACCGTCCGGTACGCTCCCACAGAGAGGGCCTCCTCAGGGTGCCGTCGGCCAGACAATGTCGGCTGGCGACCCCCAGGGGGAGAGCCTTCTCTGTGGGAGCTCCTACGCCTTGGAACGAGCTCCCCCCCGAACTCCGTACGATGACGGATTTACATACCTTCCGTCGGGAATTGAAAACATTCCTTTTTCGACAGGCCGGCCTGACATAGAAGCTCCGGTTCCAGCAAGGTTAAAATTGTTTTAGGGGATTGAGTTATTTTTAAGATATATAATGTATTGGGTTTTAAATGGGATTTATGGCCAAATTGTTTAATTTATTCTTAATTATTTTAATTTTTGTATATTGATATGTTTTTAATTTTGGGCTGTACACTGCCCCGAGTCCTTCGGGAGAGGGGTGGTATAGAAATCGGAAAATAAATAAATAAAATAAATATATAGAAAAAATATATATAAACAGATGTATTACACATCCTGCCTGGGCTTAATGAATAAGTTCTTCCAGAAGGTTAGGACCACCTTCTGTGATTTTAGGTTTAGATCTTAGTCTTAAATTTTAATGTTGTTCTTGGGTTCTAATATATCAGGCATGATTGTCCTTGGCTCCCAAAACTCATCCTAGCCTTTTGTTATTGAACTTTTTTGCCAAATTGCTTTCTTAATACTGGCTTGCTCTCTTGTTTTTCAACTTCAGGTTTTTTGGAGAATTTGAACTCCAGTTTTAATCAGCTATTTACTGCTTAATGAGTACAGTTTGGTGTATGTCTCTACAATATCTCTGCAAAGCAAGTGTATTAAAACAAACAAACAAAAATATTGTTTAAAAATGGCAACAACTGCTGATAAATGTTCTATAATTATTATATGAGAGCAATAACACTTAATATGTATATACATATACAATTAATATGCATTTATATATGTAATTACACACACACACACATATATGAGAGAGAGAGAGAGAGAGAGAGAGAGAGAGAGAGAGAGAGAGAGAGAGAGAGAGAGAGAGAGAGAGAGAGAGAGAGTGTTTTACAGGAAGAAATAGAAAAAGAATATGATATTTATAATATATATATAAAAATATCAGCTTCCCAAATTATTAAAGCAGGAAAAGGGAAAACTATTGTTGTATGTCACATATTAGCAAAATGTCAAATTTCTAATCTATATTAAACAGAAGAAAATATTTCTATCATAAAATTTATGTCATAACATTTTGAGTCTTTTTTATTAGAAAGTAAAATTATCTTTAAAACACAGATAAATACACATACTGTTTTCTCCTCACACACACACACACACACACAAACACACACACAAACACAAACACTTACATACATTTATATTGATCAACATTTTAACATTTGCATGCAGGAGCTCCTTTAAGGAACCTCTAGTCCCAGAGTTAGTTCAGATTAATTCACGCCTTGGATTTCCTATGACAATTTATGGAAGCAAAAGTTAGACTGAAGAAGCAGGAAAAAAACAGTACTGAAACTATTAAACTTTGGGGTGGAAGAAGAAAGTCATAAGAATGTCATGAATAGTCAAGATAACAGCCAAACAAATCAATCCAGAGTTCTCACTTGAGGTACAAATGACCAGGCTCAAATTATCTCATTAGACAAAGACCTATCTCTCTGAAAAAGTCTCTAATTCTGGGAAAGATTGAAGGAAATAGAAGAGGATGACCAGTAGTAGTAGCTATGACCAATAGTAGTAGCTATGAGTATGCCATTGAGAGACCTAAGGGACAAGATTAGGGACAGGTCATCATAGAGAAAGTCTGTGTGGTCACTAAGAGCCAACACCTACTTGTTGACATGCAATCAAATCCATCCCAAACTAGCTTTCTGAATTTGCCTTAAAAAAAAAAAAGTCTTAATTTAACAATATGTATGTATATTTCCTTGATTCATTTAACTAAAAGAAAGCAAAATCTGGAAAGGACACTCAATCTTCAAACACTGAAACCAGGTCATTCAGATTTCATCTGTTTTATTCATCCCTTCTTAGCACTTTCATATTCAGCAACACTGTATATCCAAAAGGATATTCATATTTTAAGAAAACAGGAGAAAGATCTGGGTTCAATTTGTATTTAAACTTATACTACAGCAGTAATATATTTTCAAAATTTCTTCCCTTAATGTCAGATAAGAAATTTAATAACTGATGACGAAATGTCTCTTGATCAGTTAAAGTAAAAACCACAGCCTTCCTAATTTTGTTAAAGTACAAACTGTTGCAGCTGCTATTTTTACTGAATAATAGCACTCAAAAATATTATGGAGATTACCTTCCCATCTTATATTTTTTAATAGGAAGAGCCTTAATATCTTCAGAGTGTATACCAAATGAACATAGCTTCATTAAACACTCTAGTTATCTATAAAGTTACTTGAATCAGATCCTAAATTAGCAGGCAAATAAAAATAAACAATAGATTTTAAGAACAATGAAGCCATCCTTTACAAACTAAATCAAGGTGCCTGTAAAGGGAAAAAATGTTAAGAGAAGATTAAGATTATAAAACAACAAAATAAAAAAAAATACAGATGAGTAACATACTTTACAGTGTATTGTCAAGCTGAAATTATTTTTAGTTCAGGTGAAATCATTTTGAGCTCAGGTACATATTGCAAAATATGTTAATTCCTGTCACATTGAAATGGATATACAGTCTGTCTCTCTGTGTGTACACATACAGATCTGTTTTTTCATGTCATTTGATAAATTTCATACTAAGGTATATTAAAATAAAACAAGATGGGCTTTGATTTTTGTATGTTCAAGATATAACTATGTACTGAGATGAAAGATGTGTACTTCTCTTCAACAAAGAATGTACAATATTTGTTAATAATACTTTTTATGATTTTATGTGGTGTTTTAGCATATGGCATGTACATCTAGAGATCCCATCTGAATAAGTTCACCTTTTTAAAACTTATTGGACATAAAGAGATTCTACCTGCCATCATCTGATGCTTTTTTTTTACTTCTCTTCCAGCCCACACTTCCTGCCCATCACCTATCAATCTCTTTCTACATTTTAAATTACATACTACCTGCAGAATAAAGTCGAACTGTATAACTAATCCATATAAAATGAAACCCAGTGACAAGAATGTGACAAAGAACAAAACAGAGAACAACATGGAAGAACAAGCATTATAGGAATTAAATACAAATGAATTAATTTTGCTGCTGTTCTCCTTACCAGGTTTATTTTTACCCATCATTTTTTCCTTCTAGTCAATCATTTTTTTATAGATCTTGTGGCTTCTTGGCTTGTAACTTCTAGCATTCTGTGAAATGCTTTGTTTAGTAATCTTTATCTTATTATTGTTTCATGTATTCCGCAGAATATATTAAATGAAAACATGAATTAGAATTAGCTGGTGGAGAAAGTGTGTGCAGCATTAACAAGAGATATTCAACAATGACCATATTATTTACTTGTCACATTGCCGGCCTTCTGTGCCTATCTTAAGCTTATACCATACATGAACAGCACTGAGAAACCCTCTCTTCAGAAAGCCATACTAGAACATCAACAGCAAGCCAATTATTCAAACTATAAAACAAATTTGTTGCCTTCTCAAGCAGAAAACAACCTACATTACTGGGTTTTAAGCTGTTCACTAATATTATTATTATGGTTCATTGGATAATCAGCCAGATGTTCAGACAGGCATTTTCATCCACCTGTTGGGTACTTCCCAAGGACTTGGGATAGGCAGATGTTGTTGTCTGATGGTGTTAAAGGTACCGTCATAGGATGTAAGCTGTTCCATCTAAAGTTGCCTTTTGAAATTGATTGAGATTTTGTCAATGCCGATGGTATACAGATGGTGAGATGGACAGCAAACAAATTAAATAAATTAAATAAATAAACAGATATTTTGGGATTGCACCCAACACACCTATTTCTATGGTACTATCTTTACTTTCTTTTGCCACAGTTGTTCTACTTCTATTTGCAGGTCTTTGTATTTTGTTATTTTCTCCAGTTCTTTCTCTTCTATTTTTCTGTCTCCAGGTTCTGCAACACCCACTGTTCAGTCCTTGACTTCTTTATCAACAAATGTTAAGTCTGGGGTGTTATATGGCAAAGGCTTGTCTGTTTGAATTCTGAAGTCCCAGAGCACTTAGTTCTTTGTTTTCTGTAATTTTCTCTATTTTATGGTTCTACCAGTTCTTGTTTGCAGGCAAATGGTATTACTTGCAGTATTCCAATGCATCATTACTTTGTTGTGCCTTTGTAGACTATCTGTGTGAGCTTCTTGCAGCAACTAACTAGATGATCCACTGTTTCTTCACTTTCTTTGCAGTGGCGACATTTGTTTTCTGTTCCTATCTTCTCAATTCTGGCTTTGTATGCATTTATAGTGATCATCTTCATCCAGACTCTTTTTTTTTGTAAAACATTTTTATTAATTTTATAATTATAAGTATAACAAAAAATCAATATAAAAACAACTCAACTGAATAGAATCGTTTACAACTTTTTCCCTACCCAAAGACAAAACATAAAAACATAGCTAAAATAGTCAAAATAACTATGGGTATTGTTCGACGGCACCCCACCCACCACATCCCCCTCTTCCTTCCTCCCTACCTCAACTTCTATCCCCCCACCCTCTCTACCACCCCCTCTCTCCTCACTCCTCCAACAACCTCCCTACTTCCCTCCAACCTTCACTCCTGAAACTCCCCCTCCTCAGATGTGGTGCCGAGGTGCCGCCCGAGCAACCCCTCTTTTATCAAGAAATATATCATTCTTATATAATACAATACCATATTACAGTTGAGGAAATTATAAACCCTCCCCCACCCACCCACCCACCCCCCAACTTCCCAAAGTGAATTAAATACTTATATGATGGACTGAAAAATATAGTTAAATTTGTGATTCCTTTAATTTTTACTATTTTCCCTCCTGTTGGTGGTGAGGGTGGTATCTTTGTCCAGTCCAAACTTCATTGCAATATGTTGGCTGCATATACAGATGGTATTAAGCAGTGATTCTATTTCAGATGGTGTTTTCCCTACAGCTTCACATTGTCCATGTAAAGGAGGTGGGACAGCCTGTCAGATATTTTTGGTGTTTGATAGCCATGGCCTGGTTTGTTCAGTATTGTTGACAGAGGAATCAGGGCAGTAACAAATACTAATGATGATAGTGAGTCTTCTTGAAAGATTTATCTCTTGATATTAATTTCTCCCGGTCTATCACTATTGACCAGCAAATATGCCTTCTATTGTGCGACTGATGGTTGTACAAAGATTCTGATGTTTGTACTGAATCTTGTTATTTCTAGGCACTTGATTATTCAATCATTCAGCAGGGAATTGAATACTTCCTTGAAAACCCATGCTACATTCAAGTTGGTCTTCCTTCTCTTGCACTTTTCCAGAATCATCTTGTCAATTAGGAGCTGATCTTTTGTTCCCCTGCTGTTTGGTCTATTTCTTTTCTGCTCAGGTGGAAAGAACTTGTTTTCAACTAAATATTTTGTACCAAATTGCTATCACAACAATTAGCATTTTGAAAGTTTTTTTTTTAAATAATTTTTTTATTAAAATTTTTTATAAAAAAACTTTTAACAATTATAACATAGTAACCTATTAACTCAACTGAAAACAAACAAATTACATAATAAAAATAAACAATACAAAGAACTGCTCGGAACCCCCCTCCAGAACACCCTCCACCAGCCCACTCCTCTTGTATTTTCGCTCCTCCTCCTCGCCATCCAAAACACTAGCTACAATTCTACCGAGCATCCTACAAAAATTATCTAATCCCTAAGCCCCCAACTACAGTTGAGAAACATAAGCTAACGTATATTATCTCCCTCCCCCCTCCCCCCCCCCGACTTCCCAGAATGAATACAGGGTAAAAACACAAGAAACCTCACTAAACTACTATATTAAACTATTTAACTATATATCAAATCTAATTCTTTCAACTGATATTTCTTTTGCATATAATCAATCCATTTCTTCCAGTCCATCAAAAACGTTTCATTTGAGTGGTTCTTCAGGTATGCCGAAATCTTGGCCATCTCCACAAGATGGGTAACTTTTAATGTCCATTCTTCAATAGATGGTATTTCAGATGACTTCCAATATTGTCCCACCAACAGTCTTGCAGCAGTAATCAAGTTCAAAATCAACTTAGTCTCTGTAGTGGAACAGTCCTTTGTAATACCCAACAAAAACAACTGTGGTACAAACTCAATACGCTTTTTCAAGATATTTTGAAGAATCCACCATATTTTTATCCAAAAAGCCTTAATTTTTTTGCAAGACCACCAAATGTGAAAGTAAGTAGCGTCCCTAGAGTCACATCGCCAACATTTGGGTTGCAAATTTGGATACATAGACGATAATTTTTTGGGATCTAAATGCCATCTGTAAAACATTTTATAAAAATTTTCTCTTAGATGCTGAGCTTGTGTAAATTTAACATTTTTCACCCATATTCTTTTCCAAGTTTCCATCATAATTGGGTGACCGAAGTTACCTTCCCATTTAATCATACAGTCTTTAATTAATTCAGTTCCAGAATCAATTTCAATTAAAGCATCATATATTCTTTTAATATGCATCTTTCTTTGATCTCTAATTTGTATAATTAATTTTTCATCATCCTTTAAAGAAAAACCCATCTTGACATCTTTTTGCCATCTGGCTTGAAGTTGTGCATGATAAAACCAATTATGAGCTATACCTTCCTCCCTTAATTTATCTAATGATTTCAGTTCTATGCTATTCCCTTCTTTATTTAAAAGTTTATCATAGGGCACCACGTCTTGAATTTGTTGTATACCTATACTCTGTATTGCGTGTCTGGGAACTGTCCATAAAGGAATTTTACCATTTAACTTATAATAATACTTTTTCCAGACTCGCAAGACAGAGTTTCTTATTATATGTTCTTTAAAACTCCTATCCAATTTTTTATCATAAACTAAATACGCGTGGAGCCCATATACTAACCCATATCCTTCTATATTTAATATTCTTTCATTTGTTAAATTAATCCAATCACTTATAACCACTAGAACTGCTGCATAATAATATAATTTAAAATTAGGCACTTTCAAACCACCTCTCTCTCTTATATCTTGAATAATTTTAAATTTAACCCTTGGTTTCTTGCCATCCCAAATGAATTTATTTATACCTTTCTGCCATTCATCGAGATTTCCATCCTTTTTAAGTATTGGTAAGATTTGAAATAAAAATAAAAATTTCGGCAATACATTCATTTTAATAGCGGCTATTCTGCCCAACATGGATAATTGTAGTTTTTTCCAATTCTCCAATTCTTTTTGTACTTTACACCATAAAAGTTCATAATTATTCTTATATAATTTACCATTTGAAGCTTCTATATAAATTCCTAGATATTTAACTTTTTTAACTATCTCGCATCCCGTTATTCTTTCCAAGTCTTGTTTTAATTTGTTATCAAGATTTTTAACCAACATCTTTGTCTTGGATAAATTTAGTTTAAAACCTGAAACTTTTCCATAATTTTGAATAATTTCCATCAAACTCTGAACCGATTGAATTGGCTGAGTTAGCGTCACAAGTAAATCGTCTGCAAAGGCACATAATCTATAATCATGTTGTCTAATTTGTACCCCCCTTAATTCCTCTGATGCTCTAATCCTATTCAATAGTACCTCTAAGGTTAAAACAAACAATAAAGGGGATAAGGGACAACCCTGCCTAGTACCCTTTTCTATATTAAATGAATCTGTTAATTGTCCATTCACTATAATCTGTCCTGTTTGTTTCTGATATATAGCTGATATAGAATTAATAAACTGGTCCCCCATTCCCATCCTTACCACAAGCCTTTGCAGAAACGTCCAATTCAGTCTATCAAAAGCTTTTTCTGCATCTAAAAACATTAAAACAGCTGGTACTTGGATATGTTTATCCAAATATTCCAATATGTTAACAAGTTGTCTAACATTGGTTTTCATCTGTCTCCCTTGTAAAAAACCAGTTTGATCCGGGTGAATCCTCTGTGTCAAAACTGTCATTAATCTATTAGCCAAAATTTTTGCAAAAATCTTATAATCCGTATTCAACAAGGAAATAGGTCTAAAATTTTCTACTTGAACATTATCTTTACCCTCTTTAGGAATCAAGCATACATTAGCCGTTTTCCAGGAGGGTGGAACCCGACCACCCTCTTGTATATTCACAAATAACTCCCTCATATGTTCCACCATTTCCTCCTGTAAACACCTAGGAGGTACCAACTGGACTTTCTTTACTTTTCAAAAATAAAAGATACCGTTTGTTTACTGTAGCTAAAGCGAAAGATTTCTTTGAGAATATATTGATGGATGATAGATCTACCTCCCCAAAACCTAAGGGGGCAATGTTGGTTAAAGACTTAGAATTATTGCAATCTGCGGAACTTCAACAACCTCGACTAATTTCATCGGTTCTTTTGGATAAAGCAGTTGAGCAACCAGTGCAGTCAATTGATATCTTTCAACCTTTGGCACTAGACAAGCCTAAAGATCCAAGGCGTGTACGTGAACCTACTAAAGCTATTGAACAAAGAGAAAAAACACAACCAACTCAAACCAAGCAAACTGATCTGACATCTATGGAAGCCATGGGAGCAAGACCCAAGAGGCAGGAAGAAGTGGAATGGTCTTTGCAGAAGCTTTCACGTAAAGGCCATGTCAAATAAGTATTTGACGTGGAATGTTAATGGTTTAAATTCTCCACAAAAAAGGAAGAAGATATTTCATTATTTGAAGCAATGTAAAAATGATGTAATCTGTCTACAAGAAACTCACATTAGATTTTCAGACCAGAAATACTTGATTAATAATAAGCTGGGTACACACTTTGTGGCATCATCTTTAGATAAAAAAAATGGAATTGTTATTTATGTTAAAAATAATATAAAAGCTAAGTTATTAGAAGCAGATACTCAAGGTAGATTTTTAGCTATAGAAATTTTACTGGATGGGAAGAAAGTTCTCTTGATGGGTATATATGCTCCAAACCAAAAACAAGGCATGTTTTATAAATCATTACACAAAAAGTTATTAGAGTTGGACTATAGATCTTGTATTTTAATGGGAGACTGGAATGGAATCCTTGATGCTGGTTTGGATAAGAAAAAGATTTCATTAGTTTCTCAATCGCGTTCAATTTTACCTAAATCTTTCTTTGATATTAAAGATGATTTTAATTTGTTTGATATTTGGAGAGAAAGACATGGTAGGGATCAAGAGTTTACTTTTTTCTCTGACAGACATCAATCATTTTCTAGAATTGATTTTATTTTAACTACTAGTGATTTTATGTTAAATTTAAAGAAAGTTAAAATTCTACCTAATGTATTGTCTGACCACAATCCAGTTATGATGGAATTAAGGTCTGGCCAATTTTTACGTAGATCCTGGAGACTTAATGAAAATCTGTTTAATTATGAAATGTATGTGCAAGAATGTAAAAAGGCTATCAAGGAATTTTTTAGGTTAAACAAGAATGTAGGTTTACCAATAGAAGTGGTGTGGGACTCTAGTAAGGCCCACATGCGTGGAATATTAATTGAACTGAATGCTAGGCATAGACGTAAACAGGAGGAAAAGAGGCGAGTTTTAGAAGCGGAAATAAGAAAGAAAGAGTTATTATTAATTGATAAACCAGATGATAGTGACATTAAAGAAGGGATAAAGGTTTTACGGAAACAATTTGATATTTTGATGACCGACCAGGTTGCCAGGAATATACAATATGCTAAACATAATACTTTTTTTAATGCTAATAAACCTGGCAGATGGTTGGCTTATACATTAAGGAAAAAACAAAAATCCCGTTTAATTGAGAAGGTTGAATATAAAGGGCAAGAAGTATTTCATCAAGAAACTATTAAGAAGGCTTTTCTAGAGTTCTACACCAAATTGTATGCTGAAGAAAAAGTTCAAGAGAAAGAGATAGATGCCTTTTTACAAAATCAAAATGTTTCCGAAATTACTTTGGAACAAAGAGATAGATTAAATGCTTTGATTAGGCCAGAAGAAATTATTGATGCAATTAAGCAATTGAAATTGGGAAAATCTCCAGGTACTGATGGTTTTACCACGATTTATTATAGGTAATTAGCATTTTGAAAGTTGTTGTTATGCAGATAATTGGCCTGTACTTGCTTGGTGCTGCACCTTTTGTCGGATCTTTTGTTATCAGGCAGGTGTTTCCAAATGAAATCTTCAATTTCACCTTTTTGCAGTATGTTATTAAACTACTTGGCTATGAATAGGTATAGAGTGGTCAGATATTTCAACCAAAACCATGTTGTTCATCTTCACCTGGTTCTAACTAATTCTTGATCTTTCTTATTTTTTTCTCCATTATTTCTGCTGTTATTACACATCTTTTCATTTCCCCTTCTTTTTTATTCATATCCATCTCCTTTATTCAAATTGCAGTTTTGTTCCATTTCTTAGGTTGCCCAAAAGATGCACCGAGAACTGTACTGTTTCTTCTTTGTGAGGTATTGATTGGTTCACTGCAGTCTCTCCATTAGTATATTGGCAAAAACATTTCTGATTTGACTGCAATTGGAGATCTGCCTATAGTATGCAGTTCAAGCTTTGTATCTGTTGATCTTCTTGACTGTACCTGCTATTTGCTACTTTATTTCCAGTTTTCCTTAATCTTGTTTCTAGGTGATATTTCTTAATCAGATATTCTTTTGTCTTCTTGTTCTTCAGCTTTTTTCCTTTCATTTTGTTCTAGCTTGCTTGCCTGTGGTTTTAACCTCCTGATTTTATTTATCTAGCCTGATGTTCCATTTTGGTGATGCACTGTTTGGCTTTTTTTCTTCTTTGTTGATTTTGCATCCCAGGTAATCAGTTATAACTGTAGTTGCATTTTATTTCCTGCAGTAAGCTGGTGCTTTATATTAGATATTACAATATTGACATCTTTCAATACGTGCTAATTGTTTCTTTGGCAAAGGAGAGGGTGCCTAGTTTGGTAATGAAAATTATTCAATAGCTATGCAGGCTTTCTCCACTGCTAACTCCCCCTTGTTCATTTCTACTCTCTGAGCTACTTCTGTCAAGATTTTGATTTTTTAAATTTGCTCTTGGTTGACTTTGCAGTTCTTCCTATTCTGCTTCTGAGAATATTTTATTTCATATTAGATATCAACATTGATATCTAGATATTAACATTGATCTGTTAGCCTCTATTCTGTTTTTTCTGATTTTGTTCTTTCCAGAACTGGTGCATTCTTTTAAGATTTCCTCTTCTTGTTGGACTTGATGTGTAATAACAGACTATTTCTTTGTTTTCAATTTTTGTATATTTGCAACAGGTAAACACCTTTTTTCCTGTACTCCTGCTGCTGCTAGCTCTGGTTGCTCAGCCAACAGTCCTGAGTCCTGTAGCCTATTGGTCAACAGTGCCCATGCACTCCAACACCTGGTGCAGCCCTTGTTAACTTGACCAACGATTGATCCAGAATGTGTTTCTGTAATTTATGTCTCACTATATTGTTTATGGGAGAGATGTCCTTACTGTGACTTCTTTAAAAATATATTTTATTATTTTTTTTACAATAACATTCTTCAGTGCTTAGTAAACAGCATGCTGTCTGGGTTCGTATGTTTAAAAACAATCAATAATAATTAATTTTGATAGTTCCATAATCAATATATTAATTAATTATATATTTCTTTGATCTTCTCTTCATCCAATAGTATCCTCCTTTTGTCAAGATTAAGCAAATATTATTCTTAAAATTCAATACATATAAAATTAAATATAAACCTTTTTCTTATGTTTGTACAAACAACAGTAACATCAGCATATAGCATCTTTTCTTATCAGTTTATATTTCAATTGTGTTTATAAAAGACATCTTGTTAGATCACTATATGTCCTGTTTTCAAGATTTTTATTTAAGCTTAATTTCCCCTCTATATTCAAACCATTCTTATCAGTCATAATTTTCTCAAAGTTAATAACCTTGAAATATCCAACCTTTTCACTCAAGTGCACCATCCCAATATTTTTACATTTCATATATTATAAAAAATGCTATACTACTTATATATCTTATCTCTCTTACTGTGAGACCCCTTTATATCCATAATTTATCTATTCTTTTAACCATATTCAAACAGGTATTTGATCATATAGTACTCCATCTGGTAAGTTGCATCAAATCTCTCAGATCGGATTCTAGCCTTTTTCTTTTGCCAGGTAGCTTTCCAAGTTAGTGTGTTTGACTTACCCAGGGGTTTTTCCTGTATTTTTGTAAATGTTGTTGGGAATTAAAAAAAACAAGCTAGATAAGACATGTATTTTTTGTCTCCTAAACTTTAATGATTGTCCTGGTTGTTCTATAGCCCATTTTATTAGGTCTGCTTTCCAATCTTTAAATTGATTTGGAGATCCTGAAAAATAGGATATCTTTTCCGTTTCCATTGTTGTGGCAAAACCTTGCAAGTTTTCTTTTGTTTGTATTAATTGGTAGTTCTCTTCCTCTATAGCTGCCCTTTTTGAGTCACAGTCCTCTGATTTGTATTCTATTATCTGGTTTGTTTGTTCATTCTTTATCATCATTTTCTGAGAATTTTTTACTTGTAAGTTTAAATTTGAAATGTGCTCATTTATGCCATCAAACTTGCTTTTAATCTCATTATGATTTGAAATAATTGTCATTTGAATGTGTCACAATATTTCATACATTTCCTCCTGGAAACTATTTGCCTTGTCTTGAAGTATTGCTCCTGAAGATTTCTGATGTTCCTGGCTGGGGCCTTCAGAAGGGGATATTAGATGTAGTTTCCTGCCACTTTTAGATAGGTATGCAACATCTATTTTATCTCCCCCTTCCAGATGTTCTTTCACCAGTACCATAGTCTCTGTGTTTAGCCTTTTAAACCAGCCAGTCTTAAAGTCCAAACAACAAAATCTTATATAGTTCTTATCTTTATATATAGTTTTTTTATAATCCAATGTGTTTCCAATTATCAAAGCACCACTGAAGGCAGTATTTTCTTCTGTTCAGGGGTCTTACAGTTTATCTACCAGCCAAAGTTGCAGTCCAGAATGTTTGACTATCCACTAAAGTTCCCCCCTAGAAGATTAGCTAACAGTCAAAGTTTTTTCTGTTTCTGCAGACAATTCTTGAGCTTAAAGATCACAGCTCACTGAATATTTTAATCCCAGAAGGTCAGCAGTTTTTAAAACAAATATAGTTCTCAGTCTGTAGTAGATGGCCCAGTATGTTTTCTCTCCTTGTTCCCAGCTATTTTCTATTTGGCTGAAGGTCACTAAGGTTCAAGGGAAGATATTATTCTTTGTTTCTGGGCATCTTGCCAATTTCTGAGTCAGTGTTGCTGTTGTTTTATGCTCTAATCCTCTACTAGATGTCAGTAATTATTCATTTCCCAACTTTTCAAACAAAGAATTATTTTTTTATAATTTCATCAAAACTCTTTCAGATGTAAAATCTTAAGAGTTTTCTTAATTTTCAGATTTATCCAGACTGTAATACTGTTAATTTTATTTCAGTATATTTCTTCTTCCCATAAAAATTAAATCGCCGCTTCCGTCAATGGAAGGCTGGGGGTATAGTCCCCTCCCTTCTCACTTTCAGAGGATTTCTTGCTCTGGGGATCTTTTTCAGGGAATCAATTGCAAAATAGAAGAGAGAAGATAGATATTCTAATCTAGTTCCAAGTGCACTGTTCACCGTTGTTCTGATTCATGCTTTTGGATTTCAGCTGCTGGTAGCTTGGGCTAGACACTGATGTGCAGCTAGCCTTTCTCCTGTCAGGTTGGAGAGCTTCCCTGGGATCAAACGGATCAACCGCCATCATTCTGCAATCATTGGGGTACCCCTCCTTCATCACCTCTCCAGGGTGACTTTTGACCCATTTAGGGTCCCCTGGCAGGGCGAAACCAGCCATGGGCTGCGGAAATCCGCAATCCCTCGACTATGCCACTATGAGGTGGAACTGGAAGTCCCTTACTGTGACTTTTTAATGAGACCTGTCCAGTGTGGTTGAACCTCTGGCATAGCTTTCATCTTCCTTGGTGCACACAAGCACCACAACTTCAAGGTAGTACCTCACTAGATGATTACTACTACTACTACTACTACTACTACTACTTGTTATGTCTGGCCTCTCTCATCTCATTAAAATCCACGTAAATATGTCTTTAAGAGGTTTATTTAACACATTTCAAAAGGATTCATTTCAAAGCAAGCTGCTGGCATTTTTTTGTTGGCCGGAACGACCAAATCAGATCTATTTACATTTAGATAAACATGCTCTCCTCCTCCTACTTCCCAATTAACTTACTCTTTCTTTATCACATTGTCCAAGACCTCATTATTCTTCGGTAGGTTTTCAAAACACCAGAATTCCAACGCACTGCAAAAGTTTTCAAGCCTCTCCTTGATTAACGTTGCTCGTGACAAGGGCGTAGTCTCCCTTTCCCCTTCTAATATAGTGTCCGATACGTCACTTCCCCCCATTACTTCCTTTTTCCAGTTAACTGACACCTTCGCTTATCAAACCTTCGGAACCTCGGATCAATCCATTTATCTTCTTGTTCTAAATCTGACTCATCATTTTGAGAGTCTGATTCAGAATGCATACAAAGCTCCTCATTGTCTGACTCGGCTGCCGAGAGGGGAAAATACCCAGAGGGGCCTGCTTGTGCTTCATCATCCTCTGATATGTCATCATCCAGTCGTGAGACACCCACAACACTATCCCCCCCCGCAGGCCCCTCCCCCGGGGGCCGTCGTATGGGATGTGGTTTGGAGGGAAACGCAGTATGAAAATCCCACATTAACTCAGGAGCCTCAATATCCTGAGCATCTACCCAAGAGCCAGCGGCGGGCCCACCCCCGGTCCAATCAACCAAATATTGGAAGCGGTCGTTGAGCCATCGGGAATCTCGGATGCCAGACACCTCCAACCGGGAAAAGGGAACGTGAGCACGGCGAGCTGTCGGGCCCGGATCAGGAGGTCGAAGCGGAGAATCAGGGTTGACAGGAACAAGCAAGGAGCGATGAAACACGGGATGTACACGGAGAGACCTAGGCAAAGTCAAACGATAGGTCACCGGATTGATGACCGTCTCCACAGGGAAAGGACCCAGGAAACGTTGATCAAGCTTGCGGTGAATTCTCCCTGGAAACAAGTACTTGGTGGAGAGCCAAACCCGATCTCCAACAGCTAACGGCGGCGTGTCGCGACGCGAGCGGTCTGCAACCCGCTTGTAGTCTTCCTTGGCCTTAGTCAAGTGCTGCTTAACCATGTCGTGGACTGACTGCAGTTCGGTTAAATAGTCTTCTTTAACTGGAACTGGAGAATCGAGGAGCGTGAGCGGGAAAAATCTGGGATGATAGCCGTAGTTGGCAAAAAATGGGGTGGTCTGAGTGGAAGTGTGCTGAGAGTTGTTGAAAGCGAATTCGGCCACGGAGAGATATTTGGACCAATCGTTCTGTTGGTCGTTGATGAAACAACGCAAATACTGCTCCAGAATGCCAATCACTTTCTCTGTACCCCCATCAGTCTCTGGGTGATGCGTGGAGGCTAGATTAACTTGGACTTGAAGCGCAGACATGAGTTCTCTCCAGAACTCCGAGGTGAACTGGGTTCCTTGGTCGGACACTATTTTGTCAGGCAAACCGTGTAGCCGGAAGATATGTTGAATGAACAGCTGAGCAGTGACCTTGGCTGTCGGTATTCTTCGGCAAGGAATGAAATGTGCCATTTTGGTCAGCATGTCCACCACTACAAAGACAACGGTGTAGCTGGCAGAAACAGGTAGACAAGTCAAGAAGTCCATGGAAATAGCTCCCCAGGGTCTCTCCGGCATGGGTAAAGGCTGTAATAATCCCGGAGGGGCTCCTGTGGCATGTTTTGCCTGACGGCACCGTACACAGGAATTCACATAGGATTGCACATCATGGCGAAGTCTGGGCCACCAAAAAGTCCGAGACACTAAGTGAAGAGTCTTAAAGAAACCAAAATGACCTGCCGCAGGGTTATCATGGCATTGAGTCAGGATGAGACCTCGGAGTGGGCCTGCTGGAACATATAACAGGTTGCGGAAGCGTAATAGTCCCTCGGACAAGGTCCAAGGTGAGTCGGGACCCACCTCTTGTCTCTTCCGTATTGCAAAGTCATCTAGTTGTTGCGCTTCCCGAATCTGTCGTCGTAGATCTACCGGATCATGCACGGCTGCGATCGATTCGATAGGCAGAATGGTTCGAAGCGGTAAGGGATCCTTGATCTGTAGATACTCAGGTTTACGGGACAAGGCATCTGCTCTTTTGTTGTACCCTTTCGGAATGTAGGTGACTTTGAAGTTGAATCGAGCGAAGAACAAAGACCAACGGATTTGACGTTGATTCAATTTCCTGGCAGATTGCAAAAATTCCAAGTTTTTATGGTCAGTCCGAACTTCAACTTGGTAGCGGGCTCCTTCCAGGTGGTGTCTCCAGGTCTCAAAAGCAGTCTTGATGGCCAATAGTTCCTTTTCCCAAATGGTATAATGGCGTTCGGAGGGAGTCAGTTTCCTGGAGTAATAAGCACACGGGAACAGGGGGCTGCCATCTTGGCGTGTTTGAAGTAGCACGGCCCCTACTGCAACATCTGAGGCGTCAGCCTCCACTACAAAGGGACGACAAGGATCTGGATACTTGAGAATGGGTTCCTGAACAAAAGCCTTTTTGAGGGTCTGAAACGCCTGTTGCTCGGCATCGCCCCACTGGAACTTAACGCCTTTCCGTAACAGTCGAGTAAGGGGTGCAGTCAAGGCAGAAAATCTCGGAATAAATATCCTGTAATAGTTCGCAAATCCCAAAAGTCTTTGGACATCTTTTGCTTTACATGGTGGTTGCCAGGTTTGCAAGGCCTCAACCTTGCCAGGGTCCATGGCGATGCCTTGTGGAGAAATCACATGTCCCAGAAACTCAATGGTGGTTTGATAGAATTGACATTTCTCTAACTTGGCGTAAAGGTGATGCTCTCTCAAGCGTTGCAAAACTCGCCGGAGATGCTGAAGATGAGTGGCTCGTGACGGGGAATAAATCAGGATGTCATCGAGGTAAACCACCACAAATTGATCTAATAAATCCCGGAAGATGTCATTCATGAAATGTTGAAAGACGGCCGGAGCATTAGTGAGTCCAAAGGGCATAACGGTATACTCAAAATGACCATACCTGGTTCCAAACGCGGTCTTCCACTCGTCCCCCTCTCGAATGCGAACCAGGTTGTAAGCACCCCTTAAATCTATCTTGGTGAAGATGGTCGCTGATCGGAGACGGTCCATGAGATCAGGAATCAAAGGCAGAGGGTACCGGTTGCGCACCGTGATGGCATTGAGCTTGCGATAGTCACAGCATAGGCGTAAATCTCCGGTTTTCTTCTTCACGAATAACACAGGAGCTGACAAAGGCGAGGAAGAGGGACGAATGAAACCCCTGGCCAGGTTTTTGTCCACAAAGTCTTTCAATGCGGCCAACTCGGGTTCTGACATGGAGTAAAGGTGTCCCCTTGGAAGCTTGGCATTTGGTAGCAAATCAATGGCACAGTCATATGGTCTATGCGGAGGCAATTGGTCTGCCTCTTTCTCATTGAATATATCTGCAAAGTCCGCTAGATCGGCCGGCAAGGTGATGTCAGGGTGGGATGGTAGCTGGGCTGCACAAACTTGGCGTACGTGGTCTACGCATTGCAAACTGGGAAATGAAACAAAGTTCTGGGACCACACCACACAAGGATCATGGGTTCTCAACCAGGCTAGGCCGAGAACTAAGGGGAAATGAAGTCCCTTGGTAACATAGAATTGGATGGCTTCTTCATGTTGTCCTATGACCAGGCGTATGGGCTGGGTCATAAACTTGATCGGTCCAGATAACAACTCACGACCATCGATTGTCTCAACCAACATAGGCGGCTTCACGGAGCACAAAGGTATGGCATGCTGACGAGCGAAAGCTTCATTCATGAAATTGGTGGTGGCTCCAGAATCCAACAAGGCGTGGGCCGGAATGCCCTGGGCATGATTTCCCAGAAGTATATTGGTTGCTAGGATCAGATGTCTCGGAGGACCGGGGTCGTTGTCTGCGGAACTGGAACTGGGTTTGGCGCCTGCCCGACCCAATGTTTCCATTAGGCCGGGCTCTGGCCGTTTCCCGGCAAGGTGGCTTGAAACTGCTGAGTGGGAGGCCGAGCTGGAACAGGAGTAGGACCTGCCGTACCACGTCTTTTCTGGGGGCAGGCCATGACGAAGTGACCCATCTCTCCACAGTACAGGCACAAGCCCTCAGCTCTCCGTCTTGCCTTCTCAGCCTCGATCAAACGAGATCTGGCTGCACCAAGATCCATGGGCTCATCTCTGGTCATGGGTGCAGGGCACCTCTCAGTGTAAGCCGGCCATGTTTGGAAAATACGTCTGGGTGCCGGGATGGGTGGGGTGATAGGTAGGGTCTGGAATCCTCTGCGTGGTGCAGGAACTGGCTTGGCACTTCCAGTGACTGGAACCATCTGTTTGACCAGGCGGGCATCCATGGCTTGCGTTTGCGCCTCCATAGCCAAACAATGTTGGTATAATGCATTCAGGGTCGCGGGTATTACAGTAGTTTTCAATCCATTCAAGATCTGGGAAGACAGGCCATCTTGAAAGATTTCCATGAGAGCCTCCTCATTCCAATTAATTTCTTGAGCTAGGCGGCGAAAATCTGATATATATTCCGCTACGCAGCGCGATCCTTGACGTAGCTCTCGTATCCGCCGGGTGGCATTTTGTCTACGAAGGGGGTCAACAAATTCTCTTTCCATCAGCTGGCAGAATCCTGCATAATTGCACAGAACAGGATCTTGTCCGTCTATCAGAGGAGACGACCAATCAGCAGCTGGCCCAGAGAGTAAACTTAAAATGAACGCTACTTTCGTTTCATCAAGCTGGAAATCTGCTGGAGTTGAGGCAATGAATGTTTTGCATTGGTTTAAAAAAGCTGGAAATTTACTACGCTCTCCAGTAAACTTATCAGGCAAGGCTAAATAGCATCTGTTTCGTCTGGGAGGGGGGGCTGGAGCTGGGGATCCTGCGGCTTGAATCTGCTGTTGCAAATGTCCAATTTGTTGCTGGAGAGTTTGAACTAATAGATGCAGAGCCGGGTTATCAGCGAGGAGTTCCTCCATGACGTCACTGAAAGCTCGGACTAATTTTCGTCTTTTTTTTGTTTTTTAGGTCACGAGCAATCTGTTATGTCTGGCCTCTCTCAGCTCATTAAAATCCACGTAAATATGTCTTTAAGAGGTTTATTTAACACATTTCAAAAGGATTCATTTCAAAGCAAGCTGCTGGCATTTTTTTGTTGGCCGGAACGACCAAATCAGATCTATTTACATTTAGATAAACATGCTCTCCTCCTCCTACTTCCCAATTAACTTACTCTTTCTTTATCACATTGTCCAAGACCTCATTATTCTTCGGTAGGTTTTCAAAACACCAGAATTCCAACGCACTGCAAAAGTTTTCAAGCCTCTCCTTGATTAACGTTGCTCGTGACAAGGGCGTAGTCTCCCTTTCCCCTTCTAATATAGTGTCCGATACGTCACTTCCCCCCATTACTTCCTTTTTCCAGTTAACTGACACCTTCGCTTATCAAACCTTCGGAACCTCGGATCAATCCATTTATCTTCTTGTTCTAAATCTGACTCATCATTTTGAGAGTCTGATTCAGAATGCATACAAAGCTCCTCATTGTCTGACTCGGCTGCCGGGAGGGGAAAATACCCAGAGGGGCCTGCTTGTGCTTCATCATCCTCTGATATGTCATCATCCAGTCGTGAGACACCCACACTACTACTACTACTACTACTACTACTGTTATTGTTGTTGGTGGTGTTATTATTATTATTATTAATTATTATTATTTTGTTTTAGTACAATAGTATCCAACAGCTTCTCAAGCAGAACTCAAAAACCCTGACATACACCTGGGTCTAAATCCATATCAGAGATCTATCTAAAATTTTTGCACCTAAGGAGACTCTTAAAAGACAAGTTATTCTTTGAGTCTAGGATCAGCAAACAGTCTCTGTTTTTCTAGCATATCCAGAGTTTGTCTTTTCAAACCTATTGCAGGAAAAAAAAATACTGCAGAGCTGCAGTTTCAAGTCTTTCTCAGAGGGTGCCGTCCATCTTCATATCACCAATATCTTGCTCAGGTTTAAAGCCACAAAAGTTTTAACTGAGCTGTCAGAAACAATCACCACCTATGTTCTTGTATCAGTGGGAAGCATATCGTTAACAACTAGGCTACCAGTGACAGTATTCAATTCCAGCAAGCCATTGTCAATAATTATTATATTGGTCCAACATCCACTGGGATTAAAAATGCCTTACCCAACCTACAGATTGGCTTCATGTGACTGAAATTCAGCTACCTATTAAATATTGACCTAGTCAGACGATGTACAATATGACAAGTAGGAATTAGGCATCAAGATAAATGCTGTAATTTTTTAGTACAGCCCTCTTCAGATAGATTATATCAAAATCTTTTGGACTATAGCTTTGAATTTCTGAGTCAAAAACTATACTTGCTAAGAATATGGAGTATTACAGCCTAACACATCTGATAGTTTCAAGCAGCTTTCGTCATATATCTACAGTATGTATTTTTCATCCATGCAAAACCAGAATCTAAATAGATCTCACCTCTAATCCTTTAGATATAGACTAAGGACCATATAAGATTCTGATAATGAATCTCTGTACAGAATGCTATCCTGAAAACAGTCCTGGAAACAGAGGAAGATTGAAATGGGATTATGTTATATGAGTAGGAGAACTTCTCCTTTTTCCTTTGGTTCAGTACAAATTCAAATTGTTGCTTTCTGCAGTACTGCCCAACAGCAGGAAACAGACCTATCATTTTAATTCAGTAGAGAATTGAAACCTGAAATATTGTAATTTAGTTGGTACACGGAATTTTTTTACTTTTCAGATTTGGATGGTCCATTGCCTAGTAAATAAAGAGTGTGCTATATATGCTTTGGAATAACCCATCATTCCAATTGGTTATTCCAAAGCATAAGACAGCATTGATGAACACATCAAATTACTCCCTATAAGAAAATTAATATTAATAATTGTCTTCAACTATAATCTACTTGGTTATTTTAAATGTAAAAGGTGTGACCTCTCCTTTATTTCCTAACAAAGACAAAAGAGGAAGCAGGTTTGTAACATCTTTCGTTTAAAAATAATAATACTTCCTTAATTTGGACTGGCACTATTAATATTCATTTGTACATAATTGTCTTAATTTTTAGTCATAATGACTTTAGTAACCAACTGTTTGATTGATGGTGCTTGTGTCTTTTACATGAAGGAAATAAGTCACCATGTTGGTTCTTTTTCTTTAAAAACAAAAAGAGGGAAGGGAAAAAACTGCTTTATATTCATGCATGATATTTTTAACTCCGTTTAATTGCAAACTAGCTAAATGAGCATGCAAACAGTGCTATGATGATTGATAGCATCTTTCTCTCAAAGTGATTGTCACAAAAGGGAAAGGTGTAAAGTCAAGTATAATCTAAAATAAACTAAACTAGAGTCAGGTACTTAAGTAGGTTCTTGGATCCAAAGATGGGGAGTTTGAAGATAGAATCCTGCTCAGCCCCATCCTATTCACATTTAAGTTTCATAAAATTAAAAGTTCTGGACAGATGTGCACTAAAATGCACTTTCACTGCAATATTTTAAAGATGTCCTTGAGCAAATCCCTGTCTCTCCATCATATGTACATTTAAGAATTCTTGGGAGATGAAACACAATAATTCCATGAAATCAGTCTGAGCTTCTGGATGAATACAAATATGAAAAATAATAACTAGCTTTGTTAAAATTTATGTTGGCGTTCCATCTTTCTGGAGAAACCAAAATGAATGAAAGTGAGAAAAGTGCAATAATAGGAAGAAATAACTATAATAAGCTGGGTCTCAATTAGTGTTGGAGCTAGCAAATAAAAGGCCCATTATACCACCATTGTCATAATACTATTTATTATAAGAATATGTTCCTCTTCTTACAATAGTATTCTTTTCTAATAGCAAGATATATATTTTAGCATCTATGTGCATTTGTACCTGTAGGTAGGCATTAATCAGCTCAGATTAAACTATTGCTTAGAAACTGATTATTTTAACTCTTGCATTTGTAATACATTTTAATTCTCACCTGGCCTTGATAATGATAACCACTGCCTTTTTTCCATTCATAGCAATAGCAATTGCACTTAGATTTATATACTGCTTCACAGGGCTTTACAGCCCTCTCTAAGAAGTTTACAGTGTCAACCTATTGCCCCCAACAATCTGGACCCTCATTTTACCGACCTCAGAAGGATGGAAGGCTAAATCAACTTTGAGCTGATGAGAATTGAACTGCTGACAGTTAGCAGAATTAGCCTGCAATACTGCGTTCTAAGCACTGCACCACTATGGCTCCTTCATGGTTGTTTAACGTTCCATGGAACAAATGTTAACACCATGACCAGTAATGAAGAAGCAAAACATGAAGGGCGAGGTATATTAAGATCACAGTAGAAGTTAATCTTAACTGGCAAGGACAAAGCCTAAATTTGTTTTGAGCATAATGATCCCCATTCTCCAGATGGATTGAAGATGTTGAGCAATGCTCTGCTGGAATCCTCATTCCTTGAGTGCCATTATTTTATGACCCAGTCAACAGCCAAGATATCAGGACATGACAGGATTCACTGCAGACATATCGCATGGGATATGTATAGGATATATATACATACATACATACATACATACATACATACATACATACATACATACATACATATATATATATATATGTATATATATATGTATATATATATATATATGTATATATATACATATGTATATATATATGTATATATATATGTGTGTGTGTATATATATATATGTGTGTGTGTGTATATATATATATATATATATATATATATATATATATATATATATATATATATATATATATATATATATATATATATATATATATATATATATATATATATATATATATATATATATATATATATATATATATGTAGGTCTTTGGTTCTTCGGGTTTTCTCCCGCATAGAATTTGAAGTGTCTAGGAGCACTGTGTGGTCTAAGCTGTTTTTTCCTTTTAACTGCCAGTGGGGGTTTGAACTGATTGGCTGGGAGCTTGGCTATGTTCTGATTGGTTAGGGGCTTGGCTGTGCTCTGATTGGCTGGGGGGTTGGTTGTGTTCTGATTGGCTGGGGGAGTGTTCTGTTTGGGTGGGGGCTTTGTTGTCCCTAGGACACACCATCTACCAGAAGAAAACACACACAAACCGCTATCTGCACGCACGCTCACACCACCACCCAGCACAGATCAACTCCGTAGCCAAGACACTCATCTCCAGAACCAAATGCCTAGCTGACGAACAACACCTAAAAACCGAACTACACACTCTCACTAATGTACTAACATCCAACGGATTCCCAAGAAATAAGATTTCCAACTTAATCCAAAAAGAAACTCCCACTAAAATCCATGACAGAGAACAAGAAAACAGCAAAGCCCTTCTCCCGTACATAAAAGGCACCACAGACAAGATCAGCAAAGTACTGCACAAATATAACGTCAAAATATATATGTTTTCTGAGGTTTTCGCGGATGTTTGTATGTAGGTCTTTGGTTCTTCGGGTTTTCTCCCACGTACAATTTGAAGTGTCTTGGCAACGTTTCGATGAAATCTCATTCATCATCTTCAGGCTGGTGCTTTTGGCTTCTGCTTCTAGGAGCACTGTGTGGTCTAAGCTGTTTTTTCCTTTTAACTGCCAGTGGGGGTTTGAACTGATTGGCTGGGAGCTTGGCTATGTTCTGATTGATTAGGGGCTTGGCTGTGCTCTGATTGGCTGGGGGGTTGGCTGTGTTCTGATTGGCTGGGGGAGTGTGCTCTGTAAATCAGACTAACCTGAGCACAACAAAGCCCCCACCCAAACAGAACACTCCCCCAGCCAATCAGAGCACAGCCAAGCCCCTAACCAATCAGAACACACCTCCACCCAATCAGAACACAGCCGAGCTCCCAGCCAATCAGTTCAAACCCCCACTGGCAGTTAAAAGGAAGAAACAGCTAAAATCTCACATTGCTCATAGAAGCAGAAGCCGAAAGCACCAGCCTGAAGATGACGAATGAGACTTCATCGAAACGTCACCAAGACACTTCAAATTCTATAGGGTATATAGGGTAGGAATTTAAACAAGGTCTGTCTTCTGTCTCAAATTATCCACACAATAAAGGGAAAAATAATATAACAGACCCAGTATGTCCTGCATTTGATCAAGGAACAATTTACTGCTGGACAAGACTAGAGAAGAAAACAAAATAGCATCACTAGTCATTTGAGGACTACATACATTTATTACCAGTGATGTGCAGCCCAGCCTAGATAATGGTACTTCATTCTCAGATGTGCTCAGTGGTAAGGTTGCATTTGTTTATAGATAGGCCAGAACTGACAATAATTAGGAGCAATAAAATAGGAAATAGAGATATAAATAAACAAATGCAAACCCAAAGCTGCTTTATCATGAGGCAACTGGACTTTCTTTTTTTCTCTTTGAAGACATTTCGCTTCTCATCCAAGAAGCTGAAGAAGTTTCTTGAATGAGAAGTGAAACGTCTTCAAAGAGAAAAAAGAAAGTCCAGTTGCCTCATGATAAAGCACCTTTGGGACAACCATGACCTGGATGAATGAGAATCTCCATAAACAAATGCAGATTATTTTTTAGAGTTCAAGTTGGTAAAAGATGATTTAGAGCAGTGGCTCTTAACCTTTTTGAACGAATCGCCCCCTTGAGCCAATGCGTAAGTTGTCATTGCCCCCCTCCCCCAACATAACCTCTCAATCACAACATAGGAAATAATTCTTCAATTTATGCAAACACTTTTTTTAAAAAATTGTCATCAGGACATATCAATGGAAATAATTTATTTCCGGTCTTTTTCCAATATCTCAACTGTGTGAAAAATTTTGGTGTCATCCGTCACTTTATTCCCAAACTTTGTGATACATGTATTTCATTATTATCTTATTTATTCAAGACACTTAAATGTAATGACCACTGAAAACAAAATTCAATTGCAAGAAAGTGAAATGTCTGAAAAGAAAAACAGTAACATTTAATGATTGAATTACAAGTGAAATTTAAGACACAAAAAGAAATATAAAAAGGGCATAAGAACAAACCGCAATGCAGGAACTAAGAATTTCAAGACGAAAACTCTGAAACTAAATTAAGATTTGAGGAATGTATATATAGTCACGCACACTCTAAAAAGGATTAAAAAGAAACAGAAAGAATAGAATATCGAACTGGAGTTCACGCTAAAAAAGTACAATACAAAGAGACACACAAAATGTTTTACAGAGCACAACAAAAATTCAAACACGAAGCCGAAAACTCAAACTGGAACGTGAAATCCGAAGCGCCCCCCATCAGTGCCCATTCTGGCCAATGGCACGCCACTGTATGGGTGGAAGCTGCTGTGCAACGCGCATGAAGATAAGTGATGCGTATTCACATATGTATGGTGTTCTGTACTGAAGCTAGCTGGAGGAACACTTGAAAACACAATTCAATCCACTAATAGCGAGCGATCTGATGTTTTTGTACAACATATATACAGCAATTCACTGTATGAAAAAGTCTCAAAAGTGTCCCCAAAACTTCTCGCTCCATCACCTCCATAATGCCCCCTTTTCGTTCCTTCGCCCCTGCATCGCCCCTTTTCGTTCCATCGCCCCCCTGAAAAACAAAATCGCCCCCTGGGGGGCAATATTGCCCAGGTTAAGAACCACTGATTTAGATGATTGAGCCAAGTGAATCAAGTGAATCTTAACCAAGACAGCTTTTCGAGACATCATTAACAATCATCTCACTGAAACCTACAATTTGTAGATTTATACTGCTTGTGATGCTTGACCATACAGCCAATCTTATCTCATTTCTTTGAAGAAATTTAGTCTACTGAGCTTGGAAATTCAATTCAGATTCCATCTATGAAAGTTCCTAGTTGACCAGACTCTTTTATTGATGCACGTGCCCAGTTGTGTCCAAATCAATCTGTTTTAGGAATATGATAAGGTATATACAGTAGATGTGGAACTATCTGAGTGCAAACATTAGAAGACTTGCCCAGCTGAGCTGATTCTACATTAAGGCAGGAATCTTGTATGCATCACTATGATTTAGCTCAGGATTATTGCCCTTCTCCAGTACACTTTTCTAAGATTTCTAATGTGGTACAGTGTTTTTTTCAATTGGTATGTTTTATAGGAAATAATGATAAGAGCAATGAAAATGATTAAGGCATATGAAATACTTCCTCATTAGCAAAAGCTAGGAAATGTGGGGCTTCTAAAATGTAGGGATGGTTAGGAAGGGAAAAATCAATGATAAATGTTGCTTAAAATTAGAGCAGGTGTGGTGAGAAAAGATAGTGATTTTCTCACTTCCCCAAATTCCAGAATTTGGACTCAACTCTTACATTAATCAGTAGCAATTTCACACTCAGTCCTAGGAATTATGGCATTGAAGATACCATAAGCTTAAAAAATATATTGGCAGAACATATCTACTAAGTTAAAGGCCTTGTAGCTGTAGCTGCATTTTTGAGTGGTTCCCACATGGGGAGGTGCAGTTCAATTTAAATGCTATCAGTATCTGTCTGTGTTCATCCAAATATTACTCTCTTCCATCCTTTTATTTTTCATTAGTGTGTGCAGAAAAAAAAATGTACCCTGCTATTTTTTCTATCCAATACAGATATGTGTGTCTCATTCACAAATACACATGTTTTTCTTTGCAACTTTTTCAAATGTAGTCTTCTAAATTACAGTTTTAGGGCTGACCAATCAATCAGTTAATCAATCAATCAATCAGAATAGAACTGGAAGGGACCTTGGAGGTTGTCTAGTCCAACCCCCTGCTCAAGCGGGAGATCCTACACCATTCCGGATAAGTGGCTGGTCCAGTCTCTTCTTAAAAGCCTTTGGGGATGATGCACCCTCAACTTCTGAAGGCAAGCCTTTCCACTGGTTGATTGTTCTCACTGTCAGGAAGTTTCTTCTTAATTCCAGGTTGCTTCTCTCCTTGATTAGTTTCCATCCATTGTTTCTTATGTTGCCCTCTGGTACTTTGGAAAATAAGTTGACCGCCTCTTCTTTGTGGCAGCCCCTCAAATATGGAATATGCTATCATATGACCCCTAGTCCTTTTCTCTAGACTGGCCATACCCAAAGCCTGCACTGTTCTTAATATATTTTAGTCTCCAGGCTCTTAATCATCTTCTCTGCACTTTTTCCAAAGTCTCAACATCTTTTTTTGTAATGTGGTGACCAAAGCAGATGAAGTATTCCAGGTGTGGTATATTTCAAGACTGATTAGCAGCATCTATAAATTAAGTATTTACTCATGTTTCTCATTTATCTTGGAAAGAAATCCATTCCAGAGTACTTCCCTATTCCCACATGCCTGGGAAAATCTTGTAGTGAACTAGTCATGTCATTGTGATTTCCCCCCCTTATTTTTATACTGAGTGTAGAGTTTATTATCAGTATAATCCAGGCAGGGTTCTTCCTGTATTCTCATGTTAGCTAGAAACTGGTGCTTGAATGTTCTACTAATATGTATTGTAATTGCAGGAAGTGACTCATGAGCATTCTGATGGTGCTATCTTCACGCCTCCAGGAAAATATCACTTGTACATGAATATGTTATTGAGAGACACAGAAAATATATTCATGCAATCAAGACATTTGGGAATAAAGATCCCAGCCTTTCCAGCTGCTTGTTGTTTGTTTAGTTTTTTTCCTTCTAAAAGTATAACACTATATCATCTTGTTTGTGACATTAAAATCAGGTTCTACAAAATGAGTTAATGATAACAATGAAGGTAACGTTGTACATTTAAGGAGAAGAATATTTAAAGAAACATATAAACTATTTCTGCCAACCTCTGTATTTATTAGATTTCCTACCGCTTCCTCTTAGAAAATCCATTTCCTTCCTTTGAAATTCAACGGACATTTTGCTTGAGAAAAGATCTTATGTTTTTGGTGAAATGTATTAATATGCTAAAACTATGCATTGGGAAACTGAAATAAATATATATGATATGTTCAAAACTTTTTTTATTGGCTAGGAAGTTCTTGAATCAAACATTGTTCTGCCTTCTCTTCCTCTTGGTCTGTAGGTTACTCATTAAACTATCTCATTGGCAGAGTATTCCAATTATAGCATGGCCATGATAGCCACCTGGACATTAAATCCTCTGATAATTAGTTAGACCTTTAAGTAACTTGATTAGTGACATTCTGGATTTAGAATCAATATTATCATGAGGTTAAAAGAAGCATTGACTTCTCCAAAAGCAATACAGTTTAGTCTAATCAGTTTGTTGTGATCAGAGAGGGTTGCTTTGAATTTCTGGGTGAAATGGAATTTCTAAAGTGTGGTAGCCAGACATTCAGAGATCTACAAGTATAGATTGGGCAGTGGGCAAAGCCAAGTCTTTTTTGAAAGTATGTCTTCCAAGGCTTGGAAAAAGGAGATATCATTTCCTTCCAACTGTAGGTGGACCTAATGTATGCCCTTCCAGACACCTCTAAGAAAAGATCTCTAGTGGAGACTAGGAATAACTGCTATTGCCATGTACATCATCCAGAGACATTGGCTAGTGGGCAACTCCAGAAATTTATAAAAAAATCACCTCCCTTTCCCTGAGATCAGTTTTGAATCTGTGATGAAGGCAATAGCAATGGGGAAGGTATTTTACCACAGGTGAAGTCTGCAGTGCTATGCTGTTCCATAGAATATATCCCCAATATTATAAGTCTGGAACTATTTCTACGATACTGAAAAAAAGCCCCTCCATTGTTGATTTGTTCCATGAAATGGAAGAAAATATAATCATGGTTTTGTATGCTATGAAACTCTATAAATGACAATGCTTCAAGGTGCCATTGGAATTAACACCCTTTAAGCCTCTGTGATTTTCTGAAGATTGGAATTATTAGCTCAGTCACCTGAAAAAAACATTAGCCTCTTCAAAGATTACATTTTGTTCTCAAGAAGGAATTTGTAGGAGGAAAATGTGTAATGCCACAAATGGTGGATGCTGACACTGAGTAACTTTAGGACTGCAAGGGGAGAAAAAACACTTTAACAGTGTAAGAAGAAAGCTTAATCCTTTCATGATCGTTACTAGTATTATTCTAGATGAGAAAGTAGGTGCGTGCAAATGCAGACACACAGTAATGCTTCTCACTGATAAAGCTATGCACTGAATTTTGCTTATAGGATTTGTTTCCGGATAATATAATCTATAATCCTTTATAGTCTGTGTCACTCTGTGGCTTTACATATGGGACATAATCCCTGCCAAAGTATATCAAATTGAGAAAGACTGATAGGTCCTGATTTAACAGTTTAATACACTGATGTCAGATGATCTAATAGTCTCTAGATGTAGGTCTACAGATGATGGTGGTGGTGATAAATAATGTAAAACTTAATGACTTATTCGTTTATATAAAATTTAAAACTTACAGTATCTAAATGGAGACAGATTAAAAAAAATGGAAAGGATGGGGAAGGGTGATCAGGTCAAAACACTAAAACCTTTCCTAATTTGTAGACCTGACTCTAATCTGAAAACAAACAAATACCCCCATACACACAAATACACATTCCTTTGTTGGTCTCTTAAAAATAAACAACATAAGATGTGGCAGCCATTGCTGCATCTTGGGAGCCAGTTCTCCTAGTCTTATGCAGCTGAACGAAGTCAACATGTTGCATCAGCAAATGGAACTAAAATCCACTAGTCTATGGGCAGTGCTCCCTGTCATAAATCAGCAGACAAACAGTTTGCCCAACAACAGCATCTGATATAGATATATTGCCAAATATAGTACCCTGAAAGTCGGAACACTAAACTAATTCAAATACAAGGAATGGAGTTATGAAATTAAATGCACCCACTTTTCACCTGGGTGTTCTCAAAACAGGTACAGATTAGACTTTTAGTAATGAACAGCTTCATGTACTGTATCAATCTACTCCCAATTTTTGTCTTTATTTTCTTTTTCATAAATGTCCCCATCAATACTCTTAATAATTCTTTGTGGCTCTTCCTCCATCTCTGATTGATCAAACTACGAGGTTTCTTCCTGCTTGTTATATTAGACTTCACCTGGTAATATCCTTTGGCCTTGTACTTTGAATCCTTGCCAGAGTTAAGAAAAGCCAATACCATACATTAGTTCCCTTGAAGATTTGACAACAGTTGTGTTAGCCCTACCTCTGAGTTATGAGAGTGAAGAATTAAAGCAGATGCAGCTTCATAAAACACGTCCTTCCTGACATGCCACAATCCTTCAATCTGAGACAGAAGTTAAAGAGTTTTGCTGTGGCAGAGGGTGCTAGTGTGCTTTGTAATTGCAATGTTCAGCTCGCCACAGGAGGCAATAGGGGATCAGCTGAGTAACATGAGATCTACTGGCACAATCCAAGGCCCAATGCAGAGATGGTAGTCAAATGGCCACAGGTGAGTATTAACTTATCATGCAGCAACTGTGACAGCTGTGTGTATTTTTAATATTTGACAAAAAAGGCAACATGAAAGCTTTGTTCTTTCTCTTACTACCCTATAGCATGGGTGAACTGATATCATTTTGCAACCTGAGAGCTGTGTTGAGGAAAAAAGATAATTAGACTGAAAATGAATACCATTTGAAGGGGAAAGAGGAATACATTTTCCTCAAGCTAACCTAGATATCCTTAAAGGTTTCTTAGATCTGCTATTCTATATTTTCTAATATTTTTCCTTTTAATGATGAATGATGGTAGGTGATAACTTAATTATTTTTATAGGTTCTGAAAGCCTGAGGAGCACATAGATCCACACGTCTTCATTCATCTATATTTATTAGATCCAGACTTGGATGTTAACAACCAATTCTCCTTGCATGCAAACACCCCCAAGGTTGAATGATAACCCATTCAAAAGACCCAAGATACATAAACATAGGACATAGACACTAGCAACTGGAGAAATAGACAGGTTGAAGCACGCAAAGATAAATATTCAGCACACAGTTCCAAATCACAAAGTCTGGGAGACAAGACAATCAGTAATATTGAAGCCACAAGCTGTATTAAATCAGATTGCTCAGTGCCTCCTAAGAGACACACCAAACCTCAGTGGAGAGCAATGTGTGAATTGGCAAACATCAGAACATGTTAGGATGTGAGTGGCCAGCAATATAGCTCCAGCAACAAGCTAGATGGATAAATTGTAGTGGATTGCAAATATATACTTTGAGGTCACACTTCAGGGAGCTTAAAATCATTTGAGATTTGGAGTGAGAACCAAATCCTCTTGATACACTGCAATGTTCTCTCTTCTCTGCAACTCTCTGGCCCTGTTGCCAAGCAAATGTCCCTTTACACGATCTTTCATTTCAGCATTCAGTTGCTTTTAACAATGATATTGTCACACAGAGAACCAAATAGACTTTTTATTTCTCCTTTGGGCTTTCTTCCCCAACTTTCCTTTCTGCCTAGTATAGGATTTCTCCATTTAAAGAACTATTTTTTTCTGTGTGTTTTATTATTATTTTTTCTTAATATTCATTCTTGGCTTGATCTTTTTTTTATGAAGTTAATTTCTTATGCTTTATTTAGAATTACATTTAGGCTGAAAATTGCAATTGTGAACAGTTTGGGAAGTCACTTCTGCTCCCAGTGAGCATTACTTCTGGCTAAATACATTTGGCTGTTTATAAGGAAGTTCAAGATTATTTTCATGTTTTGCCTCCATTACTTCTTAGCCTGCACGTCCTTTGGATGCTTTAATCTATTGTATTTTGTATTGATTTCCCAATGAATTGTAATGGCTGTTTTACTGCCATTTAGATCACAGGTTTCTGGTTGATTAGCTAAGCCTTGGAACAGCTTGATCTAAGGGAATCCAGAGCAATATCATGTTGACAACCAATATTATCAAGATTTTATTTCTAGGACCACCAACTATCTTTGCCAACTAAACCCTAAAATCTTTTACTTCATCTTTCTTGCAAGTTTCTTGCAAGGAGAAGTTCTTCCTGGCTTGAGGTGAAACCTCAGAGCCTGTTATGAAATGTCCTCTGATAAACTGTGAATTGACTAGCATATGTTGCAGACACAGACCATATAGAAGGATTGCACTCTGTATCTTATTTATAATTTTCCCTTTCTTTATAAAGGGCAAAGAATAATGAAAAGCAATGTTATTTTCCAATCTATATATAAGTTTATTGTTTTGGGAAGACCTTTCCAGCAGGATCTGATACCTATTTGCAAGGAAACCCAGAGCTGCTAGGAAATTGGAAATTATGTATTGAGAGATGAAGAGGGATACATGTTATAAGGGTGACGGAAGTAGTTTTAACATGCATTTGCTAGTGTGAAAAAATGCATCAAAATCCAATGAGTGCCAAAACCAATTCCACCACCTTTCAGAATGTGTATATACAATATACATTGTAGCCATGATGAAGAGCTTGAAACCTACAGAGATGATGGACATGTCTAAACCTGTTGAAATCAATGAGCATAAATGTACCTAGATCCACATAAGATTATACTGTGAAGTCACATTCAATTCTTTTCACTAGGACTTATTTCTATTTGAATTTTGTTTGTTTTTGACTTGAGTTTTATATCTACTGTACTATCTCTATCTATCTATCTATCTATCTATCTATCTATCTATCTATCTATCTATCTATCATCTAACTTTTAAATAAGGTTTCAGAAAGTGATATATGCATGTAATTTGGAACAGTAAAAGACTGAACCAAAAGTAACTCATCCAGTTCAATTTTCATGGCTTCTAAAATGAATGCTCACAGCAACTAATTGTCATATATTTCAATATATATATGCAAAAATTTTAAATTTTAAATTTGCTGTTTTTATATTTGTTATTTTATCGGCTTATTGTATGCCACCTAGAGTCACTTTCGATGGGATGGATGGCTATACAAATTTTATTAATAAATAAATAAGTACATTGTAAGTAAGAATAACAGAGAATCCACAAGCTAACCTTCTGCTTTTGTACTGAGGGTACTTGGTGGGCATCTAACCTTCATTTTAGTGAGTGAAGGTGAATTAGGGTGGTAAGAATCAATTAAAGAAGAAGGGTGGATAGGATAGGATAGGATAGGATAGGATAGGATAGGATAGGATAGGATAGGATAGGATAGGATAGGATAGGAAAGGATAGGAAAGGAAAAATGAGGCCAGATAATATTTAGACATTCCCATTTCCTACGAAAATTTCCCTTTGTGTCCCACTGACATAAAGCCTACAATACATTTGACTATCTCTGTCCCTGTAGGTTAAAAACATTTGCACTCATAGTTCTGAACTAGTTCTTTACTTATAGATTTCAACATGAATATTATACAGATTTTCCTTTATTATCTTTTTCCTGAATCTATAGTATGCTTTTGAAGCCATTGATTCATGTAAAGTCAATAGGGTATTTATTTGGAAGATACAAGTAACAAGTTTGCAAAATGAATTGATTGACAATAGGGTCATATTCCCTGTCAAATTCCCCAGACAAGGACTCAGCAATAAACCACATTTCCACTTCATTCATTTCCTAAGAAATTTCCCTACAAACAGGAATTAAGCCAAATAGCAATAGTAATAGCACTTAGACTTATATACCACTCCATAGTCTTTTACAGCCCTCTCTGGGCAGCTTACAGAGTCAGCATATTGCCCCCCAACAATCTGGCTCCTCATTTTACCAACCTCGGAAGGATGGAAGGCTGAGTCAACCTTCAGCCAGTCAGGATCAACCTCCAGGCTGTGGACAGAGTTTGCCTACAATTCTGTACTTTAACCACTGCACCATCCAGGCCCCTTAAACTTAAAATAATTAAGACCCAGTGGTTATGAGCACCTCATAACTATGGTGTCTCAGACTTGTAGCTTTTCTCTCCATCTCAAAATTCTATGGATTCTTTGTATGGCACTTGGAGACACGAAAATGAGCTGTTTTTGAGAACGTAAGTGCCAACCATGGCATTGAGGTCTGCTAGTTCATGGCTTCTTCTCACAATTCCAGGGCTAAGTATCAACACTATGCTGCAGAGTGTAAATTGATATGGAGGCACCAGGCCATGATATTTTCTTTAACTTCTAAAGTAGGAGAAACCAATTCTTTGAGGCTTTTTTCCTTTTTGCTGCAGAGAATGTCTTATCATCAAACTGGAGATCTCCCCCATGGCACAGAGAATGGCTAGAAGCTACAGGAAACCTGTGGTCTCTGCATTATTCCATCCTTAGTCTAAAGAAATGAAGGAAAGAAGGATGAATCTGCTTGAGTTCTTGGCTGAGCTTTCAACTCTTTCTGTCTTTTTATTCTGTTACAACTCTCAATACACCACAAGAGCCGTGGTGGTGCAGTGGTTAGAATGCAGTATTGCAGGCTAACTCTGCCCACTGCCAGGAGTTCGATCCTGACTGGCTCAAGGTTTACTCAAGCCTTCCATCCTTCCGAGGTCATTAAAATTAAGAACTAGATTGTTGGCGGGCAATATGCTGACTCTGTAAACTGCTTAGAGAGTCTACTATGAGGTGATATAAAAGTCTATATACATGTTGTCTGCATCTCAGCTACCATATCTGTCCATTTGCCTCTTTCTTTCCATGATACTATCTGAACTTACCTGTTTGGTTCTAACCTATTGAAACTAATCATGTTCCTGTCTGCTGTATTTGGTTCTTTTCATCTCATGTTGTCAATCCAACTTTTGTTGCACACACTGGATCATTGAAAATGATGAGATTCTGGGAAGTCCATTGATGGGTAGCGGTGGTAAAAGTCTGCAGGATGGCAGGTGCAATGATGAAATCCAAGACCCACCTCTTTTGCTTGTGCGCACAATGTTGATGAATGTACGAAAGAGGTGGAACTTGAGTTGCGATGCTGTGCCTGTTATCTTGCAACTTTTGATGCCACAAGCACCCACTGACAGTCCTCTATGGTATGTATATGTTCTCTTATGTCTGTCACTAAATGACTGGCTGCATTGAGGCCTGAAGTGATACCAGAAGTGAAGTCATCCTGGTGTGATATCTGCACTATGGCAACACAATAAATATGAACAATCTCATTTTCAGTATGCATTATATTTATCAAGGCATATATGTATACGTATACCCCCGCACTCACATACACATTTATCAATATAGATGTACAGAATTATATATCTGTATCTCTCAGTGATTGTTTTTTTTTCTTCCTATGTGGAAGTTTTCCTATAATTGTACCATTTTACCAGGCTAACCTCAATTAAGAAGCTGTTTTAAACTATGCATTATGTAAATGCTTTCGTGATGGTTATTTCCCCAGATTTAAAAACATTTCAGTTTAGAATAAAAGTCAGCAACATTGGCAATTTCTTTCTTGTCACTGTCCTACTTTTTCTCAGTGTTTAGCTGACTAAAAACTGCCTTTTCCACCTGATTTTATATAAAAAAATTCCGTTGGGACTAATTAGATTTTTTTATAGCTAAGTAATGAGAGAGATTTCTGTTTCTCCTTCCTGCTTTCCTTCCTCCCTCACTACCCACTTTCTCTCCATTGGTTTGTGCCTTTGGTTATTCTTAGGCTCACAGTCAGTTTTAATTTACATGATTGCCTGTATTGCTCTCCCGCTTGAACAGAACAATACGAAGAATGACATAGATTTTGATAGCATTTCATAGCTAGAGTAAAAAAGAAAAACACACACCAAACTTTTAATAAAGGTTTGGCACAATAATACCCCCCCAACTGATTAATCTTGATTTCTATCTTATTTATTTCTATATGGATAAGAATGATTTTATATGGCTGAAACAGGACAGAGAAACAATCAAATATGAGATCATCATATATTTCCATCTAGTCCTGTGCTTTTTCCAGCCTTACAGCAGATGTCTTTTATCGTACTTCCTCCCCAAAACTTTAGTACAAGATACTGTGGGTTGAACTTGTGAACTTTCATATGCAGCATACATACTGTACTGTAGAGCTATTGATTTTACATTTATAGGGAATTCAGGTGCTAAGAGGCACTTTATAAAATCAAAGATTCAACTGGTTGAGTCAGGGTGTTTATCAATGAAAATAAATATGGAGGTAAATGCTTCTTCCACTTGTTAATATATGTGTGTGTATATATTGTATATGTATGTGTATAACACATTTCCTCCCTCCACCCATATGTCTATGTATACACTTAAATTTATTTCCTGCCTTCTAAAATGATAGAGTGCAGAAAAACCTTTACCGTTTGATTTTCCTCACGTTGTAAAGTACTGCTAAGTAAGCATAATAACAGAAGCATTACAAGTATGTTCAGGAGGACATAAAATGGGAAACACCAGAAGTAGAGTTTTCTAAGTGAAAAGAGCATTGTAACAAAGGCATTTTGAACAGACTGAAGGATAAAAGAGGGAAAAAATGACAAGAGTTGCAAATGCCTTGTTGGCATCAAGCTTGGGTCAAAAGGTTGCCTTATTCAAGCCTCACTCCTAAACTGAAATGCCTCATTCCCTGCTCTCAATATATAAGAATCATTCAGGTGATAGTTAGAAGGACTAGGAGTAGTTTTATTTTCACCTGCCTGTAACTAGGCATCGTATAAAATAATAAAACACATAAAAACTTAATGCAATAATAGTGGTGAATATCTGTAGCTCGGATGTAGGAGGAGGTGAAGATTCATTCTCCAAGCTTGCGGGTTGGTTTCTGAATGTTTCGTTACCCGGCTAGGTAACACCTTCAGCAGCTTTTAGGAGATGTCTGTGTCAGTGCTCTTCTATTTATAAGGGCTTCACTTAGCACCTACACCTGAAGCCATTATAAATAGAAGCGCACTGATGCCGACATCCCCTAAAAGCCACTGAATATGTTACCTAGCCTGGTAACGAAACATTTGGAAACCAACCCACAAGCTCAGAGAATGAATCTTCACTCTCACTTAATGCAATAACTCAGTTCAATCTAATTTAAGATGCCCAACTAAATTTAAGTCCAACTAAAATGTAGTTGATAACCTGAATAGTTGCCTTATTTGGACTCCCCAGTGTCCCTAGAAAGGATAATTAAAAAATGTTGGGAGTGCATGTCAAGAGTCCAGTTGCCTTTTGAAAAAGCACTTTTGAGACAAGTATGACCTGGATGACTGAGAATCCCCACATATATTTAGTCAAAAATTTATTAAAATTGATCATTTAAATTAATGCAGATATCTAGAACCTTGTAAGTCAATGGAAGAACTCTTATTTGTGGACATTATTGATGACATTATCACTTTAATTACTTGAAGCTGAGTAGCTGCTTTTTCAACAAATTCTACTTCTAAAGCTTTGAATGTGGATAGGAAAAAATGTAACCTTTTATATCAATTCATTTCATGATATGATTCAGTATTGCCAATATAATCTAGTTCTTTCACATTTTAATCACTTTTTGTATTATTTAAAAATAAAAGATTGGAATTAAAAAAAAGAGTCCATATTCCCAGCAGGTCACCCAAGGCATGAAGGTCATTTAATCTATCTGTTTTATAAACATCATTAGTATTCAATAAAAGTTGCCCAAGTTAAAGCAAGCAGGCACTTATACTGGGCAGTAGCAATATAGGAAGATGTAAGAGGCAGAGAATCACTTTAATGACAATGGCAAGACATAATTTCACACTGTGCAGGAGAAGGCAATGGTAAACTGCTTCTATTTTTTAACCAAGATATAATATAGATGGATATTATAAAGTGATTGATGATATAATACCAGATGATGGGCCTCTCAGGTTGGATAGAACTCAACATATAATTGAAGAATTGCTGAGGAACTTTTATTGAATACTAATGATGTTTATAAAACAGGTAGATTAAAGCCTTTGGGACATTTAGTTTCTGATGCTGCCATCTAGAAAATAAAATCTGAAGCTGCAAAGACAAGAGTCCTAATAGGAACATTCAATGTAATAAACCAAAGCATGGAAAAATCCAACACAGTGAAACATAGACTTCTCCCAAATATGCTTTTTCATGAGGCAACTGGACTTCCTTGGGGTTGTTTTTTTTTTTTTGAAGACGTTTTGTTTCTCATCCAAAAAGCTTCTTTAGACTTCTTAGGCCTCAGCATATTGAAATTGGAATTGAACATTTTCAGTCAGAAGATCATACCTTATATGACTCAGGATATGAAATACAAAGAAGCAACAAAGTTAATTCCATGGTTAATAAAGACATAGTACAAAGAATAATACTTTGGTACAATGCAGCCCATGACCAAATACCAGATTTTACAGAAAAGTACTTCATATGACAATTATCCAAGTTTATTGATGCAAAACAAGAGGAACTGATGAGCTTTATGTTCAATCTGAGATTGGCAAAACATGCAAGCAAAATCTGCCATTTGTGGTTAGAGAATGGAACAGTAAAGCTGGAAAGAGAACAGAGGGAGACATAGTTGAAATATATAGCCTAAAAAATGGAAAAGAAGCAGTACAAATAGTGTATCAGTCCCTGCCAATTTCTTCATTGCTAACACAGCCTTCTAACATCCAAAATACCTTATATAGACGGCCATGAAATGGAGTACAGACAAATTAAATTGACTATTTTGTTGGTACAAGGAGATGGAAGATCTGTTATAATAGCAAAGATGTGGCCAGGCCTGGCTGTGAAATAGACCATGAACTGCTCATGTGGTCATGCTGAAGACGAAAACCAACCAGTTTTTCATAATAAGATTTCCATTTTCAAGAGGCATCAGAAATTGCTTTGAAGTTCTGAACCTCATGCACAGGAACCAGAGAAACTGTAGAATGAAATCAAACAAACTGTAAGATGAATGTGTAAAAAAAGACTGCAGAAGACCAAGAAACAAAAGAAAGCAAACTGGATGTCAGAACAAATTGTAAAAATTGCAAAGGGGAGAAAGTGAAGTCCATAAGGACAGAAATCTTAGGAAGGAACTTAAAAGGTACCAGAGCTGCTAGAAGAGATAAAGACATCAATAAAGATATTGAAGATATATACAGACACAGAAAAACAAGGAAGCCAGAAAAGTTTTCCAAAATATCTCTGGACTCAGAAGAAGTTCCAACCTTGCACTGGTATACGAAAGGACACCAATGGACAGTAACTGAATCTAAGATCAAACAAAGATGGAATATATTAATTTTTGTACACTAGAGATTTTAACATCCAGGATCTTTTGGAAGATATTCACTACTTACTTAAAATATTCTATAGCACTAAAATATGATGCTTAATAACCATTCTGCTCATGACCAAGTCAGAAGGCTGCAGAAATTGATGGAGAATGGACAGAAAATAGCAAACAAAAAACCCAGTAAAGGGTTTTAATCAAATTAAGCCAACAAATCTGGAGAATGACATAGCAGCCAACAGATTGGAAAATGTTGTTTTACAGAATATATAAGAATTTGGTTACTAGTGTTTTATAAAATGGAGATACTGCCAAAGTCTTTTTCAGATAACAATCCAGTGATTTTAGTATTTAAAAGGAAAACCAGTTCCTTTAGATAGAGGCTACATGAAATATTGCTGCAGAAAGAAATGATAATGGAAAAGTTAAAACATTTTTGATGATAATAATCTTAATATGGGTACAGATATAAGAACAGTTTCAGATGCAAGTAAAATCACCATTTATGAAGGGATATTTTATACAGCAAAATAGTAAACAAAAAAGTGATTTTAAATCAGATAAAAGTGAAAAAAAGAAATTCCTCAAACAGAAAATGTTTTCACAACAAATTAAACTTTTACAACAGCAATTGTCTTTCTTAATAGTAAGAGAAATGGAAATAAAAATGAATGAAAAATGAAAACAAAATAATTCTGAATTTGCAATTAAGCGAGGGAAATGGTTGGTATATAAATGGAGGAAAGAAGAAAAATATTAATATTATAAGATAGAAATACTATAATAAACATAGTCTAAAGATGCAAAAATTATTTCATCAATGGTACTCTAAATTATATAAAGGAGAAGAAATTCCCCTGACAAAAGTTGATGAATATTTAAAGAAACAAAATGTACTGAAGATCGCAGGAAAAACAGAACAACTAATGAATGGATCCATTACAATAAAGGCAGGGAAAGCACCTGGACCAGATGGATTACCAACCTCTTATTATAAACATTTTGAAGATGAACTATTACAACATTTGGAAAACATCATGAAAGGTATCTATGGAGATACTCAGTCTTTTTTTTTTTGCTTCAAAAAAACAAAACAAAGTCAAGTTGCCTCATGAGAAAGCACCTTTGGGATAATCATGAAAGGTGTCAAATAGTTGGATGCAGGCCAATATAGTATTAATATCTAAAGAAGGTGAATACTTCATCAAAAATTATCAATGTCATTACTGAATGATTACAAGTTATTTATAATTATTTTATCCGAGACAATAAAAATGGCTTCATAGAACTTTATTCTATAATGAAGACTAGTATGGATTTTACCTAAAAGAAGTTGGGGGATATTATCTAAAAGAAGTTGGCTATTTTGGAATAATTACAACAACCTAATAAAAAGCAAGCAACAAAAAGGTCTTTGATAATTTAAACAGAATTTCTTGTTTAAAATTGGGGAAGGTATGGATTTTATTGTGGATTTTATCAAAGGGATAAAATTGATTTATATCTCACAAAAGGCACAGATAATTTTGGAGAATTAAGGAAAACCTGTGAGATGTAGAAAAGGAGTAGATAAGGTTGCCTTTTATCACTATTATTATTTATCTTAGCTATGGAAGTATTGAACAGTGATATTCAAGATATTAATTTGAATTTGAAATTGAACTATGTACAAATGGTGAACATGTAACTGCTAACACATGAGCACTTTAATTAAAATTGGAAACAGAACAACAAATGCAAGACTGTATGATAAATTGGCTAAGAAATTTGGACACAATATACTGAAGGTGGGAAAAATAATGGGAAATTTATGTTGTATGCTGACCAGAGTCTGAGATTGGCAGCTATATAAATTAAATAAATATGTGCTTAAAAGGATTGAAATTTGCATTATGTTCTAACCTAAAAGTGATTTTTTTAATAAAATGATGTACCACTGATATATGACTCTGGAAAAATTGTGCAGAGAGTAAAAATTTATGTTGGAAATATAGACATGAAGAGTCATCTTGTCAGGCTTGACTGATTTGTAAAAAAAAAAAAAAAGCCAGATATTCCTGAGTTCGAATACATGTAATGATATATTCCAGAAATTTGCTTGCTGGAACAAATGAACACTCAATTAGAAAAAAGACATGAAAGATTATTTTTATATATAATTATTGCTGCAAGACTATAGGTGCAAAGATGGAAAAACTCTAAAATAACTACAACTATCAGTGACCGGAAATCCTTTATGGACTTTTTGCTGAAAAAAAGAGAAAAATGAACTTGTGATTTATGAGTTTAAGAATTAGAAAAGGGAGTTTTTAGAAAAGACAAATCATGATGTAACCTTAGAGAGAGTAAAATATAGTTTATAACTGCTGTCAAAAAAATCTAAGCCACTTTATAATCTTCCCTTTTTCCCTTTTTCTTTTCTATTTCTACTTATACACTATACTTTTCTTTCTTTTCGAATAATTGTATTGTTTTATTTCAATAAAAGGAAGAGGTTGATCTAAATACCATACTAAATAAAGGAGACATAACAGACAAGTAATTATAACTTCACAGACAAGCAAAATAAAGCTTAGGATCAAAACACATTAGAGCCTGTAAAGAAACTTGAGGGATTTGATTTTGGGCCCAATTTATATATATATTCTTATAAACATTATTGAAAACTCAGCTAAAAGCAGTTAAGCACCTAAATGTCTCAGCTGCACCTGAGGTAACAAGGTATTAACAAGATAGTGAAAGTGCAAAAACGCAAGGCAACCACGAAGGTTAATAATAGTGTCCAGCAACTGTTAACACTAAGCACTGAGAACCAAAGCTTTTAGATCATAGTTTAGCAAAAATAACAATGTTTAATTAAAAGTATGAGTGCATAAGGGAAATAACTCCTTTATTTGCCTCTCATTTTATATATATTTAATACATATATGACTTAAACTAAAACAGTAAGGCTGACCTTAGCAGGAATGAGGATTAACAGAATAACACAGTTAAAAGGGACCTTGGAAGTCTTCTAGTCCAACCCTCTGCTCAGGCAGGAAACCCTACCATTTCAGATAAATGGTTGTCCAATCTCTTCTTAAAAAACTCCAGTGCTGGAGCACCCACAACTTCTGGAGGCAACTCATTCCACTGATTAATTGTTCTGTCAGTAAGTTTCTCCTTAATTTTGGGTTGCTTCTCTCCTTGATTAGTTTCCATCCATTGCTTCTTGTCCTGCCTTCAGGTGCTTTGGAGAATAGGTTGGCCCCCTCTTCTTTGTGGCAACCCCTGAGATATTGGAATAGTGCTATCATGTCACCCCAGTCCTTCTTTTCATTAAACTAGACATACTAAATTCCAGCAACTGTTCTTTATATGTTTTAGCCCCCAGTCCCCTAATCATCCTTGTTACTCTTTTCTGTACTCTTTTTAGAACCTCAACATCTTTTTTACATTGTGGTGACCAAAACTGGATGCAGTACTCCAAGTGTGGTCTCACCATAGTATTATACAATGGTATTAACACTTTACATGATCTTGATTCTATCCTTTTGTTGATGCAGTCTAGGATTGTGTTGGGTTTTTTTGGCAGCTGCAGCACACTGCTGGCTCATATTTAAGTGGTTGTCCACTAGGACTCAAAGATCCCTCTTACAGTTACTACTATTGAGCCAGGTACCACTTATACTACACCTGTGCATTTCTCTTGCCTAAATGTGGAATCTTGCTTTTTTCACCATTTAATTTCATTTTATTAGATAGGGCCCAATGTACAAGTCTGTCAAGATCCTTCTGTATCTTAAATCTATCTTCTGGAGTGCTGACTATTCCTGCCAGCTTGATGTTGTCTGCAAATGTGATGAGTTCCCCATCCATCCCCTCATCTAAAGTATTTATGAAGATATTGAAGAATACTAGGCCTAACACAGAGCCTTGGAGTACCCCATTGCATACTTCTTTCCATTAGCTGCAGTTCCATTAAGGACTACACTTTGAGTGCAGTTGGTCACCCAGTTACCAATCCATTTGGTGATGATGCTGTCTAATCCACATTTTCTATCTTATAAAGTAGGAGGATTATAATAATCTAGTAGAGGATTATAATTGTCAAGGTTATAATTTAATAGCTAAACAGCTTATGTAATGATGTAATGTAATGTAAGGTGGATGATGCAATATAGGAATGACTCAGCAGGTGTGTATATCCCTTTAAGAGCCTGAGTATAAAAGGGAAGGTCTTTTACTGTTGTGTTCTCTCTCATCCTGTTTCCTGCTGTAATTGCTGTGGAGTTTGCTAATAGCCATGTGTATGTTTCTTGTTTCTAGTGTATATTTGTAGATATTGTAATATAAACCACCATTTAAATACAAACCATGGTTTACTGTATTTACTCCTGGGTTACCTCAATGCAATAAGACTGTGCATGCTCTGACAATAATGATCTATCATATTGTTGCTAATTTACTATCCTGTTTCCAGTCTCAAATCCACACACAGTTGCTAAGTGAGGAAAGTTTATTCACAGCTGAGCAGATAACAGCAGACAAGGGAAGAAATATAGGTCATCAAAGTCTTGAATTACAAATAAAATTTGCCTAAATGGTTTCATTTTCAACAGGAGTAGTCAAAATTCAGTTCAAAGTGCCAAGGTCAGAGAATCACAAACAAGATTCACAGGAATAATATGTCAGGGTAGGAAATTAAATACTTGTTTCTACAGGAGAAGCATGGGTCAAGGCTGCCTCTTAAATCAGGCTGTAACCAACAGTCTTTAATTGGGAGAGTTATTCTCTTGCTTGGCAAGGAGCCACATTGCCTGTCCTTGCTCTGGTCATCAGGTATGAGGGCTTGGCAGCTGCATGTCATCATCTGACTGCTCCAGATGATCCAATGGTGCCTGTATTTGATCAGCCTCAGTTGATTCCTACTGATATCTCCTGAGGCTGACATTTCTTTTTCAACAGTTATTAACAAACCCATTATTGTTCCTGCCTCTTAACTATTTCTGAGTTCAGCCCTTGTTTAATCCTCATTTTTTTCAATCATTAAATCCATAAATAATTTCATCATTTTCTTTTAGCAAAAAGTCCATAAAAGGTTTCCAGTGTTTCAGAAAAATACTTTTTGTTTTCTCCTTGACCAAATAGGCCAGTTTTGCTAGGTCTGACATTTTCACAATCCATTCCTCCATTGTGGGGATTTCAGTATTCTTCCATCATCATATGTATATGTGGTTTCTTTGCAACATTCATCTTTAAAATTCATTACATCATTGTATGTCTCAGGCAGTTTGGTTCTGAGATTACCTGCACCTGGAGATGAATTAAAACTGGCAAATTAAGGCTTGCCTCTGTTGGAATATTCATGAGCAGGAAGAGTCATGTGGTAACTCAGTCAGCCAATGTGAAGAAAGATCTACTGAGTCTGTGCAAAAAGCTATTGAGTTAGAAGCTGAATTTTCAATCTCAGGTTTGTCTTTGTATCTCTCTGTAAGAAGTATTCATTGAACTATGTTGCAGTAAAGAAGAATGGTATTGTAAATACTTTAATATGAATATAAAGAAATTTATTTGAATCAGCTAAATGCAGTCAACTGAGAGCTTCTGATTTATTTTTTCACCAACAAAGAAATTAAAATTATCTAACAGGTTATGGGCCCACAGCTTATTAAGGACTGCATTGTAATTTAAAGCTGGAAGAAATTGCCTGTGTTTAGAAAGTATAAGAACAAGGCAGAATTAGCAGAATGGCTGCAATGGAATTTAAGGAAAGCTCTGTACCTCATTTGGGCCAGAAGAATTACATTGTGTGGGCTCCTAGAATGGAATGTTTGCTCAAAGCAAAAGAGCTGTTGTATATCGTAGAAAATCCACCAGAAGTGTTTAAAGCTGCTGATCAGAAAAGTCATGATCAAACAATGGCTTATCTCATCTTGAATTTAGATGATGAACAATTTCCAAATGTTGCAAATTTAAAGACTGCAAAGGAGATTTGGTTGAAGTTGAGAGCTGTGCATGTGAATGTTTCTGCATACAATATAGTGCAATTGTCAAGAAAACTTTACAGGGCCTGTTTGCAACCAGGAGAATCTGTGGAACAGCATTTAAATAAAATGCAAAATTTATTTTTGGACTTAGAACAATGTGAGATTAAATTCCCTGAGTCCCAGAAGGTTTTATTGGTGTTGAACAGTTTAGATAAAACCTGGGACACAGTTTCTGCAATATTTGAGTGTAAAGAAGAGCAAGACTTAAATTTTGAGGCTTTAAAGGCATGTTTGCTTAATGAAGAAGAAAAGCAACATTTTAGGAACAGCCACGAGGAGGTGAAATTCCTGAGGAGAGGATCCAGACTGCAAGTCTCCGGAGAAGAAACAAGCAGATGGGACCAAGTTGCATGAAAAGAAAGATTTTGTAAGCAGAGGGCTCAACAAGAAAAGAATTGCTACATTTGTGGAGCAAGCACACATCTGAAAAGGAACTGTTTGCAGAGGAACAATTTGCAGTGAAGGACATTTGTGCAAGCAAAAAAGACTGATTTGCAAAAGGAACATTTTGGTGTTGCAAAAGTTTGTTATAGCAACAACAGAGACAAGTGGCTAATAGATAGTGGGGCAAGTCAAACAATTGTTAATGACTCTGAATTATTTTGCAGGTATTCATTTTGCTACTTGCTTAGAGGAAAGACAGAGGTGCTACAACAATTCAAACAGTGGGTAAGTTTTGTAGAGAGAAAGTACAGACAACAAGTGTGTCAGTTACAAACTGACAGAGGTACTGAATTTATGTCAACTAAATTCCAACAATGGTTGGGGCAGTTGGGGATAAGACACAGATGTACAAATCCTTACACAGCAGCAGAGAATGGTGTAGCTGAAAGAAGGAGTGGTGTTTTGCAAACAATGAAACATTCATTATTAGAGGATTCTGGTATGAGCAGGTCATATTGGGGAGAAGCCATATTGACTGCCAATTATATAGTTAACAGGCTGTGGAGTTCCTCCATTAATAATACTCCATATGCCATTCTATATGGGAGAAAGCCATCACTGGCACATTTGAGAATTTTTGGAAGTACTGCATGGGTACATATTCCGAAAGCAATCAGAAGAAAGGGACAGTAAAAGGCAAGAAAGCTCAGATTTGTGGGCTATGAGCCAGGGTCAAAAGGATATCGCTTTAGCTATGGAAGTAAAAGAATTGTAATTTCAAGGTCTGCTAATTTTGCAGAACAAAATTGGGAAAGAATTAATGCAAATTCTGGGTATGTCTCACTTAATGATGGTGATCTATTGATCTATTGATCTATCTCACTTAATCTATGGTGATTTCTTCCTCCTGTCCGAGGTTTCCATTGTTGTGAGCATTTCTGTTGAGGATTGGCAGCGGGGGTGGGGTGGGGATATTTGGTTTTTATTCCCCCCATCTGCTGGGTGGTTGCAGAAGGTTTTGGTCACTTCACATGACCCTGGGACACTGTGACCATCATAAATATGAATCAGTTGCCAAGCATCTGAATGTAAATCACAAGACCCTGGAGATGCTGCAACATTCCAGCTGATCGGCGCTTCTTCTGGGCTCAGCAGAAGCGCCAGGATCAGTGCTGTTTTCCAACTCATTGGTGCTTCTTCAGGGCCCAACAGAAGCACCAGGATCAGTGCTGTGCTTCAGCTGAAGCCTGGTACTGATCCTGGCGCTTCCGCTGAGCCCTGACAGCCCTGCAGCTCCAGCCATCTCTCGCTCAGGCTTGTGCGGTACTGCCACCAGTTCAGCTCATTCCCCTCCCCTGCTACCACTTTTCTAGGATAGTCGCGTACCACCTGCCAGGTGCCAATGTACCACAGGTGGTACCCATACCACTGGTTGAAAAGCCCTGCTCTAGGATATCAATGTCTCCCTCCGGTCATTCAGGGCCAACTGTTCCTCAATAAAGAAATTGGTAGGTGATTCCTAGATTACAGAAAAGTCATCCTTGTGTTGACCACATCACACTGTCCGTCTGTCCATCGGTCCGTCTATCTATCTATCTATCTATCTATCTATCTATCTATCTATCTATCTATCTATCTATCTATCTATTTATCTATCTATCTATCTATCTATCTATCTATCTATCTATCTATCTATCTATCTATCTATCTATCACACCACTATCCTTAGGGACATGGGAATTTCAGAACATCTTGCTGTGCCTTTTATGTGTCATGACTTGTATGAAACAGATCAGCTTGTATTATTATGCTACTTGTAGCATTTTGATAAAGCATTTGATCCTATAGGTGACCCTGAACATGTAGTTTAGCAATTCAAGTAATACTGAATTACAACATTGCTATACCAGTTTGAACACCAATAACCACCTAATATTGTTTGTGTGATATGAGATGGTTCCAAGATAACAGTCATGGTTATGAAAAAAATATAAGCCTTCTATATAAAATAGTGTATCTTCTTAACTCTTCTAAATTCTGAGAAATTATTACAAAAATGCTTCTAAGGTTGGAGTAAGTTGGAGTTTATATATAGTTACCAAGCAGCACCAACATAGCTAGATTTTACTGCCTTTAAATATACATGAATTCTATCAGGAATTAACTTCCAAGTAAAAATATAATGTAGTCAAGAATAGTCTACCTATCAGCCTTACCAGGTAAGTCAAACAAGAAATACAACCAGATAAACTAATTTTATATTAATGTAAAGGTACATTAGCAGAATCTTGCAAATTTGAAAGTATAATTCTCCCACTATCATATTTACAGTCTGAGAACTTAGGGAAGATGTCTTCTAATATTCTTGTTCCCCCCAATCTGGAACTGCAGGCTATGCTGTTATCTGACATTCCCTAGGTAAGATCCCAAGGTCTTTTTCACATACATTACATTGTCACAATAACTTCAGGTCTTAACCCAGCTGGGTTTCGGGTGTGGCACCAGCCGCGACCCCAGGGAAGGGGGGGAGGAGTGGCTATAATAGCCCGGGAGACCGTCGGCTTGCGCAGGCTCACTGTTTCCGAGATTTCGGGCTGTGAGTCCCTCCTGGTGAAGTTGGACCTAGGAGTTCAGGTGGGCTTGTTGCTTACGTACCTGCCTCCCAGCTGCGTGGCATCAGCCCTGCCTGCGTTGCTCGAGGAAGTGGCTGGGCTGGCAGTTGAACTCCCGAGGCTGATAGTCCTGGGAGATCTCAACTTGCCTTCGCTTGGCCGGGCCTCTGGGTTGGCGCAGGAGTTCATGGCTTCCATGGCAACCATGGACCTGACTCAAGTAGTTCAGGGTCCGACCCACCAGGGGGGGCATTCGCCCGATATGATCTTTCTCTCGGAACAGCTGAGTGATGGTTTGGTGTTAAGGGGTTTAGTCACGGTACCCTTGTCATGGTCAGACCATTTCCTGCTGCGGCTTGACTTTGGGGCTCCAATCCTCCCCCGCAGGGAGGCGGAACCGATTAGGTGGTTCCGCCCCAGACACCTGATGGATCCAATGGGTTTCCAGACGGAGCTTGGGGAATTACCAGATTCGCTCGTACACGGTTCGGCAGAGTCCCTTGTGGCGGCCTGGAATATAGCTGCTGCAGGGGCTTTGGATCGGATCGCGCCTATGCGGCCTCTCCATGGTTTCGGACCCAGGAAGTCTCCTTGGTTTACTGAGGAGCTCAGGGGGATGAAACGTCTTAGGAGACGTCTAGAGAAGCGTTGGAGAAGATCGAAGGCTGAATCTGATCGAACCAGGTTGAGATCACACATTAGATCCTACCTGAGAGCGATTAAAGCGGCAAAATCCCGGTATTTTTCCGCTTTAATCGCGTCTGCGGAATCGCGCCCGGCTGCCCTGTTTAGGGTGACTCGGTCTCTCCTTGGTACGGGGAGGTCCGGGGGACCCTTGCAGGGAAGTGCCGAGGATTTTAACAACTTTTTCGCAGACAAAGTCGCTCAGATCTGGGCGAACCTTGACTCCAACATTGTAGCAGTGGCGACTGATAATGATTCAGTCGAGGTGACTGGGGCTCGTCTTAGTCAGTTTATTTGGGATGAGTTTGAAGCTGTTACACCTGATGAAGTGGACAAGGCCATTGGAGCTGTTAGTAATGCCACCTGCTTATTGGACCCGTGTCCCTCCTGGCTGGTTTCGGCCAGCAGGGAGGTATCACGGAGCTGGATCCAGGAGATAGTCATCGCTTCTTTGAGGGATGGGTCCTTTCCGGCTCCTTTAAAGGAGGCACTTGTGCGCCCACTCCTCAAGAAGCCTTCCCTAGATTCAGCCATTCTTTCGAACTATCATCCTGTCTCCAACCTTCCCTATGTGGGGAAGGTTGTTGAGAAGGTGGTGGCACTTCAACTCCAACGGGCCTTGGAGGAAACCGATTATCTGGGTCCCTTGCAGTCGGGATTCAGACCCGGTTACTCTACGGAAACTGCTTTGGTCGCGCTGATGGATGATCTCTGGCGGGCCCGGGATAGGGGTTTATCTTCTATCCTGGTGCTTCTTGACCTCTCAGCGGCTTTCGATACCATTGACCATGGTATCCTTCTGCGCCGACTGGAGGGGTTGGGGGTGGGAGGCACTGTTCTCCAGTGGTTCTCCTCCTACCTTTCTGGCCGGTCGCAGTCGGTGTTGGTAGGGGATCAAAGATCGACCTCTAGGCTCCTCCCTTGTGGGGTGCCGCAGGGGTCGGTTCTTTCGCCCCTGCTGTTTAATATTTACATGAGGCCGCTGGGTGAGATCATCCATAGACACGGGGTGAGTTACCATCAGTACGCTGATGATACCCAGTTGTACGTTTCCACCCCGTGCCAAGTCAGCGAAGCAGCAGAAGTGATGTGCCGGTGTTTGGAGGCTGTGAGGGCCTGGATGGGTGAGAACAGACTAAAGCTTAATCCCGACAAGACGGAGTGGCTGTGGGTTCTCCCTCCCAAGGACAAGCCCAACTGTCCGTCCATTACTCTGGGGGGGGGAAACTTTGAACCCCTCGGAGAAGGTTCGTAACTTGGGTGTTCTCCTCGATCCACAGCTGCACTTAGACCAACATTTGGCGGTTGTGACGAGGGGAGCATTTGCCCAGGTTCGCCTGGTGCACCAGTTGCGACCTTATCTGGACAGGGAGGCCTTGCTCACAGTCGCTCATGCCCTTATCACCTCGAGGATCGACTACTGCAATGCTCTCTACATGGGGCTACCCTTGAAGAGTGTTCGGAGACTTCAATTAGTCCAGAATGCAGCCGCGCGAGCAATCGTGGGCTTACCTCGGTATGCCCACATTTCACCAACGCTCCGCGAGCTGCACTGGCTACCTATTAGTCTCCGCTCGCAATTCAAAGTGTTGGTTATTACCTATAAAGCCCTACATGGCCTAGGACCAGGTTACTTGCAGGACCGTCTTTTGCCTCATACCTCATCACGACCGGTCAGATAGCACAGAGTTGGTCTTCTCCGGGTCCCGTCGACCAGTTAATGTAGGCTGGCGGGCCCCAGGAGAAGGGCCTTCTCTGTTGCGGCCCCTACCCTCTGGAATCAGCTCCCTCCGGGGATTCGGACCGCTCCCACTCTTCTGGCCTTCCGAAAAGAATTAAAAACTTATTTGTGTCGGCAGATCTGGGAATGATTGGTGCTGAATGTTGGATGAATGTTTTTTTTATTAAAAATTTGGGGTATTGTTTTATTTTATGATCATTTTAATTTAATTTATATTAGACTTTAATGCGATTGTTATTATCTATGTTGTAAGCCGCTCTGGGTCCCCTGGAGAAGAGCGGCTTATAAGTCTAATAAATAAATAAATAAATAAATAAATAAATAAATAATTCAAGCAACATTTCCCAGGTGTCTAGTAATAAATCTGTTTTCTTTCATCAAACCTTTATTGGATTTTGAAGAGATGAGCTCCATTTTTATATTTTGTCTAAGGATTTCATGACCATTCCACTTCCAATAGGAAATGCTGAGATTAGCCAATTGGTATCTATCATAAGGATAAGTCAGGCACAAAACAGGGATGTCTATTATCTCTCTTATTATTAGCATTTGCCATTGAACCTGTATCCCAAGCTGTTAGATGTAAATAGCTTATCAGAAGCTTCTTAATCTACAAATCTGAACATAAAACCAATCTCTATGCAGATGACATAGCTTTAATATTAGCAGAAATGATTTGTGAAGTTCCTAAGCTACAAGAGAAAGTGAAAAAAAATTGAGGCTGTGGCAAACTTAAAAATAAAACTTTTAAACTCTCAATTGTTATGTTCTAAAGTTGGAACAAAACTTTTTTTCAGCAGAAACTTAAAATCCTTAGTATTTCAAAAATGGGCAAAAAATAATATGGCATTTAGGAATCAAATCTTTCCAATACACTGTCGCAGCTTTGTAGAGTGAACTTTACTCCTTTATTTTGTAATTAAAATCTATTAAAATAAAAAAAAATCAGGAAATATGAAAATATAAAGTTATCATGGCTTGGAAGAACTACAGCCACTAAAATAGTTTTACTCCCTAAATTGTTGCTTCAAGTTTTGCCCATATTCTTATTTCCCTTAACTCTTAGATAATGGCAAAAATTATTATTTTTCATTTATTTGTTAATTTTAAACTTGCAGGGAAAAGATTATATTTAAAGTAGGTTCAGAATTCCATTTTTTTTCAGTGTGGTGCTTTTCATTTACAAACTATTGTATGGTTATTGTATATGCAGAGGTGGAAACTAAACTCTGGGTGGAAATGGGAGCCTCAGAAGAAACCTGCTGAGATATTAAAAAAATATTTTTCCTACCAAACACTGTTAAAAGGTTTAAAGCCAATGACAATCCTTTTTGAAGTCCTAATTTTAAAATCTGGATGAAATGGCTAAAACTTTAGTTCTCCCTTGTTCTTCTTTTTGTAGCCATCCTAAAATCCCTCTATCTGTTACTGCATTTTACAAATCAAAGATTAATTAGAAATTATACAGGCTAAAGGATTTTTATCATTCTGGCAATCGTATTAATTTAAAGTTGATAATTAATGAGTTAACTTCTTCAGAATGTGCTTGGCTATTTCAATTATAACTTAGATCCTTTCTTCTTAATTCAGAAATAAAAGCCCAAGCAAATAAACCCTTGACAAATTTTGAAGTAGTGGTAATGAATCTTTCAGATTCATCTAAAGGATTTGTCTGTATATTATGCGATATTGTCTCAGAACAAACACATCAGTCTCTAATTGGCTTGAAAATGTTTTGAGAATAATAATTCCAATACAAAATTAAGAAACAAGAGTGGAATAAAATATGGAAATGGAAATCAATGTCATCATCTTTAGCCCAAATTAAAGAACATTTTCTTAAGTTATTCCATGGATGATATATGATTTCTTATAAACCAGCATGTGTGAACAAAAAAAAGCTCTTCTTTTTGCAGAATTGATTGTGAAGAAAAGAGAACCTATTCGACATGTGGTCATGTCCCTATGTCTTTTCCTTCTGGACTGAAAAACATAAAGAATGAATATGTGTGCACAACTTTCTTTGCTGAATGCATTTGTAGGGTCTAATACAAATATTTACTCTAAACAAAGGATCCCCAATGTTTCAGGCTCTGTGGACCGACAGCGGTGGTGGTGGTGGTGGTGGTGGAAAGTATGGAGCTTTGTACACTCAAGAGCTCGCTCGCCACTAACACAATTGGGGTCCGGGGGTTGGGGACCCCTGCTCTTTAGGAATCAGCAATATTTTGTTGACTGCTGCTAGAATCTCCACAATTTAAACATCAGGGGGGAAAGCATGATCTTGCAATTCTTGGTACCAAAATGTTTTCACATTACCGTAACTGCAAAATCACCTGTTTTACGGTCAAGTTAAATTTAAAGCTTTCTCAAATATATGTTAAATTGTATGTTTTACACTAACTACAGGAATCATAATTGTTTCATGCCAGATGAACATATTAATATGTGAGAGGAAGAGTAAGGAATTATGAATGTATGGCTTGGACCAGTCTTATCCATCCTTATATCCTCTACAGGTATTAGAATTCAATGGCTATAACACTCAAGTCAGTCCAATGTATGTGGAAGATCCAAAATTAGATACATGTCCATTGTGCATTACACCCACTTGATTGAGTAATGATAATATGTTGAGACGTGATGGCTCAGCTATTAAGATGCTCAGCTTGATGGCTGGAAAGCAGGCAGCCCAGGTTCAAGACCCATGCATTGTATGACAGGGTGAATTCCAGTCCTCGGCCCAGCTCCTGCCAACCTAGCAGTTTGAAAGCATGCAAATGCAAATAGATAAATAGGTACCACTTTGGTGGGAAGGTAATAGTGCTCAGTGATGTCATGCTGGCCACCTGACCGTGGAAACATCTTCGGACAACTCTGGCTTTGAATGGCCTTGAAATGGAGATGAGCACCGCCCACTATAGACTAGCAGAATAAAATCTGCAGAGACTCCTCTACCTTTACTTAATATGTTGCCCTAAGAAAAAATGGAACAACTATGTCAAATCAATTCTTTTCTCTCCCCCCCCCTTTTTTTTTTTTAAAGTGAAAAACAAATAGAAACAGTGTCTGTTAATAGCTGGATATTGAGATAATCAAACAGACTGTAACATATCTGTGGAACATGTTCCACATAACCAAATACAGTATTTAGAGAAAAGGAACATCTATATTGAGGCTATTCTGAGTATGTGGACAATTACTAATCTATAATCCAATATAGTTACACTGTTTATCTTCTGTCTGTTTATCTTCACCCCAAATTGAAAGCCCGAAAGAGAAGTTGCTGGTTTATTACAGTGAGGATTCAACAAATACAGCAAGGGACAAACTTTTGACGTTCATTTTCACTTAGGATTTTTTTTTCTTCCCTCCTTTCTACTGTATATCTCTCATTTTTGCAACATTTTATGATTTTTTTTAAAAGACTCTACCCACATATGTGAACTCTTTTGTGCACATATCAGGTATGGCCAACAGAAACTGATAAATACTTTAAGAGGATTTTTCCTTAAAAATGTTTACTTTTTCCCCATCTATCCTGAAACTAATTTTAGATTACATGATGCTAGTTTTGATAGTGGTACAAAAGTATCCCCCAGGAATGGTCTTATTTATTTTTTATGAGATAATTGCTTGATTGAATGGAGTGGAAAAATAATGTCTAACACAATTCAGTGGTATTTTGCTTTGATTTCACAGCAGAAACAAATTAGAATTGACGTCATAATACATATCCTGCCCTTTCCTTTTATGGAATTCAAAAGCCATCCTATCACATGTGTTTGCATGTGAGAAGGCACAGAATACATAAACAGAAGTCACAGCAACAAATTGGCTTACAATTACAATATAATATACATACATTAAAGTACAGAGAGACATTCATACTAACCCTATTGGCATGTGGCCTATCAGCAAAGATGTCTATAGGAGAAGTCTCATAGATGAAGTGATGGTCATAGAATACAAAGTCCTCCCCTTTTATACACATATACAATGTAGATGCCCATAGCAAAGAGGTGGAGCATCACAGCAAATGATGCCCCAAACACTATCTTGCCTTTTTTGACATCCCTAGTAGATACTGTTGTCTACCAGCAAAACATTTGTGCCCCTAGAGATCCCACAGTGGATAGGCCTCTAACTGTAAGACAAAGATGATTAGGGGACTGGAGGCTAAAACATATAAGGAATGGTTGTTGGAACTGGGTATGTCTAGTTTAACGAAGAGAAGGACGAGGGGGGACATGATAGCAGTGTTCCAATATCTCAGGGGCTGCCACAAAGAAGAGGGAGTCAAGCTATTCTCCAAGGCACCTGAAGGCAGGACGAGAAGCAATGGATGGAAACTGATCAAGGAGAGAAGCAACTTAGAATTAAGGAGAAACTTCCTGACAGTTAGAACAATTAACCAATGGAACAACCTGCCTCCAGAAGCAGTGAATGCTCCAACACTGGAAGTTTTGAAGAAGAGACTGGACAGCCATTTGTCTGAAATGGTGTAGGGTTCCTGCCTGAGCAGGAGGTTGGACTCGATGACCTCCAAGGTCCCTTCAAACTTTATTATTATTATTATTATTATTATTATTATTATTATTATTATTATTATTATTATTATTATTATTGTTGTTGTTGTTGTTGTTGTTGTTGTTGTTGTTGTTGTTATATCACTTCTGAAGGAGTTACAAAATATGTCTGTTTAAGACACAAATGTTATCTCTTTAAATTAATGAACTTTCCCAAAAACCTCTTTAGGTTTTCAGTCCTTAACATATCATGCTAAGCCTTGGAGACAATAGAATTGTGCATACCGTATTCCACTTTTTACAGATTGGTGCAAAGGCACTAGCTACAGGGTTGGTAGCTGTTCTTGTGGGGTGAATGATGGAGGGAAATGTGAGAAACAAAGGACATGTCATCCCCACTTATTCAATGAAATAAATCAGGGCACAAGGAAATGTAATGAGTGAGTGAGCAGGATGGGTTCAACCTGTAGCTTCTCATTTCCCATTATATTGTTAGGGACAGCCATCTTGGAAATTGTGACCTTGGCTGGAGTTTAACCCTGTACATATTTGTCCCCCCCCTAAAAAAAACAAACCCTGAAGAAAACATTATTAAGATGAAAAAGCAAAGAAAAAAGAAAGAGAAAAACATTAGAAATGTTGATGTAGGATGGCAGCTTTATCTCTCAGCACCCATACCCAGCCCTTTTCTGTCACTCCAAAGGAAGCAAATTCTTTTTTGTAAACAGAGTTTTTGAAATCTCAGAACAAATTATCTTCAAACAGGAAAACTACTTATAGACACATACTTCAGCCATCAGAAGGTTTATATATATATTTAAAACAATAGCATGTCTATTCCTCTATGAGCAGTAAAGCTCTGATTGACTTGGTTATGCGAACTGAATTGGCAGAAAAGGAATTGGAAACAACAACCAGATCAACAAAATACAAAACAGTTTAATTTTCTAAGATTGTTGCAATTTGCCAGGATTGACACTCTATAATGTCCCATTCCAATTCCATCTGACTGTGTCTGTGGGGAAAATAATCCACAACATCAATGCACGTTTAATTGCTATAGGGAAATAAAATAACAAAGTTTAGTAATCCTATAAAATTGCACTGTTATATAATAACTTTAAAAATGTTAAGTTCTCAAAGGTAAAATTACTATACCCCAGAGTCTCACCAAAGCTTTCAGAATATAGCAGTATAATCAAAAGGCATGAAACAGAACAAATCCAACCCCTTGTACTTTGCAAGACGAGCAGAGGAATAGCAGGCAATTTCAGCGTAATGGCTATCAGTATAAAATAGGGGAGCAAATAGTCCAGCTGGGTTGAGGTGATTTGAAATCGCAGTGATTGGAAACAGAAAAATAAAAGGCTGGTAAGTGAAACATGGCTATGCCTAAGTTTCAATGTTTGGTTTGGGTCCCAACCTGGCAGCCCCAATTCTTGTCTGGATAATTTGAAAGCTCATCTTGGAAACTGAATCCCATATTGGAAGCTTCCTATCTGGTGTGGGTCAGTCCAGCTGAAGCATGATTCTTCTGTAGCTACCAAATTCAATTGTGACTCTCTTTAAAGCTTTATTAATGCAGTGAGAGCAGTAAATACCCCATTATATAAAATATCAGTTCCATTTTAGCACAAAAATATCTATCCAGTATCTTAGACCTGTGATGTAATTGTTATCACGGATGCAGTCTATTGGTAAACTTACACTATTATTTAATTAAAACTGGCTGCCTGTACAGTTGAAACTCTTGCAGATTCACTGCAGCTAGTTCTTCTGGGGTTCTCATTAAAGCAAGCAGTAGAAAACCAAGTAATTAATCTGGTTTCTTGTTTAATCAGTAGAAAAGACACAGCAATGCCTGAAAAAATAATATACTTTTCTTTTTTTTATAAATTCCATCTAACTATTATCTACATATAATATTTGCCACAGGGTTTGGGGGTTTTCCTTTCATTTTCAACATCTGAATAAGCCACTAGGTAATATCCTCTGTCAACATGGGTGAGGTATTGATCTGATGACACCCAGTTGTACATCTCTGTCCCTGGTGAATTAAGCAATGCCATGAATTTCTTATCCTTGTGTCTGGAGACTGGTAGTGTCTGAATGGGGGGCATTAGGCTTCAGCTGAACCCTGGCAAGACCCAAAGAGGCCAACTGATTGAATAGTAGGCCATCTTTGGTGTTTGATGAGATTTCACTACCCCAGACAGATGCAATGTGCAGTCTGGTGGTACTTCTATACTCTCAACTCCTGCTTGAGGAACAAGGAGAACCTTGCCCAGGTTTGTCTCGTGCATCACTTGCACTCCTTCCCTGATCAGCAGACTCTGCTTACAGTCACTCAGGCTGTAACCACCTCCAGATTGGACTACTCCAAAATGTTCTACGTAGGGCTGCCCTTGAAAACTATTCAGAAGGTTCAGTTGGTAGAAAATGCAGCAGGGTGGGCATTTATGTGCACTTCTAGGACAATTCATATAACACCTCTGCTTTGCAAACTGGATTTTTTTTTTTGCCAGTCTGCTTCCAGGTCCAATGAAAGGTGCTGGTTTTAACCTTTAAAACCTTTCATGGCCTGGGATCAGACTATTTGAGGAATGCTTACATCAGCCTGCCACATTAGATCTGGCAGAGAAAGCATGTGGCACATCTTTCAGCTAGGGATCTACATTTGGTGGGTCCAGGAGACGGGCCTTTTCTGCTGTGGTGACCACCTTATGAAATATTGTTCCCCTCAAAATTAGATTATTCCCAATCCCTTTTGATAATCTGAGAAACCCTCAAGACTTGTTTATGTGACCTGGCCTTGAGCTTTCAGGAAGCTGGAGACCTAACTAAATGGCTCCATTGTTGAGGGTTCGTTTTTATTTCCTTTCTTGAGGATTGCATTTCTGTTTTCTTTTAAGGATATTTTTTTTTACTGCGGTCTTTTATATTTGTATTTGTTGTTTTTATATTCTTGCCTTTTTCTCTATTGTTGTGAATCACCTTGAATGAGGTGGGCAGCTACATCATTTTGACTCAATAAATAAACTCATTTATGCATAGCACTCATAAAACAGCTGGGAAGACTGCAATTTTTAACCATCCTTTGAAGTTACCAAGGCCTTTAAAACTAGTACAGTAGTCCTCGACATATAACTATTCATTTAGTGACTGCTCAAAGTTACAACAGCATTGAAAAAAATGTGACTTGCAACCAGTCCTCACACTTACAACCAGTGCAGCATCCCCACGGCTCACATGTTCAACATTTGGTTGCTTGGCATCAGGCGTGTATTTACTACAATGGCTGCAGCATTCTGGGGTCAGGTGATTGCCATTCATGACCTTCCTAGATGTTTTCCGGCAAGCAAAGTCAATGGGAAAAATCAGTTTCACTTAAAGACTGCATGATTCACTCAACGACTGCAGTGATTTGCTTAACAACCATAGCAAAAACGTCATAAAATTGGGCTTGATTCACTTAATAACCACCCTGATTAACAATGGAAATTCTGGTCTCAATTCTCAAAATAAGTCATGGATCACCTCTAGGGTGCATTTGTGTGTGTGAGTGCATGTGTGTGTTTGTAATATGTTAATCTAATATTTTTTCTGTTCACTTTCAACTTTATGACTTCAGTTTGGAAGTTGCAAAACACAACAATGAAAGTCAGTATGATTTCCTGGGTAAAACAATTGAAATAGTTCTCATTTATTGCTTTATTTTTGTTTTAAGCAAATTAGTTTTGGGATAAATAAGCTTGTCAGTGATATATAAACTACTTTTTTACAGCGTAAATGTTCCAGTTCAAGGTATCCAGAAGTTGGTAGATTACAGTTTCTATTTCAGGTACTTATCATGACCAATAATCAGTATTTGGGTATTGGGGAAGTGTGGGATATATTAAGCACACAGATAAACACTGATAAAAAAAACAATATTGTGATTTCCTTAATTAGATTTGTTTATAGCAATCCTGTACTAAGGTGTAAAATGCACAAATAAAATTTTAGAAAAACAAGGGCAGTCTTGAGGGAATATATCATCAGGTGTACTTAGCAGTGTGGAAAAACAAAAAGAATCTTGATATAAGTACAGTATATAAATATTTCCATAAAAGTGTGTTTTTATAGCATTTTCAATGCACAGATATGCTTTGGTAATGTAGTATATAGAAACGATGTAAAAAAATTCCTAATAGAATTTAAAGCTATTATTTTTTTCCCCCCTTCAGTCTTGTCCAATTCTCAGGGATTATCAAGACAAGTCCCTGAAGTTTTCTGGGCAAGATTTTTCAGAAGTGGTTTGCCCAATGCCTCTTTCCTAGGCCTGAGAGAAAATGACTGGTCAAAATCACCCAGTTGCTTTGTGTCTCCCTGTTTCTAGCCTGACTTAATCACTACCCCACGCTGACTCTCAGAAAAATGTGGTACACATTGCAAATTCATGATGGACAGCTGACCATCAGTTTAAAAACACCCAGTTGCGTATGAATTGCACTCTGCCCCTGGGCCTAGGAATGTCCCTCCATCAGCGACTGTGTGTTGACTGTGATTGTATGCTGTATGAATGTAATTGATTTTATTGTACTGTTATTGTGAGCCGCCCTGGGTCCTAGGAGAAGGGCGGCATAGAAGTTGAATAAACAAACAAACAAACAAACAAACAAATAAATAAATAAAAACACATAGTGAAACTCCTGTATCTACAATTAGCTGTTCTGAGGTTAAAAAAAACACCATCAACAAAAATATAAATAAAAATATAGATTTCATAAATAATTAAATAAAATAATAAAACACAACCTTTGCACTGGCTCTGCCACACATCTGGATTCCCAAACAATAATATAGACAGATATAAAACTGAATGCACTTGACCTGTCAGGAAAACCATTATTGTTAAAATGACTTGGAATGTTGTTGCCCTCAATATCTTCATGAAGCTGGAAGGAGAGGATAAGTATTAGCCAAAAAGAAGGAATAATGCAACCAGATTGCAACGTTCAAATTTTTACCTCCATGGGGAGAACAACACAGCTAGATGTGAGTATGGATATGAAATGAGATGTTTTTTAGACTACGGATAAGTAACAAGTTTCATAGCAGATACATCAATCACGTCAAACGTTCTCTTGGATAAGCAGAGGGCATATTTAGCAACACTCTGCATTTGGTGTTTGTCTGCTTGTTAGGATATTGCCACATAGAGTTCCTGAGAATCAGGTTAAGTCTAAATAACAACAATTTTAGTGTCTACCCTAAAGATGGATAGTTCCTTCATCTAGGAATTGCAGGTTAGCTCACATAAACCAGAGTCTGACAGTCAAGTAATTTCTTACAATTTACCAGTAGGTCATTCCTATTCTGTATTACACAGTCAAACTGGCATGAAAGCACAGTAGTATCCTTGCATTTTTTCTATAATACTTTAGTTATCATTAAAAGTCTTAAAGACACTAACTAATTTTACAAACTGTTATCATCACCAGATAAATCATCGAAGGATAAGAACATAAGGGAAGCCTGATTTCCAGGCAAAATGACTTATTCATGAGTGCTCCTAATTCAAACTCTTTGTCCATGAATATTCATGGCTTATGCCTGTGTAACTGGATATTGTAAAGAAATCTAGGTTAATTACAACAGAAGCTCCATTGGCACTTGCACAGTGAGAGTTGGGAACAAGTTGGAAAGCCTTCACTTAGTCCCAGCTGCAAGTGCTTCAAGCATTTTGAACAGTATACAGAGGTCAGGAAAACAAATATGTGGCAACACTTAGATGGATGCTGGTAGCTGGCATCTATCCAGCTGATTTGGAAAATTCACATCCTTATGCCATAAATAATATTGGATATTATTACTGGATATTAAGCACTTTTGTATAGACAGTTCCAGCCCCACGAGGATCAAGGGCGCCTCTGAGCTGTTTGCCACTAGAGGCTTTTCCCTGCAGCCTTGGCTTGATTCCATTGACTTTGGCCCTAGGTACAGAAACCCTCTGCAAGTAGAGGCTGGCGCTCTGAAGAATGATTGACCCAACATTCTTAACCAGAGGCAGAGCCACACAATTAGCAAAGGAAATGCTCTAATCAGTTTCCCATCTGTTCTCAATTCTGATAGGAACTCTTCTTTCTCTTGGGGGTGGGGGGTTCTATGCATTTGGCATTGCTTTCTCTTGGAACTAAACTACAAGACCTCTCCATAGTGATTTGAGCTCCTCTGGACTCAAATCTGCCCTGACAATCTGTGCTGGCAACTTTCAATAGATTGTTTGAAAAAGATCCCTCCTGCGCAGCCTTTAAACACACACACACACACGCACAAATATCTTGTGTATATTTTGAAAATATATACTGTAGGTGAGAGTTTATTTGGTGTAGTGGTTAAGGTAACAGGCTAGAAACCGGGATACTGAGGATTCTAGTCCTGCCTCCACCAGCAAGATTAGCAAAAATGTTTAAAAATATGTCAGATAGATGTTGGAAATGTAAACACAATGTAGGGTACGTATTATCATATTTGGTGGACATGTGGGAAGGCAAAGGTTTATTGGAAAAATATACATATGTGGTTAGAAAAAATATTAGATGAACAAATGGACTTTAAACCTGAACTTTTTCTATTATGCCTGAAAAGACTAATAAGCAGAAATTATATCTAACTCTACATATTACCACAGCAGCAAGAATAATTTTTGCACAATATTGGAAGAATGAAGCTTTGCCATCAGAGGAAGAAATAATCAAGAAGATCTTAGAATGTGCAGAGATGGACAGATTGACTATGAGACTGAAAGATAAAGAAGATACAGACTATTATCAAATTTGGAATTTATTTTACATTTGGTTAGAGAAAAGAAGCAAGGATTAGGAATTGAATATGTATTAGTTTAGCAATTTTCAGACAACTTGTTGATTGGAAAAATTAATATACATGGGAAAAAATTAATAAAAAAGATTGGAAAAAAAAGGTTTAGGCATGAAGCTAGATGGGTGACCTTGGACCAGTCACTTTCTATGAGCCCTGGGATTCAAGTAATGTCAAGCCATTTCTAAAAATCTTGCCAAGATAACTGCAGGGACTTCTTCAAGATGTCACAAGGGGTCAATATTGATTTGAAGGCATACACACATAAATTCTGTAGGCAGTGGATGTTCCGTTTCTGTCTCTGCATCTTCATTCATAACTATGTATCTGTTCATCTATCCACAGTTTATGCACCCACCAACCTTTATGCATAATAAATAATAAGGTACAATATACATATATCTATTCAGTTTTAGGGGGGGGATCTAACCTTCTTTTGAAGTCTTTGGGGGAAGAGAGACACATATTATGGGCAATTTAGAAAGCTCAGTCATACAATCCAGATAATTGGATTGCCAAATCTTAAATTATTACAAAAACATTACTATTTTTTTAAAACTTTTCTCATGTTCTAGGTGTTGAAGATCAGTTCATATTTGTGTTGCTAGCAAAAGCAGTGTGAATTGTTAAGCAACATATGGCAAATCCATTAATGGTTATAAATAAAGCATGCTGCATCGAAGTTATTAATAACTGATCAAGCCTAGGCAAAAGTCTATAGCCTCGTGGGAGTGCAAATGCTCTGGAAATGTGCATAGATGGGGAAATATTGTTGTTAACCATGTTAGATAGGAGAAGGCTGCTGGAACCAGCTATCTTTCGTGGTCATAAGAGCTTTGCAATTCACTTCATATTGCTGTCATGCTAGATTTGGATGATGTCATACAAATTAAGGAACATGATTTGCAGGAAAACAATGAAATCACCTTTGAGAGATGTTTCCATTAGAAGTTCTCTGTATGTTGATAATTTACAACAAAATGATAATATGTAGAGAACATTTTTATCTCATCCATGCTGTGTAGGAATTCTGGGAGTTATAGGCCCAGCACAATAACACAATTGGGTAAGAAACATTTAAATATAGGGATCTCTGGTTTCTGGGATTTGCAATTCATATATAATTGAAAGCTTCAGCTTAGGGTGTGTGGATTATAAGTATGAAACTATGAAACCACATTTCCCATCAATGTCTGCAAGCAAAATTGCTAAATTTAGAATATGTTTCTAAAGATTATGTTTAGCACATTGCATATGTAAGTGGTTTTAGCCTATTATTGTTATTGCTTTATCTTTTCATGTAGTATGATGTAACTTTGTTGATAATTTTAGAGTGCTCGCTTAGGGGTGGCTCCCTCCAAAACACTCAGAGGAAGATTTGATCTCTCTTCCTTAAATGACAGAGATGTCTATTTACATAAAATGTATGTATTCTCATTTGCATATACTGATGTAAATGTGAAAGCAATTGTTATATTTCAAATGCAGTCTTTACTATTACAGAAAAGCTGTTACTACGTGGCACTAGTACTAGGTGAAGCTGAATTCTAGGATAACATTAAGGGTCCAGCTTTCCTTTCTTAAGATCTTTAAATCAGATTTTGTCTGGCTGCTTTTCAATTACTACACTAGACTTATTCAACTAGTTTAAAAACAACAACAACAACAAAACCCCAGTAACTTTCATGGCAGGTTGCTTTGGAAAGTGAGGGTAGTTTCAGAAAAAGCTTAGCGATCTCATGCTACTGTCAAAGCAAGAACCCACTCCCTAAAAAATGATCCCACTATATCTAAGATAACTTAAGATATAATCAATGATATCTATAAGAGCTCTTTCAATCCCATCTATTGTGTGCCATTCTAATAGCCACAAAACTGAACAAAAGAGCCAGACCACATTACAATGAAAGGTTTAATCAGCTGGGGATTTATATTTAAGAAAAGGGATCAGCTGATGATGCCAAGTAGGTACTCATAAACTGATCAGTTATGGAACAACCTGATTTACTGAGAAAAATATCCATTCTTTTTCAAGCTACAAAAAATGTCTACTGGCATGGATAAGCAGCAGGCTTTAAGAAAATCAGAAAGCAGTAATTTTTTCATGGTATTAGGCCTGCATGCTTAGCCAACAGAACTTCCTTCTATGCTATAAATGGCAATTGTGTCAATAGCTTTTGAAAATGGATTGTTGCTGATATTTTAATAGGAAGGAAGAAAGGAAAAGGGAAAGAAAGAAAGAAAGAAAGAAAGAAAGAAAGAAAGAAAGAAAGAAAGAAAGAAAGAAAGAAAGAAAGAAAGAAAGCTGTTATTCACAGATAGTGCTTTTTAGTTGTATTTTATTATGAACATGGCAAAATTAACACGTTACTTTCCTTTGAAACCAATAGAACCAAGCTTTCCTTTATGTTAAGGCTGCCTTAGCATTTGTTTTTCTGTAAAGAAAAGCATAAGGCAAGAGGAAATTGTTTATAGGAGTAATGATCCTCACAGCTCGTGGAAGCCATGTAAAAAGTTGGAACGTTTCTTTCTTATCTCAGATGAAAGAAAAATATTAATAGAATGAAGATACATTAGTCCTGTCTATCAGGAGTGCAGCAAAATCGCAGCCTTTTTTTTTTTTGAGCTGGAATATTTCAGCATACCAAAAGCTAGGAATTCACAGCAGGAGAGTAAGATCACTGTTCTTACCCTGTTTATGGACTTCTCTAAGACATTTGCCTGTCCATTCTGTGTGGGAGACTGAAAGCTGAGCTAAACGGATCATTGATCTAACCCAGCATGGCAATTTTCATAGCCTTAAAGTAGAAATGCCTTGCAGCTTCAGAATGCATTTCATTGAGAATACGCTTTTTTGGAGGTAAGTAGAAATTTATCCATAGGAAGTGTTATCCCATCCAACGTTTTTCTCCATGACTAATAAAAATATACTATGGTTTTGCAGTAAAAGCCAGTATGACTTCAACAAAAGCATGCAAGAGAAATTAGCATTCTTTGATACACGTGGTGTGCTCATGCCATTGTATGGCTCCAGATGTAACTAATTTTTCTTTCAAATGGATAAATATAATGGAACTCATGTTTGTTTTGGGGAAATGTCATAAGGAACAGCTTGCACATTATTATCCTCTTTCAGCATCGATGATTTATGTGATGGAAGTCAGAGGCATGCTAAGAAACATGAAGTCCAGGAATTGAAACAAATATGAGGACTCAAGTACTATGCAGGATTTTGCTACTGTAGTTGCTTGGGGAAATTTTTTAAAATATAGTACTACCAAGGAAGTGAAGACAAAATGGGTTTGCCTGATGATGAATCTTAGCTTAATTTCCTTGGTTTGTTAAAAGGGCTTATAAATGCAATGATGATATAATCACCCGAGATATGAAGTAACTCAACATGAGTTTGGGAATATTTTTCCTTAATACCTAAGTGGAAGAAAAATTAAAGATAAAATTAAAAACAAATTTCACACTATCGTGGGCAACATGTCAAGCAGTTTGTTGCTTTGAAGCTGGGATGAATAACTTTTATTTGATTCCAGGATCCAAATCCAAAATGTATGCTTATCTTCATGTTGGGCTCCTGTAAATTTGTGGTTTGAATTGTGACCGGTTTGTTTGGAATGTTGCTTCTGATATTTCAGTGGTTGGTAGGCGGTGTCGATGTCAATGTGTCTGTTCATTGATTGGCCTCAAGGAAATTTCTTTCTCTCCTTGACTTTGCTTGGGTTATAATTGTGGTCCCAGGTAGATCAAATTTGTGTCCTTCTGAGACCTCATGGAGGGACATGAGGGACAATGGGTCGTGTCTTTTGATAGCTAGGGAGTGCTCATGCAGTCTGGTAGATAGCTTTTTTCCTGTTTGGCCCACATAGTTCTTTTCATAATTGTTGCACTGGATTTGATATATGATGCCTGATCTTTGATTTGATTCTGTTGGCTCTTTAGATTTTGATAGGGTCTGTCTGAGAGTTGAGGCTGGTCATGTTGGCATAGTAGTCTTGTTGTCATCTCTGAAATGTTCTGTATGTAAGGGATTGTGATTTGTTTGGTCATTGCTGTTCTTGTTGTAGTTGTGTTGTTTTGGGTATTTCTGTTCTTTGTGTGTAGGGATCTCTGGATGAAGCCTTGTGAATATCCGTTTCTCTCAAAGACTCTGTATAAGTGTCTCAATTCTGCTGATCTGGCTTCTGTGGTGTTGAAATGGGATTCTGCTCTTCTGATAAGTGTTCTGACACAGCTTTGTTTGTGTCATAAGGTCATTGTTGCGAAGAAAATAGGAGGAGGAAGATGCGTTGCCATCTTGAGTTATTGTTAAGAATATAAAGGATGGGATATAAATAATTAAATAAATGAATTATATTTTTAATTCCATTCCGTATGCAAGAGGTTCCTTGTGCTTATTGCACTCTGGTGTTTTTCACTTCTTTCCTTTTCTTTCATATCACTTTTTTTCCCCACATGATCCCCTAGAACAGGGGTTCTCAACCTTGGCAACTTTAAGACTTGTGGACTTCAACTCCCAGAATTCCTCAGCCAGCTTTGCTGGCTGAGGAATTCTGGGAGTTGAAGTCCACAAGTCTTAAAGTTGCCAAGGTTGAGAACCCCTGCCCTAGAACACTGCTGTATAAAAGAAGTAATTTACCTCACATTCATAACCTCTCATCAGTTTTCCCATGCTATCTTGCTTGATTTCCACCCTTATATTCATATCACCTAACAGAATAATTTTTTTTCTTGATTACATTCGTTCAATTCCCCTCCACTGCCCCCATCATCTCAGGTTCTTCCGTTATCACTATTCACTGGAACATAATATTACCAGTATTGCCTATGGATTCTTAATTTCATAAGCACTGCAGCCTTCTTGACAACAGCCAGATACCCTCCTGGCATAAATTTTAGTACTTTCATTTATAGTTAAGCTTACATCTTCACTTTCCTGCAAGTACATATCATACTAATCTAGATCTAATGCATCTTTCCATTTCTCTTAATTTCACAAACATTCAGCATATCTATTTTTCTTTATCTCAGACCATTTGTACTCCTTTTACATTTGAAGCTGCAATTCTACATATACCAATGGCCATCACCAGACTATGATACACACACACACACGCACAAACACACATATTGACCTTCACTAGACACCATGGCTTTAGTCAATGAAGAATTTCACATGGCATTTTTTATATAGACACTGAAGTTGGTTACTAATTTTAGCTGTTTCTGTCCGACATGCAATATTCCCTAATAATAAGGATAATAGTGATCTATCTGGGCACATTTTGGCCAATACATTATACTAAAACTTCAAGCATAATCCAACCTCAAGCATAATCATACTATTCTTTGTAAGCTAGTAATTCTAACTTAGTGACTACCTTGTAAATCAATATTCTTAATTAAATAATAATTATTAAAACAATTGAAAAAGTTGAATATGAGTATGTATCCTGGCAAATATTTCAGAAACAAATATTATAGGGAATAATTACAAAGGGAGTATATTACCAAAGAGGATTTTTTCTTTCATATATAAAAATAAGTGGGGGCATATTTACCAGCATTTTTTCTTCAGGTCTTAATATTTTTAAATTATATTTTTAAATTATTTTAGAGAGTAGATGAAACTATCTATGTTTATTACTTAGAGTTTTAATGATTGTGTTGCCTCATTTATTTATTATAATTTTAATTTAAAAATGAATCAAGTTATATTTGGTTTACCATGGATATATTAATTGTTTGATACCTGTTGCTACTTTTGGGAGATTTACAGATTCCATTACAAATCATTGCAAATATTTCAACATAGATCAGAAGTTATGATGTTCCATATTTACACTAGAATATTTACCCTATTTTCAATTTGACTCAGTAAAAATTTCTCCATGCATTTTTAAAGGAAAAATTGATTAAAATAGGAAATACAGTAGTATCATAAGTATTGATCTAAATATTAATCTGGAAGAATCATCCCTAATTTTTTTAGACCCTCATTCAAGAGACTTGAGATACAATCGACAAAATTCAGTCCATTCTTTGTGAAGAAGAACCCTAATCCAAACCCAAACAATTGATGCCATTTTCATACTTTGTGTCAATTTATATTATCAACATAATCATAATTTATGCCTTTGCCTCAATGTATATCATTTGCAAAATTACATAAATGATATTAGATCTCATAAAAGATTTATATTACATCATTTATATCCATTTGGATCTAGTCGCCATTCAGCTTTAATAAATATCCCTTTTTTCCAGTTGATCCATAAAATTGAGGATTACTATGAAAATAATAAAGACTGAGCAAGCATTCCCATGCAAGATACATTTTTATATTTGGTGTTTAAAGTTAAAAAAGAAGCTTGGCTTCCACGCAGAGGAAAAATATATAACAAACACACTTTAATGCTTTGTCTCCCCTGATAAGCAAGGTAACAGTATGAATATTTAGTGTACACAATCAGTGCAGTATTTTGACCACAACAGTTGTTACCAAAGGAGACAGCTAAGCCTATTGCTATCATGCAGTATTTACTTGAACACTGAGATATTGCCATAAAATAAATACCACAAACACACTATTACCACTACTACTACATCAAAATCAAATTATCTGTAATATGCTCTTTTGCAACAGCTCCAAATATTTTCCTTTGTACATGCTACTAAATCCACATTGCAGGCTTCTGAAAACTTCTAATCCCAATAAAATAGTATTTCCATATACCGTGTCCAAACATCATTCCTCTGAAGTCATCCCAGAATTTTTTTCTTAAAAAGAATTGCTAAATATCATGTGATGCTGATATTTCTACCTGGCTACAGGATGGGAACCACTGTTCTTCTGCAAAGGTAAGGAATGAAATACCGAATAAATGAAGACACATCCTGCATCATAATACTAGGAAAGGGTTAATTCCTGAAAGGAAAAAAAAACCTTTCATGACTATAAAATCATTCATAAATCTTATGATATCAGTGTGATATTTGCCTTCATGTATGAAAACAGTGCAAAGTACAGAATATTTTCATGATTGAAATAAAAAGTTGAAGCTTAAAATTAACATATTTACTTTAAAAGTTACCATTTGTCAGAATGAAAAATGTTAAAAAACACACACTTTGATTTTTCATGCAAAATTATAAAAAATAAATGTAATTATTTTCAGGTATTTTTTTTCCTTTCAAAATTAAGTGTCTTTACTTTTCTACTTAAATTTAAGTTCTGTTTAATTTTTTGGTCTTCCAGTAGAAACTCTCAATATGCCTTGAAATGTAGGTATTAAAAATGATCACAAATATTGCATACAATCAGGTTTTAATAAATTAAACACAATGTAGCATATTACAGTTTGTTATGAAAACAAAGATGCCCATTTAAATCTGCTTTGAGAAATATATTATTTTCAGGGATAATGAAAAATGTACTGTATTGATGACAGCAATAATCCTATGTGAATTTAGTATGTTTAATATTGCTTTTATTATTATTTTTCCCCTTAAGAATAAAAAAGTTGACCTGAAAATTATGAAAAGGATTAAGATATGTATCAATAGTAATATTTATGTCTCATGTTGACAAATTATTCATTAAGATTATATGAAACTTGGCCACCAGGATTATTAAATATGATTATTGTGGCACTTCATATCAATGGATTCATTTTGATTGGTAAGAGTTGCAACAAATTAATATAATGTTCTAAAGGAAGCTCACTCTTCCTTGTGGGGCAGAGAGGCAGCTGCTTTTGCTTGGGCAGAGCTTTTTCAAATAAGGACTTAAAACAGGAAATAAAAAGGGAGAAGGAAACTTGGCAGGAACCTTGGGAAGAATACCTGCTGAGCCCTGGTAAGTTTGTGGGGTTTCTTGTTTAATTACAAATTCACCTTTTTTTTAGCAGCCATCGCGCCCCTGACAGCACGCGATAAAATCCTAAAACAAGTAAGAAAAAATCCAAAAAGTAAACTGAGACCAAAACAAAAATTTGAACAACCCAAAAAAGCTGTGTTTTTAAATAATAATTAGTATAATAATAACAGCAAACATATAATAACAAGAAATGGAGATAGATAGCCATCAGACGGAGGGGAGCTTCCCAGTGTTTTGTACTGAGTGTCACATGTATGACTATCTGTCTGCTGGACAGAAGTCTTGGGTGTGTGATCGATGCAATGAGCTCCTGGCTCTCAGGGAACAGGTTCTTTCCCTTGAAGCCAAGGTAGCAGACCTGGAGAAGCAGAGAGAGATAGCGAGGCAGGAGAAGATCTTCAGGGATGCAGCAGGAGCGTCCCACTCCATGCTGGGCAGCTCTCCAGCTGCTTTGGAGAATGGAGATCTTGGGCAGGGAGGACATCAATCTGTGGAAGAGGGACAGGCTCCCTTAGTTGAGACCCCTTCCCTGGAGGATGTGCCCATATCTTCTTGCACCGAGGATACTTCTCCGCGGGTGGTGGGAGGGGGGCTTCTTGTAGTGGGTGATTCAATTGTTAGAAATATAGAGAGACGGGTTTGTGATGGAAGCGTTGACCGCATGGTAAACTGCCTGCCGGGTGCAAAGGTTGCGGACATCACGAGGCATCTAGACAGGCTGATAGACAGTGCTGGGGTGGAGCCAACTGTTGTGGTACATTTCGGTACCAATGACATTGGGAAAGCTAAGCGGAAGGTCCTGGAAGCAAAATTTAGGTTGCTAGGTAGAAGATTAAAGTCCAGGACCCCCAAGGTTGCATTCCCAGAAATGCTACCTGTTCCACGCGCAGGGCCAGCTAGACAGGCAGAGCTCAGGAGCTTCAATGTGTGGATGAGGCAGTGGTGCCGGGAGGAAGGGTTTAGATTCATTAGGAACTGGGAAACATTTTGGGACAAGCCACACCTGTACAGAAGGGATGGGTTACATTTGAACCATAATGGAACCAGACTGTTGGCGATTAATATTAAAAAGGTTTCAGAGCAGCTTTTAAACTAATTCATAGGGGCAAGTCGACAGGAGCTGGGCAGCTTCCGGTTCGAGAAGGCGCACTGCCTAATATGGAGGGTGGAAGTTATGCACACATTGGTGAGTCAACAGGAAAACTAAATTGTAATAGTCAAGCAGAAGGACATGGTAAACCATCTACAAATTCTACAACCAAATTCTACAGTCAAAATTCACAGTCAAAGTTGAAAGTGCACCAGAAAATTACATATAAATGTCTGTACACAAATGCTAGAAGCATTCGAGCAAAAATAGGGGAATTGGAATGCTTGGTGAAGGAAAATAATATTGATATTATCGGCATAACAGAAACCTGGTGGACAGATGAAAACCAATGGGACACAAGGATTCCAGGTTACAAATTGTATAGGATGGACAGGAGAGGGAGAAATGGTGGTGGCGTGGCCTTGTACATAAATGAGGAGTAAGAATCTCATGAACTCGAAATTCAAGAAAATTCAAACTCACCCACAGAAACATTGTGGATAAAAATCCCAGGACAGGAAACTAATCTGACGTTAGGGATCTGCTATCGCCCTCCCAACCAAACTCCAGAGGCAGATTGCTATTTGGAAAATGAATTTAAAGAGGCCTCAAAAAGAAATAGGGTAGTCTTAATGGGGGACTTCAACTATCCCCAAATAGATTGGGTAAATTCTTGTTCTACACATGAAAGAGAGACAAGGTTCCTCGACATGTTAGCCAATTATTCCCTTGAGCAGATGGTCATGGAATCTACCAGGGGAAAGGGGATCCTGGACTTGGTTCTAACTAGCGCACAGGATTTGGTTCATGATGTCCTTGTAACCGGGCCCATAGGAACCAGCGATCACAACACAATAACCTTCAACTTAACCATGGATAGCAAATTGTCAGTGAAAACTAACACAGAGACCTTAAACTTTCACAGAGGGAATTTTGACAAAATGAGGAAAATAGTAAAGAAGAAACTAAAAGGAACAGTAAAAAAAGTCAAATCCCTCCAAAATGCTTGGAAACTGTTTAAAAATACGTTACAGCAGGCTCAAATAAAATGCATTCCTAAAAGAAGAAAGAGGATTGGAAAGTCCAAGAGGATACCAGTATGGCTTACGAATGAGGTAAAGGAGGTTATTGGAAAGAAGAAAAACTCATTTAAGAAATGGAAGGCTCTTCCTACCGAGGAGAACAGGAGGGATCACAAACTCTGGCAGAACAAATGCAAGGCGATAATCATGAAAGCCAAGAGAGACTTTGAGGAACACATAGCCAAGAATATTAAAAATAATAACAAAACCTTTTTTAAGTATATCAGAAGCAGGAACCCAACCAGAAAATCAGTTGGGCCACTTGATGACAATGGTCAGAAGGGGATAATCAGAGAAGACAAGGAGATTGCTGAGAGGCTAAATGACTTCTTTGCCTCCGTTTTCACCGAGGAGGATAGAGAACATTTGCCTGCCACTGAATTAGTTTTCCCAGGGAGGGAAATAGAAGAATTAAACCTGATAGAGATAAACAAGGAAGATGTTCTTGCATGCCTTTCTAAACTAAACGTCAACAAATCACCGGGTCCAGACGGCATCCACCCTGGAATTCTCAAGGAACTCAAGTGTGAAATTGCTGAACTTCTAGCTAAAATATATAATCTTTCTCTAAGATCAGGCACTGTACCGGAGGATTGGAGGGAAGCAAATATAACCCCGATCTTCAAGATAGGATCCAGAGGTGATCCAGGAAACTATAGACCAGTCAGTCTAACATCAGTTCCAGGCAAAAAAAGATAAAATTACAGGGCACATAGAAAAACAGGCATTGCTGAAAGAAAATCAACATGGTTTCTGCAAAGGCAAATCATGTCTTACTAACTTGTTAGAATTCTTTGAGGGTGTAAATAAATACATAGATAAAGGGCCCCCAGTTGATATTGTATATCTTGACTTTCAAAAGGCTTTTGACAAAGTTCCTCACCAAAGGCTCCTAAAAAAGCTCTCCAGCCACGGAATTAGAGGACAGGTCTTGTCCTGGATTGGTAACTGGCTAAATTGTAGGAAGCAAAGGGTGACAATAAATGGACAATTCTCCGGATGGAAAGAAGTGAGAAGTGGTGTACCCCAAGGTTCAGTTTTGGGACCTTTACTTTTTAATTTATTCATCAATGATCTGGATGTAGAAGTTAATAGTGAGGTAGCCAAGTTTGCTGATGACACTAAATTGTTCTGGGTTGTGAAAAGTGAAACTGATTGTCGGGAGCTCCAGAAGGATCTCTCGAAATTGTGTGAGTGGGCAACAAAGCGGCAAATGCATTTTAACCTAAACAAGTGCAAAGTTATGCACATCGGGGCAAAGAACCCCAATTTTACTTACCAACTGATGAGGACCAAACTTTCTGAGACAACCCAAGAAAGGGATCTTGGGGTTTTGGTGGACAGCTTGATGAAGATGTCAACCCAATGCGCAGCAGCAGTAAAAAAAGCAAATTCCATGCTTGGCATGATTAGGAAGGGAATCGAAAATAAGTCAGCAACTGTTGTATTGCCTCTGTACAAATCGATGGTGAGACCACACTTGGAGTACTGTGTACAGTTCTGGTCACCGCACCTCAAGAAGGATATAATGGAACTGGAAAGGGTGCAAAAAAGGGCAACAAGAATGATCAAGGAAATGGAGCGCCTCCCTTATGAAACCAGATTGCAACGCCTTGGTCTCTTCAGCCTTGAAAGACGGCGTTTAAGGGGTGACTTGATCAAAGTGTATAAAATCATGCATGGGATAGAAAAGGTGGATAAAATACCAGGACAAGGGGGCACTCCCTAAAGCTCATAGCTAAGAAAGTGAGGACAAATAAAGGGAAATATTTCTTCACCCAGAGGGTCGTTGATTTATGGAATTCACTTCCAGAAGGGGTCGTGACAGCTACCAGCCTTGACAGCTTCAAGGCAGGGCTAGATAGATTCATGGATGCCAAGTGTATCGGTGGTTATTAAAACGGATGTCCATGTGCCACCTATATGTTGGTTGAGGCAGGCAGGATTCCCTTTAGTACCATTTATTGGGGGTCAAGGGAAAGTGAGGGTTTTGCCTTCTCTTTCTGCTCAAGATCCCCATGTACAATTGGTGGGCCACTGTGTGACACAGAATGCTGGACTCGATGGGCTTTGGCCTGATTCAGCATGGCTCTTCTTATGTTCTTATGTTCTTAAAATAATGAAAGAGGAAAAAGAAGAATGATTCTTTTTCACTTGGTCAGTTTCAAAGGCTTTATCCATATTTTAATTTTTTGAACATCAGCCATTTTGAATGAGCTCATTTGCACAACTGAAATGTACCCATCAAAACACTTGCACTAACGGCTTTCTCAGCCATGACCTTAAACAGCTCATGGTCCTGAAATGAAGATGTGGGAAACTATAAGCATCTTTATTGCTTTATTTTTATTTAGGTTTCCCTCCTTCTAATGCAGATACACAACTCACAACTTTACAATGTCATTGTTATTTCTCCCCAAAGTATACATTTTGCATGCATTTGGGAATTGGAGAATTACACTGCAATGTTTGTCCTCCTGAAACTAATATTACTTCAGCAGAAGGAAATATTTGCTACCATCTGAGGCAGAATCTTCACAGAAAGTTATGGAATACATGTGGTTATATGTTTGTAAGAATGCTGTTGGCTCATTCCTGTGATATTTTTGTTTGTGTTGTATTTGGGTTCTTTCCTAATGTTCTGTACAATACTATAATAGCATCACTAGCATTATTTCCAAGTAGGCTTCTTTCAAGTATTTACTTCCAGCTCTTTGTTGAAATCTGAGAGAACATTCAAAATAGTCAGAGACAAAAAAAATCATCTTGACTTTAAACATGTATTCTTATCATTTTTATTAAAATTTACAGTTACAAACAACTAATACAAGAAAATATATAAAAAGTTAAAAGAAGCAAAAAAGAAAAAAAAAGAAAAATACAGTAAAGAAAAAAGTTGTATAAAGAAATGACTTCCTCTTCATCATGACAACTACAATTTCAATAACTTATCACCTTCTCTGATACTACAACAAAAGACATCTCCTCCCCATATCTCATCTCTTACTTATAAACTAATTCTTAGAACATCATCATTCAGTCCTAATCAGCAAAAGTCCAATAAGAATGATCACAAAGGCCAAGTTTATAGTCCTTCCCTTTGCTTTTAACAATCTTAATTTTAGGTCCCTTAAATAGTGTCCCAAAATTTGATTTCTTTTCATTTTCTTTGTCTCTTCTCAGAAAATCTTTCCAACACATCTTTTATAAATCCAAAGTAAGAAAGTTATAAAAATCACTCTTCTGGTTTGTTATTTGTATATCCCTTTTAATTATTAAGACATCAGCCACTTTCATTTGTATATCCCGTGTAACATTTTTTCCATACCATTCTTCCTCTGTCATTTTTAAATACACATTCAAATCAGCCTTAATCAAAGTCTTTATGCTCTTTTATAATATTTTTTAGATGTTTTATTCTTTATTCTCTTCTATTTTAAATCTATAGACTCTTTTATGATAACAGACTATCTTTAAAAAAAAATCTGAGTGGGTTATTCCCAAATATCCTTGAATTTGTCTAATTAGAATATTTTGGTTCATTTAGTTCTTTCTGGTTGCCTCTAATGTCCAACATTCAAAGTCCAATCTTATAATGATTTTTTTCCTAATGAATACCATTTTCCCATGGGAAGATTTTTTTAATATTTAGTTTCAATATCTGTCTGTCTGTCTGTCTGTCTGTCTGTCTGTCTGTCTGTCTGTCTGTCTATCTATCTATCTATCTATCTATCTATCTATCTATCTATCTATCTATCTATCTATCTATCTATCTATCTATCTATCTATCTATCTATCATTCTAAAAAAACAACATTTTCCAGCAGGAAGGATTCTTGTAATTTATTTCAAATGCTTATTCCAGATCCATCTGGCCCCTTAGCCCATTAAAAGTTTCCAAAATCAATGTTCTAATCGATTAAATAAATAATTAAAAATAATATTTTTGTAGGTCTTTAAACATGCATTAAATGTTTTTCATTAAAGATTGAAAGAGACTCGCCCACTGTAATCAAACTTGCATTAATTTCTATGCCGCCCTGAGTTCTCTGGAATAGGGCAGCATAGAAATTAAATAAATAATAATAATAATAATAAATAATTCTGAAGGTTCCTAATAGCCCCAAAGCAGTTAACAAATAATTTCCAGAAATGATTAAGAGAAGAAGTATGTAAACCCTGTTTCCATAAAGATGCCAAATGCAACTTGGATGAAGACAGTAATCCCTCAGCTCCTAAAACTCTAAATCAGCTATCTTATGGTCTTATGATCTCCTCCTAGGAAGCTACTGTAGGGAATGCTTATGGGCAATCTTGAGTCTGCTCCTTATCCAGAGAGGAATTCCAAGAAGTCAATCCATTCATCAGCTCCTTTTTCCATTGGAGTCATTGGCTGCACTCTTAGTGGAGCTGTGTTCAGTTTGCCAGTGCTTCACTGGAAGTCTATTAAACATGTATCCTTTGTGCAATCATCTATAGGCTTTGACTGACATTTTCAAAACCAACTAAAGCCCTAAATGCTTGACCCAAAGCAGCAATAAGAATAAGCAAAGATAAGAGAAATATCCTCAGTTTCTGGTGCTGATTGAGATATTCTCTGCTCTCTTGCATTTCCACTGAGAACACTTTCATATAACACTACTGATTCATACTCATTCAGATGACAACACAACTTGACAAAAGGTTTCCATTTATTTTCTGCCAGCAATATCAACATAATTGCTTTGCTCTTGAAAACCATGCTTACGCTTCTGTTACAATTTCTTGATGGATGAATTCTTTAAAAAAATGTGTTATAGCATGTTGGGCTTTTGAATATGAAGACATTATATCCCCTAATTATAAAATGCACCTTATAGCAGCACTTTGCTTTTTGCTTATCCTGTACTCTGTATATTTTAAATTCTACTTTCACTCCCCCTCTCTTGTTTCTAGCTGTTATCACTACTATCTATTCCTCTTTCCATCACTATCTTCTAAAACAGTGGTTCTCAACCTTTTTCAGGCGGCGACCCCGACCTGCGCCGCGCATGCATGGTGCTACCCCCTGTGCCGCACATGCATGGTACTGTGTCGTGCATGCGTGGTGCTGCCCCCTGCACCACGCATGCGTGGTGCTGCCCCCTGCACCGGCCGAGGTGTAGGCCACCGCCCATTCAGGGCGGAGGCAGGCAGGCCCAGGTGCTCAGGTGCTCCTGGGCGGCCGCGGCGGCGACGGCGCAGGGCAACCATGGGCTGGGCCACCAGCTGGCCCAGCCCAAGGGAGGTAAGCCACCCGCCGGGCCCCACGCGTGCCAAAAACCTTCCCTGCACCCGCTGCTGCCCCGCTAGCCTTACCTTCGCTGCCACCCGTTCGGGGCGGCGGCAGGCAGGCCCAGGTGCTCCTGGGCAGCCACAGCAGCGAAGGCGCAGGGCGACCATGGGCTGGGCCACCAGCTTGCCCAGTCCAAGGGAGGTAAGCCACCTGCCAGACCCCACGCATGCCAAAAACCCTCCCTGCACCCGCCGGCCTCCCACCTCCCTCCCCTGGCCCTCTTTTACTTACAGTTTTAGTAGTTGCTCAGCAGGGAGGGGTGGAAACTTCTGGAGAGCTCACCTTCGCAGGGCGGAGACAGCCTGGACAATTCCTATTGGCTTTTGAAAGCCAATAGAATTAGACTCTATTCAAGATAGTCTATTCTATTATAAGCTTTCCTTTCAAAAGCCAATAGAATAAGAGGAAGTAGCACAGCTAAGGAAAAGGGGGAAAAATGGTGGACTGCGTTGTTTGGCAACCCCCGTGAAATGGTCTTTCGACCCCAAATGGGGTCGCGACCCACAGGTTGAGAACCGCTGTTCTAAAATATTTCTGCTCTGTTTTGTTTGTCCCGTCTTCTGTTTTTGCATTTCCCTTCCATTACAGAATACTTGCTTGTTCCTCAACACTCTCTTAACAAAACTATGTTAACTTATTCAACCTATCTTGTTTCTGACCCATTTTAGCTCTCTGCCCCTCTGAGAATAGGACAATGATTACTTCACCCACCATAAACATTTTCTAACCAGAAAAGTAACACATCACTATATGAAGCAGAAATCTTCATAAAGCTTACATCTTTTTTCTACAGCTTTCTAAGCCAAATCTGTAATCTAGTTTAGAAAACATTCCTTTTTTTTAAAAAAAAGTGTAGAAATCCCCCATGTTCCTTGGAATCCACCATTCTTTATTCCACTTGTGTATTTAATTTTAAAATAATTAGAATCATACTCCATGGAAGCATCTAACAACATATTTACATTGAAGAATGCTTCTATCTAGGCTAACTGATGAATCAAAGAGGTAACTGCCATTTGCTCCCTTCAAAAGTGTGTGTGTGGCGGGGGAGGGGGATAAATTGGGAGAAGAGATAAGTTGGTTTGATAGGGAAAGTCTTTGGAACCTAGAAATAGTGGCAAGAAACCTTTTCAGGAGTTTGAACCTTTGTAAATGACTGTTTTATCTTGCCCATATCTTGTGGTGATGTATTTATTGCAAATGGGCACATCTCTTTGTCCTCTCCCCAACAACTATTTGGAGAAAATGCACAGGGCATGTTTTCAGAATAGATCTGATAGCTCCCAACAGATTGAGAATGCGGCCTTCAGTTATGGAAGTTTACTGAGTGATTTTGGTGGACCTGTCACTTTTTCTTAGCTCAACTTCTTCACAGGGTTTTTGAAGTGATGATAAAAGGAAGGAAGACGCCAATGTGAGCTTCCTCCTTCTCCTCCCAGCCTCCTCAAATCCAAACAACAGACCAAGAGCAAAACTGCTAGAGGTAACTATTGATGTATTAATTAAGACTTTTTAATTATGGCTGCTGAGAGACCTTGGCAGCTTTCTGAAGTACACCACAAAAACAAATTCCTGGCAAGGCATACTAGGTAGGGAATCTACTTGGTTTTAGAACATAATATTCATATAGTATAATAATCTGACTATTAAAAGTAAATACCTGTTTGCTGCCCTTTTATTAAACTTTAAATCAGCTGCCTGAGTTGCCTATTTCAGTTTAACAAAAAACAGTCCTAACTGAAAAAAAAGCTGAAACACAATCTGCACAATTGTGTTTGTTGCTGATGTGTTAAAAGATATGTTTTTAAAAAAGCAACAGTGTTGTTGTACAACAAATAATCTGATGAATCAAAACAATTGCAAAAATAAGAATATAAATCATCAGGACCCAACAGATTGCATCCCAGAGTTCTGAAGGAGCTGGCACATGTTATTTCAGAACCATTGCACCATACCTTTCCAAACTCCTGGAGCACAGGGGAAATACCTGAGGATTGGAAAAGGGCCTATGTGGTTCCCATCTTCAAGAAAGGGAAAAAAAACATACTCAGGAAACTACAGACCAATCAGCCTAACATTAATACCTGGGAAGATCCTGGAAAAGATAATCAAAAAACAGATCTGCAAACAACTAGAAGCAAACAAAGTTATAACTAGTAACCAGCATGGGTTTGCTAAAAACAGATCATGTCAAACCAATCTTATCTCATTCTTTGATAAAGTGACTAAATTAGTAGACCAGTGAAACACTGTGGACATAGTATACTTAGATTTCAGTAAGACATTTGACAAAGTAGACCACAACCTGCTGCTTATTAAACAGCAGCACCACCAGATGGATCTGTAGCTGGCTGACAAACTGTACTCAGTGAGTAGTCCTCAATGGTACTACATCCACATTGAGAGAAGTAAGCAGTGGGGTATCACAAGGCTCCGTCTTAGGCGCTGTACTCTTTAATATCTTCATAAATGACTTAGATAAAGGAATAGAAGGGGAACTCATGAAATTTGAAGATGACACTAAACTGGCAGGAATAGCCAAAACCCCAGAAGACAAGCTCAGGATCCAAAAAAAATCTTGACAGACTTGAACAATGGACCCTATCCAACAAAATGAATTTTAATGTGGAGAAAAGCAAAGTTTTACATTTAGGCAAGGAAAATCAAAGGTATAAGTACAGATTAGGTGAGACCTGGCTCAAAAACAGTAACTGTGAGAGGGTCCTTGGAGTCCTAGTGGATGATCACTTGACTATGAGACAGCAGTGTGCAGCAGCCCACCAAAAAAGCTAGTATAATCCTGGGTTGTATAAACAGAGGCATAGAATCAAGATCACATGAAGTATTAGTATGGCTTTATAAAACCCTAGTAAGACCACACCTGGAATACTGCAACCAATTTTGGTCACCATATTACAAAAAAAATGTTGAGACTTTGGAAAAAGTTCAGAGAAGAGCAATTAAAATGACCAAAGGCCTGGAGACTAAATCATATGAAGAATCGTTGCAGGACTTGGGTTTGACTAGTCTAAAGAAAAGAAGAAAGAGGGGTGACATGATATCAGTATTCCAGTATTGGAGTGGCTGCCACAAAGAAGAGAGTGTCAAACTATTCTCCAAAGCACCAGAGGGCAGGACAAGAAACAATGGTTGGAAACTGATCAAAGAGAGAAGTAACCTGAAATTAAGAAGAAACTTCCTAACAGGGGAGGACAATTAACCAGTGGAACAGCTTGCCTTCAGAAATCATGGGTGCTCCATCACTGGAGGTTTTTAAGAAGAGACTAGATAGTCACTTGTCTGAAATGATATAGGGTCTCCTGCTTGAGCAGGGGGCTGGACTAGAAGACCTTCAAGGTCCCTTCCAGCTTCTCTTCTCTTCTCTTCTCTTCTCTTCTCTTCTCTTCTCTTCTCTTCTCTTCTCTTCTCTTCTATTCTATTCTATTCTATTCTACTCTATTCATATGGAAAGTATACCTTTTGCTATACATTAGGCACAGCAATTAATGTTATTTGTTTGATTAATTCAACTGAATGTAACTGTTACAACAAGATGAAAATTCATCTATGGCTGTCTTCAGCTCTGCAGAGGGTTGTTTATTTGTTCAATAACCATAGAAGCTAAGTGCTTGTTATGAGTAGTCTCTTCTACCGATTCTTCAGATATGCATCCTATTTCTTTCAAGGGCCAGTCTTGTCAAATGTTGGAATATTGGCTTTTCTTTGTGGCATTTTGTTTCTTTAAAAAGCTTTGCAATTATCAGTGTTGACTTGCTTGTTCCAATTGATTCAGAAAATGTGACAAATTGCTTTTAGAAAATAGTGAGTATTGGGCCAAACCTGCTCCATTCCTCCCAGGCAAGGTTTCTTTTTGCTGTCCACAGCCTATAAGATCTTGTGTCCAGAATCATGTGGAAATACTGAGACAAAAAAGCTTATAATATACTATAAAATGGCTAAATCCATAGGACAGGTGACCACATGCCCTTCTCTGTAAATGGATTCATCCTGCCCATTTTCAGATGGTCAATAAATGTTTCTGTACAAGGATTCCCCATAATGTTTAACTAGCATTTGCCAAAGCACCAGTCCAGCAAAAACTTCTGCAAAAGCAGATGTCCAATCTCTTCTGTGGTCCAACACAAAATGGCTATAGAAGCAGTGCCCAGAAATTGAAAGAGAAGGAATACATTGACACGATTTCATGATCAGGAAAAGCTGAGCAAATCCTAGTCCCAACATCTTTCACATTGCTAATGAGGCTTCTTAGAACATTTGTCAGGAGAAGAGAAGAAGGAAAACATTGATTTTAACCTGGAACAGCCATCTCTGAATTTAGGTTTTCTGCATTGTGAACTAGGGGTGAGACAAATGCAACATCATCAGGGTAAGTCTTTTAAAAACAGTTAGCAGGACATATTTATGCTGTGCTCAGCCAGTTGGCAAGATGAGCCCCAAATCTTCCTTACTGGTGGCAGGATTCAAAAGTTTCAGAACTTACAGTTCTAAGACACATTTTTGCTTACAAAAGCTTCCATTATAATTTGGGTGGTGTTCAAAGTCCAAGGAAGCAATACCATAAGTTTTAACTTTGGCCTGGTGTACTTATTCCTTCTGGATCTGACTCAGGTTGTGAAAATATTCTTTTTCTGGCTTTCTGTGCCTAATCAGTCAATTGTTACACCACACCAGTTTCTTCTGCAAAGGAAATGTTGGAGAAGATGGAATCTGAGACAGGAAGGAAGAAAAAAGGAAGGAAGATAATCAGAACAAAACAGAAACAGAGAAACAGCAGAAATATTCATAATGAGATACATTAAAAACGTAACTCAGTTCTTAAACAGCAAATTGATCCTTGATTACATGAAGAGGTAGAGATGTCTGTCTTTCTTACTGGGAAAAGTATTGTTGGTTTTGCTATTCCCCTTGGAGAGTTTAGGAGGACCACCAAGTTGCATACCAGCTCCTACAGGAGCAGTGCAATTCCATCCAGAACTAATGATGGAAAGTCCCCAGGTATAGAGAAGTGGGCTCTAAAGTCCACAGTCACTGGTCTTGTTAGATTTGAGTTAAAACTTACCCTCCCGGCCTCTTCATTGAGACAAAACTTGGATAGCTAAAAGTTAGATCTCTACTCCTCATGAACAGACTGGGAGGAGGACCAGGATGGATTATTTGTTCTATCCTCCCATTGCCAGAGAAAGATTTGTCTAATTTTACAAATTAAGCATTTTAAACAGCTGAGGTCATTTCCTAGCATAAAAAACAAAATGAAAAAAAAAGTTTCATAGCATCCCCATCAGCAGCACAGCAGGTGAGCCATCCACTTTTCTCACTATTGTGGGACTCTGATTAACTCTCTAATCAATTAAGCTGAAGAAGCTATTCTCACTTGCTAGCCTCTCCATTTAGCTGCTTTTAACTTCATTAAAAGTACCAATGGAGTATTCCTTCTGCCACACACACTTCCAGGTTGCTGCCTGGATCTAAATACAGGGCAATATCACCTTGTAACATCGTCCTGATCCCTTCTGTCCCCAACTCCAAATCAAAGGCAACCCCCAGGAGGTACACAGAGCTGGAGATGCTCCAGTATGTGATGCTAACTTGTGATTAAAGGCAGGAGCTACCTGATTTTACTAGCAAAATCAGTTGGGGAGTAGAACAAGAATATGCTCCCAGGTGTGAAGATGAGTGACCTTCCTAAAGGCTGTGGATTATATAGTTCATGCATTTGGATCACGTTAGTATTTCATATCACACAGCCTGGATTTCAGTCTCATCTTCCAGCAGCAGGAAATGGAGAGTGATCATAGAGAGAGAAAGCTCTCATGGCATAGTATTCTCTTTATGTTTTGTTTGATATGCTTTAGAAAATGAAGCCTTAATGTTTTCTTTGTCCTCTTCCTTTTGGTTTGTCAGCTTATCATTCTCCTGAGAGGATTCCTATAATGACTTCCAACCTTCGATTTGTGAGTTCACTAGTCCATATCTAAGAATATGTCTGGCTTGACATATTGCTGAACAAGGAACATACAGCCCCTCTTGACTCAAAGACCACAACAAGCTTTGCACAAACTTGTCAAAAATAGGCAAGACCAAGATTCATTTTCGGTTGATTTGGGGAATAATTTGCTATCAAAGCTGGGCTGCAAAAATCTATAAAACTGTAAGATGTCAGCAAAGAGTTAGAATTTTCTGTATCTCCTTGACCACCTGGGAGCTGCTTAGAAATTTTACCACAAAGAGAAAAATCTAAAGAGAAAACTGGGTGCATTTATTCAGGTTCTTCTGTTCAACTGGTAGAATCCTTTTTTTTTTTTTTTACAAAAAGAAAGGAAACTCACCATTAAAGTGCTGTCATCTTTTTCTTCTTAAAAGTCCCCCATCAAAGCCTGTAAAAAATCGATCTTGTTTAGTATCCATCAGATCATCCTTTAAGTATGGCAAGCTCCAGATTTGTTAAAATTGGAAGTCCTCAAATTGGCAGTGCCACAAACAAAATTAAAGAAAAAAAAATTGCTGCTTCTATCCCTGTAGCACTAAGTGTGACATACTATAGATTGTGGAGCAAAATAAATAAATGTAGATCAACCCCTCCAGGAATTGCTGAGCCATTAAGTCTACACAGCATCATAGATATTTACAATTATCCACCTCTCAAGGATATTAGAACTGCCAATTTTCTGCAAAGCAAAATAAATAAATAATTTGGAGCAGATGCTGATAACTCAAACTAGTTTAGTAGGAATTTTGGGCATAGCTGTCAGCAGTAAATGCAAAAAAACAAATAAACAAATGCTGATGAGATAGAAAAAACAATTGTGATTTTTCCCCCCACATAATAAAGGGAAACAAGTGCTTTACTAACATATTCAGACAGTAAGAAAGTGGAGAATACTCTCAGGTCAGCTTGAATTTTTAAAAATGTTGGTTTTGAGACAGGAAAATCGATATATGGGTAGAACAGATGATATCTAGTCAAAATTGTCTCCATGATAGTTCATTGCAGGAATATCTGAAAAGCTCAAGAGGATCTTCAGCCAACACAATATACGTGCACCGTTTAAACCCAAGAATACACTAAGGCAGAAGCTTGTCCACCCCGAGGATAAAACACCCAGTCACAAACTGAGCTACGTGGTATATGCAGTACAATGTAGTGAGCCATGTGCAGATCTGTACATTGGGGAAACAAAACAACTACTTCATAAATGCATGATACAACATAGAAGAACAAACCCATCAGAACAAGAGTCAGCAGCCCATCTGCATTTAAAAGACAAAGGCCACTCTTTTGAAGATAGCAAAGTCCACATTTTGGAGACAGAGGACCAGTGATTCTCTTCTCCTCTCTACACATATGCACATCTGGGACGGGCCCCATCTGTTTCTCCCCCTCACTTAGCTCAGGGCCCAAAGACAGCCTGGGCTCTGCCTCTGCTTCTGCTTCCTCATCAAAGCCTACCAAAGGCTCTAAAGTTGACCCAGGCTCCCCCCCTCCTCCTCGTCTGACTCTGCTGCTAGTTCTGCTGGCAGCCGACAGACCACAATAACTCCACACCCATTTACACTACTCAGGTGACCCTCAGGACACAGATAAACCTCCAAGTGGCCTCAATGACTCTCTAAAAGAATGCAAATGACCAGCTGTCTGCAAGGAATATAAATCCTTCCATTCCCCACCATCCAGTCAGAGCTGAAAAAGCATCAAATTGTATGCTGGACCATAAAATGAAAACAGATTACAGATAGTCCTCAACTTACCTTTTGTTTAGTGACTGTTCAGAGTTACCAGGGCACTGAAAAAAAGTGATTTATGATCATTTTTCACATGACCGTTGCAACATCTCCATTGTCAGGTGATCTTGGCAACTGGCTCATATTTATGTTGGTTGCATGCCCCGGGTTCATGCGATCATTTTTTGCGAACTTCTGATAAGCAAAGTCACTGGGGAAGTCACATTCACATTACAGTTGCAATGATTTATTTAACAACTGTGGCAAGAAAGGTTGTCAAATTGGGCAAAAGTCACTTAACTGTCTTGCTTAGTAACAAAAGTTTTAGGCTCAAATTTGATCACAAGTTGAAGACTACCTATATTTGGGAACAAAGTAGTTTAATCAAAAATCTTGACAGAGGATCCTGAATCCACTGCACTTTTCAAAAACTATATTTTCATGAATTATGCATTCTCACAATAATTTACATCCTTAAGACATTTCACCCTTTTGATTCCAAGCTGGCTTTGGGGGCTCAGAAAATAATCTGATGGTGCCTCATGATTCTTTTCTACTACTAAAGTTACATGTTAGTGTCCCAAAAACTTTCTGAAATGGAAACCACCTGGGAACCATATCTTTGGAGCAAAGCCAGCTTTTGGTTTAAGCTAAAGTCATCCCTCTTATTTGTACTTAGTTCTTTCTAAGTGTATCTATAGCCAAGCAACCATCTTCAGGAGAGGCAGATGCTGAGATGAACAACTTAATATAGTGGGCTTTGGGAGACAGAATGAAATGTGAGTTGGAAGATGCTATTATGTACCTTGCAAGGCCACCTCTATCATAAACCCTGCTGAGCAACATGGCAGATTGGAAAGGGTGGCATATTGTGCCTGTCACTGCTGTCATCACTGATGCTCGAATCATAGTAATTGAGGAATGAGTTCACCCCAAACAACTGGAGATTACCCATGTCCCTGTCACTAAAAAGTTACATGGGGAGGAAGAGACAGTGGCTTCTCTGCCCATTCTACAAAAACATAACACTGTGCATCTGATATCTAAGTAGAAAGTCCAGGATAAAGACAGCCTTTTCTCTTCCCGTAGCAACTACATGTCTTATCAATCGTGCACAACTCTCTATCTAATCAGAGAGGAGCGGCATACAAATCCGAATAAATAAATAAATAAATAAATAAATAAATTTAATGCTATTAACTCTAAAGCAAGAGCTATGAAATGAGAATACTATGTATTAAATGCTAATATTTTCCCATATCCACTCTTGTAAAAATATTAATCTAAATATGGGCCCAGAGAGAAAGATCCTTTGGGAGCTGACATAGAGCTGACTTGAGGAACATACCAGAGAATTCTGAACTAGACAATCTTCATTGCTATGGTCCCTCTAGATCAGGGGTAAGCAACCTTGGCTCTTTTATGACTCGTGGACTTCAGCTCCCAGAATTCCTGAGCCAGCATGGCTCAGCTTGGAAGCCTCTTCCTTTTCCCTCAGCATGGCTGGCTCAGGAATTCTGGGAGTTGAAGTCCACGAGTCATAAAAGAGCCAAGGTTGCCTACCCCTGCTCTAGATCATGGTGGTCCAACCTTTTGGCTTGCCTGAAGAGGGCAACATATAAAATATATAATATAGCTAATGTATATAAATAACAAACCTCCTTTAAAAGCTTACAATCTTGCAGGGCCACCTTACTAGCTGTCCAGGGCCACATGTGGACATGCTTGCATGTCTACATCTTTCTATTCTTTACCTGGGTAAAACAGAAAACCAAACAGAGCATCATCTGAAGTTTTTGCTTCCTTTTTGCTCTCCCCCCCCCAGAAAAGATAGATACAAAGCTTATTATTTTCATAGCTCTTCCACTGTTTAATGTTAATACAATTAAACTAAATATCATCATAAGTGTCATAAAATCTGTTTCAACAATGCCAATTACATGCTAAAAATATAATATTGACCAAAGTGGATTATTGTAAAGCATTTTGGGGATACCAGGGAAGGGGGAAGTGAATTAGTAATAAATATAAGTAAATAAATATATGCTGCTTTCCATCCATGATAGATAGATAGATAGATAGATAGATAGATAGATAGATAGATAGATAGATAGATAGATAGATAGATAGATAGATAGATAGATAGATAGAGTTAATAATAAGTAGACAAATAATTATTAGATATATACTGCAAATATAGATGCATGCATACAGACACATTTAATGAGGCCCTTCGTCACCGTGAAGTGCCCTCTGAATCTGTTTCTGAAGCCAGAAAATAAGCAAAGGTGCTGAATGGCTAAACCTGGATGATTTTAGATCTATCAAGTTCTTCTGAAGGACACAGGTTCTTGCCCAGGATACCCTTGTTCCAGTTATCTTTGTCCATACACAGGCCTACTAGAGAGATAGGCAATTCATTAGTAAAAAGGCAATTTTTATAAACCAACTTTTTCATACCCCGAAGCTATTAAATTATTCATTGAACTCCCACCGTGTTGCCACTTCAATTAGAGTTAAGTGTTGAACTCTATGTTATATATCTAGTATTGATAGTCTGAAAGTGCATGGCACAATTTGCCTTTAAAAAAAAAAAGAAGAATCTCAGTGTTTTAAAAGAGTATTGAATGTTTCATAAATATACAAGTAGCCACATTTGTTATACTCCTCAATTAGATGCAGAAATTTAAGTCTGAATATCAGTGTATAATTTCTACTAACTTAAAAATTGATCTGCTCAAGTCGCCCACCCTCTAGCAGGATTTTAATGAAATGAACTTCATTCACCTTTTCCCACTAAATTCTTTAGGTTCATTTTCTGTTGCAAGTGAATGCATTTTCCAGTGAAGTTTAAAACTGTAAAATAATGTTGAGTAAACTATATGCCTGTGAAGCAGAGGCCCCTAAGATGACTCTTAATATTTTTTTCAGTATTGAAAAAATTGGATATATCTATCCCATCTCCCAGTTATTTTAAGCCAGCCAAGCAAAATTTTCAGCTATCAGCATAGCTGCCTGTGTAATGGCAGGTGACTACAAATGCACTCTTAATGTAGTATCTATATCAGGGGTTTTCAAACTTGGCCCTTTTATGACTTGTGGACTTCAATTCCCAGAATTCCTCAGCCAGCGGACCGAGTATGAAGACGCCTGATCTATATGAACACTTTTTAAGATGATGGTAACTCAAAATGTCACAGAGCTGACAAGTTCATGGACAACTATCTAATGAAACTTCTTAGTTCAGAATTTGCAAAGTTGCCCATAAAAATATCCAGGAGAAAATGTTCTCCAGCCTCTTCCTGAGCTTGTCTGTTGAAGGAAGGCCTACCGTAGCTCTCACAGTTAGAAAACTGATCCCAATTTCCCCTTAATGTTTAGACAAAATACTTTTTAATGAAATTGACAGAGAGAGAATGAAAAAAACAACTCCCATTTATACGACCCTTTTGTATAAAGGTGCTTCACCTTAAGGTTTTCTTCTCCGTGTAAGAATGAGACAACAGCACAGGTTTTTTTTTCCTTAATTTTTAATCAGAAGTGGAGTTATGGTTGTAGTGGGTCTATGGAAAGGGCTTTAAAAAAAATTCTATATGGTAGCCATGCCCAGATGATCAAAACTGTCTCATTTTTTTCTATGTGGCTATTATACAAAAAGTTGCTCTTTCATATAGCCTTAACAGCCTTCTTATCTTTGGGATAGCAACCCCACTCCCTGCAAATATTGTGAAGTGATAGAATCAATGACACATGTTAGAATACTTCTGTAAAGCATCAAAATACTTAGAGGGAGAATGCTTCAATGGGTCTACATCCAGATTATTGCAAGAATTTAAAATAATAATAATAATAATAATAATAATAATAATAATAATAATAATAATAATAATAAACTTTATTACGGTCATAGACCAGCAATAGCCATAACTTTTTACACTATATTAAATAATAATAATAAAAATAGTACAAACATTAATAGTAAATAATAACATCCCTGTTAAAAAAATACATGTTCTCAAAATGTTAGGGTCACTCCCTAATTTACGTGAATGGATAGCCGATTAATATCTGCATAAATATAATGTTCCAAACATAATTAGAGATATCTCCCAAAAATTGGCACAAGTTGACGACTATAAATCTGTAACCAATTTTTTTCTTGTGGACATTGCCGCAACACAGTATTTTGCCACTGCATGCGTGATAGAAGAGTTTGAGTCTTGGAGGAGAAAGCCTACATAAAAATTGTCTGCCCTCCCTGGCAATCTCTCTAATAAAGGGAGAATATACGCTGTCCTATAAACTTGGTATAACTCACAGTACAATAAAACATGTGAGATATCTTCGACTTCTCCTTTACCACATATACATACCCGTTCTGCTATTGGTGTTCTCTTATACCTGCTCTGTAGGAGTGCTGAGGGAAGAATGTTAAATCTGGCTCTGAAAAAAGCTATTCTTTGTTTTGGGAAGGTCAGATTATTCAAATATCTTGCCGCTTCCCATACACCCTGTTTGATTCTATCCCTACTGTGGCTAGGTAACCTATTTAGTTCTTCTTGGAACTCCATGTCCTTTATTCTATTGGATATTACTTGCTTTGCTTGGTCAAAGCCTAGGAACATTAAGAACATTGAAGAGAGCCCATAAGAGCCCAGTTTATGATCTATCGCCTGCTTCCAGGGGGAAGGAAAGTTGTCAGTCAGCACTAACGGGGACAATCCCTCTGGAAAGAAATGCATTTTAAGCCAGTGAATGATCATCATCTTCCAGGCTCTTACCTGGATTTGGGACGTGCCTGTCTCAATTCTTAATTGGGCATTTGGGGTTCCTTTGGGTGCAGCTAAGATGGCTCGCAGGAATTTGGTTTGTATGGTTTCCAGCAAGTTTTTCTTTGCAAGGGTTCCTGTTTGTGCCCCATATAGAATTTGCGCCAATGTTTTGGCCTCAAAAAGTTTTAAGGCAGCAGGTACTAATTGACCTCCGCCTGTGTAAAAGTAATGTTTGATTGCATTTAAGGACCTATTGGCTGCCTGCAATGTGTGATCCAGGTGTGCCTTCCATGTCCCTTGCGAGTGGAAGACCACCCCAAGGTATCTAAATGTTCTAACCTGTTCCAAACTATGTCCTTCTATTTTCCAGGAGTATTGGCTGGGTCTCTTAGCAAAAACTAAAATTTTTGATTTATCAAAGTTAAGGACCAACTTGTTCTGTCTGCAGTAGCCAAGTGTTGCCCTAATGGCTCTCTTCAGTCCTATAGGAGTTTGCGAAATAATGACTGCATCGTCGGCATATAGAAGAATCGGGATTTTGCAATGTGCTAGGTTGGGTGGATGCAGATCGGGGTTCTGTAAGAGATCGATCAGGGGGTTGATATAGAAGTTAAAAAGGGCGGGAGACAGGATGCAACCCTGCCGTACCCCTTTTTGTACCCTTATTAAGCTGGTTAAAGTCCCTTGGGGATTACACCTCACTTTCAAGGTGGAATTTGCATACAATTTTTGTATGAGGAAAAGGAGGCATTTATCAATAGTAGTGCCTTCTAATTTCTCCCATAGGGTGTTCCTAGATATTGAGTCGAAGGCCTGTTTAAAATCTAGGAAGGCCACAAACAGAGAGGATTTTTTTTATGTGTGTATTTTTGTACTAGATGGTGAAGTACCAAGATATGATCCACTGTTGATCTTCCTTCTCTAAAACCGGCTTGTTCATCTTTAATTATCCCCCCCGAAATTAACCAATCCTGAAGTTTATAATTTAGATGTTTGGCATACATTTTACTAATAACACTCAGAAGACTAATGGGTCTATAATTTCCTGGGTCACTTTGACTACCTTTTTTATAGATTGGTATGATAATTGCTAATCCCCAATCTCTTGGCATATGACCTGTTCTATCTATAAAAGTAAACAGAGATGCTAAAATTGGGACCCACCAACTGGAATTATTTTTTATTATTTCTGGCAGGACATTGTCAGCACCGGGTGCCTTATTAGCCTTGAGGGCTCCAATCAATCGGGATATCTCACCTGGTGTAACAGGGGGCCAATAAGGGGTTTTGTCCAAATTAACTTGGCTCTCATTAGTTACATAGTCAGGGTCTGCATATAGCTCTCTAAAATGTTCTTCCCAGGCATAAATCGGTACCTGATTAGTTGGCGGTACGGGGGATTTCCCCAATCCTCTGGTAATGTGACAAAAAAGGGATGTATTTTTTGTCCTGACTGATGCAATTAGTCTATGCCAAGACTCCTTCAGAGCTGCTCTTTTCTTTTCTTTTAGAAGAGTCTTATATTGTGACTTCAACTGCTTTAAGCAGTGAGTGTGATCCTCAGAAGGGGCATTTTTACTTTTTCTGTATTCCTTGTTATATATTTTTTTTAGTTGCACACAATCCCTATCAAACCATCTTTTATTCTTTAAAACCGGCTTTTTGGGGTGAACTAATATTCTATTAATGAGAACCGATTTCAAATTTAAAATTAAAGTTTCAAACCCCTCTAAGTATGATCCTTCAAACTTATTCCTTAATAGAGATGCATGTAATTCTATGGTTTCTGGGGCTAACATCCATTCAGTAAATTCCTTTGCATTTTTCTCTGACCATTTAATTTTTATCTGGGTATTTTGGTTTTCTAACCTAGGTAGATAGGTTGAGCCAGCCCTTAGCAGTTTCTGGTGTAATGTAAAAGTAAGGATTAGTGGATCGTGATCGCTTTCCAGTCGCAAGTCTACCTCCATCTTCTGCAGGAACTTCAGGAGGCCGTATGATGTTATCCAATAATCAACTGTGGATGTTCTTCCTGCTCCCTGATAGGTATAATCTGCTGGGTAGTCATCCCATGTGGAGCCATTAAGGATACAAAGGTCCAAGCGTACAGTCATCTGTCTTACACACAGACCTGCCCGATTTGCCTTGGTGCCTTTAAATTGTCTGGCAAGCAGGGGTTCTCCTGGTACATTCTCATCATAATGGAGCTTAAATTGATTAAATAACTCTTGATTGTTTGGGCCCATCCTAGCGTTTAAATCCCCCCCCAATAATTATTGCTGCTGTGGGATATTTATCCAAGCAGCCCAGGATAAAATCTTCTATATCCTCCCAGATCTTATTGATCAGATTATTTTTGTTGAATGGGGGAATATAGATATTGAAAAGCAAGATCTCCAGCTGTTTAAATTAAAGTAGGGTAGTCACAACCCATGGCTGAAGAGGTAGCAATTGTATACATTTAAAATGCAAAGATGTATTCACTAATGTCACAATGCCCCCTTTAGCTCTCCCACCCACCTTACTTGGAACTGCTGGGATATAATTACCCCAGTAACCATCTAGCTGTATTTCTGTAGGGGCCCAGGTTTCCTGTAAAAAGAGAATGTCAAATTGTGATATATAGTCCCAAAAATGTTGGTCTTTTGATGGCACAGACCAGCCCGCTATATTCCAGGTTATAATGGAGAGGGGGTCATCTTTTGCAGTTCGTCAGGAGATTTGCTTTATACAAAGGGAAGTTGTAGGGTTGTTGCAATGGCTTGAGGTTTGATCCTGCATGAAATTGGCCTTCTCTAGATGGAGGGGAGCCCCATCAAAATTCTGTGTAGATTTCTGGGAAATTTGATTGAGGTATGAAGATTTAGCACCGGCTAACAAGGCTTGCCATTCTGGAACCTCTTTACTAGGTGTAGAACAGGGGGTTATTAGGTCATGCTCCATTCGGCTTTGCAATGATGGCACTGACAGGGGCCCACTCTCGAGAAATTGATATGTTGCAGAAGGTATCATCAGAAAGTCACGTAAGGTTGCTAGCATCTCCTTCTCTTTTGGGGCCTCTACTGGCCCCTGTGTATCTTGGCTTCTGCTTTCCATGCACTCATATTCTTGCAAACTGATGCCCCGTGGGGGGGGAGTAAGAGGCTCAATTATAGGGGAAACCAAATCAATAAGTGGTTCAACTGTATCAATTGTGAGCAATAAGGATTTCTTTAGATTTTCTAACTTTAATAGTATATTATCTTGTTCACTCCTTGGGAGAGCACCAAAGGCATTAATGAGCCCAGTTTCTGTGCTATTAAGTACATCTTCTGTAAGTGCTGGCTTACTCCCACTTTCTCCCTCTCCCTTTCTCTGGGTTGAGGATGTGGAATAGACAGCAACCTTGGGAGCTGGCCTGTTAACAATTAAGGGTTTAACTCTTTCCTCGTGGAAAGCTGTGATGGGAGAGATTTGAAAGGAGGCTAAATAAGCCTTCATCTTAAATAGCATCAGTGGTATGGTGGGCTGTTTGAAGGAGAGAAATATCCGCTTCCAGTTAGGGGGCTCAGGGAGCCACTCCACAGTATGTAAATCAATCTGCCCCCAATGACAGTGCAGAAGCTGGCTTAGGGAATTTAGTATAGCATGCTTGGAGTTCCAGCGACCATGATTAATCCTGTTCATATGGATTCTCAGCACCACCTGATGTGTTTGTAATGAACGATGTGGTTGATGTGATTGATGTAATTGTAAATGGGATGCTTTATTGTCTTCCCATGAAATTTCTCTATTGATGCTTCCTCCTCTTGTTGCCTTAGCTGGAGAAGGACTGTTTTTCCTGGTGGGCTGCCACCTTCTAGCAGGCTCTTTATCTGTCTCCCAGGATCTGTGCTCATTTTCCTCCCCTCTTTCTTCCTTCTCCTGATTACTCGACCTACCCATGTCTGCTGCAAAGACTTCAGTGGAAGTGCCTGTAGTCCAATACTGCGCCTGGATCAGAACAGCTATATCTTTTTTCAGTGTCTCTATATCATGTTGAATGGTTATTAGCTGTTCAAATATTGAAACTACAGTTTGTGCTGTGAGAAGACATTGCTTTGCCATAAACTCTGTTGTATTCTCCCACAGTAAGCACTCCTCACTTTGAGTTAGGTTGTTGTTGTCAGCCTTCTTAGTCTTTATCTTAGGCTCCATGCCGGTTGTATCTAGACTCGTTATTTGTGAAAATAGCTGGCTGTCATTTTGCTCCCCTCCCCCCAGATTGGGAAAGTCCAGTAACTGCTGTTTAGTCAGATCTCTTTGCAGGTCCCGTTCTAGGCTCTCTGGCTTGTTGGAAATGGAGGGGGGGGAATAGTTTTACTTACAAGTCTCTTGCCAACAAAGTGCTCCTCAATTTTTGGTTGTTTTGCATTCTTCGCTGGTAGGAGAGATCCCGGGCTGGTGCCATGACGTTTCCTTCTTTTACCCATGACTCCGTCCTCTTCCGGTGGCTTCTGATTCCAATATATACTGGCCTCTCTGGTATATATACTTTATAAAAAGTCTTTGACTATTATAAAAAGGTCAAACCAGGTTTAAAAAGGGTTTAAAATAGGGTAAAAAGGGTTAAAAATAGGTAGGTTAAAAATGCAATGTTAAAAGAAATTAAAAGTTAAAAGTTAAAAATTAAAGGTTAAAATAAAAATAAGAGAAAATAATAATAATAATAAAACTTTTGCTTTTGGAGGAGCTCTTTACAGCCTTTGCTGCCTGTCCACCATCTTGGCTCCACCCCTCACAAGAATTTAAAAGAAAAACCCTTAGAAAATAGACCCATCAAAGCACTCTGACTTTAGGCATTTTGATGATTTATAAGGTAGTGTGTTCCCCCACAAATCCAGTGATCTATAAACAGAAAAGGAAAAATTTCCTGTAATCTTAAAGTGCAATTTCCTTAATAAACTTTATCTGATACCTACTGCTGTTTATATAATTACCAAAACATACACACAGCTTTTTTTAAACATGGTTTTCCAAAGTTTTAGAGCTGTGCATGCTTTGAAAAAGATTGAAAAGAAATCCATCAGTTCTGGTGTAAACCCAGCAATCTCCTATGCCTCATTCATGCAGCCCAAATTGTGATGTTTTGAAGCCAGCTTTCACTGGCTCACACTGGCTTACATTTTCTGGAATTCTGCAAGCTGGTTGACAGCAGAGGTGAGCCTCATTGCCTAGCATACCAACTGTGGCAGCCATGGAGCCAGCCAAGTCAGTTCTTCCACATCTATCAGCATACTGTTGAAAGAAAAATCTTCATCAGAGTCCACTCCAAGCTGGGAATAAACAAAATGGAGACTGCTTTAGAAAGAAGGTTGTAGTTTATTGAAGAGCAAAGCCAGACAAAAGCATGGCTCTGGGAAAGCTGACCACATGAGTGGTGGGTTTTTACACCTTCTTGAGCTTTTGTTTGGAGTTGTTCCTATGGCATGAACTTTGACCTGAGTCTGAGTGTGCCTTTCTGGTATTTTGATTGTGGTGGGTTAGTCCTATTATGTCCCAAATGTCATATCCTGCTTCCTTGGGGTGTGGTTGATGACTATGTCCTGTATTGGATTTTTTGATGTGAGGGATTGTTGATTCTAGGGATCTTTGTCTTTCTAATCCCATCAGCTCTAAGCTTCCAGGTGCCAGTCTTTCTGAAAGGATTATGATATCTGCATTTCTACAGAGCTGGTTTCTGCATGGGGGAGGGAGACTTGGGGCTATTAAGAAAAACTGGGCATGCTTTTCTGCCTTTTTAAAATCCTTTGAGGAATTATAATATTCTGCCCTTTTTAATATTTCCTTCTCTGGGGGTGGGGCTGACTTCCCACAATACTACTGAACCTACTATTCCTCAGGATTCTGTCTTTCTGACACAGAGGTGCTCCTGCTTTAAGAGTCACCTTAAGTTTAATGAGTGGATTTCTTAAAGCAGCTGTACCTTTCTGTACCTTAGTTGATTCCTACCTGGTGACAGACTAGGCAAGTTATGTAAGAAGAGCATGGGCTCATATGAAGATGTCTAGCAAAAAAGGGGCAGAGAGGAAAAACAGATGATTTAGCTTAACATGATTTTTTTACATGCACAGTCTTCGACTTATAACCATTTGTTTAATGACTGTTCATAGTTATAGCAGCACTGAAAAAAAATGACTTATACAACCAGTCCTTGCACTGATGGCCTTTGCAGCACAGAATGGGATTACTTGCCACAACCAACTTGCCACAGTCAACTCGTCACAGCCAATTCCCTGCGGCCATCTCACCACGGCCAACTCGTGGTGGGACAACTCACTGGGAGACAATTCAACAATTCGATTTAATTATTGATTGTTATTTATTTATGACATTAATTACATCAGACATATATTTTTTAAATTTTTTGTTATTCACATTTCATTTTGTCCCTTCTTTGGCATCCTTTCTTTCATGATTCTATTCCACTGTTTCTTTAATATTAGTGTCACTCTTGTCCCATGGCCCATTGTCCAGTGGCTAATTGGCCGTGGCAAGTTGGCCCTGGTGTCGTAGATCCTTTTCAGCATCCCCATGGGATATATGATCAACATTTTAGACACTGGGCAATTGGCATGTGTTGACCATAGTTGCAATGTCCAGGGATCATGAGATTGCCATTTGCAATCTTCCCAGCCGGATGCTGACAAACAAAATCAATGGGGGAAGCCAGACTTGCTTTACAGCAGCATGGTTCATAAATGCAGTAATTTGCTTAACAACAATAGCAAAAAAGATACTAAAATTGGGCATGATCAACTTAATATCTCCTTGCCTAGCACTGGAAATCTGATCCCAAGTGTGGTCATAAATCAAGGACTACCAATATGTTGTTTCAACAGAGTGTGTCTAAAGCATCTATGCCTATTAAGAATTAAAATGGTTACATCATTCCCTCAGACAAGGATTCTTTCATTAGCAATACTGTTTTATTTTGCCTAGCTTTATTTGATTTCTCTCTAGTACACATTGTTGTACTAGACCTCTAGACCCTGTGTTTTTTACATTGAATTTTTGTGATGCCCAAGGACGTTGTTTGGTTAGTATTTGAGTAGACCAGGGGTTCTCAACCTTGGCAACTTTAAGTTTTAAAGTTACCAAGCTTGAGAACCCCTGGAGTAGACCAATCTAATACATATTTGCCTAATGGATTCCTGAATCAGTGGTTACTTTTCTCTACTTTCCACATTTTTTGGAATGTAGGGCTACAATTCTTAAGCAAGAAAGATATCCAAGTTTGTTTGTTTGTTTGTTTGTTTGTTTTGATAAAAACAAACACAAACATGCATCAGCACTAAAAATGCATTAGAGTGATGCAAATTTGCTCCATATACTTTTCAAACTTACTGATCAGTGCAAAAAAAAAAAAGGCTGAAAGAATTTAATGGATAGTGAAATGGGCTAAAGCATGGGCATTTCTCCATCTTATTAATAACTCAACTGATTAATCTTTATTTCATAATCTTTTCCCAAAAAAATTGCTTTGTAAGCCTTTAGATTCTAAATCAGTCAACATAAAGTACTGTCAATGTCCATATGAATAAATAAGTAGTATTCCGCAGTATGGCTTATCAGAAGATAATATGTGCAGAGACTGGATTTGAACAGGAAATGGATGTCTTTTATTTGCTTAACCCAAAGCAAACCCCAACTATCATAATACCAATTCTTGGTTACTGTTATTACAATAGAATAATTATTCCACTTTTCCTTTCCTTGCCTGTGTTATCCTGGCAATAAGTTTATAAAATAAATTAAACTGGAAGCTATTTACTGGCCTAATAAGTTGAGTTCTTAGCTAAAAGGAGACTAGAATACACAATCCTAGACCAATGCACTCTATGCCTCTCTCACCCTTGATCTGTGATTCAATAAGGCAGGGGTTCCCAACCTGGGATGCTTGCATTCCAGGGGGTGCAAAAACTTGGCTTTTTAAAATTATAGTGTATATGCATAATTAGCTGCCATTATTTTGAACTTTTGTAAGGGGTATGAGAATATATCAGAAGCATTCTAGGGGTGCAGGGTATAGAAAAGGTTGGGAGCCACTGCAATAAGGGTTCTGCAATACTCAGAGCGTAGGTACTGAATGTTCTAAGTGCATTGCTCTAAAGCAGTGATTCTCATCTTTAGCAACTTTAAGATGAGTAGACTTCAACCCACAGAATTCTCCAGTGAGCATGTTGACTGGGAAATCCTGGGAGTTGAAGTCCACACATCTTAAAATAGTTGAGATTGGACAACACAGTTCTAGACTAAATTGTTAGACCTCTATTATAAAAGAATCCTAACTTGCAGAGTTAAGAGCTGTTTCAGATTCTGAAGAAATCTCATTGGTCAAAATATCAGACAATATGGACCCAGAGCCTGATTCAGGAAATTATTCTCTTTAACGACTTGAAGAAAAACCAGTGATTTAGATCTCTGTAACACTTTCAACAACAATGCTATTGAGAAAGAGAGAGAGAGCAAAAGGAATCCCTGTTAACACAGCTGGCTAGCAAAAGGTTACAGCTCATTCTAGTCACAGAAAATGTCTGTAAGAACCTAGGTAATATAAAAGAGCCCCACACATCAGTATATAATGAAGAGGTCAAACTTAGTTCAACTGCTGGAGCAAATTGTAGATGTAGAAACACACATCTAAATGAAGGGAATGGAACCATTTCAGCAGGCGCAGGAAGAGATCGACCAGGCCCGCACTCGTGACAGGAATGCCTAATAGGCACCTGATCCTAAAGTCATTTACTGGGGAAGCACAGTGCATTGATTGCAGTAATCTATATTTCTTACAATTGCTGATGATTGCAGCCGAAGCTGAGTGTGGCACAAGCTGTGCCTATTTAATGGGAGGGGGGAAACCTTGCAGGAATATCAGAAAGACTGTGTGACACTTGATGTTGCTGCTTCTTCCCCTGCCTTTCTAAGAGTGCAATGTGCCTTTTGGCTAGACCAGCCAAATTTATTTAGTAGGTATCATACCAATTTTTGAACAATATGTAAGGCTTTCTGAAAGGTTCTGATTGCATACCAACTGCCCACGCTAGTCTGATAAATGCAACAATTTGGCAGCTTTTTGGATCAAAGGACAGGACACAGCACTATGCATATATGTTCGATTTTGAAGCTGAAAACATGCTTGGTCCTTCTGAAGCATGATACCAGCTGCACATTTCTGAGATTTGTTCTAATCCACTTCCATTAAATGTAACATTCCCCAAAACCTGTGGCTGAATTTAGACTCTCATAGAAATATAAATACATTTCATATAAACTCTCATATGGGACTTTTTTGTTTGTGCGTTCAAGTTACTGTTGACTCCTAGTCCTCCAACAGGACTAAAACTAATGGTTTCCCAACTTCTAGCCTGCAGCCTTAAGAACTAAAGTGGTACATCAGATTCATTCTGGGAGGTGCAACAAATACTGAAACAACAAATACTGAGCAAATCATGTGACTTACCATGTGACCCCTTATTTTGGCCAGAAGGAGTAGCGAATCATGAGGCAGCTGACACCAGCAAGTTCTACCTTGCATGGCAAGTATCAGGAGAAAGAGGGACAAGATTTTTGCTTCAAAACGCATCAAGGACCGAATTTGATAAATTTTGACTAATGAGGTACCACAGTACGTCAAAACGGCTCTCCTCATGTGTAATATTCATATATTTATCTATGTGTATACAGCCACAGACAGCCACACACACAAGCAGCTGAACAGCACAGTAGTTAGAGTGCCATTCTTGTGCCTGATATCTTTTGGGTTTTTTAGGTAACAATTCAGAATGATGGTAATTTCAGTATTATCTAAATGGCATAAATACTCTTAAATAAGGGGGCCAACAGCTCATATGTTCCCTTCTTATTTTAGTCACTTTAGATTTTAATTCTACTAGGGCTGGGCTCTTAGATCATGAGCTTCAGCAAACCAAAAGGAATTTGGGTTGTACTAGAGGGCTTCTTAGATGGCCCATTTGTATTAAGTGATGAAGGTTGCTAGCACTTATTAGGAAATTGGTTCTTTGGAATGCAGTGTGATTTAATTTTGATTATAGTACCAAGAATTTAGGACTGTATACTCATAATAAGCACAATCCTATGTGTGTTTGTTTCCTTGCCTCCAGTGGGATTTCAGAATAAGCATGTTTAAGCTTGCAGCTTCAGTTGGACTGAATTCAATGGGATTTAGTAACTTTGTAATCCATAAACCTCAAAATCCTTCTTTATAGCTAAAATCTATTGCATTCAACAGAATTTGCTTTTTTTTTTTTTTTGATACATAGGTATCTTCCTCTCTTTGCCCTTTGGTCTTACTGGTGTGAAAAACAGTAGGTTTCAAGTCTCTAGAAATTAAATCCAGCTATTATCTTTAAAAGAAAAAAAAAGCTTTGCTTTTCTACAAGGAGAAGACAGGGAAGTCTCTTTTGTCTTCACATCCAGATAGGCACCCCAAGTGTTTTGCTTCCAAATTATTTGAGAATGAACTTAACAAATTGCAACTGCAGCCGGAGATATTAACTGACAGCTGTTTGAACAGGAATGCTAACTGCTTTCATACTAAATTAGCCATTGCTGAAATTAAGCGGCACCATGGCGAAGCAATTACAGGCAGCCTAGTTTCAGAGAATCTTGGCCGATTCAGAAGGCAGTCCCTTACAGTCAGATCACTGGCACAGGAAAAGCAGAAAAACATTGGGAACACTTTTAGCCTTAAACTATATCTTTGCATTGGCCTGGAGTATGGATAGGTTTAGAGCAGTGTTTCTCAACCTTGATAATTTTAAGGCATGTGGACTTCAACTCCCAGAATTCCACAGCCAGCAACACTGGCTGTGGAATTCTGGGAGTTGAAGTCTACATGCCTTAAAATTGTCAAGGTTGAGAAACACTGGTTTAGAGGTCCATCTATACTGGAATTAGCACAAATGCTGAAGGGAGGGCCAAAGCTTTAAATAAAGAGATCAGCCAGTTCCTTCAGAGGACCAGAAGTCATCTGATCTTTCATTTGTCACATTTCAGTCAGAGACCAGTCCAATTCAGTTTAATTCCTGAATCCAGATCATGATTTATAGGGGGGAAACCTGTTCTGTCTTTCCTTCTTATAGCATTGGCAAAATACAAGCAGTTGGATTCTCTCTCTCTCCATCTCTCTCTGACAAAATATAATAACCTGGGCAGATATAAGTACTCCTTGATTTACAACAGTTCATTTAGTGACTGTTTGAAGTTATCATAGCACTGGAAAAAAGTGACTTAGGACTGTATTTTCACACACAACCATTGCAGAATCCTCATGATCACATAATCAAAATTCAGATGTTGGGCAATTGACTTATCTTTATGATGGTTGCAGTGTTCCAGTGTCATGTGATCACTTTTTGTGATCTTCTGACAAGCAGAGTCAATGGGGAAGCCAGATTCACTTAACACAGGGGTTCTCAACCTTGGCAACTTTAAGACTTGTGGACTTCAACTCCCAGAATTCCTCAGCCAGCTTTGCTGGCTGAGGAATTCTGGGAGTTGAAGTCCACAAGTCTTAAAGTTGCCAAGGTTGAGAACCCCTGATCTTAACAATTGTGTTACAAACTTAACAACTGCAGTGATTCACTAAACAATTGGGGCAAGAAAGGTCATAAAATGGGGCAAAATTCACTTAACAAATATCTTGCTTAGCAACAGAAATTTTGGGCTCAGTTGCGGTTGTAAGTCAAGAATTACCGGTATGTTAGATCTTTATAAGAGAATGGAATATGTCAGAGTTCACAAAAGGAACAGGAACATTAAACATCTCGGTTCAATCATGATGAGGTCAGGTAGTCTGTAAATTTAAGGAATAAATAAATATCTGAGGTACTGTATATTTTTAACCCCCTGGTAAAAGAAAAGGAGAAACTGTATGGTAATGTGGGGTTAGTCCCTTAATCTCTCTCTGTGTCTATATGGAGAACAAGTATATGAGAACAATGCTCAGAATAGTTTCCAAGGTAAAAGGTTGATTATATGTGATGTTCAATGGGTAATTTCAAATTGCATGTATTTTAAAAACTATAAATAGCAATTGTCTGCAGCAGAAGGTAATACCTTGCTGACCTTAGCTACTTTAAAAAAGATAAAAAAAAATCAAACCTTCATAGCAGTTGAATGGGAGACCATGAAAAAGACCATGGTTACAAGTTGGATGTAGAAGTCTCAAATTATCCCAATAGAAAGAACGGTAAAACTAATCCCATATTATAGGGTCCTTGGTGCTCTCTGAGCTTGGTTATATTTTTGCAGATGTTTTAATTCCCAATTAGGGAACATCACCAGTGCTAAAAGGAAGCAGGGTGTGGTGGGGGTGGGGAGGGCTGTTGCTCTCTGATAACGATATCGATATAGTAGTAAGGTATAATAGTAGTAAAGTATTTAACATCTTGCCCCTAGCCAGTGTATGTTTGTGTGCATGTTTGTTGGATAATTGGTTTTTTAATTCAGGGGTTCTTTTTTATATATGTATTTTAATGTTAGATTTCTATTCGTGCTGTGAGCCGCCCTGAGTTCCTGGAATAGGGCGGCATAGAAATCCAATAAATGAAATGAAATGAAATGAAATAATCATATGACTTATGAGTTGGCTTGAGATAATCTTGATCTGCTGGGAGCTTCTACTCTCAGGAAACACACACACACACACACAGTATGTCCCAACTATTTGGCCTGGACAAGACATTTCTACTGGCCCAAGCCTCCCGGCACCTTATGGTATCCATCCTGATCAACTTCTCTCTTATAATGTATCCTTATTATGGAACTGATAGCAGGAATCTTTCTGTTCCTCAAATGGTAAAGAACAAGCGACGGGTTTCTGACAGATTTCCCTCTGTCCAGTCCAATTACCAAAAGAAGACCCTTTTGGCATCTGCCCAACACACATGAACATAATGAACATCTTTGAGGATTTGAAAAACCCTTGGAGGGGGGTTTTGAATGGGACCAATCCTATTAAATGCAGTCATACGTGCAGATGTAAACTAGAAGTTGAAATATACAAGTTTTCTGACCCATGAGACAAAAGTAATTTTGTCTTTGAGAAAACTAACTTGAGGTTACATTACTTTTAAAACACCCCGCCCGCACCCCCAATTTCCATTCTCTCCTTTTTTGCAGAAAAGAAGATAAGCTTTTCCAGCCTAGATTTTTTTTAACCTTCTTAAGGGTGAACTTTGTATTTATGAATTTTAATCATGCCTTAATTGGATTGCTTTTTAATTTAGTTTTGCACATTTGTCGGGTTGCTTGCTGCCTTGATTGTCCTGGTTATAAAAGAAACAAATCTGTGAATATCTGCTAATGTGATGCATAAAATTTGGCTGAAGGCATTTCAGTCCACTTTCCTTCCTCCACATAGGACAGCTTTCCGACTCCTGTAATTATTCAGATCGTGCAGTATTTGGTGCTATTGGGCACACATTCTTCCTAGTTTGTCCTGTATTTGCAGCACTTGCTATCAACAAACCTCAAAGTCAATGTGCTGTTAAATAATTTGTTTTAAGAAAGATTATCCCAAAGTCTGAAAAAGTATAATAATCAAGAGATTTATTTGTAATGAAATATTTAATGAAAAACCAATCACATAATGCCTGAATGATTTTGAGCTAGGCTGCAATGCATTAATCTTCTTAATAAGCATTATGGTAATATGATATTCTAAAAACACAGTAAGGAATAGTTATACCTTACTGTCCAATTGACCTTCAAGGACATTACAAAGTAGATATACTCTGTTTTTCATTTAATGTTAAAAAGCCTCTTCTATAATTCAACTCCCATGATTTTCAAACCACACAGTCAACCAGGAGCTGAATTCCTGAGATCTGAACGGGACATCTAGTAGGGAAGAAAATCTGATTTATCACCCATGTAGTTTAAAAAGTGTCATACCATATGATATGCCCCATCGTATTACTTGCATCTTGGGATGTATTTGTATCTGTGGGAGGCAGAATTTCACTTACAAATTGAACATATATATGTTGTTGACCATTTAGCTTATGATTTAAAATATACCTGCACTTATATATTTAAAGAGCAGTGATATAATCTATAATGCACAGTGAATATGAATATAACCAGCCTGTTTTCAGATTTGCCAGTTTATAATGCTCACTCTAAATTGCAATATTAATCTACCTCTCTTGGGAATTTCACGAAAGAGCAAAATCATTATTTTTTTTCCTAGTATGCGAAAAATAAAGTTACATTATGATAGTGATGGGCACTAAAGGTCATAAATACCCCTGATTTTAAAAAAAGACAATAGCAATGAAAAATAGACTTTAAATTTAATCAGACACATTGTATTTATAATTAAATACATGTCTGATCAGAGCAAGTGAGGCAAGGCAAGGCAAGGCAAGGCAAGGCAAGGCAAGGCAAGGCAAGGCAAGGCAAGGCAAGGCAAGGCAAGGCAAAGCTTTCACAGATTTGGTTCAACAACATGCAAATGAATCATCCCTTATCCTCCTAAATCATTGATGTGAACCCAAAAGAGCCAGAGAGATGTAGTTGGATTGGGAAGTCAACTAACCTAGTGATGTAGTTTCCAGGTGAGGCAGGCAACATGCCAAGACTTTTGTGCAATGTCCTCCAGTGGAATCCTAGAGAAGAATGAAGGTCTCTGTGTGTGCATGTGTGTGTATGTGTTTCAACGTCTTAGCATACAATCCTCCTCTTTTCACTTTCAAAGCTTTTTGCCCTTTTAGCATGGGAATTCGTGCAACATTAGATTCATTTAAATTTCTTTTTAACTTTAATTTTTGTTATCCTGTTATTTTAAAGCTGTGTGTGAGCTGATTCAAGATGGACCTTGAATCAGCCTGAGGATAATTAAATAAAGCAACAGAGTTCTTGGAATTAAGCATTACTCTTTCTCGACTACAATGTTAGTCTTATAAAATGTAACGGAGTGCATCCAAGCTCAGCTTTTGAAATAGTGTACTTAAACCAAACTAGGCCTGCTTTCCACACAGTATCTGCCAGGGTGCATTCATTTAAAGAAAATTATTTGTATTCTACACCTAATCTCTGAAATCACACCAATTCGCATATATGACCAACTCATTTCACAGCAGCCCTGTGGTTGTTAGTCAAAAGGTTCTGGGTGGCTGATATTCATCACCACAGGAATTGTTTTAGCAGAGCATGCCTGATAGTGCAGCATCCATTCATTGTGATGGATCGTTGGACCCCAGGTATAAGATTTATAAGTGCTGCTGTCATTGTGAAATGCCTCAAAGGAAGGGGCAAAGGAAGCCTCCATTTTGTCCCCTGAGGCTTCAGAAATCCTATTAAATGTTGGATTTCACTTGCAGGGCTTCAGATATGATAATACTTTCTTGGAAGTTGCTTTTTTTCCCCCACATGTTTTGAACCAAAGGAGCAATTTAAGCATCCTTGAGGCAAGGACCTGCCTTTTAAAAACAAAGATTGTTCTACTTCTTTTAAATGCTACATCAGCAGCATGACATGGTGTTCAAATGTAGGTTTAGAAGAGGCAGAATGGTATGCTGTAAACACTTATATTACCATAATGATACTTTGGGGGAGCAGGAAGCAGGGAGATGGTGTGGAGGAAAGAAAAATTTAAAACTATTTACCCACAGCAGAATTGCTGTGGGCACAAGATAAATATATAAATATAGATGGTGAAAAGGAAAGCAGCCAGTTTCACGTCTCTCAAAGAACAGTCTTTTCAACTTTACGAGCACATTCAGGCCAATTAGGTCCACTTTATGTAGCACAAAGAGGGTCCTTAGTGCCAGACAATGAAGTATTTGGGGTGTTTTCATGCTGTGGAATTGATCACATAGATACACACAAAGACATACACATATAGAAACACATAGTCGCATGCCCACAGACATAGCATGATCAATCCTACTTCCACGAAATGCACTGGTGTGCAGAATTGGATATGCAGAAGTATCTTAAGTGAGGAAAATGTTCCGTTTTCTCTATTTAAATTAACCCATCAGCTCTCTGAGCAGGATATAATACTACATGGGCAAGATGTACAAACCTCTCTGTATATAGGAGGAAATATGTGCTTATCCACGAGTCTATGACTGAACAAGAAGACATATGAAGGTGTGAGATTTAATTATGAATTTATGAATTTCACTATGATTTTTGGTTGTTGTTATTGTAGACTAAAACATATGAAGAATGGTTGCAGGAACCGAGTATAGCTAATTTAGAGAAAAGAAGGACTAGAGGTGACACGATAGCAGTATTCCAGTATTTGAGGGGTTGCCACAAAGAAGAGGGGGTCAACTTATTTTCCAAAGGACAGAAGGCAAAACGAGGAACAATGGATGGACATTCATCAAGGAGAGAAGCAACCTGAAATTAAGGAGAAACTTCCAAAAAATGAGGACAGTGAACCAGTGGAGCAGCTTGCCTTCAGAAATTGTGGGTAATTCATTACTGGAGGTTTTTAAGAAGAGACTGGACCAGCCACTTGTCTGGAATGGTATAGGCTCTCCTGCTTGAACAGGGGGTTGGACTAGATGACCTCCAAGGTACCTTCAGCTCTATTCTGAATTGAATTGAATTGTTGTTGATGATGATGATGTCCATTCAGATCTTTTTTTAAAAAAATATTGTACATTCATTTATTACCATTAAGATATTGATGCGGAAAGAAGACAAAATTAAAATGCCCCATTATAGTCCCATTATGAAGTCCAAATTGTCAAAAGAAATTGACTTACTGTTGTGCCTTAGTAAGACTATTGTGCAAGTTTGGGACCATTGCAGTCCTAAAAAGGACATTGTCACATGAGAGTGAGTTTGGAGAAGGTGTATCGAGATGTGAGGTGTTGAAACAAAGCCCTGTAAGGAATAGTTAAATGACCTGAGTGTTTTTAGCCTATGGAAAAGAGGACTGATGGGAGATACAGTGTATTAACAGGCTGAGCATTTGAAAACTTGTCACACAGAAGTAGGAAAGGATTTATTTTCTATTTCCTCAGAGAGCAAGATCAGAACTCATGGGTTAAAACTATAGGGAATATAGTCCAGGCAAAATATTAGAATATTTTCTGACTGTAGTGACTGCTGGGAAGTGGAACATGTAGACTGAAGAATCTATTTGGATAAGCAGTGAAACGTTTTCATCCAACAAGAAAAGAAGTCCAGTAGGTGCTGTGTTTCATTAGAAGTTTTCAAGGAGAAGCCACATAACTCTGAAATGTTTTAAGACATTTTGCAGTTAGCAAGGGACTGAACCAGATAATTGCTGAGATCTCTTCCAACTCTATAATTCCATGCTTGAGAAACAACTTGTCCAATATGTAAGAGAGCCCACATTTCACCTTGGTGACTAACATTAAGAACAGTGCACCCAAGCATGAGTTATGGAGTTAATGGCATGCCTTGAACACCTGCAGGTTATGTGCTATTCATTATGCAGACAGAAGTAAAATGATAACAATTTGTGCAGCAATTTGCGCAATTTAATTTAAAAAAAATCCTTTCCATTTACAAGGAAATTATGAAGGAAATTAGTAACCCCTTCCAAGTTTGGAAAATTGCTTGGGAAAGTGAAAATGATTTGAACTTGTACACATCATTAAATTAGTCCTGACTGGTAGAAAATCAAGAAAGAGGAGCTGATGTTATAGTGTGGAACCAAAGACAAAACAGCAGTCAGGTTATAGCCAGCTGGCTAATTGCTTAGTTAATTTTTCCAAAGAGAACATAGCCATCTGTCTTTGTTGGTCACACTCTTTTGTCCCCATTAAAAATAAAGCCTGGTTCTAATCAGAAAGAGGCTTTTCCAGTTAATCAGGAAATTGGCTAAAGAACATTGATCATTGGTTGAGAAATCATTTATAATTGAAAAATATCCTACGAAGACGATATCCAAGATCCTGAAAATGCATTTCCATTCATGAAATATAGTTTTCTCTTGATATCCTGCCTTCTTCATCTCAGGTCTGGATTTCTCCAACTCAGTAGATTCGACTGGAAGAGAAAGTTGGACAAGGGAAAGGGAATAGAATCCCTTTCACAGGCAGATGCTGTCTTTTCAGCAGTTGGGATATATTTAAATATAATTCTTAATCATGGGTGTAAACCTGCCTTTTGGGGGCAGGGAGGAGGTAGAGCAGGTTGCAGTTAACTAATAGGCTAGCGACAGAGGAGAACATTTGTAACTCAAGATTGAACTGTGGGGTCCTTGGTGCTCTCTCCGAGCTTGGTGGTGAACTGATGACGGTACTTAGTTTGATAATCAACCATCTGCAAGAAAACCACCAAGGACTCCACTAATAGGTCCTTGCTGGCCTCTGGCTTCATGCATAAGGTAAAAATCGAAAACAGTGGAAATAGAATGCCCTTTCTCTCTCTTTTTTATTTTTAGTATTCCATGGATAGCTGGAGACATGCAATCTGAATGAAACCTAGGCTGACTCATTTGGTTTTGTTAAACTGATGCCTATGGGGGAACAGTTGTTCTCGTTGTCTTAGCAGGTCAGCCCCGTATGGGCACTTGTCAGGATCAAACTCCAAGCTCTGGGCATTGTTTGCCTGCAATACTGCATTCTAAGCACTGCACCATCAGTGGTAAATAGAATATTAGAATATATGTAACATGCAAACTTTAATGAGAAAATTCACATGAAATTCACATTGTATATTTTTTTTAGATTGCAGATGAAATAACTGAAGGAGAAACTCATTGGCCGTAACAGATCTCTATGAATGAAAGCAGAAGAACTGCTTATCAAAGGTTGATTAATTAATTCCACTTGAAACTGTTCAGGTCCTACCTCTCATTGACTTCAGTGCAATTGGATTTTAGGCACTTCTTGCTTTGGCTCTTCTGACATAATCCAGAAGTCAAAAAGCATAACAAGCTACTTTTTCAAATTGTAGAAAGAAGATACATTTATTTGAAAGACGATGCATTTTTAGAAGTTGTATTGAAATGTGAATTTTTACGCAGACTTAGTTATTAAGACAGTTTAATGAAGAGAAGGATGAGGGGCTCGTGATAGCAGTGTTCCAATATCTCAGGGGCTGCCACAAAGAAGAGGGAGTCAAGCTATTCTCCAAAGCACCTGAAGGCAGGACAAGAAGCAACGGATGGAAACTAACCAAAGAGAGAAGCAACCTAGAACTAAGGAGAAATTTCCTGACAGTTAGAACAATTAATCAGTGGAACAACCTGCCTCCAGAAGCAGTGAATGTTCCAACACTGGAAGTTTTTAAGAAGAGACTGGACAGCCATTTGTCTGAAATAGTGTAGGGTTTCCTGCCTGAGCAGGGAGTTGGACTAGATGACCTCCAAAGTCCCTTCCATCATTATCATCATTGTCATCATCACCATCATCATCATTATTATTACTATTGTTGTTGTTGTTGTTGTTATTATTATTATTATTATTATTATTATTATTATTATTAATACAGAGAGTCAGTGGTTAAGACACCAGGCTAGAAACCAGGAGATTGCTTTAGTACTGCCTTAGCTACAAAGCCCATTGGGTGATCTTCAACCAGTCCTTCGGCTTCAACCCCAGGAAGAAAGCAAACCACTTCTGAAAATTCTTGCCAAGAGATCTGTAGGACTTGAGTTGCCAGGATTCAAAAACTGACTCAAATGTGCATGTACCACCCCCCACACACAAACACGCACACATACAAACGCACACACACACAGAGAGAGAGAGATACAAATATGTACAATGATAATAACCTTATGAGAAATTGATATGTATTCGAAATTGACTATCCTGCAAGTGTCACTTTAATATTTCTTTCTACTTCTTTAAGTAAGGAATAGTTAGTTTTAGTACTGTTAAAATGCAAAATTACTCATTTGAAATGAGTGGCCATGCATTTAGTTGTTTTTTTTAATGATGCTATAAAATTGGCAGATTTTCTGTTATTATTCAACTGTCTGGAAAATAAACATTTCTAATTTACCCTATCAGAATAGAAAATTGGGTCGTAGTATACAAACTTGTATGCTTAATCTCCAGTTGTGGTTAATTTACAGTGTAACCTGATTTAAAGATGAATTATTCAATCATATAACATGACATATATATATATATATATATATATATATATATATATATATATATATATATATATATATATATATATATATATATATATATATATATATATATATATATATATATATATATATATATATATATATATATATATATATATATATAGACACATATACATATATGCATATATAGACACATATACATGTCTTAAGTGTTTTTTATGATGCACCTGGTTGGCCCAAATATGGGAAGAAGAAATCTTTGTTAGCAATCCAAATTTAACACACACATATATATGTATATACATATACATACATACATGCATATATATACACATATATATGTACAGGAAGTTTTTCAGACAGATCAGTCTGATTGGTTACACCTTGACATTTTTAACTGCTGTACTGCAGTTATACTTTTTTACAATCTCTTGTAAAATATGTATGTATATACATATACATACACATTTATATAAACATATACTTCACACAATACATTTGTGTGTGTGTGTGTGTGTATACATACACACACACACCCCTCTCTCTGTCTCTTTGTGTGTGTCACTCATATATCTTTCTTTTGCATGTATAAGTCTCCTTTCTAACCTTGTCCCATTTCCTGAAATGTTAATGGAACAAAAAATGTTGCTTTAGGTTGCATTCAAGGACATATCTCTTTTGATGGAAGAGCACTTCTTGACCCATCAGCAGAAATACTGGAATCGATGTGCAAGCAATGCACAGCTTTAATTCCCCCCCCCCAAAAGGGAGGGAGACATGACTGTGAAATTGTGTAAAATCTCTGGTAGTGAAAATGTTCCAAGTGAAACAAGACTAGGGGAGTTGAGATTGTAAATTACTTTTGGTGTCAGTTGAGATTTTATTTTTTACCTGCTGAAATTTGGTAAGGAGAAAACCAGCTGTTTATCGTTAACTGTCAGACAATTCAACGAAAATAAGTAAGAATGCCAAAATATTGCTGTGAATGACAGAGCGTTGCAAGATGGCTGTTTTTAGGTAATTAATTGTCGTGGGTGATATTTAAAAAGCAACATTGTGAGGAAAAAATATCAGAAAAATATATAGAGGAAATAAAAGCAAAACTTGGAAGCTTTATCTTCAGGAAAGTTTATTTGCATGCAAGACCCAAGTCTCTGAAATATGCTACAGTGTTTCCCAGTTAGGAGGGTCTTCATTGCTAAACAAATTGCATAAAGAGCCTTAACAATTAAAATCAGTGTGCTTGTTTCATTACCATGGAGAACCATGAAATTGTGGGCTCACCATGGGACTTAAGAGTTAAAAGGTTACAAGTAATGTACTTATAAGAGCGAGGCTTATGAGAGACCACCCCCAGCTCTCTCCCAAGTAATTACCATGTACAACCTTGCCTATCTTTTTTTTTTATTATTATAAAAATTCTTTTATTAAGAACAATCAGCATTGGACATAAAAACATATTATGCCGCGATCATCATGACACCTGGTATACAATACTAAGTATTAGTCTTTGAAAACGTCTGACTTAGTAGGCCTTTTTCCCCCCCTCCTCGCGTCCAGCCTCAACTATACTCCTGTTACATTTTATTTTGATTGGTGTTTCTCTTATCTGTTCCTTGCCTATCTTGACGGTGTTTTCACCATTTCATTCATTTCTTGCTTCCCATTTATTTATCTGTATCTCCTGTCAATTAATTGGTTTACATATGCACATAATCTCTTCTTGGACACTTTGTGATATACAGGTGAAGTTCTAATAAAAAAAAGGAATGCTGATTGTGATTTGATAATGCAGTGTATTATCCATCTGAAGAAACACAGAAGTATGCCAAAAAAAAACTGCCAACATTTGCCCAGATATCTGGAGAGTCTTTGATTACAGTCCCACCTTCTAGAAAGTACATTGTATGGATCTTGGACAACTCTCCATGGCCAACTTTCCACAGCCAACTCACCATGGCTAACATGCCACAGCCAACTTGCCATGGTCAACTTGCCATAGGCCAACTTTCTGTGGGACAACTCACTGCCGGACAAGAGTTATATTAATATCTAAGAACTGATGGAATAGAATCATTTAAAAATAAAAGGGAAAAATGAAATGTAAATGACAAAATTTAAAATATTTTTTAAATTATTTTAAATTATTAAATTGAACTGTTGAATTGTCCTACGACAAGTTGTCCCATGGAGAGTTGGCCATGGTGAGTGTACAGATTGATTGAGAGGGGGCAACCTTTGCCAACAAAGAGATGCATTGCTTCTAGGACTACTATGTTTATTTTACAACTGGGAAAAATAACTTCTTTACTTTATTACTTTACTTTATTTAAATTTCTATGCTGCGCTTCTCCTGAGACCCAGGGCGGCTTACAACAATAATACAATAAAATTTAATTTACCAATGACAATCAACCACCCAATCCAAAACACATTCATTCAATCCGAAACACATTCATACAACACACAATCACAATCAACACACAGTCACTGATGGAGGCACATTCCTAGGCTCAGGGGCAGAGTACAGTTCATACGCCCCAAGCCTGTCGGCATAAATAAGTCTTCAGTAATTTCCGGAAAACTAGGAGGGAGGAAGCAGTGTGAACCTCTGTGGGCAGCTGGTTCCGGAGGGCTGGGGCAGTGACGGAGAAGGCCCTTGCCCTAGGCCCTGCCAGATGACATTGCCTAATAGACGGGGCTCGTAGGAGGCCAACCCTATGTGCCCTAACCGGTCACTGGGATTCATGAAGCAGGAGACGGTCCCGTAAGTAACCTGGTCCATTGCCATAAAGGGCTTTATAGGTCATAACCAACACTTTGAATTGTGTTCGGAGACCGATTGGTAGCCAGTGCAGCTCACGGAGAGCTGGAGTGATATGAGCATGTCTTGGGAGGCCCAAGACGGCTCGCGCGGTTGCATTCTGGACTACCTAAAGTCTCCGGACATTTTTCAAAGGTTGCCCCTTGTAGAGAGCATTACAGTAGTCGAATCTCGAGGTGACAAGGGCATGGGTGACTGTGAGGAGCGACTCCCGGTCCAAATAGGGCCGCAACTGGCGCACCAGGTGAACCTGGGCGAACGCCCCCCTCGCCACAGCCGACAAATGATGTTCTAGACTTAGCTGTGGATCGAGAAGGACACCCAAGTTGCGAACCCTCTCCAAAGGGGACAAAACTTCTCCCCCCAGGGTAATGGACAGACAGTTGGAATTGTCCTTGGGAGGCAGAACCCATAGCCACTCCGTCTTGTCGGGATTGAGTCTGAGCCTGTTGGCACCCATCCAGACCACAACAGCCTCCAGGCACTGGTTCATCACTTCCACTGCTTCACTGTAATGACATGGGGTAGAGATATAAAGCTGAGTATCATCAGCATATTGATGATAACTCACCCCGTGTCGACGGTGAGAGAACAGACCCCTGAGGGACTCCACATGGAAGAGGCCTCGGAGCCGATCTCTGACCTTCTGCATACACCGACTGCGACCGGCCAGAGAGGTAGGAGGTGAACCACCGTAAAACGGTGCCCCGCACTCCAACCCCCTCCAACCGGCACAGAAGGATACCATGGTCGATGGCATCGAATGCTGCTGAGAGGTCAAGAAGCACCAGGATAGTGGAGTAGCCTCCATCCCGGGCCCGTCAGAGATCATCGGTCAGCGCGACCAAAGCAGTTTCCGTGCTGTAACCGGACCTGAACCCAGACTGCTGAGGGCCCAGATAATCAGCTTCATTCAAGGACCGTTGGAGTTGGAGTGCCATCACCTTCTCAACAACCTTCCCTAAAAAGGGAAGGTTGGAGACTGGGCGATAATTATTTAGGACTGCCGGGTCCAGGGAAGGCTTCTTGAGGAGGGGGCGCATGAGTGCCTCCTTTAAGGGAGCCGGCAAGGACCTCTCCCTCAATGAAGCGTTAATAACAGCCTGGACCCAGTTCCGTGTCACCTCCCTGCTAGCTGAAACCAGCCAGGAGGGGCACGGGTCCAATAAACAGGTGTCAGAACTCACAGCTCCAATGGCCTTGTCCACATCATCAGGAGTCACCAGGTCAAACTCATCCCATTCAACAGGACTAAGATGGGCCTCTGTCATCTCGACTGACTCATTGTCAGCTGACACTGCATTCCAATTGGAGTCCAAGTCAGCCCGGATCTGAGCGACCTTGTCTGCGAAAAAGATGTTAAATTCTTTGGCATTGCCCTGCAAAGGTTCCTCCCTCCTCCCCGTATCAAGGAGAGAGCGAGTCACCTTAAACAGGGCAGCTGGACGGGATTCCGCAGACATGATCAATGTGGAAAGATACTGAGATCTTGCCGTAGTGATCGCTTCCAAATAGTTCTTAATATAGGCTCTCAATTTGGTTCGGTCAGATTCGGATCTGCTTTCCCTCCATTGCTTCTCTAGACGTCTCTTCTGGCGCTTCATCCCCCTGAGTTCCTCGGTAAACCAAGGAGATCTCCTGGGTCTGCTACCACAGAGAGGTTGCAACGGCGCAATCCAATCTAGAGCCCCCGTAGTGGCCATATTCCAGGCCATCACTAGGGACTCCGCCGAACTGTGTACGAGCAAATCCGGCAATTCCCCAAGCGCCCTTTGAAAGACGATAGGGTCCATCAGGCGCCTGGGGCGGAACCATTTAATCGGTTCCGGCTCCCTGCGAGAGAGGATTGGTGTCATAAACTCAAGCCGCAGCAGAAAATGATCTGTTCATAACATAGGCAACACTTCTAAGCCCCTTAACTTCAGATCATACCTCAACTGCTCGGAGAGGAAAACCAGGTCAGGTGTGTGTCCCCCCTCGTGGGTTGGGCCCTCCATTACTTGTGTCAGGTCCATGGTTGCCATGGAGGACATGAACTCCCGCGCCAACCCAGAGGACTCACCGAGTGATGGCACATTAAAGTCCCAAAAGACTATAAGTCTGGGGAACTCGACTGCCAACCCGGCTACCTCCTCGAGTAGCGTGGGCAGGGCTGCTGAAACGCAGCTGGGAGGCAGGTACGTAAGCAACAAGCCCACCTGTACACATAGGTCCAACCTCATAAGGAGGGACTCACAACCTGATATCTCAGTAGAAGCGAGTCTGCGCAGCCCGAGTGACTCCTTAGCTATAATCGCCACTCCTCCCCCCCTTCCCTGGGGTCGCGGCTGATGCCATACCTGAAACCCACCTGGGCACATCTCAGAGAGGGGAACTCCTCCCTCTGGGGTCAGCCAGGTCTCAGTCACACATGCCAGGTCGGCCTCCTCATCCAGAATTAAATCCCAGATAAGGAGAGCTTTATTTACCACCGACCTGGCATTAAGCAGCAGCAGCCTGAGTCCAGGGTCCATATTTCACTCATTTTGAGTACCCCGGGAGAGGTTCAAGGGGCCGGAACAAGAGATTGCTTTCAGGCAGCGAGGCCTTGTTCCCCGAGAGCGGCCTACCCTAGGCCTCCCGTCGTATCTGCCTCTTCCCCATAAGACCGGTATAGATTGGCCCTCTGATCCCTCAGAGCAAGGCTCCTCCACTTCTCTAACTTTCGTAGGTGCAGACAGGTCGGCCCTTCCATTTATCTCAGGTCCATAATCCATCCAATTTATACAATCATCCATCCATTCAACCCAATTCATTCCACAATCAATACTTCTTATCTCAACCATAAAATTAATAAAAATTAATTAGTGACTCATGTCACTATCTGATAGGTTTACACCAGAAGTAGATTACCTGTAGCTTGTGATTATGTCCCGTCATCAATTCCCTTGTTTGTTTGTTTTTTGTTTGGGGTTTTTTTATTTTAGAGTGTGATAGAACCACAGAGATGGTTCAAATCCAATTTTCTGCTCAATGGAGGAAAACAAATTAAAACTTATTTTTTATAATAATTTTATTAGTGTTTACAAACACAAAGATAAAAAATCTACTGTAAGCTTAGAATAGGAAAAGTAAAAAAAGAAGTGCAGAGAAAATGAAAAAAATAAAAGAAAAAAGATGTAAAAAGAAATGACTTACTTCTCCCTCTATACAAGTACTAACAACATTAGTAACTTATCACATTCTCTCATATTTCAGTAAAATATTTCTTCTTTCCATACCTCATCTCTTATCAATAGACAAATTATAAAATCTTGTCATTCTATCCTAATCAGCAGAAGTCCATTAAGAGAGGTACCATGAATAATAACATGCATATTTTAAACTTAATCAAATAAATCAGTTTTCTATTTCTTTACTTTTACCAAAGTAACTTATGAAGTTCTCTAAAAATATAGCAAAATAAATCTCTTCTCCTATCTAGTCTTTTATCTGTAAAAAATATAAACAAACTTTTAAAGCTTCGTAATTTGGTACTTGTTAAAATAAAAAGTCCATTAAGGGCTACCAGAAACAACAATGTATATATTTTAATCTTGATAAAATAAATTCACTTTATATTCTTTCCATTTACTTTTAAAAAGCTCGATTTTTAATCCCTTCAAGTAATCTCCCACATGTTGATTTCTTATCATTTTTTCTTTGTGTCCTCCCAGAAAATCCTTTATTAGGGTAAAATACCTTTTTTGTAAATCCAAGATAAGAAATATGTCTAAGTCACTCTTCTGATTGATTAGCTGTATATCCACTTTATTAAGATATCAGCCTGTTTCATTTGTAAATCCAGGATGGCATCTTTTTCCTTAACATTCATCTAATCAGGCATTTTTAAATTCATTTTCAGACTCCCAGTCAAATCAGTCTCTATTTTGTCCAGTAAAGATCTATTCCTCTTCTGTAGCTCTTTTAAATCCATTTTATAGTAGATAGAATTGTTTTTATGTAATCAAAAATACTTTATGATGGGACAATTTCTTACAGTTACTTTACTAATCTTCATGTGAAATTTTTAACAACCCATAGGAAATATTCTTTCAAATAGTCTTTCCCCTTAATTTGTTTATAACTTTCCAAAATCAATGTTCTAGTCACCATTTTGTAGTTTATTCAAAATAATTTTAAAGTCCTTAAACCTACATCTTCTTTCATCAAGGATAAACAGAAACATATCTGATATAGTGACATTTGTCCCTTTAACAGTTCTTAATATCCAAAAATCCATTAACAAGCAATTTCCCAAGGTAGTTAAATATGCAAAATCAGTATTCATTTGAAGGCATCAATTTGTGGCCTAGGTGAGATGACTCTCAGAGTTGTAAAACCCATCAAGACCACTGTCTTAAGATGTCCTCATGGAAAGTCTATGTAGGGACCACTTGTAGATGATGCTGGCCCTTTCCTTGCTCCAGAGTAGAATTCTAAAGAGCCAATCCATTCGCCAACTACTTTTTCCACTGTGGCTATTGTCTCCTATCTCCACGGAATCATCTACATCAGGAGTCTTCAAACTTGGCCCTTTTATGACTTGTGGACTTCAACTCCCAGAATTCCTCAGCCAGCCACAAGTCATAAAAGGGCCAAGTATGAAGACCTCTGATCTACATATTGTCATTACTTCCCTGGAAGTCAAAGTAAAACTTCCCAAACAAATGTTTATCAAGCCTTCTTGGACATATCTAAATAAAGGGAGTTCACATCTATTTTTGTTCCAGCTATAAATCTCTAATTGCTTATCTATTTAAAATATTGGTAGTCTATCTCAGCTGTGGAGGACTTGATGTCATTCACAGCAAAGCAGAAATAAGACAGTAGAACATAATAAAAAAAGGTTTAAAAGCAAAGTAGAATTAGACACATTTATAATGGCATCCACGATCAATTTAGACAACAGGCACACTAGGAAAACATATTCTTTACAGCCTTGTGAAAAGCAAAATGGATAAAGACAAATGTAGCTCTGGGGAAAGTAATCTCCATAAATTTTGACATTTTTAAAAAAATAATGCAAGTTTATTTCTTTCAGAACAGCAAAATAAACTTGCTCTTCTAATGAAAAAGTTGGTTATTTTAGAACTTATTTATATAACCACTGCCTAATTTTTGCTCTGTTTTTTAACACCTGGATCAATACATTTCAATTTAATTGTTATTATAACTCATTCTATCAGCCCTTGAGCTGATGAATTGGCTGAACATGTTTATATAGCTGCATGCTTTCTGAGCTTGTTTAGTTACTTGCAAGAACTGCACAACAGAGAAACTATCTATCAGCTTGCCTCTAACGCACTCCTCATATTTACTAATAATCTGCATTGTACGCACTTACACATTTAAAAGTACAGATAGTCCTTGGGTTATGGTCATTTGTTCAGTGACCATTCAGACTTATGACTTATGACAGTGCTGAATGAGGGGGACTTATGACTGGTCCTCAGAGTTCCAGCTACTGCAGAGTCCCCGTGGTCATGTGATCACATTCCAGGTACTTGGTACCAGCTCATTATGATGTTGTAATGAGTTGTGGTCATGTGATTCTAGTTTTTCACATTCCTTACTGGCTTTCCACAGACATATTCATTGGGAAAGCTGGCAGGAAATCAGAAGTAAGTATCATATGAGGCCCTCACTTAATAACTCACATAGTCCTCGGCTAATGACAGCAACCAGGACTTCTGGAATTGCCATTGCTAAGTGATACAGTCACATGATATTGTGCTTTACATCTGCATCATCTAGCAATGGAGTTCCTGGTCCCTGACCACCTCAAGTTTGACTCAACCTTCCATCCTTCTGAGTTTGGTAAAATGAGGACTCATGTTATTGGGGACAATATTCTGACTCTCTAAACTACTTAGAGAGGGCTGTAACGCACTGTGAAGTGGTATAGAAGTGTAAGTGCGATTGGTATTGCTAAATAGAATGGCATTGAAAGCAAAGCCAAAACACTTGAATTCTTCCCAGTTTTCTTACTATCTCCATGTGACCATGCTGGATTCTGCCAGTAAAGATTAGTATAGGAGGCACTTTGGTATATGTGTGGCATATTGAGAGGATAGTCTAAAAAGGGAGTATTGATTAAGGCAGCACTTTTGTAAAATTAACTAATTTGCATAAACATTCATAAACCATTCTCTTCTTCTCATATGCATACATATGTGCATATATTCGCATACACATATAAATATTCCAATACTTGCAGTGGAATCAGCAACAAATAAATAAAAGGATGGAACGGCAAGTGCAATAGAGTTGGGATGTGCAAGGCCATGGATGTTTATGGTGTAATAAATCATAGTTTAGAGGCTCTTTGTCCTAGATAGGCTGAAATTGTTGTTGGGATGAATTTATTTAATCCAGCTTTCTCTTTGCGGTAGTAGAGATATCTTGGGAACTGGAGAAAAACTCTCTCTCTCTCTCTCAATCTCTCTCTCTCTCTCTCTCTCTCTCTCTCTCTCTCTCTCTCTCTCTCTCTCTCTCTCTCTCTCTCTCTCTCTCTCTCTCTCTCTCTCTCTCTCTCTCTCTCTCTCTCTCTCTCTCTCTCATCTATCTTTCAAATGTATTTGCTACCCATCTCACAGGTGACTAAATAAAAGGCTGTTTTTCCTTTTATTTCAAAGCAAAGGAAATGTTTGCCCTGAGTAGCAAAACAAATAGAAGCCTGTAAGCATATTCTATGCAAAAGTCTCTATTACTTTAGGTGGCTTACTTCTTGGTTAGTACACTTGGAATTTTTAATCTTGTTCATTTTTCCAGTAATCATCCATTTATATCCAAGGAGGAGTAGCAATGAAAATACAAACAACATGGGGTGAGGGTAAATGTATTCAGCCATGGATATTTTCCATATCATAATGAAATTTGATTTTGAAGATTCTTCACTCATTCCTGGTGGACCTACAGACAGAAGCAATGGAGGTGATTTCACCTTCTTTTCCATCTCCTTCATTCATTTGCTTTCATTATTTTCAGCTTTCATTGCCTCCTTCTGCCTCTCTTCTTGCCTCCCACATTCTCAACAAATGTGAGACTATAGCCCAATTCACAGACAAGCATTTGGGAGGGGGAAAAAGCTCAGTTTTGAGTAAATATGCTGTGGCTATAGCTATTAAAGGAAACTAGACTACAAGCAAGAATCCAAGGTTTCGGGGAGTCTATCTTGAGAAAATGTGTGTCTAAATTGTAGCATTTTGGCAGTGAGAAAAATGGGCACCCTAGAAATAACAATGATGATAAATGTTCTGACTTGTACTCTGTCTGTGATCTTTGCAGCTGTGGCTACTTATCCATCTACTAAGATTATAAAACTGAAAAGAAAAAAAACCCTGACTAATAGAAATAAGACACTGTTTAAGTTTGTAACAAAGCAACCTGCAAATGCTGGACATTTTGTAAGGAGGAGGAGGAAGAGAAGGAGTGAGAACCATACAGGATATAAATTAGAAGAATATCATACAGGATAGAAATTTGTATTAAAAATGATTGTATTTGTCCCTTTCAGTTTCATTCAGATTTTTTCCCCCAGAAAGAATCTATTGTCAACACTGCAATGATCTTGGCTGAAGCCATTTTTGCTTCGTTTTCGGTTGCCTCAGTATTGGGAGGGGGGGTGAGTGGTTTTAAGGTTAGACTAAACAATAAATTGTCCCATGGGAACCAAGGTCATTGCTGCCTGACTTTTGACGGGCTGAGCCTTCCATTAGAAAGTCCTCCGAAGTATTCTATTGGGGAATGTGGATTAATTATATAGTGCTGGGGTGATAAGTTTAACTTGGTAACATTGTAACGCTTGGGAGAGAACTCCAGACTTGGTTTCACTTTTGACTGTGCTGATACTTTGTAGCCAATAAATATGTTCTTTAAGGAAACCTCTTGCCTTGGAGTTTTGCTTTTACTGGTCTTATCTATCGGAACCATGACATCTATCTTGTTTACATCTAGCACTGTGCTAAACGTTCCTTCTTCTTTCTGTTTTCAATTTTCCTGTTAAACAAATAAATGTTGTATTGGAGAGAGCATTCTTTTGAAAACAATAGAATTGTAGCATATTCTTATGGGTGAGACGTAAACATGTGGGATTTCCTTTGCTTCTGAGATACTAATGTCCTAGTCCCCTGTCTTTTATTGTATAAAAACACTCCTCTCCCTGTTTACTCAGTCTCTTTGCAAGCAGAGACTTTGTGAGGGAGTGTTCAGATTAGTTTAACTAATTCAAACAGCTTGGAAGCTACTCTTTATGCAGATAGAGTAAACCCACTTTTGTTGTCTGCTTGCTCATTTCTAATACATACTTTTTGAATTATACATCCTAAAAATGGGATGTGAGAGCTAAACCTTCTCCCTCCTGTCTTTCAAAAGCAACAAAGAAATGGACAGCCTAAAAGCATAATGAATAGTCGTAATGAGATCTCCTCTCCTCTGCTCTGCTCTCCTCTCCTTTTCTCTGCTCTCCTCTGCTCTCCTTTCCCCTCCCTCTTCCCTTTTCTCTCTGTGCATTAATTTTTGTCCAATCTTCCAACACTGAGACTTGGTGCTAAGACATGTGGCAGAATCCCAATTTCAGGAGTGTCTGAATGTCATGAATTATCATGATCTACGTCAATCTAGCTTCCAAGTAGGTTATGAGACAGATATTGCTTTGTCTCTTTTGGAGGATAGTCTATGTTAGGAACAGGGTAGATGGTATGTTACTGTTCTTTCTAGTGAATCTATCAGCAACTGTCATTGCTATTGAGGACTACCTAAATGGAAATGACAGGAAGGACTCTTTTATATTGTCTCCAGTCTTTTGTGGAGAGTCAATTTTATAGGAAAATGTGTGTTTTCACTGAGCCCTGATGGTGCAGTAGTTAATATTGACTCTGCCCACTGCCAGGAGTTTGATCCTCATCGGCTCAAGGTTGACTCAGGCTTCCATCCTTCTGGGGTCAGTAAAATGAGGATCCAGATTGTCGGGGGCAATATAATGACTTTGTAAACTGCCCAAAGAATGCTGTAAAGCACTATGGGGCAGTATGTAAATCTAAGTGCTATTGCTATTTGTTGATTTCTATTTTATGTCGCAGACATTCAGTCTTATGACTTGTGCCATGCTCTTTATAATCTCACATTACTGAAATATGCGATATCAAGATAAATGTCACATACCCTCATTCCCAATTTTTTATATTTTTTTCATTTAAACCTAAGCAATTTGATTCTAAATTCCAAATCAGTGATCAATTTACTAAATCCAGTAAAATAAAATAATTCTAATATAAATACAATAGAGATGCCATTGGTTAGTCAAAATCAGATTGATCAGATGATGAAAATGTCATCTGATGGTTTCTACCAGGAATTTTATCCTCTGTTATTTTGGCGACATAACCAGGCACAACCTTAAATTTGGATTTCCATGTTTCAGCAGTGGTCAAGAGTTGTTTGGCAACTAACTCTACTGTACCAGACTGATGATGATTCCTGTAGTTGTTGTAAAACAAGCCTTTTTTTCAACTCGATGAGATGAATTAAACCTGCTTCATGTGGAGTTACCTTTGAGATATGTTTGCAAGTATCAGGCATTATGGAAAGCTGAAGCTAGTCTATTGACTGGCCTAGGGTGTGGAGAACACGTGACATGTTTAATGGCTTAATGGGCTAACAGTTGTAGTAGCTGCATAGGCTTACATTTTACTTACAGGCACAATTCAAAGACTTCCTGCAAGCCACCAAAACAACCTGGCCTCTATCAAAGAAGAAATGACAATTTCCTGAACCAAATTACTCTTATTTCCTAGTCAAGGGGGAAAAAAACCAGACTAAATAGCTTAGATAATAGTCTTGCTTATAGGAATAGAATGCTTATACAGTAGGAATAGAATGCTAAAACCCTGAGGGGTTTTTTTGTTTGTTTGTTTGTTTTTGCCAAGAAGGATTCTATCAACTTTCCTATCGAAGTGTGGCATTCTATCATGTCAGCTCTTTGGATCTAACATTATGTACAGGTAGTCCTTGACTTACAGCAGTTCATTTAGTGACCGTTCAAAGTTACAACAGTCACATGTGCAAACTTCTGACAAGCAAAGTCATTGGGGAAGCCAGACTCACTTAATAACCATGAGACTAACTTAACAACTGCAGTGATTCATTTAACAATTGTGGCAAGAAAGGTTTTTAAGTGGGGCAAAACTCAATTAACAAATGTATCACTTAGCAACAGAAATTTCAGGCTCAATTGTGATGGTTAAGTTTTAAGTTGAGGACTACCTCTATAGGGAATAAGCTGTTGCCTTCCACTGTGTGGTACAGGTCTTCTGTATTTAGATTTTGTCCCCCAGAGTCCTTTTTCCAGTCAGAACATCCTTTAGTTCCTTCAACAGTTCTTCCTAGGTTATATTTCCCATACTTGAATAAATTCTAATGGAAGGCTGTGTCCTTTATGAATAGAACAGAATATGAATATAATTCCTTATTGGCTAAGTGTGATTGGACACCCAAGGAATTTGTCTCCAGTGCATAAGTTTTCAGTGTACATAAAAGCAATAAGTAATAAATCATGATCATAGTCATTTAAAAATACATTCATTAAAAATCATAAGATACAAGACTTAGTGATAGTCATAGGGTACTAAATAAGTAATCAACATAAATCATACTAGGATACTAAATAAAACAATATAAATCATAAAATACAAGCAGCAAAGTAATAGTCATAAGTAGATAAGTAGATAGGAAAAAGGAGAAGAAGAATAGTAATACAGTCTTACTAGATAGTTTGATAATGTTGTGGGAATTAGTTGTTTAGCAGAGTGATGGTATGGGGGGAAAAGCTGTCCTTGTGTTTAGTTGTTCTGGTGTGCAATGCCCTATATCATCATTTTGAGGGTAGAGGTTGAAACAGTTTATGTCCAGGATGTGAGCAGTCTGTAGATATTTTCACAGCCCTCTTTTTGACTTGTGAAGTATACAGGTCCTAAATGGAAGGCAGGTTGATAGCAATTATTTTTTCTGCAGTTCTAATTATCTGTTGAAGTCTGTGTCTGTCTTGTTTGGTTACAGTGAAATCAAATTTTAAAAAAGACCTAGCAGGAGCTCCTCTATAACAGATGAAGAAAACAATAAATGAAGCAACATAGTCATTCCATACCTTGCAGGAATATCGGAAAAGTTCAGGAGGATCTTCAACCAACACAACATACGTGCACACTTCAAACCTAAGAATACACTAAGGCAGAAGCTTGTCCACCCCAGGGATAAACACCCAGTCACAAACTGAGCAACGTGATATATGCAGTACAATGCAGTGAGCCATTTGCAGATCTGTACATTAGGGAAACGAAACAACCACTTCATGAATGCATGACACAACATAGGAGAACAAACCCATAAGGACAAGAGTCAGCAGTCCATCTGCATTTAAAAGACAAAGGCCACTCTTTCAAAGACAGCAAAGCCCATATTTTGGACAGAGGGGACCAATGGTTTGAAACAGCGTGCAAAGAGGCAATCTATGTCAAAACTGAACAGCCCTCTCTCAACAAAGGGGGAGGGATCCGACATCATCTATCTCCAGTGTACAACAAAGTCCTTTCAACAGTTCCAAGATGGCTCCACACCCATTTGCCCTACTTAGGTGATCTTGGAGACACAGATAAGCCTACAGGTAGCTTTAATGACTCACTAAAAGAATGCAAATGAACAGCTGTCTGCAGGAGTATAAATCTTTCCTTTCCCCACCATCCAGTCCGAGCTGAAGAAGTTTATTGGATGAGAAGTGAAATGTCTTCGACTTCCTGTTTCGGCCAGCAGCGTCATCGGCTGAGAGACTCGGGATGCCGAGCTCTTCAGCTGAGTTTCTTCTTGTTTGGGCACCCTAAATGGGCCAGAAGCCACCCCAAAGAGGTTGCAACGAAGGAAGGTATTTCCAGGGACCTAGGAGAGACGGCGGTCTCTCTGATCGGTCCAGGAGAAGCCTCCCAGAAACCAACAGAAGAAAAGCTACGGTAGCTAACTCTATTGTCTAGCCCTAGCTGCAAGCAAACGGAAGTCAAAGAAGCTCTACCTAAACTGATTGTAAACAGTGTGTTTGAAGCTGGGTAAGAACTAATTTTCTCTATCCTACCTATTTTCCTGGGGAAAAAAAGAACTCCTAAGAAGCAAAAATACCTCTGAGAGTGAAAAAAGGGAGGGATTCTCCCCCACTTTTGGGCTATTGGAAGCAGCAAATCTAACTCTTTAAGGAGAAAAAAAACTAGAAGGAACTGAAAATGATCTAACACTAACACCTACTGGTGGAGGAGGAGCAAAAAAGCTTTTTGTTGTAATGCATTAGGCCTGGAACAAAGGAACAGGCCATGTGGCTTGGAACAAAGGAACAGGCCATGTGACTTGGCCATGCTGTTTTGGAGCAACAGGAAATGGAGGAGGGGCCAAGAGGCTGGATGGACGTTGTACCAAGATTTGAATCCATTGGCCACAGGGGTGGCCTTGCCAGTGTAGCCTTGTCATTGGCTGCTAGTGTAACATTGTCATTGGCTGTTTGTAACCATGTGATGCATTGTGTAACTGCCCACTGTAACAGGTAATAAAAGGGGAGGCAGCCTGTTGTCTGTTGTTGCTTCACCCAGAGAAATGTGGTAGCATGTTTCTTTTAATTTGGCTATCGTGAAGGACCCTGGTAAGTGTGGGACAGAGGCTATGCAAAAATTGGGCTGAGTACCTGAAAGAATTGCATGGCTTAGTCAGGAGAGCAAATTATATTCAGAAACTTAATAATCAGGCTGTTTTCCCTGTCACTCAGAAAGATTTATATCTTTTATTGGCTTTTTTGGAAAAATTTTATTCCTCCTACCTGGAGGAGGAGCAATTAGACCTTGCCACATGGCAATAGGCTCCTGGCTCCACACACCGCCCAGAGCTTCGCCAGGTGTCTTAGCCCATGGAAGGCTGTAACGTCCATGCTGGCATTACACTATGCAAAACAGAGCAAGCTAATTTGGCAAATGCTCAGGCTTTAAAAAAAAACAAGCCCTGAGACAAAAAAATGTTACAATCTGACTCAAAAATTTGCCCCACTGGAGGAACAACCCTCGTGGCATTTCTTCAGCAAGGATCTCCCCCCCCCGTGAGTATGTGGGTGGAATTCTCCAAGGATCAAAGGGGAGGGCTTGGTGTAATTGTCAGGACCTTAATTATGCAACTAACAAAGATTCACAAATTGCCTTCACGTAAGGAGTTAAAAAGTATTATTAATGTTTGTTTGGCATAGTCCCTCATACATCTTAAAGGGACCATAAAAATTGCTGATTGGATTAAAATTGGCTTATGTGAGGAGCCCTTCTGCTTCCTTCCCAAATTCTCTTTACGTGGAAGAATTGTTTGCAGGTCTATTTTAAAAGATCTGCCTTCTTCTTTTTCTTCTCCTGTAGCTATTGGCTTGCAGGATTCTGTTTCTGTTTCTCCTGCCCTGTCCTTTTAACTTGCTAAAAAATCTTAAGTCTGTTTCTCCCCCTCTTCCCCCCCTATTTTTCTCCTTCCGACTCAGAACATGCTTTCCTATGCTAATTCAGTCTTTTCTCTCTTACCTTTTAACTTGCCAAAAAATCTTAAGTCTGTTGATTCTATTCCTAATAATTGGAAAATGAGAAAATATTTCCTGGCTTTCCATTGATTCAAAAATGCCTTGTTCGCTTGTTAACTCTTCTTAACTTGTGACAGACTCCCCTGAGAGCCTGCAGCCATTTCCTCCCCTGCAGGGCCATTTTCTCTTCCCACCCTCTTCTTTTGAAATTGCAGGTTTATTATCGCCAGATCTGAAGAGTTTGTTTGTTGCAATGAAGACCAACTAGGCCGGTTTAAAACCAGTAAAACAAGCTTCTTTTCTCTTTCCAAGTAACAAAAGGATGGCTGTAAATGGAGGAGACTCAATCTACATATGACTGCATTTTGTTTCTGCCATCTCAATTTACATTTGAATCTGTGTTCCCTCTCTCATACACCCCCCCTCCCTGGTTGTTTCTCAATCTACCTATGAATCTGTGTTCCCTTCTCTCTCTCTTATACCTTCCCTCCCCGTTGTTTTGTTTAATAAGATTCTATTTTTGTGACAAATCTTTGCTGTTTTGTATGTTATGTTTCTCACCATGCTATGTTGCTGAATGCATCCAATTGTTGGATCAGTGTGCCTATGAATGAAATCTCTCTCTTTAACTTTGAATCCTTCCTTGCTGTGTGTTATGCATTAATCACACAGCTTCATCAGTTAGTAACAACACCTTTCTAGGTATTTGGCAATCTTGTGACCACTAAAACATGTGCTGATTGTATTCCCTTGTTTGATTTTGGTGAAATCTTTGAAACTTTGTACAACTTCTCTAAAAAACAATGTAGTTCTTATGTGGAAAAAAACTGCACATTGGTCAATACCCCAGAATTGGTCTGGTACATATACATTTCTGACAACACACACAACATTTCTGCCACAGTTGTTCACATGGAAAGTATGGTACAAAACAATCCCTTATCACAAGAAACTGATGCCTTGTTTGATTGACAGTTATTTTCCTGGCTACCTAATGCTGGGTGACTCAAGAAATTGGTTTTTAGTATCATAATGTTTCCAGTATTCTGTGTAACAATCTGTTGCTGTGTGCAATGTATCCCCCCCCTGCTGAACCTGTGTAAGCCTCCCTCTTCTAACAATCTCCTGGATAAGAGCCAAGAACCAACTGCAGCCTCTGATGACTGGACAGAGATGATGGCCTATGCCCTAGGATCGTGTACAGAGCTGGACGGCGTGTAGGTGGAACAATGGACAGTTGCAAAAAATAAAAATAAAAACAGTGGATATGTTGTAATGCATTAGGCCTGGAACAAAGGAACAGGCCATGTGGCTTGGAACAAAGGAACAGGCCATGTGACTTGACCATGCTGTTTTGGAGCAACAGGAAATGGAGGAGGGTCCAAGAGGCTGGATGGACATTGTACCAAGATTTGAATCCATTGGCCACAGGGGTGGCCTTGCCAGTGTAGCCTTGTCATTGGCTGCTAGTGTAACATTGTCATTGGCTGTTTGTAACCATGTGATGCATTGTGTAACCGCCCACTGTAACAGGTAATAAAAGGGGAGGCAGCCTGTTGTCTGTTGTTGCTTCACCCAGAGAAATGTGGTAGCATGTTTCTTTTAATTCGGCTATCGTGAAGGACCCGCCATTAATTGGGGCGCAATGAGGTGCCTCAAATCAGAATTGAAGTGGCCTGCACAGGGCCTGACTTCACTTTTGCTGGTGGCCTTCAAAGTCTTAGTACACAGCTGTTCAGATAAAGTGATATTTACAGAAACAATGGATGTTTTACAAGAGGAAACATATGATACGCTGCAATCCATTCAAAGGACAATGATTTTAAACCACAAAAAATACAAAACAACTTTGAAAGTATAAGTCAACTTATCTCCAATTTAAGTTCACTTCAAAAAGTCCCCAGGAGAACACAGCAGAGATGATTGAATATAAATTAGAGGGAAAAGACTTAAAGATGGACTTTCACAAAATAGAAGAATATGATTTAATTCAAGTGGAAGGAAAGACAACTCACACTTCAACATCACAAAACAAATTGGAAAGCAAGAGAAGGGATTTAAATGGAAAGAAGAGGGCAAATGCTCAAGACAGAGACACTGATTTACTTTCTACATCTACAACAACACCTACGATCATATCGGAAAACCTTTGGATCCAGCAAAGTACATTGATCAAGAAAGATCCTGGGCAAAGAGATTAAAATGGAAACCAAGAAAAAAGATGATGGGACATATGATGGGATATATATTTTAAGTACTATGTTATTTTCTATGTTTTGTTATTACTGCTTTCTTCACTTCTTTTCTATTTTTTATTTCCTTTACATTCTTCTTCTTTTCCTCTTTTTTTCTATTTTACTCTTATATTTAATACTCAAGAAACATAAAAATGTGAGATGGCTTATATGGAAAAAATAAAATTCAAGTCTGTCAATATAAATGTAACTTATCACTGAGAAAACCTTTACCAGTAAAAATATTTAGAATTTGGTGGGAGAAATAAACTAAAATAAGGATTGTAACAGGATCGATGATAAGGCAATCTAAATGAATAGAAAGAAAAGAAATGTATTAATATGATGATTATTTTTAAGAATATTGGAAAAATATATACTAAATTGTCATTTATTAAAACAACAAGAATTGTATCAACGTAATGTCTGCAAAAAAGGATGTTTCTGGGAAAAAGGAAAATAAACAAAATTAATATATGGAATACAGACTAGAAATTAATTGTTAACTGTTTTTACAAATGTAACCCAGACATCACACTGTCTACCAACTATTGAATGACTTATGCTTGTGTAAAAAATTAATAAAAATATAATATAAAAAAAAGAGAAGTGAAATGTCTTGAAAGAAAAACAAGAAAGTCCAGTTTCCTCGTGAAAAAGTATCTTTGGGATAACTATGGCCTGGATGACTGAGAATCTCCATAAACATTCTTTGTTGTGCTTTTTTGATGACGTTTTTGATGTTAGGTATCCATTTTAAGTCTTGAGATAGTATAGAACCTAGAAACTTGAAGGTCTCTACTGTTGATACTGTGTTGTCTAGTAAGGTAAGAGATGGTAGTATAGGAGGGTTTCTCCTAAAATCTACTATCATTTCTACAATTTTGTGTGTGTTTAGTTCAAGATTGTTCTGGCAGCCCTACAAGGCAAGTTGTTCAGCCTCCCATCTGCATGCAGATTCATCGTTGTCTCGAATGAGACCAATCACTGTTGTATCATCTGCAAATTTCATTACTTTAATAGAGGGATCTTTTGAGATGCAGTCATTGGTATAGACAGAAGAGAAGTGGAGAGAGCACACAGACCTGGGTCGCCCCTGTGCTAATTGTACAGTTATCTGATGCAATTTTGCCTAGCATCACCTGTTGCTTCCTGTCTGTTAGAAAGTTTATAATCCACTTACAAATGTGGTCAGGAACAGCTAGCTGGTTTAGTTTAGTTAGAAGAATATCTGGAATGATGGTATTGAATGCTGAGCTGAAGTCTACAAAGAGGACCCTTGCATAGGTCTTTGAGATTCAAGATGCTGTAGGAAGTAGTGCAGCGCCATATTTACAGCATCATCTGCTGAACTACTTGCTCAGTAAACAACTTGCAAGGGGTCTAACAGCAGATCCGTGGTGGTTTTCAGGTGGGCCAGCACTAGCCTTTCAAAAGTTTTCATAACTACTGATGTCAGAGCAACCAGTCTGTAGTTAGTCAGTTCCTTGATGGAGGGTTTCTTTGGCACTAGGATGATAGTAGAGTATTTGAAGCAAGAAGGGACATAACAAATCTCCAGTGATTTAGCAAAGATGCAGGTGAAGATGGGGGCCAGTTGGTCAGCACAAGTTTTCAAGCAAGAAGGAGCTATTTTGTCTGGGCCTGGTGCTTTTCCAGGCTTTTGTCTATGAAATAGACCTTGGACATCATTTTCTGCAATCATCAGAAGTGGGAGGCTCAAAGGGATGGGGTCGCGTAACTTTAGGTAATCCATTGCCTGAATAAGTAAAGAGAAACTCTGCATTATGAAAAACATTTGATCTCAGATGAAACAGAAGCCCCATTCAAAAAAAGGAAAGGCAGTTTCAATAAAGTCCAGCATGTCATCTTGATAGCATTTAATGTCCATACAGATGTATAAATGTCAACTTGGTAATTCCCATTAAAACTCCTATGTAAATGGATATATGATTGCAGACTAAAGGTTATTTGAAAAAAAAAAGAATGAAAGAAAATACTAACTAAAAGGAGTGACTAAATCTCTCAAGAACTAACAATGTATATGCTCTCAGCTGCAGCTCTTAATATCCAGCCAGGATTATTATAATACTTAATTAATTGAAGGAAAACTCTTCACACAAAGTGAAATCACACATCTTTTTTGGAATAATTTTATATTCTGTACAGGAAGCCCTGCAATCTTAAGCACTTTTCCTTCTGTGAATTAGAGCATAATACCATTTTCTCTTTTGTGCTCTGAGTATTTTCTGCATCTGAAGTGTATATATTTTAAGGTGCAATTTGAGGTCTTTGTCAACCTGGGCTTTGTATGCATAAACTCTTTAGAATTTCTAGCATGGGAAATCAAATCTCCAAAAATATCTGTAAGAAGAAGATATTAAAAAGGCAAATATGAACTCCTGGATTCTGAAAGATATGCCTGAATAAAGTTTGGTTTGCAGATTAACACAGATCTGTGCACAGTCATGATTGGGAAGTGACTATAAGAAGGCAGCCCAGAAATGTTCTAGATAAGCAGTTATGTCAGGATAACTGAGCATGTCCTACTTTTGCATCATATTTGGAGAGGTTTGCATACTTCCTTCAATAGTCTTGTCATCAATATTCATACAGATATGAACTCATTCAGAATTGCTTCATTGTTTGGATAACAAGTATAGAATCAACGTTTTTGCCAGATGTTGTTTACCGTTAGAGTTAGATCTCTTTACTCATTCACCCTGAACATCTCTTCTGCTTCTATCTTGGCAGATATTTTGCACAGCCCATGATAAGAATAACCCAATTAGCACATTGTAGCTTTAAAGCACCTGCCTCCTTCAGGCTGTGGCTCTTCTCATTCTACCTCCCTGTTTCTAGTGTATTTTTAATCACGCTATCCAGAGGCAAGTCATTTATTTATTTATTTATTTGTTTGTTTGTTTGTTTATTTGTTTATTTGTTTATTTGTTTATTTGTTTATTTGTTTATTCTCTCTCTCCCTCCCTCCCTCCCTCCACACACACGTATACACATATTTTCTAAATTGCAATTAAATTTATTGCACAGTTGCACTACTACCATGCAAAGGCAGGAGGGCATTACTTCCAACTACTTTCGCTAATGTAAAATATCTCTAAGAAACAGCATGTTGGGAGAGAGGTGCATGTTTTTTCAGAAATAATTTGGTGGAGTAATTTCAAAAATTCTTCTCGTTTTCAGTCAAACTTGCCTGGTGTAATCCGTTCTACCTCTTCATTGCCCTACATACAGAGAATAGGCCTGTTTCTGTAATCTTTGATATTAAGTGCCAGAATTAGCTGGCAGGTAGGGAAGGTTTTTATTGTGGCAAGAAAAAAAAAATCTCTTCCTGTCTGTTGCTTGGTTGTCTCTGTTACTTACATTTCAATAGTGCAGCTCCATCATGACATAAAATGGTACACAGAAAGCTTGAAGATATGGTGGCAGTAGATTGTTGCTGTCCCCTGATGCAACAGAGTTAAATATTTTGACTTGAGGGGACTATGTAAAATTATCACATGGTAAAACCTGTGGTCAAGAAAACTGCATAAATTTTATGGATTCCTTGGTGGTCTCTGAGCTTGGTTGTTTGCTTACTGACATTTCATTACCTGACTAGGCAACATCATCAGTGCTAGGGAGCATGGGGTTTGGTCATATATTCTCTTCGATTGGCTCCACATATGAGCATCAAATGCTTCAAAAAGCATAAAGATGGATGGATTTTGCATGTAGGCAAACCTCCATAAAGGAATGACTATTATTTCTGCACAAATGGCTAACAGGGAGCAAACACCACACTTATTTGTGTTGAGGAAGTTGTCTAGCTGGGTCTGCAAGCAAACAACCAAGCTGAGAGAACACCAAGGATTCCACACTTCAATCTTGAGCTACCAAAGGTGTGGCTAATTGTGGTGTTTTAAAATGCAGACCCTCTCCTTTAACAGGACAAAAATGATATGTTTAAGGAAAAAATAATCAAAAAGAAAAAAATGGAAGAGTAAATTGAGCATAAATATCGTTGATGGAAGGCTGCGCTGCCAGCTGTCAGAAAACATCATCGATGCAGGACGTTCTCCATAAGCAGAAAAATAACATATATTTTCTTGGCTCTTAAAATCATCAGCAAATTAAAGGCAAGTGACATTTCTCCACTCAGTTTCACTGAAAAGAGTAATCTGTGAAAAGAGAGGTTGACATCTCTTTTCCCTAACCCCTCCTTTCTTTTGCTTTTTTTTGTATTTTATCTGTTGCTGAATCATTTCTTTTTAATAAGAAACATAAGAAATTAAAAAAGAAAAAAATAATCTGTTGCCCTGGTTTCTGGGCAATTATCAGCTTCCCTTTACACCTGCGATTTGGAGATTCATCTGTGTTCCGATGTACATATAAAGCCACATATTTATAGCCTCTTCATATTGCTAACAGTTTGGATTGATATTACAGATGACTTTGCTGTTCATGAGGGATGCATGCCATCCCTTCCTCAAAATAATTCTCATTTACAGAGGCAACAAAATCATCCCCTATTAACCACTGCCAAATATTGCCTGAGGAGTCTGACTTTATTTATGCCATGTGCAGCCTCTCCATCATTCCTAATCACTTCGCCCTCACAAATGAATGGGAATGTGGCATGCACCTTATTTCAGGGAGTGACATACCCAACAGCTTAATCCTCTATAAATATAGGGGTTGTGAGAGTGACTACAGACAACTATAAAATAAGGCATGGGGGTGGGGGGGTTTCTAAAAGAAGAAGCCAATGCCAGGGGTATTTTGGCAAAAGAAGATTGTTGTTGGGCTCAAAGGAATTGTTTCCAAAGGCCTGAGTAAGTGATCTGATTAGACAAGGACATCCTGTCTCAAACAGCTCCAACCTTTCCCTTTTTCAAAATCTTGGAATTCTTTCAACTGGCATCTTGCCTAATGTTGGACCATTTGACTGTTTAATCTACAGGTGTTTTTCTGTAGCTTTAATTTATTTATTTAGATTCAGAGCACCGTGTCAATGCACGGTGTCTCCTTTGCTTTCCCGTATGTATATTAATAGAAGCAGGATTTTTGTTTTTAGAAATCGTCCTTCTCCTTTTGCAATTAATAGAGCAGATCATATGGCAGCAGAGTTCCTTATCTAGGTCAGAATACCCATATTCTTATGAAACCACTGCACCTGCTATTAATTACACAGAGAGAGAGAGAGAGAGAGAGAGAGAGAGAGAGAGAGAGAGAGAGAGAGAGAGAGAGAGAGAGAGAGAGAGAGAGAGAGAGAGAGAGAGAGAGAGAGAGAGAGAGAGAGAGATGCAGTTCCTCTCCTGATAGTACGTAGAATTAAAATATACGTTTGAAGACAATACAATGATGCATAAAGAGAGAAAATAGAGCAGCATGTCACACCATTTAGCAATGGCTATAACAAGCTCGAGTTTCGCATTAGGTGTGCCTCTACCTGGAATGCATGTTAGTCTATATTGGCCTGCTGCTGATAATAAGTATTACAATTATCCTTGTAATAAAAACTGGCTCTATGCTGGCTCCCCATTTGAGCCAAAGCCCAATTTAAACTCTTGGCACTTGTATTTGGAACAGCTCCCCAATCTCAGTGTGCCCTTTTTTCTCCCTACAAGCAATCCTGTTGGTTGGGATGCTTCCCTGAGCATTTTTCAGAATCTCACTCCAGAGTCACGGACTCTGGATGCCAAGCCTTTCAGAGACCTGGCCTTGCAGTTCTGCAGTCAGCTCTCTTCCTCCTTTCATCTCCATGGAAAGTTGATGACCTTGAAAAAGGGTTCAAAGAACTTTTCTTAAAAAAAGAAATTATGGATCTCTATCTATCCCTCCCTCCATCTCTTCAATCCTATCCCAAGGCATTATTTTAGTGTTAATATTTGTTTACTGATTCTCAAGTTAATTTTATTGAATTGATTTTAATTATCAGAGTTGATCTGAACCGCCTCTTGGTAAAGGCACATAATAAATTGTTGCTTTGTGTTATTATTTCAAGCTTTGGCATATGACAGGGAAAAGAAACTGTGCATTGGTCTCTTCCCAATGGAATACACTTACTTGAGATGACCACAAAGCTGCTTGCTAAAGGATAATTTGTAAAAAAAAAAAATTCTACTAAGATTTGGATGAGAAATAGAAGTTATCTTTTATTTAGGCAACTCAACTTTTTTTCCTCATTTTTTCTGTCCTTACTGTGTGTCATATGTATTCTATAGAAAATTTCATTCTGAATTTCAGTTACTGCCTCATAAAAAAAGCAGCTTGGGAGTGATGTCTCTTTACTCTCAGTTGTCTCCAAATGGGAATCAAAACCATAAGGTTTAAAATGGGTGATTGCTAACCAATTAACCTTCTAAAATAGAAGGGTTATGATAATGTCATAACCCTGTCCAGTATTTCCAAGACAAATCCAATTTTGATATTTTGAATGCCAGGAATTTAGAAAGAAATAGAATGTCTTGTATCACTTTCTTGTTTTGCTTTGTTTTTAATGAGGTGGATTCCTTCTTCTCTTCCTCCTTAGTCCCCAACTTCAGGATCTTTTCATATCTCCACACCATCCTGCTGCTCTTTCCTTGCTCTTCTTCCATCCATTTCCCCTGTTCCAATCTCTTCGGTCATTCTTTGCTGCCTCTGCATCATTTTTCTCTGCTGTTTATCTCTACACACTTGTTGTGCCCATTCTTCTCCCTAATAGTATCACTGATGGTCACCCATTTTCCTGTCATTCTTCAGTCCCATTCACCAGTGAGCATCCTGCTCTTTTCATTCCCTTTCATCTTCCCACATCCAGCTATCTTCCATTATGTCCTTGTTATTACTACAGGAATGAGCAGCAAAAGGGATGCCATTCATTGTGAGAATAGCAGGAAATTATATTTATCAATTACATTTTAAATTGCATTTATACGTCTCTATAACCTTGTGCGATTCTCAGTGAGAACTGAAGAAAGCTGAAGAAAAGAAAGGTGAGAACTGAAGAAAGCTACTAGAGTACTAATGCTACTAGTAGTACTAGAGTACTACAGATACAGTTTTACAGAGGAATTATTTTTTTTTAATATGGAATGCTTCACGAATTTGCGTGTCATCCTTGCGCAGGGGCCATGCTAATCTTCTCTGTATCGTTCCAATTTTAGTATATGTGCTGCCGAAGCGAGCACTACAGAGGAATTATTGAGTCTCTCATCTGCACCTCTATAACTGTCTAGTACAGTAACAAAAACAGGACAGGTAGAGACTCCAATGGATAGTTAGGACTGCAGAAAAAACAAGTGCAACCAGCCTGCCTTCCATTGAGGACTTGTATACTGCACAAGATTATCTACATACCCCTCACACCCTGGACATAAATTGTTTCAACTCCTCTCCACAAGATGATACTAAAGGCATTGCATGCCAAAACAACTAGACACAAGGACAGCGTTTTCCCCCATGCCATCACTCTGCTGAATACCTAATTCCCACAGCACTGTCTTATGCCTAAGGACATCTACCCATAATAGTAGGGCTGTATTGCTATTATCCTTCTCATCTTTTCTATTACCTTTACCTATTGGTATCTTATGATTATATCACTTTATTGTTTGTATGTACACTGAGAGTACACTGATGTACATGGAGACAATCACACTTGGCCAATAAAAATATTCTATTCTATTCTATTCTATTCTATTCTATTCTATTCTATTCTATTCTATTCTATTCTATTCTATTCTATTCTATTCTATTCTGTAAATGTGGCTACATTTCTCTATCAATATATTCTCCAGCTTATAGCCAACTTCCTCCAACTCAAAACAAACTCTCTCTCTAAACCATATTGCTACATGTATGCGAATAAAGAGGTCTTTAGCAATTTATTTTACTTATTTTAAATATGGCAGGCAGTTGAAATCATCAAATGTGGTGTCACACTTGCTGATATCTGAAATGGTGCCTTTTTCTTATTAATTTCTTGCTTATAATTGACAGTGACATTGATCTGAAATGAATGCCGAAGTTTGTTTTGAGAATACCTTCATTCTTCCTTTCCCCTTGACATACGACACTTCTCTTAGAGCAGTCAAAACATTTGAAGACCAAGAAGAAAGATAAGTGACTTTTAAAGTACTACCTTTGCTAAAAGCTAAAAGCTGTGTTTGGCTTGAAGGAAATGTGTCATATGGTGGCTGTGTGGCACTGCCCTGTCTGATTTGTCTTGTTGCATTACTTCGCCTCTCGTGCGTCACTTTACAGAAGGTCAAGCCACTTTGGCTAACAATAGGACACATGTAAGGAGAATGGCAGTTGATGTCTTCATGCTTTTTTCAGGCTCTGCCCTTTGCCCTTCAGCCTGGAAATGAAGAGCAAATGCCACCAAACAGTCTAATGGTGGCTACCCAAAGAAGAGAAAAATAAATTGCAAAATTCTCTAAGGACAATAGTCTAGAGGACTGATGGAAGTTAATTTACAGAGCTTTGATACATTCCTTCCCAGGCCTGAACTCTTATTACAGCTAAATGGCAGGCTGTGAACTCCAGAAAATTCACAAAGATTTTCTTCCAATATCCTGCAATTGTGGGGATGAGATTTGATAGGGCAAAAGTCTTGGGATAATGGAGACAGATGGGATTCATTGTTCATAAGATTAATCGAACCAGAATTTGGTGTGGTTATCCTTGTGCCAAAAAAGCAATCAATTCAATTTTCCCCCTTTCTATCTCTCTCTCTTTCTTCTATTTCTCTCTTGTATAACTTGTCCCTGGGGTCTAGTGAGTAGGACATTTTCAAAATGAGCAGAGGAAGAAGCCAATACAGCGATTCTCATGGTAGAAAGAAACCACTCCTAAAGGTCTCATGAAGATAGCATGGTGTGAGTACATGTCAAAAAGGTTGTATTTTTGCATTACCTATAGATAAAGTGTCTCTGTAATTTGACTTCTACTAACTTTGCTACCTCTTTGTAGTTTTTAGACAATGATGAGAAAATGGCATTCCTTTGCCTTCTACTTTTATTACTTTATTCTACTTTACTTTACTTTTTTTACTTTACTTTACTTTTTTACTTTACTTGTTTATTAACTTCTAGTCCAGCCTACAGTCCTAGGTGTCAAAGGGAAAGGAAAGGAAGAAAAAGAAGAACCAAGGTCTTCTCTAAACAAACCTCATCATTCACATCAGATCAATTCATTCTCTCTTCTATAAACAAGCAATTAATAACAACACCATTTCATATGTAGGCCAGTGTGGCATCACATCTGATGCGTTAACCACCTTGTTATGTCCTGGACCTGCTGAATGACTCAGTAGGCTCAGGAGGCTGCAAAAGGCCTGGGCAGACCATGTGGTTGCCCGGGACCAGACAGGCTGTCTCCAGCCTTGTGAGCATGTGCAAGGTGGGAGACTAGCCTTGCATTGATAGGCTGATGCTGTCCCTGCAAGGGAAGTATAAAAGAGCCAGCGCCATTGGCGACGAAGGTGGGATTGGCTGCAAGAAGAACAACAGGAGAAGCTAGGCTGACTTACCAGAGGAGGCCTGAAGCACTGGGAAGTTCGGCGTCCGGAGGAAGTGATTGCCTGCCAGTACAAGAACACTGGAGGTGAGCTCAGCTTCGTGAGACCCCCTTCTCATACCTTACAGTGAGAGGCATTGAAGAGGCTCCAGGCTGTAATGATGTCAAAGCTAGGCCGTCTATCGGAATTTGATACTTCTCACCCTGAGTGCTGGAGCTCCTACGTGGCACGAGTAGAGAATTACTTTCGACTAAACAAGATCCAAGAAGATGACCTTAAAGCTGCTACATTGCTGTGTGTTTGTGGGCAAGAGACTTTCGATATTGCAGAGACCACTGGAATCAATTGTGTATGCTGACTTAGAGAATGCTTCGAGAGCACTTTGAACCCAAGCTCTCAGTAATTGCATGGAGGCACGCCTTTGAGCAGAGGGATCAAAGGCCTGGCGAGTCTGCTGTGGACTTTGTTGTTGCCTTAAGACAAGCAGCTAGGCCGTGTGCATTTAAGGATCTAGAAGAGAGGCTCCGGGATCGCTTGGTTTGTGGCCTACTATTCCAGGACTCTCTCATCTGCAGAGCGTAATTATGCACAGATTGACATAGAAGCCTCGGCAATAGTGGCTGGCATAAAGAAATTCCATGATTTCTTGGTACGTACTACCAAAGATGCTTTAAAGAGAATCACTCACGGCAACTGGCATCACAGGTTAGCTGACTTTCTTCTTTGCCATCGCACCACACCTTGCACTGCTACTGGGAAGAGCCCAACTGAACTCCACTGGAGTCACAGACTTATTACTAAACTGGACAGGTTGCACCCAGACTGGGTGGCTTCACAGGTGTCACAGCTACGGGCACCTAGGAGACTACAGGTGGGCGATCCGGTCTGGGCAAGGAACTATGGACCTGGACATCTTTGGGTGACCGCAGTGGTATGCAAGATCTCTGGGCCACTGTTATACGAAGTGGCCTTGGACGATGGTCGTGTTTTAAGGCGGCACATCGATCAACTATGCTGGAGGCTTCCCAGCAACACTTCTGCTCCTTGCTCTGCTCTTGGGAGGGAGGAAGACCACGATTACGATCATGGACCACAGTCTCTCGGCAAAAGTGGGGATACACTGGCTCCAGAAGGGGGTTCTGCCTACAAGGCGGCTCCTGACTCAGACACTGGGCTTCTCCATCTTGGGCTCATGGGACAGTGCTTGCAAGAGGGGTCCATTGTGGACTCGGGGAATTCCACCTCACCAAGGAATTCTGGTCTGGGGTTACAGGCACCGGCCAGTCAGTACGATGGAGGGTCACCAGATTCAAGGGGCATTTATGTCCTGATCTGCCAAGCCTGGCATGCGAGCTCGCAGGCCAGGCACCCACAACAGCTCTAAGAAGATCAGAGCGAGCAAGGGGTCCCCCCCAAGCAATTACAAGACTATGTAAGGTTCTTGTCAATTCCAGGACAGGCCTAATAGTCTTGTGAAAAAATAGAATGTATGTGAGGGAGGCTTAATAGTTCTCTGGAAATCAGAGTTGGGGTGTTTTGTTTTATAGTATTAAACAATATGTGATATTTGTGTAAATATGAGAAATGTAATGACTGGGTCTGCCTACTTGTAGGCATAACTGTGTTTAGAAATAACAACATGCTTAATTGAACACATGTATATGTATACTGCTATAAAACAGTAAGTATTCACTTATTGTTTTATCCAAGGGGAGGGGTGTTATGTCCTGGGCCTGCTGAATGACTCAGTAGGCTCAGGAGGCTGCAGAAGGCCTGGGCAGTCCATGTGGTTGCCCAGGACCAGACAGCTGTCTCCAACCTTGTGACCATGTGCAAAGTGGGAGACTAGCCTTGCATTGATAGGCTGATGCTGTCCCTGTAAGGGAAGTATAAAAGAGCCAGCTTTTGTTTGCTGTTCTGTTCTGTTTGTGATCTCAATAAAGAAGTTGTGTTTGGTTACTCCTGCCTCACTTCGATGTCTCTGATTCTAAAACAGAACACACCTGCCATATTTAAAATAGGCAAAGTAAAAGCTTAAAGACTACTATATTTGTATGCAAGTAGTATTATAGGTAAGGGAGAGAATTATTTTTAGAGTTCTGGAAGTTGGCTCTAAGCTGGAGAATGCATCGATATAGATATATAGTCATGTTGACAAGCCTAGTAACTTTCCTCAGTTTTGTTCAACCCATGTTCCCAAATCTTACCAGCTTGTAGAGTGATATCATCAAAGATTAGCTTGCTGCTACTCTGTGGCTGGATATATTTTTGCATAGAATGCTGATAAGTTAAGGCAGGCAGGTGCCAGCTAAATAATGCTGCACTACTTGGATACCAATATGTGCTTCTGGTAGACCTGTTTAATTGCATAACTTTCCTCTGGATATCTGCAGACAGAAAACCAATGTATAAGAGTTTTTTTCCCCCCTGAAATGCTATTTAGGAAAGATGTAGTCTTACCTTTCGTGGAGTAACAGTACAACTGGACACTTGGGGCAAGATGAAAGGATGCTGGCCAGGGGCCTCTCAGAGTACAGAATCCCCCCCCCAGCATATTGGATTGTGGCAGTTTCCCCAACATTTGTTTTGGGGAAAAAAGATTGTATCAAATTCTAAACACATTATTTATGCCCTTTTATTGGGAAAATATTTTCCAAGTAATTGTATTGGTAAGCTGTGTTGAACAGAATTGCAATCGGACAGCCCTATAAGGCTGGAGACAAAGTGCTTTAGGAGTATTAAAATAAAGAACAATGAAAATATGACATCATATAAATAAACAGAGATGGTAAACATCAAATAAATATGGAGCACAAAATTACATATTTTGAATATGCATCCATCTGGTGCCCAGCATCATATTTACCTTTTACTTTGTTTCTGCAACATTTCTGACAAATCCAACCTGCTTCCAGATATGAGAAGCCAGATGTTTTGAGTTGACCCAAAAGCTGGCAATTATATATTAGTTTGGAAGGCTGGCAGCACATAGTTGTGGATAACACAGTGATCTTCATCTGAATGTGGTCTGCCCACGAAAACTGGACTGCATCTGAACTTAACTATACTGTCTGTTACTTGGGATGAGATCATGATGGACACTGGTGTTTCTATGAAAACAAATATAATGTTGAGAGGAATGGTTTTCCAGTCCACCTGTGAAAACTAGACATTGAGAAACAGTGAAAGAAAGATAGATACTTTCACATTTTGAATCTAGATATGGTTACTAAGAATACCGCAGATTGCAAGAAAAACAGATCACTTATAGTGGGTCAAATAAATGCTGGCTGTTTCTTTGAAGTGATGATTGGCAAGTAGAAAGTAATACACACACACAATACTAGCTGATAATGTACTAGAAAAGCTGAATATCCATCATACTACAAGGGTTTCTGCATGACACCCTACTCTTATAATATTGCTTGTGAACATTAGTTCCACCTCTTGCAATGTTTTTTGCTTATTTGTTTTATAATAGCAATAACACTTAGATTTATATACGGCTGCCCCCAACAATCTGGGTCCTTATTTTACTGAGCATAGAAGGATGAAAGGCTGAGTCAGCCTTGAGCGGGTCAAGATCGAACTCCTGGCAGTGGGCAGAGTCAGCCTGAAATTCTGCATTCTAACCACTGCGCCACCAGGGCTCTTAATATTGACACTGAACATCTTACCAAATTACTAGCAGCTGCCACAGCTTATGCAGAGGAATAATATTTGGGGGGGTTATAAAAACATGAGAATAATGCTTTTATGTTGTTTTATTTCCTTGTTTAGCAGATATGATAAGTCGCTGAAATGTTATGCCCATAAATATGCTTGGCAAAGCTGAGGGAAGCAAAACAAAGAAAAGGCAAGTTGGATGGTCAGTATCAAAATGTTTATCATGCTGTTTTTGGAAGACTACAGGTTATTCCTAGAGGCAGGTCAAATTGATGAATATTTGTCCAGGTAGTTAATCAAGCCTAACTCCATGGAAGCTAGCTAATTGCTACTGATTGACCTAACACTTTCAAAAGTGACCTAAGAGCCAAACCTGCTCCTTGGCAACACATTCTGAAAATCACTTACACATTTTGAGTTTACCTGTTCATTAAGAACTAATTATGTAGTGGGCACAATACAAAATAATAGGAGAAAAACAGAAGCTGGGCCAGTGAATACATTTTTTGATATTGGTCTACTAGCATATGGCAGGGAGTAGTTCTCCACATGAATGGATGGATGGATGGTGCAAAAACTAGTGGTTCCTTCTCTCAAAACTAAAAACTATTCAGCTGATGTGTTCTGATGTAATGTGATGCTGCTCACATGGGCTTCCCATTATAGCATCTCTATCTGCATCTTTCTAAAACAGTAATCAGGTCAGCTGATGTTCATTTAACCATGTTCTACAGAGACATGAGTCTCTGGCATTGTAGCTGTTCTGGAAATTAGAATGATAGCAATAGCACTTAGATTATCACTTAAATATGAGCCAGCAGTGTGCTGCAGCTGCCAAAAAGACCAACACAGTGCTGGGCTGCATTAACAGAGGGATAGAATCAAGATCACGTGAAGTATTAATACCACTTTATAATGCCTTGGTAAGGCCACACTTGGAATACTGCATCCAGTTTTGGTCACCACGATGTAAAAAAGATGTTGAGATTCTAGAAAGAGTACAGAGAAGAGCAACAAAGATGATTAGGGGATTGGAGGCTACAGCATATAAGGAAAGGCTGCTGGAATTGGGTATGTCTAGTTTAATGAAGAGAAGGACGAGGGGGGGACATGGTAGCAGTGTTCCAATATCTCAGGGGCTGCCACAAAGAAGAGGGAGTCAAGCTATTTTCCAAGGCGCCTGAAGGCAGAACAAGAAGCAACGGGTGGAAACTAATCAAGGAGAGAAGCAACCTAGAACTAAGGAGAAACTTCTGACAGTTAGAACAATTAACCAGTGGAATAACCTGCCTCCAGAAGCAGTGAATGCTCCAACACTGGAAGTTTTTAAGAAGAGACTGGGCAGCCATTTGTCTGAAATGGTATAGGATTTCCTGCCTGAGCAGGGGGTTGGACTAGATGACCTCTAAGGTCCCTTCCAACTTTATTATTATTATTATTATTATTATTATTATTATTATTATTATTATTATTATTATTATTATTATTATTATTATTATTATTATTATTATTACTTCACAGTGCTTTATAGCCCTCTCTAAGTGGTTTACAGAGTCAACATATTGCCCCCAACATGTGGGTCCTCATTTCACCAACCTCGGAAGGATGGATGGCTGAGTCAACCTTGAGCAGGTCAGGATCGAACTGCTGGCAGTCAGCAATCAGCAGTACTGCATTCTAACCACTGCGCCACCAGGCTCTTAAAAATGTGCAGATCATGTCCATGATACAAAAGCATGTTCCAATTCATGGGGCTGCTTCATCATAATCTTTCTCTTTCTGTCTAGAGAATTATGACAACAACTACAGTACGGCTATTTATTTTCATTTGAAATTTTCCCTAGGATATTGCAATTCCATCTACCAATAATTTTAACAGAAATTCCCCAAGTCTGCAGTTTTTAAAATAAACCAAAGATGTATATGATTCGAATAGAAATCAAATTTAGTTAGATACTAGTGCAGACTGATTTTTAATGAGAATTCTTGAACATCCCCTTTTAAATAAACTTTTAAAGCTTCCGTGTCCCAATAGAAGGTCTTTAGACCTGTCTCTTTTTGCATGCCACTTTCAGACACCTGCACTGTCTTTCTGCCATATCTTTCACAAACATTACTTGTGTGAATTTTTGACGTAGGGCCTTTATATTTCTCATTCTGTTTGCATTGATATTTGCTGAAAAGTGTTGTTGAGGAAAGAAGCTGTGGATTCCTGGTCTAATCTTTCTTTAATGTTGCAATGAGCAAGAGAGAAATGCTGCAGCTTTTTTTTTTCTTTTTAAAAAAAGAATCTCATGTGCCAAGCTCTTCTTTTGGATACCATTTTTCAGAATTGCCTGCAGGAAAGACTGACAGGCTTCCTGGGTACAAAATCATTAAGCTGAGAAAAAGGATGGCAGATGGCTTCATCAGGGAAAGACATTTTTGATCAGTGTCTGCCTTTACATTTGGTGGCAACTAGCAGAGAGAGGGATGGGGGGAGAGGGAGGGACGTTTAAGGAAAATAGGACTTGCTCAACTCTAAGGATGTATCAGCTGTCAAATATTCATATCTGGCTTTCAAGTTTAGCAGCTCTCTTTATTAGTGTTCTTTTTTCCCCCTCTTCCCAGCTATTGCTGCAACTTGCAAGATGTTCTGCAGGCATGCTTAATGTTTAGGTAGTTTTGATAAGGGTTAGTTGGCAAGCGATGGTAGATTAGGATTCATCAATGAAAAAGAAAATTACAGAAATATTGGTGGTGCTCCGTTTTTTCCTTCTGTCCTATTTCTCTTCCCCTTTGAAGATCTCCCCTGTGTTTTTTTCAGAGGAACAAATGGCATATACCGTATTTCTCGCTCCATAAGACGCAGGTTTTTTCCTCCCAAAGTAGGAGGAAAAATCAGCCGCGTCTTATGGAGCAAAGATGCAGGCAGGGAGGGGGGGAGGCGCTGGAGCAGAGGGGGAAGCGGAGAATCGGCGGAGGGCAAGGGGCGAGAAAGGGAAGCAGAGAATCGGCGGAGGGCGGAGGGCAAGGGGCGAGAAAGGGAAGCGGAGAATCGGCGGAGGGCAACGGGCGAGAAAGGGAAGCGGAGAATCGGCGGAGGGCAGAGGGCAAGGGGCGAGAAAGGGAAGCGGAGAATCGGTGGAGGGCAACGGGCGAGAAAGGGAAGCGGAGAATCGGCGGAGGGCGGAGGGCAAGGGGCGAGAAAGGGAAGCGGAGAATCGGCGGAGGGCAACGGGCGAGAAAGGGAAGCGGAGAATCGGCGGAGGGCGGAGGGCAAGGGGCGAGAAAGGGAAGCGGAGAATCGGCAGAGGGCAAGGGGCGAGAAAGGGAAGCGGAGAATCGGCGGAGGGCAACGGGCGAGAAAGGGAAGCGGAGAATCGGCGGAGGGCAACGGGCGAGAAAGGGAAGCGGAGAATCGGCGGAGGGCAACGGGCGAGAAAGGGAAGCGGAGAATCGGCGGAGGGCAGAGGGCAAGGGAGTACGATATAGTACTCACCAAAAGGCCGCCTGGGGAGGCTTGGAACTGTAGTCCAACCTGGAAAGGTGGCGAGCCGTCGCTGCTACCGCCTGCAAGCAGCCATCCCCCTTCCCGCTACTCGCCTGACTCCTAAACCCATCGCCCGCAACCCCCGTGGAGTGGCGTGCGTGCACAGCACCGCCTCCTTGGTATTAGATCAAGGAAAAGGGTACCAGATGGCTGCGCGGATCCTTTAATTTGTCCTTATGGTGGCTAAAAAAGTTACCGGTACGCATGCGTACCGCAGACCCACGTTCCCGGAAGCGCGAGCTGCCCGGCGGGCAAGGACGAAGGTGTTGCTAAGGTGAGTGAAGGGCCGGGCTGGCAAAATATTTTTTCCTATTTTCCTCCTTTAAAATCTAGGCGCGTCTTATCAGCAGTGCGCCTAATAGAGCGAGAAATACGGGTAGCTTGTTTGCTTCCCAGTTTATGGAAGGCCAATAACCATCCTGGTTATTGTGTCTTCAAAAGATTGTATGAACCCTTGAGTTTAGGGTAGAAAAATCAAATGCTGCCTTACCTACACTTCCTGGTAGTGACAAAACAGCACTCATGGCTTTAACTTGAAATTTGGCTACAGAGAGAGAGCCAATTTGGTCTTGGGGTTAAAACACTAGGCCAGAAACTGTGAGTTCAAATCCCTCCTTACCCATGAATGCCAGTTGGGTAATTTTGAGCTGCACATTCTCTCTCAGCCCAACCCACTTCACAGGATTGTTTTTATGGGTAAAGTAGGAGGAGACAGGTGTCTTGGGTATGGTCATCACCTTGAATTATTTGTAAAAATAATAAAGATGAGATATAAATAATCAAACAAATAAATAATACATAAAAATGATCCCTGGCCCACCTCACTCCACAGAATCATTTTTGGGAACTGAGGGATGAATACGCAGAGGATAATATCAGGGGAAAGGGAGACTGCTTAACCTATTTCAGATCTTGCCCTTTGTTCAGTATCTTGTTTCAGGGACTTCTAATGGTGGTAGTGAGAATCATTTTGGAACTCATCAGTTACAAAATGTGCCTTTTCAGAATTGATTGCATGGTATAACAAGCAATAGAGGTCTTACTCCCATAAGGTTATGATAATACCTGAACTGGAATAGGTCACAGAGGTTTCTCCACTTTGTGCTATTTAAATGTCTTAACTTTCCATTCTCAAAACCCCCAGCTAGCTTGCCCACACCTGCAAGAGAAAATCAACTTGGAGGTGATTGCTATCAGGATCTTCCCCTTTGGAAATTTATATTTAGATAATGTATTGCGATTTAGACTTCTGGATTCTCTTCTTATGTAAATGAAATTTCAATCATTCACAAAATGAGGGATTTAACAAGTCTAGAGAAAAAAACAAATTTAGAAGGAGAAAAATAGCATGGGTTATAAAGGAAGAAAATGGGACTGATTAATTAAAACATTGTAGAGGAGTTCCATATTATTTCAATCTCTGCACCTTTTATGAATGAAGGTAAAGCTCTTTTAAAACCTTTAGAACAAAGAGTGGTGCTATGTCTAACATTTGTTAAATGTGTCTAACAATTGCATAAAGATATTGCACATAGTCTATCTTTTCTAATTTCTATTTTATGTACATTCAGCTCCTATTATTATCTGAGGTTATTTCTGCTTTCTGTCACGATAAAAGGTTGGGATCAATTATCTCTCTTGTATTCTTAGATCATCAGATCATATTATTACAGTAAAAGAATGAGAGGGAGAGGGAGTTGGAGAAAAAAATCTATTCTAATAATTGTAATTAAATCCCATTACCTTTGGCAAAGCTAACACTAAGAAACAATCACTTATGGAAAAGAAAATATTGTATTGTATTGTGATGTCACACAGAATGAATTCTAAGTTAAACGTTGCTTCCATGAAAAGGTAAAAATATGTTTAGAATAGAATAGAATAGAATAGAATAGAATAGAATAGAATAGAATAGAATAGAATAGAATAGAATAGAATAGAATGCTGGAAGGGACCTTGGAGGTCTTCTAGTCCAACCCCCTGCTCAGGCAGGAAACCCTATGCCATTTCAGGCAAATAGCTATCCAATCTCTTCTTAAAAACTTCCAGTGTTGGAGCATTCACAACTGGAGGCAGGTTGTTCCACTGATTATCAGGAAATTTCTTCTTAGTTCTAGGTTGCTTCTCTCCTATGTATTGTCAGTGGTTATTTCCACATATTACTAGGCAGAAAAATTGTAAACTTGTGAAGACAGCTTAGAAGCAGCCCGAGATGTTTTCATGAAGGCATTTCTTTTTATGAAGCAGTTGTTAGTGAAAGATAAATCTATGGTTGGTATCAGAAGTTAGAATTCTATGCAATGATACCCATCTAAGTTCTCTGATATAAAAAGAATGAGCCTGGGCAGATGCCAGTAGAGGTTAAAATCTACCTCATGTTGTAGGTTGCATAGGTCTTTGCTGCATTTTCAATTTGCAGAGCAAATTATAACATCTACTGCCTTAAGCGCCACTTATGACCTTGCCATTTTAGCCCACACACTCTGCTTATTCATCTCTAGAGACCACTTTGAAATCCCTCTGATTATATCAGTTGTAACACAGCTGATATACTCTGTTTCCTTTTGCCAATTCAAATTATCCCCAACCTTTCTGTTGGGGAATTGTCAAAAGAAAATTACACAGCAGATTTGGGGGAAGTGCATGTTGGTTTTAGGTTCTACATTTGGGGATTTTTTTTTTGCTTGGTATTGCTGGTTGTTTCTTTAAATGTAGTTAAAAACTGATTTTATGAACTGGTGTTAGGGGAGGGCTGCATTGAAAATTGGATAAGATTAACTTACAACTCTCTCCATAAGTAATGCATTGAAGGTAGGGAAGAAGGAAGGGAACTGGAACAGAAATTTCAGGTGATGGAGAGAATTGTTAGTTAATCTGTAGACCAACTGAGGAGGCAAATCCCCTGTCCCCACACCAGAGGGACAAAAGGTGGCTGCATTTATTCCATCAGAATAGAGCTGGAAGGGACCTTGGAGGTCTTCTAGTCCAACCTCCTGTTTAAGCAGGAGATCCTATACCCTTTCAGATAGGTGACTGCCAAGTCTTTTCTTTAAAAACCTCCAGTGATGAAACACCCACAACTTCTGAAGGCAAGCTGTCCAGTGGTTAATTGTCTCACTATTAGGAAGTTTCTCCTTAATTCCAGGTTGCTTCTCTCCTTGATTAGCTTCCATCCATTGTTTCTTGTCCTGCCTTCTGGTGCTTTGATGGTCACTATTTTCCTACCCCTCACCCCAATCCCAGGCTCACATTCAAATATGGCTTTCGGTAATGAAATAGCTACAAGGGTACTATAGGTATCTCCTACCTATACAAACATGTAATGGAATGTGCACCTGCAGCAGTAGACAGGGAGGGGGACCTTTGCCAACTCAGAACTTTTCCAGAAAGAGACCCGGAGTGAGAGACTGTGCAGTCCTAAGCTGGATGGGGAAGGAGGGGAGGAAATAGGGTTAGTGTAACCATATCCTAGAATATATCTCAGAATATATCTAGAATAATAATAGCTTTAGTTTGGCAAGATTCTGTCTGTTATAAAAGGGTTCCCCTGACCAGTCATGTCCAACTCTAGAGGACGTGGTGCTCATCTCCATTTCTTAGCCAAGAGAACCAAAATTATCCGAAGACATTTCATGATCATGTGGCTAGCATGACTATATGGAATATTGTTACCTTCCCATCAGAGTGGCACCTATTTATCTACTCACATTTGCATGCTTTTGAACTGCTAGGTGGGCAAGAGCTGGGGCAAGGATGGGAGCTCACCCCATTCCATGGCGCTCAGATCTCAAACCTGGACTGTCAGTTTTCCAGCAGAGAAGCTCAATGTCTTTTGACCCTGAGCCATCATGCCAGTTTCTGCCTGTTAGATGCAGGCAAATAAAGGATTGGATTTCATTGGATCTTACTGTCTGTCTCATTCTGGGCCAAAGCCTAACACAGATTATTGATGCTTAGGCTTGTATCTTTCTCCTCCCAAAATATTTAATAGAAGGTTATCATCTGATTAAAGACCTCTTGGTGAATTGAGGGTACGAGCTTAACTCTAAGTGCAATTGAGTGGACTTCGACTCTTAGTATTTTCATGAATAAATGCTTAAAGGATTGTCTTGCCTTGACTGGCTCTTCTTGTAGTCCACAGTAGGGTTAATAATCAAATTCTCAAATTTAGTAAATCTATCTTCTTTCTCTTATTCTTTCTAAGTATCCAGTTTCAAAATATATGCAAGAAAAAAAAATAAGAGTTTCTCCTCTCCTCTCTTCCCCTCAAGATATGCTCATGTTTCCTTGCAAAGATCACTCTAGGTTAAGCTTCATGTTATGTTCAAAAAAAAATAAAACATTGGGATTGTATCATGGCTAACCTTAAACATTTTGTCTTCTCCTAACATCCTAATCTGGATCAACAGTCTTATGATTGTAATTTATATTACATAACACTTATATTAGTTTTATTGTGGCAATTTTTTTGGCAACTTGAATTCCAGGCACAGTGAAACTGGAATTTGAATCTCAATGGAGCCAAGGTAAAAAGAAACTCTAGTGTTGTCTATTAGAGTCCTAATCAAGATTACTTGGGATTACTTTTGATTAAAATTTAGACAAGTCTGCATTTTAAAAATTATTTATATGGCCACTCATATATTAAGAGAATAATGTTTAGTTTTATCCCCAAAAGAGCCCTTTCTGCATCTTGACATAAAATACAATTTCTAATTGGGATTGGGTATTATGATCCTTCACTACTCTGGCTTTTCACTTTGTCCTAGTCTTAAAAATAACTTTGGAGTCTGGGCTAATAAAACTGGAGACAATTTTTGATGATTAGGATTTTCTGAGGTCCTCTTTTGATGATTAGGATTTTCTGAGGTCCTCCTTTTTGCTCTCTGAGGTGTGGCTCAGAGTTATCATTCAGATGTGTTTGTCTATCACTTTCAAACTTCCCAACCAACATACTGATTGGAAATTCTCTAGCTGAAGTCTAAACACATCTTGTGAGAATCAGATTGAGAAAATCTTGCCATTTTGCAACTGGTGCCCTGGTTGTGAAATACATTATCCAGAAGAACTTTTCCTGGGCTTTACAATCCTTTTCTGTATGTATAGCAACAGCAGTAGCACTTAAACTTATATACCACTTCATAGTTCTTTACAGCCCTGTAAATTGATTTACAGAGTCTGCATATTGCCCCCAACAATCTGGGTCCTCATTTTACCGACCTTGAAAAGATTGAAGTCTAAGTCAACCTTGAGCCAGTCAGAATCAAACTGCTGGCTGTGGGCAGAGTTTGCCCGCAATGTGTGTGTGTGTGTGTGTGTGTGTGTGCGCACATGCTTTTAAGTTATTTAGTGTGAATTCTTAATTGTGTTTATTGTTTTTTTAAATTGTTCTTCAATGTTGCCAAAAAATCTTTTTTGTGCAGGCTTTATTATTATTTCAAGTTATTTGTTACTCTGAAATCTTTCAAGAGGGTGGGATGAAACAAAGAAAAAAAGACTATTATTTTTATCTGAGTTTATTATAGATGCTCCCTCCCATAGACTGTTTGGCTCAGAGATAGAGATATCAAACAATAAAAATAGTTACAAGTGTGCAACCCTATAGGCATCCTGGGCTAAAACAATCAAACCATACTAGATCATAAACACATGATCTTCAGGTCTGAGACCAAATCCAGATCTGAAGTGTTTTTCAGAACCAAGGAGAGAAGCCACTTCCAGAAGGCAGGGGCTGTGACAGACACACAGTACTTTGGTCCCATAAAATGACAATATTTAATAGAAGGAACCTAGAGCATACCAATTCTGATGGTACATATGGGCAGAAATAGTTGGAGATAAATGGCCCCACAGATATCGAAGCTCTATAGATGCTATATAGATGATAGATAGAAACAATAACAATAATAATTTGCCTGTAAGCAAGAACTGGTGGGATCATAAAATAGAGAAAGTCATAGAAAATGATAAAGTTAAACTTGCTCTGGGACTTCAGAATTCAAACAGACCAGCACCTGCAACATAACACCCCGGACTTAACAATTGTCGATAAGAAAGACAAAAAAGTCTGGATAGTGGACGTGGTAGTGCCTGGAGACAGAAGAATAGACAAGAAAGAACTGGAGAAGATAACAAAATACAAAGACTACAAATAGAAATAAAAAGACTGTGGCAAAGGCAATCAAGGATAGTACCAATAGTAATAGGCGCCTTGGGTGCAATCCCAAAACAACTGGAGCACCACTTGAACACCATTGGCATTGACAAATTCACCATTAGTCAATTGCAAAAGGCAGCCTTACTAGGAATTGCTTCCATCCTGCAACAATATTTGTAATACCATCAAACATCCACATCTGCATATCCCAGGTCCTTGATAAGGACTCAATAGGTAGACAAAAATGCCAAATCCAGTCTGAACATCTGGCTGACTGTGCTATGATCAATAATAATAATTGTAACACTGCTATCATGTCACCCCTAGTCCTTCACTTCATTGAACTAGACCAGTGGTAGTGAACCTATGGCATGCATGCCAGAGACGGCACTCAGACCCTCTCTGTGGGCACGCTGTTACCCCAGCCTCTCCCCACAGCCCCCTCGCCAGCAGCCTCCCTGGAGGAGAGTCGCCCCTGGACGCAGCCCCCAAGGAGCAGCACAGCCAAGGACATGGCAGCCTATCAGGGGGTCAAGACTCCACCCTCGCGCCCTGTCACATGCAGTTGATGCTGCCATTGTGCTGCTGGGCCACCTGGGCGATCTGTGGTGGGCCGTGGAGGCAGTGAGTGGCCCTGTGAGTGGGCGGGGTGAGGGGCAGGGCAAGGCAAGTCAGGGCAGATTTTGGGTACTCGGTCTATAAAAGGTTCACCATCACTGAACTAGACATACACAGACAGACAATGACCAGCATCTAATTTGTAGTGGGGAAATTTAGACATACTGGGAGGCGCCCATTACTGTACATGTCACTGCATTTTGAACCAACTAAGTCTAAGACTTCTGGATGATCTTCAAAGGTAGCCCCATGTAGAGCATATTGCAACCATCTGCCATTTACAATTTTATAAATTCCTATTTATTTGTTTACAATCAATCTGTTGCTTAATCTATCAGATATCTATTTTTTTTAAAAAAAATTGTTATCTTTTTAATCTAGCAAAGTTACTCGTACATCCAGTATGATTAGATGCATTTTTACTGCAAATGAAATTTCAGTATTTGCAGTGGTTTTTCTCTCACTGATGCACTAAAAACTGTAACCTTAAAATTGCAGCCCTAGTTAATAACTGTGCATTTTCTGAGGGCAAGAGCAAATTTATGGGGTGTGAAGATGAGTTCATCTACTTTTGCTTAAGAATTGTTCTTTTATTGTATCTATAAAATAATAATAGTAATAATTTAAAAATTATAATCCACTGCACTGCACTATGTTCTGATTCAGCTATGCTTTGTAGGTATCTCTATATCTGGGAAGAATGACTGGAAGTGAACATCTTTTAACACTAAACAAATGTTCTGCATGGTGAGACCACACTTGGAGTACTGTGTACAGTTCTGGTCACCGCACCTCAAGAAGGATATAATGGAACTGGAAAAGGTGCAAAAAAGGGCAACAAGAATGATCAAGGAAATGGAGCGCCTCCCTTATGAAACCAGATTGCAACGCCTTGGTCTCTTCAGCCTTGAAAGACGGCGTTTAAGGGGTGACTTGATCGAAGTGTATAAAATCATGCATGGGATAGAAAAGGTGGATAGAGAAAAATTCTTTTCTCTATCACACAATACCAGGACAAGGGGGCACTCCCTAAAGCTCATAGCTAAGAAAGTGAGGACAAATAAAGGGAAATATTTCTTCACCCAGAGGGTTGTTGATTTATGGAATTCACTTCCTGAAGGGGTCGTGACAGCTGTCAGCCTTGACAGCTTCAAGGCAGGGCTAGATAGATTCATGGATGCAAAGTGTATCAGTGGTTATTAAAACGGATGTCCATGTGCCGCCTCTATGTTGGTTGAGGCAGGTAGGATTCCCTTGGGTACCATTTGTTGGGGGTCAAGGGAAAGGGAGGGTTTTGCCTTCTCTTTCTGCTCAAGATCCCCATGTACAATTGGTGGGCCACTGTGTGACACAGAATGCTGGACTCGATGGGCTTTGGCCTGATTCAGCATGGCTCTTCTTATGTTCTTATGTTCTTAGTTGGAATCACTACTCATATGGGACTTTCATTTGCACTAATTGATAGAACTATCACTGTTTCCCACACGTCTCTAGGTAGAGGCAAATTTGTGCCTTTCCATTTCTACTACACTTTCCATTACAGAAACTATTCAGTCAATCCTTTTCTATAAGAACTGACCAATTTCTCACTTCTAACTGGAGTACATCAATATTCACCCTCACCTCTCTAGATGCCAGCTTTTGAAGAACTTTAGCTCATTTTGAGTTCCTTTTTTTATCTCCTCGGCTTTATTGAAATGTCATGAACTTTACTTAGGTGAGATCAGCTCACATTAGTTCCACTTTCGTGACACTACCATGGTTTCCAAGTCATTTGCAGGAGAAAAACAGTTTTAAAATGAGAAATGGGGAAGTTTGGCATGGTGTTAAGATCAAGCAGAAAGATGCACCTCAAAAAGGGTTCTTTGTTTCATACAGCAAGCCAGTAACGTGGGAGATGCCAGATATATTTCCTGGCCATATTTTGAGGTTCATCTAGTGATTTTTGTTTTCTGAATTGACAGGATGGTGCTCTTGTTTAAAGGACTGAATTGATGCACTTAGGGGCCACCAAATTGCATGTAGCCCACCAACTCGACATGGCAGGAGCTTGATTCACTTCATAAAGCAAATAGAAGAATTATTGAATTATTAATTTTTTGGAAGAAATTTTTATTGTTTTTTTAGTTTTCAAAACAAAATGCTCAAGATACACCGTGGTGTTAGGGTAGTCAAACATCCAAAAACAAAACATATATACATACTTCAGTCAATACATCTAGTATTCCCTCTCTTTTTCCCTTAAGTAACATAATTTATTTAAAATAGTCCAGTTCTAGCTTAAATTTATTCAACCTATACCTGATTTTAAAGCTTTAGAAATTTACACTATCATAATCAAATTAGCTTTAGGTACAAACATTATCAATTCGGGTATCCCTTCCAAATATATTCTAGTTCCTTGATTTTATCATAAATCTTATTTAATTCTTCTTCCACTAATATCCCTTAATTAAAATAAAACATTAATCTATCCTATACATATCTAGTCCATCAATTAATCAATCTAAGCTGACAGAAAAAAAATCAAACCTTAAGTCATTTCAATCCATTAAACAGAATTCAAATTACATCCAGTTAATTGTCATAACTAATAACATCTGTATTATCAAACAATCAAATCATCTTATTAGATTAACTCAACATTACATAATAGTTTTCTTACAAGTAACCCTATCGTCCTAAAAAAAAAGAACACACTCTTAATCAATTTAATATATATTTCCATTAAAGATTATTGAATTATTAACTGATGACAGAACCTCTTAAAAAGTTTGTAACGTTGCCTGATTGTTGGATTCTCTTAATGTAGCAAGGCAAATACAGGCTATCAAATTTATGCTATTACATTTTCGGCACGTGAATTGCCGAACTTCAGAGCTGCCATGCCTATTTGTTAGGTAGGTTTATTACTGAGTAATTTGAAAATAAAAATTAATCAGTCTTGACAATCCATAGAAAATGAGTAGTTCCAAAATACTGCTAAGAAATGTAAAACGCAAGACAAACATATCTGTTTATTTAAATAAACTTTTTTTAATTAGGTGATCCTTATAGTCTCTTTCATCTCCACACTTCAATGATTCTATTCTTATCTACTTGAATGCCATATTAGGTTTTCTCTATCTTACCAAACAAGTAATTACTTGACCAATACTCCTATTTTTCAAGCCTGTGTCTGCAATAATTCTCTCATACTGAATGAAAGTGGTATGAAAATGCAAAATAATAATAATAATCATCTTCATCATCTCCTACATTGACTGGAGCACAAATAATAAAGGAGCTATAATATCATTTTAGGAGCTGGTCAAAACAGATCTGCAGACTGAATCAGTAGAACTTAACTTCATTAGTGGACATGCCATTACTTATATGTCTGAACATGCAAACCTTGATTAAAAACTACATGCCACATATAATTTAAGTTTGTTCCTGAAATAGCAAGAGAAAATGTCATATTCGAATAACTGCTTCTAGGTGAAAACATATTGCATTAGAAAAATAATATAAGGGAAAAAATAATTTAAAGAAACAAGAGCTGAGACATAAAGCAGAATTTTTAGATTTTGCTTCCTTTCTTTCTTCATGCTAGGGATTTGCAGTTTGAACAAATTAAGGACAGAAAAGATAAGGAGGGTGTGAATTGAATGGAGAAATAATGAAAAGTAAACCCCATGCTGTGGGTCAGATTTACTGAACTTGCTTCAAAGAAGTGTAAATTATTTTTGTATGTCCAGAATGACAAGGAAAATTTGGCCTCATTAAAATGAATCACACACTAACTTTTCCAGCCCAAAGCTGTAAAATATATATAATTTCTCCATCTTCAGTTATTGCCATGTAAACAGTTTAAAACAATACACAGTTGGAATATAGTCTAATACCTTTTTTGTTTTTTGTTTTTTAAAATATCTACTTCAAATTCTGGGCTGATTTTACTTTTTTCTTAAATTTATAAAAATGAGGAAGAAAGGGAATATAAGCCTGAGTCACATTATGTCTGTGATGGCTGGAATAGGAACTTGTTTAAAGTCATTTATCCTTTCTATAAAGGAAAACCTGGAAACTATGCAGTGGTGGGATTCAAATATGTGAACAACCAGTACTCTGTGTGGATGCCGCTTCCAGAAGTCCATTCTGGGCCTGGGCAACAAAAAATTAGCTACCAGTTTTGCCAAACTGGTGCAAACTGGTCGAATCCCACCACTGGAACTATGTTAACTCCATTCTTATTTGAGGGTTTTTTTGGGGGATGGGGTAGCTTTGAAGTAGTGTTGACTGCTGGTGACTGCCTTGATTACACATAGTCTTTGACTTTCAACTGGTTGCTTAGCTATCATTGAAGTTGCAACAGATCATCTCTCCAAGCTATGTGGTGGTTTCAAAATTATGGCCACTGCAATACCTCTTTGCCATTCATTCTTACCACCAACTGAATGAATGCTACAGCGCCGCCCCCCCATATCCACCACCCATCATGCCCTGCTGGGTTGCTGCAGGCTGCAGCTTTCAAGCCTTGAACTTCCTTCCCACCAAGTCTCTCAGCTACCCAGGGATTTGCAAAACTCAGCCTGCTCCTCAGCCAGCATCACGTCTCAGTTACACTCAACTTACCTTTCTGTTTTCTGCAGCTTCGGAGAAAGGTGCCTGGCTGATGGGAAGATCAGTTTTCCTACAGAGGCAGCCTGGTGCTATTCTGCAAGCAGCTGCTATTCTGCAAGCAGCTGCTATTCTCCAAGCATCTGCTATTCTCCAGATCCTGTAGGGGGCTCCCTTTTTAAGGAGGCTCCATTTTGTTTTGTTTTATTTAAAATGGAGCCTCTAGAGAGGATTGCAAAAATAACACCTGTTTGCAGAATAGCATGGATGCTACCATAAGGCTACCTTTTTAGGAAAGCTGAGCTTTGCATTACATTGGCCTGGCCTCTGACAACCAGCTCAACTTTGCAGCCATTTGCAGCATCCTGTGGTCATGTGGCCATGATTTTTGTCTTTTTTTTTTGTTTTGCTGGTTTCCAGCATTTACTTCTGGTTTCCAGCAAAAAATACCCATTGGATAAAACCTGTTTGCTTAATGAGCACCCCATTCACTTAATGACCACCAGAAAAAAAATTTGCAAAATTGGGCAAGGTCACAATTGCGTGTGGTCAAATCAGGCACCGCTTAACAACCACAATGATTTACCATTTTAAATCTGTGCTTAATTATGAAAGTAGCTCAAATACTACCTGTGCAGTATTTCAAGCAAGCAGTAACCCCATATCCATATGGAAGCATATATAATACCCTTATTATGGGAAACTGACCAAAATGAACACATTCACACTTATAGACCCTTATATTATGTTTCAAGGAAGGAGATAACTACATTGTCTATGCATGTACAACTACTATCCATTACAGGAGAAACCCAATGATGTTTTTATTCATTTTCATTATGGATGAAAAATTGTAATAGTAAGAATCAGGCAACCAACCATTAATGGTACTGTTATATCATCAGCAGTAACAATGATAAATGAGAGGGGTTGATTGAGAATTATTAAGTGAAGCCTTGAGTTGAAAATAGTTTGAAATAGAGTTTTGATGATTCACAGCAAGATAGATTTCATTATTGACAGTGTGATAATAAAGTAATTACTGGGAGTTTCACTTACCACAATTATAGGGGAAATTTAGCTCTATGTAGACATTAAACAACTGGGGCTGAAACTTTCCTTGAAAGAACTTGGAAGTTGTTTTCCATTTGATACTAAAATGCTCTATCCTTTCCTCTCTCTTTTTCGCTCATCATTAAATGTGTTGAATGCTGTGTTTTTTATCTGGGGGGAATATGCAAGACCTGTAATATTTATAAACTGAACAGCTACTCATCTCAGGGCCATTTCTGTTATATGTATTATTTATTTCCTGGCCTTCCTCCCTCATCCTTCCGTGCAAATTTCCTTAAGAATTGTGATTAATAAAACATGCCCCTATGAATTGGATGGGCTCAGTTCCCAACTGTAGTTATTTCTATGCGACAGTCATAGGAGAGAATTCAGATCTCCAAAAATCACAACAACAACAGCAACAGTTCAACAACTTTTGTCTGAGTTGCAGCCATTTTTATTAAGTACATGTTTTTGATGAATTTATTTCAGTGTTGACTCTTGTAACCAGTTCCCAGAGAGATTTTGATGCTCCTGCATTGAATACTGCAGCAATTAAAAAGACATTATACCTGCCATTTTTAATAAGGAACACTTACAAACTGCTCCACTCCCCCTGCTCATTTTCTCTTTTGTTTGATTATTCATCTAAAAAGGGTAGAGCAGAGCTACAAAGATTATACAAAGCTCTTTTTTATTTATCTAACAAGTAGCATCCATAGAATAGTCATCTGAAAACCCAAAACAGTAAAAATAGAAAGAATTATGAATAACAAGACTATGTTCCTATGTATGTCTGCTCATCCATCACAAACATTACTCCTAACGATATAAGGTTGCAGCTTTAAAGGTTGAAAAAACAAAATAAACCAAGGTAAAAACAACCCCAACAACTTAAATTACCGTTCTAAAGAGTTACAGAAATATTAAGCAGCAAAATCCTTTTTGTTGTTGTTGTTAACTCAAAAGGGTTTCAAAAGGTGACATCTTGAAACTGGACCATCTGCAGGAAATGGTCAAAAATGGTAATGATGGTCTAATTGAAGAACCACTCATTTTTTATAGGCATCGCATGGCAGGTTTTTTTTTATCACATAGGGATCAGCCACCATCTCTAGTTTTGTTTTTTTTTTACCATGCCTGCAGACAGCCCTATCTTGAAGCAATACCCATGATAATATGGTCTAGAACAGGGGTAGGGAATCTTGGCTCTTTTATGACTTGTGGACTTCAACTCCCAGGATTCCTGACTACCATGGCTAGTTCAGGAATTCTGGGTATTGAAGTCCACAAGTCATAAAAGGGCCAAGGTTGCCTACCCCTGGTCTAGAATAATCCTAGAAAACTAATAAGACACTAATGGACACAAATGAGAACTGGAGTTATACTTCATGGCTACTTTCATGTATGGTATTAAATCCATGTCTTATTTTACCAAAATGACATGAGCCATACACTTCAAGAGATAAATCTCAAAGAAAAACTTGAATAATCTGATCCTTACAAATTCCAATAAGAACCATTTTAATCTGCACCTCCCAGTCTAACTGTAAATTCATAATGAGCCTTGTTATCCACCCACTCACTGTACTTTTTAAATAAAGTTAACAAAAGCACTGAATTGAAACACATTTTAAAGTTAAGTAGTAAAACATGTTTTAAATATGTAGAAGATATATGTTTAAAAAAAAGGAATGTGAAAGCCATTACCTTTGAAAATCATATTTAAATATGTATTCAAATGCAAATTTTTTGTGTAGGTAATGACAACCATGGTAATGATTTTGGCAGATGACTAATGACAATGGAATTGTTGGAACAAAATATAATTGAAAATATTCATAAATATATGGTCCAGAAGTGAAGCTACAACTTTCTAAAATTATTTAAAGTCTGTAATTTGGTATTCGAGAATCCAGGAGCAATGCAAACTTTAGAAGTGTTTTCCAAGCAAGGCAGATGGTTCTTTAGGGAGAATATAATCTACATATGACATGTAGAACATAGAATAACAAAGTTGGAAGGGACCTTGGAGATCTTCTATTCCAACCCCCTGCTTGAGCAGGAGACCCTATACCATTTCAGATAAATGGTTGTCTTTTTGAAAGCTCCAGTGATGGAGGCCCCACAACCTCTGAAGGCAAGCTGTGCCATTAGTTGATTGCTATCACCATTAGGAAATTTCTCCATAGTTCTAAGTTGCTTCTCTCCTTGGTTTCCATCCATTGTTTCTTGTCTTGCCTTCTGATGCTTTGGAAAATAGTTTGATTCTCCCCCCATCTTTGTAGGAGCTCCTCAAATATTGGAACACTGCTATCATGTGTTCCCCCCCCCCAGCCCTTCTTCCCCTCCCAGCCTTTCTTACTAGATATACCCAATTCCTGCAACTGTTCTTCATATATTTTAGCCTCCGGCCCCCTAATCATTTTTGTTATTCTTCTCTGAACTCTTTCCAGAGTCTTAACATCTTTTTTTATCTTTTTGGTGGTGACCAGAATTGGATGCAGTATGCCAAGTGGGGTCTTACTAAGGCTTTGTAAACTGCTACTAGAACTTCATGTGACCTTGATTCTTACCCTCTATTAATGCAGCTTAGGAGTGCATTTGCTTTTTTGGCTGCTGCCACACACTTTTGGCTCAATTTAAGTGACTGTCCACTAAGATTCCAAGATCCCTCTCACAGTTACTGGCATTAGGCCACATTTCACCTAGTATATACCTATACAGTTGGTTTTTCTTGCCTAACTGTAAAACTTTACTTTTATTTATGTTGAATTTCATTTTGTTAGGTAGAGCCCAGTGTTCAAGTCAATAACAACTTGTTTCAAATGAACTTTGTTGTTCAAATAAAAAACTATCACATTTGCTCAAAATACAATTGTGAAAACTGATCCTTGAAAATAAATTTCTGATACTCTAACAAAACTTTGTAACATCCTATTTAGAGTCAGCATTTATTCCTGAGGCTTGGAATAGGAGCAACATGTCTCCAATGATTAAAAAGCACTTGAGGGGAAATCAAGAAGATTATAGGACAGTTATGTTACAGTCTGTTTCATAAGTTACAGCATAAAATATTATCGAGAAAAGCAAACTTTGCTGAAAAAAGTCCAAGGTAGTTTCTACAAAAATAAGCCTTGTTTTACTGTATAGCTTTTTTTTTAAGATGTCAACCAACATCTTGATGGGTGATCCAATATTCTTTGTATATTTGGACCTTTGAAATCCTTTGATAAAGGTCTTTGCTGAAGGGCACATTCAGCAGTTATGGGATAAGATGACAGATGTTCTCACAGATTGGAAACTGGCTGATAAACAGAAAAAGAAAGAATGAATGCACTAATAATTTTCCAATTAAAGTGATGTTAAAAGTAGGGTGATAATGCCAGATTTTGCAGATGATGCCAAATTGTTCAAGGTAGAAAAGAAAAGGGATTATTGTGAAGATGTCTAAAGTGATCCTTCATATTGGGTGAATGGACATCAAAATGGGAAGCACTATTCAATATGAGCAAGTGTTTACTATGGCCTGATAACTCTCATAGGTAACATACATTATTAAAAAAATCTGACCTACTAATGACTAACGAGCAAAGAGATTTTAAGAGATGTTTTTATTTTTGTTTGTTCATTTGTTTTACAGTATCTTCCAATGTGTTACATTCGAATGCCCTTGCAATAATATTAGTAAAATAAAATAATAATGAAAACTATGCATGTAACCAAATATACAGCAGTCACTGCAAAAGGCAAGGAAATAAATGAAACTGATAAATAAGACACAATTTAAATCCCTTTCAATGCTTTTTAAAGAACTTTACAAGTTCTCATTAAAGTGAGAGCTTCTCAGGGAAAGGCTATTGCATCAATAAGACATCATATCAGAAAAGCAACTCCTATAAGATTTCATCTTCTTTACCTTGTGAAGGTGGAGCATCATCAGAGTTCTTCTGGCTTGTCCAAATAAGGTGAGTTGAAACCAGTGGTGGGATTCAAATATGTGAACAACCGGTTCTCTGTGGATGCTGCTTCTGGAAGTCCATGGGTTTGGGTTTGCTTTTTGCGTGGATGTGTGGTGGTGACATCCTGTATGGTTTTCGTGAGTGTAGGTCTGGTGTCATTCTTTGTGTTATGGACTTGTTTGTCAATAAGGGTGGGTTTCCAAATGGCTGGTAGGTGGGAGGTATCATCTCGTTTGTTCATGCTGTGTGGGCATTTTCCTATCTCGATGGCTTCTCTGATTATTCTGTTATTAAAGTGTTCAGTTTTGGCAATAGTTCTGGTCTTTTTGAAATCAATTTCATGTCCTGTGGCTTTAAGGTGTTGGACCAGGGAAGAAGTTGGTTCCTATTTTTTGACTGAGTTTTTGTGTTCTTCAATGTATATATATGTATATGTAGGTTTTTGGTTGTTCGGGTTTTCTCCCGCATAGAATCTGAGGTGTCTTGGTGACGTTTCGACGAAGTCCCATTCGTCATCTTCAGGCTGGTGCTTTCGGCTTCGTGCTTCTAGGAGCAATGTGTGATCGTAGCTGTTTCTTCCTTTTAACTGCCAGTGGGGGTTTGAACTGATTGGCTGGGAGCTTGGCTATGTTCTGATTGGGTGGAGGTGTGTTCTGATTGGTTAGGGGCTTGGCTGCGCTCTGATTGGCTGGGGGGTTGGCTGTGTTCTGATTGGCTGGGGGAGTGTTCTGTTTGGGTGGGGGCTTTGTTGTGCTCAGGTTAGTCTGAGTTGCAGAGTGATTAGAGATGGTGAGCTGCATAGCTGTTTGGCTTCGCGTTCGTGGTCGTGCCTCATCTTCATGGTGGGTGTCAGTTTGCCAAGACACCTCAGATTCTATGCGGGAGAAAACCCAAACAACCCAAGACCTACATACAAACACCCGCGAAAACCTCAGAATATATATATATTCATTCTCCTCCTCCTCTTCCTCCTCCTCCTCCTTCTTTCAACAGCCAAGCAAATACTATCTGCAAAGTTCCCTTAATATGAGTTCTCCTGGTTATAAATTCAGAATATTTATGTGTTATCTATAGCTCTGTGCTTTTTACTTTAATTTTTTAAAAATTTAATTAAACCACATCCAGAAATTCTACAACTACTATATATTACCCATAGTTTTAAGTTAGACAGTTAGTATGCAATAATGTTTACCCTATAGTACTTGTCTGCCTACATTGCCTTTAGAATGAATTTCCATTTTCACTTTACTTTTTAACATATGAGCTTTTGAGGCTATTCATATAAAAATAATGGGGATAAGTAAGAGTTATAGAGAATGGAATGCTAAGTTGCTGCATTTTCTAACATAAATATGAAAATGTTAATATAATGGATGAAATTCTTGATAAAGAAATAAACAAATGAGAGTAATTTTCTTACTGGCTACAATGAAGAGATTTTTCAAATTTTTGTGGTCAGTCAGTATTTAACAACACAATAGAAGGAATGATGGTCATCAAGTTAAATGGCTGCATTTATTTTTTAAAATAATTTTTACTAAAAGAAAATGTTTACAAAGCTTTTATAAACTACAGAAACGTAAAAGAAGACAAAGAAATTATAACAGAGTAAAGGAAAAAGTGAAACATAATAAACAAAATTGCAGATCTGATGGCTCAGTGCTTAAAGAAGCTGAGCTTGTCAGCTGGAAAGGTGAGCTCATGCCCACCTAGCAGTTCCAAAACATGCAAATATGAGTAGATAAATAGGTACCACTGTGGTAGGAAGGTAACAGCATTCCATGTGCTTCAGCGTACAGTCATTCTGGTCACATGACCATGGAAATTTCTTCAAACAACATAGGCTCCCTGAGCTAGGACTAGAGATGAGCACCGCACCCTCTAGAACAGGCATGTCAAACTGCCAGCCCATGGGCCATATCCGTCATGCCGAAACCACACCCACTCCATTGCTGGCAATGGGGAAAAAGTCCTGATACGTCACGTAATGTCATGTGACGTCGCGAGTTTCTCTAGAATCAGACACAACTGGACAGGAGAAACCTTTACTAAAAAACAAGAAAAAGGAAGATATCTAGAGAAGCTATTTCCAATCTTCTTTGCAGCAGTTACAAACATAGCAATTACCATCTCCTTCCTCCCATATCACATATTATGGGTACCTTCTTCCCATAAGCCAGCGGTTCTCAACCTGTGAGTCGCGACCCCTTTTGGGGTCGAATGACCATTTCACGGGGGTCACCAAACAATGCAGTCCGCCATTTTTTCCCTTTTCCTTAGCTGTGCTACTCCCTCTTATTCTATTGGCTTTTGAAAGCCAATAGAATTAGACTCTCTTGAATAGAGTCTAATTCTATTGGCTTTCAAAAGCCAATAGGAATTGTCCAGGCTGTCTCTGCCGCCCTGCTGAGCCCGCCAAAAGTCCTAGTCGCCAAATGTTGCTGCAAGTTGTCTGCAGCAAAGGCGAGCTGTCTGGAAGTTTCCACCCCTCCCTGCTGAGCAACTACTAAATATAAGTAAAAGAGGGCCAGGGGTGGAAGGGCCACCCAGGAGCGCCTGAGCCTGCCTGCCGCCGCCCCGAATGGGTGGTGGCCATGGTAAGGCTAGCGGGGCAGCGGAGGGCACAGGGAGAGTAGCTGGCGTGCGTGGGGCCCAGCAGGTGGCTTACCACCCTTGGGCTGGGCCAGCTGGTGGCCCAGCCGGTGGTCGGCCTGCACTGTCGCTGCTGCTTGCCATGGCCGCCCAGGAGTGCCTGGGCCTGGCTGCCGCCGCACTGAATGGGCGGGAACAAGGTAAGGCTAGCGGGGCAGTGGTGGGCGCTGGGAGGGCAGCTGGCGCATGTGGGGCCGACTCTCAGGTGGCTGTTGGGAGCCGGGCAGTGTGTAGCAGCCCCTCCGGTTCCCCACCGATGTCCGGACTCCGATCCAACTCCCAGCTGACTGTTGGGAGTCGGGCTGTGCTCCTGGGGGCTATGCAGATGTCGGCCGGCTGCTGGCTGCGTCCAGCTCATGGCAAGCCCAGGGACTTGAAACATGCCCCCGACTCCACCCCGGGCTGACTCAGCTGCATGGGCAGTCGGTCCGAGCTGAGCCAGGTCTGGGCCACTGCCTCCATGCCACGCCAGAGCTCCCCCCTGCACTGTCCGGCCCACCTCCCTCACCATCAGAGGCCGCCTTGGCCCTCTGGTGCCCAGCACGACCCTGGGGCTGGTGGGCAGGAGCGGCTCCTTCCTGGCTTGTCGGGCTCCGGGCCTCGGAAGTGACCAGGCAGCGGGGAAGAGGGTGATGCCTGCATGTGCATCGTAGGCCAGCCGGATGGGCCGGGAGGGGAGAAGCTGCGCCTTCCGAGCAGGAGCTGGTGCTCTGACCGTGCCCATCTCACGTGTGACAAGTCAGGGAAGGGTTTGGTGGTGAACGGCTGCACAGCATGGAAAGGGGCTCCCGCGATCCCACCGGTGCGATGGCACTCAGGAGGTTGGAGGGGCGGGCAGGTCCCAGGGGGGTGGCTGGGAGAGGGCAAGAGGTGCCGTGATGAGGATGAAGGGCTCCAGACTACCATCCCCAGCAGCCCTAAAAAGCACTGTGGAAGAGTGGGGAATGCTGGGAGTTGAAGTTCATCACCATTTGGGAAAACATGACTCTCTAAAAACAAATCAACTCTTCCTTCCTTACTTCCTTCCTTCCTTCCTTCTATCCATCTCCTTCCCTTCCCCTTCAATCTCGCCTTCCTTCCTTCCTTCCTTCCTTCCTTCCTTTCCCCTTCAATCTTCCTTCCTTCCTTCCTTTCATCTCCATCCCTTCCCTTCAATCTCTCTCTCCTTCCTTCCTTCTCCCTTCAATCTCCTTCCTTCTCCATCTCCTTCCTTTCCCCTTCAATCTTCCTTCCTTCCTTCCATCTCCATCCCTTCACCTTCAATCTCCCTCTCCTTCCTTCCTTCCTTCCTTCCTTCCTTCAATCTCCTTCCTTCTCCATCTCCTTTCTTTCCCCTTCAATCTTCCTTCCTTCCTTCCATCTCCAACTCCATCCCTTCACCTTCAATCTCTCTCTCCTTCCTTCCTTCCTTCCTTCCTTCCTTTCCCCTTCAATCTCTCTCTCCTTCCTTCCTTCTCCCTTCAATCTCCTTCCTTCTCCATCTCCTTCCTTTCCCCTTCAATCTTTCTTCCTTCCTTCCTTCCATCTCCATCTCCATCTCCATCTCCAACTCCATCCCTTCACCTTCAATCTCCCTCTCCTTCTTTCCTTCCTTCCTTCCTTCCTTCCTTCCTTCCTTCCTTCCTTCCTTCCTTCCTTCCTTCTTTCCTTCCTCCTTCAATCTCCTTCCTTCTCCATCTCCTTCCTTTCTCCTTCAATCTTCCTTCCTTCCATCCTTCCTTCCTTCCATCTCCAACTCCATCCCTTCACCTTCAATCTCCCTCTCCTTCCTTCCTTCCTTTCTTTCCCCTTCAATCTCTCTCTCTCCTTCCTTCCTTCCTTCCTTCCTTCCTTCCATCTCCATCTCCATCTCCATCCCTTCCCCTTCAATCTCTTTCTCCTTCCTTCCTTCCTTTTTTCTTCAATCTCTTTCCTTCTCCATCTCCTTCCTTTCCCCTTCAATCTTCCTTCCTTCCTTCCCTCCCTCCCAACATTTTTGAGCAAGGAAGAGTAAGCTTCTCCAGTGAGCATTGCTATATTGTTTTTGTAATTAATCACTATGCTTTAATTATGTTCAATTTGTAACAATGAAAATATACCCTGCATATCAAATATTTACATTACGATTCAAAACAGTAGCAAAATTACAGTTATGAAGTAGCAACGAAAATAATTTTATGGTTGGGGGTCACCACAACATGAGGAACTGTATTAAGGGGTCGTGGCATTAGAAAGGTTGAGAACCACTGCCATGAGCAATACATCCTGAAATTAACAGTTTTATCTACTTTCAGAAAAAAGTCCATAAAGGATTTCTACTCTGTTATAAAAGTAGTTGTCATTCCTTTCTTAATCCAACAAACCAATTTAGCAGTTTTGGTAAACTTAACTATCTTCATAATCCATTCCTCCATTATTGGTGATTCTTCCATCTTCGTGCATATAACAGTGATTACCATATATAAAACCAATCATCCATGAGTTTTTTTCCTAGAAGATTGTCCATCTGTCTTAATAAGAAAAGCTCCATGTCATCCAAATGTTATTTTTTTAAAACTTTCTGCATCACCAAATGTATTTGTTCACGTCCAATATTGTTTTGTTTTTTTCACAAACCCACTCCACCATGCATGATAAAATGCCCATCATGTTTTTAATATTTTCAATGGTTATTAAAAAGTGTTTTTATACATCTTAGACAATTTTTCTGGGTCATATATCAATGGTACATCATTTCTAAAAAGTTTTCTTTTAAATTATAAGACAATGAGAATTTCAGACCTTCTAACCACGTTCTCTTCCATTGATTTATTTGAATATTATAACAAAAAATTTTGGCCCATTTTACCACAATTATTTAATTTGCTTTTCTTCCATTTCAAAAGGTAAAAGATTTTACAGTTTAGCAATCATATGGTCATCTTTTGTACATAATTCAGTTTTATCATATTTTATTCCTGGTACTTTTTAAATCTGTATTAATTCTTTCTCTAAATTGCGCATGTGAGAACAATTGAAAACTACATTCATTTGCAGTCAATTGTTCTTTTGATTTCATCCTAAATACCCCAGTACTAGCAAATCTTTATATGTTAACCACTTGTCCTTGTCCACTGTTTCTTTTCTATAAAATGCTTCCTGAGCTACATTCTATGTAACACATTCATTTTTAACATAGAAACTCTTCTCAACAGTGATAATTATATTTTTTTTATCATCTTAATAAATACTTCTTAATTTCATTCCATACTTTAATATAGATTTTTTTTAAAAAAACTAACATGCAATTCACTTTACTTATAGTAATACTGAAATATTTCACTTTTTTCTCAATCTGAAATTCAGTTTTTACAAAAAAATCTTTTTGGTCTTCCATCTTTATATTCTTTGTTGGCATCTTTGTTTTATTCTTATTAATTTTAAATTCAGTCAATGCTCCAAATTCTCTTAGTTTTTCCAATAATAGATCTATCCCTAAAGAGTTTTTCAAAATTAAAACTAAATCATCAGTAAATGCCTGTCATTTGTATAAATGGACATATTTATAAATGCATGATAATCATACTTATTAATAGAATCATAGATAGGAGGCCTGGAATACTGGCAGCTTGTATTATTTTTCTATCTGTATTTGTGAGCTTCCCCAAAAGTACATGGCTGGTCACTATGACACAGACAATGCTGAATTAGATGAGCTTTTTATACCTTTATCTTAGTTTATGCCAATCTCACGTGTGTGTTTGTGTGTGTGTGTGTGTGTGTGTGTGTGTGTGTATGCACGCATATGTGTATACCCACAGACATAGACACAGACACAGACACACAGACACATTCAGCTATTTGGGTAGAACAGAAAGATATGGCCATCATCATGCTGTCTGTTCCCATTTTAGAATTATAACAACTCCAGTTAGTTTCTGGCTTGTGTCTCAACGAGTCTAATTAGCTGGGGGTTTTTTTTTGTTTTTTTTTTTTAAAAAAAACAAGACTCTGTAATTTTTTCCTAACAAAATTAATCAAATGTACATAATTTATACATATTCTAATTTCTTATTGTTTCATCACCATAATTATGTCCATTAATCTGTGTTTATACTGATTGCATTTGCAATGAAGCATTCATTGAACTGTATTTTTTCTGAACCCAGATTTCCATAATGTAGGGTTATTCAACTGCAGGTAAGCCATACTGTAGATAATTTCCATCCACTTTCTCACCTCCACCTCCACCTCAAAAAATTAGTAGCCTTTATGAACTTTTCTAGTAAGGAATAAAGAACAGAACTGCCTCCTCCATTGCCTTGATGCCTCTGTCAGGGAAGGCCACACTGGTGGATTATTTCTTTTCAATTTACAAAAAATCCATGATGGATTGTTTTTGCATCTTTGACAGTGATAATGCAAAACACAAGTATATCACATTTCCGACAGGCTTCTTCATTAAACTGCTGAATTACGATTTTCTAGTGAATCAAAAGGTTGGTGGGAATCCTTTTTTACTTTTAAAGCTAATTGTCATGGTTCCGATAGATGAAACTGGTAAAAGAACTTCAAGGCAAGAATTCTTCCTTAAAGGACATTTTATTAGGAAACAAAGTATTGGCACTTACAAAACTGAGATTCCCTCCCCCAGATACAAAGTAACAAGTTGCAATTCCCATCCCACAAATGCTGTCATAAATCACATTCCCCAATTAATGCAAGATGTGGGATTTTCTCACTGACTACTCAGCCCACCAAAACCTTATCAGACCACTCCTTGAGTTTCCACACTTCTACATTGTTATGGCTAGCTAAACCCTTAAGTATTTACCCCATCCCCTCTAAAAGAATAGAAAAGGCATGTTAGAAGCAAAAGTAAAAATGGCTGCTGATTCTCAGTTGTCAGAGCGACGACATACATTGTCACAGCATTGACATCAGTCTTCTGATGCTGTATGTGAACATTTAGTTATGCTGCTAAGGAATATTCAAGTGAACCAAATATGCAGGCAAACCATATTCAGAGGCAATCAGAGAAATCAGTCAAAGGTTTGCTTAATGAATTTATTCATTCTTGAAACTTGATTGTACAAATTATATTCCTCATTTCAGGCAAAAGAAACATGCCAGGTGACCCCAGGTATGTGATTAAAAACAGGTGGCATTCAAAATTCAAATGAGCTTCTCAGAATGATTAACCATCTACAGATTATATGCAAATATGCTGGAAGAAAGAGAAAAGTTGAGACAAATCATTATATTTTCTGATACTGTCTCCTCATTCCAAAAACAGGTATTCATCATATTAGAAAAGAATGGAATTTACAACACAGATAGAAATCTGAGGTACTAGATTTCTTTTAAATGGTATGCTGATTCTCATTTTTTTATCCTGCATTCACTGTATAATACTAAAAACAAGTCTTATATAATGCTATAGCATGCAAGTGTACATACAGAAGATGTGAATTCCATTTACAGCAATATTAAAATTGGTAACATTTTTGATATTCAGTTGTTTAAATGGTAATATTTATTCTGATGCAATATTTAGCTGTATTGTGATCACATTGTTTTTCCTACATGGTTCTTTTAACTCTGACTTATCTACATAAATTCAGAAGTCAATGGCAAGTTAGTATCATACACACACACACACACACAAACACAGAGACTATAGTACATGTCCCACTAAACTATTCATAGTTTGTTACTTCCTAAGACAATGCAGGAAAAGATAGCTTGACTGTAAAGATATCTTGAATATTAGAATGTTATCTAATATTCTACACACGTTTATATTAGATTGTTTTTAATTTACTATTTTACTATTAATTTACTATTAATTTACTATTTACTATTTTTATAATTAACTCAAGGCTGTAAATGTACCTCATAATCCTTCCTTATCCTATTTTCCACATAACAACAATCCTGCATGGTTGATTGGGTTGACAGGGAGTGACTGGCCCAAAGTCACCCAGCTGTCTTTCATGCTTAAGATGGCACATTCCTGGATTGTACTTCAAGGACTGCAGAGAACATGGTAGTGGTGAATGACATCATTGTCATGACTATAGCTAAGTATTTGATTTTTTTTCCCCTTGCCTATTAGAGAGGGTGATTTTTATCTTTAACAGAAAATAAATGGATCAAGTCTCTCACTATGAAATCTTAGTGAGCTGACTAAGATTCAAAATATTGACAGAAGATTATACTTAACCTTTCTAAAAAAAATGCATGTATTTAGACATTTTACTATGTAGCTTAGAAAAAAATGAATGAAAACTGATAACCCTGGTTTTAGTGCAGCCAACAAATTATAATGACTGTCCACATCTAGAGCATCCTTTAGGATGCTTCAGAGTTTAAGATATTAAAAATAGTTTATTCAAGAACTCCACAGTGATCACTGGGCTCCTGGCCACCAGATGGCAAAAGGGCCATGATCTAGGCAGGGTTATGGGTTATATGCTCCCAGAATTGGTACATAGGAATGGTAAAGAAAATAATGTAAACCATATTGTGACCTAGTCAGCTGGAATGTAGCAGCTGAAAACAATGTGGGGTGTGATGTGACTATGATCTGGCTCAGTGTTTCTGAATTCTGCATTTCTGTAAGAATTCAACCCTGTCCCCTTCTACTCATACTAGTACTAATATAAACAATGTCTTTATTGTACCATGTTTATCTCCTTTCATACCAGGGAACAAGCAAAAATCTGATTTTCTTCCCCTTCAACATCATCAGGTTGTTCTTCAGTTCTTTCTATTATAAATTTCTGAACCGTAAGGGAAAGCAGGATAGCATTTGCCCTCCACACACATTTTCCTTGTTTTTTTTAATTTATTTATTTAAGACACAATAAAAACAACTAAGAGGGTTTTGCAAATCTACCATCTGTCTTTCTGCAGCTCTCAGAAGCGCTGAATTTCTGATCACTTGGATGAAAATCCGACGTTGCTTCTGAATTTCTTTAAACTGCCCCAATTCAGTGTAGGAATTACATGTGATGTTGCTGCAATTTCAAATCAATATTCTTTATGCCATATTATCATAATTTAATTTTGCTGTTCAACCCTTTTATTGTTGTGATCATTGTGTATCTACATGTGTGTGTAATTAAAAGAAAATATTTCAAGTGGTGACTTGATGGCTCTAAAGCCTGCATAATTTTTCAAGGCCTTTTACAGCCATCTTCTTGTTACAGGATAATGTCCTTGCTTTTGTGCTGATGTTGCATTTATCTTCTGTTGCTTGGCCTTTGGGATGGTTGAATTTCACCTGTTTTCTATCTCCTCCTTGGCAAATTCTTGCTTGGTGAACTTGAGGTGAGAGAAGTTTTTACAGATTGCAGTCTCCTTTCTGTTGTGCCCTTTTGCTATTCTCAGTGGATCTGCACTGATGGGAGAAGCTTTCCTTCCTGCTTTGATCTCATAAAGGCTAGTTCTTAAAACACATAGATGCAAGGGGATACAAGGCTATCTCTATTCTCCATAAATTCAAGTAAAAGCAGGACGAGAGCCAACATGGCATTTTCACACAATCTGGTTCTTTTCCCTCTACTGAATGGGTTACTTTATTGAAGACTTCTGGGCATGTGTTATCTGTCTGCATAGGTTCATACCTATGGGTTGGATTCAGACATCCTAGGAACATTTTGACAATAATTTGGACAAAGATGTGGATTTAAAGAGTGACTGGGATGCTAGCAAAGCTATAATTAGTGGTTGTTTCATTCAATATAATAAGATAACCTTTACTGTCATTTTTTACTGCTGGCACACTGGCACACATTAATAATGAAATTCTTTTGCCTACTCTCAAAAGTGTACACATACATAACACACATATAAAAATGCTATATACAACATATGTATATACCTACACCCTTACATATAAATATTAAACACTGTCCATCTTGAATACCTAGTGGAAAGAGGAAGCTTGAGAGCTTAATTGTGAGTTTAAAAAGAAATCTGAAGAAAAAAAATGCAGATTATATTAGAAGAACATTAAAAAAAACCTGGAAGACTTACAAAAAGCACTAACAAATTCTACTATTTTATATCAAATTAAACTGCTACATCAACAATTATCTGTGTTAGCTGTGAGAAAAATAGAGACTGAATTAAGCTATATGAAGCAAAAGTACTTTGAGTTTATAAATAAACCAAGGACATGGTTGGCCTATCAATTGAGAAAGGAGCAATAATAAAAAATTGTATTAAATATCCAGGAATGTAAAACTATTTACAGTTAATGTGAGTATTCAAAAGTCCTTCCACGATTTATATTCAATTCTTTATAAAATAGAAGAAGTTTCCCTAGAAAAGACTGATGAATATTTGAAAAAAAAAACAGAATCTACCAAAACTTTCACAACCTCAGAACCAAATTATGAATAACTTCATAACCATCTCTGCAACATCAGAAGCTATAAAAAATATTAAAACTGGGAAAGCATCAGGTCCCGCTGGGTTGCCAAGCTCATACTATAAATGTTTTGAAGATCAGCTTTTACAACCACTTAAAAACTTGATGAATTCTATTCTGCAAGGATTTGCTCTGAATCCTGGAAAGAGGCCAGTATTGCTTTATTGCCAAAGGAAAGACAAGATCTGACTTCAACTAAGAGTTATGCACTGATTTTGTTATTGAATACTGACTATAAAATGTTCACAACAATATTGGCTGGTAGACTAAATGGATTTTACAGAATTTGATTCATGTTGATCATTTTCCTACTGAAAAGACGATTAAGAGACAATGGGGGAACTGTATTGGATGTAGTAGTGTATCTATAACAGCATAAAGAGAAGCATGTGACATTGTTTTGTTTGGACACAGAGAAAGCTTTTGGCAATTTGAATGGGTCTTTTATGTTTAAAGTTTTGGAAAATATGAAAATTGGGGAAAAGTTTATTCAAGGAATCAAATTGATATATTAATCCCAGAAGGCACATATTATTGTTAATGGTGGTTTAATAACACCACATGAGACACAAAAGGGGACAAGACAAGCATGTCCTTTCTTCCCTTTGCCTTTTATTAAATTGTAGAAGGGTTGAACAGACACATTAGAAAGGATGAGAAAATAATGGATCTGAAAATTAAAAAGAGACATATAAATTGAAGGCTTTTGCTGAGACTTACTCTTGATTTTGCAAAAACCTCAGAATGGTATTGAATAATTGAAGAACATTGGTGCACTAGCTGGATTTAAAGTAAATAAATGAAAAAACAAATATGTTGGTTAAAAATGTGACTACACAAGACCAAGATATTCTAATGAAAAGAAAAAGAGTTTTGGAATAGAAAAGTTTAAATATCTAGGGGTTATGCTGACTAATATAAACTATATGTTGTTTCAGAACAATTATGTTAAGGAATGATATTAAAAAAGACGTACTGAGGTGGAACAAACTCCAGCTCCCACTATTGGGTAGAATTTCAGTGATCAAAATGAATGTTTTACCTAGGGTGTTGTTTTTATTTCAGACAATACTGATATTGATGACTGATTTTCCATTTAAATAATAGCAAAAAGCTGTTTCTAAGTTGTATGGCATGGCAGGAAACCAAGTGTTAAATATAAACTGTTGTAGGATGCCAAAGAAAGAGGTGGGTTAGGATTACCTGATTTAAAATTACACTTCATTGCTTGTTGTCTGATGTTGATAAAATATAGTGTCTCTGAGGAATAGGAAGATACTTGGGGCTGGAAGGATATGATCTCAGATTTAGGTGACATGGCTCTCTCTAGTATGACAAAGATCAGTATAGATTTTCAAAATCGTTTTGTTAGGCATGCCATAATGCATGCTTGGAATAGATACAAAGTAAGATGATTCCTAAAATTATGATTATCAACCCAAGAAATCTTTTTTTAGAAGAGAAATGATAGATGCATAAACTTGGCTGAACTATGCTAATTCATTCATTCATTCATTCATATTTCATCTTTATTATTTTTACAAATAATTCAAAGTGGTGAACATATCCAATACAACTCCACAGCAACAACTTTGTAAGGTGAATTGGGCTGAAAGAGAGTGACTAACTCAATGTCACCCAGCTGGCTTTCATGGCAAAAGTAGGACTAGAACTCACAGCCTCCCTCTATCTAGTCTCATACCTTAACTACTGAAATGAACTGTCTCTATCTCTCTCACTGACATTTTTCTGAAGGAGAACCCAAATTAAAAAACAGAGAAGAACCAAAAATATTGTCAATGATTTGGTTATGCTCAGCTGATGGAGAAATGTGATTGGATAAGAAGACTTTGAATTGGATTTATGTACTAATGATGTGAATGTTATTGCTAAAACATTTAAACTATTATTGAAAAGGAATATGGAAGATGAGTATATTAAAGTCTCTATGATTAAATGAGCAAAAACTTTGGATATGATATAATGCTTGATCAATGAGAGAATATGTTAATGACTGAAATTTACACTGAATTATAACTTAAAAGATAACTTTTATAAGATGATATATCATTGGTAACACCTGATAAATTCTCAAAGATATATAAGGGTGTGTCAAACATGTTGAAAATGTAATCAGTCTGAAGGTACTTTTTATCATATTTGGGGGACATGCAAGAAAACTAAGAACTACCAGGATCAGCCATGTAATTTATTTCAGAGAATTGTCAGATAAAGTGTACAACTGAAACCAAAGGTTTTCTTCTAAGTTTGATGGATACAGAGATTTTTTAAAAAATGGAGCATTGTTCTTATATATGATAACAGTCGTGATACTTCTTTATATGCAGAGTAGGTATAAAACTCACAAATCCCTAAAATGGAAGAATGGAATGTGCTGTTAATGCAGCTGACAGAGATGGTGAAATTGACTACTTTTATTAAAGAAAATAGTTTGTCTAGCTTCATTTTTACTTTAAAAATGCTTATATTTTGAAAACCATTTGGACTATTTGCTTGATATTGAAAAAATGAAATTATAACCTTGGAATTTGACAACTATAACTGTTTACAATTGTAGAAGTAAATTGCACTATGTTGTATGGTTTATTCTAGTTTAAAGGCTCATTGTGTCTTATTACTTGTATTTGTACTGAAGAAAGTTGGAAGATTTTCTTTTCTATAGCTTTTCCCCCCTTCTTTTTCCGCACCCCAATTTTGTTTTTTCCCCCATCACATCCCCTTTTTTCTTCTGATTTTTTTTAGTTCTTTTGTATTTTAACTTCTTTAAAACTCAATAAGGTTAAGAAGAGGAAGAGGAAGAATCCTATGGAGAGAGTTAAACTCATGTCAATGAATTTTCATGGGAAGAGGACAGCAATGGAACAGGAATTGAAAGGGAAACAAAAAAACATTGCATGTGCTGTGAACATCAACCTCCTAGTACAGAAGTATCAAACTGCCGGCCCGTTGACCGGATACATCACACAGAAGTGGTGCCCACCCCATTGCCAGCAATGGCAAAACTGTCCCAATACGTTGCATGGCGTCATGTGACATCGCGAGTTTAACATGTCTGTCCTAGTGAATACCAATCCAATATGGAAACTAGACAACCAGATCAAGAGAACTCTCAGAAACTTTAGGTCACTCACCAAAGAAAAATAGTAGCAGCTGAAAAGCAGCGGACCTGCCTTCCTATGGTTCTATGAATGCCCCAAAACACACAAGTCAGACACACCTCTCTGTCCAATTGTATCATTACCAGGGACTCCAACTACAACATCACTAAAAAATTGCAAAAAAGCTTGGACACCTCACAGAAAGAAGCAAATACTCCACCAAGCCCCCACTACAGTGCCCCCTCACCAAGAATCAAAGACCTGACAATAGATGAAGATGAAATCATGGCCTCATTTAATACCCCAACACATCTATAAATCAGAATTATCTGGAATTATGCAAAGAATCCATGACAGCACTACTACACAACAGACTTGATCTAACCAAATACACCAAGGTTGAAATGCCCAGAATCATGGACCTCATCAACCTCTCCTTAATCACATACTTTCAGTTCAACTGCAAATTACATCAACAAATTAAAGGAACACTCATGAGATCACTGCTTATAGCTTATGTGCAGAAACTACGTCTTCCAGTATTCATTGGCCTAGAAACTACCAGATTTGTATAAAAAGAAGTAGGTTTGTGTGTGGTCTGGGGCAGGAGGGGGGGGAGGATGTTAGCCAAATGCTAGGTAAATTGGAACACGAAATTGCTTTCATTAAAAGCATATTTTTGATCTACCACCTACAATTGCAATCACAGCTTCTCTTCATCTCCCAAATGCTACGAAAACTACTTTTAGACTGGAACAGACTTTTGAACTTTTTAAAACAGAGAAGACAAAACACTTTCAAAGAGCTGATTAAATAATGGATTTCCATTGGAAAAAACACAGCATAGTAACCGTATTTGATGTGATCCATTTCTTGAAGGAGAAAGATAGACATCAGTCGGCTTCACTGTGATTCTAGAAAGACCTTCCAGAAAGGTATCAGAAGGTAGTCCTTTTGTTCCAAATGGAAAAATTAATTGCTTGCTAACATACTTTGATGACATTTTGGTGCACCTATGCAATTATTGTCCCATACGATAGCTAGGTGTTCCTTTGCAAGACTTCTTTAAAGCTGTCCTTTAAAGATGAAAGACTTCACATTGCTCAGGATAGACAAGCAAATTTACTCATTCTCATGAAAATAACATTGTAGGCAAGGGGGCAGTGTAAACAAATGGAATCTAGGAAGCAAAAAGAACCCTATTAAACATGGTGCAGTTACTGTATAGGTAGAGAACAATGCAGCGATATGGGAAATCTTTCTCATAGTCTGCAGAGGGGCAAAGAGATCATTTTCTAAGCTTTCCTTTCAATTGCCACGCTGTTTCCCTTCTTTTGTGAATCACTCAGCCACCTTTTCTCTTCATTATTCAACGTTCTTTTTTTTTTAACAACTGCTTTTATGTTCCTGTTAAATTAGAGAAGAAAAGAGTTTGTATTTTAAAGTCACTTAAAGCACAGCACTGTGGTAAGTATGGGATTACAATGGAATTTGCCTCTGTTGCCTGATGCTAAATGTTTTTACTTCCAAAGAAGTAGTGTTTCATTGTAGAGAATGCTATCTTTTATTAACAAAATAATAAAATGTGCAAAGATACTTATCTACTTCCCTGGCCAGCTGGCTTCTAACAATAAAATTGTTCTCAACATTAAAAGAAAAATTGCCTTGGGGAGCAGATCCAGGCTCGTGACCTTCAGGCTGCTTCACACCAACCCAGATATTCCCTCTTTTACCCTGCTACCATTCTGGAAGGCCTTAAGGACTTGGTTGGTCTTGTGGGACTTGAGCTAATGTGGATGGAATCCCATGTTGGATGCATTTGGGACATGTTTCCATGTCAAATAGCTGAATTCCCATCTTGTTTACCTATTTTATATTATTTTCTAAAATCTTCTTTTGGTTCTATTGTGAGCTGCCTTGAAACAGTCTGGAATTGTAAAGTTCCCAAATCGAATAAAAAAATAAAAATAATTAAAACTTAATGGTAATCTTGTCAGACAGTCCTCTTACCATCTGTGACTCTTTGGATGTTCTTTGAGATCTTCCTCCATCTATATTTCAATTCTTAGATTTGACTCCCAAAGTGTAAGCCTAGGTATACCCCTGCATTTCAAACAAATTTTCTTATTGTTCTATTGTCCAGTCTTACTACTACTATATTTATGTCAGAAGCACCAATTAAGGCACTTCCAGGTTGAAAGGATTCACCAGTGACATCACCATTGCTAAGGGGATGCCTGAGTGGGCTCCTTTCATGTCCCTGTTATTTTTCCCACCAAAGTGGTGCCTATTTATCTACTTGCATTAGCATGCTTTCAACTGCTAAGTGGGCAGGAGCTGGGACAAACTGATGTGAGCTCATTTTGTCACATGGCTCACACTCTCAGGTTTTGAACTGCTGAGGTGTCAACATCTCAATGGTGTCCAGATTCAGCATTCTAGGTATGTGAGCCACTGCAGCCCCATGGCTTCCTGTCATGAAGCCGTTCTTTCTAGTAATATAGTAACAACCAGTTATATTTCTGAACTAATGCCTCCAGTTGCTAAGTTTGAGGGCATTGATTAATGACAATTGAATGTTGCAATTTAGTTTATTCCTAATTCATAAAATAGAATTTTTGTTAGCACCCAGAAGAGCACCAAATCAATCGGAAATAGACTATCACTTTTATTTCAGCAACAGTATAAATACCAACCACCCAACTAACTCCTGGTTATCTAAGTCATACATGGAATAAATTATGAAAGATTTTGGTAGATCTGGATTTAAATAAATCTAAAATAGATTCGTTAGCACTAAGAAGACCAGATTGCATGACAAACTACAAGCTTTCATTGTGTCTATTCTAAACGTGATGCTCTTCACGTATAACCTGTGACAACCAAAGAAGGCCTGTTCTAAACCATGAAAACACAAGTAATAGGTTAAAGTTTATAAGATTCATCCCAAGCGTCCCATTTTCCATGCATTTTTGTATTTTTCACTGAGGGCACACAAAACATGAGCATACAGCCTTCTGTTGTTCTTCACATTGCTGGATCAAAATCAAGAAGCAGTTATGAAATTTATGAATTTTTCATAAAACTTCTCTACCTTCCCAGTGTTGTTTGTGCTTGCTGTAGTTCAGCTCATTTTAATTAGTCTGCAGTGTCGTTCTATTTTACAAATATTAATACCCATCTGCCTGCATTTTCTTCAGTATTGCATATTTTGATTGCCAGCTGGTGTTAATAAAAAGGTCAATAAAAGAGAAAAATACTTTATTGCATATGTTACAGATATTATTTCATGTATACTTTTCATCCTTGGAGAATAACAAATCATTGAAAACTATCAATTACACTACCAGTGTTTGCATAGCAAACCTATTAACCTCAGTGGAAACAAGATAATTCACAGAATAGCAAGGGCAAATATGGATGGTAAATGCTAGAAATCTGCATATCAGAATAAATCTGGTGTAGTCTGTTGTCCCCATTAATAGGGCAGGTTTTTGGCCTGTTGGATTTTTAATGGATTTAAAAAAAAAAAGCCATCCTTGGAGAAACTTATGTTATGAAAGGGAACTGTTTAAAATGCATCAATTTTTATTAGGAACTTTTCCCAAGACATGGAGTGTTTCTTGAATGTGTAGAATAGTTAGGTAAATTCACTGAAAAACTTTCTAAATTCAGGGTTCCCAGTTCCCTTTCATAACATAAGTTTCTCCAAGGATGGCTTTTACAACTTATATTTGTGTAGAACCATAGAATCAGAAGTCTATGGAAACTCTCAGTCATCCACGTCATGGTTGTTCCAAAGGTGCTTTTTCAAAAGATGACTGGATTTTGTTTTTCCTTGAAGATGTTTTGCTTCTCATCCAAGAAGCTTCTTCAGCTCATGAACTGTTCAGTTCAACTGAAGAAGCTTCTTGCATGAGAAGTGACATATCTTCAAGGAAAAACAAAATCCAGTTGCCTTTTGAAAGAGCACCTTTGGTATGGAATCAGAAAGTACCACTGAGGTCACCTAATCCAATCACCTGTTCAGATCAGCATCCATTACAACAGGCTTGAACAGATGACCATGTAGCCACTTTTGGAGAACTTTTCCTGAAAGAAAAATCACTCCTGTCATGTGGCAAGCTGTGTTTTACATTACTGTCTATTTTTCTATGGAGATTACTGAAGCTGTTCCTGTTTATCTTCATTTTTCACAACCATAATGTGACCTTGTCTATGGATTTAGGACAACTCGCCATGGCCAACTTGCTGTGACCAACTCACCATGAGACAAGAGTTACATTAATATCGAAGAAATGATGGAATAGAATCATTAAAGAAATGATGCCAAAGGAGGGACAAAATGAAATGTGAATAACAAAAATTAAAATAATTTTAATTATTTTAAAATTATTGAATTTTAGGGCAAGTTATCCCATTTCACCTGACTATGAGGATTTTTGGACAATCATGGAAAGACTATTTTCTCTACTGTGTTGGAATCCATGACAGTAGATCTTACAAATCTGTTCCAAAGGGAACCATGCCAATTCACAATCTTACAAATGCAACACTTTTTTTTTTTTTTTGTTTTTTAAAAAAAGTCTGGAGAAAGAATTTTAACTAAACACCAAGACATCACACATTGGGCCAATCACTCATTCTAAGCTAAACAGTGTTGAGGCCTTGAGGGTTTGTTTAAAAAAGGGCAGACTTGAAGGCTATACAGATTTCAGAAGATAGGTTGTTTTAGAACAGCCATCATGATGGAGAAGGTCATGAAGTTCTAGTGCCATGGTTCCAACAGACAGAGACAAATAAAGCAGAACTCTGAGGCTTGCAAATTCATCAAACAACATGTTTATTAGTTACAAAGTATCAGCACATCAAAAATGAAACCAAGTCGGGAGACACATGTAACAATTCTGTGCTGGCTGGAGAGATTGGGAGTGGGGGGCACCGTGTTACGGTGGTTCTCCTATCTCTCTGGTCAGTCGCAGTCAGTGTTTGTGGGCGGTCAGAGGTCCACCTCTAGGTTACTCCCGTGTGGGGTGCCTCAGGGGTCGGTTCTCTCCCCCCTACTTTTCAACATTTACATGAAACCACTGGGAGAGATCATCCATCGGCTTGGAGTGAGATATCATCAGTATGCTGATGATACTCAGCTGTACATTTCCACTCCTGGCCAAATCAGTGAAGCGGTTGAGGTGATGTGCCGGTGTCTGGAGGCTGTGAGGATCTGGATGGGCGTTAACAGATTAAGGCTCAACCCTGACAAGACAGAGTGGCTGTGGGTTATGTCTCCCAAGGACACTTCAATCTGTCCTTCCATTACCCTGGGGGGTGAATCTATATACCCCTCGGAGAAGGTTTGTAACTTGGGTGTCCTCCTCGATCCACAGCTGACATTGGAACATCATTTATCAGCTGTGGCAAGGGGGGCATTTGCCCAGGTTCGCCTGGTGCACCAGTTGCGTCCTTATTTGGATCGGGAGTCTCTCCTCACAGTCACACATGCTCTTGTCACCTCGAGGATCGACTACTGCAACACTCTCTACATGGGGCTGCCCTTGAAGAGTGTTCGGAGACTACAATTAGTGCAAAATGCAGCTGTGAGAGCAATTGTGGGCCTTCCATGTTGTGCCCACATTTTGTCAACCCTCTGCATGCTGCATTGGTTGCCTATTGGTCTCCGAGCGCAATTCAAAGTGCTGGTCATTACCTATAAAGCCCTATATGGCTCTGGACCAGGATACTTATGGGACCGTCTTCTGCCACATACTTCCCTACGACCGATGAGAGCGCACAGGGTCGGCCTCCTCCGGGTCCCGTCAGCGAAACAATGTCGTTTGGCGGGTCCCAGGGGGAGGGCCTTCTCTGTTGTGGTGCCCACCCTCTGGAACCAACTGCCCCTTGAAGTCCGCGTTTCTCCCACTCTCCCGGCCTTCCGAAAGAACCTTAAAACTTATCTTTGCTGGCAGGCCTGGGGATGATTGTGGGTTGTGGTTTGAAAGTTGTGCGTGTGTTGGGTACCTATTTTTTAATGTTTTGATGTTTTGTATATATTGTGAGCTGCTCCGAGTCTCCAGAGAGGAGCGGCATACAAATCAAATTAATAAATAAAATAAATAAATTCCCCAATACAAAGTTAAGAAATCCCACCCCTAAGGCTATGCAGGCAATTATGTTCCCAATACATCTTCTTGGCGGACTTTTTATGTAACGCCCAGCCTGCAGTCTTGAGAGCAGCCAATGACCTTGGTTCCCATGGGATAAAAGTTTATTTTAACTAGTGAAGCACCTAGCAAACCCCCTCCATCCATGTTATGTGTCAACTGAAAATGAATAGGGAAAATGGCTACAGCCATGCTCATTTTTAGAGTTGACACCCAGCAGATGACACTGTAGAATTGGCACTTGATGCTGTAGAGTTGATAGGCTCTGGAGCAAGCTAACTCTGTGAGAACATATGAGATGGGCAGAAACTACAGGGGATAAACAATCTCTCAAATAGCCAGGGCCAATCAATGAAGGGCTTTATGAATGATAGTCAGGACCTTGGATAGCACCTAGAAGACTACTGGTTACCCAATGCAGTTTCTGAAGCAGAGGTCTATATTTCATAGGTGCAGTGTAGCATGCTGTTAACTGTCAGTGCTAGTGCAGAGTTGCCTTACAGTGAGATGGGTAGCAAACAAATGTAATAAGCAAACAATTTCTGGATCAGCTATACCTTCCAAGTGACTTTCAAGGGGAGCTGCTCATAGAGCATATAGCAACAATGAGGACTCCTGCCTTGGTCAGGGGGTTGGTCTAGAATACCTCTAAGGTTCCTTCCAGCCTTATGATTCTTTGAGTCTATGTGTCCATAATAGCTCTGTGAGTCTATGGTTCTATGAGATCAAAATGTAAGTGACTGTTTTAAGGGTCTCTCAGCCCAGTATGGATGCAACAGGTACACTAGATGAACCTGTGCAAAAGCCTTCCTGGCTACAGCTGCCACCTGTTGCTCAAGCAGAAGCTGTAAATCCCAGAAGATCCCACAATTATGTACCAGTGCAACCCTATTCAGAGCCAAATATGGAATAACTCCAGTCCACACATTCACAGACATACAAGCTTGTCCGAACTGAGCCTAAGCCTGTTGCTCCTCTCCAAACTCACACAGACCCCAAACATTGGGGCAAGACCTTGACAACCATCATCTGGTTAGCCCATGAGATGCATAACAGGCTAGCATCAGTATATTGATTATATCAGACCTCCAACTGATAGAAGACCTCACCCAGAAACCATATAGATAATACATTCCTAGATTAATCTTGTGTCTATACCAAAGTCATTCCTGCATAACACAAGTTACACACAGAAGATAATTTGAAAATGGTATAAGTATTCAAGAAAACTCCAGAGAAGAGATGGTACTCTTCTCTATTTCTACATTCAGAAACAAATTGATTTTGACCATCATGTCAGTTTTAGCCTAATTACACAATTTTGTTTAATTCATATATAACTCTTTACTGCTTTAATACTCTAGGGAAATTGTTTCTGTACTCGTCTATATATATATAATTGGATCATAGCAGTCAAATTAAAGATATTTATAGAAGAAAATATTTGTAACTCGGGGTTAAACTGTGGGTCCTTACTGCTCTCTGTGCTTAGTGATTTTCTTCCAGACATTTCATTATCAATCAATTACCTAGTTTGGTAATGAAATATCTGCAAGAAAACCACCAAGGTCAGAGAGCACCAAGGACTCCATAATGAGAGATATTGTTTTGAAAACCTAAAAGCTTAAAATAAGTACAAGCTGTTTCTTTTTAAAGTTTCTTAGAAGTTTGAAGATCTTCTTGAAGTTACCGTTAACAGCTTTAGATGAAACCCAAGTGAAAATCTGTAATTCTTCAAGTATAGTATCTACATTTAGACTAATGACTGAGTTAGTCTAAATGTATCTTATGAATTAAATTGTACCAATGTCACAGCCCAGGGCTAAAACCATATTTTTCAGGAAGTGTATCTATATTACAGCAGTAACAACAGAGGGAGGGGTTAGAGGTAAACATATAGATTTAAGAAACAATTATTTGAAATGAAAAGCAACTTCAAAATTCATATACTTTTGGAACGAGACAGCAATGAATTTCATTGAGATTTGGAAGCTGAAAGTCTAAGAGGATGGATTCATTGTGGAACTGATTACAAGACATTGGCAAGACCATTTATTTTGACAGCTCCTCGGATCTGTGACCAAGGAAGGAACTACATGGAAGGCAAGCAGCCATTCTAGCAGCAACACTCAAGTGGTGCCATTCTTTGCTGTATTGATTCAATTTAGTGCAGCTTCAACTATTCAATGCCTTGAAAAAAAAAGAACAATCTGAGTAAATTTGGTCTCTTTTGAATATATGAAAAGATGGTCTGCTTGTTCAAACTGATTTGATTATTTGATCTATCTGATTTTGCAAAGCACATAGATTTGAAGAACTGATTGAGCCCAATTCACATTGGTCTAAAGGATACCTCTGAATAGCATTAGATATAGCACAGATAACAATTCGAGTCTCTTTGAGCCTGGTTCAGTATTTCCCATATATAGGAGCACTATTAATTCCAAACAAGCTCTGTGTTGTGTGCTTCTGTAGCAAATTATTTCACCTGGGGCCCATTTAGTGTTGGGTTCGTTGTTTATTAATGGAAGAATATTTATTCAAGGTTTTTCCTTTTTGTCTACAATTTGAAGAGCAGTCATTTATATTTTAACCAATTAATACTTCCTAGAGATATGCCCAAAGTTCTTCAATTTCTGTGCTTCAGGCAAAGCCGTTTGCCTGTGTAAACTCACGATGCAATTAATTGCTTAAAGATGACTACAGATTTCTACAATAGAGTCTCCAAGTCTGTTGGAATAGAATTCCAGAATTTTCCATCAGTATGAGTAGCCAAGCCTGGGAGAATTGGGCTAAGAAGTTATTTGAAATAAACTATAATTTTTAAAAATGTGTGTTATTTTCTATGTATCTCGGGATGGAGTTGGAGTATGTATCACTTATATGAGGGCATAGACATAATCTATGCATTTAAGAAAGAGTTGCTTATTTCAAGGTGAAGTGCATTAATCCATATTCCTCTGCACATCATGTGTGCAGAGGAAGAATTGACTGAGCCCAATTCACACTGGTCTAAAGGATACCTCTGAATAACATTAGATATAGCACAGATAACAATTCAAGACACTTTGAACCTGGTTCAGTATTTCACATATAGGAGCACCATTAATCCTAAACAAGCTTTGTGTTGTGCTTTTATAACAAATTATTTCACCTTTCTGTGCAGAAAGGAGAAGGGAAGGGATTGCACAAGTGGGCAATCTGTAAGACATCAGAATAGCTTTTTGCAGTGTAAATTGCAATACACAATTTCATTTTCTATTTTTTAAAAAATAGAGCATGATGGTGAAGTTTGGAGACTGGGGATACCATTATAAATGTGACTTTTTAAAAAATATATCTTTAATCTTACAATAAACATCAATGCTGGAACACAGTAATCAGATTTGACAAGACTGAGTAATGCTACATTTATTTATGTAGTGACAAAATATCTGTAACATTCCTCTCCCCCCCCCCAGTATTTAGAACAGACATCTCTCCATCTAGGAAACTTTTAAAGCTTAATATTGTACTTCAAATATAAACTTGTTGCTGCTGGTGACTGATGCTCTGTAATGTTCTCCATGAAGTTCTACTATATTTTTACAGACACCCCTCCTGCCCTCTGCATTCCTTAGTTCCTTTTATTGATTTTCTGCAGTCCTTGGGGCTGGCACGTTGAAACAAACCACAGTGTAATTTTTCATCTTGGGCTTGCTTTTATTACTTTACCAGACTCTCTGGCTCAGTTATTGCATTTGTGCATCATTTTGAAGTTTACGTTCCCTTTAATTGCATTTTTATTTTTATTTTTTATTTTTTTAATTATGTCAGGAGTACAGGCTTAGACAGGATTTTAAGGAATACATGTTAGTTTTCTTCAAAATAGGCCAGCAAACTGGCAAATAATACAATCATATACATGTTTACTCAGTAGTAAATAATATTGAATGGGCTTTGTCCCTAATCTTCTATTTGATAACTAGGTTGCATAAGATTATAATGAACTGAATTACTGTATTATTTTCTTCTTACCATGGACAATGATTTTTTTCTCTCTGTGTTATTGCTTGTCTTTGAGTACTAGTGGCATTCCTCCTCATCCTCATGTGTGTATCTTGTGGTGGGGACAATTCAACGTCTTCTCAGAATCAGAGACAGAATGAGGTACCATGGACAACAAGATAGTAAGTGCCACTGGAGGGGAACCTGTAGGTAGTTTCCTCTAATATGTGGTCCATCCACACCAGATGTGGCTGATATTTCATAGCCTCTTCTGTAATGCCCTGTGAAAAGAGAAAGAATAGCTAAATTATCCCAGGAGTGAATGAATGGAGGGAGGGAGGGAGGAAGGAAGGAAGGAAGGAAGGAAGGAAGGAAGGAAGGAAGGAAGGAAGGAAGGAAGGAAGGAAGGAAGGAAGGATCAATCATTCAATTATGGGTGGTTTCCTGTACATGCTTGGTGAAAATGCCTTGTATCACCATTCAAAATGCATGGAAATATGTGTTGGTTCACAAGATACAAAAACCTGTAAGAGGAGCAGACAGGGCTACATTGATGGCCACTCTAATGAACATGCAGTGTTTTTCCATAGATATTGGCCCTTCCCAATCATATTTAAACAGGATGTTAAATATGAACTCAGCATATTCAGTCTGCCATTAAGTTAGACTGGGAATCAACAGATTTGCAATGATAGAGATCTACATTTTAAAAAAATAGGCTATTGACAATTATATTTATCTAGCTAGTTGTCCTGTAGCTAGCACATGGAGGTGTGTTCATGCACACACACACACAAACACACACACACACATACAGAGAGAGAGAGAGTACTGGAAAATGTATTCTTCATGAGAAAATGAGAAACAGGGAAGAAATGACTTTTCCATATTTATCTGCCAGGCCTGTATACAGAGATGTTGAATGGGATGTTGTCCTCCTGAATTTCTTTAGAGAAAGAAAAAATAATAATCTTCAACAATTCCTTAAAAGCAAGGCTTTTCTTGTGTGGAAACAGTAGTACCTTTATTGAAATAGGATGAGTTTCTACAATTTCCCTTTTTTGAATTAGAAGAAATCTAACCTTAACTCAGAAGGACAGAACATTTACAAGCCCAGTCTCCAATCATTTCACCACTAAACAAGTACAAGGATGCCACATCCCATCCTTAATTTTTTTTCCAGAATTCTCTTCTAATTTGAAAAAGAATTTTCCTCAGATTGAAGCTGAACAGGTTAAAAAAAATTTCCCACCTCTCCTGTGATGATCTCATCTGAGCTTTTCTTCTCTATGTTGTCCAAATGGTGAGCAATTAGGAATGTGCTAACTGGGAGTGAAAAGGGGGGGAGGAAAAAATGTAATCCCCACAGGCCACATAATGTAGTTTGTGAGCTGCCAAATTGGGTCTGGTAATGAGATTTGAATTTCCAGGTAGAAAGACAGATTGAACACAAGACACATGCTACTGGAAGCTGAGACAGGTAAGGAAGTAGAGTGATAGATGACATATGGGATGTGTATATCTGCTGTTTTTGATTTAGATTTTTCTAGTGACAATCTCAGCTTTAATTTGATAAGTATTAATGAATCCCATAGACCAGTTTAAGATATGTGGACTTCAACTCCCAGAATTCCCTAGCCAACCATGCTGGCTGGGGAATTTTGGGAGTTGAAGTCCACACATCTTAAAATGGCCAAGGTTGAGAAACACTGCCATAGACCTTCCTCCTGCTCCTTCACCTCTTCTGTTGCTGGAGGTGCAGTTCAGGCAAAATAGTGGCTTGCCAAATCACCTTCCCTGCAAAGGTACCATCAAGGATGGGACTGAATGATGAGCTGTAGTGGATTGCAGGCAAGGCTCAGAACGTCAATTGAAAAGATGAAATATGACATTACCAACAGAAGAGTCAATAGTGAAATCTGGTATTGTTCTTGATTCTACAGATAGTCCTCAATTTACAAGAATTCACTTTAGTGACCATTCAAAGTTACAATAGCACTCAAAAAAAGTGACATGACCATTTTTCACACTTATGACACTTGCAGCATCCTCATGGTCATGTGATTTATATTCAGATGCTTGACAACCGATTCATATTTATGATGGCTACAGTGTCCCTGGGTCATGTGATGACCTTTTGCGACCTTCTGGCAAGCAAACTCAATGGGGAAACCAGATTCAATTAACAACCGTGTTACTAATTTAAAAACTTCAGTCACTCGGTTAACAAATGTGACAAGAAAAGACGTAAAATGGGGCAAAACTCACTTAGCAAATTTCTCACTTGGCAACATAAATTCTGGGCTCAAATGTGGTCGTAAGTCAAGGACTACCTGTCCTGCTTGGGGCAGACTCCTGGAATGTAGACCCTGCAGTCAGATCCTATACTTATCTTCTCCAACTTCCGTGGCCTTTGTTCCAAGGTAAGCGATAGAGTGAAAAATCTTTTTTATATATTGCTAAAGCATTGGATTGCTAGCAGTTGCAGCCAGCATAGATAATAGTGATAGCAGATTAGATTTGTGGTTCAGCAACCTATAAGGGATTATTAATTCCCTACTCCAGACTGCTTTTTTGGTAGACATATTTGGGTCTTAGTCCATTTTCTGGGAAGCATGTGGAAATTTTCAATATACCCTCTCCAAAATTCTGTTAACCAGCTCTTCTTTAAAAAAAAAAAAAAAGCACTATTGCCATCATGAAAATGGCAATAGTGTCCCATGGTTGTCTCATGCTGATATAATTAAGTGTAAAAGGTGATTATTGCCTCTGAAGACCTGTCTTTCGTTTGCAGATGCTTCATGCTTTGTTGACTGGGTTATGCTCTGTGTTATTTCAGTGCCCACAATTGTCACAAGAAATGGAAGAATGCTCAGATGAAGTGGGCATCTGAAGTCAGAAGCAGTAGTTCATTAAAAAGAAACATAATAGCACATGACAGCTCCCTCTCTGAATAAATTGTTGATTGGTGTTTGGGAGTGCTGAGAGTTTTGCAAAATGGAATCAGTTTATTTTTTCTTTCATCTGCACCAAAGGCAGTGAGAAAAACTTTACACAAATAGTGTTAATCGCTTTTTTTTTTTTTACCATTTTTGAAAGTACAGCCTCCTGTTTGTCAGAGGAAGCAACGCACGGCAATAGTTAACTATATATTCATTAGCAGGGTAGAAAAAGCTTTTCTGATCTGATATCCTCTAAATATGTCAACTGATTAGGAATTCTGAGAACTGCGGTCTTAACGCAACAAGGGATATCAGCCTAACTTCTCTCAATACATTTTATTAAAGAGAATTGTCCCCTGGTAAATGAACTCCTGTCCTGGACCTGATAAACATTCTCTTTGTATATTCAGAAAATCCCATCTCCATTCACTTTCATTCATGAAAAATGTCTGTACACAAAAAACAGATACATGTATGCACGTAAGACTTTCTTCTGTAGATATAATAAGAACAATATCAGCAGAATTATACAGAATGCTCAATTATTGTGGGAATCAAGTATTAAATATCAAAATATTGCTGTAGGCTTCAATTGAGGATATAAATTTGGGAATTAGCTTCGGTCAAAATTATCAAATTAAATCATATCCTAATGCCCTGGGAATATGGGATATTTTTCTTGTGCATTTGCTCCAAAATGGCTCTATTGTCCATAACGAATGATAGCTTATGCTATTTCTATTTCAAATGGCTTCATTTAATGAATTGGAACAAAAGAGTAATATTCTACATTGAAAAGAATTATGCTCTCTTCCTCCTTGCTATGTATGAAGAAAATACCCTAGTTCCACAATATGTCTGCATTTTTAAAAGGTGGGTATATCCCCCCTTTGTCTTCTGCTCACGATATGGTGGTACATGATCTACCTATTCATCTTCTGATTTCCTTTGCGGGTTTTATTACCTTTTTTTAGTTTTTTCTAGAAATGGCTAATGGAGGAAGGGTTTGAGGTTTTTTTGTTTGTTTGTTTCAGCTGACTATATAGTATTTGGTAGATTCTCCTTTCTCAATACTAGTTACAACTAGCAGGTTCAGCATGAGCAGGAAAGAAAATATAATTATATTTGGCAGATGGAGCAAAGAGATGCTATCCCGGGGACGGTCAGTTAAGAGACAGCAAATTCCACAATTTCTTAGTGGGCAGAGTAAGAAATTCAGAAGGGACCCACCCTCTGTTCTTTGGCTGTAAAAGTGAATTGTACTTTCAGAGTGCAAGAATCCCTTAATGTAGCTTTACAGTCAATTATAATTAATTTATCTAGTTGTGTTTACTGTTTGGTCTACCCTGTAAGACTGACAGAAAAAGAATGAAAAGGATAATGTTGGGGGGGGGCAATATGGAGAAAAGGAAAGGAAATTAAAGTTTACCAACTTGAACTGCAAAGCAAAAGAATAAATCCTGAAGCTCCGAGTTGGTAGCATTTGACTATGGGTAGTGGTACTGAGCCTTCTACTTTGAAAGTTAGCAGCTATTGGAGCTGTGGTGGCCCAGTGGTTAGAATGCAGTATTGCAGGCTGACTCTGCCCACAGCCAGAAGCTCAATCCTGACTGGCTCAAAGTGGACTCAGCCTTCCCTCCTTCTGAGAACCAAATTGTTGGGGGCAATATGACATTGTAAAACACTCAGAGAATTCTGTAAAGCACTATGAAGTGGTACATAAGTCTAATTGCCATTGCTATTGCTACTGATATTCTGTTAATGCAGTATCCTTTTCCCACAATGTAAGTAAATAATGTAGATGTTCCATAGTAATGAATGAATGAATCAGTAAACAATGGTTAGCAAATCTCTTACAAACCTCATAGCAGAAAGAGCAATCATTTTATTTATAAGTAGGTTTTTCCAAGTTAAAATAGGAATTTTCCAAATATAAAAAACAACTAACCTTAATCTGATTTGATAGGTTAATGGACAAGTGCCATTTAAAGGTTTTTTAGTCATCATCTCAATAGAGGTACTATATACCAATACTGAGCTGAACAAAAACATTTTCCGATGCTTAAACATAAGGTTTACTCACACTTATTGTCTTTGTACCAGGATATGATTGCAATCCTACAATAATCAGATACTTAATTAGTTAAAATTGTAGGAGAGCTATGTTGGTCTGGTAGCATCTATTCAGACTAATTAATTTTATTAAAAGGCATAAACTTTTGTGAACTACATGTGATGAAGTGAGATGTAGTTCAAAAGCTTCTGCCCTTTAATAAAATTGCCTAATAGACTGTACAGTTAATTTCTTCTGTAATTTTTTCAGAGATAGGACAAGAATAGTGATTAAGGTACTATAATGGTTAAAGTATTGGATAAGGATTGGAGTGACTTAAATTCAAATCCAGCTTCAATCATGGAAACTGGCTGCATGATTTGGATCAAGCCAGGATTGTTGTTGTAGGAATATAGTGAAAAAATGTCCTCATTTGAGTCACCAAAAGCTGCCACACGAAACGCAGGATATAAATCTGATAGATATAACTATGAATGGAGTTATGCATGCAAAAAAGTTAATAATAAGATAATTCAGGCATAATATGACCATGTTCATGTATATGGCCAACTCATGCATATCTATCGGCTAACTCAGTAGCTCAGATCCGGGCCGACCTAGACTCCAATTGTGAAGCAGAGTCGACTGATAACGATTCAGTCAAGGGGACAGGGGCATGTTCTTGTCCGGTCATCTGGGGCGAGTTTGAGGCTGTTACGCCTGATGAAGTGGACAGGGCCATTGGAGCTGTGAGTTCCACCACCTGTTTGTTGGACCCATGTCCCTCCTGGCTGGTTTCAGCTAGTAGGGAGGTGACACGTACCTGGATCCAGGAGATTCTCAATGCTTCTTTGAGGGAGGAGTCCTTCCCGGCTCCCTTAAAGGAGGCATTTGTGCACCCCCTCCTCAAGAAGCCTTCCCTGGATCCAGCAATTTTGATCAACTATCGTCCGGTCTCTAACCTCCCCTTTGTGGGGAAGGTTATTGAGAAGGTGGTGGCATTTCAGCTCCAGCGGTCTCTGGAGGAAGCTGATTATCTGGGGCCTCTGCAGTCTGGGTTCAGGCCTGGCTACAGCACCAAAACTACTTTGGTTGCTCTGATGGATGATCTCTGGCGGGCCCGGGATAGACGCCAGTCCTGTTTCCTGGTGCTTCTTGACCTCTCAGCAGCATTCGATACCATCGACCATGATATCCTTCTGCGCCGGCTGGAGGGATTGGGAGTGGGGGGCACCGTGTTATGGTGGTTCTCCTCCTATCTCTCTGGTCGGTCGCAGTCGGTGTTAGTGGGGGTCAGAGGTCCACCTCTAGGTTACTCCCATGTGAGGTGCCTCAGGGGTCGGTTCTCTCCCCCCTACTTTTTAACATTTACATGAAGCCACTGGGAGAGATCATCCACTGGCATGGAGTGAGATACCACCAGTACGCTGATGATACTCAGTTGTACATTTCCACTCCTGGCCAAATCAGTGAAGCGGTTGAGGTTATGTGCCAGTGTCTGGAGGCTGTGAGGGTCTTAATGGGCGTTAACAGATTGAGGCTCAACCCTGACAAGACAGAGTGGCTGTGGGTGATGCCTCCCATGGACATTTCAATCTGTCCTTCCATTACCCTGGGGGGTAAATTCATAAACCCCTTGGAGAAGGTGCGCAACTTGGGAGTCCTCCTCGACCCGCGGCTGACATTGGAACATCATTTGTCGGCTGTGGCGAGGGGGGCATTTGCCCAGGTTCGCCTGGTGCACCAGTTGTGCCCTTATTTGGATCGGGAGTCTCTACTCACAGTCACACATACCCTTGTCACCTCGAGGATCGACTACTGCAATGCTCTCTACATGGGGCTACCCTTGAAGAGTGTTTGGAGACTACAATTAGTGCAAAATGCAGCTGCATGAGCAATTGTGGGCCTTCCACGTTGTGCCCACATTTCACCAACTCTCCGCATGCTGCATTGGTTTCCTATCGGTCTCCGAGCGCAATTCAAAGTGTTGGTTCATTACCTATAAAGCCCTTCATGGCATTGGACCAGGAAACTTACGGGACCGTCTTCTGCCATATACTTCCCTTCGACTGGTGAGAGCGCACAGGGTTGGCCTCCTCCGGGTCCCGTCAGCGAAACAATGTCATCTGGCGGGTCCTAGGGGGAGGGCCTTCTCTGTTGTGGCGCCCACCCTCTGGAACCAACTGCCCCCTGAAGTCCGCGCTTCTCCCACCCTCCCGGCCTTCCGGAAGAATCTTAAAACCTATCTTTGCTGGCAGGCCTGGGGATGATTGTGGATTGTTGTGTGAATGATGAATGTGTGTTCGGTTTTTGTTTTTAATGTTTATTTTTGATTTGGACTTAGATGTGATTATTGTTTTTATATATGTTGTAAGCCGCTCTGAGTCTTCGGAGAGGAGCAGCATATAAGTACAAATAAAATAAATAAATAAATAAATAACATATACATGTTCTTATAACCTCAGATGCTTGATTTTTCAGCGAAGTCCATCATATTTTTCTGTGGTCAAAGAAATTTGAATTAAGCAAATAAATAATCTGTCAATCATCAGTTATACAGGACAAAGGTAGGACAAAGATTATATCATGATCAGGTAGTCAGGATTCATGTCAGCCTTTCATGTTTCAAAAATAAATCTAATATATAATTTCATTTAATTTGGAAGCTGTTCTTATGTGATATATAAGCTTATACCACCTCCAAATGTGGGTGTCTCTTAAAATAAAGTCTTTAATTGCTGGGATAAAAACTTTTGTAATTCTTTTATAATATTGTTTTTACTTGTATTTCAATGATGGTTGGCTATTCTTTAAAACTAACTGTTATAATAATGAAGTTTTCTGCTTATCCACAGATAATCAGCAAAATCCATTCTCTCCAGTATGTCTGATAAAAAGAAACATAATAATTTGGGGTGGTACTGGATGGATGGATGGATGGATGGATGGATGCCACATTCTGATTGTGAGACATTCTCTGGGCCATTTTATTTACAGATCATATCATGGACCACTTTTATTCTCTCTTAAAAATAATTTTCTGGAAGGGATTCCTTTCTCTGCTTCGCCGAAATTTTGAGCAGCAATATTTACCGCTCTTCTTAATAAGCCAATTTCAGAGGCTTGCAGCTCAATTTCTTTACTGCAACATACATAGATATAGCAGCAGCGGCATTAAAGCTCACCTCAAGATAAAGTTGTGTTAAGCTATAATTAACCATTTTATAACAGATCATAATTGTTTTTCCATGAAGGTAGAAAATATTTTGATTTCTGCAATAATTATAGGAAAGCAACACAGTTAGCAATGCCAGTGAACTGATGCGGCATAGAGGGGTTTTGATCAAATGAATAATACTTGTAGTTAAATTCTGCTGTATGCCTTAGAGTGTTTTAATGATTAGTGCCAATCAAGTTTTTTCTCTTCTGAGGGAATTCTAGAATGAATCAATGGTCAGACAGGCTGTTGTTGGCTTCCTTTCTTCTATTCTTCATTTTTTGAGATCCATATACTATTATTTGAAAACTTGAAGTCCAATTGATGTGCCATTCAAGGATAATACAGAATCTGGTTCATTGATCAGTTTGTAGCAAACTGTAGGCTGCAAGCATGCATGGAATCCTTCTTTATCAGCATCTTAGGCAGGAGGTCAATTGTTTGATTATGGAGAAGATTCCCATCAAATATGGTTGAACTTTTGAGATGGATTGATATATTTAATCTAACAACCACTAGATGGAAGCAAAAAGTTTGATTTTTTGGTATCTCTTTATTGACATCTAATGGTGACATGGATTTGTTGCAGCTCAAGTTTAGTAGCCTAGCTTAACTCAGAAGGTCTGGCACTGGGAAAACACCAACTCAGGAGAGAAGTAAAATGTCCACTTTACACCAGAGAATATTCTCCCTAATTTCTAAAGGTAGTTCTAAAATACTACTCTCCCAATAATGACCCAAGAATGGAGAATGGAAATATGGGAAGAAGAGATCATTTGTTATATTTTAAGAGAAGGTGATACAGTTATTAAATTTATTTACACTTGTAATGAAGGGGGAGGGCATTTCTTTATTTCTTTTTTTAAAAACTATGTTCTTATTCTTTACTTTTTATTTTTCTTTTCTGAGCCTTCTATTTTTCTTTCTATTCTTTTTTAACTTTGAACTAGTTTGTATCTTTGCACTTGTAATTTTTAATAAAATTACTGTGAAGAAAAAAGAGTGATCTGCTACCGTAGTAGAACAACCGCTGTCTGTTCAATTCTCCCTCTGTTTTGACCCTCAATGTATTTATCCGTAGATTGCAGAACTCAGTCTGATCAAGTTGGTCAAATTTATGTCTATATTTCTTCATTATATCTGTTTTTACTACATATAAATTCAGCTAATGGAGATAAATGCTCATGATTCTTAATGTAATCTCAAAGAACAGATTCCAAATTTACGTGCAGCTGAGGAGATACCTATATATTTCTTCCAAATTAGTCCAGAATAGCAATTACATAGTTCATGCAACATTTAAAATTTCAAGGTCCATCTCTACAAACATTTGCACCTTTAGTATTAAGCTCTTGTCTATAAGCATATTCGCCTGTATAAGTAGTCCTTGACCTATGACCATAATTGAGCCCACAATTTTGGCCACAAATCGTGATGATCATCAAGTGGGTCACTATGTGTCCAGACTTGATTTTATGACCTTTTTTGTTACGGATGTTAAGTGAACATGGTGATGTTCATAAAGTGAATGCTGCAGTCATTAAGAGAACCCATTGTTTGCTAGGGGGCAGTTTTTTCTGAAAACCCTGATTTCTGGCAAAAACATTACAGTCATGTGACCATGGGTGTGACAAACCATTGTAAAGGTCGTCTGGCTGCCCAAAGCACATGACTTGTGGGGGTGAGCTGAACATCAGAAGTCCAAATCCGGATCCTAAATCCCCTTTTCAGGGTCTGTCGTAACTTTAAATAGTCACTGAGCGACTGGTCATAAGTCAGGGACTTTAAAAAGGAAGAGTTCCTGCTTACACGGGGATTTAGAAGAACATCTTCCCACAATTTTTTTTTTTAGCCAGATCTTTTAAAATTTTTACTTCTTACGTTGCTGGTTTTCCCTGTTTGGGTAACTGATAGGTTTATCTTTTCTGTTGGTGATTTTTACATTTTTGTAAGTCATTGGGATCAGAAAGCATGAGGGGTGCGGTGGCCTAGAGGTGAAGACTCTTGCCTCCACTAGAAAGATTGAGAGTTCAGTCCTAGGCAGCAGCAGATGTTTCTCTATCAGGGTTGAAAGAGAAAATATCTGCTGTGAATTCCATGTAGGTGTCAGGAAGGGTATCCAGCTAGTAAATGCTCAGCTCTATCTCGATAAAAGGGATTACAGGGCCATAAAAATAAAAATTAAATGAGGATGGGAAAGCACACCATTTGTTACAAGACTAGATAAATACATACTTGCAGTCCTTATTGCTGAAGGCAATAGGGTGACCAAGTTGTGAAGAGCATGCCACTTTTTTGCTCTTGTTTGAGAATCATGATTTGAAAGTGGCTGTAAATTATTTCTAAATAGTACTGAACTGAATCCAGGACCCTGGGCATCCATAAGCATTTCTGAACATACTGTCAAAAATTACCCCCAAAACTCTTAAGTGGAAGCAGTTATTTCCATAGCTTCTGAAGCAGAACAAAGGAAATTAAAAGCATCTACCAAATGCAGAATAAATGTTTAGTATTTGCATGCAAATGAAACCATCAAGTATCGTATTTTGATTCCAAGATCTGCATATTCTTTTACAATGGCAGTGCAGGGCTATTTTAAAATGGAGCAGAGGATTTCCTCTTTTTTCCATCCTTTCTTTCCTTTCTTTTTTTCAAGGCAACCTAATTATAGATTTGGAAATAGAGACTGGGGTGGGGGGGGGGTGGGGGAGGGAATAGAAAAAGCCCTGATACTTCAACTGGGGAATTGCAAGCAGCTGAACAAATGACGCCATTTCCAAATAACCAATTCTTGTAGGAAATAATGAGCTATTGGAGATGAGATAAAAAGAGAGGAACCGGTAATGCAGTTCCACTGCATATGAGCTAGTACAACACAATGCACTTTTATTACTTGACTTTGACATCAAGTGTTTGCATCTTACCAAAGATGGAATAAATAAGTCCCATTCTTGAAATGGGAATATTTGCTCAAAATTTGTTTTTCAAATGGGAGGTGCCTTTACAATTTCTTCACTGGCTGAAAAACAGCTAAGAAGAAAAACAATCAATCAGTAGCAAAACCCACTCAGTCATGCCCAAGCAAGAGTGTATCCAGAATCTGGCATCAATCTACCTCTTTTATATGAGCAAAAATCTTTGAACATCTCAACTCTGGAAGACAATTTGCTGTTTTTAAGCAAGAATCCTTCCAGCCTAGAGAGAGGAGGTGAACCTTGGCTGGTTTTGGGGATTTTTAAAAATAAGATACAGTTAAGTGATTAAATTAAGTAACTGCACTCTGTGATGTCATGCTGGCTACATGAGGACAGAAATGTCTTCAGACAGCACTGGCTTTGAATGGCCTTGAAATGGAGATGAGCACCACCCCCTATTGTTGACGACTAGCAGAGTAAAATCCTGCAGGGACTCCTTTACCTTAATTTTACAATTAAGTGAGTAAAGATTGTAGCAGGATACTTTTTCTTTGAACAAGCAAACACACACACACACACACACACACACACACACACACAGAGAGAGAGAGAGAGAGAGAGAGAGAGAGAGAGAGAGAGAGAGAGAGAGAGAGAGAGAGAGAGAGAGAGAGAGAGAGAGAGAGAGAGAGAGAGAGAGAGAGAGAGAGAAGCATACCCATCCATGCACACATACCATGCAATACACAACATTTGATTTTGGACACTTGTCCTGCATGCCAAACAATTCAGAAGAACAATAAAACCCCAAAATTCAAAACTATACCTATCAGCAGAATATGTACACAAAAACTCCAGGTATGAGATTAGGTTACACCTGACCTTACCCACGCTTCCCAGCTTCCAATTGCTAGGCTACCTTAGAAAGATAAAAGAGCATCAAATAATACCATTTGCCTAAATAAAGCACTTTGTATCACCGTAAGTTCTCCCCTGCCTCAGTCACTTGGGTCTCCAAACCCAGAAGAGGCTTTTCTGCTGGCACTGTGAATAGCAATAGCAATAACATTTAGAGTTATATATCACCCCATAGCACTTTACAGCACTCTCTGGGCAGTTTACAATGTAAGCATAATTACATATTGTCCCCAACAATTTTGGTCCTCATTTTATCAACCTTGGAAGGATGGAAGGCTGAGTCAACCTTGAACCAGTCAGTATCAAACTTAGGGCTATGTGCAAAGTTTGCCTGCAATACTGCACTTTAACCATTGTGCCACTGGGTGTCCTGGTAAAGGTGAAAAGGAGACACTGCCTTGGCATTCCCCTTAGCACTCACCAGCCAACAGCAAGGGTGACTTCTGCAGAGCTGCTGTGCTGAAGATGGGCTATACAGCAGAACAAAATGAAGCAATATGATCCCTTTGCTCTGAAGTAGGGGGGAACAATTTTGAAGGTGTGCCTCAATCGAAAAGAAAAGTACTTCTGAAATCCTGCAAAGTGCTGGAGTCTCAAAGTATTATGCTCTAAACATCATCAGGTGGGACCCACAATACCACAAAGTCTGCTGCGGATGAGCATGAAGTGTGGGCTGTCTTTGTGCTCAGGACCTATTTGGGCTTATTTTTGTTAGGACAGCTCAGAAGCTTTGCATAGCTACCCTATGTAAATGTTCTCTTATTCATCTAATACCCATTTTTCTGGAGTGTGTGGTTCCAACCAATAGGCTAACAAGGTGAGTTTCACAGTGTCTTGAACTATATCTTACTCTCTTCCATATATACCATCTCCTCCAAAGTGCTGAGCATAATATTTGATATTTAGCATGGAGGCAAAAAGATGGGGCAGAACTGGGCTGTGAGTCTTAGTGTGCTCCAAATACTTTTTTTCCCCCATTAATGGAAACCGAACATGTAATACTGCAGGCTATTATCTTCATAAAAACATATGGCTCATATTTATAGCCCAGTTCAATAATACTTGATTCTGAGCAACAGACACATATTCTGAAAAAAAAAGCGACTAAACTGGATGGATAGATAGATAGATAAATAAATAAATAAATAAATAAATAAATAAATAAATAAATAAATAAATAAATAAATAAATAAATAAATAAATAAATAAATAAATAAATAAATAAATAAATAAATAAATAAATAAATAAATAAATAAATAAATAAATAAATAAATAAATAAATAAATAAATAAATAAATAAATAAATAAATAAATAGCCCGGCTCAACCAATACAGCAATTAATTAGAAAAATGATTTCCTAACTTATAAATCAGCTTCCATATCTCACTGGAGTATATATTGATTTCCTTCAGCTTTTCTTCTGGTCAAGCTGAAAAGATAATTTTTAATGCCAGATTAAAAATCCAATCTTTTGGACTGATGGGACCTCTGCCTTGTGTAATTTCAATAGCGCAAATGCTTTTAGGGCATTTATTTATCATATTCAAGAACCTCCCATCTCCCTTGAAGAGGGACTGAGGGCAGTGTAAAATAAAATATTAAAAGCTTAAAAGCAATATATAAAAGAAGAAAGGAATGCTAAAAAAAATAATTAAAAGGCCTAGGGGCTTTCAGGGCCCTAACTAGCTGCACGGTTGCATGTTCCTTTCTGTGCCCCAAGCAAGGCCGCAGAACCACATTTTTACACCTTTACAGAAGGTCAGGAGTGTTGGGACCTCCATGGGGGTGACTCTTCCACAGGGCGGGACAATAGCAGAGAACCCCACCAGTCAAAATTAAATAAAAGCATAGCATAGCATAGTTAGTAGGATGAAGGATCAGAGGTTTGTATGGTGAGTCAAAGTGAGGGAGATGTGCTGGCAACAGCTCTAGGGAGACATCCTAGGACAGAGTTGTGAGTGTCCGCCCAACTTACTTGAAGCCAGTGTGCTATCACTAGTTGTGACAAGGATTCTGTCTCATTGCTCGTATAGAAATAAGACTCAGCTGTCCCTTAAGATGATTCAATACTTGGGAGTAAAAGAAAAACAACAGATTCCTTTTTACTTTGTAGTCAAATGTCTTGCACTGGTTTAGCATCACCTGCACTGCAGATAGACAGTCTCCAATATGCCTCTCAGATTAATGCCAGTGGTCCCTTGTCCTAAGCGCCCATGGAAGCAAAATTATGCTGCAGTTGTAAAAACAAGGCATCAATTATTGCAAGTTCTCCCACAGTTATCATGCAGGCTATGTATCATCCATTCTAATATCGCTGTGCAATTTTGTATAATCTTGTTGCAGTTTGCTCATTTGGCTTGTATGTCATGTTTCAGGCTTTTAGCTGTAATAATAATTTTTTTTACAGGGAATAAGAGTTGGTAAGGGATTTTTTTTTTGCTGCCTGCTGCCTTGAGGAGAGACAAAAGAGGATATGAGAGTTGTTTGATAGTGAGATGGGTGGCATATCAATTTAATTTAATTTAATGAATAACAAGAAGAAAAACTGTAGGTGTTCTAGAAAGAATGAGTGCTCTCCCATTTACCTGTCTCCCTGTTTTCTTCATCTCTGCTCATCTTTGTCCCAACAATCAGCCTGAGGTTGTCCACCTCTGTTCTCCCTCTAGCTTATCATTCAAGATGCATAATGGTATGAAGGATGGTCCCATATTGTTCGGGGAATTCACTATGGGCTTTTGGAACAAAATGAAAACCAGTATATAAAGTCTGAATAACATCACCGAAGAATAATTCAATGAATGTGCAGTCTTTCCATCTGTGTTTCCTTTGATCAGTGTGGAAAAAGTCAGTTGTGTGGGTGTTGAGCCCTGCTCAGTTTAGCAAATGCTTTGGCAGTCAGGTGACTGTCTGGAGTCGGAACAGCAGAGTGACTGAAGCAGTCTAGCAAAAGAATGTACTAGCCACAAGTTGGCTTATGCCTGATAAGGATGGGCTACTTTTGATGGTCAGGAAAGAATGTGGTATTTGACAGTAATATAGAGTATCATTTCATAGGGAAGAGAGAACAATTACAGGACGTTGCCTCTTTTTCATTTAAAACAAAAGACCTGCAAAAAGCCCACTCATTAGAAGGAGAGTTGAGAAAAGTGATGTTACTCCAAATGTCAGCTGCTTAACAGAGACTCATAAATACTGTGTGCTTTCATTACTCTGTTTATTTTTGCTGAGCCTCATTCACTCGTTGGCTGGGCAAAATTTTATTTATGGCAAGAAGGTCCTCAGCAGTTTAATCCTACCCACCATTATTTCCTACACTGCATGGAAGAGGTCAGGAACATTAATAATGTGGTATCTTTGCAGCAACAATAGATATTTATTTCAATCAGGTAGGGATGTGGAGAAATCTTCAAAAAAATATTTCTTAAAAGTACTGATGGAGGGCATCCTGGGTTTTAAACCAGCCTTCCCTAATCTGATAATTTACAGTTTTACTGGAAATGCAGCTCTGGTAATTCCTAGCCAGCAGCACCAATGACCCCCATGTCAGATGCAAAACATGTACTGTATGTTATAGTCCTCATGCAATATATCTGAACAGGAAAAAGCAGGAAGACACCACTGAATGGCTGAAGCCATGGGCACTTGGATGTGTTAGGTCACAGGAAGTATGCAGCTCTTTTATGATCAGTATTCCAAAACACCAGATAAAATCACTGAAAGTTTTTAAAATTCATTTTATTAATTTTATTTACTGCAAAAGCAATGCACATGTCAGGCCTAAAGATGACACAGTGAAATCCAAATGGGTCCTGCTCTTTATTTGCTTACCCCGATAGAGAGAATCTCAAGAAAGGGGAATATTTGTTAGCTCAGGGTTGAAATGAGGGCTCCTTGGTGCTCTCTGAGTTTGGTTGTCTTCTTGCAGATGTTTCATTACTTAAACATCATCAGTTTGGTGGAAGGGTGGAAGTGTGCCTGAAGGCAAATTTTTCCCATTTGTGTGCTTTCTGAAGCATTTGACACCCATATGTGTAACCCATAAAGGAGAATATTTGAAGCTTAGGTTTGAAATGAATAGTCCTTGGTGCTCTCTGAGCGTGGTTATTTTCTTGCAGACGTCTCATTACTCAAACTACATAACATCATCAGTGTTAGTCCTAACACAATTTTTAAAAAAAAAATCTTTTCTAGATGTAGTAACTACCAATATACCCCATTTTTAATATTGCTCCATATAGCCAGAAAGTGCGTGTTCCACTTCCTTTCTTAGTACATGCAATCAATACTGCCTCATGATTAGAGTGGTCTGATTTCCCCTGATTCTGATTTTCCATAGTTCTTAAGATTTACAGCCAACATTCAGGAATGGACATTCTCTGTTTCTAGAGAGAATAGCTCCCTGCCTTCATGCTAATCACAGCATTGTGTCTTCCAAAGAAATGCTTCAGATCTTGTGCAAACAGAGCACATCTCTGCTACTGCTAAACCAAACCAACTTTTTTTTTTTACAGTTTTCCACCCAGCCTGGAAAAAGATGTAACTGCTGTAAGAGTTGCTTTCTCTTGAATGAATGAATTCCATAAATAATAACCTTGAAGGCTTCTTTATCTGAGGTTTTTCTGTATGCCTGGGGAAAAAAAAGTCAGACCACTTTATTGAGTTACAGAGATACTGTGTGCGCTCTCAGTCTCAGGAGGATTGAAGCTTCCCCTACATCATTTTGAAAATAGGATCTGCTAGTCGATTGTTGTTGTAAACCAGGATTACTGAATTCAAAACACAACTGGCCCTGTTTCTTTATTATATATTGGGAATAAACTCTGCCCAATTCCAAGGGAATTCCAAGGGAATGGCAAGATAGTTAGATCCACATAAATAATTTCTTTCTGACCAGGCTTTGATGAGGCTTTGTTCAGACAGCAAAGGCACGTAGGCACTATATGAAGTCATGGATAGCAATATATAACCATGGTGCCAGCCATTTGAGTTCTACAGCAAATTGAACAATCACAATTAGTTTAAACCCAACATCTCGTGAATCTTCATAATAGGTGTTGTGTCCTGAGCCTGCAAAAGCAGGCTCAGGACGTTGCATTGGTCCCGGGCACTCCAAAAGCTGCCCGGGACCAGACAGAGCGGTGCCAGACTTGTGCGCATGCGCATGGTGCGAAAATGCTCTGTTCCTATTGGTTGACATTGTCCGGGTTTCTGGCCATATAAAAAGGCCTGCGTGCCTTTTGTTTTTGCTTGGGTATTGTTAGAAGGAGAATAAAGAGTTGTTCAACATCGCCATGTGTCTTCATCATTCGCACACTGGCGACGAAGGTGGGATCCTTTGCAAGCTGAAACAAGCGTTTTAAAGACTTACCTCGGAAGTCCTGAAGAGGGGAAGAGGGGAAGACGGCATCTGAATCAATATAGCGTTGCTGGAGGGTGAACTTGGCTAAAGGACCCTTTCCCCAAACAGCAGTTTGCAGAGGAGCGAGTAGTGAAGGTTGTCATAGTATGATGGCGAAGATTGGTCGTTTGTCTGTTTTGATGTCTCACACACAGAGAGATGGAATTCCTACATAGCAAGGGTGGAAAATTATTTCAGAGTAAATCAGATTAGAGAAGATGGCTTGAAGGCTGCAACTCTTTTGTGTGTCTGTGGACAGGAAGCTTTTGAAATTGCAGAGAATCTGGTGGCCCCTGCACCTCTGGAGTCAGTAACATATACTGACTTGAAGAAAATGTTGAAGGAACATTTCCAGCCGAAGTTATCTGTCATTGCTTGGAGGCATGCATTCAAGCAGAGAGACCAGAGGCCAGGTGAATCTGCTGTGGATTTTATTGCAGCCTTAAAGCAAGCAGCCAGACCTTGTGAGTTCAAGGATCTGGAAGAGAGGCTGCGAGATCACTTTGTCTGCGGCTTAAGGAGCAGAGACTTACAACAGAAGATTTTTGCTAAAAAAGAAATCTCTTTCCAAGACGTGCTATGAGAGGTGACAGCTGAGGAAGCAGCAGGTGGGGCTGTGAAGGCCTTATGGCTCACCAAGAACCCTCCAGACACAGCTACCGTCCATCAAGAGGATGCTCAAGAAGGATCAGAAGTGGATCCTGAAGAAGAGGTTGACAGAATTCACCAGACAGCTGAGAGGAGGCAGAAAGGACATCCAGTCAAGGCCCCGGCATCTCTTCAATGCTTCAGGTGCAGAGGACACCACAAGTGAGCTGACTGCAGGTTTCGCTCAGCTATTTGCAGGGCGTGTGGCAGGCAGGGCCACATTGCATCTGTCTGTTTGGGTCGCCAGAAGGTTCAACCTTGGGAAGAATTGCTTCAGAAAGCTACCAGGGTCCCCAGCCAAAACAGGGTGGGTTTCTGCTCACCGCGCAGGAGTATTCTAAGAACAGGGTCACACAAGCCCCTTAAGAAGAAACTTTCCATTAACATAAGGTTGCAAGGGGTTCCCCTATCAATGGAATTGGACACTAGGTCTGGTCTCTCAATTATTTCAATTAACACATTCAAAAGGATATGCAGCAGCAGTGGCCTTCGAGTTAAACTCAGGCCATCCAATCTAATACTTACAGATTTTCAGAATTCTATGGTATGTGTTAAGGGGGAGGCCACCCTTAGAGTACAGCATGAGGATTTTGAAGGTCCCCTAGATGTGGTGATTGTTGGGGGTGAACGTACGAGTCTTATTGAATTCGATTGGTTCAAGGCTCTGGAAATCCAGGTGACTGGACTGTACCATTTGGAAACGTTGAGCCTTGCAGAAGTCTGCAAGGAGTTTGCAGATGTGTTTAGTTCAGAGCTAGGATCCTACAAGGGGCCTCCAATTTCGCTACGGTTAGACCCAACCATCACGCCCATCAGGGTTAAGCAGTGGCCTTCGAGTTAAACTCAGACCGTCAAATCTAATACTTACTGATTTTCAGAATTCTGTGGTGTGTGTTAAGGGGGAGGCAACCCTTAGAGTACAGCATAAGGATTTTGAAAGTCCGCTAGATGTGGTGGCTGTTGGGGTTGAATGTATGAGTCTTATTGGACTTGATTGGTTCAAGGCTCTGGGAATCCAGATAACTGGGCTGCACCATTTGCAAATGTTGAGCCTTGCAGAAGTCTGCAAGGAGTTTGCAGATGTGTTTAGTTCAGAGCTAGGATCCTACAAGGAGCCTCCAATTTCTCTACGGTTAGACCCAACCATCACGCCCATCAGGGTTAAGCTTAGGAGGGTACCTTTTGTCCTCAAAGGTAAGATTAATGCTGAGCTGGACAAATTGCTCCAGTAGGGCATTCTACAACCTGTGGATTCTAATCCATGGGAAAGCCCCATAGTAACGCCTCTAAAGCCTAATGGGGACATGTGTATATGTGCAGATTACAAGTGCACACTGAATAAGGCGCTGCAACAGCACACTTATCCAGTGCCTGTAGAAAGTCACATTCAGGCCTCCCTCAAGAGGGGGGGTGCATTACCCTGTATTCATTCTGGGAAGCCTGGGGGGGAGGGGGGAGGGAGATAATATACATTAGTTTATGTTTCTCAACTGTAGTTGGGGGCTTAGGGATTAGATAACTTTTGTAGGATGCTCGGTAGAATTTTAGTTAGCGTTTTGGATGGCGAGGAGGAGGAGTGAAAATACAAGAGGAGTGGGCTGGTGGAGGGTGTTGTGGAGGGGGGTTCCGAGCAGCTATTTGTATTGTTTATTTTTATTATGTAATTTGTTTGTTTTCAGTTGAGTTAATAGGTTACTATGTTATAATTGTTAAAAGTTTTTAAAAAATTTAATAAAAAAATTATTTAAAAAAAAAAAAAAGAGGGGGGGGTGCATTTTTGCAAAGCTTGACCTGGCACAAGCCTATCAACAATTACCTGTTGATGAGGCAGCTGCAGAGGCCCAGACTATTGTAACTCACAGAGGGGGGCTTCAAGGTCAAGAGACTGCAATTTGGGGTAAATGTAGCCTTTGCATATTCCAAAGTGTCATGGAGAGCACACTTCACGGTATTCCTGGGGTCTGTCCCTACTTTCATGACGTCCTCATTGCTGGGGAGTGATCCCAAAATTTAGCAGAAAGACTAAGAGCTGTCTTGCTTCATTTTTGAAAAGCAGGTCTTAAACTAAAGAAGGATAAATGTAAGATAGGAGTCACTTCTACTGACTTCTTAGGATTCAGGATTGATGCTCAAATTGCAAGCTATCCAGCAGGCCCTAGGCCCTAAGTCTAAGAGTGAGCTGCAAGCCTTCTTGGGGCTATTAAATTTTTACCATGCATTTCTCCCACATAAAACTGCAGTAGCAGAGCCATTACACAGGCTCTTAGACAAGCAGGCTCCTTGGCAGTGGACTAAAGTCTACGACAAGAGTTTGAATGAGGTTAAGGTCTTGCTCACTTCTAATGCTGTTTTAGTGCATTTCAATGAGCAACTGCATGTTTGCATTGCATGCGATGCATCTCCTTGTGAGGTGGGAGCCGTACTTAACCATCTGAAGGCTGATGGGACACAGGTCCCTGTGGCCTATTACTCAAGGACTCTGTCTCCTGCAGAGTGAAATTATGCTCAAATTGACAGAGAAGCCTTGGCCATAGTGGCTGGCATTAAGAAATTTCATGATTTCTTATATGGCCACCATTTCACGGTCTTTACTGACCATAAGCCCCTGCTATGTTTGTTTACCAGTAACAAACAGACCCTACATATCATCTCTCCTCGTATGCTGAGATGGTCCATTTTCCTGTCAGCATATGACTATACTTTAGTTCATAAACCAGGAAAAGAAATGGGTCATGCAGATGGCCTGAGCTGAATACCCCTGGACCAATTAGAGCCACATCCTGCTCCAGCGATTAATATTCTGTCCATTCAGGAGTTGCCTGAGTCTCCCCTCAATGCTAGGGACGTGGCTGCAGAAACTGCCACTGATCACACGCTTACACGCGTGCTGACATGGGTGTTGTCAGGATGGTGACAAGTGCCCAGATACTGAGTTCCAAAGCTTCTGGCACAAGAAGCATGAGTTTTCCACTTTCAAGGGTTGCCTGTTATGGGGTAGCAGGGTAGTCATCCCAACCTCATTGAGGTCTAGAATCTTGATCTCTCTGCATGAGGGACATCCTGGTATAGTCAGGATGAAAGCGCTTGTGCGCAGCCATCTTTGGTGGCCTCGGCTCAATAAAGCCATCGAGGCCCAGGTGCACAGGTGCCTAATGTGCCAACAGTCCCAGCCTGAAGTGCCTCAGGCCCCAGTACATAGGTGGAAGGAAACTCCAACCCCATGGTCTAGGGTGCATATAGATTACACTGGGCCCTTTCAGGGTCAATTCTTCCTGGTTGTTTTTGATAGCCATTCCAAATGGCTAGAGCTTGTTCCTGTTTCCTCCACTACTACTGCCAGGACCATCCAGGTGTTGGGAGGAATTTTTGCATCACATGGTCTTCCAGATGTGCTGGTTTCGGATAATGGCCCTCAATTTACCTCTTCTGAGTTCCAGGCTTTTCTTCAGGCCAATCTGATCCGGCATGCAACATCGGCTCCCTTCCACCCATCCTCCAACGGACTGGCAGAGAGAATGGTGTGCACCACCAAAGATGCCCTCAAGAAACTGACTTACGGTAACTGGCATCACAGGTTAGCAGATTTCCTTCTTGCACACCGCACCACACCATGCACTGCCACAGGGAAGAGCCCTGCTGAACTCCTCTGGGGTCACCGCCTCATCATTAAACTGGACAGGTTGCACCCTGACTGGGTGGCTTCACAGATGTCACAACCGCGGGCACCTAGGAGACTCTAGGTGGGCGATCCGGTTTGTGCATGGAACTATGGGCATGGACATCTCTGGGTCACAGCTGTGGTCTGCAAGGTCTCGGGACTGTTGTCATACGAAGTTGCCTTGGGTGACGGCTGCATTCTTTGCAGACACATAGACCAACTGCGTTGGAAACTGGACTCTCACCCTTCTGCTCCTGGCTCTGCTCTGGGGGGGAAGATGACCATAAGAGGCATTGTGGGTCACAGTTTCCCAGGACTAAGAGGCCCTCACTAGCTGTTACTGAGGCTGTTGGGAATTCATCCCAAGCTTCTGCAAGTGCTCCTAACAGGAATTTGCTAGATAGGGAATCATCTCACACATCCATAATTACTCCAGACAGGGAGTCACACTGGGGGTATCCACAGTATTCACATATGTCAGATAGTGCTCCAGACAGGGCACTTGCCAAATTCTGCAATTGCTCCCAAAAGGAGGTCTCCAGCAAAAGGGGTTGCCAGGGAGGTGACTCCTGACTCTGGCACATGGGGCACGTGCTTGGGGGCCACAGAGTACTCGGGCACTTCCGCTACCCAGCCCTCTCCATCTGCTGGCCTTGGCCTCGAGGGACAGTGTTCCCAAGAGGGGTCCATTGTGGACTCGGGGACTTCCACCCCTCCAAGGTATGCTGGCTTAGACTTAGAGGGTCCAGCCAGCCAGCAGCTGGGTGGGTCAACTGGGTATTTGGGGCAGCAATGTCCTGGGCTGCCTAGCCTGGTAGGTGAGCAGGTAGGCCAGGCACCCTCACCAGGGTCACCTGGGAATTTAGTGCAGCAACACCCTGGCCTGCCTAGCCTGGTAGGCGAGCAGGTGGGCCACACAGTCTCTTTGGGCATTAGAAGGTCGCAGTGGGCCAAGTGCCCACCCAAACATCTGAGAGACTTTGTGAAGTTGCTGTCAAATCATGAGGGACCTGTTCATGAGGCCCCTGAATAATGGGAGCAACTCGTGAGTAGATTATTTTGTATTTTTTTATTTTGGATACATTTATTGTATTACTAAAGATAGAAGGGGGTTTGCCTGAGGGCAGACTCAAGTATTCCACACTCATTGCATTTGATTAATGAAACTGTATGACACTCTTCCCAATGCATAGCGTACATGTGAGTGCTCAAAGTATGTTCCATCTAGGGGGGAGGGGTGTTGTGTCCTGAGCCTGCAAAAGCAAGCTCAGGACGTTGCATTGGTCCCGGGCATTCCAAAAGCTGCCCTTGACCAGACAGAGTTGTGCTAGCCTTGTGCGCATGCGCATGGTGCGAAAACGCTCTGTTCCATTGGTTGATGTTGTCCAGGTTTCTGGTGATATAAAAAGCCTTGTGTGCCTTTTGTTTTTGCTTGGGTGTTGTTAGAAGGAGAATAAAGAATTGTTCAACATCGCCATGTGTCTTCATCATTGGCACCCGAACGAAGTATACAACAATAGGAATGAAGGAGAGCAATTCCCCCTCAACTTAAATTATCTCCAGGTCTCGATAACATTTTTGAAATCTTCAGCATCTCTGGGGTCTATCTGAGAAAGAGAAGCTTCAGCCTGTGTAGATTTGTAGCACATAAGTGCTACAAAATTCACTTTCAAGAACTTCTGCAGCTTAGTTTAGAAAAAACAGAGAGATCTTTAGTGTTCATTGAAGTTCTTGATGTTTAATGATAAGAAGTTGCAGCACCCTTGCCACAAAATTCCTAAATACATGAATCAATATTGAGCTAGATGAATTAGAGCTAATTTGCATATAGAAGCAAGGAGCACAGTTCACATGTTATGAAGAGCTACCACTCCCAGGAACATCAGTCCATATAGTCAAAGTTAACGATGTTAGAAATTATAATTCACCATCTGCAGAACAGCCACAGCACATTGTTGATTTGTACCTCTGTACCTAAAATGGAATTCCTTATTAGAATTAATCTTTATGTATGTATGTATTTATTAAATTTATTTGCCCCTTAAATTGTCATGGGGTTTCTCTTACAACAATAAAAACAGAGAAATGAAGAGTAAACATAAAGTAGTAAAGTAATGGAATAATAGACTTTTTTTTCCTGTTTGCGACCTTGCAGTCCTTAATTCATAGCAGATTTGGAGAGACTGGGTGGAGCTGAGCATTTACTGCCCAGATGCCTTTCCTAATGCCTATGTGGAGTTTGCAGCAGATATTTTTCTTTGCACCCTAAGAGAAAAACATCTACTACTACCTAGAATTGAACTATCAACTTTCCGAGTGGGAGGTGAGCGTCTTCACCACTAGGCAAGCAAATTACTCAATGGAGCAAGAGAATAAACAATGAAAAAGAAAACAACAATCCAGCAATATGAGAATAAAAAATGGGTAGGTGGGGAAGGAGGGAGCAGGGGTGGGGGAGTTCAGTGATCAAGGCTTTCTGGTCTTCCCTGTGTGCAATTCAGAGTATCGGTATAGAAAGAAGCTACAAGGCTTTCTGAAACTTTCCAGTTTCATATCAAGAACATTTAGATGCATGATGCTACTTTTGCAGTCACTTTGCGGAGACCATGGCAGCATAATTAAGAGATAATGCACACAGAATCCAGCATCGCTTCTTATATTATCTGATCCAAATGTTAAGAGTTTCAATTACCATCAGTAAAAGATCTATATTAAGCACTCAGAAAAGAGCATGTCTTGTTTCTCGGCATAACTTTTCTCCCAAGGGATGTGCAATTGGCAACTTGTTTTACTTGCATTGCCAAAATAAAGCTATCATATTTTTTTTATTTAATTCAGGATGAATACTTATAGGCTTCTTATTTAGTTCATGCTATTCTTATCTAGATAGTCCTTGACTTATGAGCACAATTGGGACCAGAACTTCTATCGTGCTGGAGCCCCATTCTTAGGAGAGAGAGAAATTCCCTGAGGATGAGCACAAGTCCGAAAGCTTGGAATAATAAATCTCTGGTCCCAGTGACCCACTCAGTTTGGATCCTACAAGATATAGAATGATTATGACCAAAGAAAGCAAAGATAGTACCAATAGTAATAGAAACCTTGGGTGCAATTGCAAAACAACCAGAACACCACTTGAACTTCATTGGCATTGACAAAATCACCATCAGTCAATTGCAGAAAACAGCTTTACTTGGAACATTTTTACATCCTGTGATGATACATTTAACACTATTGAACAACATCTGCCTATCCCAGGTCCTTGAGAAGGACTTGCTAAGTGAATCAAAATGCCAAAGCTGTCCAGATTCACCTGTTGGTGACAGAGACAGCAAATGAATGAATGAATGTCCAGTCTAAATATCTAGTTCAGTGGTTCTCATCCTTTTCTTCACCACAACCCCCCTTTAAATATCTTTTGTGGCCATGGACCCTCAAGATTTAAATCAAGATTTAAATCATACAATTTCTTCAAGCCTTCGCGAACCAGGTGAAGGGGTCCGTGGACCACAGGTTGAGAACCACTAGCTGACTGTGTGACCAACATAGCAATTATACAATGTTCAGCCCTATGGAATGAGGTTCCCCCCCCCAAAAAAATATCTTCTAGTCTTTTAAAGGGAATTGAAGACCTGGCTCTCCTTTCTTATCTTTGTTGAGGATTCCTGAAGCCTTGCCTGGATTTTGCTTCTTTTTACCATTTCTGTCCAGTTCATGTCATTTTTTTTTGTCATCCTTTGTTCTTTTATTTTTGGTTGATACTGTATTTTTTTAAAAAAAATTAACTTGTGAGATGCCCAGATACCTTTTGTGGCATACAAAAATAAAAATTGTCTTCTGATATCACTCTTTAAATACCTGGAAAAAATACACACTGAACATAAAACCTATTATCCTTGAGGGCTGAAAATAATGGTGCTGCACCAGTTACCTGTAGGATTTCATTTCACTTAATGTGTTTAAACAGAGGCTGGGCAGCCATATATCAGGAAGACCATAATCTGGACTCTGGTCCCTTCTACCTTTCTAAGATTCTGGCAACATCCCCTTTATGTATAAATGCTATTATTGTGAAATATATACAAGGGAATAAAATATTTGTTCCCCTGTTTTTAAACCTGTATCAGCAAATCTGGGGAGTAAATTTTATTTTCATCTTACATTGCTTCTTTTCATAGAATCTTTTCAAATGGAATATCAGAAGGGAAAAAAATATCCAGGCACATTTTTTTTTCTTTTCAAACTTGCCCTTTCTAGATAAATTTGTCCTTTTGACATTTTGCTCTGGGCAATTGCAAGTTCATTTTCTTTGTTGTAGTCTCCCTTACATTATCACAGGGAAACTCCTGTTTCTGGTACATTTAGAATATAGCCATCGTGTTTGTTTCAGGTACATTTGCAATGCATCTGCTTGCTTGAGCTTGGCAATATAAACAAGAGCCCAAACTATCAACACAAAGAGAAAATAAGTGAGAAAATAGAAAATAAGGATAGAGGTTGCTTCCTTAGGAAATGTAAAGAGAATGAGAGTCAAAACTTTGATAGAAATTAAGCAATGATTTCTAAATAGATCACTTACCCAAGGAGATAAATAACTTCCTTATGTAACTTTCCCAAAAATTTGATATGGCAGTCACTATAAGTTGTCATTTCCTGTATCAATGGATTATTGCAATACATGCTTTTTTTCTATAATCACAGTTTTACAGACTAACATGAGAGATAATCTATGCCAGATCAGTGTCATTTCTCATATTTTGTTTATAATTTCATTCCATTTCTCCATCTATCTGTTTATTCTTTTTAAGAAAAGTCCTGCCAAAATAAATATTGGGAATAATGTGAATCTATATTGCATACTAAAGGAAAATACAGGATAGTATTTGGCCATCTTTTTCCCAAGCGTGAATCCATAGAGTTTTATTAGCAAATTTTGTTAAGAAGATGTAGGAGTATTACACAATTACATTCCAACAAATGAACTGTTTTCTGTCTAGAACCCAAATTTATCTGTATACATTAGGGAAGGGACTTTGAAGGGTCAGATGAAAGAATATATGTGCAGATGGGGCCCTGGGGATCAGAAGAAGGGTCATATGTGGAAATAAGACCCAGGTGTGGGTGTGATGGACCTGAGAGTGGGGAAGATGAATTGTGAGAGAAACATTTACTCTTAGACAATTAAACAACTTTTTATTTCTGCTCACTAGGGGATTTGCAGTACAAGCTTGCTAACAGTTGATAGCATTGCGAGGGGGGGCTGCTGGGGTAATGAAGTAAGACAGATTTACCTGTCAGAAACCACTTAGCCAGGATGTTGGGGACATGAATAGTTCACTTACAAGAAAACCCAAAACCACATAGCTGGCACAGGAAACTAGAAGCTTTGCAAGATACCCGTGACCTAAGGGGGGCAATAGGTGGCAAAACATTTAGCTATTTTGCATAGCAAGCAAGAATGCTTTAGGGGACTGCAATCCAGGTAACCAATAATACATGTTATGCATGTATTATTGGGGGGGAGGACAAAGAGGTGTATGTGAATCACCTTTGATAGTAGCTCCGGTTCCAACAAGGCCATAATTGTTTTTAGGGGATTGAGTTTTTAAGATTATGTATTGGGTTTTTAAATGATTGGGCCAAATTATTTAATCTATTTTTAATAATTTTACTTTTTGTATGTTGATGTTTTTTAATTGGGCTGTACACCGCCCCGAGTCCTTCGGGAGGGGGGCGGTATAAAAATCGTAAAAATAAATAAATAAATAAATAAAAACTGCTGTAAGACTGTAATTAGGGCCTTGGTAGCTTTCAAAGCCAGGGCCACTTATATCTTGGTACCAAAATAAAAGTTCTTTTATTCCATGCCTTGTGTTTGGTAGTCAATTGGCTTTGACACCAAGCTAAGACCCAGTTTTGGGGACAACAACTTTTCTTATAGTCTTTTTCTCACAGTTTTATAATAGTGAGGAGGTGGATCTTTCACATATATGGGGTCTATGCAGCTGTGAGCTGTATTGGTTAAAAACAGGCACTTGAATCTTTATTACTTTCTACAGCATTCCAAGAGATGTAACATTAGGCAGATATCTAAGTCTCTCAGTGTACTTTAGTTCAACTAGGGCACATAGCACCTTTCATTTTTTTTAAAAAAAAATATCTGCCTAATTGAATTTCTCAAGGATTTCTTTTTAAGTGTTTCTTTTTAATGATTCCTTTTCATTTCTATAACCATATCTCTATGGCTGAGCTGTCATCTCTATGGGAGAAACTGGTTTGCCTTCTGAAACAATTGTATTGGCAAGATGGAATAGCTCAGAAGAAATAGAACAATGAAGTTTCTCTCACTTAGAGAAAAAATCTTCTCCTTGTCCTTGATCTATGGAACATTCAATCACATGATTTCCTAATAGCCCTTCCCAACAGCACTTGTAGGGAATGCAAGAGAGATCTAGTAAAGAAAGGTGTCATCATACAGGCTCTGTCCCAAAGGGTGGAGCTTGTGGCATTGCAAAAAGAGAGAAAGTCTGTGGATACTGGTAGTCCTTATCTAACATTTGACAGAATTTATAACCGTTTTCATTTCTGTTCAGTATTTTTGGTTCCTCTGTTGGGAGAAATGACCCAACATAATAGGGAAGGAAAAGAAGATTTTGTAAAAATAATGTCTGCCATTGAGTTCCTCAGCAATAAAATGGGCTGTCATTGGACTGTAATAATATGTAGTTGCCTATATTCTAAATGAATTTTGTTTTCTGGTACAAAATCATGAAAAGTTTGATTTTTCATATTTATGCATCTCACCTTTCTGACCACCACTGTTTTCCATACTTTTTTTTTTTTTTGTGTAAAACTCTTCAGTGCAATTGTGGCAGGAAGCAGTAATATGTATACAGCCAAGCATCCCAGCCTGCCAGTATAACATCGCTGGAGGGTGAGCTCGGCTAAAGGACCCTTTCCCCAAACAGCAGTTTGCAGAGGAGTGAGTGGTGAAGGTTGTAAACTAAAGGATGGCGAAGATTGGCCATTTATCTGATTTTGATGTCTCACACCCAGAGGGATGGAATTCCTACATAGCAAGGGTGGAGAATTACTTCAAAGTAAATCAGATTAGAGAAGATGGCTTGAAGGCTGCAACTCTTTTGTGTGTCTGTGGACAGGAAGCTTTTGAAATAGCAGAGAATCTGGTGGCCCCTGCGCCTCTGGAGTCAGTAACATATACTGACTTGAAGAAACTGTTGAAGGAACACTTCCAGCCAAAGTTATCTATTGTTGCTTAGAGGCACGCGTTTGAGTAGAGGGACCAGAGGCTGGGTGAATCTGCTACGGATTTTATTGCGGCCTTAAGGCGAGCAGCCAGACCTTGTGAGTTCAAGGATCTGGAAGAGAGGCTGGGAGATCGCTTTGTATGTGGTTTAAGGAACAGAGACTTACAGCAGAAGATTTTTGCTAAAGAAGAAGTCTCTTTCCAAGATGTGCTACGAGAGGTGACAGCTGAGGAAGCAGCAGACGGGGCTGTGAAGACCTTACAGCTCACCAGGAGCCCTCCAGAGACAGCTACCATCCATCAAGAGGACGCTCAAGAAGGATCGGAAGCGGATCCTGAAGAAGAGGTGGATAGACTTCACCAGCCAGCTGAAAGGAGGCAGAAGGAACGTACCGACAAGGCCCCAGCATCTCTTGAATGCTTCGGGTGTGGAGGATGCCACAAGTGAGCTCACTGCAGGTTCCGCTCTGCCATTTGCAGAGCGTGTGGCAGGCAAGGCCACATCGCATCCATCTGTTTGAGTCGCCAGAAGGTCCAACCTCATGAAGAATTGCATCTGAAAGGTACCAGGGTCCCTAGCCAACATAGGGTGGGTTTCTGCGCGTTGTGCAGGAGTATTTTGAGGACAGGGACACATAAGCCCCTTAAGAAAAAACTTTCCATTAACGTAAGGTTGCAAGCGGTCCCCTTATCAATGGAGTTGGACACTGGGTCCGCTCTCTCCATTATTTCTATTAACACATTCAAAAGGATATGCAGCAGCAGTGGCCTTCAAATTCAGGCCATCTAATCTAATACTTACAGATGTTCAGAATTCTATGGTATGTGTTAAGGGGGAGGCCACCCTTAGAGTACAGCATGAGGATTTTGAAGGTCCCCTAGATGTGGTGATTGTTGGGGGTGAACGTACGAGTCTTATTGAATTCGATTGGTTTGAGGCTCTGGGAATCCAGGTGACTGGACTGCACCATTTGGAAACGTTGAGCCTTGCAGAAGTCTGCAAGGAGTTTGCAGATGTGTTTAGTTCAGAGCTAGGATCCTACAAGGGGCCTCCAATTTCGCTACGGTTAGACCCAACCATCACGCCTATCAGGTTTAAACCTAGGAAGGTACCTTTTGCCCTCAAGGGTATGATTGATGCTGAGCTGGACAAATTGCTCCAGCAGGGCATTCTACAACCTGTGGATTCAAGTCCATGGGAAATCCCCATAGTAATGCCTCTAAAGGCTAATGGAGACATATGTATATGTGCAGATTACAAGTGCACACTGAATAAGGTGCTGCAACAGCACGCTTATCCAGTGCCTGTGGTAAGTCACATTCTGGCCTCCCTCAAGGGGGGGTGCATCTTTGCGAAGCTTGACCTGGCACAGGCCTATCAACAGCTACCTGTTGATGAGGCAGTTGCAGAGGCCCAGACTATTGTAACTCACAGAGGGGCATTCCAGGTCAAGAGACTGCAATTTGGGGTAAATGTAGCCCCTTGCATATTCCAAAGTATCATGGAGAGAACACTTTGAGGTATTCCTGGGGTCTGTCCCTACTTTGATGATGTCCTCATTGCTGGGGAGTGATCCCAAAATTTAGCAGAAAGACTAAGGGCTGTCTTGCTTCATTTTCGAAACGCAGACCTTAAACTAAAGAAGGATAAATGTAAGATAGGAGTCACTTTAACTGATTTCTTAGGATTCAGGATAGATGGTCAAGCCATTCACCCTGCTGAAACTAAATTGCAAGCTAGCCAGCAGGCCCCAAGCCCTAAATCTAAGAGTGAGCTGCAAGCCTTCTTGGGGCTATTAAATTTTTACATTGCATTTCTCCCACATAAAGCTGCAGTGGCAGAGCCATTACACAGGCTCTTAGAGAAGCAGGCTTCTTGGCAGTGGACTAAAGTCCATGAAAAGAGCTTCAAGGAGGTTAAGGCTTTGCTCACTTCTAATGCTGTTTTAGTGCATTTCGATGAGCAACTGCCGCTAATGGGGTGAGAGCTGTACTTAACCATCTGAAGGCTGATGGGACACAGGTCCCTGAGGCCTATTATTCAAAGACTCTGTCTTCTACAGAGTGGAATTACACTCAAATTGACAGAGAAGCATTGGCCATAGTGGCTGGCATTAAGAAATTTCATGATTTCTTATATGGCCACCATTTCATGGTCTATACTGACCATAAGCCTCTACTGGGTTTATTTACAGACCCCACATATCATTTCTCCTCGTATGCTGAGATGGTCCATTTTCCTGTAAGCATATGACTATATATTAGTTCACAAACCAGGAAAAGAAATGGGTCATGCAGATGGCCTGAGCAGACTACCCCTGGACCAATTAGAGCAAGATCCTTCTCCAGCCATTAATATTCTGTCCATTCAGGAATTGCCTGAGTCTCCCCTCAATGCTAGGGATGTGGCTGCAGAAACTGCCACTGATCACACTCTTACACGCGTGCTGACATGGATGTTGTCAGGATGGCCTGACAAGTGCCCAGATACTGAGTTCCAAAGCTTCTGGCACAAGAAGCATGAGTTTTCCACTTTCAAGGGTTGCCTGTTATGGGGTAGTAGGGTAGTGATCCCAACCTCATTGAGGTCTAGAATCTTGATCTCTCTGCATGAGGGACATCCTGGTATAGTCAGGATGAAAGCACTTGAGCGCAGCCATCTTTGGTGGCCTGGACTCGATAAAGCCATTGAGGCCCAGGTGCATGGGTGCAAAGTGTGCCAACAGTCTCGGCTTGAAATGCCTCAGGCCCCAGTACATAGGTGGAAGGAAACTCAAACCCCATGGTCTAGGGTGCATATAGATTACACTGGGCCCTTTCAGGGTCAATTCTTCCTGGTTGTTGATAGCCATTCCAAGTGCTAGAGGTTGTTCCTGTTTCCTTCACTACTACTGCCAGGACCATCCAGGTGTTGAGAGGAATTTTTGCATCACACGGTCTTCCAGATGTTCTGGTTTCGGATATGGCCCTCAATTTACCTCTTCTGAGTTCCAGGCTTTTCTTCAGGCCAACCTGATCCGCCATGCAACTTCGGCTCCCTTCCATCCATCCTCCAAGGGAATGGCAGAAAGGATGGTGTGAACTACTAAAGATGCCCTCAAGAAACTGACTTATGGTAACTGGCATCACAGGTTAGCAGATTTCCTTCTTGCACACTGCACCACACCATGCACAGCCACAGGGAAGAACCCTGCTGAACTCTGCTGGGGTCGCCGCCTCATCACTAAACTGGACAGGTTGCACCCTGACCAGGTGGCTTCACAGGTGTCACAACCATGGTCACCTAGGAGACTCCAGTGGGCAATCTGGTTTGGGCAAGGAACTATGGGCCTGGACATCTCTGGGTCACAGCTGTGGTCTGCAAGGTCTCTGGGCCGTTGTCATATGAAGTTGCCTTGGGTGACGGCTGCATTCTTTGCAGGCACATAGACCAACTGCGTTGGAGGCTGGACTCTCACCCTTCCGCTCCTGGCTCTGCTCTGGGGGGGGGACGACCATAATAGGCATTCTGGGTCACAGTTTCCCAGGCCTAACAGGCCATCACTAGCTGCTACTGAGGCTATTGGTGATTCATCCCAAAGTTCCGCAAGTGCTCCTAACAGGAATTCACTGGATAGGGGGTCATCCCACACATCCATAATTACTCCAGACAGGGACTCACACCGGGGGTATCCACAGTATTCATATATGTCAGATAGTGCTCCAGACAGAGAGACTGACCAGGGGTATCCACACAAATCACAAGCAGCAAGAGAAAAAGAATTCCAGCAGGGGCACTTTCCTAATTCCGCAATTGCTCCCAAAAGGAGGTCACCAGCAAAGGGGGTTGCCATGGAGGCGACTCCTGACTCTGGCACCTTGGGCATATGCTTGGGGGCCACAGAGTACTGAGGCACTTCCCCTACCCAGGACTCTCCATCTGCTGGCCTTGGGCTCGAGGGACAGTGTTCCCAAGAGGGGTCCATTGTGGACTCAGGGACTTCCACCTCTCCAAGGTATGCTGGCTTGGACTTAGAGTGTCCAGCCAGCCAGCATATGGGCGGGTCAAGCACATATTTGGGGCAGCAAAGTCCTTGCCTGCCTAGCCTGGTAGGCAAGCAGGTAGGCAGGCACCCTCACCGGGGTCACCTGGGAATTTAAGGCAGCAACGCCCTGGCCTGCCTCGCCTGGTAGGCGAGCAGGTGGGCCAGGCAATCTCTCCTGGCCTTAGAAGGTCGCAGTGGGCCAAGTGCCCACCCAAACATCTTAGAGAATTTGTGAAGTTGCTGTCAAGTCACAAGGGTTCTTTTCATGAGGTCCCTGAATAACGGGAGTACTCGTGATAGAATATTTGTGGTATTTTTTTTATTTTGGAAACATTCATTGTATTACTAAGATTTAAGGAGGTTTGCCTGAGGGCAGACATGAGTATTCCACACTCCTTGCATTTGATTACCGAAATTGTATGACACTCTTTCCATTGCATGGCACACATGTGTGTGTGCAAGGTATGTTCCATCTAGGGAGGAAGGGTGTTGTCTTCTGAGCCTGCAAAAGCAGGCTCGGGATGTTGCATTGGTCCCGGGCATTCCAAAAGTGGCCCGGGACCAAACAGAGCGGCACCAGCCTTGTGCGCATGCACAAAATGTTTGCTGGCTGGGACCAGACAGAGAGGCACCAGCCTTGTGCACATGCACAAGGTGCGGAAACGCTCTGTTACTTTGTTGACATTGTCCGGGTCTCTGGCCACATAAAAAAGCCTGCGTGCCTTTGCCTGTTCGTTCGGTTGTTAGAAGAAGAATAAAGAGCTGTTTAACATCACCATGTGTCTTCATCATTCACACGCGAACGAAGTACTTAACACTTAGAAAGCTTGAAATCATAATACATGTTCTTCAATTCCTGAATGAACCTATTTTTCTCTTCCATTCAATTACATATGGTTCAGTCTGTAATTGTCTTAAATTACATGTCCACAATACTCTGTAATTTATTTGTTTGTTTGTTTTTTTTTAAAAAAAACTGCATCTGTTGAAATGGTGGAGAACCACATCTCAAGGTTCAGAAGTAGGCAAGATAAAATGGATAGTGACTCCCAGTCTCCATATTATTCTTAGAGATCCCAGATCACATCATGCCATTAATTCATGATGTCCAGATTATTCAGATGTCCTTTCTTAGACAGTTTTTCTCCTTAAATCACAAGAAGGAAAGAGTCAAATGTGGTTTTCTCCAACAGAAAGGAGGCAACTTTAATATTGCCAGCTTCCTCCAAGACAGGAAGTGTATCATTTTCCTAACTGTCTTTGAAAGCAATCCACCAGGTTTTTCTCTGTAGATTTTGTGGCAGCCAATCTTTGAGTCCTCATACATTTATTAGTGAATGTACATTTTTCTTACTTTCAACTGAACAATATAGCCATTTTACTGGCTGAAATGTATTTCCAGGCAGGCAGCAGCACAATTAACAAGGATAATAAAGACGATGGATCATTTTTCAATGAACAGAGCCCATTTAAAAGATCTACTATTATTTAATATCCTCTGCACTTGTCCACCAACCTTTAATAATAGTTTCGGAACAAACTCTTGCATGCTGATTGTTTCCTAAGAGGGGAAAAAAAATTCTTTCAACAACCAAACAGACCTCCCTGGTAAATTGACCATTTATTTTTTGACAAAGTAATTTCAAGAAAATATGCTGCTGGACTAGAGCACATTATTCACCTTTACCTGAAAGAATCTCCAAATGCAAGTCCCATAAAGAGGGTGGATTTACATTTGCTGAGTCTTGAAATGAGTGTTTCCTCAGATTGCAGGACCAATCTGGTAAATAAAGCAGGTGGCTTGAAGTCACCTTGCTGCTTCTTGACAAGTGAAAAGCTTGAAGGCAGCTCTAACAATTGTGGCTTTTCAGGGGTTTCTCTTTGAATGCAGCAAAGTCTATGAGCCTTTGAACTAGCTTCCTTTAGGAGAATAAACAAACCTCAGGTGGTAAATGATCTGCCAGTCAAATGCACTCAGCCAATAAGAGAGCAGCTGGATTTCTTCTCTCTCACATACACACACACAAAAATTCACTTAGCACTTTCACAAATTGATTCATCTCTTTTGCCAGAGTTAGAAAATTATCTTAGCAATATAGGGCAAGGTATTGAATGTTTGTTGTGCTTATCACCATTTATCAAAAAAAGTTTGATGCATTCTGTTTTGTTCTGGTCTTTATTTTATTTGTTCTTGCATAACATACCTTTTGGGTTTCTGAATGGATTAGCAGTCTTTTGAAATCTTATTGACTCCTAACATCCAAACTGAGGTATCACTTCAAATCAATTCCTTTCAAATCAAAGCTTTGAACTTTGAAATCTTTGGTCTAATTATTAAGGCACCAGACTAAAATGTGGGAAACCATGAGTTGTAGTCTCATCTTAGCCATGAAAGCCAGGTGGATTATTTGGGCCAATGACTCTCAGCCCAACCCAATTCATAGGGTTGATGTTGTGGGGAAAATAGAAAGAGGAAGGTATACATTTACATGGATAAGTTCGCCACCTTGAGTTATTTGTAAAAATAATAAAGGCAGGATAAGAATAATCAAATAAACTACGCAACTCTATCCATCATCATTGGCCAAGAGAAATAGAAAAAGGCATGTATTGTTGTGAATCCGGATTTAAGGCACCTGTTGCTGCACTCTCCAGATACTCACAAGTTCTTCTCTTCTTGTTTGCAAGCCAATGGAAGTTGACCTCTACTATGGCTTCTTTTGGAACTCTTAGCTCTATTTACCATTGTTGATGGACTGAGATCTATGGCTCTAGAGTGCTCTATCGATTAACTGATATCATATTATCCCTTCCTTAGACTAAGTTTATCATACTCTAATAACATAAAGCAGTAGTCCTCAATTATTTTGGCACCAGGGACCAGTTTCGTAGAAGACAATTTTTCCATGGACCGGGGGGGGGCAGGAGAAGGTAACCTAGATCCCCTCACATGCACAGTTTATAGTAGGGGGTGGAATAGAATCTAATGCCTGATAATCTGATGTGGAGCTGAGGCTGTGATGCTAGTGCTGGGGAATGACTGCAAATATAAATGAAGCTTCACTTGCTCAGCTGCTTCACCTCCAACTATGTGGCCCAGTTCCTAACAGGCCACAGACCAGGCCATGGCTAATGGTCTATAGCCTGGGGATTTAGGACCCCTGACTTAGAAGCCATTACTGTTCCCTCTGTCATGAAGCTCTCCCTTTTCTCTGCTACAACCGAAGGTTATGGATCCTGCACTAGCTGATCTCTATACCTGAAGCCTTCAATTCTGATTGCCTGATAGTGGTAATTTTAAAGAAGAATATTTGTAACTCAGGGTTGAAATGAGTGGTCCTTGTGCTCTCAGAGCTTGGTTATTTTTATTACTCAAACTAGGTAACATCATCAGTAGCAAATGACCAACCTCAGAGCACACCAAGGACCCCTCAGTGGTACTTTTGGCTGGTCTCAGGCTGGACCAGAATTTGTCTTTACATGTTGAGCTGTCCTGCCAATGACTATGTACACCCAATTAAGCTAAAAATTTAAAATACCTGGAGGTGGGCAGGATGTGGGGTATGGGTGAGCCAAACAATGAGCTGGTGAAATCTGCCATTACAATAAACCTTCGCTTGTGAAATAATAATATCACTTAGAAATTTAGTTGTTCTGCTGAGAATGCTCCTACATTGAACAGAGGGTGGGAAGGTATGTCAGAATAACAATAAGCAGATATGAGTGGGTAATTAAATGCCCACAAACCACTATTTTATCATAGTTAATATAGCATCTTTTGTTGAAAAATGGTCTCCATCTCCAATAATTACAGTCAAAGAGCTGAATCATTCAACCATCTTCCAAGCATTAGGCAAAATGCCTACGTAGTGGGAGAACAATTGATAAACTTAATCATTGCTATTGTTATACAAGGTTCTCTGCTCTTTCTTTAGAGCGCTAAAAATAACAGTGGGAAAGATGACTTTTTTCTAATTAACTCAAAGATGTTCTAGGAAATATTGCTTACCACTAATTAAAGAAGAAAGGGCACTTCCTTAATAAGCAGGCAATACAAAATCTTGATGGTTGGGAGAAAGTGGTTGTGATCAGATCAATAGGATGTGTTTACCTCTGAGACCACTTATTGAACTATAGTACATAAAGATATGTTGGAATATTCATGAGCAGGAAGAGTCATGTGGTAACTCAGTCAGCCAATGTGAAGAAAATGCTACTGAGTCTGTGCAAAAGGTATTGAGTTAGAAGCTGAATTTTCAGTCTTGGGTTTGTCTCTATCTCTCTGTAAGAAGTCTTCATTGAGCTATGTTGCTGTAAAGAAGAATATATGGTATTGTAAATATTTTGATATAAATATGAAGAAGTTATTTTGAATCAGCTAAATGCAGTCAACTGTGAGAGCTTCTGATTTATTTTTTCACCAACAGAGAAATTAAAATTCTCTAACAAGATAGATCTGTGATCTATAGTGGCATTACTTGTTTTTACTATTGCCTTTATATTTTAATCCTTTTTCTTTAAATCAAGAATGCTTAGTTACTATTGACAGAACTCCAGTAAAATCCATACAGAAGTCTTTGTTGAATATTGTAGGGACCACTACATTGTAGGGAATATTACCCTAAGTTTATTGAAAAGTGATTATTACATAGGACTTTCCAGTGGTGGGATTCAGCCAGTTTGCACCAGTTTGGTAGAACTGGTAGCTAATTTTTTGTTGCCCAGGCCCAGAATGGACTTCTGGAAGTGGCATCCACACAGAGAATCGGTTGTTCACATATTTGAATCCCACCACTGGGGCTTTCCCAGTTATTAGATAAACTAAGGTGGTAAACCTAACCAGAAGATTTTAGGGCTAGCTATGAGACATTGGAGAACAGAACCCAGAGTCCCCTTTTAGGAGAGATGGGAGGCAGAAATATTTAATAAATAAAATAAATTTTAAAAGCTATTGGTGCTTCTGGCCTCTCCTAAGCTACCTTCCTCTTTTGAGGTATATATGCCCATTGCAACATCAAAGAAAGATTTAATTATCACTTGGATTGATTATATTATCCTTCACCCTAGAAAATAAACAGCTTGAGGTGTGTAGTGATTGTACAAATCACATTTTTGTCCAATTATCCTGTTGATAGCTCTGCTGGCAATATCAATACTTTATTGATGTGAACAACTAAATTGGTTTGATGGTGCATTAGAACATGTTGACATGGTAAGGTTATCAAACATGTTGATATGTTAATACATCTGAACATATTGATACATTGGGTGCGATGGAGCTACTGTAACTCTATTTTTAGATGTCCTATTTTAGCATAATTTTATGTAATATATTAGTGTGTTTTAATATGGTATAAAACGATATATCAGGAGAAATAAAGTATGAAAGGCAATCCATAGAAAATTAAATTAAAAGATCTATGAACGTATCAAATGAAAGAAGAGCTGGAAAGTTAGTGTCGCTTTTATCCCATTATACTCTTGTTTGCACAAAGAGGTTTAATGCACATTAGAACATTTCAATAGGTAGAGAATACACGCAGTCCATAGCTTCTACCATTCTTTCTAGCCCCCTTTTTAGCTCTGCCTGTGGGAGGTATTTGCCTTTTCTTCTGTGTAATAAAATGATGTGTTGCGTTTGCATCTACCTGTTTGTTTGTTTGTTTTTCTCCACCTGATGCTTATCTGTGGAACATGATATGATGCAGGAAATCTTGCATCTGTTCCATTCTGGTCACCTGACCAAGAAGAAAGGCTGGGGGGCTTATAATGGAGCAGTCACCAACATTCTGAGAAACTGTCCAATTGCCTCTGCCATAGAAACACACTGTTTGATGCCTGCTCCCTACATCCTGGAACTTCCCTCCCCCCCCCTGCATCTCCCATTTAGATCCCGATCATTTGAACACAGTTTTAATTTGTGGTTCAAGAGGCTGAATTTGTCAGTTGGAAAGCTGACAGCCCAGGTTCGAGACTTGAACACTATGTGGTGGGGTGAGCTCCCATTAATTGCCCTGGCTCCTGCCAACCTAGCAGTTCAAAAGCATGTAAATGTGAATAGATAAATAGGTACCACTTTGGTGCAGGTGTTCCATGCACTTGGGCATACAGTCAGGCTGGTCACATGACCACAGAAGTGTCTTCTAGAGTTGAACCTGACTGGTCAGAGGAAACCTTTACCTTTACCTTTATTTATGAATTTATTTTATTTTATTCTATTTATACGGACTCCATATGCAAGCTGGTTTCGCCCCACTCCACCCCACCCTTCACCCTTCAAATTTGTTCTACCCTTCAAATTTGTTCTGTCCAGTTTTGGCTTTAGCTCCTCCCAAATATATAAAATACTAGACAGCATACCCATGCAAAACTCCTTGTTAGCAGAAGTAACAACAAAACAACAACAAAAGCCCTTGCAATGTAGTTATTTGGGACAGAACCAGTAAAGCATATTTTCCCATTTATGATAAACTGGCAGCAAGATTGATATATTGATATCAGACAGGTTTACTGGTTTTCTGAAAGATCAATGAACATAGATTTAGGATTCCTTGACAATGGGCTGGGATTGACACAAAGGCTGCAAAATTGTGAGTGGACACCTTCATGCAGCAGATAGTGAGATATGAGGACAAAAGCATTTATGGAACCTCATTTACAATAATACATTTCAATAAAATATAATATTCATCATCTCATTTATTAGTCCTCAAGTGCTAAAAGAATGTGATACATTTGAATGAAACAAGAGTAATAATAAATACCATTTTCTTGTTTTGCATGCTCCCTCCCATTAGGGAATGAATTTACAAGAAGGTAAATTCTGATCCCACTTTACAAAAATCATTTAAAAAAAAACATTCCATCCCACAAGCATTTAACTAGTAATTATTTTAATGACATTAAATTTAATTTCTGCTTTTATTTTCTGAAATGGATTTTCATTGCATAGATTGTTCTATTTTATTCTGCACTGTTTAATTTTAAATTCCTATAAGACAACTTGAGAGAAATAAGGTGTGAATTCAGTAAAATTTAAACAAATTTTTAGGGATAGCAAAAGACCTACATTTTTACAAAAAAGTATTCAGTTTCATTCTGAATTTCAGTATTTATTTGTTCTTGTAGTATCATCTCTACAATTAGAGAGTGTCTTCTTTGACAAGAAACCTTGGATGTTTTATTTGGTATATCAATTTTACTAATAACCCACTTTTCATGCATGTGGATGGTCCCTCAGACAGAAAGTTGAGACAAGAATTAGCATTAAATTTAGCTCCTTTCTCTTGTCACTTTACAGATTGTCTCTAGTTTATATGCTGTGTTTTAATTCTTTCCAACGAGTCCCATAAGAGCAGTGATGGTTAGAAGAAAGATTCCTATTTGTTCCTCTTCTTGTGTTTGGCCTTGGACTGTTTCTCTAATAGAAATTGCTGCCTGAGTGATGCTCTTTGCCAGCTTCTACTGCAAAGTTGGCTTTATAGTTTGTAATTATTAATTTACAGTTCAGCCAGAGCTGATGGGGAACAAGTAATTGCTTAGAGACTTCAAACAGCTATTTTTATAGTGACCAAGGATGTTGAGCAGAATAGGCAATGTACGATTCTACGCTTTCATAGGATTGAAACCACGGATTTCACAATTCTATGTGGAAATGTTTACAGCTTTTTCTTTATTAAATGGGCAAGGACAGGAGCATTCTTATTAATCGAATGAAACTGGGAACGATTTCCATATCCATTTTCTTGGATAAAATCCAAGTTAACACAGAGTTTGAGGAAATCTGAGGCAAGTTGCCCTCTGGGACAAATCCTTTGCATAGGTTTGGCCTTGGGTTTCCTTCTTTCCCAGCAATGGGCAAAGATTCTTCTTCTCCCTGTTTCAGACAACCACCAGCAATAACAGGTAATAGCGTCATTTGCCTTATCAAGACAGTAGACATTTGGAATGAAAGGATTTTTAGCAGAATGAGTCAATCTCTATTACTTATAGCACGTAGCCATTGAGGGCACTATAGTAACATCATATAGAGATAGAAATAACACTGAGACTTATATACAGCTTCACAGTACTTTGCAGCCCTCTCTAAGTGATTTACCGGGTCAGCATATTGCCCCCAATCTGGCTTATCATTTTACTGAACTCAGAAGGATGGAAGGCTGAGTCAACTTTGAGCCGATCAGGATCGAACTGCTGGCAGCCAGCAGAGTTAGCCTGCAATACTGCATCCTAACCACCATGCCACTATGGGATGAGATGATGGGATGAGAGGTGCTATGGGAGAGCATCAGTGGTGGTATTCAAATATGTGAACAACCAGTTCTCTGTGTGGATGCCACTTCCAGAAGTCCATTGTGGGCCTGGGCAACAAAAAATTAGCTACCAGTTCTGCCGAAGTGGTGTGAACTGGCTGAATCCCACCATTGGAAGTCATTATGTAAATAACAGTGTTTCATTTCCCCCATCTGACCTAGTCACTTAGCCATAGCACTGCCAATTCCAGAAAGTAAAAAGTTCCCTTCCCTTATCCTTGATGGCCTTTTTGTAGCTATTAGGAGTTTTTTAAAAAACCCATTCTTGATTAATTTTGCATCTTGTCATTCCATCAAATTATTTTTTAAAAGGTAGCTTGCAAACAAAAAGTAATGATAGAATCAGCTCTCTAATTCACATTTAAGATGGCTGAGTTTGCACACTGCAAGAAGCAAAGCATTTTATTAATCATGGTTTATTGAACAAAGTACCATTGGTTGGGCTCACACAACGTGGTGAGTTTTTACTGCAGTTGGCAAACCTTGGGAGTTGGACTCAAAAAAGAAAAACCAGTAATGCCATAAAAAAGTAACAGGCCAATCAGGCCTGCAAATATCCAAGTTGAAAGAAGGTTGAGAATTGAGAGATAGGACAACAGTTGAGAGAGTTGAGAGATAGGACAACATTTTTTGCTTCAAGGTTCTGAAGGAATGATATAATATATATTTAGCAAGTAAAGTAATAGTAAGGAGACTTAGTTCTGGTTCTGTCCTGAATAGGCTTCCTATTAGTTTGCAGTTCTAACTGAATTTGTATTCACCTACATGTATAACACAGGGAGTGATGGAGAGAGTAAAAATTTCCTACAACTACTTTCTTTGTGGCCAATGTATGGGTTCACAATAGTTTTTCCTTTATCCTGATATCCTTTCTAGGAAATAGTTTCACATCCAGCTACTGTTGCTTCATGAAGAATGTCTAAAAACTTACATTCACCCTCACTTCAAAATGAGAAATAAGGTTTTGGTTGACAATTTACTGTAGAAAGTTCAACTTTTGTTTCCTAAGTAACATGTTGATAATTTCAGAATTAATTCAATGAACCTGAAGTTTCTTTACAGATACTATTATCTCAGCCTGGGAATCTGTTTCACTTGTTTCTTGTGCCTAACAAAAGATGAAGCATTAACATGAAAAAACCTATTTGTTCCCCGAAACATTTGAAACCATAGCTAGATTCTTTTGAAGACCTAGAAACTCTTGTTAGATGAAACCTGTAGGTGCGGATTGTTTGTGAATTAAGGTACATCTACTCTGAACTAGTGGGTATTTGATTTTAAGTGAACAAGAAAAGAAATGTTGATTCTAAATGAAACAGACACAATAATCTACCAGCATGGATTCTTTTGAAAATACTGACTCTTGGCAAGCATGGTGGCTGACTGCCTTGCCGCATTTGGCCTTAGGATATCCATCTTATGCAGGGAGTCTGAAATGAAACCAGACATCAGGCCTGGATTTAATAAATAAGAGAGGCAACAAGGTCACACTTCAGTTCAGGACAGCGTAATTACCTCCCACAGGATGGTAACGAATCTAGTCACCCTCTCTATCAGTGGAGAGTCTAAAGCTATGCTTAACTTCCTTATTATTCATACCCTGACTCCAGTCCCGAATCAACACAGCCCTGTAACTTGCTCTAAGTAAAGGCTGGAAAGGGAAAATCCACATTTCTATGGCTACATGCCAAAGAAATTATATGTAAGAGAACCAAAAAAAAAAAAAAAATACAACCCAGCAAAGCATGTCTCCACTTTCCATGATGTTTTCACAGAAGCATCTCCCAGATTGCTGTTTAGTTATCAAAGAATAATGTCAAATGCCATGTCATTTTTTTTTAGGAGAGGGAGAAAACCATACACTCATGTGCTAATCCTTTCTATCTTAGCTAATAGAAGGCAGGCATTATGACATCCATTTTCCCCATATTTTCATTTTCTTTAAATATACTTTTAGGGTGACATGACAGCTCATTTCATAGGTATTTTTTACAAGTGAAAAGGGATGGCACTTTCATCCTTTCTCAAAGAAAAGAAAAGAAGAGAGAGAGAAAAAAGAAGGAGGAGAAGGAGAAGGAAGAGATGCAGTTCTCCATCTCAAAGCTGGATAAGATGTTTGTATGTTTCCACATCAGAAAAACCTGTAATACTTTTTAGGCCACTATAACCAGTAGGTAAGGGACTGCCCTTCCAGAGTTTTCTGACTCCAATTCCATCAACCCCAGCCAAAACATTTGTAGACCTGAGGCTAGTAGCCACATTTGGTAGGCTCAGATTATATACCCCCTTTGGAAAACAAAGATTCAGAAAGAGTGGCCCAGGTTACAAGCATTCCTTTTATGATTCCCACGGTTTTTTCAGAGCAAAGGTAAAAGCTTCTCTTGTCTAGTCATGTCTGATTCTAGGGAGTGATGCTCGTTTACGTTTCTTAGTTGAGGGAGCCAGCATTGTCCAAAGACACTTCTATGGTCATGTGGCCAGCAGGAGTATATGAGGAGGGGCACAGAATGCTGTTACCTTCCCACTGAAGTGGTACCTATTTATCTACTCAAACCTGCATGCTTTCAAACTGCTAGATTGTCAGGAGCTGGCACAGGTAATGGGAGCTCAATTGTCATGTAGCACATGGAACTCAAACCCGGGCTGCCAGCTTTTCAACTGACAAGCTCAGTTTCTTTAACTGCTGAATCATCACACCCCCTTTTCCCAGAGTGGATGGGGTCAAATGTTTAGGCCTTTTGTTTGTTATTGTGGTTGAGGGCTTATACTTTTTAGTTGGTGGGATTCTTTTGCTCTGTAGTTGTCTGCTGATTTTTAATTTTTTATATTTAAAAAATCCCGATAGCAACTATCTGTTGCTAATTATATAAAATAAAAGTAAAGGGGAGTGATTTGAGTAGAACTAAGATTAAGGACAGGCATTTTCTTAAACACTTTCCATCTCTCCACGTCCATAAGTCAAAGACAGCAATGTAACACCAATAGCTATCAATATGTCCAACCAAAAATTATAGATAGAAGGTATTTCTCTCTGTCATTCCAGAATAATTGACTTACAGTAAATTTCATGGAGTGGACCCTAGATGAATGTTAGAGTTAAAAAAAAATCAGATTGGTAGTAGCAGTAAGACAGTAAAATAAATTACTTTGGCAAGTAAAAGATTGAATATGCTCAGCGAGTTGCTAGGCAGACACTTGTCAGGGTTGCTTTTATTTGGATTTCTACATCGAGTAAAGATTTGTGACATACAGTAAATGATCCATAAACTAAATAAGAGCTCAGTGACCTAAATGGACCTTTCTGCTTTTTAAGATTCTAAATTTAATAAGTAGATTAGTGTTTCAGATCCTTCCATTTATTCATGCAATGTACAACATTTAAAAATAACTTGGTAAAAACAAGAACTTAAAATAAAAAAAATCTTACTTAAAATAAGAAAGGAAAATAAGATATGAACTCCATTAAGAATTGATATTGGGACTGGTGGGTTTTCACTTGTTTATAAATATAATAAAAAAATAAACTGAGAGGACCTGGGTAAGTTGAATAAATCTATGGATGATACTGGAATACTCAGGATTGTGAAAACCAAAAGGGACAATAAAGTGAACACATTTAAAGAGCTCTCTAACTTGGGTTAATCATCAGCCTAATAACAAATGTGATTCAAAGTAAATAGAAACTAATGCAAATTTAGACAACCCCCTACCCCAATTTCCTCTCTAAGCCTGATGTGGTCTGAAATGCATGTAACCAACCAGCTCTTGGATTCATAGGAAGACATGAAAAGAGTGTGAGAACTGCAAGGGAATAATAATAAAAAAAACACGTACCATCCTTCAGCCCGATTGAAAATAAAGCTCCCAACAATATAATGCTTTTTCAACTTCATGCTATGCTCATCTCTGAAACAAAGCCTTAAAGGTATTTTTTCAAAAGGCTACTGGAGAAGCAAAACGTCTTCAGGGAAAAAAACAAGGAAGTCCAATTGCTTTTTGAAAAGCACCTTTGGGATAACCATTACTGGATGACTGAGAATCTCCATAGACGCTCTAAAACAATGATTGTGGGCATCCTGATCACTATACTTGAAATGTGTGAAGGAAATCTAGAAAGCTTCACCAACCAACATGATGAAGAGCTCTATGCATATAGGTTTTGTGGCCAGATTGGCTAGAAGTAGGTAATAAAAGCCTCCACTGTCTCTGTGAAGCTGGGGTCCTCCTTAAAGGCATAGCCAGCATACCAAGTTGCATGTGAACCCACAATTAAATTGTGACAAGCTCCAACATCTATTCTATGATAGAAGGCTGGAACTTGTGGGGAAAAGGTAACCAATTTGAGACTTGTTTAAGGTTTATAAAATCAGGACTGGTAGAGAGAAGGTGGATTGGAAAAAAAATTGGAAAAAAGGCTGGAAGAGATTTTAGAATAGACCAAAGAAAATATTTCTTTGTACAGTACTTAATTAACTTGTGGAATTTGTTTCCATAAGAAGTGGTGATTACTTAATGGTTGATTGGGGGTAATCATTCTATTAGAAAGAAAAAAGAATTACCAGCCATTTAAACATAAGAATTATTCCAAAGTGTTAATTTCTCAAGAGAGGAAAAATCAGATGTAAATGTTATGCCCAGTAAATGGTACATGCTTAGGGATTGCTTCCATTCGAGTACATCCTTGAGGTTAAGAAATAGGCCAAAAAATATTCTTTAAAATCAAGAGAATAAAACTGCCATCATTCTAAGGAAGACATGTTTTTATCAAGGAGATCCTAGGTATCGTTCCTACTATTAAAATTAATCATTAATATATCAATCAATCAGAATAGAGCTAGAAGAGACCTTGGAGGTCTTCTAGTCCAGCCCCCTGCTCATTTTAGGAGACCCTATATCATTTTAGACAGGTGGCTGTCCGGTCTTTTATTAAAAACCTCCAGTGATGAAACACCCACAGCTTCTGAAGGCAAGCTGTTCCACTGATTAATTGTCCTCAATGCCAGGAAGTTTTTCCTTAATTCCAAGTTGCTTCTGTCCTTGAGTAGTTTCCATCCATTGTTTCTTGTCTTGACTTCTGGTGCTTTGAAAAATAAGTTGACCCCCCTCTTCCTTGTGGTAGCCCCTCAAATATTGGAATACTGATATAATGTCACCTTTAGTCCTCTTTTTTTCGAGACTATCTATACCCATATTCATACCATTTTTCATATGTTTTTGTCTCCAGGCCTTTAATCAACTTACTTGCTCTTCTTTGCACTTTTTCCAAAGTCTCAACATCTTTTTTATAATGTGGCAACCAAAACTGGATACAGTATTCCAGGTGTGGTCTTACTAAGGATTTATAAAGCAGTACTAATACTTCACATGATTTTTTTTAAAAGTATTTTTTATTAATTTTTTAATTTTAACAAAAAAGAAAAAAGATACTCAAATCAATCATAATATTAAAATAAACAATCATCCATAAATACAACACAACATAGATACACATTTCAATACAACTCAACTGAAAATAATCATAGACCAGCTTTACCAAACATTTAACATTGCTGCTCAGAACCCCCACCACCACATCCCCCCCTAACCCTAACTTCCCCTCGCTTACCAACTAACTACATACTTCTCCCCCCTTCTCTATCTCCGTCAAGGTTCAAGATTCTGAACAAAGTCCAAGAGAAGATGAGTAATGGAAGAATGTATTTGGACTGAAATGATTTAAGGGTTGACAATACAGATTGGTGGATATGCATTATGTGATTTGATGGCTGAAGGAATGCAAGCTGGAAATGGTGTAATTAGTTTGTATCTGTTATGGGGTTTATTTGATAGATGGGAAAGCCCAGAAACCGTTTGAAAAGTGAAATTCAAATTATATGTAAGGTACTAAAGCAATCTAAGTTTATGAGTTGATTTTAATATTAAGCTTATGAGTAAAAGGTATGAAAGGAGGTTGAAGGGAAGATTTAAACGAAGAGAGGATGTTTATTGGATGATATATTAAATTGATTAAGAATATACTTTTTGAATTGAAGGGTTTACTGATATTACGTGTTTATGGTGACTCTATATAACCTATTAATGAATTGAAGTGTTTTAAAGTTCGACTTAGATTGATCGACTAGATACGTAAATGAAACTTGTTATTCTTAACAAGGTGAACTGTTTGGGATTAGATATGTATTAGAATTGAGAAATGTAAGGTAGAGATTGTATGTAGTATATTTTTAAATTCTTGTTAGGATTATATTATAATTTTGTTTGATGAAGCGGGTTTTCCTTTATTATACCCTGTATTCACTCTGGGAAGTCCCGGGGGGGGGGGTTAGGGAGGATTTATAAGTTTATGTTTTATATTTTATGTTTTCTCAACTGTAATTGGGGTGGAATAGTTAATTATTGTTATTAAGGGGTTGCTTGGGTGGCCTCTGGCCACCACATCTGATGGAAAGAGAAAGGAGGAGTGAGGGCTGATGTAAGTAGATAAGAAGGGGGAAAGGTACTTCACATGATTTTGATTCTATGCATCTGTTTATACAACCAAGGATTGTATTAGCTTCTTTGGATGCTGCTGCACACTGCTGTTATCAATCTGTTTAAAACACATTGAACACTGCTCTCAAAATTTGCATATTAGTCTTGATGCAAAATTAATTTCCACAGCATTAGTTCTTCCCCACAAATTTAGAAGTATTTTCATTCGCCCCTTAAAATGCTTTTTCATCTGGGTATACATTTTCAACTGTCCTTATTGACTAACCTGGAAATTTTCTGGAGAGACAAATCCCTAGTTATTAAATAAAAGCTTCAATACAATTAAAAAGAACTCTACATCTTTCAGAACATTCTTGCCAAATGACACAATATTTGTTTTACTCCAACTTATTGTCTACTCAGAATATTTACTTTCTAACTTCTACAAATTCAGGTAGAGATTATTCCTATTGCTTTGTTTGTGTTTATGTTTTTGTAGATATGTTGAAATGTATCAATTATCAAGAACTGAATATCAAGATAGATTTTAATGGGACTAATGTGGAATGACAGAATTGAATGAATATTTCATAGACCCAGAAATGTTGTTTTCTATATTTTCTCACTGCTCTAACAGCTACATACTTTAAATAGGCATCTGAAAAGTTCCTGACAACTTATTTTGGCACTTTGCACTGTCTGCCACATTCAGACAATTTTTGAGTGCATTTGTTGAAAAGCTAGATCAAAATTAACGCTAACCTAAAACAAAGTATTCTTCTCTTTAATTAGATCTGACAGTAAATTATTCAGTTACTAAGCAACCTGCTGGGTTTCACTTCTATTTGTTGAAGTGTTATAATGTACCACATGGAATGATACATATCTGACATGTAATTTACCTGGATTTCTCTAAACCAAGGTGTGGGGGAAACACCTATTAATAAACTAATCATCTTAAAATAATCAAGCCTGTTGTTTTATTGTGAAGGGAGATTATTTACAGGACCGCCTTCTGCCAGCAAATACCTCCCGCCGTCCGGTACGCTCCCACAGAGTAGGTCTCCTCAGGGTGCTGTCGGCCAGACAATGTCGGCTGGTGACCCCCAGGGGGAGGGCCTTCTCTGTGGGAGCTCCAAAGCTTTGGAACGAGCTCCCCCCCGAACTCCGTACGATGACGGAATTGCATTCCTTCCGTCGAGAATTAAAAACATATCAATTTCGACAAGCCGGCCTGGAATAGTAGCTCCGGTTCCAACAAGGCCATAATTGTTTTTAGGGGATTGAGTTTTTAAGATTATGTATTGGGGTTTTAAATGATTGGGCCAAATTATTTAATCTATTTTTAATAATTTTACTTTTGTATGTTGATGTTTTTTAATTGGGCTGTGCACCGCCCCGAGTCCTTCGGGAGGGGGGGCGATATAAAAAATCGTAAAAATAAATAAATAAATAAATAAATTTATTTGGTTTCTAGGAAAGAAGAAAAGAGAAATACAAGCTTTATTGCTTTAAGGAAGGAAGGGAGGGAGGGAGGGAGGAAGGAAGGAAGGAAGGAAGGAAGGAAGGAAGGAAGGAAGGAAGGAAGGAAGGAAGCATTTGCACACAAACCTTCAGTTAGAGAAAGACTTAATGTGAATCAAGCAAGATTAATTTGTACAAATCCAATACATGTATGAATAGCCTCCGTAAGGGATGACTATGTAACAGAGCAGAGCAGCTGGCTTATAAAAAAAAAACAGGTGAACAAAAAAAAGGCCCACCCTATTCTTAAACAGCATGAGGCAGCTGCTGCAGATGGCATATTTCATTACTATTAAAAATCCAGCAAAGAGCTAGTTTTTTTTATTTGGCCATGATTGTGTTTTCACTATCAAAGATGGGAAAATGGGTTTGTGGGATTTTGTGCCTCATGTGTAACTTGGCTGATTTTGAATCCCCTCTGACTTGGGTGAATAAGAGATGTGCAAACAAAAAGTATTGTACCAGTTCTGAATTAATAGTTTAAGGCCAAGTCAGAGGAACAGATTCTAACTGCAGTTCAGGGAATTTCGAAGTGCACAGGATATGAAAAACTGAAAGTGTCTGAGCTGAGAAAACAGTTTTGATAATTTGCCACAGAATTTCTGGTTGGATCGGAAAGCAGATGCCAGCATAGTAAACTGCTGGAGACCCACCACTGGTAGAACATAATTCTTACAAGACTTAGATATGCTTTGAAAGCATCCTCCCACCTTAAACTTGCAAGGTTTCAGACAAGCCCCTCCCAATTTTATTTTAACCACAAGCAATAAGTCTTCCAAGCCAATAGCAATGATCATCAGTGTAGTGCTTTAAATTCTGAGAACTTTATGCAAAGGACCATAGTGGAAGCATTATTTAAGGGAGTCCTGTGATGTTTGTCTGGGTTGCAAAAGCAGAACAGAACAGAACAAAACAAAACAAAACAAAACAAAACAAAACAAAACAAAACAAAACAGAGCAGAGCAGAGCAGAGCAGAGCAGAGCAGAGCAAAGCAGAGCAGAGCAGAGCAGAGCAGAGCAGAACAGAACAGAACAGAACAGAACAGAATAGAATAGAATAGCTCAGGCACGAAACCCTATACCAGTTCAGACAAATGGTGGTCCACTCTTTTCTTAAAAACTTCCAGTGTTGGATCATTCACAACTTCTGGAGGCAGGTTGTTCCACTGATAAATTGTTCTAACTGTCAGGAAATTTCTCCTTAGTTCTAGATTGGGTCTCTCCCTGATTAGTTTCCATCCACTGCTTCTTGTCCTGCCTTCAGGTGCTTCGGAGAATAGCCTGACTCCCTCTTCTTTGTTGCAGCACCTGATTATTATCTAAATTGGTTTTCATTAGATTATCTTAGTGCCAAATTGAAATATATACTATGGACCATTTCTACTAAATACAGCATAAGCTTAATAATGAGTAGACAAATAGCATTGGGAATGACAGAGTGGAGTTTCTTCTAGTTGGAACAACATCACATTTCTTTGAGCTTCAGTAACGCTTATTCATCTGTAAAATTAGAGTGTGTTATTTTGTCTCAGGAATAATCTCACAAGAGTATAGTGTAAAGATAACAAACAAGAGCATAATTCCAACCCGTTTAGCCTCCATTCATTCTATTAAGAGACTGAAATATGTGAAGATATCACCATTAAAATTAAAGGGGAACAATTGTTAAAATAGTGAACTTCGCCTAATGGCATGTTGTAAATCAAACATGTCAAACTCGCGATGTCATGTGACGTCGGGCAACATATTGGGACAATTTTGCCATTGGCAGCAATGAGATAGGCACGGCTTCCACATGACGCATACGGCCCGCAGGCCGGCAGTTTGACACCCCTGTTGTAAATGGATCATCTGAAAATATTCCACAAATCTTCCAGGACTTTGCAATTAAATTCTACTTGTGAAAAGCAGATGTGATACTTCTCAGAAGTATCCAATTACTTCTCTGTCCAGATCTAGCAATACAGGTTTCCTATTCAAAGTTCTTCACTTTGGCTCATTCTCTGTTGTTTCCTCAATTGTTTTTTCAAAATTTTCTCAATTTTATTATCCTCATTTGTTCCAGTCAATCCTGCTCACAGCGCAAATGACAGGTAATTTAGAGTGAGACAGAACTCTATAAGGGAGCAGAGCATTGTTGTGTAGGCATTTATTAGGTTGTTTAAATAAGTTGTAGCTTTTCAGTGTGGTAGACATCAGAATCCCACCCAGGTTGTTTGTTTATTTACTACAACTTCTTATGTCACTTCGATTGAGCCCATTTAAAGTATCTGGAACATCAATCTTGCTCTCCACTTCACTGTGTTGATTAGGGATTGCAATGTCACTCAAATGACCTGTGAAGAGTAAAGTTAATCAAGTTAGTTGATTGAGAATCTGCCAGTGGTATAACCTGTTATTTTACCAGTCTGCTGCAATATTGAAGAAAGGACCCCCCCCCCAAAAAAAGGAAAGGACCACAAATTGGTAAACTGCAACATCCCTGGTAAGTTAAAGTGCTCTTTTGTATGGTCTGTGTTAAAAGTGAGTCTCAGGAAAATGAAAACGTACACTTATCATTAGCCCAGGCTGCTTCGCAAAGAGGAACGGGTCTCCAGATCTATCTCCCTGGCAATGCTCTTTATTTCAGTTCATTTACGGCAAGGAGATGTACAGTCCTTTGCTAGGGTGATTGATGATTCGGTTGGGGTAGCCAGTTCCGGGCCATTGCCCCAATGTCACTTTTGATAAATTGTCTTTTGTGCCTCTGTTTCTTTGCTGTCAGGAGTGTCGTGAGCTGTTTTTTTTTTCTTCCAGCATAATTTGCCTCTGAAAGAAAAGAAAGCAGCTCAAATATATTACATTTACGTTCCCTGCTCTGTCTGATTACCAAAGGGTGCCCTTGTGACAACTATGAAAGTTAGCAGTTATGACATGGAATTTGTTCTCCATCAGCATTGAAGCCTATAGCAAAGAACAACAAAAAAAACATAATAACTTCATCTGTGGCTGATTGTGAACTTTCCTAGCCTGGTCTTCTAAATTACCTCTAAAAAGTAATTAGGCGATCACCATTTTAATTATAATGAAATAGTTTTTTCTCGGAGATGTGATGCTGGCCACTAGTGTAAATGGCTTTTGAAAGGATTAGATTAATTAAGGCTGACAATGATAAAAGAATTCTAGTTTTTGACTTACCACCTCCATTTTGATGAAAGAATCAACAAGTAAAATTAAACAAAGCTACAAATTACCAAAACTTCATATTAAATGCTTTGGGGCAAATTGAAAGTAGTTTAAAAAATATTGGCACATTATAGTTCTGGAAACAAATACTTTGTCTTCTTTTCTTAGAATAAAATGGTTTCATTATTATTTTTCATTTACATCCTAGTTCAGAACCAAAATAGTCTTTAAAGTAAACATTTTTTCTCAACTGTACTTTCTATCAGTTAAATTTGATCCTTTCCAATTAATCAACTAGTTAGGAATTGATTAATCTTCTGTTTAAACTAGATAGAATTTTTATTTGTAAAATTAAGCATTTATCAGTGGTTTCTACATACAAAAAGCCCACAACATCAACAGCAACATAGCTGCTAACTATGCCAGAAACAAGTGGCAGAATGGAAATTCTAGGCCAAAAATCATATCTACAAGGCCCATTTTAAACTAAACTAGTTCAATTCTTGATCACAAGGCCATATTCTGCCCTTTCTCGGTCACAGTATGGTTCTCAAAGTCCTTCTAAAAGTGGTTATCAAAGGGTAGTTTTTTATGGCAAAAGGAGAGAAAATAAAATCCTATCAACTATACTTAATTAATTTAAAATCACAATTTACACTGCTTCCACACATTTCTTTAGCCTCTTTTCTAGAGTGTGGCCCTAGCAGCACACTACAAAAAGGCCCATGGATCATAAACTTGTAATAAACCAATAGAATTCTCTACTTAAAAAAATCATCAGGGAGATACTCATTTTATGTATTCTAAATTATAGAAGTTAAGCCATGCCACGCAATAACACAATTCTAGAACCCTAAATAGCAATTCAATCAATATGCTACATTTCTATATATGAGGGATTTTTGTGGGGAGGTAAGCGTTCTTTACTCAGAACCAATCTGAAATTATACTTTTATAAGGTGACCAACTTTTTTACAATGAAAAGGAGGACACAAATAAATTGAAGAAAAAATATTGTAAATAAAAGAAACATTTTATTCGTTGCAACAATAATACAGAATACACTATAATATGATAAATGCATAATAAAAAACATTTGTAACAATAACATTTTATATTGTAATTATGCTTATATGCCGCACCCCCACCTGCAGCCGCCCCGCCAGCACTGCTGCCCCACTGTGTAGAGCGGGCCCTGCGGCTCCTAAAGCACCGGCTGCACCAGCTCCGGCCCCGGGGGGCAGCCTGCCGTCAACACATCCCGCCTGCAGTCGCCCCACCTGCAGCTGCCCCGCCAGCACCACCACAGCCCCGCGGGTCCCACAGCATGGGGGCAGCCAGCCACTGCCGCCCCTCACACCCCCGCCCACAGCAGCTCTGCCGCCCCTGCCTCTTGCGCCCGCAGCCATTATTGCCCTAGCAGGGCCGAAGATCAAGAGAAAGTTGCCATGGCATCGCCGCTCCAGTCTCCTCCAGTGTAAGGACCCACCCCACTTTGCATCTTAAGAAGACAGAACTCTTGGAATATTTCTTCCAACAGGCATCCTTTATTAAGAGAAAATGGTTGCAGGCGTTCTAGACAGGACCTGGGGCCCACGCCCTACAGTTCAAGGTTTTAAGGGGTCCCCAGCAGCCCACCCCACCCCACCATCTTTCCAACAACAATCCCAGGTGTTTCATTTCCACTCCCTTTTTCCTCATTGCCAGTGGAAGGGAGACTTCAGAGAGGAGCAGATGAAAGCTGATGGCCCCATTGTTATGATTTAGTCCTTTTGGTGGTATCCACATTCAATTCCTTTGAAGTTGTACCGAAAGAAGTGAGGGCCTCCCACTTTTTGAGGGAGGACAGAACTCACAAAAGGAGGACTGTCCTCCCTAAAGGAGGACGGTTGGTCACCTTAACTTTTACCAACCAGATAGGGTTTTTTGCACTCTACAGCAGCATGTTTAAGATGTCCTCATGTTACAAAACCTGAACAGATGGAATTTATCTTATGATTCACCAAAACAAGCCTCTCCATAATCCCTTTCATATGAGATTACAATTGAAGGCAGTCTTGAAAGTTTTTTTTTTTTAATTCCACCATGGCTCATAGAGAAGATGAATTTAGCCCTTAGATATTTTCTGATTTGCTGGCTAGACCCAGGATGTAAATAATGGAATTTTTTTCTTTATTGGCAAAAGTTAGAATCAGCTTCCCTGAAGAGCTGGCTTTCTTTGTCCTCCACATTCTAAAACTGAATAAATTATGAAGAGAAAGAACTCAAGGATGTCCTGCATATAGACAGCTAAGCAGGAAACCCTGATGTTTTCCCTCCAGTCATCCTCTGCAATGAATATAGGTAGTCCTTGACTTACAACCATTTATTTTGTGATTGTTTGAAGTTACAATGACATTGGAAAAAAAATAACTTAATGACTGCTTTTCACATTTACAGCCATTGCAGCATCCCCATGGTCACATGATCAAAATTTGGATACTTGGCAACTGCATTTATGACCGTTGCAGTGTCCCTGGGTTATGTGATCCTCTTTTGTGACCTTCTGACAAGCAAAGTCAATGGGGAAGCCAGATTCACTTAACAATTGTGTTACTAACTTAACAACTGCAGTGATCTCCTTAACAACTGAAGCAAGAAAGATTGTAAAATGGAGGGAAATTCATTTAGCAATGGAAATTTTGGGCTCAATTATTATCATTAGTTGAGGATTACCTGTATTGGCTGACACCCAACAGATTTTCAAAGAACTAATAAGTAACCTATTTGGTGGGGTTGGCTTTCTTGATTTGAAGTTCTGGGTGTACGGTTCTCACTTTCCCTGTTTTTCTTATATTTTACTTTTCTCTTTTTCTGTCTCAGGATTTGGCCTTATTGATTTATTTATCACCGAAACCTTTCCCATGCTCAAGATTGCAAGACTGAATCAAATGGGATATGAACTTGGGCTCTGTAGCAGTTTGAACAGAAAGGGAGAAATGTGGTACAGGAAATGCATGGCAGCTCATATGAAACATCAGAAAAACATCCTTGTAGCCATAGGAAAAGTCCTGGGGAAATATGTGTTTGCTTTAAGATGTAATTGCTTGTGCTCTGAATCATATTTCTCCCTTTAGATCAAAAAGTGCTGCAAAGCCTTGGTAAAACTCTCTAGCTGGACAAATGTAGAAGGGGTGCTGTTAGAAGATTCAGTTTAGCTAATGGTGACCTACTGTAATTGTTTTTTCCAGGATATCCTTGGAAGAAAATGTCTGCCAGTGAAATTTTAAATTACCTCTCATCCTAGTTTGTAACTAAGAGAAGAGGAATAGGCCAGTGATTATCAATCCCAAGAGTTTTAAGATTGTGGCCTTCACTCCCTAGCCAGCATGCTAGAAGTTAAAATGTATGGTTCTTAAAATTGTTGAGATTGATAAACACTGAACTAGGAAAGTTTTTTTTTTTAATTCTTCCGTCGGTAGGGAACAAAGAGTTCTTGGTTTCCTGCTGAACCAATTTGAAAGAGCCACGTTTCTCCTGATTTGTGAGGCTTGCCACAATGTAAAGTAACTTCCCTCAGCTTGGGACTCTCCATTTAGCTGTACAACCATCATAATTTGTGATGTTGTGGGATTAGTTTTGAAAATGTCTAGAAGATTCATCTGTCAAGGAAGACCCTCTTCTGCTTTTGAAATCCCTATTTTTTTCCCCCAGGAGAACTTGATTTTTATTCTCGTTGTTTCTCCTCAACTATCATAATTTGATTCTTTTTAATATCACACCAAATCCATTGCTTCCAAAATACCTAGTATTGGATAGCACAATCCAATACAACTCTATATGAGACCTGGCTTGATCATATTTAATTGGAAGTATCATATTACTCAACCTGCTATATGCAGTGAGTCGATCAGCATCCATGAGTTTAATTTGTTTAGCATGCTCTGTTTTCATCTAAATACATGGATTGTTATTAATTGTACACTTAAAAATGTATCAATTTTGTTTTAATTAACAGTTCCATTACTTCATATAGAATAAATTCTAGGCTAACTGCACTAATGCCATTAGTCATTTACTAAGATTTTTAATATATAGATATTTCCTGTTAAGGTTAACTTTCACTCTGTAGCTATTATTTTGCCTGGTCATTGTCTAAAATAGTGTTTTCCAAACTCAGTAATTTTGAGATGTATGGATTGCAACAGGAATCCATACATCTCAAAATTGCTGTGATTGAAAAACATTTTGGTCTAGAGACTGTTCATTTTCTGCCTTTTCTCCCAGGCCCAAACACACACAGACACAGACACATGGAGTGTCTGCTAATTCACTTATTTTTCTATTAGAACACAGGATGTTAGGCTTTGCCCATTATTATAGTGTATTTCCTGTAAATAAATCCTCTTGCTGTTATAAACCTTGTTTCAGTAATTGTTACTCAGATTAGATTCCTGCCCAAGAAATATTCACATGCGGATAGAATGCTTCAACTTTCAACAGTTATGGGAGTTTCCAAGTTAAGATGAAGAACTGGTTTGCTGCAATTAGATTAGATTAGATTAGATTAGATTAGATTAGATTAGATTAGATTAGATTAGATTAGATTAGATTAGATCAGATGGGGTGAGCTCCAATTACTTGCCACAACTCCAACAAACCTAGCAGTTCAAAAGCATGCAAATGCAAGTAGATAAACAGGTACCACTTCAATGTATGCACTTTGGCATATATTCATGCTGACTCCATGGCCACAGAAGTGACTTCAGACCACACTGGATCTCTCAGCTAAGAAATGGAGATAAGTACCACCCCTCTAGAGTCGGACACAACTAGACATGGAAAACCTTTACCTTTAGATTAGATTTTTCATGAATGAAGACAAATATACGGATCCTAGGATAATGCAGGATCCAATCTGAGTCGGTCATCAGGATGAAAGGTTTAGTCTTCCAATCTTTCAGACTCATGGTGGAGCCTATCCTCAGGGAACTTCTCTCTACTGGAATGTGTGCTTTGGGCTATTCTATGCATCATATTTATGTAGTGTCTGGTTGTGTGTGGCTTTTTTGTTATTGATTGGGGTATTGATTGGCTGTTGTTTCCTTCTGCTGCCGAATCCTTGGCTCCTAAGTAACTGAAAAGCTGGTGGTAAATTGGCACTCCTGTTGACTGACAAGGGGCCTTTTTCATGTGTAGAGCCCAGAGCAGTGTACCGTTTCCAGAGAGGCTCTTATCCAGGAATTCACCACAAGATGATTCAGTTTCAGGAAAGCCGATATATCACCCTTCTTTAGTCCATAATCATCCTATTTTTATTATTACAAGAAATAAGGCTTTGGGAAACTTTACTAAGCTAACACATTATTGAATACACATGGGAAATAATTATGACTATATTATCGGCTTATATATTTTTCATTATGTTCTAATGTGCTGAGGGATTTGTGCTTTGTTTTGTTTTTGGTTTGGTATTTTATTTTTTAGGTCTTAATTGCTTTGAGTGCTCCTGTTGGATAAGTTAGTTCTAATAAATATGAGTCTAATAAATTAAATAAAGTGAATGTAGAATTTAGAAGAAAGTGACTCTAATGGATAGGTGAGTAATGGCTATTTACAAAATGGCATGTGGTAAAGAAATAATACAGCTTGGTTTCATTCTGAACTCTGACTCAATTTAGACATGCTGAATTCAAGCCAGTACAAATATCCCAATGGAAAGAGTCAACTTAGAGGCAGAGTTCAGGTAATAGTGAAAAAAACTATTTGGTACTATCCTGTTAATGATTGTTTTTTTTAAGTCTACAAAAAAAATCAAATACATTTTTATGTGCACAATTTCATCTGCAAAAAATGTACCTGGGTTAGCAAAATACAGTTGTTGTGTTTTAAAAGTGCTAGCTTCTGTCACAAAGTCTACAGTTGGAGAGATTAGTTTTTAATTCCAAAACTATATTAAGGTCATGCTATGCAATTTGCCCAAGGCCCAATGGAAGAAATAACGTTATCTCTCCTGTGTACTTTGGCTCAATCGTTGGTTACTAAGCTAAAGCAATTCACAGAAATGAAGTGATAAGTTGCCTTGCCAAGTACTTTGTAAGAAGTGTGTGTGTCTCAGTGTGGCAGAAGATAACAGCTACCATAGACCCATTCCAAATTTCTTCTTCCTGACAAGTATCTCCAGATGTCCTTCTTCTTAAGCAAATGTCTCCAGATGCCCACAAATGGAACATATTTTGTAGATATATTTGAATCTAACTTCAGGACTAAACTTTTTCCTTGACATAGAAAAACTGCCTGGATCATTTTGTGAAATGACCAAGAGAGATATGAAAGATAATCTTAATTATCTGGTGTATTTCACTAGTTATTGACTCCAGTGTTCATAATATCCTTCTGTCTGAATTGATACAGGGGAATGTTATATTGCAATTATTCCATCCCTATTTGAAGGCTCACTTTAGGAGAGGATGAATTACACATTACCTAATGGCCATATTTTGTATTCTTCAGTGCTCAGTTTTATTTCTATGCTATTGAATATCAGTGTGAAATTATGGGTGAGAGCACCCAGACATTTGGATTGATATTTCAAGTCCTGTAATTAATTTTAATTTCACCAGTGGTTAAATGACTCAGTGGATGTTTTGAACCAGTGGTGAGTGGTGACAATGGAATGGACAAAGACCAAAAAATCAAGAAAATGACGTTAACATAAGAACATAAGAACATAAGAAGAGCCATGCTGAATCAGGCCAAAGCCCATCGAGTCCAGCATTCTGTGTCACACAGTGGCCCACCAATTGTACATGGGGATCTTGAGCAGAAAGAGAAGGCAAAACCCTCCCTTTCCCTTGACCCCCAACAAATGGTACCCAAGGGAATCCTGCCTGCCTCAACCAACATAGAGGCGGCACATGGACATCCGTTTTAATAACCACCGATACACTTTGCATCCATGAATCTATCTAGCCCTGCCTTGAAGCTGTCAAGGCTGACAGCTGTCACGACCCCTTCAGGAAGTGAATTCCATAAATCAACGACCCTCTGGGTTCATTTCAGTCGGGATGAAGAGGTGGCTAACAGATGGCTTTTCTCCACTTCTCCTCTTCTCTTTTTTACTTGTTCCCTTGGATTAGATTTTTCAAAGTGAAGGTACTTCTAGATCAGGGGTGTCAAACTACCAGCCCACGGGCCAGATGCATCACGCGGAAGCTGCTCCCACCCCATTGCTGGCAATGGCAAAACCGTCCCGATATGTTGCACCACGTCACGTGGCGTCGTGAGTTTGACATGTCTGCTCTAGATATATCACACATGGTAGAGGCACAGCTGGATTTGGTCTTCTAAATCATGGTTGATTAGCTGAGGTTGAAGCGGCAAATCTATCTTGCATAAATAAAAATCCTCTAACAATCTGTTTTGAATATCCATAGCCTGCCTTTAAGATCACTACTTAGAACTAGACTAAGAATATGGCAGTCTTCTTTATTGTTATCATAACAATACTTTTGCCTTTCACATGATAGGGAAAAAAAACACCTCTTGACATTACAAGTAGTTTGATAATGAAACCAATTAGTCCAAAAGGTGATATGCTTCCTTTAATGGGAGATTAGAAAGCCATTTATCTGGATTGTCTGGGATGCTTCAATTTGGATTTCAGCACTGAAAAGGTGATTGGACTAATTGGACTCTTAGGATTATATGGTATCATGTTCATTCATGCTGTCTGTTTCCAAGTTTGATGAAAAGTCCTGATTTAATTTATAAAGCCCCAACCAGATCTCCTGAAGGTCTACCTCCACAAGTTCTTGTCCAGATTGAAATACTATCTTCACAGGCAAGTGTATCCATCAACTGAGGTTTGCTAGGGACTACCATTAGAAATATCTTAGAAGAACTCTGGGTTATCTTTGGGGATAGAGCAAAACAATATTTGCACCTATCCGTAGACACCAAGAGCTGGATCTTTAAAGCTAGCAAAGAAAGACAGAAGGAAATAATTTTTTGGCAACGTAGTTTTATTACAATTATTAGAAGGGCCATAATGAAAGCAGAAAACCAGGAACTGCTAACCATAGGCCTTTAATTATATATTTCTGTGTCCCCAGATTCCAATCTTACATTGCTTTTCCTACAACTTTCAATTCTACTTGTCTGGCAGTTGCTATTTTAATGGGTTTTTACCTGGGCGTTCCTTGTGGTTACACTTTTCACTAGTGTCGCCTCTATGGAGGAATGCCATTAAAGGGAGGAGATTTCAGCTCAAATGTTGAATGTAAAAATAAATATTAAGGAAAGTTACATGCAAAAAGGTGTATATTAGGGAAACTGTAAATAACATCTGGAAAGTGAAAATTGCATGCTTATGAACAAATGGGAATGCATATGTGGCAGGTTCCCCCTCCAGGCATTGCTGGAAAACCAGACTCTGAAGACACTGATCCCTCATTCAGGAACTGGCCTCTCAACAGAAGGCTCATAGATACCACTTTCCAAGGTAATATGGATATTTCACTGCTCTCTCTCTCTCTCTCTCTCTCTCTCTCTCTCTCTCTCTCTCTCTCTCTCTCTCTCTCTCTCTCTCTCTCTCAGATCATGGGAATAGCTGATAGATAAGGGTAGTCCTCCACTTATGGCCACAATTAGGTCCAAAATTTTTGTTGCTAAGAGAGACATTTGTTCAGTGAGTTTTGCCCCATTTTGTGACCTTTCTTGCCACAGTTCTTAAGCGAATCTCTACAGTTTGTTAAGTTAGTAACACGATTGTTAAGTGAATCTGGCTTCCCCATTGACTTTGCTTGACAGAAGGTCACAAAAAGTGGGACACTGCAACGGTCATAAATATGAGTCAGTTGCCAAGCGTCTGAATTTTGATCACATGACCACAGGGACACTGCATGGATCACAAGTGTGAAAAATGGTCATAAGTCACTTTTTTCAATGCGGTTGTAACTTCAAATGGTCACTAAATGAATTGTTGTAAGTCAAGGATTACCTGTACTCTCCAGCCTGAGAGCCGTTGACTCCTGACTTGCCAAATTCTTAACAGAAGATTAAGAAAATGTGTAAACAAAACCCATTGCAAACATTTATTTATTTAAAAAGTAAAAATACATTGTAACATGGAACTTGGGCAGAATAAACTCATAATTAGACACAGACAGGATAAGAATATATATAGACGGGGTCTTATATTAATTTTTGCTCCAAAAGACGTGTTAGGGCTTATTTTCCAGTTAGGTCTTATATTTGGGGAAATACGGTACTAAATGTGTCTATTTTGCTGACAATTTGAACTGGGGCTTATTTTTGGGGTGGGGCTTATATTACGAGTGTCCTGAAAAATCATGCTAGGGCTTATTTTCTGGCTGGGTCTTATATTCAGGGAAACACGAGATTCCATATCTAACTGACATCAGTTTTCCAAAGAAATGGATCAGAATTTTAATCCAGCTATGCAAATCCTTAGGGCTAGGCTACCATGGAACCTAAGACCAATCCATAAGATGGGGATGGTAGTCTGTTACTTTAAACATTGGCATTTTTACTCTTAAAGTATTGGATTTTCTAATTTAACAGCAAATGTTCTGCTTTAATAGTGAAAGGCAATATAAAAGTGTCAGCAGGGTTTTACACACAGAAAGTTGATAAATCTGAAGCAAATATCAAAAGTATTTTTCATGTTATGAATTTAATTGATCTTCCATAGTTAGATTGTAAAAATATTCTCTGAGCTGCCTCTAAGGGTCCTGTGTAAAATGGAAGAATGTTCTTAAAAAATTACATATTACAGTACCATAATATATATAATTAGGCAGTTATCTCATTTTAAGCTTTTTCACTGCAGGATACATTTCTTTAAAAAAAATATTCCTGAGCAACATGTAGATGTGATTTGTAATGTAATGTAGAAAGTGTGTGTGCACGCATGCTTTCAGGTCAGTTTTTGGCAACTGCCTGGAATAATCCCTACAGTTTTCTTGACAAGATTTTTCAGAAGGGCTTTACCATTGCCTCTTTCCTAAGGCTGAGAGAGAGCGACTGGCCCAAGGTCACCCAGCTGGCTTTGTGCCTCAGGTGGGACTTGAACTCAGAGTCTCCTGGCCTGATGCCTTAACCGCTACATCAAATCAGCTCTTGAATGTAGAAATAATGCAATGCTGTTTGGTGTTGTTTCTGATTATTGGTGCAAATAATTTAAAATTGTGCAGATGCAAAACCTCTCCAATAAACTAAGGATCATGTCTAAACTATAGCCTTCCAAAATTCATATCCTGAGTTAAATTCAGCCTTATGAAGCAGATATTTTAGGAGATATATTTAATCTGATCAGGTCATCCAAAGTATTAAGTGATCAGTTTGAACTCTTTGGTAACTATTCCACATGTTTATAAGCATCCTCCCTTCCCTTTGGGCAAATCTGCTTAGTTTTTTAGTAGCTGGTGAAAAGCCAAGGCCATAACTTGCTGTAAACTTTGCAAGTATAATCATAAAAATAAAGTTTAGGTAGTTGGGTCAATATATTATGTTTTATTTTAATTTATAGTTCAGCTGACCATTTCTGGCTCCTTTCTCTTGATCTACAATTAATGTAGTGAATTCAAAATTGGAGTTGATTTAGTCTTCATTTGCCCCCCCTCCATATCTGTGAGAATGCTTATTGGGTTCTGGAGAAAAGAAAAAGAATATAGGAGGCTATTCTTCCTTTGACTTTAGGCTTGTAACCTCTTGTTTTTAGGCTGAGGTTTGTCAGTTTTCATAGCAAATGGTGGCAGCATGTGGTAGTAAGGGTGGTGGCAATATGTCTACTTTGAAAAGATACAATAAACAGGGTGTCAACTCTACAATGAACCTGGCTGATGCCATCTTGCTCATTCTAGATGGGAGGGGGAAGTGGAGGTTTTCTTCTAGTCTAAACAATTCTCTATCCCATGTGAACCAAGGTCATTTCTACTGGTTGAATTGTGGGGTTGAGCATTTTGTCAGAAAGCCCACCAAACTATTCTATTGGGAAACATAGTAAATTGCATGAGGAGTTTAACTTTGTAATATTGTAACTCTTTGGAGGGAATTTTAGACTTGGTTTCACTTTTGACCCAGCCAATACTATGTAGCCAATAAACATATTCTTTGAGGAAACTTCCAGTCTCGGAGTTCTGATTTGGTTGGTCTCATCTATTGGAACCATGACACAGGGCCTAACAGTCCAGCCCACATGGTAAGATTGCAGATGGCTCCTTCTTAAGTTACTCCAGTTGTCAATATCTATAAGAAAGTTGATTGTCAGCAGCACACTCTCACCATATAAGATTACCACATCTCTCCCAGATCTTAGTAGATAATTTTATTACATGATTTCAATTATTCACTCTGTAATGGTTTTCATTATTGGTAACTGCCTGAGTGCTGAAGCAAAGGGACTGGCAAGTCCCCCCCCTTTTTTCCTTTTGCATGTGACTGATATTGTCTTCTATCTCAAAAATAAATATAAAGGTATACCTTTTTTCTTAGAGTTTGCATCAATTCAATCTCCTGTTATTTATTTATTTATTTATAATCAAATTTCTATACCGCCCCTCTCCCAAAGGACTCGGGGCGGTGTACAGCCTAAAATTTAAAAACATATAAATATACATAATTTAAAATAATTAAAAGTGAATTAAATAATTTGGCCGTAAAATCCCCATTTAAAACCCAACACTTACAAATCTTAAAAATTTACTCAATCCCCCTAAAACATTCTAACCCTACTGGAACCAAAGCTTCTATGCCAGGCCGGCCTGTCGAAAAAGGAACATTTTTAGTTCCCGACGGAAGGTGCGTAAATCTGTCATTGTACGGAGTTCGGGGGGGAGCTCATTCCATAACGTGGGAGCTCCCACAGAGAAGGCTATCCCCCTGGTGGCCACCAGCCGGCATTGTCTGGCCGACGGCTCCCTGAGGAGGCCCTCTCTGTGGGAGCGTACCGGACGGCGGAAGGTATTTGCTGGCAGTAGACGGTCCTGTAAGTATCCTGTAAGTATATTTTGATCAATTTCTAATGTTATACTTCCCTCTTTAAGAAGATAGGATAGATTACATGCTCTGTCCAAGTCAGGTAAGTTAAATTTCCAGCAGCCTCAATTCTAATAGGGAAATCAACATCTGAAACCCAGGGAAGCTAAACCATATTAAGCTTGATTAGAATTAGGTAAATCAGTTCCATAAACTGCATTTGTCTCTTTGGTCTCTATTTTTCTGGTTCCTGAAATCCAGCTGTGATCTCCTGGAAAATCAGCAACATGATTTCTAGAGTTTTCCTGAACCTCCCCTAAGGTCAAAATTATTTTTCTTTTAGACTTTTTCCCCAAAGCAAACAAACTGAAAATAGTTTTGGGCTGCAAAAATTTACAGTGTAGCACAAAACTGGAGAAAACAGGGCTGGATTTTAGTTAATCCAAGTCCAGTAGCTTGATTTAGCTACATAATTATATCATAGAGCTAGTTTAAGAAAGAAAGAAAAAATACTTCCTGCTCTTACTTTTCACAGCACCAATAGGGTGTGTTTTTCAAAGAAGAGGAAAGTTTTAATCCATGCCTTTTGTCTTAGTCCTGGAGTGAATACAAATTTCTTACAAGCATCTATCTTTTTAATTTTACCATGAGAATATGGAACTCTACTAAGGAAGAAGGATGGGTATGCAATCCTCTTCTCACCTATCCATTGCTGTTGCTCCAGTAGTGACTGCTTGAAAGTTTTTATAAGAAAGAAAGGAGTCAGTTTGAAAATGTCTTGGCTAATGTTTGAGACTAGTATCACAAATCTCCAGCCAGATACAGCTCTAACCATCTCCTGTTCTGGAATAGCTCTTTGACCATAAATCATACTAGTAAATTCAGCTTGATGTGTGCTCTTCCTTCTACAGTTTTCTAGGGACTGAAATAATAATAATTGCCCCTGCTAACATGCTTTCAGTTTATTGGAACGTTCATTTTTAACTACAATCTACCCTGGAGACTATCAGAAGAAAGGCCAGAGAAGAATATTCTATTTCTGTCTCTTCTTATCTGTCATTTCATTTCTGGTTATTTTATCTATCATGTGCGCTGAGTAGCTAACAAATCTGATCGCTTTTTGTTGACAACAATAATATGTTTGAACATTTTCTGGGCTAACTAGAATCCTGCCCTTGTACGCTGTTCAGGATGTTCTAAAGCAGGGATAGTCAACCTTGGCTCTTTTATGACTCATGGACTTCAACTCCCAGAATTCCTGAGCCAGCTAAGCTGGCTCAGGAATTCTGGGAATTGAAGTCCACGAGTCATAAAAGATAAGGTGACCAACTTTTTTTACAATGAAAAGGAGGACACAAATAAATTGAAGAAAAAAATATCATAAAAGCTGGCCCGGCCCATGGAAGGTCAACCGCCCGCCATGCCCCCGCCCACAGCCACCCTGCCAGCACCGCTGCCCTGCCGTGTAGAGCGGGCCCTGTGGCTCCCAAAGCACCAGCCACGCCGCCTCCGGGGGGCAGCCCATCGTCGACACACCCCACCATCGACATACCTGCAGCCGCCCCGCCAGCACCACTGCCCACCCTGCATAGCCCTGTGTAGAGAGGGCCCCACAGCTCCCACAGCACAGGGGCAGCCGGCTGCTGCCACCCCTCACACCCCTGCCCACAGCACCCCTGCCGCCCCTGCCTCTTGTGCCCACAGCCATTATTGCCTTAGTAGAATCGAAGATCCCCACGGTCACATGATTAAAATTCAGACGCTTGGCAACTGATTCATATTTATGACAGTGGCGGTGTCCCAGGAGATCACATAATCATGTTTTGTGACCTTCTAGCAAGTAAAGTCACAATGGGCAAGCCAGATTCACTAAACTACCATGTTATTCACTTAACAACTGCAGTGATTCACTAACAACTGTGGCAAGAAAAGTCGTAAAATGGGGCAAGGCTCACTTAACAAATGTCTCGCTTAACCGCAGAAATTTTGAGCTCAGTTGTGCCCGTAAGTCGAGGACTACCTGTCTTTTGTGTAGTAATCTTAAGAGGAAAGGGTTTCTTTCTTAAAGTGACAGCTAAAATCATCCCATTTCATGCATCTGCTTAGCGAGACATGATTTGCTCTTTTTCTGCCTCATGTACAGGTTTTGGCAAAGGAATATAGTGCATTTCTGCACCCTGTTTTCACCAATATATGTATATTTCTATCCAATACATGTCTATTTCACATAGCAGGCACTGGCAAAGCCTGATAAAGTGAAAATACTGATGAAAAATGTATGCATTTATCAAGAAATGCAATTTAAATAGGCTCATGTTATGAAGTCAATAAAGCAAATGTTTCGCCTGTCTCCACCTACATCATTGAGAACTGTGAGTTTATAAATAGCTAAATCATTGATAACTGTCTACAGCAGAGGGTCTCCAAACTTGGCCCTTTTATGACTTGTGGATGTCAACTCCCAGAATTCCTCAGCCAGCGTGCCTGGTTGAGGAATTCTGGGAGTTGACGTTCAGAAGTCATAAAAGGGCCAAGTTTGAAGACCCCTGGTCTACAGCTTTATAGATTGGCCTGGATGCAAATAGAGTTAAAACAAATCTATGAAATTCAGTAAGTCTTAAACATTCATTGGTGATAGTGAATACATCTTAGCATTCAATGTATGAATACTATGACAATTTTTATTTAATGCACAAAATTGCTGATGAAGTAGCCACTACTATAATTTCCTGTTTGTGCTTCGCGTAGCATTTCATTTGAAATTTATGCACACCTCCTAGGAAATTTTAAAGCAAGTAAAGTGACCTATTGGTATCTACCCATCATCTACAACAGATTACCTCAGTTGTCACCAATATGAATAATGGATGTTTGTCATTTTGCTGAAGTCTACCCCTGTCAAACCTCAATATTAAATTAATTTATTTTTGGTTTTGATCCCCATTATTATCACTTTTAGAGTGATTAGAAAGCAAGGGATAAAACTCTGCAACTATTAGCAGGTGAAAAATGATATTTGCTTTGTCACTGACAAAGAAGTCACCAAGTAAGCCAGCATTTATCAGACATATATTCATCAATCCAGCTGACCCCTTTGAATGATTTAGTGTACTGGAACATTCATTATCATTCAGGAAAAGCAGAGTAAGAAACAAACAAAAAGCCCTCCTTTTTTCCTCCTTGTTTTTAGAGGTGGCTGCCAGATACTTGGAGGCATTCAATAATGAATGATATATCCCATCACTGATAAATGAAGAATTTATTTATGAAACAGAGAAGAGTAGGAGAGATTGACTTGAGTACATTAGAGAATGGATTTATGTGCTAAAGGCAGGCACAAATAGGATTTTTTTTCCTTTTTGTTTTGAGCTGGAAATTATGAATCTAAGAGGGCAATTTCCAAGATACAACAACTACACAGGGAGGAAGAAGGAGAAGCATTATCCACAATGCGAGTAACTTCTAGTATTATTTAGATGATGTGATTCTACCCACAGCTTCTATACAATATATTTGCCACTGCACTATATAATGTAGACTACAAGTAGCTGGAAATTTAGAGAATATTCATAGCTCCAGTTGAAGTCTTGAAAGCCCAAGCAGGTTCCTAAACCAAGTATGAAGGCCCTTACTGCTACACTTGGCCTGGAGAATCAGAAGCTATGTAGGCCTTACCTAACAGGCTGAAGAACAATAACAACAATGAAACTATGGAAGCCTTCAGAGCATGATTGCTAGAATACAGTCCAATCCCTTCTTCAGCAGTAAGGAAAAGAGGTCTCTGTCTTTTCTTCTATGTAATGTAGTAATGCGTTCTGCTGTGGTGGTACAGCATTTCAGGCTAATTCTGTCCACAGCTTGGAGTTCGATCCTGACCAGGTCAGTGAAATGAAGACCCAGATTGATGGGGGCAATATGCTGACTCTGTAAAACTACTTAGAAAGGTCTATAAAGCACTGTGAAGTGATATATAAGTCTAAGTGCTATTGCTATATATGTGTGACTGCTCTCCCTCATGTTGCTTCTGTGTGTTTTGTGTATATGTGCCCAGGAAAGAACAAGATGGGCTCTTCTTGTTTCAGTCTAGGCTGAATGAGTAGAAGGGTGGAGAGACAGGAAGGAGCATAGAAGGAAGCAGTTGGTAGTATTTTGAGCCACTGCTATCCACTGTATCGTAAATAACATTTCCAAAAGGTTCCTTCTTTGCAACCCAGTTGAATCCAGATCATTTTTCTGCTGAATTTCCCCCACCTCCAAAAATTCTGGTCCCATTCTGTTTAATTTTCAGAGGGTTATCCTGCAGACAGAGCCCTTGTTGCCATGCATACATTATTCCAATGTTTGGGTGGGGTTGGGAAAAAATAAAAACATCTACCTACCTACCTACCTACCTACCTACCTACCTACCTACCTACCTACCTACCTACCTACCTACCTATCTATCTATCTATCTATCTATCTATCTATCTATCTATCTATCTATCTATCTATCTATCTATCTATCTATCTATCTATCTATCTATCTGATGGCAATGTTATGTTAGCCAGGAGATCACAATGCTAATACATACTGTAGTATTTTATTTATTTATTTTTATTAATTTGATTTCTATGCCGCCCTATTCCGGAGAACTCAGGGCGGCTCACAACATAATAGAAATCAACAGTTAAAAATACATATATATAAAAACCCCTAATTTAAAAGAAAACCAATCATTCAACATACACACAGACATACACTGGCTAGGGGCAAGATGTTAACTGCCCCAAGCCTGCCGGCAGAGGTGTGTTTTAAGTAATTTACAAAAGGCGGAGAGGGTGGGGGCGACACGGATCTCTGGGGGAAGTTGGTTCCAGAGGGCCGGGGCCGCAACAGAGAAGGCTCTTCCCCTAGGCCCCGCCAGGCGACACTGTCTGGCTGACGGGACCTGGAGAAGGCTGACTCTGTGGGCCCTAACCGGCCGCTGGGATTCATGGGGCAGCAGACGGTCCCGTAAGTAGTTTTGGCTGCCTAAGACTTTTTTATGATGGGGAGAGAGAACAAACAAAATATTATGGAATTCTTCTTTAAGATATTCTTTTTTTCCATATCTGAAAAAAGGAAAGTGGGGAGAATTTTGCTTCAGATTCTCATTGCCCACCCAAGAGAAGAATGCCCTTTAATGCAAAAATTAGCCAGCAGTGTCTGCTTTGAGAAGAGCCAAGAATGGTTCTCTCCTCACTTTCCTGTCCCTCCCCTGACAGGCCTTTCAGTACAAGCTGGATTCTTTCCTGAGGTGGTGGTGGTGGTTCTTCCTTTAACATAATTGATGAGACTGAGATCATCTGATTGCAATTGTGCCCTTAGGTGTCAAAAAAAGAATCTAAATATGGTCTGAGACACTTATACTGTTTCTGAAATAATGTTTAGGGACTTCCCTTTTAATCTAAAGTCTGGAAAATAAAACCTACACTTTCAAAACTGTTATTGCAGGCAAAAGACTTAATTGCTCCTATATACCATAGCCACTTTCCAGTTTCTGTGGTCTTTCTCTAAATATAGAGAGAAACTTATTCTCCATTTCTTTCACTATCAGAAAGTTTTCCTTTGATTTCCTGTTTCTGACAACTATTTCTTCAGAAAGAAAGGAACCCTAGCAAATAATAAATAGACAAGTTATGAATTGACTTCCCTGTTTCATTTTTATAAACATTTTTTAATAAATTATTATTTCATTTTTAAAGAGTGGCTCCTCCAATAGAGTAAAAAAATCATGCAATGCTAGTTAGAAGTTTGCAGCCTTACGGTCAGACACTATAATCTTTACTCAGAAAAGATTCCTTCCTTCCATAATTGGACTATGAGAACCAAAAAAATACCTAAATGGAATCAAAGAAGAGCTCTGGTAGAACAATAGTTAAATGCAGTTATCAACTCTACAACAAATCTGGCGGAGGTCATCTTGCTCGTTCTAGGTTGCCACAAGATGAGAGGGGGTGCAGAATATTTTTGCTAGTTTAAAACACTTCTGGCTTCCGTGAGAACCAAAGTCATTCTATCGGTTAGCTTAGAGGGTTGAGCGTTTTGTAAGAAAGCTTGCAAAATTGTTCTATTGGGGAACATAGCTGATTGCATAGCCCTGGAGTGGGAAATTTGACTTTGTAATATTGTAACTCTCTGGAGATAATATCAGACTTGGTTTCACTTTTGACTGTACCGATACTATGTAACCAATAAATGAGTTCTTTGAGGAAATCTCTAGCCTCAGATTTCTGATTTGTTTGGTCTTGTTTATCGCAACCTTGACAGCAGTATTGCAGGCTAATTCTGCCCACAGCCAGCAGTTCAAGGTTGACTTAGCCTTCCATCCTTCCGTCCAAGGTCAGTAAAATGAGGACCCAGATTGTTGGGGGCAATATGCTGACTCTGTAAACTGCTGAGAGAATGCTATAAAGCACTGTGGAGTGGTATATAAGTCCAAGTGCTATTGCTAAATGGAAGCAAAGATATTTTTTACTGCCATCCATGATCATCAAGAGCAAAGTTTCTCAAACTTTCAGCTTTAAGATGTATGAATATCAATTCCCATTCTGGCTGAGGGATTCTGGGAGTCAAAGTCCACATAGCTTAAATTTCCAGGTTTGAAAAACCCTGATCTTACATCCCAAATGTAGTAAACCTACTAACATATAGTTAAGGCCAATCTCAAGTATCTGAGACAGCTCAGGGTTCACTCACTCAAATAGTTTCAGCTTTCCTATGTCATTGATTTTCAGGTCTGGTCTACCTGGTGCTGCTGATAAACTGCTCAGTTGTATAACAAAGGAAGGTAGATTCTTGGAGATGAGTAGAAAAATTACAGGGCCAGGAGTTTTGAAGGGAAATGAACTACTACCGGTAGTTTTTCTAGCTGATCTCTAGTAGAGGTGTAAGAAGTCATTAGCGAAAAACCCTGTTGATGCAGAAAAAGTCAGGGAGAAAACTCAGTGGAGCCTAAAGACCACAGTGAACAGTTTGTGAATGGGAATGCTGAGATTTTCTTTTTTTTCCCAAAAACAGGGCTTTCAGATTTGTTGCTGCTAAGGAAAGCATCTGGTGGCCGCTGAGTTCACCCTGGCTCTCCTTTCAGCTGCTGCGATTCCTCTTATCTATTCCTGGAACAAATAATAGTGATAAAAATAAAGTGTCTCATTTGAAGAGTGTTAATTGAACAGGGTGGGGGAGCATAGCCCAGAGGGATAGGCAGGAGCAGACTTGTGGGAAGCAGGTGAACAGCTCAAATCAAGAGAAATGCAAGCATGATAAAATGCATCAAGTGATAAGTAGAAAAATGGAGGGAAGAGGGGAGAAAAGGTGGTGGGGAAAAGAGAGATGCAGTTTCAGAAACCTGAGAGAATAAAACCACGGTGAAATAAATAGAAGCATGCAGAGCCTCAAAATTAATATGCTTAGTGCCTGCTTTCTCAGCCTACAATAACCATTAGGAAAGATATGCCTGAGCAACATTTCTTTTGAAGCTCCATAAAGCCATATGCAAAATGTAAATACACCAATTACCATGTTACTTTAAATGCCTTTTATTAATAATCTTTGTAACTCCCTCTCAGTATATTGTTACATACAAGTGTTTCAGCTGCAGATATGATGATCGTGATTCGGTAATAATGGCAGGTGGCTGGTGAAAATGCTACATTTCATAGAAAGCAGATAATGTTTCCCATGGTTGTACCATGTCCCAGAGACTGTTTACTGCTCCAAAGGGTATCTAATCCCAGCTCAGGAGGTACAGAAGCTGACTAGGATGGCCACTGAACCCTATTTGACATCAAATGATAGACTGACATTGCATCTGAGGTCAAGAGGACAGTGAGGAGAAGAGTGATTGACACTTAAGGTAGGAGATGTGCCCAAAGCCAGTTTAAGACCACTAAGCACGACCCAAGAATGGTTCCCCTTGGCCCTTCCACTGCTTACTGAAAAACATTAAGACTCACACTCTTGCACTTTACTTAATCACTGTGCCAAAGGGGAAAAATTAATGATGCAGATTATAGTTGAGGATAATTATAAGGATAATTATAATAAACCCAACCAAAATCAAAGATGGCAGTGAAGGGGTTAACTGCATTATTTTTTTCTCCCCCCTCTCTCCCCCCCCCAATAGCCATAATACATGCTGGTCTTTAAGCAGATTACCAAGTGATTGTGCCCAATAATTTGATCTTTTTTCCGGTGGTTGTTCAGCGAACACCATGGTCACTAAAGAACACTACAGTTGTTAAGTGAATCCATTTTAGCCAATGGGCATTTTTCTGTCCAAAGCTGGAAGTAAAAGTCAGTTTCTGGCCAAAAGTATTGTAAATCTTGGTTAGGTAATGCACGGGGTGCTGCAAATTGCCATAAATGTGGACTAATCATCAAGTGCCCAAAACAAGGGGGATGACCATCAGAACTTTGAAATTAAGTCCTGTAGGAACCCACCAAAGTCCCTACATAAGTGGCAAATAGGACAAGTAATAATACCATAGGATAGAATAGGATCAAGTAAGATTCATTGTGTCTGGAATGGAAAATTACTGCATGCCTACATGCCATAAAAGTTCCGGGAAGAAACAACTCACAGAAAGCCCCCGGACCAAAAGGCCCCTTTTCTAAACAAACCTCTTGGTTTCCCAGATAAGGCAAATCAGCCTGACAAACTTACCGATTGACAAAGTGAAATACGATCATGTTCAGTGCACACATGGCCGGCTGCGCTCTGGCGATATAACGTAGTATGTGCGACGGCTGTTTTACTGGCCTGCTGCACTCAGGCGAGACGACGTGCTACACTGATTGGCCTGCTGCGCTCAGGCAATGTGATGTGCTATGTGCTGCGCCGGTTATACTGAATAAAACAAGCAACCGGGCATAGAGAAATTGCTCTTTGTATCCGGAAGCGTTTTGTATCCTGACTCCGTGTCTGAGTTCTTTCTTCTACGCCTTCTGACGAATTGGCCCGTGCATTGAGCCCACCACAGGGTTGTGGGATTGTCCAGGCTGCATCTTGGCAGCGGGACCAACGGAATCTCCACAAAGTCCTAAGTAGGTTTGGGGAGGTCCATCAAAACTTCAAACAGTCGCTAAGACACCAGTTGCAATGCGAGAGCTTCCTCTGCCTAACTGGCAAAGGAAATGAAGAATGGATGGGGTCAGCACGTATATCATTGTGCTTCCCCTGCAGAATTTTTAAAAGTATGTGAATTATTATCTGAACCCATTAAATACATTTGAAAAGGCAACAAAATATGATAGAAATGGTCAGATACCAAATAATTTTAATCTATAAGTAAAGCTTTTTTTTTTAAAAAAAAGTCCTAGAATATTCACACACATTCTAGGTGGAAAGAAGGAAAAGGTGAGTATTAGAGGAATAGGATCCTGTGCTGGCTAGTAGGAACAGGTGCAGAGAAATTCATTTGCAAGGTATGGTCTGCTTCTTTGAAGCTTTTGATGTTATCATTTCTGGTCATAGCAATTGACAAAAATAAACTGAGCTTTAAGAAAGCATCTCATCACATGTATATAAAGTACATGGATGGATATATACTGAAAAAACTAGCTGGAACATTTTTACTACTGATTTTCATGAGGCTCTAGTTATCTAGGAATTTATTTGCAAGAAGGCAAAACATATACCGAAGATTATTCATATTTTTCAAAGATGGCTTATAGCAGCGGTTCTCAACCTTTTCTGGGGCTCAACCCCGGCCCGCATCACGCTTGCGCGGCACGATGGGGCGCATCGCAAAGGGTAAAAAAATGGCCGACCCCCCCAAAAAAATGGCCGACCAAAATTAAAAAAAAATGGCAGGCCCGCATCGCGCATGCGTGGCGCGACGGCCCGCATCGCAAAGGGGAAAAAATGGCCGACCCAAAAAAAATGGCCCAAAAAAAAGGCCGACAAAAAAAAGGCGGGCCCGCATCGCGTATGCGCGGCGCGATGGCCCGCTTCGCAAAGGGGAAAATGGCCGACCCAAAAAAAATGGCCGACCCAAAAAAAAATGGTGGACTGCGGTGTTTGGCGACCCCTGTGAAATGGTAGTTTGACCCCAAATGGGGTCGCGACCCACAGGTTGAGAACCGCTGGCTTATAGCTTTTCAGGATGCATTAGATTTTAAAAATGTACTTTATAAAGGCTTTGGGATTAAAAAAAAATAGAGACATTTCCTGCATTGTCAGAAAATATTGTTCCCTAAAGAAATTACTTACAAAGATCTGTTCCCAAAGATCTGCAACAAAAGATTTGCAGATTATTCTAGTGGAGACACTGAAGGGCTGCTGCATAGAGTTTAGCAAATGTCCTTTCAAAACAGTTTTCTCATTGTGAATTCTTTTTTTTTTTAAAGGAATCAGAGACAACCAAGCTCAGAGAGTACCAAGGACTCCATGGAATCAAAGACACCTCTCTTTTAAAATCTAACACCTCAAAGGGCATTTCTTGTAAATAACAGGAACATATAACCAATAGGTAAAATGTGGAAAGGGGAAATGACCCCCAACCCAGGTTTTATATCCACAATTTAAAAAGGGTAATCTAAAGTTGTCTTTACTTTAGAGCAGCATTTCTTAATCTTGACAACTTTAAGATGTGTGAATTTCAACTCCCAGAATTCTGTCATGCTGGCTGGGGAATTCCGGGAGTTGAAACCCATACAACTTAAAGTTGTTAAGGTTAAGAAACAAAGCTTTCAAGTATTGTCCTATCAGGAACAGCTCCCAAATCAGGCATAGGTAAAAGAGCAGAAAGTCTTTTACCAGCAGTACTATCTACCAATATCTTACACTAAAGCAGATAGCCAGGTTGTTCATACTGTTTCCCCAAAAATAAGACCTACCATGAAATAAGCCCTAGCTTGATTTTTTGGGGGGTGGGCCTAATATAAGCCCTACCCCCAAAATAAGCCCTAGTTTTGGGGTGAGACATATGCCTAAAAATCAAGCTACAATAGGGATCAGGGTGTGGAGCTACCCCACATGCCCTGCACCCACTTACTGTTGCAGCCAAGCCTTCCATGCCCCAACATGTGCCTCACCTCGCTGGTCCACTTATTCTGTGGCTGCTTGCCACTGCTCATGCACATCTGTCAACCCTGGACTCCATTTCACCATCAGAGGCTTTTGGGAAATGTCTCTGCAGCTGAGAATGGAGCTCTGGATTGATGTGTGTGGTACCACCCGGCCTCCATTTCACATTCAGAGGCTTTCAGGAAAGACCTCTGCAGCCAGGAATCGAGCTCCAGATTGACACGCGTTGTGCCCCCTGAAAGCCGGGGGGGGGAGGGTGCTGTGCATATCAATTTGGAGCTCCATTCTCAGCTACAAAGGCATTTTATGAAGGCCCCTTATGGCAAAATGGAGGCTGGGGGTGGCATTCACAAGTGGCAGTGAGTGGCCGCAGAAGAAGTGGGGCTGTTGGTGCCGCTGCCACGAGAGGGATCATAAAAAAGACATCCCCCAAAAATGAGACCTGGTGCCTCTTTTGGAGGAAAAAAAAAGTAACACCAGGTCTTATTTTCAAGGAAACATAGTATTAAAACAACATCCAGTTCTTTCTTGTAACTGGTGGAGACAAAATGTTTGGTTGTTTAATTGATTGACTGATGGTCTTAAGGGATATATTTCTTTTGTCGTAATTCTAGCTCACAGAAGCAGCAATAAGCTATAAAAAGATTTGAAAACAATTTTTTTAAAATAAAGAAAATAACCTCTTGTCACCATAAAACATCACAATTTATAAAAAAAAGTCAATCCACTCTCTGGATAGTGTTATATTCCAGCTACCATATAATAAAAAGAAACCAGCATGGCTGCATAAAGAACTCTCTGATAAATTGAATGATAAAAAGGACAAGTATAGAAAGTGGAAAGAGGGGCACATAACTAAGTCAGAATATCAACAAATAGCCCGAACCTGCAAAGATGAAGTGAGGAAAGCTAAGGCTCAAAATGAACTAAGACTTGCGACCAAAGTCAAAAATAACAAACAAAAAAAAAACTTCTTTCAACATGTAAAAAACAAGAAAAAACTGAAGGAAATGATTGGTCCATTAGTGGGGGAAAGTGGCAAGAAGGTGACAAGCAACAGGGAGAAAGCAGAACTATTTAACTCGTTTTTTGCATCTATCTTTACACAAAGGGAAAAAACAGACCAACCTACCAAAAATAGTGCCATAAAAAACAGAATAGAAACGCAAGTTAAGATAGGCAAGAAAACGGTAAGTGAGCACCTGTCCAGCCTAGACGAGTTCAAATCACCAGGACCAGATGGATTACACCCCAAGGTTCTCAAGGAACTGGCAGATGTGATCTCAGAACCATTAAACTATAGTTTTCAAAGATCCTGGAGCGCTGGGGAACTACCAGAGGACTGGAAAAGAGCTGATGTAGTTCCCATCTTCAAAAAAGGAAAAAAAATGGACCCAGGAAATTACAGACCTATCAACCTGACCTTGATACCTGGGAAGATTCTGGAAAAGATAATCAAATAACAAATCAGCGAACACCTAGAGGTAAAGTCATTAATAAAAGCCAACATGAGTTTGTCAGAAACAGATCATGCCAGACAAATCTTATTGCATTCTTTGACCAAGTGACAAAATTAGTGGATCAGAGGAATGCTGTGGATATAATTTACTTGGACTTCAGTAAGGCATTTGATAAAGTAGATCACAACCTACTACTTGATAAGATAGAAAAATGTGGGTTAGACAGCACCATCACCAGTTGGATCCATAGCTGGCTGACCGGCCATACTCAGCATGTGGTCCTCAATGGAACCGCATCTACATGGAGGGAAGTGTGTAGTGGGGTGCCCCAGGGCTCTGTTCTGGGCCAGTGCTCTTCAACATCTTCATCAACGATTTGGACAAGGGGGTAGATGGGGAAATCATCAAATTTGCAGATGACACCAAGGTGGCAGGAATAGCCAACATTCCAGAAGACAGGCTTAGGATACAGGAGGATCTGGACAGACTTGAACAGTGGGCGCTATCTAACAAAATGAAATTCAATGGTGAAAAAAGTAAGGTTCTAAATTTAGGCAAGAAAAACCAAATGTACAGGTATACTATAGGGGGTACCTTGCTCAATAGTAGTAACTGTGAGAGGGACCTCAGAGTCCTAGTGGACAATCACTTAAATATGAGTCAGCAGTGTGCTGCAGCTGCCAAAAAGGCCAACACAGTGGTGCATTAACAGAGGGATAGAATCAAGATCACGTGAAGTATTAATACCACTCTACAATGCCTTGGTAAGGCCATACTTGGAATACTGCATCCAGTTTTGGTCACCACGATGTAAAAAACATGTTGAGACTCTAGAAAGAGTACAGAGAAGAGCAACAAAGATGATTAGGGGACTGGAGGCTAAAGCATATAAGGAAAGGCTGCTGGAATTGGGTATGTCTAGTTTAATGAGGAGAAGGGCGAGGGGGGACATGATAGCAGTGTTCCAATATCTCAGGGGCTGCTACAAAGAAGAGGGAGTCAAGCTATTTTCCAAGGCACCTGAATGCAGGACAAGAAGCAATGGATGGAAACTAATCAAGAGAGAAGCAACCTAGAACTAAGGAGAAACTTCCTGACAGTTAGAACAATTAACCAGTGGAACAACATGTCTCCAGAAGTGGTGAATGCTCCAACACTGGAAGTTTTTAAGAAGAGACTGGACAGCCATTTGTCTGAAATGGTATAAGGTTTCCTGCCTGAGCAGGGGGTTGGACTAGATGACCTCTAAGGTCCCTTTTAACTTTATTATTATTATTATTATTATTATTATTATTATTATTATTATTATTAATGCACATTTTGCCATGCAAAAAATAAAAAAAATGTTGACTGATTATGATTTTGAAAGTTATTTTTTGTATAGAGAATGAAGCTGCGTAGAATATTTAACTGATTAGAAATAGCACACCAGCTTCTCTTGCTTGATTGATATGCTAAATAAAAAGGCACTCACCTATCCGTTTCAGCAGGAGATGTAGGATCTATTAGGCAAAAGAGAACTGGGCTCTGATCAAAACTAAATGAGAGAGGACATTGAATATAAATATTATTAAGCAACTTCAGTGTATAATTATCACAATATCAGTAATACTGAAGGCCAAGAATAGATTTACATTTGCAAAAGATATCATGCAGACATTTGTACATTTGTTTTCCAAAGATATGGGCAAAGTGTTGCAAACTTGAATCATATTTTGTAAAACTGAGAAGATAATGTAGATACTTTGGACTGAGATGCTCAACAGAATTGAATAGATCATCAATTATATTTTGTTTTGGGAGAAAATCTGTGTTTGAAATAACCTTTGCAATCTGACCTGAAGATGATCCATTATTTTAAAGAGCAAGAATGAAGCCTGGACTAATTTGAAATGTAATAATTTTACTGCCACATAATTCTGGCTTATAGATGAGGAAAGGTTGGGATCACATTTTTTTTAAAAATCTGATTCATCACCTGACTTACTAAGATATGAATTCTTTATAAACCCTATAATATTGATTGCTTGCATATAAACCAGGGTTGTCTAGTGTTTGAAGGAACAGAGATGCAGGACCAAATGATATTACAGGGCAGGACCTGTTTATAGCTCTTGAAAGCAGCTGTCTCTTTCTCCTAGATTTAACAGCTGCTCTCCATAGCTGCAGCTGTACCTCTGGCAAAGATGCCTATGGTTCAAAGAGTCGCAGGGTGGGGATATATTTGTGCCTCCACCCACCTTGTAGTCTCTTTCCCCCTGCCTCCCCCAATTCTGAAATGGTCCATAAATCCTAGAACTAGGATTTATTTATTTATTTGATTTCCTCACCTGCTTAAATATTGTGATGTCTCTCTTGGTCCCAAGAGCATGTAGAGCAGAGAAAAGGCAGGAGCAGCAGAGATCAGCCAGAGTACTTGAGAGGAGAAAGCTCTGCCCGTCTTGATGGGCTGCACCGGAAACTGGCTATTTTTCTCAACAGACAGATGAAGGTGTTGCTGAGAACAATGTGCTTATTTTCTAGCTGTGTGGTTTTGGCCACTGAGTTTCCTGCTTTACTTTAGATTGATACTGTGTTTGGAACTGATCTGTGTCTTGGAGACTCTAGACTTTTCTTTCCTCATGAACTCTCTTGTGTGTGGATTTAAGTTTGTCAGGTAGAGTTATTTTGTTTGAGCAACTTTCAGTTGCTTTGGGGACTATTGGGTCATTGCGCTATGGACTAATCTTGGCCTGCTTGTGACTGGGCTTAATTGGGACAGTTTTGAGTTTTGGTAAAGGGAATTGCTGGGGAATATTATTAAACTCAGTAAACCACATTACATGTGTGTGAGAGTGAGTGGAGCAACACAGATATGGCAAGTGGTATCTAAGGGAACAGGATATCCCAGTAATGGTCAACTCGGCACAGTGAATCCAGATTTTCTGTTTATTTGGCACTGGGGCACTGAAGTCCAACTAGAAATGTGCATATCTGGTTTTCTGCTGAGTGCTATTAGAATTTATTCCATGATGCACTTTATTGTTTCAGTCAAAGCTTAGCCCATGAAAAATACCAACAGAAACAAATCAATATAATAATACAGAATTAAAATTCAAAGCTCTGGTGGAAATCATGCTGATATTGCTGTTTTAAAATTGTTTAATATTTATAGTTTTTTAAAATGCTTTAAAATATCATACTGTTCCAAAGGTCTCCTGAATAAAAGAATGAGTTATATATTTTGATAATAATAGTAATAATCATAATGAATATTGTTGTGTCCTGAGCCTGCAAAAGCAGGCTCAGGACGTTGTATTGGTCCCGGGCATTCCAAAAGCTGCCCGGGACCAGACAGAGCAGTGCCAGCCTTGTGCGCATGCGCAAGGTGCGAAAACGCTCTGTTCCTATTGGTTGACATTGTCCGGGTTTCTGGCCATATAAAAAGGCCTGCATGCCTTTTGCTTTTGCTTGGTTGTTGTAGAAGGAGAATAAAGTGTTTGTTCAGCATCACCAGGTTTCTTCATCATTCGCACACGAACGAAGTACACAACTCTGGCGACGAAGGTGAGATCCCTTGCAAGCTGGAACTAAAGAGTTGAAGACTTATCCAGGAAGTCCTGAAGAGGGGAAGACAGAGTCTGAATCAGTGTCCCAGCCTGTCAGTACAGTGTCGTTGGAGGTTGAGCTCAGCTAAAGGACCCTTTCCCCAACAGCAGCTTGTAGAGGAAGCGAGTGCTGAAGGTTGTAAAGCTTATGATGTCGAAGATTGGCCGATTGACTGATTTCGATGTCTCCCACCCAGAGAGATGGAATTCCTATGTAGCACGGATGGAGAATTACTTCTGAGTAAATCAGATTAGAGAAGACAGCCTGAAGGCAGCAACTCTTTTGTGTGCCTGTGGACAAGAAGCTTTTGACATCGCAGAAAATCTGGTGGCCCCTGCACCTCTGGAGTCAGTAACATATGCTGACTTTAAGAAAATGTTGAAGGAACATTTCCAGCCGAAGTTATCTGTCATTGCTTGGAGGTATGTGTTCGAGCAGAGAGACCAGAGGCTGGGTGAATCTGCTGCAGACTTTATTGCGGCCTTAAGGCAAGCAGCCAGACCTTGTGAGTTCAAGGATCTGGAAGAGAGGCTGCGAGATCATATTGTCTGTAGCTTAAGGAGCAGAGACTTACAACAAAATATTTTTCCAAAAGAAGATGTCTCCTTCAAAGATGCATTGCAAGAAGTGGCAGCTGAGGAAGCAGCAGGCGGGGCTGTGAAGGCCTTGCACCTCACCAGGAATCCTCCAGACACAGATGGATGAGGATGCTCGAGAAGGATCAGAAGTGGACACTTCACCAGCCAGCTGAGAGGAGGCAGAAGGGTCAAGGCCCCAGCATCGCTTCAATACTTCGGGTGCGGAGGATACCACAAGCGAGCTGACTGCAGGTTACGCTCCGCCATTTGCAGGGCGGGTGGCAGGCAGGGCTACATTGCATCTGTCTGTTTGGGTCACTAGAAGGTTCAACCTCGGGAAGAATTGCTTCAGAAAGGTACCAGGGTCCCCAGCCAAAACAGGGTGGGTTTCTGCACATCGCACAGGAGCATTCTAAGAACAGGGACACATAAGCCCCTTAAGAAGAAACTTTCCATTAATGTAAGGTTGCAAGGGGTTCCCTTATTCATGGAGTTGGACACTGGGTCCACTCTTTCCATTATTTAATTAATACCTTTAAAAGGATATGCAGCAGTAGTGGCCTTCGAGTTAAACTCAGGCCATCAAATCTAATACTCACTGATTTTCAAAATTCTATGGTGTGTGTTAAGGTGTTAGTGACCACCTTTAAAGCGCTCCATGGCATCGGACCCGGATACTTACAGGACCGCTTACTGCTAGCAAATACCTCCCGCCGTCCGGTACGCTCCCACAGAGAGGGCCTCCTCAGGGTGCCGTCGGCCAGACAATGTCGACTGGCGACCCCCAGGGGGAGAGCCTTCTCTGTGGGAGCTCCAACGTTTTGGAACGAGCTCCCCCCCGAACTCCGTACGATGACGGACTTACGCACCTTCCGTCGGGAACTGAAAACTTTCCTTTTTCAACAGGCCGGCCTGGCATAGAAGCTCCGGCTCCAACCGGGTGAAAATGTTTTAGGGGGATTGTGCAATTTTTAGGATTTTTGTAATTTTTATGATTTTAGGATTTGTATATATTGGGTTTTATAGACTTTATGGCCTAATTTGTTTAATTTATTTTTAAATATTTTAATTTTGTACATTTATATGTTTTTTAAATTTTAAGGCTGTAAACCGCCCCGAGTCCTTCGGGAGAGGGGCGGTATAGAAATTTAATAAATAATAATAATAATAATAATAATAATAATAATAATAATAATAATAATAATAATAATAATAATACGGTACAGTATAAGGATTTTGAGGGTCCCCTAGATGTAGTGGTTGTTGGGGGTGAACGTACAAGTCTTATTGGACTCGATTGGTTCGAGGCTTTGGGAATCCAGGTAACTGGGCTGCACAGCTTGCAAACACTGGGCCTTGCAGAGGTTTGCAAGGAGTTTGCAGATGTGTTTAGTTCAGAGCTAGGATCCTACAAGGGGCCTCCCGTTTCGCTACGGTTAGACCCAACCATCACGCCCATCAGGGTTAAGCCTAGGAGGGTACCTTTTGCCCTCAAGGGAAAGATAGATGCTGAACTGGACAAATTGCTCCAGCAGGGCATTCTAGAACTTGTGGATTGAAGTCCAGGGGAAACCCCTATAGTAATGCCTCTAAAGGCTAATGGGGACATACATATGTATGCAGACTATAAATGCACACTGAATAAGGCGCTGCAACATCACACTTATCCAGTACCTGTGGTAAGTCACATTCTGGCCTCCCTCAAGGGGTCGCATTTTTGCAAAGCTTGACCTGGCACAGGCCTATCAACAGCTACCTGGATAGGTGGTCATCCCACACATCCATAATTACTCCAGACAGGGAGTCACACTGGGGGTATCCACAATATTCACATATGTCAGATAGTTCTCCAGACAGGGAGACTGACCCGGGGTATCCACACAAATCACTAGCAGTAAGAGAAAAGGAATTCCATCAAGGGTGCTTGCCTAATTCTGCAATTGCTCCCAAAAGGAAGTCACCAGCAAGGGAGGTTGCCATGGAGGTGACTCCTGACTCTGGCACCTCTGGCACATACTTGGGGGCCACAGAGTACTGGGCACTTTTGCTACCCAGCCCTCTCCATCTGCTGGCCTTGGGCTCGAGGGACAGTGTTCCCAAGAGGGGTCCATTGTGGACTCAGGGACTTCCACCCCTCCAAGGTATGCTGGCTTGGACTTAGAGGGTCCAGCCAGCCAGCAGCAGGGTGGGTCAACTGGGTATTCAGGCAGGAAAGTCCTGGCCTGTCCAGCCTGGTAGGCGAGCAGGTAGGCCAGGCACCCTCACCAGGGTCACCTGGGGATTTAGGGCAGCAACATCCTGGCCTGCCTAGCCTGGTAGGTGAGCAGGTGGGCCAGGCAATCTCTCCGGGCCTTAGAAGGTCGCAGCGGGCCAAGTGCCCACCCAAACATCTGAGAGACTTTGTGAGGTTGCTGTCAAATTATGAGTGACCTGTTCATGAGGCCACTGAATAATGGGAGTAACTCGTGGGTAGATTATTTTGTACTATTTTTTGATTTTGGATACATTTATTTGTATTAATAAATATTGAAAGGGGTTTGCCTGAGGGCAGACTCAAGTATTCCACACTCTTTGCATTTGAATAATGCAACTGTATGCCACTCTTCCCAATGCATGACGTACATGTTTGTACGCAAAGTATGTTCTATCTAGGAGGGAGGGGTGTTGTGTCCTGAGCCTGCAAAAGCAGGCTCGGGACATTGCATTGGTCCCGGGCATTCCAAAAGCTGCCCAGGGACCAGACAGAACGGCACCGGCCTTGCGCGCATGCACAAGGTGCGAAAATGCTCTGTTCCTATTGGTTGTCACTGTCCGGGTTTCTGGCCATATAAAAAGGCCTGTGAGCCTTTTGCTTTCGCCTGGTTGTTGTAGAAGGAGAATAATGTGTTTGTTCAGCATCGCCATGTGTCTTCATCATTCGCATGCAAACAAAGTATACAACACATACATAATGATAAAAAACCCCTAATCTCTGAATTAGTTAATGGGGGTTAGGAGGGGAACACCTGGAGCAGAGTTAACATTGTCAACTCATTTTTTTATAATCAGAAAAGAGAACAGCCTGGGGGAAGTAGCTTAGGCAGAGCTGTTTGGGGTAAAACTAAGTTCATCTAGCCCACCTACTGTGATTAGATTTAGCTAGTCATAACATATGCTACCCTTCCTTTGACCCAGTAAATCATGCCATGGAAACAAGGGCACTGTTTGGCTCTAAAGAGCAGGTTTATTGCAACATCAGACTTTTCCTAGATTAGGAGACTAAGACTGAGTTATCACAAACTGACATTCTTCACTCATCCATGGCCCTAAACTCAAATAATGTTGATGGTTAATGGGCAGTGAATTGGCCTGGAAAGTTGCTGAACCATTTCAGAAATTTTGGGAAGCCTAGCTCCATTTGCTTTATTAGACTACTCCTGAGGATCACTCAATATCATATCTCCTGGGGCTTTTTATGGGAAATCGCAACATTTTAAGGAGTATGTGAATAACCTATAACTTAGTCATATCGACACAGCTTATCATTCAGAGCAGAACCTACTTTGAACTATGCCACTTTTATTTCAGTTTTAACCCTTCTCTGCACAGCATCACCATTTTGGTTACTTTTCACATTTACTAATCTCTGATATTTTTTACCCCCTCACCTATTTTGCAAAATCTTGTGGCTGGTAAGAAGTTTGTTAAAAATGAATAAAGACTCCAACATTTGTTTTACTTTATATTTTTTTGGCTTCTGCAAATGCAGAAAGAATTTGATGCTCATATTTCTATCGTTGAAACTAAAGCTTACAGTCAACCTAAAGTATAATATATATTTTTTCTAATTATAATATACTGCTGTTGTTGAAGCCAGCTGGTATTTCCATTTGACGTCTGTCAGCAATATTGCTTTTGTGTTGTTTTGGGCAAAATATATTTTGACATATTTCAAATGAATTGGATGGACTCACAAGATGGTAATCCGGATGGTATCTGAAGTTTTCTTTGAAAAGCAACTTTCCCTCCCTATTATGCTGAGATCAGAGATCATCAGTGATTTATTCATGGCAGTAGAAGATGGCAGTGGCATGTGTTTGAATGGAGAAGAGGTAGAATGATAAATATAATATCACAAAGTCACCCCCATACCTTATTTAATAGGAAGGAAGGAAGGAAGGAAGGAAGGAAGGAAGGAAGGAAGGAAGGAAGGAAGGAAGGAAGGAAGGAAGATAGATTTTTTTTACAACATTGCCTTTATTAATTTAGGAAGACATACTTCAAACAAATGTAGATTTGGTGAGGATCCTTTTATATTTTTTACTTTGCTGGGTGAAACATGAAACAATTTGGCATGACGGAATGACAGAATGCTAGTTTTTCTATCGGACATCTCTGCTCTCTCTGTGCTGAGCACTCACATATATTTCAATGTGAAATTAACATCCACAAATTCCAAATTGCAATATTTAGGCACTCAGTAGCAGTTTATAAATTTAGTGCAAGAAACTTTGGTCATTATTGGGATCATCATCATTATCTCACAATAACCTGTGCCAAATATAGATGATCCTTCTTTTAGAAAGAAATAACTACAATGCTTCACACTATTTCCTTTATTGACTACTTTATGAAAATAAAGTGCTTTGTCTTGGTTTTTTAACTCAGCATCATGATTGTCTTGGTTATCTTTGCAAAAACCAAGCTGGAAACAAGTTTTTTGTTGCAAAATAAATCAGTTTCAAACTCCATCTTCCTCTTCCACTGAATCAGGCTAATATTAGACAGGTGCACTGAGGAAAAAATTTAAGTATCTTTATGCTCCCAAGTTCTCCAAAATAACAGTTCTCCTGAATCCATTTCAGAAAGTTAGGAGCAGAGATCCATGTTTGCTCTTCCTGCTTTGTTTTTCAATTTACATTTATATATGCAACTCAAGTAGATGAGCATGTCATTTTCCTAGCCAGAAGTCCATTCTATTCTCTTTCCACATCAATTTGCGATTCTGGTTTCTTCTTGGCTATTAAGAACAACTGTAGAGTTGATTGATGAATGAGCAGCTCAGAAACAATGTTTGGTCATATTCTCCAACTCTAAATCCATGCCTTTATTTGCTGTAATTTTGGCTTCTTGCTTACTTGAACACTAGGATGGTTTTGTCATCATGATCTGCTGAAATGTGTTTGGGTTTAATACGTTGTTTGAACCCACCATTGTGGTTTGTAGTGCAGGGTTTTGGCCTTAGCTTGCTGTCCAAACTCAGGTGATGGTGATTTATTCAAGCCATGCTTGAATATGGATCCAATGACCAGCATTTACCTTGTCCTGAATAACCTAATTGAATATATAAATTCTTATTCACAGCAATACATACTGGTGGGTTATTTCAATCTCTCCCTTTGAAAATCTCTTTAAAAGCCCAACAGTGGATATATCTATCTAGGATAGAATAAAACTTTCCTTTCCTTTCATGAGCCCATTCTTCAAAGAGAGTTTGGTCAAAATGCCATTGTGATGTTCTGCAGCACTGAAAAGTGATCTATCTTAGCTTTGTACCTTTAACCAGGCCATGGACCCTGTTCATTATTTCCTCCTAAACAAAATCTTGTGAAGAGCCTTTGAAAGTCCCCTTTATCTTCATTAAAATGTCATGCAAGCTGACAAAAACTTTGTCATTGAATTCCAGCAGTTCTGTTTAAGCTAACAAGTTCTGAAAGTTTACAGAAAGAAGCAGTATCTGTAGAAAACTCCAGAACAGAGCGAATGATTCCTTAGCTGAGCTTCTTCTCAGGGGTATCTTTATGGCTCTGCTCTTCTGAAATTGAGAAAAATCAAAGGAGATGACTAGACTGCCTTTCCCCCACATCACTTCCCAGAAGAAATACTTGGCTTTAGGTTGTGAAAAAGAACAAATTACCAATGATAAAATAAAAGCTTGTGGGTCTTGCAAGTACTTGGGAAAGAGGGAGGGGGAGCAAAACAATGATCTTGCAACAACAAATTGATAGTTTTCTCCATGCTGGAATTCAAGTGTAACTAAAGATGGGAAGTCTTTGGGGAGCTAGTCCCTAGACTGCTGTTTTTGCAAGAATTGAAAAGGAAAACATCTGCAAATTACTAGGAAAAAAGCAAAGCCCCGCTCTGGGTGGGTGGGTGTTTTCTGCTTTTATTGTCTGCCAGTTAGTACAATTCTAAACAAGCATTTACTAATTTCTCAAATGGTTCTCAAAAAGCCAACATTTTTACAAAAACTGCATTTGTGTCATCTGATATAGCAATGACATTATTGTTGTTGTTATTATTATTATTATTATTATTATTATTATTATTATTATTATTATTATTATTTAAAAATCATATTTCAGGTTTTGTTTTATTTTAAAACACTCTGCTTTTCTTTATTTCAGAATTTTCAAAGCTGCAGCCATGTAGGCAGGATGAATAATGACATTTGAAACAAAGAGTGAACAAACACTACTGGTAGGATTACAGCAGAGACCTGTTTTATGATATGTAGATAAAGGGAAACTGAGCTCTCATCCTAGCATTGGACTGTGCTGTATGCAAAGGGAACCCTACACATAAAACCATAGGATTGAAAAATAGCTTGGAAATCTTCTAGTCCAACCATCTTCCCAGGGCAGGACCTTTCATACTCATTCTGGACAAATGGATGCTAAATGTTGATTTGAAAACCTGGATTGAGCACCTCTTAATAGCTCTCCCTATTAGGAAATTCTCCCTTATTTCAAGTTGGAATACTTTCTTTAAGGTTTCACTAGTTTCATCAGTTTTTGTCCTCTCTGGCACTATGAAGAATTAATCCACATACCCTCTTCCATATGACAGTTCTTTAAATATTGGAAGATGGCTATTATGTCTCCTCTTACCCTTGCTTTCTTCAGATTAAACATACCCAATTTTCTTAAGAAGTCATTCATTCATTCAACCCCCCCCCCAAAAAAAACTGCCCAGAGCTGAAATTTTTAGGGTGATTTACAATTAAAAAAACACACCAAATAATAAATCCACCACAATGCCACACACTATAAATGCAGAATAAAAAATGCAAAATAAAACGCCATATACACTAGGCAGCTTCAAGGCTGTCACTCAGAACTAAAACTGTGTGAATCAAACTACAATTAAAAGCCAATTTAAAAGTCTGAGAAAATAAATAAGATCTTCACCTGGCACTGAAATGATGCTAAGGTCAGTGGCAGTGAAGCACCTTTGGGGGAGGCAATTCTATACATGGTGAATCTAATTCTGGGTTGATTTAGAGATACCAAGATCCTTGATTAGTGAGTGAGTAAATAGAACACAGCAAGATCAACAAAATGGAATGATTTATTTCACGGCTAATATTTACAATTCTTTAAAACACTGTGGAATTCCTTTAAGAAAATTAAGGAAAGCACTGAAGAAAAAAACATTGCCATTAATTCATTGAGATATTTATTTTGCAAGAAATGAAAAACATCCTCATCCCAGCATAATAATATCTGCATCTAGTAGTGAAAAGAGGAGGAAGAGAGAATCTCTTTCTAACACACACATACACATACACATATCTTCCTTACTAGTATCTTAGATTGTGGACCCAGTACAAAATTCTCCCTTGGCATAAATGTGATCCTTTTTTTTATTAATACTTTGTGATGAAGTCTGCCAGCCACTTCCATCTGCCACATTCACTACTGATCGCCAGTTTAAGCTTTCCCAACTGGGGAGGGAAATGGAATTATTTTTCATTGCCTTCTGCCCAGACACAACAACAGTCCCATCTGTTCTTTCTCTTCAGATTAATCCCATCCAGATCGTTTGGGAAGGAAGGAAGGAAGGAAGGAAGGAAGGAAGGAAGGAAGGAAGGAAGGAAGGAAGGAAGGAAGGAAGGAAGGAATTATCTGTGGAGTTCCAATAGATTTTTCACTATCTGTACATATAAACACATTCTGTGTATGTGTGGACAGTATTGTTATTGTATTTTCCCCACCCATCCACCCCCCTTTTTTTTTGCTTACAAACAGGGATGTCACAGCTTCTAAATCTCAAAATCAACACTACACTCTGTAGTTTACTGGGCTAGAGGCAACAAAATAAGATGTCGACACATACATCTTCCAATTGTCACCTTGCATCACACTGCACGTTTTGAACAGGAGGGAACAGGGGCAGTTCCTCCGTTGAAGGCTGCAATGGAGTTTTCATTACGGTCTTGATTCCTACTTCTCCTTGGCCTTCCATCCCATATTTTAGGGTCCATTCAAACCATTTCATTTTGGTTTTAAAATTGCTAGGTTATTCCTTTGCCTATGCATAAAGGCCTATCCATAAAGGAAGCCTGAAATAAACTAGAATGCAAGCTCAATTTTCATTTTTTTTACACCATTCCAAAAATATTAACATACATTATTTTCAGAACTCCAGCCAACAAGGGAGAAAAACAAATGCAGAAACACCAGCAGAAAGTTAATCACATCAAAATAAACAAGCCGGTGTTACTATATTATTTTAAGACTGAGTTGCTGCCTAAGAACATTGTTGTGATTATTGAAAAAGCTTGTTTATTTATCATTTTAACTTGAGAGCAGAAAGCTTAAGAATGTTGGGAGATTGAGGTCAGACTTAGATATTGCAATGAATGTAGGATTGTCACTATAAATAGCTGTCCATCTTCTCAACTCCAGCTTTGACCTGCTGCCTTTTTTTCTGCAACACTTACAAAACCTCAGCAACATTCATTCTTGGCTGCCGAGGGTAAAAATCCAGTGTTCCCAACACCAAAGAGAAGGAGAAATAAGTGTCTTGCTTTGGGAAAATGTTCTACACCTGTTTTCATTATTACTCAGCAAAACGTCAAAAAGAAACCCAATAGGAACAGTCTCTACTGTATTAAAAAAAAGAGAGAGAGATTGATTTCACAGTGCACTCATACAACTGCTCCTCATTTGTATCCATAATCCTGGGGGCAACTTTCAGGAAGTTCTAAATGACTCTTCTTTCTAATCTTTCTATTTCCTTACGTTAAAATAAAACTAGGGCTACATGTTTTAATTAGCCCAATTAACAGAGTGATCAGCAAAAGGTGTAATGGATTAATCACTGGGGACTAAGTGTAATCAGTGAAGGCAAAGTTTACTGAGACTGAAGAATTAAAGGCATGTGTCTTTATTGTTCAGTTACCATATGCTAAATAAATAAATTTACTGTTAAGAGACATTTGCACTGTGATGTAGCTTCATAACAATAAAAATACAAAGGTAACTGTCAAAAACTACGGAATAGATTATTCTGCCTTTTTTTTTACTGCTTAGCTTTTATTATATTGGTAATTTTATGCTTAGTAACTGCCTTGTTTAGAGACCATTCACAGTTAGATAATGATGAAAAAGTAACTGTGCAACCAATCTTTGCAGTTATGAATTTGGCATGCCTCTAAAACAAAGGAAAGCTGAGGTAAGATTATAAGCATAGTTTAGGTTTCATTTAGTAACTGCTTCACTTAATGCTCATTTCTGGTTGCAACCATGGTCACTAAACAAGTATTACTTGCATCATAAGCCAACCTGAGTCATTGGAAGTAAGACGGCATATAAACCAACAAGTAAATAATATTGTAGCTTAATGCTCTTAATGAATAAAAACAGGCAGCAGCAATCATAGTGTAGCAACGACAGGTAGTCCTTCACTTATGACCACAATTTAGTTCAGAATTTTGGTTTTAAGTCAAGTCATCACATGACCAGACTTACAACCATTATTAGAACAGTTGGCAAGTGAGTCACTGGTTGTTAAGTGACTCACATGGCTGTAAGTCTGAATCCAGCTTTTTTACTAGAAAATGGCAAGAAAAAGATCACAAAACACAATAACATAACCACAGGATACTGCAACCTGTTGTAAATATGAGCCGGTCACCAATCACCCAAAATGTGATGATGTGTCCACTGGGATGAGTGTGTGGCAGTCATAACTTTGAGGACAAGTCTTAAATAACTTTTTTTAGTTTGTTTTAACTTTGACTGGTTAAGTGACCAGTCGTACATCAAGGACTATTTGTACAGTACCAGGTAGCATCCATTGCTTATAATAATGTAATATAATAATAATAATAATAGTAAAATTGGAAGGGACCTTGGAGGTCATCTAGTCCAACCCCCTGCTCAGGCAGGAAACCCTATACCATTTCGGACAAACGGCTGTCCAGTCTCTTCTTAAAAACTTCCAGTGTTGGAGCATTCACCACTTCTGGAGGCAGGTTGTTCCACTGGCTAATTGTTCTAACTGTTAGGAAGTTTCTCCTTTGTTAGGTTGCTTCTCTCTTTGGTTGGTTTCCACACGTTGCTTCTTGTCCTGCCTTCAGGCGCTTTGGAAAATAGCTTGACTCCCTCTTCTTTGTGGCAGCCCCTGAGATATTGGAGCACTGCTACCATGTCCCCACTCATATAATTGGTTACCAAACTAAGGTTTTCTACTTAGCCTCACAATTTCCCCAGCATTACTCAGGAGTTTAAAAGAGCCAAAAGAAACTCCTGAGCTGAAGTTTCAGCAAACAATTACAACTTTATTTTGATCAAAACAGAGAGGGGTGGCCTTATTCCTCTTCGTGGCTGGTAGAGGAATGAAGGCAAAAACTAGGAAAGATGTCTTCCTCCTTTTATACCTTTTCAGAACAAAAAGATCAGGTCTTTGTATCAGGAATGAAAAGGTACACATATATATGTAAAATAGCTGCTAGTGTCAAGCTTAAACATACTAAAATCATAAACACAATGAAATCCCTTCATCAAATTCTATCTCTGAAAATGACTGGAGAATTATGGGACCACACTTTTTGAATCATTCTCACTTTCATATAAATATATTATGACTTAGGGCAGAGTAGCAGAAAACAAGCTTGGGATTCATATACAACTTTCTGCAAGCTAAGCCAAGGAACTCCAGTTACGAGTGGACATCAGAGTAAAGGAAAGATATTGGACACAATTGATCCATTTTGTTGTGTTTCTGCAGCACAGTTGTGGTCAGAAACTGGATGTTAATACTGAGAAGTCCTTTCTTTCACTTCTTCACATACTGAGTTATTAAGATTGGCTTTCCTTTCATCATTTAATATGCCCAATCCAGATTGGTAATTCTGTGTGCAACTCTAGCAAATGACTGATGTAGCCTTGCGTCATATAATATATAAATCTATGGTTTTAAGCAGAGTTCACACACTGCACTAGCAGGCAGCATAAAGAAGAGAGGATGCAGAACATGTTTGTTAAATAACAGTTTCAACATTTGGCTCTGGGTGGGTCTGTTTCCAAAACTGATTGAAACATTTCCAAAGCATTTTATGAGATACATAAAATGCCTTGGCAAAAGGCAAATATTTTCAGGTGCATGCCTCTTGGGCTTCATGAGAATAGCTTGTTTAATGGCCAGAGTTAGATTAATTTAGGACAACAGCATAATTGAAAAATGAAGGGATAGGATAAGAAATGATTTTCTTGATTTCTCATTTTAACAGCCAGATGAGAACAAGGACACTTTGTGCAATGCTCTGCTTCACAATCCTACTTATTCTGTTTTAAAGAACAATAACGCAACCCTAGGAAATGGGCATTTGTTAATGCTGCAATTTCAAATGATATCTTGGATTTTATGAAGTAAGTAGATGAACATACCCATTACCAATGGGAAATGCTGAATTTGGGGAAGAGGAAAAAGGTGTAGACTGCGCTTACAATGTTCCCTCCCTTCATTTTGAAATATCTGTCCTATTTTTTTTCAAAGGACACATCTTTCAAAGGATTTGGGGATCCCTTAAGAAGGCAGCATCCATATGCCGGTCCCAAGCCCAGATAAATGGGAAGGGTTAGGGAAAGCAATGGCGAACTATCCTGTAAAAAAAAAACTCACCAAAACACTTTATTGCAATAACTCAACATGTCTCAAATATGGATTTTTACTTTGGCCATGTCATGTATGCAAATTCATTGGAGAAGTCAATGATGCTAGGAATGGTTAGTGGACAAAGAAGAAGGGGCAAGCAAAGAGCTCACTGGTTTGATACCATCAAAACTGATACAAAGATGACCATCCAACAACTTGTAAAGAAGCTGTGCTTGGCAGGATAGCATGGAGAGCATGTGTCTATAAAGTCCCCATGAGTCAGAGGCAACTACTACTACTACTTAAGAAGCCAGATTCTCATAAAGACAACACACATCTATCTGCTCTTTTCTGAATTTGTTTTCTGCCAGCTGCACAGTGGAGTTGCCAGGGAGCATCTGCAACCCAACTTGACATGTTCCTTTGGGAATGGAAGATCTACAGTATAATTCACCTAGGCACTGTTGTGATTCACATAATGTACCTGCTTCATTTAGCCAAATGAATGCAAATGGGTCTTGAAAAGCAAAACAGCCATGGCTGGAACATTGAGCAAGAAACAAGCACCGTGCACCTTGGGAAATGGATCAAAAACCTCCCATTGATGGTGGTGGGCTTTATGCTATCTTGTACTGTCAGAGGAATTCAAAGTGCAAAAGCTGTTTGACAATGGCATAACGGAAGAACATGATGATGTTTTCTTTCTCAGTGGGAGTAATATCCTTAATATTAAGTGCCTTTGTTATAATAGGACAAGCACAAGATTCAAATTTTTAATCAATGGAAAGCAATTCTGTGCTGTTTAAATGACAGAAATGGGGAATAGAGAAGCAAGAGCTATTATAAAGGGCTCATTCAACTTTATAGAAAAATTACCCAACCATCTGAGAGGCTAACACCTCAATCTTTTGTAAGTTGTATGCTGGCCCAAGTACCTCATTCTCTGTCATTTCCTCCTAAGCCAGACATGTCAAACACAAGGCCCGGGGCCGGATGCGGCCCGGGGGCCGGATGCAGCCCGTGAAGTGGTTTCATGTGGCCCATGAAGCCATCCTGGAAACAGTGAGGGAACGGCCCCCTCTGCCTTGGCCCTGGCCCAGGCCAGCTGGGAGCCAATGTACAATTTTGTGGTGGCCATCAATGCTGAAATGCATTCAGCCTTAGCTCCATAAGCCACCCCTCTGCATGGCCTGAGAGGAACAGTGAGGTTCCTCCAGTGGACCATGCCTTGGCACTTGCCCTGGTCCCACCCCCTTCTGCCAGAGATCTTCAGATCTGTCCACTCCTGACCAGGCCCCCACAGGCACCCTTGATGCGAATGATGTAGAGCTGGCCACACCCAACCAGTAGGCCACACCCACCCGGCCCCCTGAGGGCAACCTCAATGCTGATATGGCCCTCAATGAAATTGAGTTTGACACCCCTGTCCTAAGTCTACCCAAATAATTAATACTCTCTAACATTTATTTATTCAATTTATATTCCATCTTTCTATTCAACATTCAGAGTGGGAGAGATTTTTTTTTAAAAAAAATATGAGTCAAAACAGAAGATGATACTAGGACAATGAAAACTGCAAAGTGTCTACTTTTTCACAATCAAAATTCTAGCTAAAAGCATGAATGTCATACCTCTTAAAGAGGGGGGTCCCTTGTGACTGTGTTCATCTCCCATAGTTATATACTGAAAAACCTAGGAGTCATACCTGTTCCAAATACCAAATAAAATAGGGTTCTGAAATCTGCAGATCTTTATGTCAAACTCGGTCTTTAAGCACTATTACAAATATGGATGTAAAAGAAATCTTTGAGGTTTATTTGAAATAAAAATGTCATGAGCTGCGAAAATAGATTCTAACAGAGCAATGCAGCAATGAACAGAGTCTGCTACCGCCTGCTATTCTCTATTAAAAGATTTACACATGTTATTATATTGCAGAGGAGTTTTGCAATAACCAGCACATTTAAAACAGATTGTATTGACATGTTCATTTGGTTAAAACAAAGCAATTCTTACAGTTATGCAGAAAAAATAGTGAAGTTTAGTGGAACATGGAAACCATAAAAAGTGTATGGACAAATAAGTCTATGGAAATTCAACTGTATGGTTTATATAAAGCAACTATAAAGTACATCTGAATAGTTATGTTGACAATCCATGTCTGTATTCCAATGACTGATTTTCTCTAGTTTCTAATTTGAGAAAGTAGAATACTGTTTCTAGAACAAATCTAGCAGATTTGAAAAACATAAAAGTTAAACCCTGATAGGACCGTTTATTGCACCAAATGCTTCCAAAATGCTCCAGAAATGGATGATTCTCAATTTAATAGAGATGACTTCTGAGAACTCCAAATGAAAAAAAAAAATTCCTTAATAAGCAAAGCGAGGGGAAGTAGTCTACATTTGCAAAGACTGGGTGAGCCGGGAGCAGGGAAGAATTAAAAGCCTCACTCCATTCATATCAGCCTGGTGCCCACAGCAAGGAGGCAAGAATTTGCCAACTCCAAGATCTTTCTCCAACTAGCTTCTCCAACTAGCTGGCTGATGAACCTGACAAATGATAAATCTTAGATTTAGACTTGGGAGGAGGGAACTATCTAGCTGTGGGCCTCCAATTAATCAGACTGGGATCAACTGAGAATCAAAACAAATCCTTTTAAAGGTCCACCTAACACACTAGGTAGGTTTAAGTGGAACAGTTGATGCCTAATACTTCTTCCAAACCTTGCCAAGCTCCACACAGTCTGCCCCTGCCTTGTCTTGCTTGTGTCTGAAAACAAAGCGTGCTTCCGAGCAAATAGAAAGGGGGATCAGGGATGGGAAAAGAGTGAGAGAGGAAGAAGAACGTCCCTGTCAGTATAAAATAATTGCCCAAGCTCTCAGCCAGCAGCCAAACATGTATGGAGACAATTAAAACATATGGGCTCCTCTATGCTCCTGTCAATTGGCCATGGAGCTGGGCTGGTGAGAGACACAGGGCATGATGGATCTGAGCGTGGTGCCAAGGAGGTCCCTCTCATTCACTAAGAAACATTGGGCGAGTCAAGGCCAGGCGACAATTGCGCTGGCCCCTGTACAGTGTTTATTCGGAAAGCATAATTCTTCCAAGCTGTAGGAAGAGTTGTCACTTGTCCAACACAGCATACACCATGCATAATGTGCCATTTGCCTGCTACAGTTTGCCTGGCCAAAAAGTAAATTAGAGCCTGCACAATACACACAAGTAATTTTTTCCCTCCCCTACAGCAATTTTACTAAAAGGTCTAGTCTAATTCATTCAAATAATGGCTACATCTGTGCTTTCATCTTCCAAAATGGTTTCCAAGGAGCCCTGCTTATATTATTTCATTTTATTTTGCTTCCTTTCTGATATACTTTACCCTTTCTGCCTCCCCCCCCCTCATTTCCTTCTCTTGCCCTCTCTTCCTAGGACATTTTTGTGAGCATCTGTGGGCAATCAGATCAGGTCTTTCACAAAAGCTGAGTGCAGAGAGGTATGCGCTATGTTCAGAGTGGAGATGGGGAGAGCTTTCCTTTTTCCAGCACTCATCTTTAGCTTATAGGAGTTCTTTAAAGTCTATATGGCATTTTTCTTCTAAAGTAGCCTATTTCATGGGGGGGGGCAGTGGGTTATTCAACAGTCCTTTCCCATCACTTTCACACAAAAATTACCTGGTCCTTGTCCTCTCATTTTACAATGGCATAATAAAGGAGACCCTTCAGTGATGGCCCTCCAGTTTCATATGGACATAAAAAAGATCTCATCCCTCCCCCTACTAATAGATGACCTCCCTAGTATTTTTATGTAAGTGTTAAAAAGGAAAGATGAAAGGCTCAAGCCCCCAAACATCCCACATTGAACCAGCTGCAGAGGAGGAGAGCCGCCATAACACTGTGTTTCCCACTCCAGACCCCTGAAACTGGTCCAAAAGAAGGCCATAGTTGATAGTATTGAAAGCTGTTGAGAGGGCCAGGAGGGTCAGAATGGTTGCACCTTCTCATACTAAGCTCTCCAAAGGTGCAACCCACGTTCAATCAGAATCCAACTCCAAGTGTAGTCAAGCCATTTTAACTGAGAGGGCCAGGAATATTCCTCACAGTGACCCTGTAAGAGCTCCCTTGGCTCCTCCATACCCAGGAGGAACCTGGTTATCTGAAACAGGGTCACCCAGTCAGCTACCTGCCAATGCAATCAATAAGAATAGAATAGAATACAAATCGAATAGAATATCTTTATTGTCATTGTGTAACTCACAGTGAAATTAAGTGCTGCTCACGGTGCACACTACACACAAGTAAAAACCACAAATAAGAACATTATATACACATGTCCTTCACATTCTATTCACCATTGTGCTGCCCTTAATATTGCAATTCAATGTTGCACTATACAGTGATATTTAATATGGTATTTAATAAGGGCAGAAAAATAATCAAGTTTCACTGCCCTTTTCATCATAAGATAAGTCTCTTACCTTTGCTTGGTTGACCTTCCTCTTTGTCTTCTTCCAGTAGTGCGCCAGACATTGTTTTATGTTTCATTCCTTTGAGCTGCTCAGTAAACCACACAGAGAGTTCACACAAGTGTGATTTGGTCTATGCTTCCCATCACCCGCTCATTCCAAGCTGTGATGAGAGCTTGTTTTCCACTGTAGGGCACCTGACTTCAAAATGATATGGGAGACTCGCGATAGCAAAGAAACAATAGTAATGTCCAAAAGGTGTTATAAAGGTTTGTGTTGTAAACAGGAGGTAGGTAGTGTCATATCCCTCCACCTCTGTTGAGACACAGCTGTTCAATCTTAATGTAGATGGCTTCTTTGACCCCCCCCCTTGGTTTCAAACCAGAGGTCCTCCCTGTCCAGAATGTGGATTTTGCTAACTTCAAAAGAGTGACCTTTGTCTTTCAAATGCAGATGGATTGTTGAATCTTATCCTAATGAGTTTGTTCCCCTATGTTGTGCTATGTGTTTGTGAAGCGTTTGTTTACAACATCATCCTTTCAGCAGTTCCAGGGAGTTTCCAAACCAATTTGTATTACTCAGGTGATCCTCCGGGCACAGGTAAGCCTCCAAGTGGCCTTAATGACTCTCAGAACAAGTGCTAATGACCAGATGACTGCAAGGAATGTGAATCCTTCCATCCTCCACCGAGTCAGTCAGAACTGAAGAAGCTTCTTGGATGAGAAGTGAAATATATTCAAGGAAAAACAAAGTCCAGTTGCCTTTTGAAAAAGCACCTTTGGGGCAACCGTAATTTAGATGACTGAGAATCTCTGTAGACAAACAACAGTAACCACTTTATGAAATAAATTTAATTGTTGCCTCCCTCTATCACAGGGGTAACTTCATCCCTGCTGGCTGGGGAATTCTGGGAGTTGAAATCAAGTTTTAATGTTGCCATTTTTGGAGACCCTGTGTCTATCCCACAGATCTTCATTTTAGCACTGGAATGCTGACCTCAGTTGTCAAATGTGGCAATGAGCTGGAGGAGGCTATTTTACTATGCATGCATGTGCACACTCTCATGTGTAGGCTCCTTATCCAGCTGACTACGAGTGAGAATATTTGGCAATCATAAAAACATTTACTAGAAAAATATGTTGATTTTTTTTCTGGAGTGGAGTGCTATAACTTCAAAAATAGCTTGCCTTGCACAAAGAGAGGAAGAATATTATATGAAAAATCCATAGTTGAATCTTGTGTTTTTGTCAGTTAGCAGCATGTAAATTAAAATTGGGGAGAAGAAAGCAGAAATAGAACAATAGAATTAGATTTTTTTTTTCCAGTTGATACGGTGTATTCTTGCTGGGACTTTTTCCTGTGAATTTTTTATGATTACATTTCCTCATTATAAAGTACAGAAGCACATCTCTCTTTGTGATAGAAAATAACCACTTTCTTTCCCCTCCCTGCTGAAAGCTGTTTGAATTAGTTTAACATTACAGCAAAGCAAACTTTTCACTCTTTCTGAGTGTCAAAATTACAGGAGACTCCAGCTGAGAAGGGCTAGCCACAGAATTCCGGATAAGGTATTGATGGCTGCACTACTGCTATTTCCACCTGGGTTATGATGTCCCATTAAAATAGCTGCATCACTCTGTGTTGCTCTCAAAGACTGACTGCAGAGCCAAAGATCAGGATCATATGCAGATTAGCAAGCATTTTGAAGTGAAATAAAGCAAATTATTTCAGTAACCTTTTGGGAGCTAAGACCTCACTGAACTTTTACAAATTTGCTTGATTTGTATCTCATCTTTTTACATGAACTCGTAGCTCAAGTTGACATACAGAACATTTCTTCCCCCATTCTAGCCCCCAAATACTAACTCTTGGAAGTCGGTTGGGTTGAAACTGACCCAAAGTCATCCAGAGATCTTTCATGATTGAGGCTGGTCTACTATAGAATCTGGATTGTCCAATTCACAATCCACAATTTCACTGCTAAGTTTTACCCACTATCCAACATTTTGGAGGCAACCAAAGACTCTAGAAAATGGTTGCATCAGTGATGATGAAAAGAAACAAGTTTAGGATTGTTATTCTAAGCTTTGGGGGAGTCTTAGAAGCTAATTTCACCCTATAGCAGGATTTATGGTGAGCCGTGGTAGCACAGTGGTTAGGATGCAGTATTGCAGGCAAATTCTGCTCACAGCCTGGATTTCGATCCTGACCGACTCAAGGTTGACTCAGCATTTCATCCTTCTGAGGTTGGTAAAATGAGGAACCAGATTGTTGGGGACAATATGTTGACACTGTAAACCACCCAGAGAGTACTGTAAAGTACTATGGGGTGGATAGTAAGTGTAATTGTTGTTGCTATTGTCATTATGCTATAGTTTTCATGTGCTTCTGCCTCAAAATGGCAGTATACTGTCTCCCATATTTTCAACAATCATAGTCAGATTCTTTGGAGCCAAATCAGATTGTGACTATCCCAAACCTGGATTACAAAATGCTATGATATGTCTGTAATCCACACATAACCTTTGATTGGCTGAGATTATACCCTCAGCTGAGGGAAAACACACGGAAGCATTTCCTTTGTGAAAAATACATGGAATGCTGAAAAGCTGGGACAGAGATCGATACAAAGATACAGTTTAGACTGTAGTATATTTTACATTCCATTATTTTCAACAGGCAAGAGTTTGAGAAAGCTTATTTTCCTCATTTATTAAATAAATGTATAAATAAATAGCCCATTTATTTAATTATTCAATTTCTATAGCTGCCCATCTCAAGCAAAGGAGCACTTCTTCCCCTTGACAGGCTGGATTCACAGAGTGCTCAGTAGCCCTGCACTGATCTTTAGTGAAATATAATTTTCAGTGTGGATATTACTATTCAGAAGATGAGAAAAATAGTCTGTGAAAACCCTTGCACCTTCCATTATTTCACAACCTTGTTTCATGCTTGTTTCGTGCCATTGTTTCTCTGATTGCTGCCTCCTTCATGCCATTTTATTTTTTTTACTTGAAACTATTTTTTCTGTGATCTTTGGTTTCATTGCTCTATGTTTATGAATAAGCTATTGCACATCAGACTCTATTTTTAGTAAAAAAAAATCCTTGCTGTGTGCTGATGTGCATAGGTCCATAATTCTAAATGAATTGCAGGATTACATCATTATTATTATTATTATTAAAAGCTTTTTGCATGTTATGTGCTATGTCCAAGGACTAGTACCAGGCCATGCATGCCAGCAACCGGTCCATACAAACAAGCAAAGCTCCATCCGTGGGATGCAGGCAGCACACAAAACCACACACACCCTCTGGTCTGTGGAAAAAACTCTCCACAGAACTGGTCCCTGGTGCTCAAAAGGTTGGGGACCTCTGTGCTAATCCACGTATGAACATGTTTACAAATCTAATTCAAACAAATACATGCTATACTGATACAAATAAACATCGGGTTAGAAAGAAAAATCTGGAAGGCTTGGTTACTCTTTCATATCATTTTAGTCCCATTTACTGAAGATTTATCAAAATGGGAAACATGCAGGATTTTTTTCTTAAAGACAGTGAAAGTTTTGCCTGGGGATTTAGAATTGTAAAGTGTTCCTGCTGGCATCGCATACTGCAGTGCTTTTAAAAACATTATTGTTTCTATCCTGTATGTATAGCCGCACTGAGGTTTGACCAATCAAATGAAGTAAGAAAAAGAGAGATGGGGGGAAATACCCCAAAGGGGATCAAAAGTCTGGAATATATTCCTCTTGTGTTGTGTCATTTCTCATGAGCTTAAAAAGTTATATCTGGGCATATGTGGGGTTTTTTTTGTTTGTTTGTTTCCTTCCTTTTAACCAATTTTACAACCCAATGAGCCAGCCTTGTGCTTATCTCATGGCTCAGCACCTTAGACATAAACTCCTAACATGGCACTCTGTCAAATGGCTGCTGATAATCTAAGCACTGTATGTAATATCCCCAGCTTTCTCTGCCTGTAATATCCAGAAAGAATTACGAGGCAGTGAAGCTTGGGGCTCTTTTGCTGATGCTACCCTGGTTGCCTCTGGTCAAGTTGTGCTTATTAGATCCCTCTCAAATACTTTCCAAAACTTTGCTCAATACAATGAATGAATAATATCCTAAAAGCCCTTTCCCCTCATTAGAGCATTCTTCCCACTCTGCCCATCGTATATGCCCATTTTCACATATCCACGAACACCCTTGCACTCCAGTTCATCTCTTCCCAACCACTCTCGCTGTTTGGTTTCTTCCCCTGCCATTTATCTTCCAAGTGGCTTTTCACTTGTTGCCGACCGAATTGCTTCCTTTCCTTCTTGATGTCATATTTGTTTGCTGGCACCTTTTCACCTGCCACACTCACCTTTTTACTCATCTAATCCAGCTCACCATCAGGACAATGCAAGTAGGAGATCAAAGGCCAACTACAATGAATCATTTCTTTGAGACAGTGCAATAGAGGAGAGTTGGGAGATTGAAAAAGGAAAAAAAAATATCTCTCTCTCCTCTCTTTACATAAATCCAAGGTTCACTTTTTTATGAATTGGAGTCTGCTATAGAAGTGATGAGTTGTTAGTGCAGTGGTTAGTTTTGTGATTGGTATTAGCAAACTAGAGGGCTTTCCTTCACTTTGGAATTATATCAGTCATAGACCAATATTTCAAAAGGGAGATGGATTGAGGAAAACTGATTTATGAAATTATTTTGCAGATGTTTGGATCTTTTCAACATCACTAGCCAATCTTTTTTTTTAATTTAAAATGTTAAATGAAAGTTCCTTGCCTCCACTAGCTAATTATTTTGTCTTCTATAATTATGCTAGAATGATCCCTTTTAGGTTGTTCCATAGACTTATTAGAGAGATGAGTGGTAATATAAATTGAACTAAATACATAAATAAATCTCAGTGATAGACCATATGTCTAATAGTGGTAATGGACCGCATCTAATTGCAAAGAAATAAGCAGATTCAATTCTGCCATCTTTGCTTCCAAAAGTCTGTTTTGAATTTTAATCTTGTTGACTTTTTGGTGCAATGGAGCAGAAATGTCTGGCCACTGCCTTCTTCCTGAATTCATTCTTTTCTTCCCAACCTGGTCTGCAGATCTCATGGTTTCCCATCCTAGTGCAATAGCAACATGGACAATTTTCACCATAAATTCAAATATTTTTTTTCTCATGGCTGTCTTTTAGATAATTGTGTTAAATATGTATATAGCTCAATTTGATTGGTCAGATTTTTATTTGTGTGCATCATCTGGCTATTATTTTTAAGTACCTTCCCTCAGTTTTTCAGAAAAGATTTGAGAGGTCAATTACATATGTTTCCATTGTTCAGAATTTTATATTTCCAATCAAATCATTTCCCCACACCATTGGGAGGTTCTTAGATAATTTCATTGATAATTATTTTGTAAATTGGGAATGCAACATGAATTTTTATGATAATTAAGAGTTAACTGATCAACTCTTTTTCAGACTATAAATGAACTGAAGAGCAAAATCTCATGTTCTACGGTACTAATGTGGTTGCAAGGCCAAAACTTTTTCTTCTGATATTGATGAATGCAATATATTAGAGTCAGTGGAAGTAACTGGGTTCTTCATTTCTTCATTGTAAAATAAAAAGGTAGTTTTTAAAAGTCCAGATCTCCTACTTATTCAGGGACACTCCAAAAAAATCTTTAAACATGGATTGACAGTCCTTTCAGTTCATCAAGCTATTGTTTCCCATCTGCAGCATACATGTTGTCATATGTCAATCCTATTTCCAGATTTGCAGTGTAGGACTATGGGGTGGTTTTACTAAGTTTCTGAGCATTGTATATATCATAATATTATCTGTGCTGCTATAAAGAACTTAGTGGACTCTGCAATGCAGATCTGGTTGTTTTCTCTCCCTAATCCACTTGGCAATGTTTGGAAACTGTGAAGGAGTTATCTCATGCTTCCTAATAAAATGGCCTTTTACAGTGACATCTAAACATCTACACAGCTGGAAAAGCAGCCTCAACATTAAATTGCTCTGCCAACTTTTCTTTACATTTCCAAGACATTTTAAAATAATTCATCGAAGCAGTAATCCTGGAGGAATTATTGGTTAGTTCAGTTTGTTGTGGCTCCCAAAATATCAGGATTAATCTCCTGATTATTTTGGTGACATTTATTTCAAATAATGCATCTTCCTCAAGACCAGGCAGCAGAAAAATTAAAAGTAGATATTTTTGCTGCAATTCTAGCTTTCTGTACCTTCAGGTCATTCAGGCCTTAAAGTAATATATGACATAACTCCAGTAACAGTGCTGGAGTTAACTTTTCCCATTTTCTTTTTTATACAAATGTTAGTTACAGTAAGACATTACTATTGTTTGCTTCTTTTTATTCCCACATGCAGTATCAGTATTTGGATTAAACACACAGAGGAGCCAGAAAAACATAAAGAGGATTCAGGAAAAAAAGTGAAACACAACAGGAACGAATACAGGGATATGGATTAGGAAATGTTCGCCAAGTTGTCTATATTCAGAAATTCAGATTCAAATACTTATATAACTGAACTGTGCTGGAGTTGGCAGACAAGCAAGCCAACAGGGGGATAAAAAGAGAGATTAACAACCCTCCTGTCATCACCCCAAACATAGCTTTTCTCATGAATAAGCCAGTAAATAGACAGATATATGAAAAAAAAAAAAGATGGCATAGGCTGGAAATAATGATCAGCAAGAGGTAGCAAAAGCTCATTGCCCCACAGTAGATCAGCCACACAGATCTCAAAATGGTAGATGTGTGGTAAGAAGGGCCATGGAACAGTAGGGAGGCCCCTTGCTCAGTTTGCCACCTGAGGCAGGTACATTATTGCTTTACGTGAGGGTCTAGAAATATAGGATAGACACATTACAAGGAGTGAGAGAGAATCTCTGTGAGGGGTAAACCAAGAATCTTTCTTTCTGGGGGCAGAAAGATCATTTATGTCAACAGCTAAAAACTATTCAGCTTCAAGGCCGTGAATTATAGGCCAGAAAGTCCTTGGAAAGAAAGCAAATTGTGTGTATAAGAGGGAATAATATACTCATGGTGAACAAGGACAATCATAGAACATAGAATAATAGAGTTGGAAGAGACTTTGGAGGTCTTCTAGTCCAACCCCCTGCTCGAGCAGGAGACCCTTTCAGACAAATGGTTGTCCAGTCTCTTTTTGAAAGCCTCCAGTAATAGAGCACCTGCAATTTCTGAAGGCAAGCTATTCCATTGCTTGATTCTTCTTTACCGTTAGGAAATTTCTTCTTAGTTCTAGGTTGCTTCTCTCCTTGGTTATTTAATATTTAAATCAACTATTTAATGTCATTTCCATCTAATTGTATTAAATTAGATTGTAGGTAGAACGTGTCCTGTTTTTGAAACATTTTGGCTAAGTTTGAACATAGCAGTCTAGTTAGGCTGCGTACAGCTATCACATGTTGCTTAAGTCATGGTCAAGGAGGCTGACAACTCCTTATCAAGGGCACTTTCTAAACCATATGAATAAAAAGCCCAGAAACTGAGCACAATGGCAGATTTCTGTACAGAATATCTTGACCTTGTAGCTTCCTTATATATGATAAGGAAGTTGAGACTCTAGAAAGAGTACAGAGAAGAGCAACAAAGATGATTAGGGGACTGGAGGGTAAAACATATAAGGAACGGCTGCTGGAATTGGGTATGTCTAGTTTAACGAAGAGAAGGACGAGGGGGGACAAGATAGCAGTGTTCCAATATCTCAGGGGCTGCCACAAAGAAGAGGGTGTCAAGCTATTTTCCAAAGCACCTGAAGGCAGGACAAGAAGCAATGGGGGGAAACTACTCAAGGAGAGAAGCAACCTAGAACTAAGGAGAAACTTCCTGACAATTAGAACAATTAACCAGTGGAATAACCTGCTTCCAGAAGCGGTGAATGCTCCAACACTGGAGGTTTTTAAGAAGAGACTGGACAGTCATTTGTCTGAAATGTATAGGGTTTCCTGCCTGAGCAGGGGGTTGGACTAGATGACTTCCAAGGTCCTTCCAACTTTACTATTATTATTATTACTTTCATTTTGGAATGGCATATTCAGTTGAAACATATGTTTCTCCCTCACAAAGTTAACCTCAACCTAGATTTGTCAAGACGCAGATGGGTTGCGAGGGGGGTGGTATGAAAAGTCATGTTAACTTCAAGGTTGTCTCCTTTAGGTAAACATATATGAACCCTGAGCTGCTTAGTAACTGCGAAGCATTTAAATTTTAATAGCTCTGAGAAACTCTTCTTTCATTTACTCAGAACACCCAAATGAATATAAAATAAATATTTACAGTGATACACACAAACATTGTGCATCCTTTATGATTCCCCTAATATTCATGGCTTTCTAACAGCTGCAAAGAAAGACTTAGCAAACAAGAATACATACCACACACACACACACACTTATTTCTGTTTGGTATACAGGAACTCAGTAGACATGTATGCAGATTAAAACCACTGAACTTTAAAATAGATATGTGGCTGTTAACCTTGTTATCCACCTTGGCTAACTTTCCTAAGATCAAAAAGAATCAGCTCAGAAATTTTGAATGACAATGCTCTGTTCATTGCAGATACCAATGTGATCTCTACACGGCTAAAAACAGAGCCTAAGCTTCATAAAAGATTCATGTGATCTTAACAGAGCTGCACTCTGAAACAGCTAGAAAAGAATTTCTGTCCTATAAATTCAAAACTCTCTGAAGATATCTTTTTTTTCAGGTACAGCTGTGTATAGAAACTGTAGGAATAACCACACAGTTCTGGTGCTGCTTTCAAAAATCTATGATGTATTTTCTTTTATGGAAGCTGAGGAATATTCACTGTGGGCATGGCAATCCTCTCAGCTTTTCTGGACTAAAGAAATGCCAAGAAAAGTCCTACAGGAATATTTTTCCCTCCCTTTGGGATAGGGACACAGTAGAGGAGGGGTCAGGATCAACTTTCTAAACATGATTAAATATTCCTTATATATTCTCAATGTCATAAAATTGGGGCTGCCAATAAATGTACCCCATTAAATAATTGTGAGCATCCAAGAACAAAAATCTACCACCATTCAAGTGCTGTGCATGACAGTCATCATCAATCATGATAGCCATTGCCTATCAAATGCAGGATGAAGGCCTCTTCCGCATGTTTCCAACCAATACAGTCCTGAGCTTTCTTTTGCCAGTTGGACCCACCATACTTGCTGATGTCATCAATCCATCTTGTTTTAGGTCTCTTTTATGGATGCTTTTTATCAAGTGGGATCCATCCTATGATTGCCTTGGTCCACCTGCCATCAATTCTTCTTGTTATGTGACAAGCCCATTTCCATTTCAATTCTTTTACTTTCTTGATGATACAGTATACTTGCATTTGTTCTCTAATCCATGTGCAAGTCTTTTTATCTTGTCTTGTAATGCCGAGCACGTATCTTTCCATGGCTCCTTGCGCCACTTGTAGCTTTTGTATCGATTATGAGGCTAGTGTCCATATTTCGCTGGCCTATGTTAGAACAGGTAGCACACACTGATTGAGCAGGTAGCAGTAAAAAAAATCTATGTGTTTTCTTCACACACATGCATGCACACATACATACAGATGCAATTTAAAGCAACATTTTAATTATTGCTTTTTAAAAACTACTTCCAGCTCTATGTTCTTCATTACTTGCTGACCACATAACCTTAACATAGATCTTTAAACAGAGTTACTCGATTAGAAATTTCCTTTTTCACCTTGGCCTACCGGTAGTAATCCTGAGAATGAATTTGCCAATGTTTTCATCAAGCTGTCTGTTACAATTCCACAATTTCTCTCCTGGTCAGTCACTGTCAGTTCAGATCCTATCAGGGTAGTGATTTGGCCTGCAATGTATACCTACGTGTTTCCCCGAAAGTAAGACAGTGTCTTACTTTCTTTTTATCCCCAAAAGCCCCACTATGTCTTAATTTCGGGGTATGTGTTATATTGGAAAAAACGGGGGGGCGGCGCGGAAGTGGGAGTCGTTTTCTTTCAATGGCAGCGCGGCCCGAGGAAAGCCCAGGTGTGACCGGCGTCTGAGCAGCCTCCGCTCGCGCACCACGGAGGAGGGCAGCGCCGGTTCCCACCGAGGCGCAGAGGCAGCACCTGGGGGCGTCCGTAGATGAAGTGCCCCCCCTGTTTGCAAAGTCCAGGCTGCTCCTAGGAAAAAGTTTGCAGCGACCGGCGCAGATGCTGCCCACCACAAGGAAGCAATTCCAAAGGGCGGAGACCGTTGCGGGGGAAACGAAGCGGGTCCGTCGTTAAATAACCTCTACTCACACCCTGCCTGGGCTTTTCAACACAGACTTCGGACTGCCTGCCTGGGCTTTTCAACCCGCCCTTCACGGTCGGTAGCGGACCGGTGGCCTTTGCCGTTGGCGGTCGCTTTAAGTCCCGAGGGAAGGAGGCTGGGCGATGCAAATGGCGTTTCCCAAGTTAATCGCCCCACCAAGCGGTGGGGGTGGTGGGGGGAACCAAACTCGCTAAGACGCTCTCCGGGAGCCACCCCCGAACTTTGCTGTCCTCGCTCGCTCCTCTTTCCGAGCGTCCACGCGGCTGCTCAGAGGACCCGGCTCCCCCCAAAGCCGCCGCTCAGAAGTGGCAGGTAACTTCATTCATTTGCTGAGTTTTCCCCGCTGGCGCTCTCTCTCTCTCTCTCTCTCTCTCTCTCTCCTCTCTCTCTCTCTCTCTCTCTCTCTCTCTCTCTCTCTCTCTCTCTCTCTCTCTCTCTCTCTCTCTCGCTTGCTCGCTCCCGCAGAGCTCCGGCTGATGTCACGGCCCTCTCCGAGAATTGGATGGTGGGGGCGGAGAGGGGGCAAGAGAAGCCAAGGGGAGCATCGCCTCCCCTCCCATCCCTTCTTCCCCCCCTTTCCCCCGGCTGCCTGCTTGTCAGAATTCCCGGGGGGAGAGATATTACAGGCGCTTTAGACTGGAGGCTCAAAGCGCCAAGTCAACCCAGGGCAAGGAACTTCTGGCGCCCTTTCACTTTTCCTGCCTTTCTTGATTTTGCTGCCATTCGCTTTCTGGGAACCAGACCCTGCCGCCGCCTCCTCCTCCTCCTCCTCCTCCTCCTCCTCCTCCGACCCCCCCTCCCACATGCATTTTCTTACTTTTTTCAGCCTCCGATAGGTGTCTGGGGCTCAGTGAGCTGCTCAGCTCGGTTTCTGCTTCTCAGATCTCGTCCCCCTGCGGCGGGGTGAGTGAGTGAGCGAGCAGCGGCGGCGGCGGCGGGGGGGCGGGGAAGGGAGGGGAGGCGAGCGGTGCAAAGCTCTGGATTCCGCTCCCCCCCGCCACACCAGCCCCATCGCCTCCACCAGCTCCTTCCCCCGCGGCAGCGACGCCCGCTACTTCGCCCCGCCGCTTCCCATCGCGCTGGGCCGAGAGGGCGGCGGGGCTGTGCGGAGCAAGCAAGGGAGCCTCCTTCCCTCCGAGCTTGGCGAGCCAGCCTCGCCCGCGGCGGCTGGGGCGGCGGCGGCGGCTCTCCCTGCACAGCCTGCTGGCCCGGCGTGCGGCTGGAGAGGCTCGGGGCTCGGCTTGTGCGGGGAGGTCCGGCTGTCCCCCTCGGCGTCTCTTCCACAGCCCCACCGTTTCCACCGGGTGTGCGTGTCCATCTTCCCTCCCCTCCGCCCCCGTGTTTCCCCGAAAGCAAGATATACGTCTTACGTTCGGGGTACGGCTTACATTAGCCGACCCCCACTGACACCCCGATACGTCATACAATCGGGGGTGTCTTACTATCGGGGAAACACGGGTCAATAAGCCTGTGCCTCTGATTCTGGAAAGTCTTGCAATCCATTGTTGTCTTTACCCTTGTGAATATTTTAATGCTATAATGGATTCAGTCCCTACATCCAATTCCAACTTTGAAACAACAGAAGAAGAAACAATCATAGAGAGATCAGTTATAGAGACCATGGAATGAGTCCAAGCAAAGCTGGACTTCATAATTTTCTTAACTAGAAGAAGCTTGTCTGGTCCTGAATTATAAAGAATATTATCATCACTACAAGAGGTAACTGAGTATCTGGCTATCACAAAAGTGCAGTTAAAAGACTTGCTTTCTTTGAATTCTTACAACCCTTCATTATAGCTGTCTTCTTTTTCTGTCCAATAACTGATTTATAAGACAACAACTGCTCTTAATCTGTGAGTGATAATTCCATTCAGGAAATTTTGATAAAAGATTTTGTCACAAGCTTTTTTTGAAAGTTCAAGATTGCAATAGCTATCATACCATCCCTGTGCAAATCTACCTCCAAATGATTAGTTCCATTTCTCCAAGTACTGCACGGTCTTTTATGTATAGATTTACAGTATAAAATGCCCATAAAGACATGCAAAATTGTTTATATTCCAACATATCAATCTTACATACAAGCTTGGTAATATGGAAGAAATTTTGAAACAAGGAAAAGATAGATAAGTGCTTCCAGTTTCAGGAAATGACTTGTTGAATGTGTGCTGTATGTGTGTGTATTGTGATAGCAGAATAATTTGATGATATTTTGATGAATATAGCAGTTGTATTGTTGATATGATATTGATAATTGTTAGTTTTCTATTTTTGTGCATCATCCAGAATCTACTGGAGTTGGGCAGCCAATACATTTAAATAAATAAATATATTCAAAATGTAGAAAAGGAGTGCAAGTCCTCAAAAAAAGAAAAAAAGGTAAGCCTTAAAGGGGTTTAGATGTTGGTGAAGTAGATAAGAAAATATAGGGGCTTTATTTGGTCCTTAGGCTAGATATTCATTACCTTGCAGGACCACAGTCACAACTTTTCAGATGTTGGATTCCACTGATGGTAATGCATATGCTACTTGATTTTTCTTCTTTTTATGACCCTGTTTTTCCTTTTATCAGGGTGGAGTCAGAGTGACTAAATGGAGTTCAGCATTTATTGGCCGAATGCCCTTCCTGACACCATGTGGAGTTCACAGCAGATGTTTTCTCTTTGTGTCCTGATAGAGAAACATCTGTCAATGCCTAGGATTGAACTTTCACCCTTCAAAGTGGGAGACAAGTGTCTTCACCTCTAGACCACCATGTCGCTCAATGCAGATACTGCCTAACACATTTTTTAAAAAAATCATCCAAAATCTTGCCTGATCATAGAATATTATGCAAATTTAAATTCCCACAGATCACAAGAGTTCAGATCACCTTTAAAAAAAATTGTGAAGAGAAGGATTGTCCACAGATAAGCTGTCTTGGATATTGCATGTCTCCAAGGATTCCTGAGTATGTTGCCAATCAAGATTGAAAGTGCTTTAATAAGTGAAATCTCGGAGGCCAGCCAAAAGCTACATAAATACACACCTAAATATGAATTGTTCAATAGTTGAGCCTAACTTGAAGTAATATATCAAAATAAACATAAAACTCTGTTTTGATTGTAATATAAAATGTAAGGAATACATGTCTTTGTTACAAATTTAGAAGAGAATTTTAAAAATTCAATGAGATACAGACTGTCATTTTAAAAAACATAAATTCTTCAAATGCACTTTTTTTGTTAAGCTGGGAAACATTTTCTATTTCTCTTTGTTATGGTTTCTATAATATATATATATATATTGGGACTGGGGATTTTTTTTTTAATAAAGTGCACCTGCCAGGTTACATGTTCTAAATAGTTTCTTAGTGAGCATTAATCAAGTAAAAAAACCCACAAGGATTTCAAGTTCCTGACAATATTAAGGAAGAATTTGAACAACAGCCTGGGAATTCTTATCAAAAAAGCACTTGAAGGAAATAGAGAAAGTGAGGCGATAATGCTACATTTGCAGTATGCTGAATTAGAAAGGGTTGACTGAGAGTTGAATGAAGACTAATGAAAAATGTCCTGTCTTATGGATGGGTTCAAACGTTCAAGCAGTCTCTCCAGTGAACCCACCATTTATGGGAAAATCTTTTAACCTATATATAATTCACGAAGACATCTGTAGACAAGAGCCTTGAGGGCAGATAATAGTGTGTGGCAGAGTGCTAAAACCAAGCAAAGTACTGAAGCATTCAAGCAATCCTGGGGGATTAAAAAAAGAAAGAAAGAAAACGAAAACTTTCAATTTAGCTAATGATGATTTCTAATGCCTGCTCACAGCAGGCTAAACATGAAAATAAATATTATTTCAGGACAAGGTAGCATTTCTTCAGAATTTATCTGCAGTTAATGAAATGGAAGAGAGGGATAAAAATATATATTACTCTTCAGTCGCATGTGGTTATATTTTTTTTCTCGTGTTTTAGGTCTAGATGGTGAAATCGAAATGAGTATCACTGAAAAACAGTATTGGCTAATAAGATAGAACTCTGGGCTGAGAAAACAGGTCCTTCATTCCCATAATTATCCATTATGAGCAATTGTGAGAGAGTTTCTTTTCTCCTTACCTACAACATTCAGAGGGAGAGATGAAGACTGAAGGAACCATTCAGCCTGCAGCCATTATTTCTAAATAGCTGCCAAATGGGTAGGAATTATATTTTTCTTCTGCTGAAAGCCACATTTTGTGAAGGCCTTATCTCAGTTTATATACTGCTAAAATTCTCCTGTTCGTAACCTTCAACTGGGTGAAACAAGGGGCAACAGTTTTTGAATCTAGGTGTCTCAAGTGGGCTAACTTAATGTATTCAAAATCCAGGATCCATCACTCCTATGGGATTGAAATTTCAAAGCTCTTCAGACCAGTTGTTTGTTTTTTTATACACATTTTATTAGTTTTTTTAATTTTAACATCAAAGTTCTCAAGAAAACACCGTGGTGAAAGGGTAATCAATCATAGCAAAACAAGTCATATATATATAAAACTAAAATTAATACCTTAAAAATTCCCCCCTCTATTTCCTCACATGGTATACAAATTTAGTTTAATCTATTTCTTCTTAAAATTCAATCAATCCACAGAATTGGATTGATTGATATTATTACATCTACATAAATCACTCCTGCTTTTAAGCTCCACTAATTTCAATTAAAATATTCCAATTAATCTTAGACGAACATATTAATAAAAATTTGGGTATCCCTTCTACAACACACATAATATTCCAAGAATTCTAATTCTAATATTTTCACATATATTCCATCTCTTAATTTAATACATCATTAATTAATACCCTTTCTTCTCTTATTATAGATCTCTCTAATTCTTCTGCTATTACCAAATAGTTTTCTATATAAACAGAGTAAAACAAAAACAAAAAAGAATCATTTCAACCTGTTAAGTAAAATTTAACTCTCAACCAAATTAACTATCATATCTAAGACAAACATATTATTACACCAATTATTATCTTACTGCTTTCATTTACTCAATTAGATTGTCAAATCAGTCCAAATCTCTAAAGTCTTTTTGACCCAATAATTAAGATTTTAAATTACATTTTTAAATCTAACTCTGGCTTTTTTTCTATACCTAGCTGGTTTCCATAATGTCGCATGTATGTCATCAAATATCAGTATTTGAGTGCTAATGTTTATCAACAGATCGATCTGATCAAAATTCTCTTCCCCTTCTTCCAGTATCATATAAGCCAGGGGTAGTCAACCTTTTTATACCTACCGCCCACTTTTGTATCTCTGTTAGTAATAAAATTTTCCAACCGCCCACCGGTTCCACAGTAATGGTGATTTATAAAGTAGGGAAGTATCTTTACTTCATAAAATTTATAAAGCAGAGTTACAGCAAGTTAAAGCATATAATAATAATTACTTACCAAATACTTTATGTCGGACTTTCGCTAAGTTTGGCAGAATAAATCTTTATAAAACAACTTACTGTAGTTAAATCTACCTTTTATTTATACTTTGCATACATATAAGCATGAAGTCTAATGAAATTACATTTAATTAATTAAATTATTAATGAGATCCCTGAGGCTGATGCTACAAAACTAAATACTGGATATCTGGCTCAATTTTTGTAAGGAACAAACGAAGGTCTCCTCTTTCGGAAATATTCAGGCGGTTTCTTTCTTTAGTCATAATATGATTAACAGCACTAAAGCCTGATTCCACAAGATATGAGGTAGGGAAAGGTATCAATAAACTGAATATCATTTTCCACATATTTGGATATAAGACAGGCATTTTTTTTACTTTGCCATAGGTTTTCATATCCACCACTATCAAATTTATGTTTACTTTCTTCATCATATCTAATTTCTAACAGCTCTTCTTGGCAAGTTGTATCAGCCTCTTCAATATTTGCGGTAAAAGGATTTTTCATCCATTCATACACCTTCAATTTCAAAATATTTTCAAATTGTTTTTCCATGTCCAATTTAAGTTCGTTGAGGAGGCTACTGAATCTGTCAATATCCTCTGGAGTTACATCATCTTTTATAGATGATAATTCAGGAAACTGATGAAATTCTTATTCATCTCTATAATTCTATAGAGATGAAATTCTATAATCTCTTTTTCAATAGATTATAACGTAGTTCAAGTTTGTCAATAAATAATGGCACAATACTTTGGCAACCTATAAGAGTTTTATTAGCTCCTTGAAGCTGCAAATTGACATCACGAAATCTCTTGAAAATATCTGCCAAATAAAAGGCATCATTCTTTACTGTTTTTAACTGTTCACACAGATTGGTCTCATTATTACTTTCAAAAAATTGTATGACACTATCATATAATGCTACAAAACGAGCGAAAGATGTACCCTTTGACAGCCACCGAACTTCTGTGTGCAAAAGTAACGTAATAAAATCTTCATTATTGTCCTGGCAAAGCTGTCAAAACATTCTATCACTTTTTGCATTGGATTTGATCTTGTTTATGGCTCGAATTATTATAGTTAATGATGAATGGAGACTTGTACTTAGATGTTTTCCTACAAGATGTTGTCTGTGCACCACACAATGAATACAAAAACATTTGACACTTCTTCCTTCAAATAAGCAACAAATCCACGATAGCGACCTACCATTGATGGTGCTCCATCAGTAGCGCATGCAACAATATTATTCAAAGGAATATTATTTTTTGTAAAGTATGATTTCACAGTATTAAATATAGATAATCCTCTTGTATCTGTAATGAGATTTATTGTGAATAGCATTTCTTCTTGTAATGTATTGTTTTCATCAAAATAACATACAGTACATATGCCATTAATAAAGCATTATTATCTGCAATGGTAGACTCGTCCAATTGCATGGAAAATGAAAAGTTTTGGAGAATATTTATCAGTTTTTTTCAACTTTAACTGCCATTTCTTCAATTCATCGCTTTACTGTGCTATTGCTTAGGGGCAACGTTTTTAAATTTTCAGGTACTGTATATCCTGATGCATTACTATTAAGATAAATTATTTTATAGAGGGTATTATTACAGTTTCTCCAATATTATAGCTTTTACCACTTTTTGCAATTAATTGTGAAATGCGATAAGTGGCAATTAATCCATCTTCGTTTACTGCATATTGTTTCTTAAATGATGCAACGATTGTTGAATGATTTTGAAATTTTTTTATATATTTCCTGAAAATATTCAATGGGCTTGTCCTTATCATTTGGATGCTTTGTAGAAAGATGTTCTCGCAATCGACTTGGCTTCATTGCCTCATTGGATAATGTTTTATGACACAATAAACACATTGGATGTTGTTTATTTACAACGGATTCTATAAAACCCATCTTCAGATACTCTGGCAAATAGCCACGAGCGTATTTCTTTTTTTGAGACATGGACTCACAATATTTTGTTTGAAGCTGTAAGCACATGCTCACTCTCACAAATCTAACTGCGTACTGATCAGTGCGACCACAAACAAAAGAGCCTGCGCCATGTATCGTCGTCTGCGCATGCCTCTCATGCATTGTGGATTGGGTTTGGGGGACCGCCGGCTACCAGCTCTGCTTGTCTGTTACAGCTAGGTGGTGTGGGGGGAGATGCGCAAGCTATTCTGAGATGAGGCTCTTTTGTTTGTGGTTGCACTATAGCGCCATTTAGTTTCACTTACGTAACGTGAACTAAACTTATGCGCGGGCGATACAAATAGTATATTTTCAGAAATTTAAATTGTCACAGGGAATTTTATGAAAACCTAATGAAAATGTTTTTAAATAATGCTATGGAAATTTTTTTTAAAGTCAATTAAATTAAAAAAAGGAAAGTGCTTCAGTATAGGACAAAACCCCTACCGCCCATCATGAAAGCTGGAACGCCCACTAGTGGGCGGTAGGGACCAGGTTGACTACCACTGATATAAGCAATATAGTCCATTTTTATTCCATATTATAATTTCAGCTTGATTATCCAGGTTGTCATAACTTTCAATCGATCGCATCTGGCTGTCAATTCCTGTTAATTTTAGCAATGGGAGTACTTCACTTATAGTTATTTTTTGATCTTCAAAGTTCTCCGTTTGTACATAGACTTGTGAAATATCCTCCTCTGTAGTAGTTAGTTGATTTATAGAATAGTCATTTAAGAATTTTTCTAAAGTTCAATTGATCAATGAGTTCTTCCATCTCAAATTGTGTACACTGTTGCAAATAAGCTTCTTCTTGGCCTGTAGATTGGTTCAGACCAGTTGTTACCCACCCTGCTGCACTGCTATACTGCCATGGTCAACCACAGTCATGTGATTGTGATTTCTTTCTTCCCACAAGCAAAGTCAGTGGGAAGACTGGCAGGAAGTTGGAAGTCACTCCCACTGTCAGTGGCTTTTTTGCCCACACATGGTCACTCTGTTTATCAGTTTAGCAATAGCACTTAGACTTATATGCTGCTTCACAGTGCTTTACAGCCCTCTCTAAGCCATTTACAGAGTTAACATATTGCCCCCAACAATCTGGGTCCTTGTTTTTACTGACCTCAGAAGAATGGAAGGCTGAGTCAACCTTGAGCTGGTCAGGATCGAACTCCTGGCTGTGAGCAGTGAGATAGCCTGCAATACTCAATTCTAACCACTGCGCCCCCATGGATTTATAAGCAGTTCCCTCCCTCCCATCCAGGACATAGCACAGAAGCATTGCTTGAGCAGGGTCCATAAGATTATCTGGGACACTACACATCCTCTTCATAACCTGTTCTCCTTGTTACCTTCTGGCTTTTTGGTATCCGAAGCAGAACATCCAGATTCAGCCAGAATTTCATTCCATACAGCATTAACCTTGCGAACTCTCAAGCTTCCTCCTTCCGTTATATATTCAAGATGGACAATATTTAATATTTATTTGCTACGTATATATAGGGGTGTGGGTCTATATATATGTTGTATATAATATGTTTAGGTGTGTGGCATGTATATGTTCACTTTGAGAGTGGGCAACTAAATTCCATTTTTGATGTGTGCCATTGTGCCTACAGTAAAAAATGACAATAAAGGTTATCTTATATTATCTTATCTTACAGTCAAAGCGTATTGTTCCTCATCGATACTCTCACAGCTTCCAGACATGGGGATAAGACACTCATCCCCAATCCTGTGAATCAATCCACAATTCGGATTCACTAACAAGAGTGTCTGAAAAGGAAATATGGAAAACTTCTAAAAGTTGTAATTTTAAAAATGCAGGCAATTTCACTTTTGCAACAACTACAGACTTCAAAAATCCAGAAACAAATTTAATTTTGTCCTACTTCATTCTGATCCAATTGCTAATAAAGGAGCA